>JADMNL010000025.1:402673446-403923446 GCA_016271365.2 Neoceratodus forsteri
TTCACACAATGTTTTCATAATGGGACTGTTTGTACATTTTGATACATTCAACAACTATTTCTAGTCCTGCAAAAGCACTACTTTAGGTACCTCCAGTGGAAGAAATGTGTAATAGGATATAATGTCACTACCAATCAAGATTCCCCTAACTGCATTTTTTCAACCAGATATGCACATAACAAAACGATCTCTTAAATATAATTTATAATTTTGGAAGCAGCACATGGAGACCATAACCAATTTAGAATAAAAGGGGAATGTGAACTGGGCCATACCCTTTTGGATGAATTTTGGACAAGAATGATTAATTCACCCTAAAAAGGAATGAGCTCATCAAAACCCCGACAAATTCAAACCAGCCCATCAGCACAGTGGTAGTACTACCTCTTGTGACGTGAGTGACCTAGGTTCAGGCACGAGCCTGGGTTGTCAAAGAGCCAACTAGGGAGAGAAGGATTGAGTGTCCCATGGGATGTTGTCCTACTCAGGGGACGAGGGTATGTTATGCCATCCAAATGCCACCTTTGCTGACCACAGGTGCTGGTGCAGGCAGGAACAAGCTTGGGGGAAGCATGAGATGTGGCGGGTGCTGACAGACATCATGTGTGCACCCCACTCATCTCAACAGGGATGGAAGAAACATGGAAAATCCCCTACCACTGCAGCATGCTGGGCCTGTACGGCCAATAGGTCCTGCACACACCTGCATGGGCTCCCTCCTGGGACCAAGTGATGTGCCAGATTTAATGAGAACTGGCATACCTGTCAAGCTCCATTGTGAGGAGGGAATACCATGTGTGATTGCTGGAAGGAAGGTAATCCTGGGAGATAGTGGGGTGACTGAGTTGGGGCAGAGTGGGTCCCTGAGAGAGGTCAAGAGCTGGTTGGTATAAGGTGGCAATACAAAACAAAAAAACCAAAAAAACTAAAAAAAAATTTTAATTCAGTATCCTACGTTATACATATTATACCCTCTCAAAACTAAACAGAATGAATCTGGATATTTTACACCTCGGCCAGAAATGGTTAAATAACACTGACTCCTCAATACATATGCTGAAAACTTGTAAATGAACAATTTTGGAAACGGATATTCACCACCCTATCTAAAGCATTAGCTTCAAATGTCTTTTTAGAGAAATAAGTGTTATTTGGATTAAACAATACAAGGCTAACAGATGCACAGACCTTCCAAAAATTAATTAAACTGTGCGTAATAACAGCAAAAATGCATTTTTCTAAAACGGAAAGTCCATACCCCACCAGATTTACAGATATGGATAACCTGAAGCTAGACCTTCTAAAAACTGAAACAGCTCTATTAATGCAAAGTGAAATACATTTCTGCACTTGAAACAATATAATTTCCATTTAAATGGGTGACAGAGCAAGGAATCTTGAAAGGAAACAAAAAGTGGGAAACGTATTCACATAAACTTCTGCTTAAGCCCTATTAGCCCCAACTAAAATATATTATTCACATATTAGATCTGATCCTTGCCTATTTATTTATTTTAGTCTTTGGTAATGGGGTAGGGCCCACCAGGCACAAGTGCCTGTTTTCAGAGGTGACCTGGGAGGACTGGGGAAGTTAAGTGACTTGCTCAGAGTCATACAGTATGCAAGTGGAGGTTGTGAAAATCAAACCCAGGCCTGCTGGATGTACAAAGCTCATTCACAGCTCATTACTCTAACCCCTAGGCTATACTGCCAGCCCCTAATATACATAAAATATATTGATATTTCAATGAAAAACATTTAGTATGTGTCACTGCAGTTTATTCTCACTGATATTATAAATGTTCAAAATCCAAGCGGTTATATTCCATGGAATAATAACGTGAAAAATACAAGATTAGAATTATGACAACACAGTACAAAACAAAAACTGACAATATTATTGGGTATAGTTACTGTCATATAGTGGGGCAGGTGGAGACAAATGGACATTAAATCCATGCTATCTCTACCATACTGTTTTACAAACAGGAACAGTAGGTCCACGAACCTACAAACGTTCTTTAGCATGTTTATGGTCACAACCTTATGCCATTAATGTCCTGTGGGGTGTGACATTTTCCTGTAAGTGAACTCTCAAGCTTTCCATTCTGCACATATACAATGTTTCCACTTTGTAAATACAGTACACCAGAATTTACTTAAAAAACATTTCAGCGATGTGGATTCAGAAGACAGTTTCTCAGTCACTAATCCACGGGGCTCCCTTGTCCAAGTAGATTTAATGAGTGTCTAAATAAAGCTAGTTACTGCTGGGATCTAAGGCTTCCCTCACACGACCTTTCCAAACTAGAAAATGAATGCTTGAAACAACAAAACTTGCCAATCAAGTGGAAAAAAAGCATTTTGTAACAGAATTGTTTGGCAGTGAGAGATAAGAGAGACAGAACAGGAACAATGTGTTAGGTGCTTCATCACCAGATTGTTATACAAGTTGTTCAGAACTCAGTCATTCAAAGGAGTTTAAAATCTTTTCAGCTGTTAGTAATTAGATGTCGACATAATTACTGGTGAATTAATGAGCATATTCTGTTATTAGGAAAGGTGTGGGAGCTAGCAAATCATTTCTTTCTTTTGTATATTTTGTTCCACATTTTTTAAAAGCAGGATAGATGATGAAAAACCCACAATATAGTTTATCTGTGTGATAAGTGAAAGACTTTTTGGCTTTAAAATGTTTATTTTCATATTTCATTGCACTACAGAAGCAGATACAACATACATAACAAAGTTCATTCAACTATCTACTCATAAGTTTATAAAGAGAGATACATGGGGGGTAGAATAACAAGGGAATTAGAGTGACTGATGATCTGTCCTAAACACAACTTCAATCAATGTAAAAAAGTAATGCATTAACTGTGTAACCCCAGTTCACTGCAATTTAGCCACATCCTGGAAAAGAAAGAGCTCTCAAATCTTAGCAATAGTCTAACTGCTTCTAAAATCATTGGGCATGATTTCTAAAGGGGGACACAGGGCTTCTGTCAAGCGCTGCATCAGCCCTGTTGTTTGGCACAGCTGCAGCAAACTCCTTTGGTGCAGCTGCATCCAATCTTAGTACATCGGGTGAGTAGCAACACTTTCCACACTTTACGGCAGCTTGCACCAAATATTTGGCGCATGCCCTGCAAAAGGAGTCCCCGAATGGCACAAGTTAGATGAGGGAAAAGCTGGTCTAACTTGTGGCATTTGGTCCTCAGGATTGAAAATCCTGATCGCTGGCTTGGAGAATGCCACAAGCCCCGTGCACCCAATGATCAGTGCACCAGGGACTTGCAGAATTCTCAGGGCTCTGAAAATTGAGTCCAAAGTGTAAAGTCTATTACAGAAAGAAGAAGACTTTACTTCATTCCTAGGAAGAACAAAAGGGGGACTAATTTGGAAGGGAAGGATATTTCCAATAGGATAAGAACAGTCCTTGAAGGGTCAGGGCAGCTGCCCGGACCCCATTCCTCTGAAATTTAATAATTTGTTCTGTCCCTTCCTCAATTCCTAGTATAACAAATTTTGGAGTAGATGGAATTCTCACTCTATAGACAGATTCATAGGCAGATTCACACCTCTGATGCGCCTAATGCCAGAGGTTGGAGATGAGCAGACAAGCCCATGGCATGTGTAGTAAACTAGCATGCTTTTCTTGACACCTGCAGCTTTCACTGCCAGGTACAGTAGGAAGCCCATGGTTTCTAATCTGTGAGAGGAGTAATAATCTGGCCTCCATGACAACCTGTCAACGGCCGACTAGTCGTCTATCTCTTCCTCCAGCTCCATAGACTCGGCCTTTGCTTTCTTCCACTCCACCTTCCTATCTATCTGAGATAAGTACACCCCCTTAAGGAAAACAAGAATCAGAGGCACCCACCTACCCTGGATCACTGCGGAACTACTTGCTTGCCTGTGGGCCAGGGACTCAGCCTGGAAGGCTCATAAGTCTTCAGGCTCCCCCAAAAACTGACTCAAATACCAAACTCTGCACAAGGCCTGCACCAGAGCCATCAGACTAGCCAAAGCTGAACACTTTTCCGTGAACTTCTAGAACAACATTAACCACCCCCCCAAGTTCTGGAAGGTTGTTCACACCTTATTCTCCCCTAAAGCACCACCCACAGTCCCTATCCTTAAAGCTAATTATATCCCCATTTCCAACCCTCTCTCAGTGGCCAGTGAATTTGACACTTACTTCACCTCCTGTGCTTCCACTCTTCTCCCTTCCCTTCCCTTCCTCCTGTTTCTCCACTGTCCCTCACCCCTAACCCCCCTTATCCATTCCCCCAATTTTCCTTCTCTCCTACTTCACCAGCTGCCGCCCTCAAGGCTCTCCTAGCCCCCAACCCTCACAAGGGCAAAAGTCTTGATAGCCTTGTCCCAATACTCCTCTTTCTCTCTGTTCCAGCTATTGCTGTCCCTCTTTCTTCTCTCCTCACTCTCTCTTTTTCCATTGGCTCTGTACCTACAGCATGGAAACATGCCACCATAATACCCCTCCCTAAAGGTGATGACTCCTCTAACATAGTCAACTATCACCCAATCTCTCTCCTTCCTACTCCGGCTAAACTCCAGGAGCACCTGGTCTTATCTGAACTCTCCCCCTTCCTTGACTCCACGTCTTTCTTCACCCCTTACCAGTCTGGGTTCCGCAAATCCCACTCCACCTCCACCTTCCTTCTCCAGCATCAGGGGCACCCAGCCTGGTGCCATGGCACTATGGCTGTGGACAGCTGTGCCCCAACCACCCCCCAGGGCTCCCCCTCAGCTGGTACTGCACACCAATGGCCCCATCTTCACGACTCCAACTGGTGCAACCACTTAAACCACCTCCTGGCTCGTCTAAGTGGTGCCCCTACTGCATCCATGGTGGGGCTCTGAAAATCCCAAATATGGGGATGTGGCAGCCCTGCCATTGTACAAGACCCCTTGTGACCTGGTGCAGTGGGTTGTTGGACAAAATCCTGGCTCAAGGGGGCTTTGGCGCAGCGGTGTCTGGAACAGACGCAGACTGCCTTTGAAAATCCTGTTTGGTGCAAGTTGTGACACAAATCACAATTAGCGTCAAACATGTTTGCTGCAACTCCCGTGCAGCATTCTTATCTGATTGAAAATTGGGCCCATAGTGTCTACCCTTGCAAATAAACTCAAAGGAAGCTGCATCCAAGATTCTAAGTCTATTGTTATTTGTTTGGTTACAGGCTCTGGGCCCCATAAGTTGGGCTGGCCGGCTGTGGTGCGATATTCAAACAGAATGTGTGATCAGAACAGACTGCGCAATCTGTTTGAATAACGGACCCTGGATATGCAGTGCACAGCAAGTGGCCACCATTTATCCAGGGTGAGGGGCTGAAGACTGCACATAGGAGAATGTGTGCTGCTTACCTGTATGTGCCACAGTCCCCATGGGTGATTATCAGCCCAGACATGCAAATGAGTCCATTAGGCATGCTTGATGCAATGGGGACATTTGCTTACCCATTATGGGCTCATCTGCATGTCTGCACTGCTGTGTTGTGCGCTGGGCCAGCTCTCCCTCACCCTGAACACTGATCAAGAAACATAAAACCCCAATCCCAATTTCCATAGTGTAATGTTCCCCCAGCCCCAGTCACTGTAAAAAATTAAAACACCACCCAGATCCCCATTTCCATAGTGTAGTGTCCCCCGCAGCCCTGATCACTGTAAAAATTAAGATACCTCCCCGATCCCCGTTTCCATAGTGCGTTGTCCCCCCCAGCCCTGATCACTGTAAAAATTAAAACACCTCCCCGATCCCCATTTCCATAGTGTAGTGGCTCCCAGCCCCAATCACTGTTATGATAATGAACCCCCTGCCTCGATCACAGGCAAATCAATGAATTCCCCTTTCCAAGCCCTGAATCACATAACATTACAATCATCCTCCCTGGTGGCCAAGGCCACCCACCCTGTTAGGTGACCACTCACCTGCTTCCCTTCATCTCAACCCATGCCAGCAACAGCACAGTCCTCCTCACCGCAGTTATGGTCAGCCACTCGACTGATTGGTATCGGAAGCGTACAGTAACAGCACGTGCTCATTGGTTGAGAAAACCAATGAGTGCATACTAATACTGTATGTGCTCTGATACCGATCAGTTGGTGGTTGGCCTTGACAGGGTGAGGAGGGCTGTGCCAGTCACCGCATGGGTTGATGGGGAAGGGCTGGGTCAATGCCTAACGGGGTGGGGGACCTTTGACTACCAGGGAAGGGACAGTTGTAATGTTATTTGGTTCAGGGTTTGAGGAGGGGAGAATTCATTAATTTACCTATGATTGGGGCTGGGGGGGTCATTATCATAATAGTGATTGGGGCTGGGGGGCCACTACACTATGGAAATGGGGATCAGGGAAGTGCTTTATTTTTACAGTGATTGGGGCTGGGGGGGACTGTGTACCCTGCCCTAGACTGTGCACAGGGCAACAACCTACCCCTCGCATAGTTAAAGTAGGGTTTCAAAAGCATAATTATGCACCAGCGCAGTTGGACATTTTTACGCTTTTAGAGGTTTTAATATTGTGATGTACATCTTATGCATGGGGGAACCCTCATTTGCATAGGTGCATCACAATATAGTGTGCACAGTGGCACAGTCGGGGGTGCTTGGTGCATTGATTGCCTTTGAATGTGGTTGCACTCTGACAGCCTACTCTAGTCCAGAGATGCCCGCACAAGTCCAGAGATCTCATCTGGATAGGTGGGTCTCTATGTTTAACAGTTCTAGGTGAGTCAGATTTAGGGGAAGGGGTGAATTGTTTACCCAGGAGAGGCATACTAAGCTGAAGCTTGTTTCCAAGTGCAACCTAGGAGCACAAGGATGTTAAGTGACTTGCTCAGGGTCACACAGTATGTAAGTGGGGGCTGTGGGATTCAAACCCAGGTCTCCAGGTTTGCAGCTCAGAGCCTTAAACCATTGCGCTATACTGCTTCCTTGAAGAAGCCATCTGGACTGGGGCACTTTGCTGTTTTAGTTACTTTAACTACAAGTATTTCCTCCGAGGGAAGAATGACTCCCATGTATTTAATAGCAGTTTTCTTCCATTTAAATATAAAAGTTCTTGTAATTTGCTCACTAGGACTATAACTTAATCAGAGCAACTCACTTTTATGAATCTTGAATAAAACGTTCTACAGAACCAAATGTTTCCAACTGTATGCCCAGTTCCATTAGTGATTGCTCAGGGATAGTAGTGTCAACAAAATACCATTGGTGTATAGTGATAACTTATATGCCACAGCCCCAGTGGCGATACCCTCGATCTTATCATTCTGCTGGATTACTGTGGCTAGGGTCTTTAAATAAAGAGCAAATGGCAGCAGGGACAAAGGGCACCCTAATGGGTTCCCCTTTTCAAACAAATTGGCTGGGACAAAGAGCCATTAACTTGGATCCAGGCCTGTGGGGTGCTATATAGGTTCTGCATCATTACCAGAAAGGGAGCCGGAAGTCAAAGCTTGACAGGTGTCCCACAAAAAAAGCCAGAGCACCATGTGGAATGCCATCTCTGCATCTAGGCTGATTACTACTGTGGGCATAGCCCTCTGTGTTATATGTTCTACTAAGAGGAGAGTTCTTCTGATATTATCAGATGTTTGTCTTAATCTAATGAAGAAAGATTGCTCACCGTGCACAAGAGTCGGGGGAGTTTTGTCCAAGCAAATGACCTAAACTGCCATGAAATATAATCAGAATTCAAAATAGATATTGGCCTGTATGAAGGAGATTGTATAGGGTCCTTACCCAATTTTAGGAGTGCGGTTATAATGGCCCAATTCCAGGATGGGGAGGGCTCACCCTCCTGTACTTCTCTACTTGCCTGGAAAAGTAGAGGAAGCAATACGAGGTGAAGGCTTTGTAAAATTCAGTGACAAAGCCATCCAAATGGGGAACTTTGCTGTTTTAGTTGCTGCTTTAACTATGAATATTTCCTCCCCTTGTATGAAGGCTGACAGATTCTTTCTGTGTGTCTTGTAAGGTCGGGAGGTGTAACTTCAATAGATATTGGTAGGCAAAAGATCCCAAAGAAGGCGAGACTGTGTATAATTTTTTATAATATTCCCTCATGATGGCTTCAGTCTGGTCTGTATAGTGCGTGACCTTACCGGAGAGTCCTGTAGCTGGGAGACACATGCTTGTTTCCATTAAGCCCTAAACTGCTTAGCCAATCAACATGTACCCCTTGCACCTGCTTCACAGTAATATTGTTTTAAATAGCTTAGGACCCTTTCTATTTTTTGGTCACAGATACCTTTGATTTGCTGTTGGGTTTTTCTAATCTGGAGCTCCACCTCTGTGTTCCCCTTCCCTCGCAATTGCAGTAATGTCTCTAAAGTGTCTATGAGATCTTGGAGTTTAGCTTCTCTCTCGTTGATGCACCTGGCAGCCTGAGAAATTATTTCTCCCTATAGGACCCCTTTCAGGGAGTCCCACTGCATTGGGTCTGTACCTCACCCATGTCATTATTAGCCAAGAATGTTTCCAATGTATCTTGGATTAAAGTCCAGAAGGATTCATTTCTGAGCAGGGGCAGATTCATTCTCCAAGTTGTTTGTTTTCTCTTTTTCCCAGATCTAATTTAAGACAGAGAGGATGATCCATCTGGATTTTTGAGGCTATCTTGATATCTTGGACTGTGCCCAAATGTTCCAGGGTTGTAAAAATGTAGTCCAACCCGGCATGTCTGGAGTGACATGCTGAAAAATTTGTATATACCTGTCTCTTCGAGAAAAGGGCACTCCAAACATCCACAATTCCAAGGTGGCCCAAAGTGGCCTTGAAATATTTTTGGGCTGGAGTCAGCTGAAACCTGCCATGATAGGCAGTATCTACTTGAGGATTTATGGTCAAATGAATATCTCCTCCCAGTATTAATTGCTCCATCATCAGAGAGAGAACCTTACTGAAAAAGGGTTGCACCACTTTCTTGTCCATCTGGGGAGACAAATAAGCATTTACCAGAATAACCTATGTCTCATAGAGGACCCCCACCACTATCGCATATTGACCATCTGGGTCAGAGTAAAAATCCTGCATATGAAATCCAGTGCTGCCCAGGATAAGTGTAGCTACACCCCACCATCCTTCCTGGTGATTTGTGGAGGCCACAATAGTGGGAAACCATATTTGCCCAACTTTGTGTGCTCCTCCGCAGGTAACTATGTCTCTTGCAGAAAGATCACATCAAGGCAATCCTTTTTTATATATTGCATTAGTCATGTGTGCCAAATGGGGTTTTTCATACCATTTATATAAACGCTTTACCAGGGTTATAGCCATTGAAGTGAGAGTAGGGGGGGCTATGCTGGACCAGGCAAACAGAGAATAAGACAACCCCCCCCACCACTGAAGTGCTAACAAATCATGGGAACCAACAACACCATTGAACTGACTCAAGATTTTTTTATTTATTTAAATTTTGGTAACCAGGTGGGCCTGCTGAGACCTTGATGGTCCCTTTTTCAGGGGTGACCTGGGGTTAGTTACATGTACCTAGGGAAAAAGAAAACCAATGCTTTGATATATTACAATACAGCAAAAAGTACATAGCGAATAGGTATATACATCAACAGTTTAGAGCACAATACAACATTTACAACAAAGTGTACACATCACACAGACAATATCTAAAGAAGAAGAACAACAGAAGCCCAACAAGCAGCATAGAACAACATATATACAAGGAAAAAAATGCTGTACCACATTCACAAGGTGCTGTAAGGTCACTAGGACCAGCTTATTGTGCTTCCTAGGTATGATGTGTGCTCAAGGCAGCGCTCCTATTGAAATCAGTTGATAGCGACCCTCGTAGAAAGGGAAAATAGCCTGTCACAGAGACTCTGAATAAGGGGATCCTGTGGTTGGTGGGCCCACTAAAAATGTAGAACTTGTTTAATGTGTTTTGTCGATGTGTTTCAATGACTACAACAGCATCCTGCCCCCTCCACACCAGCTCACTAAACAAAACAAGCAAAGTGAGCATTGGGGGGGATGTAAAACAACTGGGGCAGGCTAAATTAGGTAAAGCAAGCTCAAATCTGGTTAGTGCTGCCTAGGTTAAAATAGACCTGTATTCCTTTTATAGGTACCTTCTAGGCTAGGGAAGCTGTTTATTATATAGCATTGATGCAGCCCGTGGGGCTGTTACTGCTTATAAACATAAGTGACCCATTAGTACCAAGCAGGATAGCATATGTCTGGGCAGGGAAAAGCTGACTCAAGTTTAGTTAGAGTGTCCGTGACAGGACAGCTGATCCACTCCTGGGTGAGGGCCACTTCCCCCCTAGGATGCCACACCCAGTAGTACCACAGATAAAGAGAGCAGCAGACTGTGCCTTTCAGTTGGGCTTTGTAAGACAGCTTATACACAATCAAACTTCATCAGATACCATGGTGCTGCATGCAGCCCCCCCCAAGTGAGGAGTTCCCACTGCTGGGCCACAGCAACGAGATCTAGGATGACAGTTTCACCATCGTGAAGGGAGACAGATACAGGTGTGCAGGAGGGCCGTTGTGCTTTACTCAATGTGCTATGCCACCATGATGGCTTAGACTGTCTGACCTACCTAAGAGGAACCCCTAGAGTTGTGGCTCCATTTAGGTTAGTGGCTATATAAGCAGCTGTATTACAAACTTGTTGAAGCCCCATAGCCCTAAAATAAAAAACACACTCGCTGTATTAGTTGCTATTGCCTTCTATAGCTTGTCTCATGTTGTCATGTGCTCCCATCCAGATGTTAGAACACAGAACCAGACAAAGCCTTCCAAATCCTGCTGACCAGTTAGGCACCCCAAGTGCAGCCACCCTGAGCCAGGGGAACAGACCCCCCCATAGAACGAGACCATCCCCCCATAACCCACACCCACCTCTTCTGAAGCCTCCAAATGCTACCCAGAGCGAACAAGGTCCATAAGTGCTGATATTCAGTTTAAACTGCTTACTGATTGTTACATTGATTTAAAATCAGTCCAGCTGTAGGGCCATAAAAGGGCGCGTTATTATTTTGTGTCCTTCTGGTTGCTTCATCAGATGAATGAGTGCTCTCATCTGTGCCCTCTTCTTTCCGTCCCCATCTCTCAACCCTGGGTCTGGTGCTTCTCTCAGCAGTTGTGGAATTTCCAACTCTCTCCTTACCACATCCTGCTTGGCAAGGAAAAGCAATTTTTATTTGAAAAGGACACCCAATCCCAGAGGCTCTGGGTGCCATACAAAATGAATAAACAAATAATAGTCACAGCAAAAATAAGAATAAATAACAATATACCAAAGATTATAAAATAAAATATATTTACACAGGTGGCCGAGAACTGAGATCAAGACCTTAGCATATGGATCTCACTTACAAAGTTAAGTTGGGAGAAGCCTGGGCAAACAGGAGGGCCTTAAGGTGGGCCTTGAATACTTCCAAAGACAAGGCCTCCCTAACACTGGAGGGTAGCAAATTCCACAGGTCGGGACCAGTGACACTGAAAGCCTTGTCGCTGGCCATTTTTAACCTCATCCTGGAAATCACCAGGAGGCCCCTACTGGAGGAGCGGAGGGGATGGACCGAGACAGCAGGTGTAAGAAGATCCATCAGGTAGCCAGGGCCCTGACTATGTAGGGCCTTACAGGTGAGGAGCCCCACCTTGAAGAGGTCCTCCACCTGACTGGCAGCCATTGCAGCTCACTCAGTACCAGTGTAATATGATATTATTTACGCTGTCAGTATGTAACCTGGCAGCTGCGTTCTGCACCAACTGCAGTCTGCAGAGAGAACCTCCTGTGACCCGAGGTACAGCACATACAGTAGTCAAGCATTGATGTCACCAAAGCATGTATCAAAGTGGAGAGGTCCAGAGGTGGCACAAGGGGCTTTATCCTAGCAACATTTCTGAGACAGAAAAAACAGGAGCAGACAGTGGAAGATACTTGTGCCTCCATCATCAAACCCCTGTGCAGGATGATACCAAGATTCCACACCTCAGAGGAGGCCTTCAATGGGACCGATCCCAAAAAAAGTCCGCTCTCTGCACCAGAGGCCATCCTATCCCACACTTAGGCATCCTTGTGGTAGGGGATATCTCTGTCTGGGAAGGACACTTGCAGCCTTGCTGGGTATTGAGTTTACAGTTCAATGACCCCCTTATAAGAGTCTGCATACATGATATACAAGCCTTTCTTTTTTATTGCATGGCTGGGGCAAAGTCATGAAAATAAATCTGCATGTCTGCCAGTATACCTACTTCTGCTACCAGGCTTTCAGCATGACTTGCACTTTAGTCTGAAACTTCAAAAATCTAATAATGATTGATCAAGGTCTTTCTTGCAGTCCTGGCTTAGGCTGTAATACTCTGTGGACCTTCTCCAGCTGGAAGTCCTCTGGCAGAGACGTTTTTTATTATGTGATCTATGAAGCTGGTAATGTTTGTCCACGCCTCACCTCTCCCTTGGGCACTCCATAGATCCTCAGAGTTTTTCCATTGAAGCTTGACTTCCAGATCAACACAAAGCTCCTGCTGATGGTGGTGCAAATGCAATAGTAGGTTGCCCATGTGGTCTGTGCACTTGCTAAGCTCCGTGGTCAATGAGGTGAGGTCCGCTCTCCCTCTTTTCAGGTGATCCATGTCATAGTGAAGTGTTTGGAAAGCTACCTGGGTCTCTTTATGGAATGCAACCAGCTCTTTTAATAGCCTTTCATTTGTGACTCTGTCACCGTGGTCAGCTGGCCCATGCTGATGGGAGGGAAACAGCACTTGATCTCGGAGCTGGATTGCGCAGCTGCATCGGTGTTGCTTTGGCTGTGTGGCTGGTTCTTTTCTGGGGTTCATCCATCCTTTTTGAGCCCCCATGATCCAGATAATTCTCTGACTTGGGTATGTGCTGTAACATAGAAACATAGAATTTGACGGCAGATAAGGACTGCTTGGCCCACCCAGTCTGCCCATTTCCCTACCTACTGGATAAGCTGCAGATCCTAGTTAACCAGCAGCCTACTTCTTCTTACCCCCCCCCCAGAATTGCCTTATGACTGTCCCATGCATGCTTGAATTCCACCACTGATTTTGACTCCACAACCTCCTCTGGAAGGCCATTCCATGCATCCACAACCCTCTCTGTGAAAAAATACTTCCTTAAATTACCTCTGAGCCGCACCCCCCCCCATCTTCAACTTGTGACCTCTTGTTCTTGCACACCTCTTTTTTTGAAAGATGCTACCCTCTTGGACTTTGTTGATTCCCTTGAGGTACTTAAAAGTTTCTACCATGTCCCCCCTCTCCCTCCTTTCCTCGAGGCTATACATATTAAGCTCCTTAAGTCTCTCTTCATATGTCTTCCAGTACAGACCCTGCACCATTTTAGGTGCCCTCCTCTGGACAGCTTCCATCCTGTCTATGTCTTTGCGGAGACTGGGTCTCCAGAACTGCACACAGTACTCCAGATGGGGTCTCACCAGCTGTCTGTACAGAGGGCGTGTAAAAAACATGATCTGGCAAGAAATCAACCTATGGAGCTGAGTTCAGGAGCAGAGCTTTTTCTTTATGCAGCCATATCACTTGTGATGTCACCACAGCTCCCTGCTTTACAAACATTGACTTTTTTATGAAGATAGTGTGTGTGTGTGTGTGTGTGTTAAAGTTGTTGGAGAACTCATTAGAGGTAGTGTGGTCTGGTGGTTAGAACTCTGGCTTTGGAACTGGGAGATTACCAAAGCCAAATACGTATGGTATTACCTTGAGTAAGTCACATAGGCTCTCACTGCTCCAGTTCATCCAAGTGTGGAAATGAGTAGAAGCAGGACGCCACTGGAAACAGGATGTTAGATCTTAGGTGGGCTATCGTAGGTAAGAAATTGTGGATAAAAAAACGTTCACCACAAAGAGAGGGTTCATGTTTTGCATATTTCTTTCTGAGTCCCTGGCTGAAAGCTTTTTAAATCCTCTTTCTATAGATAATATGCAGTTAAAGTTACTTTTCTAAATGTTCAGTGGCCTCATTGCTAGTTGCAAATGGTGACAGCACCAAACAGGGGACAGCTTGTTACCTCTCACACTGCCACCTGTTTGCACTATAAACAAACCTCCTACTTAGTCACCAGAGAGGAGGAGTTGCAAGGCACATCAGGTTGCCAATTTTACTCAGTTCAAACATAGAATTAATATATGGCTTGCAAAATACAGCAAATCACTGCATGGCATAACACCAGTCACATGGCATGACCCATAAACACAGGCAGTACTGCCCAAAAGTCTGCCCCAGCCAACCCATACCTTAAGTTCCCATTGCCTTTGACCAACAGCCATCCTAAAAGTTGCCTCCACATGCTCCTACCAGAATAAATTCTCCCTGACAATCCAGTGTGGTACCCCTCCCTAGCCTCAGTTCATGGGTTCCACCCATCTTTGGTGGCATCCCTCAGTGCTTCTCTGCTGGATGTCTATACACTTTCGCAGTACTGCTATATACCTTACTGCCTGCCTATAGCTGTACAACAGGCACTGGGTTCTGCAGGAAACTGCAACTGACTATGTGAGGGTCACCACACTTTGGGAATGGCCATATGGGTAGTTTGCATGGCAGCCACGCACCTTTCCCCACATGGTCACAACCAGTTTTGCATCTGTTTAGTGAAGGATTGCTACCCTGGTTGAGTGGAGCATGCTAGGATCTCAAAGTCATGACTAATGCTAAATGGATGCATTAACTCAATTAATCTGAATATTGACTGGGATCTTAGTTCTGATAAAAAGGTCCCCAAACATTTGTATAGCACAAACTTTTGCATTATTGTTTTGACATCTCTCTTACAGGAAGGAAAAGTAGCCAGGTATTTGAAAATTCAATGAAGCCACTTACTGAGCTAGTCTTCTATTCCTGCAGATTTTTGCTTTAACTGTTTTTTTTTAAGCGCAAAACAAATGTGTTTTGGTGACTTCCTATATGAAATTATTGTGAACTTTTCTGCATGCTTTCCTCATTATGAATCTATAACCTCTTGCAATCATACTGGCTGGTGGTTCAACAAGTTTGTCTCAACTTGTCTCTACTGGCACATACATTAATTCTGCTGCTATGTAAATGTTTCCCTTTTTGTGTGCTCAGCAGGTTTTCCCATTTTACTGGATAGCTTCTATTTGCATATTTTAGTTTTACAGCTGTTTTTTGTCCTTTGATTAATTTGGCAGGGGAAGCTTGTGATGCTTGGAATGCTAATAAGAAGCAGTTAGCCTGTTTTGCATGTTCTGCTCACCTTTCTGGTGCAGAGCAGGGTCAGTAGAATCTGTACAAGTTTTATTATTCTATAGTGGACAAAATAATTCATTTCCCTTAGTACTGTATTTAGGATTTTCTAAAGAAAGGGATAGTAAGGGTGAAGCATACACAACTGTTTTAACTGGTGTGTGCAAACAGAACTAGAAGACATATACTTAAGGGGGGGCATATGTATTACTTCAATGCCAACACATAGGTGCAGCATTACCGCTTGCAACACTGGTGACCTGCCTTCAGGAATGAATGCAGGCCACTGAGGGCTGTCCGGGGAGAAAGGATTGAGCATTATGAGGGCAGCCCTCTTTCCTTGGGTAGGGATGGGACACTGCTCCCGCTGTGTGACTCTGACTGGTGGAGACCAGTCAGCAGCACAGTCAGGAATATGAAGAGGTTGCCACTGGATGCCTATCTTGCATGTGTGCCGAGACACGCATGTGTAGCCACATCATTGCATGCTGGTACCCAGGGGAGAAGAGCCAGGTGTTTAGAGGACAATCCCTGCCATTCAAATCAGCATGCCAGTAGACTCTCTCACAACAGATACGGCTGGTCATCTACCACATAATGGTCCTGGATAAGTGGTAAATAAGCTGTAAATCCATGAGCAGGTCGGTGACAAGGCTGGGGCTGTGTCACTGGATGAGACCGGTGAGAGAAAAAGCTGTAAAAAAAAAAAAAAGAAAGCATTACTTTACAAGGAGGGTGATCATCATGTGGAATAGCCTACTAGGGCCCAATTCTCAGTTGCAAAGGTTGGGTGGGGGCAAATTAGGGTGTAAACAGCCACCCATTTGTGCCCCTGCTTCTTGGGGCTATACAGAAATGATATGCATTGTTACTAGAGATCGAGAAGCAAATTATTTGATACCTTTTAATGGACCAACATAGACGTAACAACAAGAACAAAGTGCTCTAGCGTTTGGACCAACCAGTCCTTCTTCAGAAGCTCATGGCAGTTGTTTAGAAAATACAATACTTATAACAGCTAGATAATGCAGAGAAAAACAGAAACAAATCACCATTGGTTTAAAATACTCATTTAAAAAAAAAAGATGATGTCAGAGAAGTTTAACGGTACAATACTGCCTTCAGCCAGAATGAACCTTGGGTCAGATGTGCTTGGTGGAACACACATACACAGAATCCTACTGCATATAAATTTAATTGACATAAGATAACACACTGCTGAAGCAGATAACTCCTAAATCAAGCTATGAGTGTCACAGTTAGTATAAGGATGTGATTACTGAAAGGCAACCCCCACCCAGATTAAAGACAAACTAAGATTGTTATAGGGCTCATGAAATTTCAATGTTAGCATTATAGACAAGAATTTACCAGTAAAGTTGTCATAAAAACATCAGTGCACACTGTGTGATGTGTAAAACCTAGCTGGACCTGTCACCCGGCTGTATTCTCAAGCTAGATATGAGGCCCAAGAAATTTCAAAAACCTCAGGACTATATAAATGATAATTTAAATATAAATTGATAGTATTAGTGTCAAACAAAAAAACTCTAGTCGAGGAACCTCAAGGAATTAAGACCATGTAGCCTGATATGTACTGATGTCAATATATACTGAGAATGTAACAACTTGATGTACCACAAGTGTCTAAGGAATCTGAAAAAGAGATAAAAATGTAATTTCTCTCCTCCTCTTCATGCAAACAATACAACCTAACCCACCACACATCACAATGATGTAGGTGGGGGAGATACATAGCTTAAAGGAGATGTTGTCTCTCTCTCTCTCTCCTTTTCCTTTTCCTTTTTCCGGACCACGTCCGAGAGAAACTAACCCACCTCATCCCTGATGAACCCAGGCCAGGGACATTCTACGTGCTGCCTAAAATACATAAACCTGGCAATCCAGGGAGACCCATAGTCTCTGGTAATGGTACCTTGACTGAGGGGATCTCAGGGTTTGTAGAGACCATTTTGAAACCGCTGGTTATGGAAAGAGACAGTTATATCCAGGACACTATGCACTTTTTGCGTGTACTTTCTGGTTATAAGGATTTACCACCTGATACCATTTTAGTGACAATGGATGTAACATCCCTCTACACTAATATTCCCACACAGATGGCATTGCAGCATGCCTTAAATACATACAAGAAAGGCCGAACAAAACATCAACCATGTGGGTGGTGGGGAACTTATGGAATTCATTTTGACACATAACAACTTCAACTTCAAAGGTAAACATTATGTTCAAACTATGGGAACAGCAATGGGCACCAAAATGGCTCCACAGTATGCTAACCTCTTTATGGCAGACTTGGAGGAGGATTTTTTTAAGGCAGTATCCCCACAAACCACTAGCTTATTTCCATTACATTGATGATTTATCATCTGGACGGAAGGCACAGATGCACTCAAAGATTTTCATCACAAAATTAATAATCTCTACCCTACCATAAAGCTTACCCTGGAGTACTCTACCGCCAAGGTTAACTTTCTGGACACCACAGTCACCATTAAGGATGGAACCTTACATACATATATTTACAGGAAGCCAACAGACAGACAGAGATACCTGCACAAGAAAAGTAACCACCCAAACCATACAAAAAAATCTGTCATATACAGTCAAGCACTCCGTTGTCACTGTATTTGTTCAAATGAGGATGACAGAGATACACATTTGGCTATGTTGAAAAACACCTTTATTGAGCAGGGACATTCTTCCAGGGAAATTGACAGGATAACAGAGCAGACGCGCTAAGTACCAAGACAACAACTACTTCAATATAAAGCGACAGCTACAGACAGAATACCCTTGGTAGTCACATATCATCCAGACCTTCAAGCGTCTCAGTAAGATTATTAAAGATCTCCACCCAATATTTAGTGAGGATGAAACCCTTAATTGTATTTTTAAGGAACTCCACTACTATCTTTTAAACAACCACCAAATTTATCCAGCCCTAATTAGTAGAGCAAACTTTCACGGAACAGAATACCATGTCACACAATGGCACATGACCCTGCAATCAACGCCCCTTTAAGACTTGTGGGCTCATTTCTAACTCGGACTATGTGGTTACATCACAAAACAGACAATTCCAGGTGCATGGGAGTTATACATGCATGTAATGACATGTTGTTTATTTCATTCAGTGCAAGAGATGTCCACAAACAGGTTATGTTGGAGAGACACGCCAACAGCTCCACACTAGGATGAACTCACACAGACATACTATTACAGCAAGGAAGACTGAAAAACCAGTGGGTCACCACTTCTCCCAGCCTGACCACTCAGTCTCAGATATGTCAGTAATGGTCTTAAAAGGAAATCTCAAAAACACACAACAGAGACAAGCTTTTGAGATTAAACTTATTTTACATCTCAGTATGGTAGCAGATGGGATGAACGTTGATCTTGGCTTCATGGGACACTACAGAAACTAACATCCACAGACCTTTTCTTCTTCAAACTGACATATTATAGGACTTCAGCATGTGTGTGATGTGGGTGTGTGTGTGTGTGTGTGTGTATGTATGTGTGTGGATATTATGTGTTGTGAGGTATGTGATATAACAGATGTGGGGCTTGCTGTCACATTGAGGTAAGTCTCTATTTAGATATATGGAGTTATAATGTGTTACTATTCTTATTTCACACACATAATGAATATTAATTCCTCCTTACTTTTTATCTTTGCCTGGGGGGATTGATTCCATTGCACCATATTCAGATTACCCAGCCTGCTAGTGTACATGCAGTAGTGTTATCATATACTGTTATATATAATTTTTGTGACTCTGTACATATTAGGGTGTGTGATCTCATTTGCACGGGGGTCCTGCACAGATCTTTTTACATTAGGCTAATATTGTAGTAATTTGTGGATATGTAGGTATGTTAGACCTCTGGTCTTACACATATACTTTATATTTACTTCTAGTTACCTTATCCTGGGGAGGGTGGCAGGTTTATTTCCTGGTAGTTCTATCTAGTATCCTTGGAAATTGATTCCATTGCTCCATATCAGGCTTTGTAAATGAGCCTCTGGCTCAAAGGTTTCTAAACTGATGTTTAACTAAATAAAATAAAATAAATAAATAAAATAGTATCCGTGGAAATGTTACTTTGCAGATAGTAGTGCAGTTAAATAGTGTTACATTTTTGCTCTGTAGATGTTAGGAGACATAAGCCCTTTTACTCAGGATTTCATGACAAGTTGAATTCCTTTGGGGAACAATTGCAGTGACTGAAGTTAATATAGGTTCACTAGGAGAGAGAGAGTGTGTGTGTCTGTGGGAGAGAGAGAGAGAGAGAGAGAAGAGGGGAGGAGCGAGAGAGAGACAACATCTCTTTTAAGCTATGTATCTCCCCCACCCACATTACTGTGATGTGTGGTGGGTTAGGTTGTATTGTTTGTATGAAGAGAGGAGAGAAAATTACATTTTATCTCTTTTTCAGATTCCTTAGACACTTGTGGTACATCAAGTTGTTACATTCTCAGTATATATTGACATCAGTACATATCAGGCTACATGGTCTTAATTCCTTGAGGTTCCTCGACTAGAGTTTTTGTTTGACACTAATATTATCAATTTATATTTAAATTATCATTTATATAGTCCTGAGGTTTTGAAATTTCTTGGGCCTCATATCTGGCTTGAGAATACAGCCGGGTGACAGGTCTAGCTAGGTTTTACACATCACACAGTGTGCACTGATGTTTTTAAGACAACTTTACTGGTAAATTCTTGTCTATAATGCTAACATTGAAATTTCATGAGCCCTATAACAATCTTAGTTTGTCTTTAATCTGGGTGGGGGGTTGCCTTTCAGTAATCACATCCTATACTAACTGTGACACTCTATAGCTTGATTTAGGAGTTATCTGCTTCAGCAGTGTTATCTTATGTCAATTAAATTTATATGCAGTAGGATTCTGTGTATGTGTGTTCCACCAAGCAATATCTGACCTAAGGTTCATTCTGGCTGAAGGCAGTATTGTACCGTTAAACTTCTCTGACATCATCTTTTTTTTTTAAATGAGTATTTTAAACCAATGGGGATTTTTTTCTGTTTTTCTCTGCATTATCTAGCTGTTATAAGTATTGTATTTTCTAAACAACTGCCATGAGTTTCTGAAGAAGGACTGGTTGGTCCGGAAGCTAGAGCACTTTGTTCTTGTTGTTACGTCTATGTTGGTCCATTAAAAGGTATCAAATAATTTGCTTCTTGATCTCTTCTTGCAAGGACTAATACAGCAACTACTAAATCTAGATTTCATGCATTGTTACTGGGAGAAGTCCCCCTTTTTGCAACTATGTGACAATGCGAATATAGCCAGATGTTAGTGCTTGCATCCATTGACATGAAAGTTTGTGGCTGTAACTGTGCCTTAGCAACAACTAGACAATCAAGTACAAATTGTAGCAACAGCAGCACTATACTATGTAGCTGGGTATAAAAAGAACAGTGCAGTTCTGGAGGAAGAGGGCATGCAATAGGCGGAAATGAGTGGAGTGAAATTACAATGCAGAAATACTGCCAAAACTATAAGAAGTGTGACTGGTCATGTTAGAACACTGGGGAGAAGGAGCAGACAGCATGGAGGAGGGAATGGTGGGAGTAGGTCAGAGGGACGGGGAAGTAAGGGAAGTTAGTGCAGGAAAAGACATGAATAGTGTGGTTACAGATGACAATTTTCATACCAGAGGTGGAGGAAAAGGAGTGAATAGAGAGGGGTGGACGGGCAGTGACTACAGACAGGTAGACAAGACCAAAGTCAAGGGAGCCAGTGGGAAAAGGCAGACTGCCCTTCTATGGTCTTAGTGTGAGGCAGAGACAAACAACTAGAATATGGGGACTTAAGGGAATAGGGGAAGAGAGGCAGGCAGAAAAGTAGGGAGATGAGATAGCAATGGAGGGAACCAAACCAGAAGTGAAGATGAGGGAGACATTCTGGAACAAGTGTCTGTACTTGGAAGAGGGAGGGAGGGCAGTGATGCATGCAGGAAGGACAGCCAAGGGCAAAGTGATACTAAGTCCTGTCTGAGTAGGGTGGATCTGTAGGCAGCACTATACCTGTTTATACATTTTCAGGAGCCCAGTTCTTCCATTTATATAGTGGAGCGAAAAACATGGGTGTTGTCCACAGATCCTTACTGCTGTCCTGGCTTCCAGTCCACCCTTGGCATCCCTAATTCTAATCTTGTAGTCCCATCGTTCTACCCTGTGATCCCCTGTAACCAGAAGTTAACAAGTCTCTTTTCAGGGTCCTAGACTTTGTTATTGTTCAGGAATAGTTGGCTTAAGTTTCTGATGAACCCAAAGGGCCACTTCATGGACTTTTTCCCTTATTGCTTATAGGGACGCAAACCCTTGGACATCAGGTCCTTCACCTTGGTAAAGTCCACCTTTAGTAAGTTCTGAGTCTTGGTAGTTCAGGCCTTCCTTATCTTCCATGTCACCAAGAAGAATATTATCCAGTTGCAGTCACTGCATCCCATTTGTTCCTTAATTTTCAGAGTGCAGATAATCCCATCCCATTGCTGAGAACAAGGTCCATGGTGGGTCCTAGTATCCTGTTGGACATGCTGATCTAGGAGAATCTTTTAATGTGGACAGGAACTCTGTCTCAGTCCTGCCATTAGCCCTCTTGAGGTACCAGTCTATGCCCAGGAGACTGAAGTCTCCCAAAATAACCAATTTGGCTATACTCAAAATTCCCCCAAGCAGCAGGGCATCATGCTCAGATGAGCTGCTTGGAGGCCTGCAGCACATCCAGCTTGACGCAGAGGAACTCTGTTACAGTAATCAGGTGTTTTAGGCCCTTGTAGAGCTGTGGGGACAGTTCATAGACTTTTTTCCCTATTGCTTGCAGGGTTGTATACCCTTGGACTCCAGGTCCTTCACCTTGGCAAAGTCTGCCTTTATTAAGTTCTGGATCTTGGTGACTGAGGCCTACCTAGTCTTCATTCAATCAAATAAAATATCCCATGGGAATAAGATATTCATTTAAGTGGGCCGCTGTATATTATCAATTTCTGATGTTGCACTGATGGCATTATTTAAATGTCACTAGTTCCCTGTTGGCAAAAGTGACCATCAGTATATTACAATATAACAAATGTTGTCAAAAGCAAAACAGATTTTGATTAAGGATTTGATAAGCAAGACAAGCAACATCCGTTCACACGGAACAAAATCAGAACCTTAGATAGCAAGACATGACAGTTTTTAAAACGTTCAACTCAGAAACATGCACAGATAGATATTACAGTTATGCACAGGATGAAATCAGAACCTCGGGCAACAGCGCACATCAGTTAAGGTCAGGGTGAAATCCAAACCTTAGACAGATGGTTGTTCAATTGGGAATGGCATGAAATTAGAACCACTGACAGCAGAACCTTTCAGTTAGGGACAGGATGAAATCGAGCACATGGACAGAGAGTACTGTGGTTGGGGTCAGGAGAAAATGTGAACCATAGGTAGAGGGTACTGCACTCAGGGACATAATATAATCAGAATCCTAGACAGCAGAATACAATACTTTGCGTCAGAGTGAATCAGAACTACATATAAGATACTGCAGTTGAGAAAAGATATTCAGAACTTTGGACAGCAGAATACTACAGTTAGTGGCAGGATGTATTCAGAACCATGGACAGTGGATACACCGACTAATAGAAAAGCTCATGCACCATGTAATCAAGTCTGTAAGCCCATCAAGGGGTCCTCCTGAGAAAAGCAATAAGAGCAAAGTGATCTATGCTGTCATCAACCCCCCACGATATGTCTTGAAAGTTCTCAGAAAACATATGTAAAGGTGGGGCCACCATTCTGTGTCTAGGGGTGTTGGACGGCATCTTGTCCAGGACAGCACTCACCTTAGGCTATGAAATACCAGTACTGCACCAACCTCCGCTATCTTGCCATTACTGGTCAGGAGTGATGGGGATCAGGGACAGCTTAAAACCATACCCTGGGGCACCATGAACTTGAGACCACACACAAACCAGATTGTCCCTACTGGAGCTAAGATCAGGCATGGTGATGGTGCTTATTAAGAGCTGTCTAGGGGATATACAGGTCTCAGCATTTCCCCGGCCATAAATCTTCTCTTTAACGATGGCACTTGCACGCACTATATTACAACTTCTTTCCTGATCATGCCCTGAACATACGTTACTTAATATTATTCCTGGGGAGGGTACGCATCTCCCCACCACCAGTGGTGTGCATCCAATTCTACTGCTATTATACACTGGATGTATGGTACCCAGCTGCTTGTGGGGCCTATTTATCAACCTCCACAACCACATTTGTTCCAGGTTGATCCCCTGAACTAAAGGGGCACAATTACATTGCAGTTAAGTACTGAGTCTCTCTCTCTCTCTCTCAACCCCACAAACAATAACCTCCCTCGCAGAGCCCCTGGAGACCTGGCACTCTCTAGACCATTTGTGCAGTGGCACATACCCCAGGTAGGGTAAGCACTTACCCGGGAGGCAAGCTGTGCTGGCACATGTCTCAATGCACCTAGCAATACAACAATTAGAAAAGTGTATCAGCATATGCTATCACTACTAAGTGCATAAAGCATGGTCGGTCCAGCCATGTGTGCCTCCCTTTGGCACTACACTGATAGCCCTAGTGATCCTAAAAAAGGCTACCATGTCTGGCCCCTCACACAGGGACTAACAGAGGCACAACCCTTGCCAGATCCCCTCCTACCTGATGCCCATTCATTCAGCTACCTGCAAAGGGTTTCTTTTTTTCTTTAGTTTCTTTATTTATTCAACCTACCTCCTCGGCTGGGGTGTTCCTATGGTTCCTCAAGTCTGGTCTACTGGTGGCTCCTGCATCGGGCACCATGCCTGAGCTACTACCTCCTTCCTTCTCCCTCTCTCAGGCCACATCACGGACTCCCTTTGCAGAAGGCCAAGGGGTCAGGGCCAGGAGAGAGCTCCTGGAGCATTTGGTGCAGCACCGCAGGCAGATTCTCATTAGCGCCAGAGGATTCAGCCATATTTTGTGCCCTGAGTTCCCCTCCATGGTACAGGCATGCAGTAATGCCAACGATGCTGTGGCATGCGCTCCCATCCACTGCACATCAGATGTCTGCCCATGCTGACCCCACCATTGCACCGTGAGTTGGGCTAGCCCCTAGCCACCAGGAGCCAGCACCTTTGCAGGGGTCCCTCCCCACCATCCCCGGAGGATGAGAGCAGTATTTGGGATGCTCGATTCTCCTCCTCCCCGCTGACCCCCGATGACCTGAGTCTGCTTCTGAACCCAGGTTGCCGGTGTGGTGTGAGGTGTGGCGTCCAGCACCTCAGTACCACTGGGCTGGACTCCTGCAATGGGTTTCAACAAAAACAGCTTAGGACTTTACATGATGGACATTACTATTTAGCAAGGTTAACATACAGTTTGCTCTGAACACAGACTGCTCCCATTTCTCTCTCTCTCTCTTGCTCTCACTACTGCTACTTGGAGTGAACTCCCAGGGGTCTGGTGACCTCCCTTGAGGGGTGGCTCACCACTCTCCCAATTATACCTTTCAAAGATGATGTCTCTGCTCCTCACAAGGTGAGTTCCAGGGGTCTGCACTCTCCAGCTGCTTCTGATGGTCTTCTTATCTGAAGACCAGCACAAGGGAACCAGTGCCACCTGATCTTAGGGACTCTGCCATCATCCCTGGAAACACAGGCCACCATGGCCCAGTTGCAGTCAGAAAGGCTGGACTGCTCCTCCTTCTCTCTCCATTCCCAGGAAAAGCCTAAAATATGCTGATACCGTCCCGTTATATAAGGTGTTGGGGAGCACAGAAATTATGCATATTCATGCTGTAGTTTCTGTTCTTAGCCAAGTCAGGCTACTCACAGCGTGAACAGCCAGACATCCTGGGCCTGATTCTCAAAAGTCAGTGCAAGTTGCACCAAAGGTGGCTTGCGCCAGTTGCCAGTGCACCAGGGACTCTGCACCTGATTCTCTATTGGGTAGGGTCATGGCAGTACTGTCCCACGACTTGCAGCAACCATAGCCATGTGCCAAACAAAGGGTGCATCAGGACAGGTTGACACAAGTCACAGGCAGCCTTGCATCAGTCCCTGGTGGTCTAGCAGTCCCCTCAGCCCTGATACCCTTATGAATATAATTAATAATGTCCCTGGTAGACTAGCACCTCCCCCAGCCGTGATTCATTTATGAATTAATTAATAATGTCCCTGGTAGTGTAGCGGCCCCCTCAGCCCAGATCCCTTTATGAATATATTTAATAATGTCTATGACTACCAGGGTCATTATTAAATATATTCATACAGGGATTGCAGCTGAGGGAGGCATTAGACTACCAGGGACATTAATAATTCTATTCATAAGAGGATCACATTGACGCACCCTCCCAGAGGATTTCTAAGTACCCTTAAATCAGCCCTTGACTGTCTAATGGTACTTAGACCTCTGCTCTCTGGGAGGATTTTGAGAATGTCAAATTATGGGATATGGCAGCCTGCATCTGCCGCAAGCCCGCTAGCACCATGCCACAGCCCAATTTGTGGCGCATGGCTGGCACAAGCCCCCTTTGGTGCATGCAAACTGCGTTTGATGCAGACTGCTTTTCAGAATAGCTCAGGGTGCATTTTTTGACACAAGGTGCCACTTGCATCATTTATGTTTGACACAGGCACCTTTCATTTATCTGAGGGCTTTGAGAACTGGGGCCCCCTGTCTCTCTGGGTAATTTCCACCCAGGAACAGCTATCAGTGTCTGGCTTAACTCTTTGAGTGCTCTCTGGTAACATGCCTCAAGCCGGGCGAGGAGAGAGGCTGGTTATACACTGGAACGGAGTTCCTGACCCACTGTTTTTTGCAACAGCAGCTGAGTTACAGTATGTCTTCTTGAAACTGGAAGTAACATTCATAAAACTATAAAATAATGACAGATTTTCTGGCTATTGCCTTCTGCCAGGGATTTCCACTACATAAGAACTTGAGTAATTATTTAACTTGTGTCTCACATTGTAGCATGTGCTCATACCAAACCAGTGAGCCCAGCTTCCTGCATTTAAAAAATGTTTACTTTATTCAGGAAGGATGTGTGAGGGCTTGTGTGAGTGAGCAGAGGTGGATGTGTGTGTGTGTGTGTGTGTGTGAGAGTGTTGTAGTGGTGATGGTTCGGCTTGTGTGAGTGATCAGAGGTGGATATGTGTGTGTGTGTGTGTAGTAGTAGTAGTGGTGGTGGTGGTTCGGCTTGTGTGAGTGATCAGAGGTGGTTGTGTGTGTGTGTGTGTGTGTATGTGTGAGAGTGTAGTGGTGGTGGTTCGGCTTGTGTGAGTGATCAGAGGTGGGTGGGTGTGTGTGTGTGTGTGGTAGTGGTGGTGGTGAACCAGGCCACCATTTTGCATTGTAGCTAAGCATGCTCTCCAACTTGAGATTTATATTCTTGGACATTCATTGTATGAGCACATACTGTATTATACAAGTATTGTGGCACTTGTGCACTAGGGTTGAGTAGGCAGTGTAATCTTACACAATGATTTATGCACCTTAGTCACAAAGCCATCCCAGGACAGAGTAACCTGAAATTTGGTATGTGCAGAGTTGGTGCCAAGTCTCTAGATTCTGTAAATTTGGTAATTGTTGGTTCAGTGGTTTGAAAGTTCTAAATGGGGTCCCAGGGAGCATAGCAGTAGTCAACAGGTTAATATAGTCCAGCAGGAATAGTTACAGTAGGAGTCTCAGAAGCAGGTACCGGGCAGGTATTTATGAATGAATGATGATGTCTCCCTAATAGTAATACCTGAGTGGCCACTTGTCAGCCAGTCAGATGTTATTATATGGGAGACATCATCATTCATTCATAGATACTTGCTCTTTTGACTCCTACTAGATCAAAGATGAGTGCAAGCTGCTCCACCAAGGGACCTGTGTGGTGGGTGGGTAGGTGGCTGCAGGAGGGGTGATGAATAGCACAACAGGGTTGGGAGGGACTGGGTTGTGCCAGGGTGGGGGAAGATTCATTCTCTATCATGGGTGAGGGTGAGATTTTTTTTTATTATAGGATGACCAATCTGGATTTGGAGGAACCCAAGTTTACACTATAGAATTATTTATTTGCCATGGGGAGAGGAGGGGTTTGTGTGGGTCCTTCTATCTGCAGCTAGTAGTTTGGGTGATGGCATAGGGTTATTTTAATTGTAAGGAAGGGCAATGTAATTTAGGAAATTAGGATAGTCAGAGGTTAGGATATCCGAATCCAACATCTGTTACCTTCCAAGGCTAGGATCGGATGTCAGATTAAGATACAGGTTATCCTAACATCCGACCATCCTAACGCGGATCAAATTTTGGGATATCCAAGCAACCCTAGCTTCTGTGTTTAAGTGGGAGGCCACCTGCTTCCTCATGTCAGCATAGAGACAGTATATATACCTGTAGAGAAAATTGAGATCGGGCCCCATGATTGTTAAGATGTGATTAGTCTGCCTACTGTACGTAAGTGATACATAAAGACAGATTCCTAGATAACCGAATAAGTTGGGTTGCTCCATAAAGCTGCCATCTGATGTTATAATTGCAAGTGAATCCGCTAATAACTTAGCAGGTTCTGAAATCCAACACCATGGGCTTAGTTTTGGTTGCAGTTAGGATCAAGTGGTTGTTGACAAACGGGAGGAGATTTGTTGAAATAAGATTGGAGTACTGAATTAACCTTCAACATTGTCACTGCACTATAGTAGGGTATAATGTCATCTGCATACATATGTATGAATGAAGAACAATGGACTCCAGGACTGTAAACAGCATGGGTTCATGGCAGGAAGATCTCATCAGACCAACTTCACAGTATTCTTTGACTGGATAAGGGCCATACTGTGGATTTACTCTACTTCGATTTCAGCAAGGCTTTCAAATTGGTGCCTCACAGAATGTTGCTGAAGAATCTAGAGGATCTGGGTGCAGCAAGGGATACAATTAGATGGGTGAGAAACTGGTTGGATGGTAGACAGCAAAGGGTTGAGGTTAACAGAGTCAAATCCAAAGAGAGAGAGAGAGAGAGAGAGAGAGAGGACACCAGTAGGGTGCCACAAGGATCAGTCCTGGGTCCAATCCATTTCACTATGTTCATTAGCGATATGGGAGAAGGAATCCAGGGCCAGATGTGTCTCTTTGCAGACAGTGAGGAGGGGGTTAGAGAGCTGCAAAGAGAAAGCTAAAGAGGTGGTCAGAGGTTTGACAGTTCAAATGCAATGTCACAAAGTGCAAGATGATGCACATAGGGAACAAGAACCAGAGACCAGAGTACTGGATGGGGGTTGGGGCTGGAGTAAAGCTGTGCATGATCTCTGAGGAAAGAGACCTGGGGTCATCATCAGTGACTCCCTAAAACAATCAAACTAGTGTAATGAGGCCTATGGTAAGGCAAACAGCATGCTGGGGTTTATAGGAAGGAGTATTGACAGCAAAAAGAAGGCAGTAGTCTACCTCTCTATAGATCACTGGGTGGTGAGGCCCCATCTGGAGAAGTGCACACAATTCTGGAGTTCTCACCTCAGGAAAGATAAGGGCAGGTTGGAGACAGTGCAACATAGGGTGAGCAAAATGATTCAGGGCCAGCAAGGCAGATCTTATGAGAATCGACTCAAAGTACTGAACATGTACTCACTGGAGGCTAGACGAAAGAGGGGAGATATGATAGAGACCTTTAAGTTCCTGAAAGAAATTAACAAGATAAACTGCAAGGAAGTATTTAGCATAAGCAGTGGATCAAGAACACGGGGGCATAAGTGGAAACTGATGGGGGAGAAATTCAAGAGGAAGTGAGAAAGTTTTATTTTACAGAAAGGGTAGTGGAGTCGGGGGACAATTTGCCAGCTGATGTGGGTACCAAAAGTGCCAGTGGTTTCAAATGCTGCCGGGACCGAGTGAAGGGTTTAGTGGTTGCTCAGGATGAGAGCAGTAGGGCAGGGAGCATGGCGGTAGATAGTGTAATTTAGAACCCTATATGGACAATGGGTCAAGAGCTTGTTAGGGTTTGTGGGCAGACTAGATAGACCAATGGTCTTTTTCAGTCATCATTGTCTATATTTCTATGTTTCTATGACACATCTAATTGTGCTTTGGGAGGTCATTAAAAAATGGAGAACAGCAGAAGTCAAAGGACTGAGCCTTGAGGAACTCCAAGATTAAAGACAAGGTCAGAACTAATGCCTTGGATGGACACTAGCTGAGTTTAGAAACTCAGGTAGTTTTCAAACTATTTGTTGGCTAATTGACTGCCACCTTGGATCTCAGGCATAAGCACGATTATTACATGATTCACCATGTTGACAGCCTTGGAGAGGCCCATGAAGATTGTCCCAGTGAAGAGACCATGGCTATTTGGAGATCAATGGTGACTTCAAGCAGTATAGCTATGGTTGAATGCCACTTCCTGAAGTCAGACTGTATGGGAGAGAATGGATTGTACAGACTGAGATGGTCAGTCAGCCATCAGTGAATGCACTTTTTGAGAACCTTGGAGTGGGCCAGAAGGACCAAAATGTGTCTGTACTGATTTAGATCCTGTTTATCCTCTCCTTTGTGGAGGGGCACAACTCTGGCACATTTCCAGGCAGTGGGTATTCCACCAGAGGTGAGGGAGAACAATAACTGCATGGTAACTGGGGCACAAATATGATGTGCTGCAAAGCGGAGAAGCTTTGGGTCGAGGGAGTCAGAAGGAGCACTCTTATTTAGGCTGAGGCTCTTCAGTGTTCTGAGGACCACTACTGTAGTGATTTGAAAATAAAAGTTTTGCAAATCATGAGGGTCAGACTCTGGGCTGCTTGAGTGACCAACTGTGGATGACATTATTGAGTTCTGGAGCTTGGTAGTGATGCTGAGGTTAGTGACGTGGCCATTAAAGGCTTTCATAATGTCTGGAAGAGAGGTGACTAGATCACTAGAGGGGTTCCAGATTTGATCAATTCACTTCTGAAGATCCATTTCAAATATACTTTTGGCCCCTGGCCAGAATTTGTTGGAATAACCTTTGTTTTCCTCCCAGTGGTTGTAGTAGCAGTCCACCTTTGCTTTAGCTACTACCAATTTACTTACATTCTGAAGTTTTCTATTGCACTAGGGAGAAATGCAGAGGCAGCAAAGGACCTGTGGTAGGTCATTTTTACAACCCATATGGAATAAAACAACAACAAAATATATAAACCTGCCAGCGACCATGCATGCGCTGGGAAACGTTTTGATGTTTTCAACTGCCATTTGCGGTCAACCGGAGGACTTTCCTATGGTCTCGGTCCCCCTGGTGTCTTGATCGGGGACAGGTGAACTTGGAGAGGCTAGAGAGAAGCCTCTCTACAGTTTAAAAATAGAGATCGAAACTGGGGCATAATCGATGCTCATGAATAATTCATGAGCCTTAATGAATATTAATGAGGATGCTGCCTGCCACCTAGGGGGACCGTGTTTCTGCGGCAGTGACAGCAAAAGTGTTGGGCACAAGTATGTATGTGTGGGCTTATTTGAAAGGGCACTGTTGGGGCTACAAGGCTGTGGGGACATTATAAATAAAAGACACTTTCTTTGGCTGTGACAACATAGTCTTGGAAGGAAAACATAAGGACTGTGATTTAATTATGGAAGCAGCCATGTTTCTGGTGCTTTTACACCTGTCAGACAGCAAATGAGACAATTATGTACCTAAAACTGAACCTGAGGACTTCTGGGAGAGGGAGTTTACCATTTTAGGCACTGATTACCTTTCTTCAAGGGATAATCAAGAAGTATTGATATCTATGGTGATTGATGATTGATATGCCAAATCAGCCAACCGGGAGACTGGATTCTCAGGTGAAAACACAGGGACCTTCTGGGCTTGAGTCAGTCTGTTCCCAGGCTCTTCTTGAGTCAGGAGGAGTCTGTGTGTGTAAGTAATCAGACTGCCAGAGGCCTTGCTTAGGTCTCAGTTTGGAGATTTCCACTGAGGAAAAGGAATTTAAGAAGCAAGAGAGAGAGAGAGAGAGAGAGAGAGATAGGACTGATTGAGAAACTCTCCAGGTACTGTGAACTGTGTTGTCTAAATTGGAGAGGATAGTTGCTGCAGAGACCCTGCACTGTACATGGAAGTGAGCTGATGGAACTCTGCTGTCTGTTTGGAAGCTAATCAGTTGCTGCAGAGAAAGTGCTTTACAGATTGGGACTTTGAGAATATGCTGAAGAAGTAAAGCATCTCTGGAGTCGGGTGCTAGCCAGGTTGTGTGTATTTGCTTTGTGGACTGACCAAAGTGGCTGAGAGCTGTGTCCCAGCTGAAGCTGTTTGGAAACTGATTTTGGACAATTTCAAACTTGGAAGCATTGAAAGTGAGCAGGGGCTTGCTTGGCTCTGAATCCCCTACTGATTGCTATTGTCTGATTGCAAACTGAAGCTGTTGGTTAAAGGCTAGCACCCGTGGCCAATCGGCACTGTTGTTTTATCTGAAGGAACTGCCTGGCTACCAGTGTCTCACAGATTCAGTGCAGGGACTGCAGAGGGCTTCCACTGTTTCAGAGTCCTCATCCAGAGCCAGAGAGGGAACTAGCTAACCCCTTCCAAGAGGGAGCCACGGTCTCAGGAGGTCATCAGTGCTTGCTGCGGTGCTAGGGCACTTATGACCCTGGTGGGGGAGCCAGACTGTGGAGCCACTCCAAGGTCTGGACCTTCTGGGGCTGGCGAGCACCTGCCATTGAGCTCTGCAATGGGCCAGAAGTGGCTGAAGGTGACAAGTGGCCAGATCTTCAATCAAGGGGACAAGCTGCAAGACCTTCAAGCAAGATTCCACCTATCAAGGAAACCGACACACCCTACTTTCTGCCCTTTGCTGCACTAATCGAGCAGAGCTCCACATCTCCAGATGTTCTTAAGTCCTTCTAACCATGAGTACCCAGAACTTGGTTACTGGATTTGGTACAGGGGAGTGTGAATCTAATTCAAATACTTTTCCAAGTTTTCAGGGCCCCAACAGCCAGCCATCTCATGGCAACATCCAGGCCTGCAACTGATTGGTACCCCAAGGACTTCTCAGGGTGTAACAGTGGTACCAGTGGGGGTGGACAGCTGGGGGGTGGACTGGCCTACGGGCCCTTATGTTTTTTGCCATTTTTTGCTGCTGACCATTCTCTTATTTCACAGCTATCCCTCCTCCAGGTATCCCCTTCCTAGCCCTACCCCTAATAAAGCTGTGAGGTGGTTGTTGAAATTGCTGTGTCCAGAGAGATTTCATTGCATCTTCCCTTCTAGTAGGTTTATGGTATGTGGTGGGAAAAGTGTCAGTGGCTCAGTAGGTAGCACACTCGCCTCTGAGGCTGGGAGATCAGAGGGCTGTGGGTTCAGTTCCCACATCTGGCACTTGGGTTAATATCCCAGTACTGACACTGTAGTGCAGCATGAGAGGGGTGCTGCACTTCTGAGGTGCCGTCTTTCGGATGAGACGTTAAACCGAGGTCCCATCTGTCTGGATTGGTGGTAGTTCAGGTGGATGTTAAAGATCCCATGGCACTTATCGAAAAGAGTAGGGGAATTTCCCCGGTGTCCTGGCCAAATTTCCCTCATTCACTAAAAATACCACCAACAGCTTAATCTGGTTCAAGGTCAGTTGGCATTCATCTGTATCCCCCTCCCCCGGGTCGTGCCTGAAAATAGGCAGGATTTGTCTAGTGCACTTACCCGGTCAACAAAAACTAAATAAAATAAATAAATAAAAAGGTCGTTGGGAATCCGGTGTGCAGCCTGGCTGGTCGAGGATGGGGGTAGGTGCAGTATCCCAGGGGACTGCACCAACCAGTCACCTGACCCACTTACAACTTACTCTGGGTGGAGGCACTGTGATATTATTCATAACTTTTGGAAAGAACCCCCAACTGTCACTCTAGCAGCATCCAGGACCCTTAATCTGTACGCGGGCCAACAGGCAGGGGTAGTAGCCCATTGACACATGGTGCCTGGGCTACACCAGCATTCAATAGGGCACTGTTGGGACTATCAGATTGTGGGCTTATTATTTAAATAAAGTACTTTATCTGGCTGCACCAGAACTTTAAAACTTGGGACACTGTATAGACTGCATAAGGACTTGTTAACAACGGCCATATTTGCAGCCAGCAGCCAATCATAATCCAGGATTTACAGTAGAGACACTTGAGACAGTGCCAGAGACTTTTGGGGGAAAAAGGAGGAACACATTTAGGAGCTCAAATACAAGCCAATTAAAAGACTTAGACTGTTTTAGCTTGAGCAGCCAATCAAATTGCTGGAACTTTGCTCCTTATTTAAGGGGGACAGTTTGAACTCAGTTCAGTCTGGAGAGACAGGCTGGAGCTTCCACAGGGAAGAGGGCTCTGCTTGTAGCTCGGGGAGATTGGGAAGAGGCCTGCTAGCCTCTTCTCAGTCTGATCTATTGCTTTTCTTGCTTGGACTGCCAAGCCTGCAGAGCAAGCTGAAATTCTCCAGAATGGAGAAAAAGAAGCAATTTCCCTAGGCCCGGTGGTGCTGAGGGTTGAGGCGCTGGATGCCACACATCGCGCCACTCCGGTGACCCGAGTTTGGGAGTGAGCTCGGGTGCCGGGGGTCGGCAGGGGAAGGATTGGATTTAGTGCCCACTGGGCTGCTCTCCTATCCCAGGAAGAGGGTATTGGGGAGTCCAGCACTCCAGCAGGCCTTGGTGGAGATCAGAGGTGCTGCAGAGCACTGGGCTGCATGTATGGCATGGCCGATGCTGGCAGGGTTGCCATGTGCCAATGCATTGGGGCATGCCCACACAGGGGGGTGGGGAAGTAGCGCAGAACAAAGGAAACAACCGGCCTGTGGAACAGGCAATGGCATTAGTCCCCCATGTCCTCCACCAGGATCTCCTTGGCTGGCCTTCCAGTTTTTCCCTTAGGGGCCCACCTGCAGTCGGAGTCTGTCTAGTAAGTCAGCCCAAAGAGGCGAAGGGCTGCCCTCCCTGGGTGGGTGAAACTGGGGGTGCCAGTTGCGGGGGTGGGGGAGAGAGGAGGCTCAATCCGAGGGATCCACAAGCAGGCAGGATAAAGGACCAGATGCCTGAGAGATGGCCCCACGAGCTGCAATGAGAGCAAAAGAAATTCAAAAAAAAAAAAGAAGTAATTTCCCCAGAACTGAAATTCCAGACTGAAGTGGGGTCAGACCTTGAAAGATCCCCAATTTGCATTACGGTGAGGAACTGCTTTTGCCTCAGAGACGGTGGCCTAAATCACAAGCTTGAGGTCACAAGAACTGTCTCTAAACTGTGTGCTAAAAGAGGGAGACCTGAACTTTATTTGCCAGCTTAAAATTCAAGGACAGCAACTTGCAAGCGGGTGAGCTGTGCAGCCTATCTAGAACTGCACTGAAAGCTGAACCTGTGATGCTCAAAAATTTGTCAAAGACACTGTTGCTGCCTGTGAGAACCCAGCTGCCAGATGACCAGAGAAGTGAGCCAGGTCCTGAGGAGAAGATCATCGCAGGTTGCGACCACCCTTGGGAGAGATGTCTAGACCTGGGGGTGAGTCGTGATAGCCCTGATCCCTGTATCCTGGTCCTTGCCAAAAAGGATGAAGTCCTGCAGCCTGCAGCTACACACCAGAAAGCTTAATCTTGCCTCAAGCGGAGTCATTCTGGTGATCAACCTAGTTTCTGAGGTCCAAGGTTCAGTGAGTACAACAGGGTTTTACCCTGCAACACCAGTTAAAAGTGTTTTGCCATCTGATTTGACATTCAGGTTTCATTGTGGTTTAGATTGCTTTTGTAGGCCACCGGGCCTAGGGATTACAATTTCTGGGTTTTCAAAAAGTGTTTATGATCACTACAGCCAAATACAAAAAGAGAGCTTTAATCATTTCTTTATTTCAGGGCCCCAACCAGCTGCAACGTCTACCAACCCGAGGCAACGCTTCAGGCCTGATACCTATTCCACTCTGGGTACCCAGTGTGGAGGAATTTCTTTTATATATCTTTGTTTTATGTATACATATAGAGTGGATTCATGCATACACATAAAGTGAAGTGTGTTACAGTGTATTATAGTGTAGAGCTGCCAGTGTAGTTGAATTTTAGCCAAGTCTGAGTAAAAGCTAAGGGTCATTGCAAGTTCATATGAATCGCAAGGCAAGCAGAAAAACAGTAACTCGTGCTGGCTGAAACCAGCTCCTTAGGTTTGAGATAAGGAGAAGCAAGGTTTCAGAAAAACAACTCTATATATGGGAAAGGCATGTAGAAATTGGGGTGGGGGTCTGGAGATAGTACCACGACTCATAATGCTATTTGCTGTAACAGAAATGTGTACGTGCTAAAAATGTTATAAAATGCTGTGTAACCCTTTGTTAGGGGAGCCTTGCATGATTTTTGGAAGCAGACTCCCATATGCATATGTAATAAACCGTTCTTTTTACTATGCAGTGGTCCTGAGTATGATTTTAGACTAAAGTGTAAGAACATATATTTTTTCCACGACACCAGCAGCTGGTTAAACTGATTAACTCAGGGATGGATTAAGTGCTTATTAGTTATTATCTGCTTACTGACAGTATTACAGCAATCGTTAGCCTAAATTCATGCCCCTCCCTTGTTCAAGTCCCCTTAATAAACCAGATTTACTGTCTGATGTTATTTTGGGCTGTGAGCATATTATTACTCAGTGTCCAGTTTCTAAGTCATTCAAGGGGTACAGTGATAAGTGCTGTGTTGTTATTGGAACTGTTCTTTTGCAGGGGACACAGGCCGTATCCCACAAGTCCAGGTCCTGTTGGTAAGTGTAGAGCTGGTGATCATATTATTAGCACTAGCCATTAAATGTAGTATTGCAGGAAAAGCACATTGCTTATTTTCAGTCTGTGCGTTGGGCCACTAGCTGGGGTTGTGGGCAGGTACAGCTTCTCAGAGGGCTGTACTAGTTTGGTAATTTACCCACTTAATTATTAATCTTGGTTGAGGTACCATAATTCGAACACCCAGGCCCCTCAACCTGCAGTCAGAGAAGCAGGCAGGGGTAGTAGCCCTTGGTATAATGGCACCAGGTTTACACATAAATAACTATTAAATAGATGTAGAGGCCCTGCTTAGCACCTTTAAGAAATGTGAGCTAGAGTGACGCCAGTGGAGACTGGGAAGGAATGCCCATCAGCACTTGGTGGTTAAGCAGGTGCAGTGCAGAGTGAAGGCATGGCAGAGAACTGTAGCATCTGAAGAACAGCAGAGATGGCAGGAGTTGGAGGCTGTCTCGCAGCAGTAACCAAGTTCCCAAAAACTGCTTGCTGGTCTAGTCTTACACCAGCAAGAGCCAGGCACTTTCTCAGTCTACAGGCTGCAGGGAGACTATCGTTTCCGGTAAACACGCTTACAGATGCGGAGCAGTGTCTTTGTTGCTTGCCACAGCTGCATGACATTTGACTCGACATAGCTCAGTAAACAGACTCATTTACTTTTGGTTCAGTATAATAATGATAATTCTAGAAGTACTTCAGCAATCCTGAGGAGAGACTCTTACTTTCAGTTTGAATTGGGTCGTTTCCCGCCCCCGCCACCTCTCCTGCCAGTTTCACATGAGGACTCCCTTGCTTTATTAGAACTGCATCTCAGTGTTGTTTAATTTTGGGGACTTTCACTGAGGCTGACTGCAAAGCTGGGCTGCTGGTAGAGGATCTGCAATAATTTTTCATTTTGGTCCATGGCAGCATCTGTGCATTACAGAATGGAACTGTGACTTTTGCATTTGACTCATGCAGTTTCATTTTTCCCTTTTTATTTATTTTTTTCATTGTCATTTAATACTAGATTGGGGGGGGTGCCAACAACAGAGGAAGGATGTCAATATGTGTCATGTGGCAGAGATTCCCGTAGGATATTTTACCGTCTTTTTTTTCTTTTCAGACCCACATGGCTCTTGTTGTTTGGTACCAGCCTACTGCTAATAAGCAGGGAGAGGTGACACCGCCCAGTGCACTTTGCAAGTAGCAACCTGCAAGTACAGTTGGGAGGGGGCTGACTTGACCTCTTCACTCCTTTCCCACAGGGTCAAACAGAGGGAGTGGATCAAGGTGGCACATCTGAATTCACAGAAATCTGTTGTGAAAGATTCTCCAGGGATACATCCTGATGTTCCATTCAAAATGCTCTGTAATTCTTCAGTTTACTGTGTTATCCATTTCTGGTTGTTATATGGAGTAGTATTTTTATCCTTGGAGGGAGCTCAGGGAGAGGGGATGGGTTAGGGGAGGAAATGATTTTTTTTTTTTTGCATTATCTGTTTTATCCACCTCTGCATCCGACTGGCCTCTCCGCCAGGGACTGACTCACCTCCCCGGGAGCCCCCATCGCCAACTCCCACCTCATACTGCAGCTGACCGACCCAGGGTAACCCGACATATCCCTTCATTGGATGGATTCTCTCCTTCTGGAGAGAAAGTGCCTTGCAGCTTATCTTTCTTGGCCTTGGGTGCTGCTGAGGTTGGTCCCGGCTGTCCGGGGGTTCCATGGCGGCGAGGGTCCAGGAGGTCATCATCCAGTCAATCGGGATGCCATTTTCTCTGGTTTTCTTGACTCCCAACTGTTGTGCCGCTCTTGTGGTGCTCCCGGTCTCCACCTGGGGCCACTACAGAGTGAGGCAATCTCCAGAGCCCACTCCAGGAGAGGAGAGCATTCCTCTGGATGTTCAATCTTCTCTTCTCCCTGCTGATCCTCCGGTGTCCTGAGTCCATTCCCGAACTCAGGTCACCAGCGTGGTGCGAGGTGTAGCGTCCAGCGCCTCAGCCCTCAGTGCCACTGGGCCGGCCAGAAATGCTTTTTAATAGTGGAAATACGTTTTAATGATGGTGGATCTCAACATTATCTTTTATAATATCAAGTGGCATTCATGACCCAGTTAAGCAGACATGGTTATTGCAAGAACAAAACAGAGTGGAGGCTCAGGTGGTATATCTGCAAAAGACCCACCTTACCTCTACAGGGCATGCAAAATAAAAAAAAAATGGGAAGGTATATGCTGCGTCCTGCAAGGCACATCATAATCGAAGGGGGACTGCTATGTTGATCCAAAAGTATGTCCCCCTCAAGTTGGAACAGTTTATCTTGACCATGAGGATTGGTATATATGTCTTCTGGTATGGTACAGGGATATGGCCTGCACCCTGCTCAACCTATATGCTCCTAATGAGGAAAGGGAGAATAAAGTATTTATTAAAAATGTGTTGCTACAGACGGTTACCAACTAGCATACACTTTATGTCATTATGGGGGGGCGGGGATTGAGCAGGCAACTTAATTTTTAAACTTTCTTAATATTTGTCACTTTTTAAATTCAACAGTTCAAGGTATTACTTTTTATTTGACTCAGAATAGTTCATTAGTTCATACTCTCTACTGGATTTTCTTTGTTATCCATGGAGTGGGTACCTAGGGCCTGGAAATGCTTGATTCTTCCCAGGGGTTTATCTAATCATGCACCAATCCTATTGGAGCCGAAAATAATGCCTTGTATATGAAATTTGAACTGGCACCTAAATGTAGGCCTGTTAAACTCCACAGACATTGCCACAACCCTACAGTCTAAGATTACGAGTTTCTTGGCACAAACAGGACTGCAGAAACTTGTGAGGCCATCAGTTGGGACACACTTAAAGCGGTCCTGAGTGGACACTTTATTAGCCAGTCCACCAAGCTAAAAATGAAAAGGCACAGTCTAGACTTGCTTTAGAACAAACCACTTCACACCTAGATAGGGAACATAAATCTTCCCTGGATGCTGGAGTTAATTTACAGTTGGACAAGACACGGGTGGAGTTGGCGTCTATGGTTACCCAACCTATAGAGGGTCAGTTACGAATGATGAAACAGTGCTGTTATGAGGGGGATAATAGAAGGAGAAAGGTGTTGGTCTACACCCTTCAAAAACAAATGGCAAGTAGTGCAGTGTTAAAAATACATAATTTTGGGGACAGGAGGGTCCCACATACCATGAAGGAGGGCAAATACCTCTAATGTTTTAAGACTGCTACTGCTGATTAGATAACATGGAGAAATTTTGCTGCCAAGGCTTGATCTACAATATGCACTATAGGAGTGAAATGTCATTACTAGGTTTATGTACCTCCTGGAGAGGGAGTGGTGCATGGCATTTGCAACCTTGAGAGACTGTTTTTCATTACACCACTCTGACTATTTTCATTTTATGCAGATAAGACATTATCATATCTGCAGATAATAAGGCTAAACTTAGCAGCCCCATGTCAGGCCTAGAGGATTATTTCTATTGTGTGGCATGATTGGGAGGCAAACTAAGATATATTTGGGGTATTTACGGGGTAGTGCAGATGACCACAGGGGTAACACTTGGCACATCTGGGTGAAATGGGAGCAGGAAAATAATCAGGGCCTCACACAGGGGGACTGGGTCAAATGGTTACAGGGAGGCTTGAAGATGTTGTCTTCTCCAGATTGGAGCAATTGTATTTATAATTGTACCTGGTATTTCAGAATCCTTTGTATAACAAAGCATTTTAATCTAGTCTATACTGATTCATGTTGGAGAAGCTGTGGAAACAGGGGACCCCACTACCACGTATTTTGGGACTGTCCTGTCATAGCTCCTCTTTGGGTAGGAGTTCGGCAGGAGATTACATCTATAATAAGTAAACAGTTCACAGATGCATTCTCTAATTGGGTGTTGGGATTCCCACAGCCAGTTGGTTCCCAAGGTTACAGAGAAAATTGGTATTCTTACTTCTGGCTGCGGTTTTGAAATGCATGACAGTCAGATGGCTGCAAGACATTCCTTTAGCGTTGCCTGAGTGGAAAGCTAGGGTCGGAAGTGTCCGGAGAGTAGAAAGACTGATAGCCTCCCACCACTTACACATGGATAAGTACACCACACTTTGCCAGCCCTGGGTTTCCCATGTGGAATTAAAGGCAGTAAGAGAGGGCTCATAAGTTCAGGCTGTACGATAAGAGGATAAATGATATTTAGTTTTCTTGCTTAGTTTTATTAGATGTATCAGTAGTAGCAACCTAAACGTTCACAGATACTGGTTGTCTTTTTTTATGACTAGATCAGTAATTGTACTCATTGACATTAATAATGTTATGACAGTTATGGCAGAGAACAGAAAACACCTTGGTGGTAGTCATGGGGATTCAGATGAATCAGCGGGGCACTTCCTGGCCCTATCCCCCTTGTTGTTTACAGGGATGAAGATGTCTGTAACTGCTTCATGCACCATCTTTATTGAATTCCACATGTGCCTTACATTGCCAGCTTCATGCATCTTCTCCAGATACTTAGACACTAGAGGCTAGATATTTAACACTTAGCCTGGGGGTTAAGGGGTGTTTGCCCTGACTAACTGGGTTTTGTGCCCAATTTGTGCATGGAGTGTATATTCAGACACTCCCACAGCATGGGCAAAACCTGGTAGCACCCAAACACTAAGTTACCGCTGTGCCCATGCAAATGAGTGGATGCTCCCCTGCATACAGGTGCAGTGTGAAATTCAGAGGTGTGCACAGGTAGTAAATGCCACCTGAATGGGCACAAGTTACTGCCTTTGCAAACCCTAACTTAATGGGGTGCAAGGCCCTGGTCTTGGGACAAGGTACTGCAGCTGACCACCACCCTCACTCCCTGAAACCGACCCAATGCAGTTAGCATGACCTGGTGTCTAGTGGCACCTCCCCACCCTCTGGTCCTTGTACCCATAATAGATTACTTATTCCCTGGTGTCTAGTGGCCCCTCACCCTCCCATCTCCATCTTCATACCCAGAATAGATTAATTATTCCCTGGTGTCTAGTGGCACCCGCCACCCTCCTATCCCTGACCCTGTAATAGATTAGATATTCCCTGGTGTCTAGTGGAACCCCTCCACCCCTGATCAGTCTTCCCAGCTGAGCTCATTGTCCCTGATGTCTAGCTGTGCCTGTACCACCCGCAGTCAGTAAACCACCCTGCCACCCCTTTAACTCTGTCACTGGTGCTGTGCAGATCCAGTACAGTGACTGGCACAGCCCTCCGCTCACCACCTCGGCTGGCCACCACATGGAATGACAGGGAGCACACGTAGCCTGCTGGTGCTATCAGGTCTGGGGGCACCATTCTCTGCCTGTCCCTTTGGGCTGCGTACAGCCCAGATCCCTGTCAGGGCAGTGTTACTTGACATTGTGCTGCACTGACATGTCTCTATATTCAGTTGGATAGTGTCGGTGTGCTATCCGACTGAACATAACATGCTCAGGGTCATGGGCAAGGGAAAGCACATCGCAAACCTGTGCACTCCGCTTTTGCCCACATTCCAATATCAGGCACCAGGTCCTTTATCTTGGCAGTGTTCGAATTTATGAGTTTCTGGGTCCTTGTGGCTGAGGCCTGAAGAGTCTTCCCCTTCCATCAGTGAGAAGGCTACTCTGTTGTGATCACCTCCCATAATGTTCACACTAGAGGTGACTCCATCCCCATTGCTGAGAACAAGGTCTATGCTGGTCTCAAAGCTTGTCCTTGGTTGGACAGAGCAGGCCTTGAATGTGGACATAAACGTTCATTCAGCCCTGCCTTTAGTACCCTCAGGATACCAGTCTATGCCCAGGAGATTAAAGTCCCCTACTGTAGGGTCAGCACTGCATACACTTTGGCTGCTCTCCTAATGTCTCCAAACATCTGAGCGTCATGCTCCACTGAGTGGTTTGGGTCCTATAGCATACCTGTAGGTTGACTTTTTATTCTCCTTTTCCTCTAGTTTGGCCAAGTGGACTCCATAACACTGTTTGCCCTAAAATATCCTTCTTGTCCTCCATAGCAACTCTCTCTCTCTCTCTCTTGCAATGAGATCCACCTACTCCTTTTCCTGTCAGGGCTATCCCTTTGGAATAGTCAGTATCCCTCTATCCTGGTGTTCAAGTCTTTTTCTGCTCACCACCTGGGGCTGGATTCTCAAAACACTCTGAAGGTGCAAAACCATCTGCAAGTCCCCAAAAGTTCCAGTTGTGGAAAAAAAGGGGAAACTGCGCTGAGTGGTATACACAAAACTTCCGCAGCTGCGGAAAAAATACACTGGGGACTGTGGAAAAAAGTGCAGCTGTGGAAATTCCTGAGGGGAAAAAAAGCCATTGAAAAGTATTGTATATCCCCGTAAAGGCTATTCACAGCCAGTGTTTTTTCACAGTTGCGGAAAAAATGTTGCACACATGCTGCACCACAAAGAGTGAAGGGTAACTCTCCCTGAGCAAAGTGCAGTGCACCAACAATTGAGATACAATTATAGTGGCGGTGCAGGCACCAAGCAACAGCAAACTAATGGGTGTATAGTAGTGTCAGTTGTTACAACAGAAATATCACACATTTTCACTGAAAGGCAACAAACCACAACCACTAGGCCCAGTGCAGCCCATAAAGAAGCCCCACAGGCAGTAGAGGCAGAGCTGGTAACAGCCTGTAGGGAGTGCTACTGAAGCAGGCAACATAAACACCCCAGGGAGAGACACAACCATTGGTTCCACCATCAGTTACAGACAGCCACTGTTGTGCATGGTCCTGCTGGTACCAGTGGCGCTGCAGTGGTCGCAGTTGAGGGGCTGGCTTCTGGTCTCTCTGTGAGTACTTTCTGCCGCATCTGTGGCAAGACTATCAAAGTCTGCTGCTTCAGGTGGTGGAGCTAGGAAAGGAAGCAGACACATCTCAGGGAAGTATCTGTGGATTTTCACTGATTTTATTGCTGTTGTTGTTTCTTTTGCAGCTTAGTGTTGTTTTCAGTTGGTACCAGGGTGCTTTCTGACTTAAGCTGGAAAGATATCTCTTTGTGGGATTTGCAGGAACTGTAGTTTTTTTTGTGTGTGTCTAGTCCTGTATCTTGGGGGAAGGGTGATAATTGTCTGGCCTTGGGCCTCATCAGAGTTAATGCTAACTGAAAGTGGGGCTGAGTCAGAGTGGTGGAGCTGGGGAAGGAAGCAGGCACATTTCAGGGAAGTATCTGTTGATTTTCACTGATTATATTGCTGTTATTGTTTCTTTTGCAGTTTAGTGTTGTTTTCAATTGGTACCGGGGTGCTTTCTGACTTAAGTCGGAAAGGTACCTGTTTAGGGGATTTTGCTGGTGCAGCTGAGTGTCTCAGTGAGGGTTTGCTGGGGTAGATGATTGTCTCTGGTGATCAGGATGGGCCCAATCCCTCCACCCCTAGCGCATCACTTCTTTTATACTGGTAGCCTGTGACATCATACGGTACCTGCTGACTGCATACACACACTGTTAGCCATCTTATTTCCGTACACAACACAGCCACACACCACAGGGTAGAGAGATTGGAAAATTAGGGAAATTGTGCTGCCAACAGACAGGGGCAAGATAGAAAGAAGAGGGACCGCGAGAGGCAGAATAGAGCAGAGGGAACAAAGAAGAGGACAGGGTAATGGGATGAGGGTGACAGATTTGGGAAGTCTGGGAAGAGGGCAAGGTAGTGGGGCAGGCCGGAATGAGGGTCAGTGGAGGGGAGGGGGGCAAAGGAATCAGGGAAGGGGGGAACAGACATCACAGAGGAGGAAGGATCTTGGGGTGTAATAACTGTGGAGGGGCAGTATTCATGGACAGCCTGTGGAGGATGGGGGGGGTGCCCAATCTGTATAAAGTTGGGGAGGCTAGAGAAAGAAGTACTAAGGCTAATGGGGCAGTGTCAAAGATGATGAAGGGGCATATTAGGTCGGGAGGAGAAGGGAATGTGGTAAGCACAAAAGACATCCAGGAAAAGAAAAAATATGGGGGAGATAAGAGTGACAGGGGGTGGTCAGGATAAGGGGGTGGGGAGGGTGACACAGGTATGAGGAAACAAACGCGCAAGGAGAATAAGGGAAGGAGTACAGGGAGATGGTAACACAGTAAGCTTAGACGGGGCCTGACCTCTAACAGAGGGGTCAAAGGAGGGGAAGGAGGAAGGGGAAGCATGGTCCATGGGTACAAAGTACAAAATGGCTGGGGAGTGTGATGGAGAAATAGGTGTATTGGGGCAAGAAGGGTTGAGTACAGCGGAGAACACAGCGACAATAGGATGGAACATTGTACAGGAGGAGGAAGGAGAGGAGAAGGGAGAAGATGGGGAGGGGAGGAAGGGAGGTGTCTTGGTGTTGGGGGACTCAATACTAAGAGGGGTCAGGTGGGGCGCAAAGGGGAGAATCACAGTAGAATATGGGTGGAAGCCATGCCAGGAATGAAAGCAGAAAGGGTGGGGCAATCCGTGCTAAGGTATGCAAGCAGGGGAAGGGAAGGGACTCACCTAATAATATACCTGGGTATGAATTACCTGACTGATGGTACAGTAGGGGAGGTAAAGAGGAGGTCTGAGGAACTGGGACCTCTGTGTGAGGGAGCAGGCAGATCTGTCACCTTCTTGGAGGTACTTCCCATTCCCTGGGCAAGTATGGTAAGAAAAGAGAGAATTCAAGAGTTTGATGAATGGCGGGGGGCCTGGTATTGGGAAAAAGGGTACAGACTGGTAGGAGGTTGGGGGGACCTGGGAGAACAGCAGTCTGTATGCAAAAGACAGACTGCACCTAAATGAGGAGGGAAAAATGTACTGAAGGCAAGGATAGGGAAGCACATTGAGGAGCATTTAAACTAGGAGGGGGGTAGCAGGATGGATAGAGGAGTTCAGAGACCTAGTGATGTGAAACCAAATATGCTTACTTCCCGTGATAGCAAGGTAAGCAGGAAAGCAACTACTAAGGGAGCGGACATAAGGGGAGAGAGGCGGGGGGAGGGTAGAGACGAAGGTTGGTGGGTGGTAACACTAAATGCTAGGAGTCTGGAGAATAAGGGGGTGGAACCACAGGCTCTCCTGGAGGAGGGGGAGTGGACTTGGCAGCTATAACCGAGACATGGGCCACCAAATCCATGACTGGGACATGGTGGTTCTGGGGTACAGATTACACTGGAAGGATAGGGAAAAGGGGAAGGGGGGAGGGATGGTGGTGCTGTACATAAAGGAGGGATTCAAATTTGTAAGGGAGGAGGGAGACAAGGGAGATACAGAAGTACTGTGGGTGCAACTACAGGATCCCAAAAACAGATCATTAAGACTTGGGCTGGTATATAGATCACCCTCTCAGTCTGAAGGGATGGACAGGGTACTGGCAGAGCAGAGCAGGAGGAACTGTGGGAAGGGGGGATGGTGATAGTAGGGGACTTCAACCTGCCAGGGTTGGAGTGGGACACACCTAACACAAAGAACAGAAGGGAGCAGATAATGCTGGATGCCTTCCAGGAAAGCTTTTTTGTACAGTTGGTCAAAGAACCAACTAGGGGAAAGGAACACCCTTGACCTCATACTTATGAACGGGGAGTGGGTGAGGGATGTGAAGGTGGAGGAACCACTGGGGGGAGTGACAACCAGACAGTAGGGTTCCAGTTACAGATGGCTAAAGAGAGGGGACATCTGGCACAAGGGTGCTGAATTTCAGGAACGCCAACTTTAAGATGATGAGGAAAGTGGTATAGGGGTTCCTGTGCAAAATTCAACCAGGTATGGACACACAACAAAGGCGGGAACTGATAAGACAGGAGATAGTGGGGGCAACAGAAACTTACTGTAGGGCCCAGCCTAAGAAGGCTAGGGGAAAGAAACCCAGCTGGATAAGCAAAGGGGTGTTAGACAGGGTAAGGAGGAAAGGGGCAGCTTACAGGAGATACAGAAAATTGGGGAGGGAGGACAATAGGGAGGAATATCTGCAAGAAGCAAAGGAAGTGACCAGGGGGGTAAGGGCAGCCAAGGCGGCAAGAGAACTCAGGATGATGCAGGGCATAAAAAAAGGGGAAAAAGACTTCTTTAGGTACATTAGGGAGAAAAGAAGCTGTAATGACCAATTGTAAGAACTAAGAAGGAGGGGGGGGGATGAGTGGAAGAGGGGATAAAAAGGCAGAAGTGCGCAATGGCTACTTCTGTTCAGTCTTTACGAAAGAAAGGGAGGAGGCACTACCCATAGTAGGAGGGAGGGTAGAAACAGATGGGGGGGGTGACGAATGGAGAAATAACAGTGAGGAGGGTGCTGGAAGGGTTAAGGGCATTGAGGGTAGACAAGGCACCAGGACCAGATGGAGTACATCTGAGAGTGCTGAAGGAGCTGGCAGAGATACTGGCAGGACTCTTGGCAGAATTATTTAATTCATTTCTAGATACAGGATGTGTACCCCATGACTGGAGACTGGCTCATGTGGTTCCCCTCCACAAGAGTGGATCCAAGGATGAACCGGGGAACTATAGGCCAGTAAGTCTAACATCTATAGTGAGAAAGCTAATGGAGACCATCCTAAAGGAGAGGCTAGTGACACTACTGGAGGTGAATGGGGCACAGGACAGGAGGCAGCATGGCTTTGTCAAGGGCAGGTCATGCCAGACCAGCCTGGTGGAATACTATGACTGTGTGACTAGGCAAATTGACGGGGGCCATGTGGTGGATGTCCTGTACCTAGACTTCAATAAGGCCTTCGATTCAGTACAGAGTGGGAGACTTGGAAGCAAGCTACGGGGCACAGGGGCAGGAGCAAAACTCGTGGGGTGGGTGGAGAACTGGCTAAAAGATAGGCAGCAGAGGGCAGTAATAGGTGGGGAATACTCATCCCCTGAACCTGTGACAAGTGGTGTTCCACAGTGGTCGGTGTTAGGCCCAGTGCTGTTTGGCATATTTATTGCAGACATCTCAGAGGGCATCATCAGCAAAATCAATCTATTTGTGGATGACACCAAGATGGGAGCAGTGGTGGATAACCAGGTTGGGTGGCGGAGGCTACAGGAGAATCTGGCAAGGCTAGAGGCATGGTCTGACAGATGGCAGCTGGGGTTCAATGCTAAAAAATGCAAGGTGCTGCACTTCAGAACAAAAAATCTGAGGAGAAGCTACCATTGGGGGTGGTGGGGTGGAGTGGTGGTGGTGGCTGGAGGTAACGGAAGAGGAGAAGGATCTGGGGGTGCTCATCACAGGAGTAATGAAAAATTCCCTGCAATGCAGAAAGGCAGCAGCAAAATTCTGGGGTGCATTGCAAGGGGCATTACCTTGACAAGAAGGGAGATTATTCTACCGTTATACAGATTGTTGGTTAGACCCCACCTGGAATACTGAATGCAGTACTGGCACCCGTACCTACAAAAGGACATTAGGCTGCTGGAGGGGGTGCAGCATAGGGCAACGAAGATGATTCAGGGCTTGGGGGAATTGCCATATGAGGTCAGACTAAAAGAGTTAAACATGTACACACTGGAGGAGAGGAGGGATGGGGGGACATGATTGAGACCTTCAAATACATGAAGGGGATAATCAAAACAGACACAGAGGGTCTATTCAGGAGGAGGGTGAGGAGAGACACTAGGGGCCATGACATGAGAATGGAAGGAGGTAGATTCAGGAGGGAGGTGAAGAGGCATTTCTTTATGGAGAGGGTGGTGACAAAGTGGAATGCACTACTGGCTGGTGGTGGCATGTAACACAGTGGAATGCTTCAAGAAGGGGTGGGACAGGGCAAGGGGAGGGTAAAGGGAGGGGAGGGGAGGGGTGGGGCAGCTGCTGAATAGGGAGCTAGCTGCAATCTCGAGAGCAGCCTAAATAGACCAGGATGGCCTTTTGCTGCTGGCAACTTTTGTGTGCGTGTATGTTCAGTTAATATGGATCACCTGTTGTTGTGCCCGCTGAGCCTTTCCTCAGCTGCAGATCCACACTTGCGAATTTTCAGCAGCCACAGAAAACATGTTATGGATTTTCAGCACTTGTGGAATTTCGCAACTTGCCTGTTTTGCGATTGTCCACAACTGCGGAATTTTGTTTGAGAGTATGCCGTAACTAAATTTCCGCAGTGCTACAAGCCATTTTTCCACAACTATGGAATTTTTGGCTCTCGGTCTCTGAGAACTAACCTCCTCTGTGGTTCGGTAATAAATGCTTTGCTGAAGTTCAGATTTTCAACAACTGCAGGTTTTTCTACCTCTAGTTTCATGGAAACATTAAACAAAAACAAGCTAACTAACCAACTAACCAACCAACCAACTAACTAACCAACCAACCAACCAACTAACCAACTAACCAACCAACTAAATATGGCCTGCTGCTCCCCACTGACTGATATTTTGCTGTCTAACATTGGATTACAAATATCAGACAGCAAAATACACTTTTATATACTTTTCTTCTGTGAATACTGATGCAGAATACTCATTCAAACATTATGATGTCTGTCCATCCTCTGTTATTATGTCACAGTTTCTCATATTATTTAGCTGTTTGATGGTGCTTTTTGTTTTCCAGTTTTGGCTTGCATACCTGAAAAAGTGGTATTTAAGCAATAATGCATGATTGGGTGCATTTTGTTGAAGGAATTACCCATGCTCTGTATGGGGTGGCACAATGTGTAGCAGAGAGCTGTAAAGCATATGAGAAGTGGGTAAATCCAACAATACATGCCATGGAGTGCATCATTGCAATTATGAAATGGACCAAAGAAAAAAGATACAAAACCCTTCTAATTAGATTTAAACTAACATCTGGGACTTCACCTGTGTGTACATTGTGAGATTTACTCATGGATGAAGATCAAGACTGACCAATCTGATAGTAAGATTTTTCGTATCCATTTTGTAATACTGGATTTGCCATCTGTTTCTCTGCCACTTGCTTTCTCCTCTGAATTTGCATTTTCACCCCCTCCGAGATTGCTTCTCTAGTTATGTCTGTTTTCACTGGTGTCTTGCAATTTACGTTTCCTGTATGCTTCAGTGTTTTCAAAGGTGTCCCATCATAACTGAATGCTGAAGCCTTTGAACTTTTTTGTTTTCCTGGATACCTGAAGGGTACTGCAGTTTGAGAAAAGGTGAAATCAGAGCCACGGACAGCAAAAGCACTGTAGTTAGTAACAGTGATATCAAGATTTCTCTACTGTGAAATCAAGACAAGAGGGGAGACATGACAATGAGTGACATGGCTGGCACAGTTATCACAGCCTGCAATCAAACCAACAGACGGTTACACATTACTCTGAACAAACAGATGTCACAGATATCCATGGGGCGCAGTCAGAGCCATGGGCAATAAAACATTACAGTGAACCACATGGCTATCACTGGTATATATAGGGTGAAATTACATGCATGGCTAGCAAGAGGTTAAAGTTGAGAATACCAGTATCTCTGCTAACTATACGGTGGAATTACACCCACAGCGATACTTTACAGTACAGAGACTTACATATCCATCATCAGGTTTAATACAGTTCACAAATAAAAAAAACAAAACAGAAATGGCAAGCGCTCCACAGTGAGTGACATTGATGTCACCACTATTTATGGGGTGATTTTACACCTTGTACGCTAAAACATCATAGCACCTAACATGCCACCTCCACTATCTATAAGATTAAATAAGAGATGCAGAAAGTGCAGCGCTACAGTAAATTGCTTGCCATTATTATTTCAGACAGGTTGAGACTTCATGCACAGTGAGCCCATACATTGAGTGAGAAAGGCAACACAGACCCCTGCCTGGGTGAAATCAGAAATACAGACAGACTTCAGCAGCACTGAATCCTAAACCAGCGTGAAAAGCACTTTGTGATCTGGTATCCTTAATGGCTGCACCCCACTGATGTAACTCCCCACTTCTGCCTATCCATCTGGCTTACTCTTTTGAATCCTTCAAAGCAATGTTTAAAACACACTGGTCCCCACATATTAAAATGTGGCTGATAGCACCATGCAGTGCCTAGAGCAGCACAGTAATTAGCACAGTAAGTCAGTCCGGAGTGGTATTTACGACTCACAACAACGAAGAACCGCACTCTACAATCGAGTAGGCTGTACCACATAATGTGTTTATTCACATGAGCTGAGACATCCAACATAAACAGCTGATGAATTTAAATTAAATAACCACACCGAGGGCCCAAACAGATACCCCGGTGCTTCCCCATAAAGAGCTTCACCAGGGGGTTGTGGCAGTACCATGCAAAGTGCAGAGACATAGCGCACAACAGATCCCTGCTGAAAGTAGACACCCTGGAGCAAAGGGGGGGTAGTGTGTCCCAAACGTGTTAGTGCCTTTACTGCTGGCTGCCCTATTCTACCACCAGCATGCTAATGACCACACAACACCTGCATGGAACTCTGCAACCATTTGCATGTCATTATGTGGCAATTAGCAGCATTTCAAAATGTCTACACGCTGTGCATTGCACAGAGAGGCGTTCAGTGCCTCCTCCTGCCCCTGAACTCCATTCCATTCCATTGATCTCTGTGGTGCTAGTGGTACCCACTTCCTCTCCTGATCCCCATTTCATTAATTTCCCTGATGCTGGTGGTACCCCACCTTCCTCACCCTACCCCATTTTCATGAATCCCACTAGTGCTACTGGTACTCTGCCATAACTCATCAAGTCACTGTATGCGTGTTAGAAAATCTCCCCGTCATTTTGATGGACCCCCCCCCGGTAGCCTCCTGCTCCCCTCCTCCCTAATGCCAACCACCACCAGATCATATCCAGCACTTACTGCTCTGCTCACCCCCCCCTGGCTGGCTGCCACTTACTGTGCATATATCTTTTATTGATATGAAAACTGAACTGTATATCAATACAGGACTTGCAGATGAAAATGAATTACTGTTTGGCACTTGGTCACCGAACGCCCATTTTGGGTGAGAGTTACATGTCACAACAAATGTGGTCATGCGTGGGTGTGATCCGAAAGCTTTCACAGGGAGTTGCATGAAAAAGAAAAAGCTTACTACAGGCAACAGAAATGGTGGAAGGGGGGGTTGGCATTGAAGAGGAGGGAAAGGAGATTATTGGGAGGAAAGAGGGACCACTGGATCCCAAGGAGGTTTCTGAACATGCAAATGGGAATCAGATGGGGGGGGGAGGGGATGCCACTAAGCTGCAGCAGATTTGTCAAACATGCCAGTTGGGATTGGGTGAGAGAGGCAGAGGGTACCACTAGCACTAGATAGATTGATTGAACAGGATTCAGATGAGGCAGGGGTCACCACTAGTACCAGGGAGATTGACTGGATGGGGAGCAGGTGAGGGGGTACCACTAGGTTACCAGGGATTTGTCAAACTTCCCATCAGGAGTTGGGTGAGGGAGGGTGATGCCACTAGACTACCAGGGATTAGTAGCGGTGGTCAGGGGAGGGAGGTGGAATTTTTTTTTGTCAGGCACCAGTACTACCGAGGAGTGAGGTGAGCACCCTGTGCACATTGTTAAGAGTAGGGTTTTGGAAGAGCTAAATAGTGCTGCAACAACATATGTTTTTCTGCATCCTAAATCCTTTGAATATACCACTGTGCTCTGTATGCAAGAGGCTTCCCTTGTTTGCATGACGTGCAGAGCTTTATGTGGCATGGTTTTACTAACCACTTAGAGCTGTGCTCTGGGGCTCTCTGAATGTACTTTGGCCACACTAACAGGCTGTGGGCCATGCTTTCTCCATTTAGCATGGTGCTAATCTGTGAACACTGCACCAAACATCTGAATATGGGGATCACTAATGCTTAAAATACTTCTCTATCATAGAAATTGTAACATTTGCTTGCCGTGGTCTGCTATAATACATTGCTTTAATTTCATGCGTCCTTTTAGCCCACTTCAAACACCCATGTATTTGTAATTATATTTTAAATGATTTAGTTGTTCTCATGTTTGTTTTTTTATTTGGGGCAGTTATAAATTTGTACGTTAAATTCCATGTACAATGCTTTGAACCATGGAAAGGCATTACATAAATGGCACTTACTAACAACACTGCTCATCTAGTCATCTAGTGACCCAATCTCTAACCAGATTTAGGATTATTACCCTCTTTGGCATATGGTGTGGTGCAGTCATAATTTAGCTTTAATACCAATTTAACTCTTTATCACTTCTGCACAACAGCTGCAGAATTGCCGCTTTCACCAAGCTGTGTTGGAGTTTTGCTGAGATGATTAGCACTGATCATCATTCATTTGTTGACAATAATTTCTAGTAATATTTTGTCTATATAGCTTTTTGGCCACCAGTGGACTCCTCACACCTGCTTCAGGCTTACTTCTGTCCACCCCCAGTCCCAACTGCCACTCCCCACACTGTCCCTCTGGTGGGGATCTACATGGAGAAGGACATGAGGGTAGTGTTCACAGAGTTTTCTGTTTTTTCTACCTAGCCTCCCCCCTCCCCAGCATCCTGGTGGAGGATGTGTGTATCCCCATGCATGTCACCCACAGCAGCTTCCTGTGGGGGAGACAAGCTCCCTTGGCCCATCGCAGGGGTCACTACAGAGCTGGAATCAGGGTGCCTCCCTCCTCTGGCTGTGAGCACTGCCACGTGACAGCACTTCCCAAGTGCCCTGGCCACCCAAGCAACTTCCTGGGTCTGCTCCTGAACCCTGATCATAAGCACGTGGCACTTCTGCTGGTCCATCAGACGACCTTCTAGTAATAATTTATTGGCTTATTTCACTTGGCTCCTGACTCCGTGAGTGTGCCTTTGCTTCCCAGCTGAAACAGTAACATTAGGGATCATAATCACACACAGTCTGTTTAGGGACATATTCTTATTGCTTTAGTTTTCATTTTAAGGAGATACTGACATATCAGAGGATCTTCTAAAAACATATCATTTAGGTAATACAAATTACGTTTCATGATATCCTTTTGTAATTCTGTGTCCTAGAATCTTTAGCACTAAGGCTAGTTGCATTAAAAAAAAAAAATTGTTCTATATAATTCATCTGCTTTTGCTGCCTGCTACCTGCATGTAAGGTACTAATAATATATGCTATGACATCATAATTTCTGTGGCATTATATTGTGATGTTATAAGAATGATTTGCAGTGGAGGAGAAAAAGGACCTGGTTATCATAAAAGACAAGGGGCTTGATTCTATCAACATTATGCATGGTGCAATGTGACTTGCACGAACCAGAATGGTGCAAGTAGTACTTTCCACCATGAGTTGCAACATTCAGTATTCTGCAATGCAGCCTGCAACATGCCGCAGACTGCTTGTGCCAAAGTGGACATATGCCACCAGTTACACCATGACCCCCCCCGTGACATGGCACAAGGGGCTTTATGGCAGCAGTTGCACCCTATTCTGGAACGGAGGTTGGCAGATCCCCAAATCTGCTATTTTGGAACTGCCCCAGGAAGACATCTGTCAAAGTACAATTACACAGGCTGGCCCGGTGGCACAGAGGGTTGAGGTGTTGAATGCCACAACTTGTGCCATGCTGGTGACCCGGGTTCAGAAGCAAGCCAGGGTTGTTGGAGGTCAGTGGGGGGGAAGGAGAGGATGTCAGTTCAGCTGCCGGCTGGCAGCTCTTCGCCTTGGGAGGGAGTTCTCAGCTCTCTCAGAGCTTGGCTGCCCCCTGGTGGAGGCCAGAGGGATGGTGCTGCTTTGAGAAGCACTGGCACTAGGCTGAAGGGAGGGCAGAATAGATCTGGCACTGGAGCTGTGGTGCACATGCGCGCCTCCACAGGCATGCGCCACCAGTTCTGGGGGTCTTGGGAACAGGTCACCAGGGAGAAAACAGAGGAAATATGGGGGGCCATCCATGGATGAAGCCTCCAGGCCTGGGTCTGGGGTTCTGCCAGGGTGTGCAAGGCACTACAAGCCCCTGAAAGACCCCAAGCTCCGGTAGGGTGGCAGACAATTGGGTCAGCCTGCCATCAGAGAATAAAAAGAGTTAACAAACAAAAAAACGTACAGTTATACCAGCTATTACCTTGCATCCACTGGGGGTTGTGCCAATGTGCCTGCCAGCCCACCCCCAGTACATGTAGCTCCCCATACCCGGATTCCTGTAAAATCAATGAAGTGCTCCCACAGGGCTATCAAACCCCCATACCCCAATCTCCATGAAATCAAGTAATTGCCCCTGCAAGGCTATCAACCTCCCCATGCCGCGATCCCCTGTAAACTCTTTCTTAAGCCCCACAGGGTTAGAGGACCCCCATGCCCCGATGCCCTGGAAAGACTTTTGCAAGTCCAGCAGGGCTAGAGGAACTCCACTGTGACCCAATCCCCATACCCCAAGACCGTGCAGTAATGCACAGTTTAAAAATGTAAAAAAGATCCCAGTAATCCCTGGTAGTCTAGTGGCCTCCCACCCCTCCACATGGCAGTGCCAGATCACCCTCCCCCCCAATCCTTACCCAGCTTTTATGCACTCAGGAAATGGCAGCAGTTGTCATTCCCTGAGTGTGTAATAGTAACAGTACACCCTCCTAGGTGAGCTTAATTGGCAGCTGACTGCGGTGGTGAGAGGTGGGCTGTGCCAGTCACTGGCTGGGTACAGGTCAGGGGGGGAGCAGGGTGGTCTGACACTGCTGGCTGGGGGGCCACTAGACTACCAGGGATTACTGGGATCTTTTTATGTTTTTACATTTTCAAACTGTGCATTACTGCATGGTCTTGGGGTATGGGGATTGGGGCACAGGGGGGGTTCCTCTAGCCCTGCAGAGTATAAAACGCATTTACGGGGAATCAGGGCATGGGGGTTCTCTAGCCCTACAGGGCTTATGAAAGAGTTTATGGGGGATTGGGGCACAGGGGGGTTGGACAGCCCCGCAGGGGTATTTATTGCTTATATGGGGATCAGGCATGAGGGACTTGCACCCTTTGGTGTACCATGCTGCAGCTTGCGACAACCTGTTCAGGTATGCCCTCTGTTCGGTGTACCTAGTAGGGTTGTGGCAAGTCACTGGATTTAGCAGTGGGGACCCTGCCCTTTGCAGAATCAGGTAGGCAGGGTCCTTCGCACAACTGCACCCCTCATATGTCACAACTTGCAACATGCGTAAGGGTGCTACTAGAATTGGGCCCAAGAGGCTGAAGCATAACAAGCAGTGTGTAGCCACTGTCAAGAGGGCCACCAGAATGCTGTGGTGCATCAAAAGTGGGTGACCTACAAGGAAGGGGAAGCAATCCTGCCACACTGCAAGTCCTGATCAGGCTCCACCTTGAGTACTGCATGCAGTTCTGAGTGCCTTGATATAAAAAGTATATACAGAACTTGAGGGTGCAACAGAGGGTCCCTTCAATTATCAGGAGTGTAGGAGGATAAAAGCTCCAAGGAAAGGGCTGGTGACCTGTAGTATGTTCACCTTTGAGAAAAAGAGGGAGGGGATATGATCTCAGTCTTCTGCATTCTTAAGGGTATTATAAGATTGATCAGATGGTGGTGGGGTTTGATCTGGTGTCATCCAGCAGGAGGAAGGGACACACGCTGAAGCTCAGAGGTGGCAGATTCAAGGGTAACATTAGGAAGAATGTCTCCCAGAGGGTGATGAGCCTGTGGAACAGCCTACAATTGGAGGCTGTGAACATGAAGGCAGTAAAGCCTTCAGGAAAAGACTGGACTCATTTTTTGCTTATGAAGAGAACCACTGGACACCTGAATAGTAGGGTGGGGAGGGCACCCCAAATCAGTGCATGTTTATACAGCATACTTATTCATTCCTGCTTATGAAGCATGTTGGGGGCTCAGTATGGGCTCAGAGTATCTTCCAGTGCTAAATGATCATGTTACTGTGTCAGAAGATGTGGATTATGACTTCAGATGCAGACAGACACTGGGAATAGATAGTCTAAGAAACAAATATTTGCTTTTCATGCCAATGTCCTTAGTAATAAAGACCAAGGGGAAAGTAAGTACAGAACATAAATGAAATGAGGCTGAACTGTGTCTAAATATTATATGTTTAAAAGACTTCCCATAGCTATCCATAGCTTTTTAGGAAACCATTGATGAAAAGGAGTTTGTAAACTGATTTTTGTGCATTTCTGGAAAAATCTGTGAAAGAGAGAAAAAAAAACAGGCTTTAACAATGGACCTAGAAAAAGAAATCTGCTAAATAGTCAACTGCAGCCGTAAACAAATATAATACTTAGATGTCAATAATACCTCACCAATAAAAATGATCTGTCTCAAAGTGTCAAACAACTGACAGTGATGTATAGTATAGTCACACTGTAAACCTGCTCGTGAAGCTCTGCTGATCAACACATTCGACACACGTAAGTGTGCTGAACTTACTTGCTCAGAACAAACACTATCACAACAAGCAATAAAACTAGTATCGACAATCAAATAACGGTAAGCCAATATTCTCTGTAAGATTGGATTCTGTTTTTGGTTCAAGTGCTATTGACTGTCTTTATAAAACTTTAAAACAGTGATATTTAGATTCAATTATGTGAATGCCTCATATATGTTTTTGAGGTTATTTGTATGAAAACAGCATGGTTGTCCCTTGGATCAAAGCTGCTCTTGCCTACACATACTGTCACATTTTCATGTGACATCATATTCATTTCCATAACAACAGATTAGGTCTTAATTGAAGTTTGCATAATAGGGAATGGGGATGGTCCCATCAGACACAGTTTATCATTGTTGAGGGGGTCATTTTGTACAGAAGTGTACAAAAAGTGTATGATTTATGGTACAATACAGCAGGACAACTGCTAATTCTAAAAGGACATGCAAACACAATTACAGTGCAAGAAAGTTCAAGCAACAATGGAAGACCCTTAAACATACATCAGGAAAGTGGATGATAGCCACAGGTATTAAGTGTTACACCTTTGTAAACACTGGTTTGTCAGAAAGCTGAAAAGAACACAGGTGCTAGTATCCTATACAGATTTAAGCAATAAGGCGCAACAGGGGTTATGTTGACGTCCTGTTAATCACCCCCCTGTAGGTGTGATGTGGCACAAGGCATCACGTGTGAATAACTGGAAAGTTAACATGACACCGGAGTACCTTATTACTTTATAATTTGATACACACATTCTTGATCATTAAAAACACATATCTACATGTATCTGTTATACTGATTTGTCCTCAACTTTTGATAATGCTCCTTGATATACTATGTTTGCTGTATATGATTTTCCTCATCCCCTTACCCCCAGAATGCATCTGGAAATGAGCTGCTAGCTCAGTATGTCTTTCATCATGAAACTTTAGAAATAAATAAATAAATAGAGAATAATACAAAGGTGTGCATGCGTGTGTGTGTGTGTGTGTGTGTGTGTGTGTGTGTAACTGGAATTTTACGCACACCCAACAGATCCAGAAGGCAAATTATTTGATACCTTTTGATGGACCAATATAGATGTAACAACAAGAACAAAGTGCTCTAGCTTTCAGACCAACCAGTCCTTCTTCAGAAGCCTAATGGCAGTTGTTTAGAAAAAACAATACTTTTAACAGCTAGATCATGCAGAAAAAAACAGAAAAAAATCCCCATTGGTTTAAAATACTCATTTAAAAAATACAGATGATGATGTCAGAGAAGTTTAACAGTACCACGTTACCATATTACACACACCCAAGGCATGGGATACTACAGAAACCCTAAGAGCGAAGTTTGAGTAGATTCATAAAATCATCCCACATTGAGGGTGTGTGTATCCCACCCATGTCTTTTTCTTGTAATTACAACTGAGAATGTCTTATTAATGTGAAGTTATGACGATACCCTTGAATTAAATAACAAAACGCTGCTTAAAAATGCTTTCAGCTGTATTGTTTTTTTCTATGTGATCTATAGCTCTGAAACCACAAGCTGTTCGACTGAAAAAAGAATATACACTTTTACTTTGCTGTAGTGAAAACTGAGTTTTGAGGGGAATTTTTTAGTTAAGTGGCTGTAGTTGTGTGGCTAGTGCTCACACCTCTGACTGCGCAAGCTTGACTGACAGGAAGCAATTACAACCCCCAGGTTGCAATGCATAATTACAGCTGGGCAGTTGTAATGCATTTTTACGAACCAGTTATCTGATCATTAGAAATGATAACTAACAATTATCATGTTTTTAATACCATTTCTGTCATTGTAGATGTTATTTCCCCTGTAGTCCCACTTCACAAAAGTAGTAGCAGGGAAGGGACTGGCAATTCCAGCTCAGACAGCCTGACTTTGGTGGTGGGAAAGTTAATGGAGTTATTGCTGTAGGAAAGGATTGTGGACTATCTTGAATACAATGGATTACAAGACCCGAGGCAGCATGGATTCACAGGGGGAAGTTATGTCAAATGAATCTGATAGTTTTCTTTGACTGGGTGATCAAGGAAGTAGATTAGAGTGGAGCAGCAGTGGCTATGGCCTACCTAGGTTTCAGTAAGACTTTTGACATCATTCCACATAAGAGGCTAGTAAGCCAGCTGGGTAGCTAGGGGTGGGTTCAAGGGTGGTCAATAGAATAAAAAATTGGTTAGGGAATAGATGACAGAGGGTGGTGGTAAACTGAGTTCACTCACAAGAAGGGAAGGTAACCAGCAGGGCGCCTCAGGGATCAGTGCTGGACTGGTCATTTTTAATGTCTTTATAAGTGTGTGTGTGTAGAAAAGACAAGCAGAGACTAGAGAAAACTTCTTGAGGAGTGGTGAAGGGTATGGCAACTGGATTTCAATGTGAAAAAGTACAAAGTAATGCACACTTGAAGCACAGAAACCCAGGGGAAGAGTACAAAATGGGAGGAGGGGTACTGATGACCACCAAGTAGGAAAGAGACCTAGGGGTGATCATATTGGATGACATAAAGGTGGCCGGGCAATGTGACAAGGCATTTGGGAGGGCTAGTGGGTTGCTGGGGTGCATAGGGAGGGGTATCACCAGCAGAAAGAACTGGATGATATTGCCTCTGTGTAGATTGCTAGTAAGACCCCACCTAGAGTACTGTGTCCAGTTCTGGAGACCACATCTCCGGGAGGACATACAGTGGAGGTGGTCCAGAGGAGGGTAACTAAAATTGCGCAGGGTCTGCATCAGGAGCCCTACGGGGAGAGACTTAAGGACCTAAATACATACATACACCCTGGAAGAGAGGAGGAAGAAGGGGAGATGATAGAGACCTTGAAATACCTCAAGGGATAAATAAGGTATTATGGGGAAGTATTTTCAGAAAAAGTGCTCAAGAACAAGGGGGCATGATAAGAAGATGGTGTGGGGTAGGTTCAGGAGAGATGTGAGGAACTACTTCTTCATTTAACGCCTTTGGTGGTGTCTGATATTGAGAACCAAGTGTCATTTGTGGGTATCCTGTCTGTTTTGGTAGGTACTTTATTTTCTTTGTTAAACAGCTGAGTATACCTATTGCTTAATACTTTATAGTACATTGCATCTTTTTTGCTCAGTCTCTGATTTTTCTCTTCTTTCTCCAATGTTTTAGAACTGTTTAGTTCTTGTGGCAGAGGTTTGGTACTGTGTTCTTTCTTGTAGTTCAAGGTGATTTTGGAACTGCTGATTTCTATTGGTTTAAACTACTACATTTTTTTTTCTATTTTAAAAAAAGCTACATCAACTTGGTTTGTTGTCACCTGTTTGTTGTTGCTAAGTAGCAGAAGTTTTTGCATTGTGCTCTGATTCTATAATAGAATCTGTATTAGTAGAAGGTAGATTATTGTAATTGTAGTTACCTTTTTGATGGTAAGGATAAAGAGGTGAGATAGAAGTGTATGTATTTTCAAATATTATAGAGGAACAGTGGCAGGATTTTTAGGACAGTAAATTAATAAAAAGGGAACTAGGAGAGCTTCAGTAGCAGACAAGTAGTGGAATAGCAGTATAACTGCAGTATAATGTGGGGAGTGGTGCAATGCAGTGGCTGTGGGCAGCCATATTCAGGCAGATCTTCTGGACACTGAGGTGCTGCCCATCTGCATGCATCTTTCTGGATCTATGGATGAGGTAGCTCAGACTAGAGGAAGCAAACTGGGTCAGGAGTACCATCACCCCTATCCAGAGACCACTCAGTCCAATGCAGCTGCCTCAAAGGATGCAGAGAACAAGGAATACTTGGATGACAGTGGACTCAGGGAGGGTTAGACAAGTCAGGCAGAGGCACATCCCAGATCCTATTCCACTCAAGAACTCATATGCCACACTGCCAAACAGGGACAACCAAATAGAGGTACCCAGAGAAATGGAAGGAAAGGATGTGGAGGTTAGCCAAGTGCAAAAGATGGAGATTAGCGCCAGGAGGTGGATAGGCAGAATAGGGGCAAAATTCAGCAGAAGGGCAGACAGCAAGGTGAACCAGGGATAAAGGACAACCAAGGAAGGGGCTGGAGTAGATCAGCGAAACAGTCTAGGGAGGTCAAATCATGGAAAGTCATGTGTGCAAACGCCAGGAGCCTTAGCAACAAGATGGAAGATCTGGAGGCTGTCATGGTGCAGTCCAACCTGGATATTGTGGCCATCACTGAAACCTGGTGTAATGATAACCACGAATGGGAATTGGCCATACCTGGCTACAACATATTCAGAAGAGACAGGGCAGACACGAGGGAGGAGGAGTGGCACTGTATGTGAAAATGACATAAGGGCCACAGAGATCCAGGAGGAACAAAATGGGGAGAGATGCTGGTTGCTTCGGAAAGGAAAATGGGGCCAGCCATCCGCACAGGTGTGGTCTATAGACCACCAGCCCAGGAGGAAGAAACAGAGGAGTTGATGCTAGCCATCCAGAGGATGGCAGACAAGGGTGAGGTAGTACTGGTTGGAGACTTCAATATTCCAGACGTGGACTGAGCATCCCAGCAGCAGCATCAACTAGAGCAGATTTATCCTGGACTCCTTCAGGGTGCCTTCCTCAAGCAACTGGTCATGGAACCAACTCGGCAGAAGGCAATACTGGACCTTGTGCTCACAAACAGGGACAGTGTGATGGGGTAACATGAGGGGCACCTGGGGAACAGTGACACCAGTCACTGTGGTTTGAAATCACAGAAAGAGCAGAACCAAACTACACAAAAACACGTATCCTGGATTTTATGGGGCAAACTTTGGGAAATGGGAGATACTTGAAAGAGGCATTAAGGGGAATGGGGCAGGAATCAGGGGTTGAGGAACAGTGGAAAGTATTTAAAATGGGGATTACAAGAGCAACAGAATTATGTATTAAGCAGGTTAGCAAGAGGAAAAGGAAGAGGAGACCATTATGGTTTTCCAAAGAGGTAGCAAAGAAAGTGAAAGCCAAAAAGATTGCATTCAGGCAATACAAAAAGACACAGGCAGAAGGGGATAGGGAGAAGTACCAGGAGAAGCAAAGGGAGGCAAGGAGGCTGGGTAAGGGAAGCCAAAGCTCAGACAGAAGAACACATTGCAAAATCAGTGGGTAGAGGGACAAAACCTTTACAGGTACATAAGTGAAAAAGAAAGGCAAAGGGAGGATAGTGAGACTGAAGGGGAGGATGGGGTTGTGTGGAGATGACAGCAGTAAAGCTGACATATTGAACAAGTATTTCTGTCTCAGTCTTTACTAAGGAAGAGGAGGGAATAGGGTCTGAATGGAGTACAAGGGGTGAGAATGGTGCAGAATGGAATACAAGTCCCTTTACACGAGAAAGGGTCCTGAAGGAACTGGAAGTATAAGAGTTGATAAAGCAATGGGGCCAGATGGGGTGCACCCAGGTCCTTAAAGAACTAAGAGAGGTGGTGGCTGAACCTCTCTATCCTGTTTAGCCGATCACTAGAAACAGGGGAGGTACCCAAAGACTGTAGGATAGCAGATGTAGTCCCCTTATAGAAAAGTGGGAACAAAGAGGAAGCAGGGAACTACAGACCAGTCAGCCTCATCTCGGTAGTGGGGAAGATCATGGAAGCACTACTGAAGGAGAGATTGGTGGAACATCTGGTTGTCAATGGACTACAAGACCCAAGGCAGCATGATTTCACCAGGGAAGGTCATGTCAGACCAACCTCATTGAATTTTTGACTGGGTGACTGGGAGGTGGATCAGGGAGGGCAGTGGACATGGCCTATCTGGACTTCAGCAAGGCCTTGACACTGTGCCACATAGAAGACTATTGCACAAACTGGGGAATATGGGGTGGGCAGGACAGTAGTGCAGTGGGTAGGTAACTGGCTGGGTGGCAGGACACAGAGGTGGTGGTAAATGGCTGTCACTCCACAGAGGGAAGAGTGACCAATGGGGTACCACAGGGATCAGTGCTGGGACCGGTACTATTCAATATCTTCATCAGTGACATTGCACAGACCTAGAAGGCAGAATTTCACTGTTCGCCGATGACACAATGCTCTGTAACAGAGTAGACACACCAGAAGGTGTAGACAGAATGAGAAGGACCTGCAGAAACTTGAAGAATGGTCAGGGGTTGGGTAGTTGAAATTCAATGCAAGGAAGTGCAAGATAATGCATATAGGGCACAAAACCCCTGGCACAATATATCAGTTGGGAGGTGAGGATATAGCATGCACCAAGCAGGAAAGGGATCTTGGAGTTATCTCTGATGACCTCAAGGCAGGAAACAGTGTGACAAGGCAGCAGGTAAAGCAAATAGGATGCTGGGATGCATAGGCAGGGGCATCACCAGCAGGAAAAGGGAGGTCATAATTCCACTCATACAAGACACTAGTGAGGCCGCACCTGGAGTACACTGTGCAGTTCTGAGACCTACCTACGTAGGACATAGACAGGGTAGAGAAGGTTCAGAGGAGGGCAACAAAGATGGTGCATGGATTGCATCACAAGTCCTATGAGGACAGGTTGAAGGCACTGAACATGTACTCCTGGAGGAGAGGAGGAGAGAGGGATATGATAGAGACATACAAGTATCTTACAGGAGGAACAGGGTGCAGGAATGCACTATTTTAAGCGAAAGATGTTCCAGGACTAGAGGGCATGGGATGAAGTTGGAGGAAGGACGATTCAGAGGAAACGTGAGGAAGAATTTCTTCACAGAACGGGTGGTGGACAAGGAACACCCTGCCAGAGGAAGTGGTGGGGGCTGAAACAATCACGGGATTTAAGAATGCATGGGATAGACATAAAGGAATTCTGGAGATCAGGGGTAAGGGGCAACAGACTTCCTGGAAAACATAAACTGAACTTACAAACTTAAATGGGCAGACAGGGTGGGCTATAGGCCCTTATCTGCCGACACTGTCTATGTATCTATGAAACTGTGTGACCTTAGTGTTCTTCCAAACTAATGGTAGGCAGCCAGTGGGGGGAATAATAGAAACATAAAAACATAGAGGTTGATGGCAGATAAGGACCACGAGGCCCATCCAGTCTACCCATTTGTTTCTATTTTATGAATGCGTAAGAGTAGTGAGTATGCTGATGACTGGAATGGCAAGTGCAACTACTTATGGCATGATGTTGTCTGTCCTTCCACTCTTACGAGGGCCAAGGCCCAGGACAGCCTTGAGCACTTAAGCATGAAGTAGAACCTGGAAGTGCATGATCAAGGGAGACATAGGGGGACGGGGGCCCTCCTCTCTAATCTTGTTATTTGACAGAGGTTGGCTTGGCTGGGAGAGGGTATTAATGTGATAGTTTAAGGAATTCGCTTCGTGGAATGGGTCACCTAGTAGTTGACCTAAGGGGGACAGGATACAGGTGATAAGGTCACTGTAGGAACTTCTGAAGAGTTCCATGATGCCATCCAAGTAGTTCCTTGGATTGGATATATGGCTGTTCCAGAACTGCAGATGGTATTGGTCCTTAATAGACTTTTTGACAGTCTTTCAATAATTATGTAGTTGCAGACAGACCAGCAGTAAAAGCAAAGGGAATCCAGAGAAGTATTCAGTTTTCATGCAGTTTTTCCCAATAACAAAAACACTGGTTAAGGAAGTAAATACAATCTACAGTAAGCTGAATTGTGTCTAAAATTATAAGGGTTTCATTCTTGACAAGGTGTCCTCTTTCTGGGCTGGGATCCCTCACATAGCCTATCACTGGATGATAGTAGCAATTCAGCTCTAGACTTGGATATTCTAATGTAATGGGAGGGGTCTGACCCAGTTTCAGTAGAAAAGGCTTCCTGGTGGTCTTAGGCCTGCACCCTACTTACCGTACTTTGGACCCAGGACCTACCCTGCTTCTGCTTGGTTGCTGGGAGATCCTGGTGCAGATTTTGGAAGAGATCATCAGGCATTCTATGAACAAGTGACTTTTTCCAACTGCATTGAAGAGGACAGTGGTGAGACCACTCCTGAAAAAAAAATCTGTGGATCCTGATGTTCTGGAAAGATACAGGCCAGATTCAAACATTCTGTTTTTAATTAGGTAATTGAAAAGATGGTAGCAGACAGTTGCCTGGAAAGGCATGCCATTTATTAGCTTCTCCAGTCTGATTTATGGCTTAGTTACAGTACTGAGATGGCCCTCATCAAGGTGTTCAGTGATCTTCTGGTGAGAAACAGCAGACGTCATTCTGTTTTAGTTTTGCTGGATCTATCCTCATTGTTTGACATGGTGGCCCATAGGGTTTGGTTGCTTTTGCTGAGGCACTGTGTAGGACTCACAGGTATGGTGTTACAGGGGTATTGAGTCCTACATGTCTGGTAGGTGCAATGGTTGATGTTTGTTTGTAATATCTTGGATAGTACTGTGCTCTGCTGTGGTGTGCCTCAGGGCTCAGACCTAGCCCCCATATTCACTGTGTATCTGCTACCACAGGGGAAAATCTTTGACAGTATAGATTGGGGATTTACTGTTAAGCAGATGACAACCAACTGTATCCATCTTGCACACCTGATAGGATGGTGCAGTCTCAGCTCTTGATGAGCGCCTTGTTGAAATTCAAGACTGGATGGCCTCCAGCTGGCTCAGTTTAAACTCATTAAAACAGAACTGGTACCAGTGAGCCTTGTTGATCAGGGTCAGCATTCTATGGCACTAGTGACTCTACCATCTTTGAATGGCACTATGCTAGGAGCTGTGCATAGGGCTAGGGATCTGGGAGTCATTGTGGACTACATGCTGACACTAGAACATGAGATGTCAGTGGTAGTTTGCAGTGGCTTTTTCACCTATGAAACATTACCTGGATCAAGCCCTATCTAGCACCAACTGACCTGGCAATGCAGGGCCGTGATTTTGTTACATCAAGACTGGACTACTGCAATGCCCTTTACCTTGAGTTATCTTTGGTGTTGGTGTGCCGCCTACAGTTAATGCAGAATGTGGCAGCCTGACTGCTGGGGCTTGACAGCCAAGTGTATCACACCAGTGCTCCATGTCCTGCACTAGCTGCCAGTTTGGTGGCTTATTAACTTTAAGATATGTTTGTTACCATACAGAGCCCTGCACCATTTGGGCCTTGCCTACCAAAAAGACCTCCTGACTGAATACTCTCACATCTGCCCTCTGTTCATCCAAGGTGGACCTTCTCAATGTTCCCATGTCCTGACTTCAATCTTCAGAGGACCTAGGGTTCAAAGTCGCAACTTCACTGCTGTGGAATGCTCTGTCATCTTTTATTCGAGGCTCTCCCCTCAGTTGATACATTTACTTTTATTATAAATATATTTAGCTCATACTATGGGTCTGGTGATATGGTGTTTTACCTGTACGTCCTTGTACTGTTTGTCTCCTGTGGTTTACCACATTAGGCACTAAGAGCCCCTGACATTGGATACCATATAAATAAAACTACCTTGCTTGCCAATGTTTTTCTTAAACCCTTTAGCAGCATTGTAAACTATATCAAGTCTTGTTTCAGCTATGCTTAACATCTACCTGGCTGTTCAAAGTAATTAACTAGGATGGCCCTGAAGAAACTTGAGAAATTCCTTTTTAATTTTGCAGCTGGATCTTTATTACTAACCACCTTCATGTATTTTGAATTCTGAAACTGATTTGAACTGGCAGTTTAGAATTACATAAGCTGAAAATATCTTCAGCAGGTTATGCAGGAAAATATTAACCATTTTTTTTGTAAGGTGAAGGTGATAGTTAGCAAACTGCATGCTTGTATTTTTAGAAGACTGTGGGCTGTAGCTGACCTGGGAAACATACATGGTACTGCATTGCCTCTAGGCTGATAGCTGAGATCCATGTTAGGAAACTGACTTGGGTTTCCAGGCATTGGCCTATTGGAAGTTATGTGTGATGCTGAGGAGATATCTTGCGTCTGTGGGAGCCTGGGGCATGCCCTTGCTAGTGGCATACATTAGAGCTTGTGGATAATGTTGACTGGCGCAAAAAGAGTAAAGTCATGCTGATGTTATAGCTACACATCTCACCTGCTGTTTAAAGGTCCACATCAGTGATGAGCTCTAAATGATCACAATGTAGAAGGGGGGGTTGAAACTGCAAGACATTAACACACGTGCAAGACTACTAATTAGGTAGAAAAATTGGAAGGGGCTATGAATAAGTGATTAAAATAACCTGTTGGGGTGAGAAATGGAGAACTGAAAAACCTGGAATACAGCAATACCTTCCTCCATAACTATATGAGCTAAAGTAATGTTCCAGTTTCCTACAAAAAATGTGCAGTGTGGGTAGCTCAATGGATTGCATGCTTACCTCTAAGTTTAGAAGATCAGAAGGTCATCAGTTCCAGGAACTTGCTAATACAGTGCTCATTCCTTTGTCTGGCCCCCTTTTATCTGCCACCCTTGCATACCACTATTGTGAGCTCCAGTCCTATTTTCCTGAAATCTTCTCTCCCCTTTTAACTGCCGCCTTCTATTATCTGCCACCCTCTTTTATCCACCACAGTTTATGATGTACAGAGGTTGGCAGGTAAAAGAGGGAGCACTGTATCCAGTACTGGCAATGTAGTGCAGCACTAGGGGGTACTGAATGGTAGAAGTGCCTTCCTTTGGATAAGATATTATACTGGGGTCCCTTCTGCCCATCTCTGGTGACTGTCCAGGTGGAAATTAAAGATCTCATGACACTTATTGTAAGAGTACAGGATTTTCTCCAGTGTCCCAGTCAGCGTTTATTTATTTTTATTTATTTTTATTTATTTAAAATTTGTTAACATGGAGAGGCACACTGAACTGAAGCTCATTTCCAGGTGTGACCTGGGGGAGACAGGGAAAACAATAAAACACATACAGTACATGCATATATACAATATTCAAGGTAGTACAAACTCAGAGAAATTTAACACATAACATAAAAGAATGAGGAGTAGGACTAAATGGAAACATTATTATAAATTTTCACATACAGTTGTAGAGAGAAAACACAGCAGTGTTGATATACTGTATGTCAGTAAAACAGCAGACCTATGTAACTCACCCCCCACCCTGATACACCTGGTAAAAAGCTGTCACAGTTTAGCTTGTCTTTCCTGGTCAAAATTACAAATAAATAAATAAAACTGGCAAGACTCGTATCTCAATATTCTGAAAAAACTTGAGTTTTAGGACATGTTACTCTTTATTGCCAAAGATAGTTGCATAAAACAGACTTTGTCATCTAGACTTTGTTGGTTCCTGCTGCATTTTCTTCCTTTAAGTCATAATCCTCTGTTTGTGACATCAGCCTACTTTCCATGGCAACACGTTGTGCTTTCATAAGCAGAGAATTCTGACTTTTATGAGAGGAGTAAGCAACACAGATAAAGTTGAAGATTAAAAGATCCCGCTTTAATGAAAATGTCTTCAGTAATAAAAAAATAGACAGTCATGTCATTCACATTTTTGGGGAATGGAGTTTTGTGTAACTGAGTTCTGATGATGTCAACTATGATTTATGTCAGATAGAAACCAAAATAAATCTCTTTAAAATTGTCAGCTTGAGCTGCCCCTCCTTCCACCATAACTACGACTTTCTTCATAACTAAGCAACATAGTGCTGTGTATTCTTAGCCTGTGTTGCCTTCACTGGCTCAGTGATTACACAACTTACTCAATAGCTAAGCAGCATAGATCTGTCAAATGTCAGCACCTGCTTCCCTTCAGTACTTCTATAGATAAGCTTCTTCTATAGATAGAGCTGTGAAAAGGGAAGACGTGCTACCCTGTTGACTCCATGATCCTTTAACTTATTCCATGACTAATCAGAAATGTGCCATGAATTGTCAATCCTCAGTGCCCACCCTACTTTACTTCATGGCTACAAATCATGTGCCCATGATGCCCTACCCCTCAACATGACTACGAGTTGTCTAACTCCTTGACTAAACAACACAGTGCCATGGTGCTGCCCTACCTTATGCCATGATTATGTGCCTTTCTTGATGTTTAAGCAGAATAGTGCTGTAAAGTATCAGTACATAATGCCCTCCCTTGTCTGTTTCGTGACTATGCATCCCAATCCATGAATAAACCATTTAGCGCTGTGAAATGCCAGTCTGTAATATCTTCCCAACATTACTCTATAACTATGTGACCTCCTCTATCACTAAATATCGTAGTGCTGTGATGTGTCAGCCTATGCACCTGATGTTACTCCATGAACACACGACTTACTCAATGACTAAGCTGCGTAGTGCTCTGGAGTGTCTGGTCCATGATGCCCTATGTTACTCCATGACTTTATGACTTGGTCCTTGACTATGGGGCATAGTGCTGTGATGTGTTGGCCTGTCCACCTTGTGTTTCTCCATGAATACATGACTAAGCAGCATAGTGCTATGAATTGTTGACATATGATTCCCTACGTTCACCATGAATATATGACTAACTCCATGACTAAGCTGCATAGTATTTCAACCTATGCACCCTCTTGTACTCCATAAATGACACGCCATGACCAAGTGGCATAGTCTTGTGATGTGTTAGGCTGCGTGCCCTATGTTACTCCATAATTACATGACTGCAAGACTTATGCTATGGCTAAGCAGCGTACAGTAGTGCCATGATGTTTCAGCTTATGCACCCTATGTTACACCATAAATGCATTACTTTTTCCTTCACTAAGAAGTATGGTGCTATAATGTGTCAGACTGTAAACTCTGTGTTACTCCATGAATACATGGCTTACTTCTGGAGTAGCAGCATATTGCTGTGATGTGTCAGCCTGTACACCCTATGGTGCTCAATGAATACATGACTTACTGTTCAGCTAAGTTGCATAGTGCTGCCATGTATCTGCCTGTGCACCCTGTTACTCCATGAATAATAATGACTACGTGATTTACCATTTGATTAATCAGCATAGTGCTGTAAAGTGTCAGCCTGTGCAACCTGTGATACACTATGAATACATGACTTATTCCATGACTGAGCAGCATAGTGCTATAACATGTCAGCCTGTGCAACCTATGATACACTATGAATACACGACTTATTCCATGACTGAGCAGCATAGTGCTGTAACATGTCAGCCTGTGCAACCTATGATACACTATGAATACATGACTTATTCCATGACTTAGCAGCATAGTGCTATAACATGTCAGCCTGTGTAACCTGTGATACACTATGAATACATGACTTATTCCATGACTGAGCAGCATAGAGCTGTAACATGTCAGCCTGTGCAACCTGTGATACACTATGAATACATGACTTATTCCATGACTGAGCAGCATAGTGCCATAACGTGTCAGCCAATGATGCCCTAGGTAACTCTATGACTATATAGACAGCTCACTCCTTGATCAAGCAACATGGTTTTTATGAATTATCAGGCTGTGCTGCCATTGTTTATTGTTTTGTTTTATTGCTTGCTGTTAGCCAACTGTTGATCAAGTCTGTACTGCCCTTCAGTCCCATTTCAATAAACTCCAGCAAAACCTGTTACTCTCAAAATTACTCTTGAATGCCTCAAAAAACAAGGTAATGTTCTTTCATCCACCAAATGTACAGTCTGCTTGCTCCACGTCAAACTCGCCTGCTCCCATTACCACTTTATTAGGGGATGCACTTGAGGTGGTGGAAAACTTGAAATACTTAAGTTTCACTCTCGACTCACAATTATCCTTCTCCTCACATAGTGATGCCCTGACCAAAAAACCAAAAATTAGACTGGGTTTCTTTTTTAGAAATGAATCGTTGTTCTCTCAGGACTCCAGAATTAGGCTAGCATAGGCTACTTTTTTGCCTCTTCTAGACTATGCTGACATTTTATACAATAATTGAGCAATCATACATCTTCATAAATTGGACACTCTCTTCCATCGTGCCATCCAATTTAAAACTGATGCTCCAGTCAGAACTCACCACTGTACTTTGTACAAGGTGGTGGACTGGACCTCTCTAGCAACCAGGAGGCTTATTCACACCTATACATGGACATACAAAGCATTACTAAATAAGCTGCCCCCTTATATTTCCTCCATCCTCATCCAAACAAATGGCTCCTATGCACTTAGAAATTGTGCATATATTAACCTTAAAGTGCCCAAATTTTGCACATGATTTGGTATGGCAGCCATGAGCTATGTCCTCCCAACTTTCTGGAACAAGATCCAAGCCACTTTAAAACTCCACACTCTAATTCCGCTAAGAGCATTCATCAGGACTGTCAATGAAGTTGAACCGAGTCCTGACAATGCTTTTAATCCCCCTCTAAACTGTTATCACACCTCCCTCCTCCTTCTTGCACTTGCTTAGATTGTTTCTCCTTAATTATGTACTTCCACTCTACTGTCTTCTCTTCTTTTACTTGTTGTCCATTGTTATTTTCCATTTATAATACATACATTATTGTTAAGTTCTGGCTTGTTTTATGCCTGTTCTTGCACTATTATATTTTCATTGTTGGTTGTACTATGTTTCTCCCCATTGCATTTTTGCATATCGCTTGTTATGTTGTATAAGGGACCTCCTTGTAAATAAGCTTGCTTAATGGAAGTTATCCCTTCACAATAAACTGAACTAAACTGTTATACACATACTCATACCTTACTGGGGTTCCATGTGATAACAGTGATTGCAGAATAGCAATCACCGTTTGGGCTAGTGTACATCGCTGAAAATTAATTTCATGGATGTACACTCGTGGTGAACCACAAGAGGGCACCCGGGATCTACAGTTTTATTTTTTATGTGGGGGCTGTGCCCCCCATACCCCCCTACTAAAGGATTCTCAACTCCAGGGGTGTGCATGCTGGGGGGTGCAAAACTGAAAAAAAAGAAAAAAAAACAACCCAGCGCAAAAACATGATTGCACCTAGAACCAAAGCCGGCACCCTCCCAACCCCAGCCTGCCACTAACCCACCATGCCACATGGCCAGCTCAGCAGCCCACCACCACACTACACCCCACAAACCCTCCCTCCCCTTCCACCCATTGCATGATGTGGCCCCCCCGCACGTGTGCATATATAGTGACATCCTGTCACTATATTCGCCCACCCCTCATATCCAGTCGCTACCCTGCCAGGTAGACCTGTGCACAGGTGCCGTGGTTGAGTCACCTTTTTTGAAAGTGCTCAGTCATGATCGTCTTGTACTTCCCCTTACTGGGAATCAATCTAGAGAGCCTGAATTCTAAATATAGCAATTCTAACAATTCAGTTAAAAGGAAAATGTCCCCTAACTGGGACATTAGGGAGCTCCTTTGACATTCATACTTGCTAAAGAATGGGACGTGGAATCTTCTTTCCTGATTGACTGAAGCAAGTGAGCACTCATACCTTTATGTCATTACAGCCAGTAGTAAAAAATGTTCAGGTACCAACCTACCTCTTTACTGAACATATCACTCTACCAGCTCAGATTTTCTTTTTTGAAATAGCTGCTATTTTTTTTAACTGTGACACTTTCAAGTTGCATCAGTAATCTCTCTCTCCCCAAAACATTTATGCTTTAGTGGCACAACCAGATGGTTGAAAAAAGTGTGCTCCACGGACAATCAGCCACAGTCTCTTCAGTTATTTTATACACCTTTCTAATTTGTTGTCTGCTATCCACTGCTCTTTGCAGCCCCTTCTTTCAGATGCCCCCTCTCTTTTACCATCTTCCTCCCTCATTACCCCCACAGATCACAAAGTAAGCCAAACAAAGACTGGACAGTAGTATTTTCTCATATGCATTACCTTTTCCTGTTGAAAACTCATGCTCTCTCATCTCGAGCCCATAGATTTCATGCTGTCTTTTCAGGTACCCACTTCACTGTCATATTTGCTTGCCCGCTCCCCTCATACTTTGTTACTTTGCTTGCTCCCTCACTAGTCTCGTACAGAGTTTCAGTTAACTCCATTTTGGGAGCATTTGACTCCAAAAAATATGGCAAAAACTTCCACAATGAAGGAGGAGGAAGTCATTGACTTCCAGATTAAAAAAACAAACAAAAAAACTAAATTGAATGACTTCCAAAATTGAAGGCACGGAAGGCAAGAAATGATGGATTTTTCTAAAAAAAATTAATTTTACTACTAATATTTGTATTAACATCCATAGAGTGATCCTTCCTAGAATATTGGCTTTCAAACTGTGGGATCTGGGAAGTATTTTGACTTCCAAAAACTGAAATGACTTTCAGATTTTGACTCATGGAAGTTTTTGACTTCCACAAAAATGAATTAACTGAGCCACTGGTCTCGTATATATCAGCTGTCAGCTGACTTTCTCACTGAATGAGGCTTACAACAACGAGCAGATAACAAAAAAGAATGCACAAAATGGTGCTAATAATTATTTTTCACTCCCTTGCAGTGTTGAGAAATAAAATATGCTAAACCAGCAATTTTATTTACTTCCTGCTACTTTGGGAACAACATACATATGCCAAAAATGTGACTTTCTTCCCTCGCTGTGTTCCTTAAAATTGGCTCCGCTGTTCAAGGCACACTAAAAGGCTGACAGTTCTGCGGGGCATTAAAAAAACAAACAAATGAACTGTTAAAACAAAACTGTTTATACAGTAAATGCAAATACAAGCATATACAAAACTGACTCTTTGTCACTACAGTGACCACACATGATGGAAAACAGCAGCAGAAGAACTATATTGCATTAGTTTTCAAAACATATGTATACTTTTTTTTTATTTTCAACTCAAGTAATTCTTTCATATAAAATTTACTAAATCCCCATTTTATAAGTGCAATAAAACACTCCAGGGTGTTGGTAGTACAGACATAGACACACTACCAGGGGCTGAAGGCACTTAGCTGCCACCTTGTACCTTACCATGCCCCTGAGTACATGATTATGTTGGTATTACAAACACCTTGTCATGTCTTGTTGCTCACTTTTTTCAAGTATAGTTTATTAATAATTTGCTAAATTCACATAATGAAATTAGCAGTACAAGGCCTGACAAGAGTACTTCATGTGCCGGAATACAATATAATTAAAAACCATGACAAGTAAAAAACAATTATAAAAAACAGTGTAGTGTGTTAACAAAGGAAAATAAACAGGACTTCAAAAAAAACTAACTGACTTGTTTGTGTTGCGTGTCTTACATTTAATTTCTCATCAAGATTAGAGCTATGTGCTACAACTTTAGGTTTGGAATGCTGCTTTTTCTGCCTTCAGTTGGATTAACTTGGGAGTCTTCCCAAGGGGCCTTCATAAGGGGGTGGGGGCCTAAATACTCCTCCAGCGGCATCCAAATTCCCTCAGCTATAAGCTCCGTCCCTCACTCTTGTATTTTATATAAGTTTTCTAAATTCATAGAGCCTATCAATGCTTTGCATCAAACTAATTCCGTGGGTAGGAATTCATTTTTCCAATTGGTTAAGATCCCCAAATTAGCAATTGTAGTGTCTGGCCTGGATATTCAAAGGGGTTGCACCTGGCACAACAGGGTTGTATCATGCGCAACCCCCAAAGAGCCCCAGCATGATATTCAAAGGGGCAGGCTGCGCGGCACAGCCCCCGATGCACCGGGGCACATTGGTAATGTATGCGGCACAGATGCTGGGGGTGTGCCCATGCATATGCGGCACATCCCGATATTCAGCCTGGGATGTTCGGCGCATATGCTGGGGCAACCCTGCACTGCGCCACACAGTGGGGCTCAAAGTTGTGCCCCGAAAAAGCAGGAACAAGTCCCAGCTACCCACCTACAGGCGGGCTGCTGAATTGCATGGCGCAACACAGCAGCTGGCAGCCGTGGGTGGCCACCCGCCCACCCAGAACACTGCTTCTGGGCACACAGACCCCCCCGGTGGTCCAGTGGATCCCCCTTGCCCAATCACGGGCATACATAAAGCCAAAGGAACCCTGGTGGTCCAGTAGACCCCCATCCCCCTTGCCCGATCGCGGGCTTGTATAATATTAAGGATCGCTGGTGGTCAGTGGTAAGCCCCCTTCACCCAATCGCGGGCGCTGTGCGAGAATGAGTTACCTGGTGGTCAGTGGTACCCCCTCCCCACCCACGATGGGGTCCCATACCCCAGCACCCCCCTCATCGGCTGGCGGCGGCACCTGCCCACATACTGCCTGGCCATCCACCGAATGACGTGTACGGTACAATCTGTAAGCCTATCAGTCCACTGCGTGGACCAGAGCATGCAGACCATACTGTACTACACAGACCCGATATGTGAATGAGCGCATTCGTTTCATATCGGGTCTGTATAGTAGTATGGTCTGATAATCACGCGGTGGACGATAACCTACAATCATACTTATGCTGTCATTCGATGAGTACTGGTAACATCGCGAGCAGGTGCTGCTGCCGCCGATGATGAGGAGGGGTGCTGGTGCAGGACCCTGTGGGTGGGTGAGGGGTACCACCGACCACCAGGTAACCTATTCTTTGCCAGCGGCTCGCGATCGGGCAAAGGCTACTACTGACCACCAGGGATCCTTAATATTACACAAGCCCACGATCAGGCGAAGGGTGGGTTACCACTGGACTGCCAGGGATCCTTCTGTATTGCAAAAGCCGACAATCAGGCATACGGGAGTGGGGGGGCTGCATTGGCACAACAGGGTGTCGATCCCCGATGGCTGCAGCTTGGCAGGGTGCCAGGCGCAATTCACCAGGGATCGGTGCATCACATGCAAATTGGACCACAATGACATGCAAATGGCCCCATTTGCACCTTGCATGCATAATGGACTCATTTGCATGCCCCAAGTTGAATATCGCAGGTGATGTGCCTAGCACAAGTGCCCTTGCGCTGATGCATCCTCCTGCTCCTTTTCTGTGTCTTGCACTGGCGCAGTGCCACTGTGCCATGCGCAGTGTGTGTGCCGTCTGTGCCATATTCAATGGTGCTGGGCCATGGCGCAGCACCGTTGAATATCGCCTGGTCTATGCCCTGGCACAGCCCTGTTGCACTGCGCCCAGGCTTGCACCACTGCCTGGCACAGTCTGAATATCTGGACCCCTGTATATATAAATTTTCATTGCCCCTCTGTGAGGTCACCCATTTTTTCCATGCCACCCAGCAAGACTACGATGGATAAAAAAGGTAATTGGTGTAGTTACTATTTAAGTTAAGGTAGTCTGTATGTCAGACCAGAAATTTTGCAACAAGGGGCATGCATACATCAGGGCCCACATATTCAAAGGAGTTGCGGGGCCCAAAATGGAGATGTGCGGCGCATCTCAGAAAATGTGCAGAAGCGCGATATTCGAAAGGGAGAGATGTGTCACGCATTTCTAAATGCATGATCATGCAGGAATAATGTATGCAGCACAAAAATAGGGGGTGGGCACCTGAATATGCTGCGCAAGTGTATATTCAGCCAAAATGTGCAGCGCATGTGTCATGCATCACAAAACTGTGCCACGCAAAATTAGGTATCTAAGGGGATGGCCTAAATTGGCCAGCCACCCACAGACAGGCTACAGAACTGCCAACAGACAACACTAAGACAGCCCTTGTAGGTGCACTAGAATGTGCTCCAGGCACCCACACACAGCAGTCATGTCAGGATGGTAGTACCCAAAGCCACAGCCACACTGTGCCTGCTCATCGGGCATCTGCGAGGTACCACTGGGTGACACCACTGGCACAGCCCAGGCAGCCACTCTATCAACACACCTAGGTCGGGGATACCCAGCTACCACATGCTAGTCAGGTGTCCCCTAGAACACTGGCAGAACAGCTATGCTGCGGCACATGTGCCAGGTGCCATGGCCTGCACTCATGTGGCCATCAGAATGCCACCCGGTGGAGGCATGTGCCCATGGTGGCATCTGGTACAATGGTGAGCAGGATGCATGGTGGTAATAGTGGTGACATGGCATGGGTCACACACCCATGGCAGAATACCAGAGGTGCATACAGCATGTCTGTGCCAGACCCATGCCACCAGGAACCACATACACATCACCGATGCCATCCCTGCAGTGAGACAATGCCACAGGGGCCATGTGTTTGGGACACTCTGGTGTACTGGTGGTGGACAGTGCACAACTGTGAGTAGTGCAGGGCAGGGGTGGCATCATCTGTGGCCTGGAGGCAGCAGGGGCATGCTCCAAGGACACTGGACCCTTCTAGTGTTGTGCATGCGGCCACCTAGGGCACGGACATGGCCATAGGTAGTAGCACTGCAAACCTTTCAACTTCCACACAGTGCAGGGTATGGCACCCATGTCATCACTCAAATACCCTGTGACCCACACAGAGTGGGTGACACTACACACCGACCACTGAGACTGCTATGCAGAATTGTATAATACTATGGGATGCTACAGTAGGTATCGGCACACAATAGTAACATTGGTTCACTTATTTCCACAGTCTTCTGAGCTTGCACTATCATGTTTGCTGCTGTGTCACACATTCTGACCAATTGTCACACACCTTGGCACACATTTGGGTGCTAAGGGGTTGGGGGTAGGTAGCACTGTACTCAGGCCAGCGCAGTCCACCCACACACAAACATGCATTCTCAGCTGCCTGCTAGGCTGCAGTACCTCCTGATCACCTTTGTGGAGTGGTGGTGCTGCCCTGCAATGTTGGAACTGCACATGCCACTGGTATGCAAATGGCCCTGAATACATTCCAGTAATGAGATGCAAATGTGCTGTTTGGGCATTGGCTGTGTAATGAGGCCATTTGCATATCCTGGCTGAATATTGCAAATCTACGTGCTGTGCAGGTGGCTTTCCATCGAGCACTTCTGTATGCTCCACACTGGGCTCTGGGAACCTGCCGTGCCATGCATCTCCCACTGCACAATCACGCATGTTCAGGATTTTCAGCTGCACATGCGCAATTGCATATTACGGCGCATCTTCTGACTATACTGTTTTGTGCTGGCACAGCTGAATTGTGTGGCACAAGGACTTGTGTGATGCAGCCTGCCACTTTTGAATATGGGGCCCCATATGAACTAGGTCTGCCAATTCCCATTTACATCTTGGGTACTTTCCATCATATATGTTAGGAAATGTTTTAAGTCTGGATGGTGCTTAGTAGGCCCAATTCAGTGTCATGAACTGAGTTCATTTATAGTTTTTCTGAACAGGCATTTTCCAGTCCAGTTTTAGGAGCTTCTCCCGAGCCTCCTCTGAGAGCTCCATGCCCAATGTTACCTGCCACTTGAGCCTGTTCTGCTGTCCTGTATATGGCATAGAGTTCGACAGATTTTGATACAAGCTAGTGACCAAGCATTGTGTATCCCCTACATTGTTTTTGTACTCGGTACTTGATAGAGTTAGGATGGAATTAGGCTGAGGCCCATCGAGTCCGTCCCCCACTCTTAGTGGGGCAAGTCTTAATAACCCACGTTTGTCCAACTGACTTTTAAATTTGTCAAACTCAGTAATACTAACTAGATCATTTGGAAGTTTATTACAGACTGCAATTGTCCTTAAAGTGAAATATGTACCCTCTTTTGTATTAGTGATAGGGAGTTCAAATTGTCTATTATGTGACCTTAGAGTTTGACACCTATTATTAGGCACAATACAAGTGCATGCTGCTTTGGCTGGCTACTGTAATTGATACTGAGTCCCCAGACAGCAGTGCGAGAAATGTTTTATTTGCAAATATTTGAAAAGATGAGTTTTGGGCAGCCCATATCTTTTACTTATAGCCTCATACAAGTGGACCAAAACAGCAATGCCTTTCTCCTGCCAAAGATGGAAGCTTGGATCCTGCTGAAAGTTTGGAAACAATGGGTTATTCCATAAGGGCATTACAACTGTGTACCTTTTTCTACTTGTGCATCTTGTGCCAGAGATCTACTGGGTACTCAATAGTCAGGGTTTCCCTTACATTTCCCTTATTTGTAGGTGATGTACTATACAACAGATCGGTCAACCTATCCCTCTCTGGCCAGGCTTTTTCTATCAGAAAAGTGCAGAAGAGTTGGAGCACTCAAAGTGGTGTATCAGTTCAAGTGTTAAAAACTCATGTACCATGGTGTATAGCTGAAAAAAAAATTATTTGGGTAAATTCAACAAGGGCTGAAAATACATGAAGCTTCTGTCAGTCCAAAGCAACCCCAACACTTGAGTGTACTCTTTACCATGGGCTCCCCTTTTCCATCAGAACCCCTATGTTTTTACTATCTGGGTTTTGCCATTCTCTAAGACCTGCTAACTGAGCTACCCAATAGTAGTGCCAGAAATGTGGAGTGCCGATGCTTCCTTTATGTAGCTGTTTCGTGAGTTGATTCTTGGAGCTTTATTAGCCCACAGCCTGGAAGTTGCATAGGACCTCTTTGAAGAACTTGGGCTGTATGGGCACCAGCAGAACTTGAAATAAAGAAATACATTTTGGGAGTATTGATATTTTCAATATGTTTGACCTATCAGAGATAAAAGCATGTTTTGCCATTTTTAGAAAAGGTCCCTCATTTTATTTAGTAAAGGGGGGTAGTTAGCTTAGAATAGGTCTTGGTATCTTTTCCGAATCTGACCCTCTAGTTATCTGAAGCACACATCTGTCCATTAGAAGGGTAGGTTTCTTTTGAGGTGTTCATGTTTGCAAGGACATAAGAGGCATTAATATAGTCTTGTTGAGGTTTAGTTTGTACCTTGCAGTTAGTAGCTCCACTAATTTTGGGAGGGAAGTCTCTGATTGGGTTACACACACTAACATATTGTTGGCATATAAGGAGACTTTTGATGTTTGTGCCATACTTAACCCTCATATTCCTTCATGTAATCTGATGGCCTGAACCAGGGGTTCCATGCTATATTGAATAGCAGGGAAGATAGCAGACACGCACACCCAAATGGTCAGTCAGTGCACTCTTTACCTTCTCACATAATTGTAAAGATCCAGGCCTGGATCTGTTTGTTTGTTTGTTTAAAATTTATTTTTCTACAGGATACAACTTGATTAGGTTGTAACTCCCATTTACACAATGTCCTGTGTAACAAAATACAAAACTATAAATAACATAACTAATATACAAATAATTACTACAGAACGTACATTAAGCTCATAAAATTATTTATAACATGTACAAGTAGTTATCAAGTATTTGTACAGAGCATTGTTAAACTTGAATAGACTTACCAAATAATTTAGTTCTTGTGGCAGTGTATTCCAAAGAATTGCTAAATTGTTCTGTAAAATAGAATCTCCTAATCTATTCTGGGATCTTACCATTGGAATCTTAAAATTCCTTAATTTCATAGTTCTCTTACTAGGTGGATCAAACATTACATAACTAGCGAGTGGATGGATTCCTTTAATATACATCAATTTGTGGGACCAAAGATGCCATAAATACACTCTTTTTTCCTCTGGTTGTAAACAATTTAATTCACTGTAAATATCACATTGATGAGAACCATAACTTCTTTTTGTTATAAATTTGCCTAATCTATAATAAGTTTGATTTATTTTATTTAAGGATTTCTCAGTCGAATTCATATAAAGTAAAGCACCATATTCCAACACTGGTATCAGCAATTGTCCCACAACTTTCTTTCTTACTTCTGTTTCTAGACACACCGATACTCATCTCAGTGCCCCCAACCTCTGATTAACTCTTTTAACCTGTTGAATAATATGATCACTATAAGTTAGCCTTTGATCGACCAGAACCCCTAAATATTTATAATTTTTAACATTTTTTATAGGGATTCCATCCACTAGCCTAAGTCACAATTCAAAACTCTTTGTAGGGGTTCCAACTGAAAATAACATACTTTGAGTTTTTTTACCATTTAATAAAAGACCTGAAGCACTAAACCAATTTTCCATTCTCATTAAATCCTGCTGGAGTTTGTGTTCTAAAAGAATATGGCTTTCGGCTGCTGCCACCAGTATAGTGTCATCAGCGTATAATCTGACTTCACTATTTTCTATAACCGTTGGAAGATCATTTACATAAATTTTGAGCATCAAAGGGCTCAGAATCAAGTCTTGTGGGACTCCTTTATTTACCTCGATCAATTCTAAATCAGTAGATTCACATGAAACACAATGCTTTATGTTCAAAAAATATTATTTAAACCAATATAATGATTGCTCATGTACCCCTATATCATATAATCTCTCCAGTATTCTTATCAAATCTCTCAAATCGAATGCCTTACTCAGGTTCATGAACACCACCCCAGGACTCATGCTCTGGTTCAAAGAAGTTGATACTAGGCCATGAAAGTCTATTAGGGCGGTGTCCGTGGACCTGCCTTCTCTAAACCCATGTTGGTATTCTGTAAGCTTTCTGTTCTGTTCCAAATAATCATAAAGCTGACTGTGAATTTGTTTTTCAAGTAATTTAGACAATATGGGTAACAGGGCTATTGGCCTGTAATTTGAAGGGGTTATGTTATCCTCACTTTTATGGATTGGTATTATTTTCCCCACTTTCCATGTGTCTGGGACCACTGATTCACACAAACTCCAGTTAAAAAAGTAGATTACCATAGGAGCCAGAATATCTGTAGCTATTTTCAAAAAATGCCCTTCAATTCCATCCTTTCCTTCTGCTTTTGAACCATCTAATTTATGCAATTCTTTTTCTGCATCTTTAACCTTTATTTTCTTAAATCTAAATCTATTCGATTGTCCACTATTAGGTTCCCTATTTTTCAATAACTGAGGTATGAAGATATCTGAAGTTCTCAACTTTGGTTTGGTTAAGTTTAGATCAGGTAATTCTGAATAATAAGAACGAAATAGCCTTGATGCTTCTGCTGGATCCTCCACCAAGTTTTTGTCATTCATGATTTTTATTGGGATCTTTAATCCAATGGGATTTTGTAGTTTTGTTATACATCTCCAGAATTTTTTAAGATCGGTTGCTGCATTAATATTCTTTATAAAATAACATTTTTAGTCCTTTTAACTTCATTTTTGCATTGTGCTCTCTAGAGTTTAAACTGGTTCCAGTCCTCTTCTACTTTTGTTTTTTGTGCTTTTTTCCACAATCAGTTTCTTATTCTCAAATGGGTTTTTAATTTATCTGTTATCCATAAAGGATCCTGCTTTCTCCCTTTTTTGGATTTTTGAGGCACGTTGATGGATTATTTCTTTAAAATTTTTAGTAAATTCTTCAACCGCAAGGTTAATGTCAGGGATTAACATTATTCTATCCCACCTGAGGCTCATTAAGCTATTCCTAAAAGCATTTATATTGAAAGTATTAAAATCTGTACTCCAATAATGTTCTGATGCTACTTTAGTGGGAAATTGAATATCTAAACTACACTTAATAGGATTATAGTCACCTTTTACAATTTTGTGAGATAGTAAAGAGTGCATTGACTGACCGTTCAAGTGTGCTTGTACGAGGGATTGCTGCCTTTATTGTTGTTTGCACCACCCTGGTGTTTTTGCTGATTGCAACTCCATTTTGGAACTGTTGAGAAAGCAGACACCCTTGCTAAGTTCTCCTGCCCAAAGGAAATTGAATGGATACACCGCATTTGTTTGTACTGCTGTGGTCGGGTTCTGGTATCTTATCAAATGTTTTTTCAGCATCGAACAAGACCACCACTGGGCAGACATTTGAGTGTCATTGGCCCCTCATGAGTACCTGCACCAGGCCTCTGAGATTCATTCGGATGCCCCTTCCCTTTACAAACTCTGCTTGGTCTTCTGATACCAATTTGGGTAGTACCCTCTATAGCCTATCAGCCAAATTATCTGCAAACATTTTGAAGTTTGCATTAAGCAGTGAAATTGGTTGATAAGAGGGCACTTCATTTCCAGGTTTGTCTGATTTGGGGAGTTATAAAATCCTGACTTGCTTAAATAAGTCTGGAAGTTCCCCTACTGAAAGGCAATTTTTAAGAGTTTCATACATAGGGCCCAGCACTGCAGGTGGCAATTTCTTATATAGGTCCACCAAGAAGTCATCCAGCTCAAGCACCTTGCCCGATGGTAACTGACCTAACACCTCGAGTACCTCTTGCTTAGATATGTCCTCCCTCCAGTACTTGGACATCAGTATCCTCTATAGTGACTAAATGTGCATAAAAATCAGGCTGCACTCCAGTGGCCCTAGGGTTATCCTCATCTGAGGTGTACTGGTGAAAAAAATCTTCCACAGATACATCATTAATTTATTTTTGTCCCAGCATCAGCTTTCCTCCATCATTACCCCCCCATGTGTTGTTGAATGCCTTCCTGTCTCAGTTGACATGCCAAGATCTTTCCACATTTGTTCCCTGTTTCGTAGTACCTTGCCCTTTGGTAGCCCAATACCCGTATAATTTGTTGGGTGTTATTCTTACCATTCCAAGTCTCACCAAATCATGGTACACCTCTTATCTCTGTCTGCCTTAAAGGATTTCTCTATTCTGCTATTCTAACTTCTAGGTCATCCAGCTTTTGTCTGCTTTCTTTTTTAATCTTGCTGGAATAGGCTATTGCCCCCTCTCCCCCCCCCCCAATAAAGGCCTAGTGAGCCCCAGACCATTCCAGTATCTTGTTTTGTTCTATTATTTCTGGCCCACTGCTCCTGTACTTCCTCTCCCATTTACTCTACAAAGTCTGATTGATGGAGCAATAGGGGACAGGGGGTCTAATCTCCAGAGTCTGTGGTTTGCAATTTCTGCATCACCCACTTACTAAAACAGCTGCAGGTGGTGTGGTCTGACAATGGAACTGGTAGGAAGTCATAGCCCACAATACCTGGGAACAAGCTTTGAGAAACTAAGAAAAAATCTGTTCTGGTATGCAAATATTGTACAACACTGTATATGTATTTGTTTTTACCTGTTTCTTGAGTAGTTCTCTCCCGGGTCCTGCCTGAAAACAGGCAATTCTGTCTAGTGCACTTACTTGGTTACCAAAAGCAAATAAATAAATGAATAAATGGTGTAATGTGGAATAGAAAGAGTAATCTTTGAATTGTTGGATGCATGATTCACCATATATCTGCAAGCCCAAGTCCCCCCACTTGATATGTTAATGTTTTAGCTGCTCTTATTATGTATGTGTGTGCAGAGGACCTATCCAGGTATATATCTAGGATCATATTAAAGTTCTTCCCAAATTATGTCACCTTGTGACTGTCCGAATAACAGAGGTACTGTATGTCCTGAGCAATCATCATGGTTGGGTGCATAAATATTTAGCAGGACTACTGGCTTATTATACAGCATGTCCTGCACCATCACTCACCTTCCTAATGTATCTGATTGCACTTCAGCTGCCTGGAAAGGGAGATGCTTATGAACTAAGATGGCTACACCTCTTGCATGGGAACTTAAGGAAGCCGAGTGTACCTGACCCACCCGGTTACATCATCATTTAGAATGCTCACCTTCTGTAAGATGAGTTCTTGCAGATATGCTATGATAGTGTTCTGTTTCTTGAGATGAGTGAGTTTCTTTTTATGCTTGATTGGATGGTTAACACCTCTGGCATTCCATGTTATAATCCAAAGTGGGTCATCCTTTATATCTCAGTAGTACCAAAATAGCATATATCTTCTGAATTCTCAAATTTTCTCTCATTATGCAGTGAGTTAACTTGACTGCACACCATTTCCAAGTCTGTGAATAAAAGTATATAAACTTGAAGTCACTAGATTTTACAAACCTCGAACAAACACATGTATGAATGAAACAACAGTGTGGTGATACAATCCTTGAATGAAAGGATTGCTCTGAAATAACCTGTACTGATTTTCCTGCATCAGACAGGAGTGTTCCAATGGAGGACTAGTAGTGGAAAAGGTAACACTAAACCACTGGCCCAATCCCTTATATAAATAGCCTCCTCTAATATGGAAGGTTATTAGTGATTCCAGTACTTAGCAACTATGAGATGTTCTGAAAAACCAACTTCTTCCCCCAAGCTCAAGTTATATTCCAAGATGTACCTGGGTCAAATAAGCTGTGTCTCTTAAGCACCATTTAATCAACTGGCTAGCTGCTAGTAATGCTATATGGATGTACCATTTTACCCTTACCCAAACCAAGGGGTATATGTGACCTGGAGTCCAACTATCAGTGTCCCAATGATAGGAACCCCCTGTACCTCCTGATTTCTAAAACCCAGGGATTAGATATATAACAGTCCATTAGTTCCTTATGTGTTAATCAATGCAAAATGAATATTCCCTTAGATATCTGAAAGTGTTGGCTACCAGGAGTCATGGAGTAAGTGGAGGGTAATATAGACCTACACTGGGAGTGAGGTACTATTCTGCCTGACTTACCTGGTACCTTCATTTTGGTATCACAAATTAGAAGTGTAAGCCAAAAATGGCAGAAAGAAAATTTCAAATAGCATAAATACGTGCTCTGTACTGGGCTTTTTTCCAATACTCTAGTCCCCATGATCATGCAGCACTGTTTTGGAAAAGTAACTACAGTTAAGTGGGTACCTGCCCTATAGTAAGGGGCAAGTTTAAGACAAATAGTATGTGCTAAGCAATTTTTTCAAAATTGAAGCACTGTGTCTTTAAGATGTATTTGGTACTTAAGGGATCCACTAAGTTGGTGTCAGTGACTCTTGAGAAAATTATTTTGCAAAACCAGTTGAGTCACTGAGGGCTCTGAATTCTCTGATATGTTCACAGGCCTGATGTACTTGGAAGTACTTTTTAAACCATTTAAATTAATAAACTTGGATTTTTTTACCTGTTAACTCTGTGCCAGTCCTCCTTGCTGCAAAATGAATATTGACTGAAGGAAAAAACATTGATACAATACTTCAAATGACTGGTGAGAAAGCAGTCTGTTCCCGATATGCTCATAGCCTCCCCCAACCACAGTCTATCCATGCAAAATGGCAGCTTAATAGATAAACAAAGGCGATAATGAGCTTAATGTTCCAGCCCAGAGTAGGAGTACACAGTCGCAATGCAAATTTTGCTTTCTATTAATTTCCGCAGAGTGAAGTCCTGAGGGTGAGTGGTCTGAGGCCTGCCCTGTACACCGCCAGCAAAAATGTCAGGTTCTACTCTGTGTTTCTCTCTCCCACAGCCTGTTCACTAGTAGCACCCAGCACACAGAAACTATCACTCTGCTTTTTATGGCTGTCTGTAGCTGGAAAAATGGGATACCGATGCACACATTTTAGTACTTTTCAGTGTATTCTTCCACAACAGCTGCAAATCACTACCCAGTTGAATAAAATACTTCCTTCTCTCTGCTGGGTTTCTGGAACTCAAGACCTGTCAAATGTTTTTAACATAAAGAACAATGTACTGTATCATCTAAGATAAGGATTCTAACCCCCTTACATGTGTCTAGCAAGCCTGAGAATCATAAGTGCTATCTAGCATGACAAAGTTAATCAAGTCCCAATGCACACACACAAGGTGCTTTGCTGTCTCAAGAAGTGTCAAATGCTTCTAACATAAATAACATCCAAATTCCATGCCCCTTAAGTGCCCTGCTAGTCTAAGAATGTGTTTCTTTGAATCTGCTGTGCTGCATGTTAAGGTAAGGCTGCCAGTTTTGGAAGGCTAAGGCTTATTTGTTCACAACTGAAAATAAGGATAATGTTGCATTTTCCTGCAAGAGTGCTGGGCCCTAATGAAAGTGAGGATTGTTATTTTTAGTTATTTGATGCATTTGCATCTGGCTGTTGCTCTATTTGAAATCAACACAAGCCCCTCTCATCAGCTTACATCTGACTGCTGGAGTTGTTCTGTATAACATTTTTTTATTTTTTATTACAGCCTATATTTGTCTGTAGGTGGAGGTGCAGTGAGGACTTGTATAGTGCAGACTTACTCTGTGATGTATTTATTTCTGGTGAAAGGCGAGAGACTAACAATAATGCCCTGTTTAGCTACAGGAACAGAAATGGTGCAGGATGTTACAGTGCAGGCTTCCCCTCAGTGTGATGTATTTAGTGCTGGTGAAAGGTGAGGGACTGACAGCACTGGAGACTGAAGCTGTATAATTATCTGTAGGTGGAAGTGTAGAGAGGGCAGGTACAGTGCAGACTTAGGGAAAGGGAAAATTAGTTGACTGGCAAAAGCACACTAAACCTACGTTTTTTCTGGTGTGACCTGGGAGCACAAGGAAGTTAAGCAACTTGCTCAGGGTCACACGGTATGCAAGTTGGGGCTGGGGATTAAAACCTCAGTCTTCAGGTTTGTAGGTCAGTGTCCTTAGCCACTATTCTATACTGACTCCAACACAAGACTTAATCACTCAGTTGTGTATATGTTGCTGGTAAAAGGTGGTGGTGGGGGGGCTAGCAGCACTGGAGACTGAAGTCCTATTTTATTTACAGAGAGAGTACAAGTGAGTACAGGGTAGGCCGAGGCTCCCCCACAATGTGATGTATTTAATGCTGCTGAAAGGTGAGGGACTAACAGCACTGGAGACTGAAACCCTCTGTTTACCCAGAACGACAGGTATCATGCATTTCTACTCAAATTTGTGACAAACTAATGTTCATTGTATGCAGAATATCTTTTATTTACTGGGTATTTTCTCCTGTGTTTTGTATTATACAACTTGCATGTCTCAGTGGGCCTACCTGGTCATCAAAATTTAAATAAAATTCATACATACATACATAACTAAATAAATAAAGTGTACCCACCGTGTGATTTATTTAATGCTTGTGAAAACTGAGGGACTGGTCACTTATAGCACTGGAGAGTGAAGCTTCCTGTTTGTTTGTAGGGCCATGAACAGGGCAGGTACAGTGCAGATGTAATCACTCTGTGAAGTTTTTATTCTGGTGAAAGGTGTGGGACTAACAACACTTGAGACTGAAGCCCTCTGTTTACCCAGATAGACAGGTGTCATGCAGGTGTGCCTACTGTGTAATGCATTGAATGTTGCTGAAAGGCAAGGGACTGACAGCACTTGAGGCTGAAGCCCCCTGTTTGTTTGTAGGGCCCTGAACAGGGCAGGTACAGTGCAGGCGTTTAAGAATGTGTTTCCTTGAATCTTTTTTCGGCTCGTTTATTATTGTACAGTGACTTGCTATCTTTGGAAAATAATAATTTAATAATAATAATAATCTTTATTATGTGCCATTCAAATTGTCAAGGCGCATTACAAGAAATTAATATAACAAAGAAATAAAACAGCTGTATATAAAATATTTAGTTAAAATATTAATTTGAAATACAGTAATCAGCATTAACGCTCGGGATATGCTTTGTTCCACAAATAAGCCTTTAGGGCCTGTTTGAAACCACCCATGGTCGCGCACTCCCGAAGCTTCCTGACATGACTTTCAACAGATACAACATCTAACTGCAAAGCACTTTCAACTTACATTCTTGGTCATCTCTCCCAATGTGTGTATGTGTGTAGCAATGATTTACAGTATTTTCTCTGAAGAGTTTACCTATGTTAACCCTTTCAGGACCTATCTAATTAGTGGCATTGGAACTCTCATGGTTTTATATTTGTAGGAAGGGTAAATACTAGGCAGCTAATGTTTATGGGGTTTTCAGTGGTTGCAAAGGGCATCATAGGGAATTACAAAAAATCATAGTGAACATAAGAACCTATGAACGTACGAATTGCCAGCAGAAATAGGCTTCATGTTCTATCGAGTCTGCTCGATTGTGCAGCTAGCCCCTCAACTGGCAGCTGCCCCGCCCTCCCTCCCCACTTCATAATTACCAAGTGAACTGCAGTGTTCCCAGATTCAACAAAGCATTTCCCTGTAGGGCACCCTCCTTTTCCCTGTATTTTCCATGTAAAACTGGGACAAAACTCCTGTACATTTTCCTGGATGCTCAAATCAATACATGGACACAACTGACTTCATTATGCCTGTCAATAAAATCACTATAACAAATGTTAAGGCTATTTTATGTGTTCTTATTTATTTTAAATGGTAAAACTCACCTGCAACATATCACAGAGGCTCTGGAAAAATAATGGAATCTCTCAAGCTTTGCTGTCAAGGTTCACATGTCCCCTGAACCCTTGCTGGTATTATAGCCCTGTTACAATGTACTGACACAGGATAGCCTGGATGAGATGCAGCATCTCACATTTAGTGGGATCATACTTTTATCCATTTTGGCAATGTACTGACACAGGATAGCTTTTCTGAGATGTAGTATCTCATTTTCAGGGGGGGTTCTAATTTTACCCATTTTTACTATACAGTGCTATAGGTTAGCCTGGCTGAGATACAGAATTTCATTTTCAGTGGGGTCTTATGTTTACCCATGTTTACGTCTGCATGCAATGTACTGACACAGGATAGTTTTACTGAGATTCTGACATCCATGTGTAACATGGTGGTACTGATTTAAACTGTGCATATGTGAGTAGTGCACATACGGGGTCATGTCAGCACTACCATGTTACACACGGGTGACTCGGGGGCAAACCGCACATGCGTAAGCATCACGCATGTGCAGTTCTGTAATCACTGCAGTATCAGTTACGTCTGACTCTGGTGTGAGAGCACAGCATATTCTTTTCAAGGCTCTTGCCACTCCTGAAAGCTCTCCACAGCCGTATCAGCACTAACCAGACTTTGTTGTTTTGTGCAGTCCAATAAAAAGCAAACTGTGAAAGCAGAGACAGTAAAGGGCAAATTCATTCACGTATCTGGACTGTGTTGTACGGTATGGGCTGCACTCCCATTGGCTCATGCTGTGAACCAATGGGCGTGCAATACCGAGTTGTCAGTCAAGCAGGCAGTGGGCGGCGTAGGTGGGATGCTGCTGCCCGCGGCTGACGGGGGGGGGCGGTGGGGGCTCAGTGGGCGGGGTGGGGAGAGGGTACACTAGACCACCAGGGTAATAGGACTGTTCTGTGTTTTAAAGATGCCCGTGATCAGGCAGTGTGCGGTCCACTGGACCACCAGGGATATTGGACAGGGGGGTTATACCGATGCCCGTGATTGGGCACATAGGGGTCCACTGGACCACCAGGGATATTGGACGTGGGGTTATACCGATGCCCGCGATCGGGCACATAGAAGTCCACTGGACCACCAGGGATATTGTATGGGGGTGTCTTTAGATGGATGCCCATGATGGGGCATGGGGGGGCGCTGCCAGGTGCAGCAGGAACTCAGGTGGCCACCCACAGGTGGCAGCTGCCGTGTTGCACCCTGCAGTGCGGCAGCTCACCTGTGGGTGGCCATCATTTGTTCCTTTTTTTGGGAGCTTAACTTTGTGCAGATGCAGGTAGCGGTTGCGCATGCATGACTCTGCACATCCCGGGCTGAATATCGGGCTGTGCAGGTTATGCATGGGCATGCCCCCCCTTACCTGTGCCTGCATACATTACCGATGCACTCCGGCACATCGGGATTTGTGCGGCACACTTTTCCCTTTTGAATATCACGCCGGGGTGCATCAGTAGGTTGTGCATGGTGCAACACTGTTGTGCCATGCACAACCCTTTTGAATATCTGGGCCATGAAATTTATTTTAATGGATACAGTATGTTTAACTACAGCCAGTGAGAACCCAGAAATCCTGCTTAAGTATACCTTATCCACAGTCATTGGGTAAAACCACCTAAAACAAAGTAAAACAAACCAATCTTTACATGTGTAAAAATATGCAGTTTTTGCAATTTTGTTATACGCTGCACTGGCTAGGAGAAGAAATAAGGAGAAGAAATAGCTTCTGATGCAGACTACTTCTCACGTGTACCTATTACATTTAAATTAAGTTGTTTAAAGAGTTAGTCAGCCCAACCATTTCATCTTTTTGGTGAGTTTTTTGGTTTTTCTGAGGTCAGCATAGAAGCACTGCTTACCGTTCACTGTGACTCACAGTTTTGCTGGCATGAGTAATATAAAAGGCACCGCTGTTTGTTTTAGCACTTCTTTGACTTCCGCAAATTTCCTACATCTTGAAAAACAGCTCAGCACTCTTGTCTGAGCTTCTTTAAGTTCTTTTCTCATTACACACTCCCTTTTAGAGTGCTTATGGAATTTCATAAATTGAAATCGGGGCTTATCTCCTGGTGCTGGCCTTCCCTTCAGGGCCCTGTGCACTCTATTTCGAGTGCCTTTGTACCTCTCCAGAGTCAAGAAGTTGGTGAACAATTGGCTAAAAAACTCCTCTGGATGTTCTCCTTTCAGACCTTCAGGCAGCTCAATAACCTTGATGTTTTCCGTCTTAACTACGGTTCTTGAGCCAGTCGACATTTTGCCGCAACAGTGTGATTGTTTCCTCGTGCTTGCAAACTAAGCGTTCCATACTCATGAGACTGTCTTCATTCTGACTGACTCTGCTTTCAATTTGTGTAACATGTTGGTCTAAATCCTTTTGTTTGTTGACATCTGGGTAACACTGGAATTTATGGAGGAGAGATTTTCATTAATTGTGGCAAAACCCTGCCTCATTTCTGACAGTGGAACACCTTGCCATCATGGGAGACCTGATGTGCCTCCACATCGCCTTCTGCCACTGCAGCTTCACTCTGTTTCTCAGTCTTGTTGCCCTGATGAAGCACTGATTTTGGCAGCAACTTGCAAGCAGGCTCACAGAAAACAAAGATATCAGTAAGGTCCAATTTTATCTTCTTTGGCTTACAGTATTAGTACTTTTCCCCTTCTTGTTAACCAGTTTGCTGCCTGGACTTGCAGGCTAGAATAAACTATTTTAGAGTACAGGCTCAGAGCTATGTGTGAGTGCTGTTGTTTATTCAGTGTCCATCTTAGAATCCCCTTTATTGCCTACTTAACCCATGGACCACCACATGAGCTCTTACAGTTACTACAGGCTGCTTTTGACTGCTATTCACAGTTGTCACCACCAGATCTCACTACTCTGCACAGACTGTCTTTTGTCATTTACAACACTTACCATAATTGATTTTGCTGAAGTTAATTTAATTGTGTTTGAGACTGGAACAGTCTTTGGATACTTTTGACTGTGTGTGCATGTCTAACAGCATCTGTAAAAAGTTGGAGTAAAGCATGTAAATCTGGACTCAGACATTTTGCTGCTTGTATGATGGTTAAAGAGCAAATGAGGCCTCTGGCAAAATATTGAGAAACATAATATTTAGACTATGGTAGCAGACTCCAGTGGCTATAGCCTCTGTTTGTTGCTAGGGAACTACAACCTCCATAGGTTACCAGGGGTCTACAGCTTCCATTGATTACAAGGGAGCTCCAGCTTCATCAGTTACCAGTGGGCTCCAGCCTTGATCTGTCAGTAGTGGGCACTGGCCTTCATCAGTTACCAGTGGGTTCCAGCCTCAATCTGTCAGTAGGGGGCTCTGGCCTTCATCAGTTACCAGGGAACTGCTGCCTTGATCTGTCAGTGGGGGCACTGGCCTTCATCAGTTACCAGGGAGCTACAGCTGCCATCGTTTACCAGGGGGCTATAACCTCCATCGGTAATCAGGGGGCTACAGCCTCCATTGATTATCAGGGAGCTACAGCCTCCATCAGTTACCAGGAGGCTACAGCCACCTTTGGTTACCAGGGGGCTACAACCTCCATCAGTAACCAGGGGGCTACAGCCACCATTGGTTACCAGAGCACGGGGTACAACTGCTGGCAGCCTGACAACTGATATATTGTTGCTGTGAGGGTAGCTGTGCAGTACATGGGGCACCAAATGGGGCACAGGATGTTTTTATTTATTTGAGAATTGGTGACCAGGAAAGGTGCACTGAGTCGAGGCTCATTCTCAGGTGCAACTTGAAGAAGAGGGAACAGGGAATACAGTAGTTGTCACTGGAGCAACCTGATTCCACAGTCAGGTGCAAGTAATAACTGAAGCTTTCTACTGTTAGTTGTAGAGTAGCAATACACACAGCACAATAAGTTATGACAAACATGGCCCCTCAAAAGAGTGGGCAGGAAAAAAAATAGTGTTCTGGTATGCCCTGGTGTAGAGCTACCACTGTTGAACAGGTTTCTGTTGTGTCTCTGGTTAGGAACAAGTGCAAATGACAAGACTTGCCTGTGTAAACTGGCAGCAGAGGATCTGTATCTAGGTTGAGCTCCCATAGCTAGGTACACGTGTTCTTTATTTTTACAATTTTTAAATAGTTTTCTTGTCAGGCCGGCTAGTGGTGTGGAGGGCTGAGGCATCACCGCCTTACCTCTTGTCATGCCGGAGACCCATGTTCACAGTGCGAGTGGGTCACTGGGAGTCAGCCGGGGAGGGAGAGGACTGAGCGTCTGGAGGACAGCTCTCCTCTCCTGAGGGAGGGTGGGGACACAGACCGGCACTTACCTGACCCCTAGCGGTGGCTGGGGGCTGGCATGCCAAGTCCCGCAACATGGAGCCAGAGGTGGAGCAGCTGCCTGACGTACAGCATGTGGGCGTGCTCGCTGGGCATCACTGGAGGCATTGCACACTCCCAGCCACAACAAGGAGAATTGGAAAAATGGTTCCGTCCACAGCAGAATGATGATAGTCCCCCACACTGTGCTGCCCTAAGAGGACACCTCCTGAGCTGGATCTGTGCCAGTGGGTCAAGTAGCTGCCCACCCCTGCCATAAAAGGTAAGTCATGAGGGTGATAGGGGAAGGAGTCTAACACTCGGGGACGGCGAGGGGGGCATCAAAGGTGGCAGGCAGGAACCATGGGGGAGAAACAGTACTAAAAAAAATAGTTTTCTTGTCTACAGTTGACAGATTGAGAGGGATGGAGGACATTACTGCCTACAGCAATGTGTAGAACAGTGAGCTGGCTGGTGGCTGGGGAGCAGGATGGCGACCACAGTTTTTCTGTGGTGATTCACATCTGGTGTAGTTTTAGTTTATTTGTATATTCTGTCAGTGTGTGTGTGTGTGTGTGTGTGTGTGTGTATGTGTGTCTTCTCTAGGGTTGTCCCTGTCACCAGGATTTGCTGGTTTATTGTGGTGGAGTTCTGTGGATGTTGCAGTACTATAACTTTGTCTGTTACTATTTGGAGGGCTTTCTGGACTACTGATTTCTAGTTGTTTAAAGTAAATAGTTTTAGAGAGTATTTTTTTCTAGACAGCATCTGGCTGTTGCTGAGTAACAGATATTCGATTATTACAATACCAGACCTGCTTGTTAACCAAAAACATTCTCCTCAGGCTCATGCCATCAGGTGTTGCAAAGCTCCTCACTGCCCACAGCAATACCCAGCTTACACGCAGTGCTCAACATCAAACCTTCTAGATTCCCCAGATGCCGGACCACAATGGGTCAGAGGTCGTTCACGCACAGGGCTCTTCAGTGGTACAATACCCTTAACAATGAAACACTTACAACTGCAATGGTTGGTCCCTTTAAAAGGCAACTCCCGACTATTCCTCGTCTCTACCAATCAATGTGACTGCCTCTCCTAAGGAACTGCCTACTCATTTTACCCTAGTCGAAGGTGACCTGTAACCTCCCTTAGAGCTCCACACTTTTGGCACCAGCTTCCCCCACTCTCACCACTTATCCTCCCCTCCACCCCCCTGCCTCACCCACCCCCTCTCTAATGGCACTTTCAGATATAAGACCCTCCAGCCCCATCCACCTTGCACTTTTGCCATCCACCCCTACCCTCTGACAATGGCACTTTAGCCTGCCTACTCCTTCCTGACTCCCTCCTACCCTATACTAACTATGTACTGTTCACCCTGATATGTGTCAGAAACTGGCTTATGTTGTCTCTCTCCATTAATGGCTGTAATATTTAAAGCTTAGTCATCTCTGTGTTTTAAGACTGTAACCATTGTCGACCTTTGTATGTATGTTACCCTACATCCTTTGACGTGGGAACCTTTCTAAATTAGCAGTTCTTGCTTAAAGGTACTTGTAATCCTAGAGTTTAATAAATAAATAAATACATTCTGGTATAGTGTTCTGGTTCTGAGAGCCCATCAGAAGTAACAGTCCTCTGAATTCTAGAATACTGGGAAATGTCTTTGTCAGTCTAGAAATAAATATTTGCCTGCAATTTGTTCTTAGTATTTGTATCATACAAGGATTTTATACAAACATGGTAGGTATTCAAAGCATGATAAGTATTCAGTTTAATCTATGTTCATGTACAGATGTTCTATCCTTGATTTGATGCTCACCAGCTCAGTGACGGTGAGTGGAGTGGGGGTAGAAGAGCCACTGGAGTGCAATGACCATAACTCCATTTGGACCCTTGGGACCAGAATGCCGCCACCAAAAATGGAAGTCCTAGATTTCAGAATAGTTGACTTCAACCAAATGAGAGAGCTGGTCTGCAACAAACTAACGAGGTTGGACAGCATTGGAGGAGCAGAGGAAAGATGGGAGGCCACTAAGGGGACATTCTTGATGTAACAAAGTCATGCACGAGAATTATTACAAAACAAAACATGTACAAGAGACCAATATGGTTCTCGGAAATGGTCAGAGAAGCATTTGGGGCCAAAATGTTTTCACCAGGTACAAGAAAAAGCAGGTAGAGGAGGAATGGGGAGAGTACCCAATAAAAACTGCGTAACTAAGGAGGACAGTCAAGGAGGCGAAGGCAGACAAGCAGCTGCATACTGTGGAGGGGATCAAGGGTGGGGAAAAGCAATTTCATTAGGTATATTAAGGAGAAAAGGAAGCAGGGAGAGGGTATTGTTAGGCTACAAGAGAGGAGAGGAGAGGGTACTAGAGGAAGATGAGCAGAAAGCAGCCATTCTTCATGATTACTTCTGCTCTGTCTTTACAAGGGAAGACGTGGACCCCTGCCTAAAAGTGCCATCAAGGTGGCTGGCGGGGCATTCCTGAAATGAGACAGCCAGTATTTACCAGAGAAAGGATCCAGAAGGGTCTTACAGTGCTAAAGGTAGAGAAAGCCCCAGGGCTAGATGGGATGCACCCAAGGGTGCTCAAGGAATTATTTTTATTTAGTTGTTTAACCAGGTATAGCACACTAAGCTGAAAGCTTTTTTATAGGAGCAACCTGGGAGCACACGGAGGTTAAGTGACTTGCTCAGGGTCACACAGTATGTAAGTGGAAGCTGTGGGATTCAAACCCAGGTCTGGTCTGCTGGATGTTACCAGATTTGCAGCTCGGAGCCAGAGCAATTAGCTGTGGAACTGGCTGAACCCTTAGTAGGGCTATTCGGTTCCACCAAGCTGCAGCGACAACACAGTTGTTAACATCCATGACATCGACAGACACAATGCTGACTGTTGACATTGTGCTGCTGGTGTAACAATGTGTTTTTTTTGGGGAGGCTACACCCCCGCACCCCTCACTATTGATATGAGCAACCCCGAGTTGGAGTTGTTTCAGGGAGGAGGCAAAACACTGGGAGATGCAGTGTCGGTGTAATGTGGGGACCATTACAGCGACCTGCTGATTTCTGCTGCTGTAATGGTCTTCACTGTTTTGGTTTCAATGTTGTAACGGTATATGGGGCTATTCAATAGTGGGAGGGCTTTAAGCCCGAGGTTCGATGGGCGGAGCAGCAACGTCACTCCCCCGTCGAGCTTAAAAGGTCACAACATACTGGGCCCATCCAGGATCCATTTTTTTTCATTGCCCACCATCCACCCCTCCTCCTCCAGCAGCTTGTCTCTCTTCCCCATGGGCTTCTTCCTAACCTACCTTTAGCCGACGCAATCATTCCCACGGCAAAGGTGGGGGTGGAACCCTCCTCTAGGGTTCCTTGAGTCGTACCCCTACAGGGTGGTATGTCCCATGGATAGAGAGGCGGAAAGCCACAAAGTAAATCAAGTTACACAAGCATCTCATATCTCATCCGGTTGCGTAAGCACATTGAACTTAGTTTAGACAGGGGTAGTTCTGAAAGACTGGAAGGTAGCAGACGTGGGGAGGGGTACAAGGAGCAACCATAAAATTACAGACTTGTCAGCCTTACCTCTGTAGTGGGTAGACTGATGAAGTCATTGATCGAACAGGACCTAGTAGACTACATAGAGAGAGCAACAGTCTACAGGATATTAAACAGCATTGATTTGTGGCAGGGAGATCTTGTTAGACCAACCTAACAGTTTTCTTTGACTGGATAGCAAAGATAGATAAAGGCCATGCTGTGGATTTACTCTTCTTTGATTTCAGCAAGGCTTTTGCTTCTGCCACACAGAAGATTGCTGAAGGAGCTGGATGAACTGGGCATGGCTAGGGACGTAGTTAGATGGGTAGGAAACTGGTTGAAGGAGAGCATTTCTGGCCATTAGGATGCTGGCAGTACAGCGCCAGGTCATTATGGCGCCAAATGCTGGATTTGCCACCCCCTCCCCAAGGTCCGACCCCCTCATGGTTAGTTTCCTTAGAAGGGGGGGTTGGGGCTGAGCCCCCTGCAAAAAGAGAGGATGGGGACTTCCCACTTGATGCTGTAATGACCAGGCGCACTGCCACTGGATCCAATCAGAAGAGAGGGAGGTCACGAGTGGGGTGGTGCAGGGATCTGTCCTGGGTCCCAACTTCTTCAATATTTTCATCAGCAACATTGGAGAGGACATCTGGAGCAGGTTGTGTCTCTTTGCAGATGACACAAAGCTTCATGGCAGGGTAGAGAGTGATGAGAGGAACAAGGAGATAAAGAGGAATCTACAGAGGCTAGACAGGTGGTCTAAAGTTTGGAAGTTGAAATTCAATGGCAAAAAATCCAAGGTTATGCACCTAGGGGAAAAAAATCAGGACAAAGTACTAGATGGGAGGGGTTAAACTGACCACAATAGCAGAGGAAAGGGATCTTGGAGTCAGCATTGGTGACTTCCTCAAACAATCAAGCCAGTGTAACAAGGTCTATAGTAAGGCTAACAGGATGCCGGGGTGTATTTGAAGGGTATTGACAGCAGGATAAAGGACATAATACTATGAATATATTGGTTACTGGTGATGCAGCATCTGGAATACTGTGCTCAGTTCTGGAGTCCTCACCTAAGGAAGATGAGGACAGGTTGGAGACAGTGCACCACAGGGTGACCAAGATGATTCAGGGCCAAAAAGGTAGATCTTATGCAGATCGTCTGAAGCACTGAACATGTACTTACTGGAAACCAGGCAGGAGAGGGGGGATATGTTAGACACTTTCAAGTTCATGAAGGTAATAAACTTAGCAGGAGTACAGACTCAAGAACCCAAGGTTATGATGGAAACTGGTGGAGAGAAGGATTAAGAGGAGATAAGAGGAAGCTCTATTTACGGAAAGGGTGTTGGAGCCATGGAGCTGTCTGCCAGTGGAGGTGGTGGGCACCAAGACTGTAAAAGACCCGTCTTTCGGATGAGACGTTAAACCGAGGTCCCATCTGCCTGTTCTGGTGGTAGTTCAGGTGGATGTTAAAGATCCCATGGCACTTCTTGAAAAGAGCAGGGGAATTTCCCCGGTGCAATGGCCAAATTCCTCCATTCATGAAAAATACCACCAACAGCTTAATCTGGTTCAAGGTCAGTTGGCATTCATCTGTATCCCCTTCCCCGGATCGTGCCTGAAAATAGGCAGGATTTGTCTAGTGCACTTACCCGGTCAACAAAAACTAACTAATTAACTAACTAACTAACTAACTAACTAACTAAATAAATGGTTTCAAGCATGGCTGGGACAGAGTGAAGGGTCTGGTGGTTGCTCAGGTCAGTAGCAGTAGGGAAGAGAGTGGGAAGGGTGGACTGGGAGGGATAAATCCCTGTATGGAAAATAAGTCCCAGGACAAATAGAGAACCCCGGGCAGACTAGATGGACCTTTGATCTTTTTCTGCCATCATGTCTATGTTTCTATGTTTCTGTGCCTGTACTCGGGGATTGTTGGTTAGTAACTTGGAAACTATGAGTAAATCCCTACCTTGAGTAACACAGTGTAGGGGTTTGTAATCAAGATGGTATATAGGAGGGTAATATCCCTACAGTATTTAGAATACACCAAATGAAAGGCATTACAGAGTGATGTTAGAATAGCAATGTACAGGGAGAAGATTTGAGAACCTTGGAAAGTTGATTTAGCTAGCTGCAGGACCTGCAGTGCCACACTTTTCCAAGGTATACTTTGGAGGTGTTCCTGGTCTGCAGGTGAATGAGAATGGTAGCACTCTGAGCTGGCTGTATCATGGGCCAAAATTCTCCAGCTGCTGAACAGGTTGGAGTGAGGGTTGAGGGTACCCACTGCTGCTCCTCATCCTCAGCAACTTCTAGGGGGTTGCAATGGGGGTTGTAAAGTAGTGGGCAAGGAGAGGGCCTGGTGGGTTGCAGCAATGGAGGATAAAAAGATCCTGTAATCCAAGCAAGCAAGCAACCATTTCACCCCTCTGAGTGAAGCTGTGCATGCTACTCCCCAACCTGGAGAAAACACTGTGTTGCAACCAGGGACCCAGCACGAACAATACCTGCTGGGGGGGGCACAGCAGCCAAGAAAGGAGATTTAGAAGAAGGACGCTTATAGCAGGGTATTCAATAGTTAGGGGTACAGAGACTGGGGTCTGTGCCTCTGACCAGGAGGGATGGTGGTGCGCTACCTCCAGGGGTGACAGAAGGGAGGGTACTCCCCGGGATAGATGCATTGGTTTGGGAAGTGGGAGATACCAAATTTAATTGTCCATCTGGGGATGAATGATATGGCAGGAAAACCACTGGGAGCAGTGAAGGCTAGCTTTAGAATGTTGGGTTCCAGGCTTAAGGGGTTGGCTGGCACAGTGATCTTCTCAGAGGTCCTCACAGTGCACAGGCAAGGGGAAGCAAGGAAGCTAACATTTTCCAAATCAACAATTGGTTGAAAGAGTGATGAGCAGAAGAAGGGGTTTTGCTTCCTCGGGTACTGGAGTGCTTCATGGTGGAATATAGGCCAATTTAAACTGAAAGGCCTTTGGCATGGATTTCAGGGCATTTAAATTAGCTGGAGTGGGTGGCTGGGGCTAAGATCATCTGTGAGGAGACCTCAGATTAGGGTGTCCTAGCTAGTATTCCCAGCTAATGGGAGCAATCAAGAGGGAAAAGGATAATGTAGCTAGGGAAGGTGAAACAGGCACAGATCAGAGACTGGGGGTCAGATTGGTGGTGGGGTTACAAAGGTGAAATAGTGCATGGAGTGAGTATGATAGGTCTGGCCAATGGAAGGGATAAGGGTAGAAGACAAGGGTCCTGCATGATGGTTTGCTTAAATGCCAGAAGCCTCAGAAACAAAATCAGTGAGCTCCAGACAATGGCAGCAGTGGCAAAGGTGGACCTGTTAGCCATAACAGAACCACGGGCAATAGGAAACAATGATTGGGACCTTGCCATTCTGGGCTACTCACTCTATAGGAGGGACAGCCAAAAAGGCAGGAGAGGTGACACTGTATGTTAGGGAAGGTGTAGCACCCACAGAAGATACCACTGTGGGAGGTGGGGATGGAATAGAAGCAGTTTGGGAGCAACTGTACAACTATACAAGACACTAGTGAGGCCGCACCTGGAGTACACTGTGCAGTTCTGGAGACCTTACCTACGTAAGGACATAGACAGGGTAGAGAAGGTTCAGAGGAGGGCAGCAAAGATGGTGCATGGATTGCATCACAAGTCCTATAAGGACAGGTTGAAGGCACTGAACATGTACTCCCTGGAGGAGAGGAGGGGGAGAGAGGGGATATGATAGAGACATAACAAGTATCTTACAGGGAGGAACAGGGTGCAGGACTGCACTATTTTTAAGCGAAAAAGATGTTCCAGGACTAGAGGGCATGGGATGAAGTTGGAGGGAGGACTATTCAGAGGAAACGTGAGGAAGAATTTCTTCACAGAATGGGTGGTGGACAAGTGGAACACCCTGCCAGAGGAAGTGGTGGGGGCTGAAACAATCACGGGATTTAAGAATGCATGGGATAGACATAAAGGAATTCTGGAGGTCATGGGTAAGGGGCAACATACTTCCTGGAAAACATAAACTGAACTTACAAACTTAAATGGGCAGACTGGGTGGGCCATAGGACCTTATCTGCCGACACTGTCTATGTATCTATGTATCCATGTAACTGACAACAGAAGGGTGTAAAAAGAACTGGGTCAATGTGGTATACTGACCGTTGAACCAGAAGGAGGATGAAAACAAGGAATTAGTGGAGACCAGAAAAACATCAGCCAAAGTGGGAGGTAGTGCTGGCGGGTGAACTAAATATGCTGGATGGTGACTGGGAAATTCCATCAGCCAACAATGCAAAAAGTCAGGCGCTGATGGACTGAAGCGGATCAGGGAACTGACTAGAGAGGTCGCCACCCTTAATCTAGTTTGGTCAAACACTGAAACAGTCAGAGAAATGAAGGTGAGGGAACTACTGGGGTCCTGGACTTCAGAAGGGAAAACTTCCTCAAGATGGGGGAATACTAAAAGATGAGCTGATAAGGGTAAAGGGAGTAGAAAATGCAGAAGCCAAATGGGATGCCATAAAGAGAGGTGTAATGTAGGTGATGGCATCATGCATGAGGCAGGTCTGGAAACGCGAAAGCACAAAAAGTTGATCTCATTTTCCAGAGGGGCTGGAGAGGCGGAAAGGACAAAAAAGGGTAGCTTTCTGAAAGTACACAGAGGAGCAGAGCACGGTGAACTGGGAGGATTATCTGAAAAAAGGCAGAATAATGGAAAGAAAAAAAAGCAGAGATAGAGTTGAAAATAACAGAGGGGGTCTAAAGAGGAGAGAAACGTTCTTTGGGTACATTAGGAAAAAAGGAAAACTAGGGAGCATATTATCAGATTAAACAAGGAAGGGATATAAGCAGAGGAAGATGGGAAAAAGGCTGATCTACTGAACTATATCTTTTGTTCAGTAGTCATCATATAGGGGGCACTACCTGAAGGTAGAGTGCAGGCCAAAGAGAGGGGAGTGAGAGGACTAGAGTTAAGACCAGTCTCAGAATAAAGGGTGCACAGGGTTCTTAAAACCCTGAAGGTGGACAAAGCGCTTGGTCCTGATGGGTTGTACCCTAGAATGCAGAAGGAGGTAGGGCAGACAATGGCAGACCCACTGACAAATATTAATAATCCTCTGGAGACAGAGGAGGTTCCAGCAGACTGGAGAGTGGATAATGTATGACTTCACAAGAGCGGGGACTGGGATGACCCAGAAAATGACAGACCAGTTAGTTAATTGATTGTAGGCGAGATGCTAGAAATGATCATAAAGAAACAGATGATGTAACATTGATGTTTATAATGAGGGCCCAAGGCACTAGTTTTGGAAAATGACTTTTGTCTGTACTAAACGTCTGTCTGGCTTAAAGGTGTGTTATATAGTGGTGTATACTGTAGTGGGATTCTTGAAAGTAAATGGGTTGCAGCACAGGAGGTAGTACAGGTTTGTAGCAGGAAGATCTTGCTAAACTAGTCTTACTGACTTCTTTGATTGGGTCACAAAGGTAGTAGACAGTGGCCAAGAAGTGGATGTGTTGTACCACGACTTTAGCAATGCCTTCAGTTCCATTCCACACGGAGGTCTAATTAAAAAGCTGGATGTCCTGGGGGTAGTGGACAAGCTGACCAGGTGGACAGGGAACTGGATAGTGGGTAGGACACAGATGATAGCCAACTGAGTGAACTCAGAGTATGTCAGTAGTGGTTGAAAGTCATTATTACCGAAGGGCTGTTCAGTGGCCTATGTGAAATGATGGTCTCAGTCCAGTTCCTAGTGGGCAGGTATCCACATCACAAAATCACCAATCTATTTGGCACTAATTGGCACCCTTGATAGCAGGTTCACATGAGTAGTCAAGGGCTGCATGGATATGGAGTCTGAACCAATCCTTCATCTATGTCACGGTCACACTATCACAGGGTTGAGGCACATTTCAGTGCAGTGTGAGAAAGCTGTATTTGCCTGTGCCCTATCTGTCATGTGGATAAACAGAGGGCTTTGGTTTCTAGTGCTGTGAATCTGGCACCTTTCCTGAGCACTCAAAATTCATGTTACTGCATCCTGATCCAAGTAGGTTACAACGCAAACCACGTGTTGTTCTAAGCTCTGTAGCAAGAGTAACCAAAACATTAAGACAAATTGTTTGTACCCAATGCTGGAAGAAAATTGCCTCACTTATACACTCTCTTTGGAACAAGTAAGAAACCAAAGATACACAGTGGGAAGCAAAGATCTATGAGAATAGAAACCACTTGCAATGCAGACCCTGTAAACGAAGAGGCCTGGCATCACTCTGAGATTGATTTCTTTTCCCACAGCTCAATGTTATTTGCTGGGCAACTCTATTTCATTCACTCCATAGTACAGAAAGCAATCAGAGAAGTGTTATTTACTTGGCACTATAACAGGGTTGGCTCTTGGAAGCTTGAGTTGTCAAATGTCAGGCAAAGTACAACAATATTTCCTCTGAATATGAATAGCACCTTCACTCTCTTACCGCACTACCTGAACAGAGCCTCAGTACAATCATCAGTTTTGGCACCAATATTGCCACCCTGCACTCAGGCTATGAGGCCATTATCAATGGACTGCATTGTTATTGTTTAGTCATTTACAGCTCTCAGAAGCTTTTTTTTTTTTTTTGGCAAACATGTTTCATCTCCTTGTATATTCTATTGTGCAGGTTCACTTTCATACTAAATTGGTCCTCAGGTTCAAATTAGAGACATCTAATTTGCAAAGGCGGCACCTTATGCTAACCACTATAATACTTTCCTTTCCATTGTTTGGTGTGTAGGAACAAAAGGGCAACCCACCTTGTTGTGTGATGAATGAGAGGCATATGTTATGTTTTTTGAGGCATTACACTCTTACTATATTGTGGCCTCCACAGATTTCTGTGCTATGCATCCTGATATGATCTCTCTCTTTGAAAAGTAATCTTATTAAGCCATCCAGTGGTGCTGGCAGTACCACACTGCATTACCAAGCAGAGGACCTGGTTTCAGATTCTGTCCTAGACTAACTTATTCCACGTTGGGCTGGTGGGGCAGGATGTAACACTCGAGCAGTCACTCTTCCCCCTCAAGGGTGGGTGGCCTGTGGCAGTGTGTGACTGCCCACAGTGATCCACTGCAGCAGGGCAGCAGCCGTCATAGATTAGGGATAGGTGGGCAGGATGTTGGTAGGATACTTGAGTATGCACTGAGCTATGGCATGGTGAAATTCTGAGGGGGGGCATATTGTAAGCAAAAAAGCTCCCAGCCATGCATGAAGGCTTGAGTGCACCACTGACCTCAATACTCCATATTCCAGCTTTAGCATCTATAGTACGTACTCCACCACTTGTGGCAGCTTGGTTGGGCCAGCCATCATTCGTTTATGATCTGGCCTGGGCTAGATTGGGGTAGGTGGGGGGGGGAGCAAAATATCCGAATATAAAGATAAAAATGTTCTCATTGTAAGCTATGCACAAAACTAGTCTAATTAGTTGTGAGTACACTGAAATATTATGGCAATATACTGACAATCGTTATGAGAGAATTAGAAAAGTTAAGATATGTTTCGTAATACTCAAAACTGGTCTGTTGCCCTAGTAAAAGATATCTGCTGATGTGGCGTGAATACTTTCAGTTGAATGTATACTGCATATTAATATTTGGATCCTCTGATATGCAGAAATATTTGTCAGCAAACTGTATTCTGCAGGAAATCTGCTACAAAATACAGTTTGCAATCTCCTCTCCTGTTGGCTAGGGCTAGTTCCATGCCAATCCCTACCCTCCTCAATCATCTTCCACACCCTTCTGAGTCCTCTCAAAGCTTAACTCAATTTTGCTTTGGCTGCCATTTTGTACCAAGGTGAAGCAATGGAACGATCGAACTCCAAAGAGCACTCCAGGTAGTTAGGAGTCAAAATAAGATTATTTGGCCTCCTGCTATCCCCTTGTCCACCTAACACCAGCATTTCAAAGCATCCTGTCTCCCAAGCCCAACTCTCCACTTGCTAAACGGAGCATAGGCTCCTGTAAATATCTTCACTTCTGACTCCTAATCCATGAGGGTTTGGACACAACTCAAGGGTAATTTGCTTAACATAGCTGGCCTCCCGCTAGCCCTGCAACCTGACAGCGTGGGCTAGATTCATTAAAGATAATGCGGGGCTGGCGTCAAGCCCTGTATTAAACCTGGCAGTTGGAGTGGCTGCACCAAAAACATTGTTGCAGAGCGTGCCCGATTCAAGAATATAGGGTGCATTCACAACAATTTTCCTGCTTTATGGCAGCTTACACCAAATATTTGATGCATGTCCCATAAAATGGGTACCTGAGATTGCTGCAAGCTAGACCAAAAAAAGCTGGCCTAGCTTGCGGCAATCAGTGCACAGGATCGAGAATTCTGATCTGCCTACTAGAATGTTGCAAGCCTCATGCACCATATGTTTGGTACACAGGGGCTTGTATGGCATTCTCAGGACTTTTGAGAATTAGGCCCCCATGTTTCAAAGCCTCCCCCCCAACTCAACCACCTGTCCCTTATTGTAATTCATAGGGCCGTCAGGCTCTAGAGTACATTTAGAATTGACTGACACTGAGTAGCATGTGGTGCTTGTGCATCTGTGAACTTTGGCTCATGGTCTCTCTGTCCCTACTACGGAGTCTACTACCCTGCCAGGATGTCACAAAGATGAGGAAATCTGAAGGGTTCTAACCCCTCAAGATGTCACAGGCATGGGGTCCCAGGACCAAAGGCACCTTAGGGAAGAAGGCACAATCCCAAGAAGAGAGAGATGGCACAGGATGAGGAGGAGGAGGGGAGGAAGGCAGCAACAAAAATTCCAAGAATCTGGGTGACTCCTGAACATGTGTGGTTTTCACCCCACAGAGGGGGGTATGGCATGTATTGTCCACTGACCCTCTGAACTGTAAGCCAAGCCTTTTAATTAATAGGGCCATCAGACTCTAGGATTAGGATTGATTGAGACTGAGTAGTATGTGGTGTTTGTGCAACTGTGAACTTTGGCTTACTGCTACTCTTTCCCTATTATGGGGACTACCACCCTGTCAGAGTGTCACAAGGGTGATGAGCCCTTAAGGGTTCCAGCCCCCAAAGTGTCGCAGGGATGGGGTTATATTACCAAAGGTACCTTACGAAAGAAGGCCTAAAAGCACAATGAAAGATAGACAAGCCCAATTTTCCAAAGGAGAAAGACATAGCCAGAATGAGACCTGAACCTGGGAAGCCACCAGCAAACTCCAACTCCTGTGGAACCTATCTAATATTTATGAGCTTTGTCATGGAGGAGAGGGAAAAAAACCCTAGAAAGGAGAAAACCTCTGGGGATCCAAGGCCTTGATTGTCTTCCCTCCAGGCTAGGGTTGGAATTAGTGACAGCTCAGCTACTGCAATGTAGAAAACCCCAGTTCAGGGGAAGGATTTTAGAGAAAGGGCTCTTGCTCTGTCTCTCTAACAGGAACACCATGAGGGTGCCATGAGCCAATTTCTGCAGCAAAGGGAGGTTCCCCAAGATGGAGGCCCAACCTCCCTTCAAGGCGGGAAGGAGGAGAGCAACAAACACTGAAAGGCACACACCTGGCTTCCAAATGAGTTGGGGCAAGAGAGGAAGTCAAACTCTTGAGCGGCAAGAGATTTAAGTAGTTGTATGAGCTTCACCCTTGAGGGGCAGAGGAAGGGAAATAGATGGAGACCAGATGAACCTTAGATGACTGTAGGGAGGAATAGCTTTTGAAGGTGCTGCTGACATGGTCTACACAGCTAAATGAACCCCCAAGAACTCAGAGGTCCAATCTCCAGTAGCTGAAGTCTTAAATTCTACATCAAGAGTTGCTGCCGAGTTGACCTGCATGGCTAAAGTTTCCCCTGGAGCACAGGACATTCTTACCCAAAGGGCAGAAGGAGAAGGACCCACCTGAATCAAGGGACTCAGCTTCAAGATGTGGACTTCTCAGGAGCAGAGTGAGACCATTGGCTTACAGAGCCGAGGAGTCCTGAAAGCCATGCTATGGTCATGGCTGGCATGCATCTGAGTGAGGCTGATGTTGAAGCCTGACAACCGTTGAGTACAAAAGGTTGAAATGAACAAAGGCAAGGATAAACAATTGACTGAAGGCATGAAACACCAACTGCATGTAGACCGTATGATATGTGCCTGAGATGGAATAGAATGATATGAAAATATGACGGCAGACACACCAACCAATTCCCAAGGGAAGGCAATGCATGATGGAGACAAAGGTGCTTAGGTTACTGATGCTGAACGATGAAATATGGAACAGCAGTGTGCGCGATGAAGAGGATGAGTCACGCTGGAGAAGCAGTAAGTAATAACCAGAAGATTGCTATAGGCATAATTACAGTAGATGTGAACAGTACCTGGAGGACTGCACTAGATTTATAATTATGGAACTGATTCTTATCTGTGAAGTTTTCTGACACTTAAAGAAATAGCTTATTGGACAGTATTGATATTGGGGGCATTTTATAGATAACTAAACTTAATCTAGCATTATTAAATTTCAAGAAGAATAAGAAATGAGCATCCTTTTCTAACTAACAACTAATCTGAATCGCAGACCAGATAGACTGTGCATGATATTTACTTTTCACCCACTTGACCTCACAAAGTGCACTTCAATACTTCCAGCTCCCAAGAGTGGAGAAAATTCTCTTTAAAAAACTTTCTTTTATTTTTGGAAAATCAATCTAAGTGAACTATTAGAATTTCAGCTGCCAACATGTGGATTCCCTGTTTCTGGTTTAATACCATTGGTGCGCTGGAATGTTTTCCAGATCAGGGACTTGGCAAAAGTGTTCTCTCATTTCAGTGCTAGGAAACAGATGATGTCATCAGTGATGTCATCACGTCTGAGTGTCTTCCACGATGGCGAGTCTATATCAGTAATGAGGGTGGCATGATCAGTAGCTCCACTACACACATAAACAGAGAAGACTTGAATTTAAAGTAATTCAACATGAAAATTAAGGTAACCAACTTAATCTGCTTGAAGGAAAAGCTTTGAATTAATTGGATTCAATTTGAATCGTGAAGTGAACTTCTGAAATATGTGTAGGCTAAGCTAACCTAGCATTTCACATAGAAGGGTGTACCTCTAAATAAGGGGTTAATGTTTTAAGTCCGTGGATAAGATACATTGGGATTTTTTAAAGACTGGTAGCGCTGAGAAATGAGGAAGGAATTACAAGCACAGCACTGAATATACTGTACATACTGTAAAACACACAGCTCTGAAGAGTAGCTGGTGATTAGAACGATGAAAATCATACATACAGACATAAATGTGTTGCTTTTCTTAAAGAGCTACTGATGCCTCAAACAAAACTTTAAACAACTTAATAATTAGGTGCAATTCTGCTTGCATTCCATTTATATTTTATATATTTCTCCTCCCCATAATTTATTACTAAAGAAGTGCGTATGAATATATAATAGTTGTCCCTGATACTATAGTTCATTTTTAGCGCATCTGCCTCTGTAGCTCACTTCCTACTTCAAGTCATAATCTTCTGTTATGACATCACAATCTGTTGCCGTGGGAGTAACTGTGATGTCACAAGCAGTGCTCTATGACTTCAGGTAGGGAGAAAGCAGCAGGAATAGATTAACTCTTCAGGAGCAAAGATCCTGTTTTCATGCAGATGACCTCACTATTAAATATTGGAGAGGAGGAGTACAGAACTAATGGGGAAATACAAGCTGAACAGTGCCTAAATATTATGTTTTGTTAAAGTTCTGCTGAATGTGTCACCAGCTCTTTAAAAAACAGTTGATAGAGAACTGAATTACAGAGGTAGCATTAAAAAGGCACAGCTAAAACAGGGTTATTATTTTTATACGTGCAACACTATATAAACTGCTTAACACATACCCCAGTCATAAAAAGAACAATATTAAATAAATAACAGAGTTTTTAAGGATGATTTGCTACATTCTGAGGTTTATAGTTTATAAATCATGTAAAAATCCTATTTCCAATAGCAAATGAAAGTGATTGAAACATAAAGAAAACATGAATTACCTATACAGGTAACCATGAAATTGCTTATAGGATTGGACGGGTATATTATCATTAAAAGTACAGTATTTAATTTTTTTTTTCATTTGAAAAAGAGTCAGTAGCTGCCAAGGGAAAGAGGTGCGGCTGAAGTGAGCAAAACTGGTTTTATGATTATGCTATGCGGATTTGCTAACTGTATTTATTACTTAAATTTTTTTTGTAATAGAAAAAATTCTTTACACATAGGAGTGCAAAAGTAACAACTAGGTATGCATTAGTTCTCAACAATTTTTCTGGAGCACTTTTGAGTGTAGTATTTTAAAGGGAACAGGAAATTAGTGCTAATTAAGTATACCATTGCTTCTTCTAAATTGTAATTTATTTTATTTACGTATTTATTTGGATTTTGTTAACTGGGTAGACTCACTGAGACTACAGGTCCCTTTTTCAGGAGGGACCCAGAATTAATTACACACAAAGATCACATACAAATTCAAGCAACGGCTTATGAGAAGTAGTAGAATTATGGTACAAGTAGTGATTAAGAATATATTACAATTGCTACAAAGACAAAGCACACAATTGAGAATAATACATAATGGGGGGTGGCAAGTGATATTAGCTACAAGGTACTAGCACACAAAACAGGCTTATAATATACAGATATTTATGCAATAATGTTGGCAGGTGTACCTTGAGTAAGACTAAATAATGCTGTGGGTCACAGAAGGACTCTGGCAGGACAGGTACATTGGCACCATGCAAGCAGAGTGGTCATGGGAGAGGATTTGAAGGAACAGTGGTAGAGCCATGCCTGGGCATCAGCCTGGAGGTCATTCTATAGCCTAGGAGCCACAGAGGCAAAGAACCTTTTGCTGACATCTGTTGCCATTCTAGGGACAGTGAGAAGTAATTGGGAGGAGGATCTGAGGACTCTCTTATGAGGTTTTAATTCCAGGATCGAGGCTAGGTTGATGGGAGGAGTATGTATATTTGTGTGTGCCAGGCACAGAGAACAGGGAATTCTACTTTCTAAGGGGGGCCAGTTTTGTGCGGTTAGTGGATTGTAGTGGTGTTCCCTTTTACCAGCTCCAGCAGCACCCTGGCTGCACAGTGGTATAAGGTTTTAAGTTTTGTTAACTCAATGGTTCTTAGTGATGATAGGACAGGGGCACCATACAGAATTGTGGGTAGTAGGATACTATTAGCAATGGATAACCTGATATCAGATGTGAGCTAGGGGTATAATCTATACAGGAGCCCTAGTTTTTGGTTTTACAGTTTGGTCACTCAGTCCACATGTGATTTGAATGAGATATCCTGGTCCAGTGTAACTCCCAGGTACTTGATGGAGGCTACAGTCTCAATAGAGTCCCCATATGATAAGCAGATTTTTAGTACTTCACTCCTGTCAAGCCCAATCTGGCGAAGCCCAAAGAGTATGGATTTAGTTTTCTTATTGTTTATTACCATCTTGTTAGCCCTAAACCATTCTACCAGTTTTTGAAAGTCGGTTGCGAGGCCTGTCTCAACTGAGGCAGTGTCTGAATTGCTCCCATATAGCATTGCATCATCTTCATAGAGCAGTGCTTTGGCACTCCCACAGTGCTTTGGCAGGTCATTTATAAACAAAGAGAACAACAGTGGCCCCAGGATAGAACCCTGAGGTACCCCATCTGTTATGTCTCTTCTTAGTGTGGAGTGGCTGGCTGCCATTTCACCAGTTGCTTATGGCCTGTTGGATAGCTAACAAACCAGGAACAGGGTGAATTATCAAGGTCTAGTCTCCTGAGATCTCAAAGAACCTTTTGCTGGCATCTGTTGCCATTCTAGGGACAGTGAGAAGTAATTGGGAGGAGGATCTGAGGAGTCTGAGCCACTAACTGCACAAAACTGGCCCCCCTTAGAAAGTAGAATTCCCTGTTCTCTGTGCCTGGCACACACAAATATACATACTCCTCCCATCAACCTAGCCTCGATCCTGGAATTAAAACCTCATAAGAGAGTCCTCAGATCCTCCTCCCAATTACTTCTTACTGTCCCTAGAATGGCAACAGATGCCAGCAAAAGGTTCTTTGAGATCTGCAACAGAGTTGATGCACAAGGTGGAGTGGAAAGGATGAGAAGGGACTTGGCAAGGTTAGAGGAATGGTCAAATGTATGGCAGCTTAGATTCAATGCTAAGAAGTGCAAGGTAATGCACCTGGGAAACAAAAACCCAGGGGAAGAGTACACAATGGGGGGTGAGATACTAACAACAACAAAAATGGAAAGGGACCTGGGGGTAGTCATATCAGATGACCTAAAGGTGGGAAAGCAATGTGAGAGGGCAGCAAGGAGGGCTGGGGAGATACTGGGATGCATAGGAAGAGGCATCACCAGTAGAAAACAAGGAGATTATTATTCCTCTGTACAGACAGCTGGTGAGACCCCACCTGAGTACTGCGTGCAGTTCTGGAGACCCAATCTCCACAAAGACATAGACAGGATGGAAGCTGTCCAGAGGAGGGCAACTAAAATGGTGCAGGGTCTGCACGGAAGACATATGAAGAGAGACTTAGGAGCTTAATATGTATAGCCTCGAGGAAAGGAGGGAGAGGGAGACATGATAGAAACTTTCAAGTACCTCAAGGAATCAACAACGTCCAAGAGGTAGCATCTTTCAAAAAGAGGTTGGCAAGAACAAGGGGCACAATTTGAAGATAGAAGGGGGCGCTCAGAGGTAATTTAAGGAAGTATTTTTCACAGAGAGGTTGTGGATGTATGGAGCAGCCTTCCAGAGGAGGCTGTGGAGTCAAAAACAGTGGTGGAATTCAAGCATGCATGGGACAGTCATAAGGCAATTCTAGGGGGTGGGGGTAGGAAGAAGTAGGCTGCTGGTTAACTAGGACCTGCAGCTTATCCATCAGGTAGGGAAATGGGCAGACTGGGTGGGCCAAGCGGTCCTTATCTACCGTCAAATTCTATGTTTCTATGTCATGTTTCTATGAGCTTATGTAGAATTAAATTGAGTAGGTCGAATGCCTTAGTCAGAGCTATAAAAATAGCACCAGTCAATCTGCCAGCATCCTGGGCATCAAGTAGGTCAGTTGTGAATCATACTAGGGCTGTGTCTGTGCCATGATCTTTCTGAAATCTGTGTTGGGCATCAATGACTAGAGCATGGGTTTCCTTGATGGTCTGGAGCTAATTATAGACCAGTCTTTCTAGGAATTTGGAGAGAGTTCAGAGGATGGGTATTAGTATTGCTCAATCAGTTCCTTAGGTCACCCTTTGTGTACAGGCACCACATGGTCCACTTTCCATATACTGGGTAGGTCACCCTGCAGTAGAGACATAGGGCAGCTAGAATATGGGCACTTAGTCTGAGCAACCAGGACTCTAGTTTATCATGACCTGCAGATCTGCCTGCTTTTATTCTCAGAAGGCTGACAAGGCGCTCTGTGGCTTATTCCCCCCACCCTCACAAAGTGTTTTTCTTGTTATTTTAACTTGTGTCTATGTTTTGAATTATTCTGTAAGTTCTGAATCCAAGCTGTATCGTTCATTGTAATGTACCTTTGCTTTCTCCTATTGTTCTTTGTTTTGCAATCTGTGATGTGAAACCTTTGTAAAATACCTTGCACTCAAAGGTCTTTTCTGAATCACTAAATAAATAAGTAAACTAACTAACTAAATAAATAAAAGCTGCCAGTACCTCCTGCCATGACAGCAGCTTAAAATGGAATTCAGGGTGGGATAGTGGCAGGTTGGCTAAGTGTGATGGGGAGGTGCTCAGAGGGGGTCTATCAAGCTATACCTTAAACTGAGTAAGATCAGTAAACAAATTATTAAAAGCATCAGCTGCTAGCCAGGGTCATTAAGGGAGGTTGCTTTATACAGTATACAACAAGAGGAAGAAGTTGCTGTTAGAACTATACTACTCTACCGGGACTAAAGAACTAGAACTCTACTACTGGGAACTTCAAATTAGGGTAAAAAAAGAAGAATTAGTGTGTTTGTCTGAGTTGGGTGAAGTGAATTGTTATCTGTGCAGTTAGCAGTTAGCTAGATGAAGAAGGAGACTGAATTAGGGGGAGTAGCTCAGGCAAAAGGCAGAAAGGTGTTTTGGATTTAAAAACTGCCCTAGATAGCTTCTGGTAGAGAACAGCAAGCGGAAGGAGGTGCTGTTAGAACTATACTACTCGACTGGGACTAAAGATCTAGAACTCTACTATTTGGACCTTCAATGTAGGGTAAAACAAACAAACAAAAAAAAGGAAGAATTAGTGTGTTTATCTGAGTTGGGTGAAGTAAATTGTTATCTGTGCAGTTAGCAGCTAGGTTAAGAAGGAAACTGTGAATTAGGGGGAGTGGCTTAGACAAAAGGAAGCCAGGTGTTTCGGATTTAAAAACTGCCCTAGATAGCTTTTGGCAGAGAACAGCAAGAGGAAGGAGGTGCTGTTAGAACAGTATTACTCTAATGGGACTATATAGCCCTTCTGACTTTCCCTCCCCCCCACTGATAGCCACTTCTACTTTTATAGGCACAGGATTTGACTGACAACAGGAACTTCCTGTTTGGGAGCAGGAAGGGAGTGGTCACAGAGATACAAAAGACTCACCATCCTAGAAGGAAAAGGGTAGCTCTCTATCCCCTCCCCCACAGCTGCTGGAGGTCTGACTCTGAGCAAGTAAGGAGACTACTGAAGAAAATAGGATCTTCCTGTTACAGAACAGGAAGATTAGGAGCTTTAAGGGCATGGAGGCATTAGGAAAGTAGGGAGAAAAAACAAACATAAAAACATTTATATATATATAAAAAAATAAATAAACAGAGAGAGAGAGAGGAAAGAGTAAGTATACAAAACAATAGTTAAGGGGCCACAAATAAGACACGATGGGAGTGGTGCAGTGCAGTGGCTGTGGAGCAACAGTCTTCCGGGAGACATTCTGGAGGATGCAGTGTTGTCCCATCTGCAGGCACCTCTCTGGGCTGAGGGAGGAGGTTGCTCATCTCTAGCCTGAGTTGGTCAGGATTTGGTGGCCCTTCTCTCCCACTCAGGGGCCACCAGGGCCACCACCGCTGCCTCAGAGGTTGCCAAGAAAGTGGCATGGTTGGATCACAGTGGGCTCAAAGAGGATGAGGGTGGTGGAACAGAGGCACATCTGTCCGGTTGTACTGCTCCACAATTCATATGCCATTCTAGCAGAGTGTGGTTCCTCTATGGAAGCACCTGCAGTGGAAATCAAGGAGGATGCTGGGAACCTCCACAAAGAAGACCCACAGGAGGGTGGCATGGGATCCCACAGGGGAAGGAAACAACTACTGGTGGGGGACTCCATTGTTAGGAAGGTAGAACTGGGGGAGGGAGGGTAGGGGGAGGTAAGGTGCCTGCCTGGCTTCATGGCTTGGAGGAACAGGGAGTGAATTCTCAGGATAGCAGGAGCAGCTGCACAGGGCAGGGAGCTGGATGTCATTGTCCATCTAGGGACAAATGACCTGACTGGGAAAGAGATCAGAACAGTGGAGGAAGAGTTTGTAGAGTTGGGGAGGGGCCTTAGACAAGTAGCATGCACGGTAACCTTCTCAGAGGTGCTGCCCGTCTGTGGCATGGATGAGACTAGGGTGATCCACACCTTGAGATTCAATCAATGGTTGAAAAACTGGTGCACATCTCAGAGATTTTGGCTTTACTGGGGACTGGGGATCCACCTAAAGGGATGCATGCCTATACTGGCACAATGGTCTGCATCTGTCCAGGAGGGGAACCAGAATTCTAGGTGATAGGTTTAAATGCTTCATTGGCAAGCATTTAAACTTGCTAAGGGGGGAGGCACTGAAAAGGAGCAGGGAAATCCTAACCCTCCCACCAAAATCAGGGCAGTTAGTGAGGTAAACACCAAGATAGAGATGTCAATAGGGAGAAGAGCAGGGGTAAATGAAGAAAAAGGCAAAGGCAGTAAGGATAGGGATGGTGCAAAAAGGGATAAGGCCATCAAAAAATGGAGGGTAATGAGCACCAATGCCCATAGTCGAGGTAACAAGCTCCCCAAACTGGTGGCCTTGATGGAATAGGGATGCCTGGATATCGTGGCAATCATAGAAACATGATATACAGAGAACCATGACTGGGATGTTAATATACCGAGGTACACAATCTACAGAAGAGACAGGGAGGATAGAAGAGGAGGAGGAGTAGCTCTCTATGTAAGAGAAGGGATCAAAGCAATGGAACAAAAGAGTAAACAGGGAAGAGAGGAGGCACTGTGGGTCACCCTGGAGACCGGAAATGGCACCACAATCTGTACAGGGATTGCATAAAGACCCCCATCTCAGGGGGAGGAAATGGACAAGGAAATGATAGAAGGCATCCTTAGGATGGTAGAGAAAGGGGAGATCTTGTTCAAAGGTGACCAGGATATGCCAGATGTTAACTGGAGCACCTTTGCTGCAGCCACATCCAAAAGCAGAGCAATTCTCGATGCCCTACAGGGGGCATGCTTCAGACAGCTAGTGTTGGAACCCACTCAGGAGGGAGTAATCTTAGACCTGGTACTCTCAAATGGGGACAGAGAGAGAGGATCTCAGATCTAGAAGTGGGTAGCCATCTGGGAACAAGTGACCACCAAACTATGGTTCACGATAAACTCAGCTGCAGAGTCAAGCCATACAAAAGTGAGGGTACTGGACTTTAGGAGGGCTGAGAATGCCTCAGAAAAAGCACTAGCAAATAGGCAAAAAGGAAGGGTGGAGGAACAATGGGGAAACATCAAAACTGCCATCACAGAGGCATTTGTGTAAAGCAAATAAACAAATCAAAATGAAAGAAAAAAACACTATGGTTCTCAAAAGAGGTGGTGGGGAAGGTTAAGGAGAAAAAGATAGCATTTAGGAAGTATAAGGAAACACAGAAGGAGCAGAACAGAGAACAGTACCAGTTAAAGCAGAAGGAAGTAGGGAAGGCAGTCAAAATAGCAAAGGCCCAAACCAAGGAAAAGATGGCCAACTTGGTAAAAGAAGGGGAATAAAACCTTTTATAGGTACATTAGGGAGCGAAGGAAGACAAAGGGAGGGATAATGAATCTGAATAAAGGGGACGGTGGGTGGGCAGAGAGGGACAGTGAAAAAGCAGGGATACTGAATGAATACTTCTGCTCAGTATTCACAAAAGAAGAGGAGGGGGAGGTACCTAATCCAGTCAATAGAAGCACTCTAGATAGTGGGGTTGATCCCAGCCTTTTCACGGAAGAAAGGATTCTAAAAGAACTCCTAAAACTGAAGGTGGACAAAGCAATGGGACCTGATGGGATTCACCCCAGAATTCTAAAATAATTAAGGGGAGAACTAGTGACACCACTGACTACCTTTTTTAACCAACCATGGGAGGATGATGTGATACCCAAGGACTGGAGGAGGGCAGATGTGATTCCCCTTCACAAAAGTGGAAGCAAGACAGAGGCAGGAAACTACAGACCTGTCAATTTGACCTCAGTGGTAGGGGAAAATGATGGAATCACTTCTGAAGGAAAGAATTGTTGAGTACCTAGAGGCCAGAGGGGCACAGGACCCAAGGCAGCATGGATTACAGTGGGAAGGTCATGTCAGATGAATCTAATCAATTTCTTTGACTGGGTGACCAAAGTAATAGACCAAGCAGCGGCTGTGGACATGGCCTACCTAGACTTTAGCAAGGCATTTGACACAGTCCCACACAAAAGATTAATAAACCAATTAGCTATCCTGGGAGTGGGTCCCAGGGTGGTAGCCTGGATAAAACATTGGCTGGACAACAGGAAACAGAAGGTAATAGTAAACGGAGTCCACTTTGAAGACAGGGGGGTTACTAGTGGGGTACTGCAGGGTGCAGTACTGGGTCCTGTCCATTTTAATGTGTTTATAAGTGACATTGCAGAGGGACTGGAAGGAGAAGTATGTCTCTTTGCAGACGACACAAAGATCTGTAACAAGGTTGATACACAAGGAGGGGTGGAAAGGATGAGAAGGGACATGGCAAGGTTGGAGGAATGGTCAGAAGTCTGGCAGCTTGGATTCAATGCAAAGAAGTGCAAAGTAATGCACCCAGGAAACAAAAACCCAAGGGAAGAGTACACAATGGGGGGGGAGAAAGTAACAACAACAAAAATGGAAAGGGACCTGGGGGTAATCATATCAGATGACGTTAAAGTAGCAAGCAGTGTGAGAAGGCAGTAAGGTTGGCTGGGGGGATACTGGGATGTACAGGGAGAGGCATCACCAGTAGAAAACAGGAAGTTGCTATCCCTTTGTACAGACAGTTGATGAGACCCCATCTGGAGTACTGCATCCAGTTCTGGAGACCCCATCTCTGCAAGGACATAGACAGGATGGAGGCAGTCAAGAGGAGGGCAACTAAAATGGTGCAGGGTCTGCAACAGAAGCCATCCAAGGAGAGACTAAAGGAGCTTAATGTGCATACCCTTGCGGAAAGAAGGGAGAGAGGGGACATGATAGAAACTTTTAAGTACCTCAAGGGAAACAACGAAGTCCAAGACAGTAGTATCTTTCAGAAAAAGAGCTGAGCAAGAACAAGGGGACACTATTTCAAGATAGAGGGGGGACAGCTTGGGGGCAATGTGAGGAAGTATTTTTTTGCGCAGAGAGGGTGATGGACGCATGGAATGGCCTTCCTGAGGAGGTTGTGGGATCAGAAACAGTGGGGGAATTCAAGAATGCATGGGACAGACATAAGGCATTTCTTGAGAGGGGTAGGAAGAAATAGGCTGTTGGTTAACTGGGATCTGCAGCTTATCCAATAGGTAGGGAAATGGGCAGACTAGGTGGGCCAAGCGGTCCTTATCTGCCATCAAAGTCTATGTTTCCATGTCCTGGGGGGGCAGGGGCTAGCCTATAGTGCCTTTGAGAAGTTCATTTATCTGTGACCAAAACTGTTTGGGATTTCCCAGGTTTTTGGATTACAATTTCTTTAAGTACTCTGCCCATTCTTTCCTCATATTGGTCTAACATATATTTTGTAAAGCCCTGCAGTTCTGCCACTCTGGGTATAGGCTTGACCTTTGGACGGTTTCCCAAGTGCTGTCCCTTTTCTTCATAAGTTTACAAAGATTGGGTGTCAGCCATTTTGAGCAGACGCTCTTGACCCTTCTTTGGGTAAATGGATGATGACTATTAACTATGCTGAGTAAACCGCTTGCTAAAAAGTCAAGTGCAGTATTTACATTTCCAGGCCTCCCAACTCCATTCCCATTGACAGCAGCAAGATCCTCCAAGAATGCACCATCATGATGGTGGGAGTAGTCCCTGACAGTGATAGTTCTTGGAGAGGGGCTTAGTAAACCCATTACTCCAGGTAAAAAAAATTGGAGACTGATCACTGAGAGAATCAGCTAGTATTCCACATATTCTAATGCCATCTGTTCTGGTTACTAACAGCCAATCTAGGAGGGAATGATTACCTAATTTAGTGTAGTGGTGGGTTGGGTCAGTAATGACTTGACTAAGGTTCAGGCCATTTAGTGGTGCCTTGAAGCTACAGAGGCCATCACTGATCCAATGGAGGTCAAATTACCTAGGATTATTGTCTTACCGAAAGAGACGGACCTCGTGCGGGTGACAAAATCATCAAAAGCTGGCCTAGCCGCAGAGGGGGGTGGTAAATTCAGTCAATATGTAAGGGCTTAGTGTCTTGTAACATATGTTTCATGAATAGACATTCACATGGGGACTGGTTCAGTGCAGTGAGGGGACTTCTGCTGCCCTGATGGGTTCCTAAATATATATATACAGTATATATAGATATATATATATATATATCTATATATATATAGATATATATATATATATTCATGGCAAACAACTCCATTTAATGCATCAGTTAGGGTTGTTCCACAGTGACAAAAGCAAGGAAATTCAATGTTAGAGTTCCCACCCCCCTTGCGCCCCACCATCGCCCGCCCCCACCAACAGGCATCGGGGTGTGCGTTGGGGTCATCGGTCCTAACTCTCACCCCATCCCATGTGTAAACAAGCTGAGGTGGTGCAGTATAGGAGAATGGGTTGAGAGTTAGACTGATGGCTCCCAATGCACACCCCGATGCCTGTTGGTGGGGGGCGGGTGGGGAGGGCAAGGGGTGGGAACCCTAACATCGAATTTCCTCACTTTTGTCACTGTGGAACAACCCTAACTGATGCAGTAAATGGATTTTTTTGCCATGAATTTCCCTTCTTTTTGAGAATGAGCACTATAAATAGTGATTTTTTTGTCACATAGTAACGCTAACGGTAATGCAAATGCAAGCACAAATGGTAAAGCACATGGTGATGCACAGGTAAATGGTAATGCAAATGGTAAGAGAAATGCAAGCGCAAACGTTAATGAAAATAGAAATGGTAATGCAAACGCTAACGGCAACAAAAACGCAAACATTAATGCAAACAGTAACGTAAACGATAACGCCAATGGAAATGCAAACAGTAAGAAAAATGCAAATGGTAACAGAAACACAAACAGAAATGCAAACGGTTAAGGCAATGGTGCCGCAGAAGGAAACAGCAATGCAATCGACAATGGAAACACAACCGAAAACGCAAACGCTAAGGGCAACAGAAACGCAAACGGTGACAAAGACGCAAACAGTAACAGTATCACAATTGGAAATGCAAACAGTTACAGTAACAGCAACGATGACACCAAAGTGAACAGTAACGCAAAGGGAAACACAAACGCAAGCACGTACGGAAACGCAAATGGTAATGCGCATGGGCACGGTACCACAACTGGAAATGCAAATGCTAATGGCAACAGCAACAATGAGGCCAAAGGAAACAGAAACGTAAATGCAAATGGTAGCACGTATGCAAACGCAAATGGTAATGCACACTGTGATGCAAAACGAAACGCAAACAGAAACAGTAATGGAAACGCAAATGGTAACAGTAACGCAAACACAAGCGCAAATGAAAATGCAAAAGGGTAACACATACGGTGGCGTAGATGGGAAGAGTAATGCAAATGGTCATGGAAACACAAGTGGAAACAGTAAGTGTAACAGTAACAAAAGTGCACACCCATATTTTCCCCAAAAGCTGCATAGAGAAACACAGTGAATACAAAGAATGTATGCATAATAATGGGCCTTGGAGCAGAAAATGAGCACTTGGAATACTAAATTGTTTATATCTCAGGAACCGTATGACATAGAAACAAAATTTAAATTTCATATTATTGATGACTTTCCTGGAAGCTTTTCTGAGATACAGACCCTGAAAGGCTTGGCGGATGCCGTAATGTTAATCTATGGGAAAAAGTGTCAACTTTGGAGTACTGTAACTTTGCATCCCTGTAATATTTTCTCACCAAACCACCAAAAGGCACATCTGTGGGATGTTTGCTTTCTTCCCTCTGAATTTCAGCCCCAAAGACCAAACCGTTCTTTTGCAGCAGGGTGGCAAAGAATTCCTGTTATTTTGGGCATAGTGTTGCAAAGTAATGTTGCAAATCAAATCACGACACTTTCGCAAAACAATTCATGAAAGTGCCGCAGGTGTGACACTACTTTGTGACACTACAGTTTACAAAAAATTTAAAAACATATTTCTGGGGTGTTTAGCCCCCCCCCCAAAAAAAAAGACATGGCTAGCATCCTCAGGGCTCAACTAGGCGAACACAAAAAGAATTGAATCCCTAGAGGGTCCAAAATTTAAATGCCAAGCATTTCTGTGACCAGTAACCAGGGGCGTAGCCATAATTCTATTTGGGGGTTGTGTTTAAATCTGACATTTGTGAGAAAGGACAGATAAAAGCCAGGGGTCTGGGGGCCGCCAGGCCCCCAGAAGCTCTGGGGTGTGTACATGTTCTGTGGTGAATTTTGGGGGTTTTCTGGAAGAAAACACACACATTTGTTACATGTTCTCCACCCCTAATTTCATGAGAAACTTTTTTTTTTTTTCCACATAGAATCAGGGTTGTGGGAGGCGGTGACTGTCATAAGTCTACAGAACCTCCAATGGTTGTGGACAACTGGTTATCTAACAGTGCGATCAACCACCATGGTTCTACCTGCTGTGTTAGTAATGCTGCCTGGTAACAAGGCATTGTACCACTATGTACACAGATTACGGTGGAATATTATGGCGTGAGCACCAGGTCCCAACTAAACTCCCCATGTTTTCTGTCATGGTGCCCTATTGCCCCTCAATGTTACCAGTGTGCAGCGTGTGCCCTTTATATATCTGTATGTCAAAAATGAGCAGTTATATGTACTCTGAGTTCTGAGAGTGAGCTGTTAGGCTTATGCAGTTTTTGAAAACAATGTTCGGGACACAGTAAGAAAATCACAGTGACACTGTTCATGAACAGAGGTCCCGAAATGCCTATATTAAACAGCTGGTCTAAAAATTCCACAAAATGACTATGTTATTAACAGTACAGCTGTAATTTTTCATATCCTACCCAAAATGTGGTTCTGCGCATCTGACGCACAATGGCATGGTCGCTGTAGGAAAGCAACGTTTGAGACAAATTAAGAAAATCCTACCATTAAATAAAGGAATTCTGGAGGTCAGGGGTAAGGTACAACAGACTTCTAGGAAAACAAACTGAACTTACAAGCTCAAATGGGCAGACTGGGTGGGCCATAGGCCCTTATCTGCCGACACTGTCTATGTATCTATGTACCACCACTGTTCATGAGCAGAGATCCCAACATGCCTATGTTAAAAATTTGGTGAAGGAATTCCAAAAAAACAGACTGTTACGAGCGTGTGTTGCCTAGTTTTCATGCAGCTTATACGTCAAGCATTTTAATATTTTCATTCCAAACTGTCAACATTGCCATCTCTTAGAAAATGGGCTTGAAAAATAAAGCATCCTGATTAGCTGAAAGCCACTGTCAGGCATGCATTTATTTTATTAGAAAATAGGACTATAGAAGCTTCATTTTGATTGGCTAAAAGTGCCAATCAGCGGTCCAGTATGAGACAACAGAGACGGAAATATCTAGTCCCAGTCTCTGCTGCCTCATATAGTTCTAATAATACTGGGCCAGTAGAAGCGTTGAAAAGCGGCAACTGCAGCCATGTTGCTTCTCACTTACAAACAATAAAGCAGTTAGCTGATCTCCTCCTGTTGTGTCAGCCATTTTACTGAACTTCCCTCAGTCACGGCGAGTAAATGACTGCAACATCTCGTTTTTCATCCTGTACCCCATTACCAAATGAAAGTGCACAAAGAACGTTTAAAAAAAAAACAGCCCTGTCATGCCACTTCCCAACCACTAACTGCCATGCCATGATCAGAATGATCACCGTCACACTCTCCGACTCTATTTTGTAGTAAATTTAAGTGTCTCAACTCACATTTATAAAAAACTATTTTGTGTCTCTGTCTCATTAATGTTATCCATTTCCCATTTTCTAAGCGCAATAATACCCTGCAGCGTCGGGCCTCATTACGCCCCTGGGGCAGTCCGGTATAGCACAATACCGCCCACCCTGTTGGTATTATTGCTTACTTAGAATGGGCTTCTATTCCTGGCATCTGATTGGCTAGTACCCTTGCCAGGAGTACATTAACTTTCAATAGATGCCCAGGAAATAAAAAGTACCAGTCCCAGTGCCCCTTCACCCCACTGAAATATCCAAGTGCCCATCCTAATTTTCAATTGGCTAAAACCCTCTGATTTGAATTTGAAATAGCCGCCATTTTTCTGTCTCGCTTAACGAGACATACATCCCCCCTCTCTAAAGCTCCCTAGTTTGATGCCTACTGCGTTTTTTTTTAAACAAAAAATAAAAAAAACACCATTTACAGCCGGGGACAGAAAGACGATTCCTCATTCCTCACAGCCACAAACAATTCAAAAGCAAACAGTTTCCTGCCCCCGCTCTTGCGCTGAGCCATAATCACTACAGCCACGCACCTCGCCGAAGAACTGTGCTGCCGCATTGCGCTTAATCTCAGTTGCAGTTATAAAAAGCTGGGTAACATAAATTAACCACAAACAACATTACCCACAAAGTCTTTTCATTTTTTCCTCTTTCAACTGAACAATGGTTTCTGTGACAGAAAGCAGTAGCGCTAGCACGTCGCGTGCTCAGGACTACTTGGAAATGGTCCAGCTTCCACGAAATGCAGTACTGCTCTCCCGGAATGGCAAACCAACAAAACGAAATAACGTTAGGTCATTTTTAACACAGTTCACAATTACCTTCCTCGACTGACTGCCCTCCATCATATCCGCAGCACTTTGCTGCAGTCTCTTCGCTTTACTTCCCAGTTCCCACAGATCTTCAAGTCAGAATCTTCAACTCAGTCCCCATCCCCCCAAAGTAAAGTGATCGGCAACAAAATAGAAAAACTTTTTTTTTTTTTTAAAGCACTATAAGGAGTGAGGTAACTATGTCTTCTTCTGCTTGTCGTGGGGGGGATAGAAGAGAATGGCTCAGTGGGGGGGGTAGTGGATGGAACACCACAGACACGGACTACTGTACAACAGAGAGTCTTCAACTTCATTTTTAGTCAATATTTTGTATTTCTTTTTAATTTTATTAAATCCCCTTATAAAAATGCCACAGGTAGCCCATTTTCTAAGTGCAATAATGCCCTCCAGGGTGGGCGGTATGGGCAATACCGGACCGGCCAGGAGTTATAAGGCCCTCTGCCTGCGGCGTCAGGCCTCATTATGCCCCTGGCCGGTCTGGTATTGCCCAATACCGCCCACCCTGTCGGGCATTATTGCTTACATAGAGCCCTGTCAAAAAAAAATAGATAATTCAGGGAGCCCCATTACTTGTGGTATTGTTGGGCCATCTGAATTTTCAAACTTGCTATCCACCATTTTTTTCTCTCGCTTAGAGAGATTTGGTAGCATCAGGCCAAGCCCCTCCCCCCTTCTCTTTCATTAATGTTATTTAAACACTTAGCCACACATTAAAAAAAAAATTAATTTAAATTGTAACAAAAGTAAAATCATCAATCAGATCATCCTCTGATCACCGGCAGCGGGAAGTGGGGCTTTAAAAACAGCAGTACAGCACGAGCTTCTACATAGGAATGAATTCCACATGTGCTGCTTGCCTCAGCCTGTGCTGCCTGCTGATCTACCTCAAACAACACAAAAAATCTCTCTCAGAAGTGCCTCTATGTATTTTACTGCCTCCTGCCTCTAGGAAAACTTGTTCCTCAGAAAGACTACACTGGGATGCAGCACTGGTGACTTACCATGATTGCGCACTCCTGTTTTGCACCTGTTGGGTTTTAAACTCCTTCCGTCCAACCTCGGAACATCCATAGTACAGACTCCTGCCCACCACCACAACTCCTCGGATCAACTCTCATGCTAAATATAATTATTTTCCTTTAGTACACCAGTTGATAAACAGTAAAGGCACTTAAATCCACCTGCTTTTGCAGGTCATCTCTTCATTTACCTCCCAGCTTGGTTGAATTCCCAGAACCCTTGTAAATAAAAGCACCTTCCATCCCTCAGATTCTCCACAATGCGACCGCCACCCCATTACAGCTGCTCCTTGTCGCGACTCTCCCTGGTCCTTCTCAGTACTGTAAGTACTAACGAAACAGGCAAACTAGGGGCAGTCTGCCAGAGGTTGAAAATCAGTCATCTTCTGTTAAAAAGTATATAAGCCCCTCTTTTTACGTTAAGCTGTCCCATCCCAATCTCCCAGGGAGGAGAGCACCACAGAGGTACTTTGTCTTCAACCCGCCCCATGCTGACCCACCAGTGCTCGAGCTCGCTCCAGAACCCAGGTCGCTGGTGTAGCGCAAGGTGTGTCGTCCAGCGCCTCAACCCTCTGTGGCACTGGGCCGGACACAAAAAGGCCATGTTGAAAATTTAGAGTGCGAATACCTTTGGATAGTCGGCTATAATGCTCATGCCACTGCAACCCCACCATGCAGTCGCTGACAGGCATCCAGGTGTGCCTTGGACTCTTCCACTTCAAAGTTCACCCCATTCTCCTACGCTGCACCCATTTCAACATACTTCCTTATGAAATGGGGTGAGTGCAAGGACTGATGACCCCATGGCACAATGCAACACCTGTCAGAGTCTGCAGGGTAGGGTGAAGTGAAATGGCACTAGCGTTATGGGCTTGGTCAATGACCTAAAGCCACACCCCAATGCACACTCTCTGCAGGGTGGACTGGGGTTCAGGATGGTTCTATATTTCATTGCCACTCCTATTATCGTCTCTCTAACTATTGCACTACCAATGCCAATGCTAGCAAGACAACATTCGGCATTGACTGGGTAATTTAACATACTCACAAGGGTGACAAGGTTCAATCTAGTTTCAAGCTTGATTTAAATTATTTAGAAACAGTCGGTATGTTTAGTTTTTAGAAATACTATTTTTTAAATCCCAGGGTTATTTTGAACTAGAAAGACTTGGCTATTCAGCACACTAATTTTCACACACGTAATACCTGTATTTTTAAGGCACATATGAGACATTCTTTCTCATAATGAACAAGTCACCTTTAGACACATTGAAGACTAGTTAAGCAATATACTCCTCCAGGGTGTGGGTATACTGGTGGATTTACCATGGCTGGTGTGGTTCGGTCACGAGGTGCAGCCGGGTGACTTAACTACACCAGAAGTGGTAAATCAACCATATCTCCACACTCTGGAGGTGCTATTATACATATATCTATCTTTTTGATAAGGAAACCCCCAACACCATGCATAAGCACCCGCAGATGTCCCTGGTAGGCTAGAGGTACCCCCACCCCGCTCATAGCTGATTGCCAAACATATGTGTAATGATATCCCTGGTAGTCTAGTGGTAGTGGTACCCTCCCACCCGTGGCTCGGCGCGAAAATAAAGGTAAAATATATCCCTTGTAGTCTATCGGGATCCTCCCCACCCCATCCATAACCCCAATCACTGGTAAACCCCATGTAAAAAAAATTCAGGAGGCTAATAAGACTCTAGTTAAAAATATTAATTCTGTCCACCTTCTTATATACGTAAACTAGAACCCCTTGTCATGGGATTTCCCTCATGAAATGACATACCATGCAATCATATTGGATGCTCAGTTGGCTTGGCAGTATTATTTATGTAACCCTTCACATATTTAAAATCCTTTCACTCCAACCTTTATTTCCATTACAATGTTCATAAGTTTATTTACATAAAACACATCTACATAAAACACATTACAGTTGATTACATGACTACTACATTGTTTTAGAAAATGGGCTTTTTATTTGAAGGCATCTGATTGGCTGGTACCCCTTGGATAGGGGTACATTAGCTTTCAGTAGATGCCTACCAAATAAAAAGCGCCAGTCCAAACCTGCCAGATGACAATACAGGTATCCTTGTGCCCAGCCTACTATTTAATTGGCTAAAGCACTGAACAAAAAATTTAAAATTGCCGCCATTTTGTTTCACGAATTAGCGAGACACACTGAGCCCTCCAGAAATGCACTCAAACAACTATTAAAAAACAATTTGGCTGCACAGCACCGACAAAACTGATTTACTTTTAGCACAGCACCTACAAAACTGATGTACATTTATCTACTATGACAGCATTGCAGCTTCTGTTAAAAACAGTCTTCACTGCTCGCGCCTCTTCAAAGCCGTCTGCTCAATAGCGGCTCTCTTCCATCTCCAACCCAATTAGCGAGACAGACTGAGCCCTCCAGAAATCCACTCAAACAACTATTAAAAAAACAATTCGGCTGCACAGCACCGACAAAACAGATTTACTTTTATCTCCTATGCCAGCATTGCAGCTTCTCTTAAAAACGGTCTTCACTGCTCACACCCGCCTCCCATCCCTTACCTCTCCGAGCTACAGTCCCACTCACTACGCTGTAATTTCTCTCCACCCTCGAGACTAGCCATACGTACCATTAAAAACAATCCTGGATGTCCCTAAATATAATGGCTGCCACACAACTCTTAGGAGCCCTATGATCTCCTCACGCCTCTTTCCTTCCAAGCCGCTGTGAAGCCTGCAGTGTGAAAAATAAGACAGGTAAAACGAAACTCCTGAGTGTCTTTTCTGCTGTGGGTGGGGGGTGCACTTTCCTGCCTGTCTGAATGAAAAAAAACCTCCTGAGTGTCTCTTCTGCTGTGGGGGGTGCAGTTTCCTGCCTGTCTGAATGAAAATAATTTGCAATCACGATCTGTGCTGGTGTGTGTGTGTGTGTGTGTGTGACCAATGAAATACAGGCAGAGGAACTATTTCATAGCAGAACTAATTTTGAACAAGTTTTTAAAGAGCATTCATTGATTCATTTTTTTTCCAGGTGCCCATTTTCTAAGCGCAATAATACCCTCCAGGGCGGGCAGTATGGGCAATACCAGACCTTCCAGGGGCTCTAAGGCCCTCGCCCTGTGGCGTCGGGCCTCATTACGCCCCTGGGCGGTCCGGTATTGTCCAATACCGCCCACCCTGTTGGGTATTATTGCTTGCATATGAAACCACTACATTCTTACACAAAACCACAGTCTTCACATTCTCCTGCTTCTGGGCTCGAATGTCTACCCAACACCCATATATTCAGCCCTCTTGGAAAAACCACCCCACAAGTGTCTGACACATCTGTATTTACACCCAGCCCATGCCTTGTATTTTACCACCACCTGTGCCTCCTGCATCCTCTACCTCGCCGCTTCCCCTCCCAACTTTTCCTCCTTCTTCCCCACTTCCTTTCTCCTTCCTCCTACCTTTAATTCTCAGATCATGAAACCACATATTCCCTAGCCCTCTGAGGTCACTAACTTGTGAGAACAAATGATGATAACACCTCACTGAGGTGTTATCATTTGTTCTCACAAGTTACAATAACTTTTGTGACATCTCCTCAGGACTCTGGTACTACCAGACTGGTAGTTGCACCCCTCCCCTGCCAGTGACAGTCAGGCAATTCCTCAATTTCCTTACCTGGCTTAAATTCACCTCCAGGCTCCGGTCCAGACTCTGAACACTTTGGGCAGGAATAGACTGCAGCAGGCCAGATGGATGGCTCACTCTGGATCTCTCCTCATCCTGTCAGCGACAGGCCTGGGCACTGGCTCCTAATCACAATTCGACTCGAACCCCCTCTACACACCTAGCGGCCGCACTCAGCAGTGACTGGGGTCTCAGAAATTAAAACAAGTTCGGACGCCTACCCTCAACTTCATTGAAGAAAACTGGTAGGACTAGGCAGCGCGATGACGGTGGCAGGCACACAGTTTAGACTCCAGGCTCCAGCCGATTTGACTTCGTTAGCTCCGACTCTCTCATTTACTCGATGTCGACGCGCGCTTCTTCCCCTCCTCTGTCTCCAACACACAAATACACGCTGTGCGACTTGACTGGCTGCTGTTTGCTCAGCTGAGGTGGAGCCGAGGAGGAGGACCAGATTCATGGATTTCAAGACAAAGAAAGAGCCACCCAATTTCCCCCAGGTTATTTCTATACTGGGACGGACGAGTGTACTCAGCTTACTCATTTAGGTTTTGTGTGCTGCTCTATTTCCTGGCTAAATCCTTTGCCACACTGTGTAACTGTGAATCAGGTGCTGTCAGCAGAAATTTAAAGAGACAGCGCGCTCTGTCCGAAAAATTTTAAATATATTTTTGCAGTCATTTCGGGGGGTGTTTGAACACCCTAAACACCCCCCCCCTGCCTACGCCCCTGCCAGTAACTGAAAAAAATGGCTGACTCATGACACTGCAGGGGTAATTTGTGACACTAAAAACTGCATTTGCGACACTGTCAAGCTTTTTAACTTTTCACATTGACTATAATGGGAAACCTGTTTTTTGAATAACTTTTGAATCGTATAATATTTTTTCACAAAATCTTCAAAAGGCACATCAGGGACTATGGTTGCATGTTCCCTGAAGGTTTTGGACTGGTTGTGCAAACAGTGCGACCTGTAGGCATGAGAAAAGAATGCGCTAAAAAGTGTAAATGCGACACGGAATGGCGCTTTATAGCTCCGCAACTGTATAACCGACCAGTACAAAACTTAGCAGATCCAGTGATCTATGGTACCACTCTGTGTCTGCCAAATTTCAGGCAAATCCATCATATGGTGGCAAAGTTATTACCCTGACAAATTTCACACTTAAGCCTTAAATGGGGTACTCCACCCTAACTATGGTGGCACTACCGTGCCACTATAATATATATATTTCAGCGGTCTGTAGCTCCTCAACCATATATCCAACCATTACAAAGCTTGGCAGATCCAGAGATCTATGGTACCAGACTGTGTATGCCAAATTTCAGGCAAATCTGTCATACGGTGGCAGTTATTAAGCTGCCAAATTTCAGATTTAACCTTAAATGGGGTACTCAACCCTTACTATAGTGGCACTACCATGTCACTATAATATAAATATATATATATATATATATATATATATATATATATATATATACACGCACAGGCCAGATATTCAAAAGGGTTGTGCCATGCGCAACAGGGTTGTGCATGCACAAATCCTCCATTGCGCCATTCTGCGATATTCAGCAGGAGGCAGTTGCGCCACTGAAAACAGGCTGAGCAACAGAGCAATGCAAATGAATGCATGCTCAACAGGAGGGGGAGGAACCATGCATAAACTGCACAGCCCGATATTCAGCCGGGCTGTGCAGAGTTGTGCAGGCGCAACCCCCAACCTGAGCCTGCAGGACCTTGAGCCAAAAAAAAGGCTTAAGTCGAGGGCCACCCACAGGTGAGCTGCTGTATTGCAGGGCGCAACACAGCAGCTGCCACCTGTGGCTGGCCCCCAACTCAGTCCCTGTGCCCCCCAGCCCGATCGGGCATAGTGTACTCCCCACCAGCCCGGTCGTGGGCATCAATGTAGCTCCCCCCTCCTGTTCACATCCCTGGTGGTCCAGTGGACGAAATGCCGATCAGCGGGCAGAAAGTAAAGTGAACCCCAACATGTCCTAGTGCCCGATGGTGGGCAGAAAGTAAAGTGAACCCCCGAACATGTCCCTAGTGCCCGATCGTGGGCAGAAAGTAAAGTGAACCCCCTCGAACATGTCCCTAGTGCCCGATCGCGGGCAGTAAGTAAAGTGCCCCCCACCCGAACATCTCCCTGGTGGTCCAGTGGACTGTAATGCCTGATCGGGCAGAATGTAAATTGACCCCCCAAACATGAATGAATCATTCACAAATCTGGACTGTCATGTACGGTATGGGCTGCACGCCCATTGGCTCTTGCCTGCACCAATGGGCGTGCAGCTCTACCGGCAGTCAGTCGGCGGGCGGCGGCGGCGGTGGGATGCTGCGCCCGCTGGCTGCCGGGGAGCGGGGTGGTGGGGCTTCGTGGGTGGGTGGGGTGGAGGGACACTAGCCACCAGGGAGATAATGGGTCAATTTACATTCTGCCCGCGATCGGGCATTACGTCCACTGGACCACCAGGGAGATGTTCGGGTGGGGGCACTTTACTTACTGCCCGCGATCAGGCACTAGGAACATGTTCGGGGGTCCATTTACATTCTGCCCGCGATCGGGCATTACGGTCCACTGACCACCAGGGAGATGTTCGGGTGGGGGCACTTTACTTACTGCCCGCGATCGGGCACTAGGGACATGTTCGGTGGGGGTTCATTTACATTCTGCCCGCGATCTGGCATTTCGGTCCGCTGGACCACCAGGGAGATGTACGGGAGGAGGTGGGGGAGCCACATTGCTGCCCGCGATCGGGCTGCAGGGTGCGTCGGTCCTCGACGGCTGCTGCCTGGCAGGGCGCTGGGGCGCAGGTCCGGGGATCGGCGACCTACATATACATTGGTATGCAAATGGGCTATAATCATATGCAAATGGCCCCCTGTGCCTTTGTATGAATTATGGCTCATTTGCATGTCACCTTTTGAATATCATGATTTTGCGCATGGTGCAATGGTACTTGTACGCAAGTTGAATGCTCCACTCTGACAACTTTGCGGTGGCGCAAGTTCCACTGCGCCATGCACAGTGGTTGTGGCTGGGGTGATATTCAAAGGAGTTGCTCAATAGTGCAACTCCTTTGAATATCGCCCGCGACACCACACCCTCATAACTATTTGCGCAGCTAACTATTTTGCATAGCGCATGGGCTTCTCAGAATGGTGCAGTTTGAATATCCAGCCCAGTATATATATATATATATATACCCCACCTCCCTTTTCCCATACTGATCCTTCTGGAAAGCAGAATACCTGTGAAATGCTACTTCATGGGGGAGAATGAAAGGTTTTATCCAAGTTTTGAATACTGCTAGGATATCAGGGTTGCATAGGGCTAACCATGCTTCCACGTCCGATAGCTTTGGTTGAAGGCTGTTAATATTTAGATGAGTCAGTTTCAGTCCTTTGGTACCAGACCATAAAGGGGAAGTATGTAATATATTGGGGGTCCTGAGTTAGTCACCAGCAATGAGCAGGAGAGACAAGACCAGCCCCCAGGAGACCAGTAACTGAAAGGTAGAGTAGTAGACCATAGGGGTCTGAGATGGTAATAGGAAATCAGGTAAAGGTGTCCTTTATGATACAACTCATACACAGCCAGTAAGAGAGGGGAGCATGTTTCAGAGTATGCAGGTTGAGTGGGAGAGGTTGCAGTCACCCATCTGAAAGAGTTGGGGTGGGGAACAGTGTATGATCAGAGAGTCAGTTCAGACACAAATAAGCACGCAAGTCAAGACTAAAAACATACCTTTAGCCAGCACGGTGGCACTGAGGGTTGAGGTGCTGGACGCCTTACCTCGCACCACACCGGCGACCCGGGTTTGGGAATGGACTCAAGTCATTTCGGGGTCAGCCAGGGGAGGAAGGAGAGAGAGTGTCCAGAAGACTGCTCTCCTTCCTCAGGGTGGGGAGATTTGCACTGCGCACCGTTGACTGACATCTAACAGTGGCTGGGGGTCGGCATAGGCATTTAGCCATGTAAGGGATTTGTCCACGTCCAGGGCGATTGGCTGCCTCAGCTGAGGTGGAGGCAGCCTCTATGCCCATTGCATGGATGTGGGTGTGGGAGAAAAATGGCAGAAAATTCCAGGACTTGAGAGGACCTGTGATGGTCTGATCACTCTGGTGAGTCCACCCCAACACCAGATCTGATATACCGGGGTGGGCAGAGCATGCCAGCACTCCTCATCCTGGCCCTGCTGCAGAGGGAGAATCCTTGGGGGAACTCTGGAGGATGGAGGGACTAGGAGATCATGGGCCAGAGGATGTACCCCTCCATGGGAGGGGTCATAGCCCCTGTCGAGTCTGCGGCAGCGAGGTAAACTGTATATAGAAAAAAAAAACATACCTTTAGCTCCCATCATTGCAGATCAAAAGCCTGGTTAACCTAGTGGACAAAAAAAGCTAATTAGTTAGATGCTAAAGTGGAAAGATAAGATGTTGGTTACCTTGGACAGCAGTACAAATAATTAGTAAGAAATCCCTGAGGAGTTTCTTAGGCTTGACTGTACAGAGTAACACATCAATCATGCAACAACTTGTCAGAACACTGCATTGGGGGACAGCTGCCCTTAATAATTGACATAAGCAGTTCCTGGAAGTAGAATAGGCTAATGCAATTAATGCACTGAGCCAGAAATATGGTACCCTCTAATTGTAATAAGATTCAGAGCTAACAGTGGTCACTCTGCAAGGTAAAATTGCAATATCTAAGAACATCAACCAAGTTACATTCATATACGAGAGGGTCAGGAGAACTGCAGCATCAGACTTTACTTCCCTAACAATAGTTCCTTAATGGTATCACCCTGTGAGGTAATCCTACTTGCAGGCTCACCACTTTCTTGAACAGGCTCAGTACCTTTGTGATGGACAAGTGTCTGTAGGTAAGGATAATCTGATATAGTGGAGCTTGGGCAGAGGCTCTGGCTGATGGCTGTCGCCACTGCTGATGCCCACGGTAGATGCCCTTATTCCATGGCCCTTAACAGATCGTCCACCATGCAGATGCCCACTTGAAACAAGGGCTGCAAGATATATGGGATGGATGCCCCACCCTCATCATTTTGTGATTGGCTGCATTGATGAGGAACTCCCTGGACAACCCTGGGGAAGCTGGTGGTCTCCTGGAGATTGGTGTGGGGGAGGGGGTTGCCAGCTCAAAATCCTACCTCTTGACCCCTTGTTGTGGCTCCAGTCAGGCTTCCAGTCATTCTGAGGGTGAAGCCTTTGCTGCATAGGTAGGATTAAAGTCCAGGGCAGGATGTTTAAAATCTGCGCACCTCTCCTCCAATTTCCCACCCACAGCCTTTTGAGGAGCTCTGTCTGGCTACTGTTTAATTTGCATACAGAAATGCATTCCACCCTGAGGAAAGGGTAAGTGGACACACTAAAATGTTGGTGGATTCAGGGGTGTTTCTTCTTCTTTTTTGGTACACATGAGTAAACATTTTAAAATTAAATCAGCTAGGTGGGTGGTCTATTGTTCCTATATCCTCTGTAGTAAATAAATTGCAACCCTTCAGAACTCCTCCCCGAAAACATGAGCTGAATATATATTGGTTGGTTGGAATCCATGTAACAAATCGGTTATTATTCGAGGTAATCAGGAAATGATCTTGGACAAAAGAGACAACTGGGCTCAAAACCCCTTTCTGAGACTCAAAGGTCTAGGTGCAAAATAGCAGGAACAATTCTAGTAAAAACATCAAACTAAATGGATAATTCTATCTGCACTCTTGTATATAAAAATGGGGTTCTACCTGTTATGTTGCAAAAACTTAACTGATTCACATAGCAAAAAAATATTTCAGTTCGTACAAGATAAAGTCAAAAGCATTTTTAGTCTAATGCACAGTCAACAAAGCTCTGAGGATGGGGTCATAGTTACTCCGAAACACCAGCACGCACAACGTGAGCTGACTTGGCAATGGTGGACAAGGCTTTGAGCAGTGGCAAGACGGAAAGATGCCCCTATCCTGGGGATCTAATGAGTCTTTTTCTACACACATAAAAAAGGTTCGTCATTAAATACCAAAGTCAGCAATGGTTTGTTTTGGCATGGATCAGTGTTTGCATATGTTCCGGTGGATGAGGATGTGCAAAAGTGATTTCTGGGAAAGAGGAAAAAGTTGTTTTCTTTCAGTATTGGATTAGGCAATTGAGCCGAGAATACTTCAAATGTCCAGAATACTCAAAGCTGCATGGAGTTCCGGGTCAGTGACTTTTTAGTCATTGACTGTGCATTGGACTAAAAATGCTTTTAGTTTTATCTTGTACGAATTAGAACATTTTTTGCTATGTGAATCTATTTACATATCTTTTTTTAACCAGGAGAGACACACTAAACTGAAAGCTTGTTTACAGGTGTGACCTGGGAGCACAAGGAAGTTAAGTGACACAGTACGCAAGTGCAGATAGAATTATCCATTTGGGCAGATGTTTTTACTACAATCAGAAAATGATATGTGTTGTTCACAAATTCTTTATATTTGTACTTTTAAGAGTCCCTGTAAAGATAAGAGTGAAGCTGTTTTACCTTGTTTGTCCCTGAAGCACCGGTAGACTATTTTATTTTTGCTAGTTTTTCATTTAAACAATAATGCATGACAGAGGGGTGTTGCTGTGAGATTGACACACGCCTCGGGTGTGGTGTAGCATGAAGCCGCAGACTGAGTGGCACACGCTACCTGAGGCATGTGTAAATCTCACAACATACTCTCTGTTGCACATTACTGCCATTATAACATGGGCATGAAGAAAAAAACGTTTTTTAATGCACAATAACATTATTTTTATTAATGTCAAGAGAATACAAGCTGTTGTTCTTCTGCCTATAGCAAAATAGTCCCAACTTGACATATGGAGATCTGTGCTATGTATGATCTTATCTGTTTTTTTATTTCAGCACGTGTTTTATTAGGAGCCAGTGTCACCATAGGAGGGGCATGCATGCTGATTTTACTTCTAGCCCTATTCGCTGTTGTGTATAGGCATTTCTGTCAAAGTGGAAGGCATCATTTTCCAATGAAGAGTACACAGCAATAAAATAGGAGGTGTCTCCATGTTAATTTATGTTCAGTTTATGTTATCTGGCCCTTGTACAATGACAAGAGAGGGTGACGTTTCCATCATGCACCTGCATTGAGAGTGGGCCAAACAGAAACCTTGGCTGGAGATAGAACAATTATTGCAGGAGGGGCCTGCATGTAGATTTCGGTCTCCGCCCTGTTCACAGTGTCATGCTGTCCAGCTGTATGTGAGGGTGGAGTCTCATCATTAGTATGGCCAGTTACACCACGCAATACAGGATTTTGATGATCGCTGACATCATTAACGGCTCCTATTTCACTGTTGGAGCATGTGCCGGAGAGTGCTGCGCCGAGATTAATGCTGGTATACTTTGCTACTTCATTGACTTAACAGTCCCAGCTGTTCCATTTCATGTTCACTAGGTCCCGGTACCATAACTTGTTGATCACCATAGTCACAAGAAAAGTTGCTCAACAGCTCTTGACTGGCAGCACCGTCGCAGAAATGAAAATAGATCTCTGACATTTTGAGTGGCTTTTTAGGTTATGTGAAAAACGTGCTGCTTTTGAACTTTTTTAAACCATGGTTTCACACAGGTGGTATTACAAATTGTGGCTGCGACAGGATTTTAAAAACTAACATTCTGTGATCACTTGAGCTACATGCCTGGAGACATGCAATCAGGTTAAATATGTACCTTTTATGTTTGTTGTAGAATTTACACACGGCCAAATCCTCAGTCTGACCAATCAGCGTCCAGAATTTTTTTATGTCCATTTTATAATTTCTGATAAATTCCAGTTTATCCTTGACTACAAGATGAGGTTGACAGCATATGAAAAAATAGAATAAATGATAGATAAGTGTGTATTACAAGGCAGTAATACCATCAAGAGGTTTTGGGGACATGGAAACTCGAGAGCAAAGCTCAGGAGGTTCCCAAAGTTCCCAGAACCTCGAGATGATTTTACTGCCTTGAAATACACATTTATTTATCTTTTAATTTTTCATAATATATGGATCCATTTACAAAAAAAAAATCCTCAGCTTCACAACGGGCACCCGACCACTTCACTGAAGACTCACTCAACAGCAAGTGCCCTGCTCACTGAGCACTCAAGCACTGTATTGAAGAATCACTTGCTCAAGACCTCACTGGCTTACCTGTTGACTGCAGAGTTGGATGAAAGCATGAACAACCAGATCATTATTTAAATTTAAAACAAAACAAAAAAAAATTGTCGATCATAGGATGCAAGGGAATTCCTCTTGCTAAGCAAGAGACAGCTGCCATATTTTCAATAATGTTTGGCCAACCTACGAATGAAAAGTGACCAATCGCAAGGCATGGTTTATGTTTCCAGTCTTGGAAGGGCACTTGGCACCATGGCAACCAGGTTAGTGTGGGAGGTAGCCCTGCACTTGCGCTGTTCTACTTTTTTGATAATACTATTGTTCAGAGCTCTGAACAATAGTATTATGGGCTCTGAATGATAGTATTACCAGTTGTGAACAATATTATCATTGGGGCTGTGGTGTATTGCCATGATTTTTTTGTATGCTTTAGAATACTATTATTTAGCTTATCCATATATTATAACCTAAAAAATTTTAACTTTATAATGTTTATCATCAGCAACCATTCAGGTGACAGATAAGGACTTTCTGATAGAACATTTCATGAATGGAACTCATTCCATTTGGTGGTGATGTTAAATTACTAACTTTTTACTGCACTAATCAGTTAAAGGAAAAGTGAGCTGGGAATTTATACAATATGCATGATATGTATTATCTGTGTACCAGCTAAGGAGGTTCATATAGTTATGGTCACTTAAAATATTTATTTATTTAAATGTATTTGATACAGGGAGACCAGAAGGGATTCAAAACATAGCAGGTATTGTGGTATGGTGGTGGGAGCACTGGGTGACTCAATTACGCTGGATGGCTTTACAGTGTTCCACCAGGACAGATTATCCAAGTGGGGTGACGGCTGCTTAATCTACGTAAAAAAAGAGATTAAAGCCCAGCTTCTACCTAATAGCTTCCAAACCGAAGAGGCACAAACCCTCAGCCTAAAAGTCACACTGGGTAAACAGGACAAAGTGTTGCTTCTATTTGTAGTGTACATACTCCCGGGACTCTTAAAACTGGCATCCAGCAAGTAATAAGTAACCTGGAGCAGCATAAAACCAACTGGAAACATATTATTGTCGGTGATTTTAACACCAACTGGCTGGCTAGTGACTCCCAAGCAGTTCAGGACCAGGTATCCAGGCTCTGCCTCACACAGCTTGTCTCAACAGCCACCAGATTTAATTACGAAACTGGCACAAGCTCGCGCATTGATTGACTTCTGGCTAGCTGCCCAGAACACATCTCTGAGGTCACTGCCCTTCCTGACACCCTCAGTGATCATTCTCCAGTAATGTGCAACTGGTCAAACAAAGCCCCCAGGAGTGATCCCCAGGTTTCTTGAAACCATTCCCTGAGACCTGGGCTGCTGGACTCCTTTAGGCAATACCTGAATCTAATAGACTGAACAGTGCTAGGCAAAGCTGAGGACGGTAACCAAGCCCTCAATCTCTTTATCAGAATCTTTGCCAAAGCCTGCAATATCTTTGCCCCCTTCAAAGCCAAAAGAACTCATGGGGGAGAAAACCCCTGGCTCACAAGTGCTATACTTAAGCTAATTAGGGAAAGGGATAACTTGTGGCAAAGGGCAAAAGTCTCCTGTACTGCATCAGATCTCATCAAGTATAAGTCCACAAGGAACACCTGTACCAAACTCATCCATCAGACTAAGGTGGCTTACTACAATGACCCATTAAAAAAGAGCTGGGGGTGAGGTAAGGAGTTCTGGAACTCAGTTAAATCTCTCACTGGCAAACCCCCTAAAGCACAACTGGTTCTTATAGAAACTGCAGCCAGGACACTGCAGGAGCCCACAAACATTGACAATGCCTTCAATCAGACCTTCCCAGATCTAAGCAATGTACTTCCCAGTGACTACCTGTCTCCCACTCCCCCTACTCACACTGATATCCCCCCACAACCCAGGGAAGTCCCCCCTTTCTGCTTTGAGCAGCTGACCAGGAAAGACACCATCAAGTGTGTAAAGCATGTTCTAGGGAAGACAAGAATGGGAAGTGACCTTGTAAACATGAAAATGGTGGCACTTACTGTTAACGAACTGGCAGAACCACTAACGAAGGTCTTTAATGCCTCACGCAGATCAAGAGTGTTCCTTGACAAATGGAAGAAGGTATTTGTCACTCTGGTCCACAAGGCAGGGAATGCTACCAATATATCTAAGTACAGACCCATCTTCATTCTCTCTCCCCTGTCCAAAGCACTTGAATGAGCAGTCTCTGACCAGCTGTCTGAGTACCTTCTGAAACACAACCTACTCTGTGCCCAGCAACACAGGTTCCAGAAAAAACATTCCACCATTACCGCACTGGTTGAGTTCATCACGCAAATCTACGATGCCTTTGGTGCTGGTCTTACAGTGACATAGAGACACACAGTGAATACAAAGAAAGTATGCATAATAATGGGCCTCGGAGCAGAAAATGAGCACTTGGAATACTAAATTGCTTATATCTCAGGAACTGTACAACACAGAAAAAAAATTAGAATGTCATATAATTTATGACTTTCCTGGCTAGTTTTGCACTTAGCCCTCTAGTGGGGGACTAAGCATTTTTCTGACGAAAAGTCCGTATCTCGAAGGGTTTCCGAGATATGGGCCCCGAAAGGTGCTACGGACCCCGTAATGTTAGTCTATGGGGAAAATTGTCAACTTTGGAGTACCGTTACATTACAGCCCTGTACTATTTTGTCACCAAACCATGAAAAGGCACATCTGACAGATGTTGGCTTTCTTCCCTCCAAATTTCAGCCCAAAAGACCAAACCATTCTTTTGCAGCAGGGTGGCAAAGATTTCCTAATCTTTTGGGCAGAATGTCTCAAATTAGTGTCGCAAATCATGACACTTTCGCAAAAAAATCACGAAAGTGTCGCAAATTCGACACTACCTTGTAACACTACAGTTTACAAAAATTTCAAAAACATATTTCTGGGGTGTTTAACTCCCCCCAAAAAAAGACATGGCTAGCATCCTCAGGGCTCGACTAGGTTAACACAAAAAAAACTGTGTCCCTAGAGGGTCCCAAATTTAAATGCCAAGCATTTCTATGACCAGTAACTGAAAAATAAATGGCTGACTCACGACACTACTGGGGTCATTTGTGACACTAAAAACTGCATTTGCAACGCTGTCAAACTTTTTGTTAACTTTTCCCATTGACTATAATGGGAAAATTGTTTTTTAAATAACGTTTGAACCGTTTTATTTTTTTTTTCAGGAAATCTTCGGAAGGCACATTGGGGACCCCGGCCACATGTTCCCTGAAGGTTTTGAACTGGTTGCTCAAACTGTGCGACCTGCAGACGCGAGCAAAGAATGTGCAAAAAAGCATAAATGTGACTTTCTATTGTGCTCTATAGCTCTGCAACTGTGTATCTGACCATTATAAAACTTGGCAGATCCAGGGATCTATGGCACTGGTCCATGTCTGCCAAATTTCAGGTAAATCTGTCATATGGTGGCAAAGTTATTAAGCTGCAACTTTTCACACTTTAACCTTAAATCGGGTACTCAACTCTAACTATAGTGGCACTACCATGCCACTATTTTTATATATATATATATATATATATATATATATATATATATATATATATATATATATATAATATATATAACAAAACAATAACTGGAAAAAAAATTACACAGGATAAACAGTAAGGTAGACAGACGTGTAGGGAGTAATGCGATGTACTGGCTGTGGGGCAGCAGTCTTCCGGGAGTTTTTCTTGAGGCTGAGATACTGCCCTATTTGCAGGCAACTCTCTGCCCTGAGGGAAAAGACTGCCCATCTTCAGGCCACACTGGACAGTTGAAAGGGAACCTCCCCCACCCAGGCAGCACCAGGGCCACCACCGCCAGTACCTCAGAGATTGTTCAAGAAAGCACAACAGTTGGACCACAGTGGGCTCAGGGAGGGTGAAGTTGGTGGAACAAAGGCACACCCAGTCAGTTGTACCACTCCACAATCCATACACCATTCTGATGGAGCATAGTTCCCCTATGGATGCACCCACAGAGGAGACTAAGGAGGTTGCGGACAACTGTCGCAAGGGAGCCCCACAGGAAGGAGGCAGATGACACCGCAGGGAAAGGAAGCAGCTTCTGGTGGGGGATTCAGTTATTAGGGGGATAGAACTGGGGGAGCAAGGGAAAACTGAAGTAAGTTGCCTGCCTGGTACCATGGCTTGGAGAGACAGGAAGCACATCCTCAGGATCATGAGAACAGCTGCATGGGAGACTGAGCTGAATATCATTGTCCACCTAGGGATGAATGAATTGGCTCAACATGCAATTAGAGCAGTGCAAGAGGAGTCTGTGGAGTTGGGAGGGGCCTAAGGCAAGTGGCATGCACAGTATCCTTCTCAGAGGTGCTGCCTGTCTATGGCAAGGGTGAGGCGAGGGTACTTCGCACCATGCGATTCAATGAATGGTTGAAAAAATGGTGCAGAGCACAGGGGTTTGGCTTCATTGGGGACTGAGGTTCCACCTGGAGGGACACCAGCCTATACTGGGGTGTGCTCTTATCAGGTCATAAACCACACCTCGTCTTGTCTTATTCCTTACATATAAGACAAAAGAAGGCTAAAAGCCCACTGAGATAGTCTCCCACACTAAGAGGGAAATTTACCTATGGAGGCTTGGAATTAAGCCACTTAGCGAATTTTTAAAAAGATAAAAATGATTAGATTGAACAATATGTTGTGGGAGAGCATTACACACTTTAGGAGCTCTGAAAAAATTATCCCTCTTAGTAGAACTGGCCCAGTCAACAAGTTGTTTGTTGTGAAGTCTTGCCATCATCCGTCTATTGGACAACTTCAAGCCACATAAGTCCATCATTTCAGGGGATTGTTAAATGTTAAAAGTGAACAGAGATCACCTCTATGTCTCCTATTGTAAAAGGAAAACAGATTAATTTCACTTAGTCTAATCTATTGTTTAGATAATAGTTAGTGTTCAGATTTCTGTTACCAAATTGCACAATAGTGCAGTGCACTTATCAACATTGAATCTCATGCTGTTCCTAATTGCCCATAGTTCTATGTTTTAAGGTCTTGGGTTAAAGAAATGACACCTTCGATATTGTCAATCTTACCCCCAAGTTTGGTGTCATCAGCAAACTTGGAGAGCACGTTACCATTGCTAACAACCCTATCACTGATGAAAATGTTAAATAATAATGGTTCCAGAACAGATTCTTGCGGGACACTACTGCTCACAATTCCTGGGTTAGAGAGGTGACCATTTATTCTTACCTTCTAGGTCTGGTTTGTTAACCACATATTAACCCAGTTCACCAGGCAGGGTGAAAACCCAAGCATAAATTGTTTATTTATTAACTTATTATGTGATACAGTATCAAAAGCTCAGCTATAGTCAAGTAAAATAACATCCATGGGGGTACCCTCATCAAGTTCTTCACTTACGTGTTTATAGAAATAAATTAAATTGGTAGTACAGGAATACCCACTTTTAAAGCCATGTTGGGTAACATCTGTTCATTCTAAGGCAATAATTTCTTTCTCAAGATATGATTTGATTATACATTCCATTATTTTACATACTCTGGAGGTTAAGATTATAGGTCAGTAGATTTTAGCTTCGGACTTACTGACCTTTTTAAAAAACTCTAGACAGAGCCAATATGGCTGCAAGAGGATTTTACTGAAGGATTATGATATCTGGAATTAGTACAGCATTTTGTTGTTAAATGTTCCATGTAACATTTTTCATATTACACGGAATATGGTATGTATTGTCATATATGAAAGAGAAATTAGCAGTCTGTTACTAATGTGACACAGCCTCAGGATACGAGGAGGCTCATGAAGTTACACCTGGCAATAAAGGTAACGAAAAGTATCATAAACCTGGTATTAGCTACCCACAAGGCATATGTTCAGCAGTTGGTTAGAAGATGTAATCATTAAAAAAAGTTACATATATATATATATATATATATATATATACCGCAATGTCAGAAAATATAAATTTATATAAAAGACCATTTTTCACGTGTTGGAGTGAAGCACTGAGGATATAAAATGGCCAGGTGTTTATCCATTGTGTGTGTGTATATATATATATGTATATATATATATATTCCTTCTCTTGAGCGACATTTTCTTTAGAACTGTGGGTCCAAAGAACTCTGCAATACAAGTTACAAATGCAGGCACGTATTCTAAAAAAAACAATAAAAAGCAGGATATTATTATATCAGATGCTCATTTAGTCATAATACAATAAAAACACTTCTGTTGCAAAGTATGCCGTCTTTATATACTGGAAATAAAGATAAGCTATAGACATCTTACAGAAAGTGTACAAGTTCAAAGCAATCATTCACAGTTGGGCTATAGCAATCCCCCCCCGGTATAGATCTATTATGGCTGAGGATCTGATATAATAATGCCCTGCTTTTAATCTGTTTTTTAGAATAGATTCCCGACATTTGGAATTATGGTACTGCAGAGTTCATTGGTTCCATAGTTCTAAATAAAATGTCTTTTAAGAGAAATGGTATATAAATGAATACCTGTACATTTTATATGCTTAGTGCTTCACTCCAACATCCACAAAATGGATTTCTATATACATTTATATTTCCTGATATTAAAGTTTATTTCTAAAGCATTTTTTCTAATTACATGCACTAGCCAACTATGAAAATATGCCTTGTGGGTAGTTTATACCAGATTTGATATTATACTTTTCGTTACCATAATTGCTGGTTTTAATTTTATAAGTGCCTCCAAGTATGCTGAGGTTGTGTAACATTTGGTGTTTTACATTTTTTATTTGTACACATCACTAGTGGTGGATAACATAAGGGCACTTCTGCATTAAGTTACTAACTCTGATGAGGCTTAGCTTCTGGAGTGAAACATTAGCGGTTTTTACCCCCAGTCTGGCGCAGCATTGCTTCCTGCTCTTTACTGCACTGCTGCACTTTTGCTGTTTTTAATATTCATCCTATGAATTCACATATGCTTTTTTTATGAAGTTGGTTAAAGTTTTATTGCTGAATATGGAATAAAGCTGCTTTTTATTTTATGTACAAGTGGCAAGTACACAAAAGTGCAATAGTACAATGAACAGCACGGAGCAATGCTACAATAGATTATTGCAAAAAATGAATATTTCTTTCTAAAACATCACTGGAGTTGGGCTCCCATTGTCTGCTTTCTTTTTTTCATTAACTCATAGACCTGGGGCTGGGCACCTAGTGTCAGAATGGAGGGTTGGCAGTGCCGGGGTTTGGCTGTCATTGTCCACTTACTTTTTTTCATTTACTGTCTGACTCCAGGGCTGGGCACTTGGTGTCAGAATGGAGGGAGTTTGGTGGCACCAGGGTTGAGCAGCAAGTGGTTACTTACTTTTCATTTTAGTTTACCATCCAACCCCAGAATTGAGCACCCAGTGTTGGGGGGAGCTGCACTGGGGTTAAGCTCCTTGTGACTGCCTAGCTATATTGATAGAGGCACCTTAGGTTTTCAAACACAAGCATGATACATATGCTTCTGACCGCTCTGTGTTTGTGTCACAAATCCCTTCCCTGTACCTTATTCAGCATGTTTCTTGCACCTGGCTACCACAGACCCTCATCTGTATTTGCCCCTCTCCATTTCCTGTGCCCACACTCAGCAATTTGAGTGAAAGTGGCATGCCCTGGACTCTTGAATAGTTGAAGCCCAGTTATCAGTCTCCTGCAACAAGCCGAGGCTGACTGCTCAGACCCCAGGTCTAGTTTTATAAAATGTTAATCCACTAACCTCCCTGTAACAGGAGGGATTCACTTTTCTTCAGTTAATTAAAATAAAGTAACAAGTCTCTTTTGGAATGCAGATACCTCCTGAGACTTACAATACCTCTTGTTAAACAGTGAGAGAGATTGGACATGATGGACCTAGAGTCCTTTAAACATTAAATGCATATTCTACAGTGAGGGGTTGGACATGATGGACCTAGAGGTCCTGGTAACCTTCAATTACAATGATGCAGTCAAGGGTTGGACATGATGGGACTCTTGTCCCTTACAACATTAAATTACTATGTTACAGTGAGGGGTTGGACATGATGGACCTCGAGTCCATGACAACCTTAAAATACTATGTTACAGTGATGGGTTGGACATGATGGACCTAGTGCCCTTGACAACCTTAAATTACTATGTTACAGTGAGAATTTGGACATGATGGACCCAGAGTGCTTTACAAGCTTTTCCAGGACCTCTGCATGCACAGCAGAGCAGTGAACTGTTTGAGGATTGTTGGACCTAGGGTTGCCACTTTTGGAAGAGGCAAAAAATGGACACTAAACCACACCCTAAACCCTGTTCCCTAGCCGCACTCACTTTTCATGCTTGATCATGCATTGCTCTTCCTTCAAAGCCATTTGTTAGATCAGTGAGGACTTTAATAGAACAGTAAAAGACAACACTTAAAGCAGCACTTCAACAGAAATGTTAGCATGATGTACCTGTTAAATTTGCTTTTCTGGGGTTTTCCTAATTATTTATTCATTTACTGAAATAATTTTACCAGATAAACACGCAAGGATAAAGGAAATCTCATTTACAGATATCATCGTGGGGGGCAGGGAAATACTGGCCTACATTTTCAGAAGTCCCCTGCAAACTTGCTCAAGTGCCTGCAACACGCTCAAAATAATGAGATATTCAGAAGATGAGCCATGAGATGTGCTCATGCATGTCCAGCTGAATACCCTGAAGATGCACTATTGCGCAGTGGGAGATGCGCGGTGCAGCAGGTGACCTGAGCCTTATGCAGAGCATAGGGAAATGCGCGATGCAAAGCCACTTGCGCAGTGCGCAGAACTGCAGTGTTCTGCTAGGATATGTGAATGACCTCACTGCACATTCCAAGCCTATCTCCCACATTTGCATTGCATTACTGGAATGTATTCAGGCCATTTGCATATCCAAGGCATGCTCAGTTCCAACTTTGCAGGGCTGACTCATCACTTCACAAAGGTGAACAGGAGGCATTGCAGCCTAGCAGGCAGGTGTGATGGAATGTTTGTGTGTGGGTGGGTGTAGTTCATTGGTCTGGCTATAGTGTTATTACCCATAGCCATGCACAGTGAAGCACAAAGAACTGGCACTGACTACCACCTGTAGTGCATGCCTCTTGTAATGTTTTATGTCACCAAAACCCAATAGCACAGCACAGCACAGCACAGCTACATTTGGAGGGGTAGTCACACCTGGTCCACTAGCTCCCCATAGCCATGCACAGGGTCAGACAGGGGTACAGGGGGCCCACCTGGACAGTGGCCACAGGGGCTACCGGGACATGCAGCAGAGGTGGACACAGGGTGACACAGGCTGCTAGGGCTACCACATGCATGTGAAACACCAGCTCCATATGATACATACCATCACCTGCAGTGCCCCACACACTCCAGTATGAGAGGTACCTAGTGGGCACTGCAAGGGATGGCAATGTGCAGACAGTGTCCAGCTGCCAGGTGGCTACATCCAGGGAGTGGTATAGGGTGTTGCTCCCTGGACAGTGCTGGTGGCTTAGGGTTCATCTATCCTGGCATGACTGCTATGTGTGGGTGACTGGACCATGTCCTGCTGCACCTCCAAGGGCTGTATTCAGACAGCCTGACTGCAGTTCTGTGACTTGCCTGTGGGTAACTGGCCATTTAGGCATGCTTTTTCCATGCCTACCTTTGGGCAGCTTATCTCTGAGATGCACAGCAGATGAACCGCACGTTTTGACTGAATATTGGGATGTGTGGCACATTCATGGTAATGCCCCCTCTACATGCGCTTCATACATTATAGATGTGTGATGCTGCATCCAGAGATGCACAGCGTATCTCTCCCTTTTGAACATCGCAGTTCTGCCCATCTTCTGAGATGCGCAGCGCATCTCTACTTTGTGCCACGGCATCTGCTTTGAAAATGTGGACCACTGTTAATAGTATACAATCATACGTTATAAACAAATTGCTTGTTTCCTATAATGTGTACTTTATATCTGTCCTGGATCCAGTTCCTTTTCATGTCCACAGTACTATTTTGAAGCCAAAAGAAGTGAACATACTTTTCACTGGAGGAAACAATTATTTTATAAAAAAATAATTTAAAAGATTTCAAAATACTTACATTCTTTTAGAGATGAAAAAGTTTACCAACAAATAAAAGTGGATGGCAACTGAACCGTTTACTGCTACGAAAAGTAGGGTCAGACTTTTTGCCCAACTTTGCTGCTGTTCTGCTTTTGAGATGCAAAGTGGAAAAGATTAGATTGAAGAGCTGGCAACACGTTCAGGAGAACATTAGCAAAATCTAATATTTAGACACAGTTCAGCTTATATTTCCCATTAGTGCTGTATTCCTCCTCCCCATTATTTATTACTGAGGTCATTTATATGAAAACAGGATCTTTGTTCCTGAAGAGTTTGCATATTCCTGCTACTTTCTTCCTACCTAAAGCCACAGAGCACTGCTTGTGATATCACAGTTACCCCCATGGCAACAGAGTGTGATGTCACAACGGAGGATTATGACTTGAAGTAGGAGTAAGTTATAGAAGCAGATGGACTCTAAAGGAACTCTAAGGGATAAAGATCACATATTCAAATACATTTCCATAGTAATAAATAATGGGGAGGAGAAATATATAAAATAAAAATGGAATACAGGCAGACTTGTACGTAACTGTACCTAGTTGCCTGCTTCTGCCCTGCTCCCACTTTTGTGAAGTGGAATCACATCTGCCCTCCTCCAGTCCTCAGGTACCACCCCCATCCTCCCATGATTTGTTAAAGAGGGTAGTCAGTGGTGTCACTAGTTCTACCCTTAGTTCTTTTAGAATTCTGGGATGCCAGTTGAAAATGAACAAATGCAAATACTTCTTAATACAGTGAATTGTGGGTACACAGAACAGCCTTCTGCAATCCGTTTCTAATTACAACAAACCTTCAAAACAAACTGGATTCAGTAATTTTATGGAGTCGCTAACTGCATGGTTAGTTACCACTGAGACACTGTGTGTGTGTGTGTGTCGGGGGGGGGGTGCAGTCCAGAGTGGCCTCTGGGTCTCTTTCAGCCTCCTACACCCTAGTAAACCTTAATATCTAGTGTGGCGCAAGTGTGCTGCCTGCTGAGAACTTAGAACAGCACCCTGGAAAAATATTACTTTTTAAATTTAGTAGTTTAGTTGCTTTTCCTCTACCAATGAATCGCATTCCCCTCCCTAAATTGTAGGTTTCCTGCTGAATATCACTCACTGTTTCTCTGCTCACTCATTATTTGTCTTCTCACACATTTCCTGCACTCAGACTCTTTCACAAAGGTATGTAAACTTCTGCTTTAAAGTCTACATAGTACAAACAATAAAGTAAAGGCAAATAAGACACCATGTGGTATTACTATAAAAAAATGTAATTTGTGATGGAGAAGGTGTGATTTGATACCTTTTATTGGACCAACATGAGATTAACAGAATTTTAAGCTCTGTGTGATTCAGAGGCTTAAAATGATTCTGTTAATTTCTTGTTGGTCTTATAAAAGGTATTAAATCATCCACTTTGTTCATTTTTTTGTCCAAGGACCAATATGGCAACAAACATTTGCGATGGGGGGTAATTTATAGGATTCATACCCAACAGATATTGCTTGAGCATGTCCTATAAATAAGACACGCGCCTTGCCTGGACATGCAGTGGCCAGCTGAGGAGGTGTGAAGAGGGCTGCGCCAGTTGCCATATGTGCACCCGTGGCACCGAGGATACTGGTAAGGTGGTGGGTGGGTGTTTGGTGCCATGGTGGTGGACCTACCAGATGCCAGGGATTGTGGAACTGTGGAGGGCAGCACTGTGGATCAGTGCTGGGGGGGGGAGCCACTGCATGCTAGGGAGGGTTTTAATGTTTACAATGGGCTGGCAATTGGAAGGAGGGGGGCCCACCAGCACCAGGTAGGGTTTTATTCTTACAATGAGGTGGTGATGGGAGGGAGGGAGTGGGAACAACTAGCACCAGAGAGAGTTTTATTCTTCCAGTGGGCTGATGATTGGAGGGAGGGAGAACCACTAGCACCAGGGAGTTTTTATTCTTCCAACAGGCTGGCGATTGGAGGGAGGAGGGGACCACTAGCACCAGGGAGGGTTTTATTCTTCCAATGGGCTGGCAATTGGAGGGAGGGAAGGAGGAACACTAGCACCAGGAAGATTATTATTCTTCCAACAGGCTGGCAATCAGAGGAGGGACCACTAGTACCAGGGAGGGTTTTACTCTTACAACTGATGGAGGGATGTCATGAACCACAAGGGAGTGGGCATACTCCCTCAGCGGCCAACCAGATAGTTAGCTGCATTACCTCCAGCAGCCACTAGGGTTGCCTGGAGAAAGTCTGGGTTTAGTTCGGTGGTACTTGCATTGCACAAAAGGACCACTGTAACCTCTTTTGTGCAGTGCAGAACCTCTGAATGTGGGGTAGTGCGGCTATTCTTGGCCATGACCCTCCCCTTGCCCACTCCCATACATTATGTTTTGCATGGATGCTAACCCTCCTTGCCCATGCAAAGGCCGTTTTTGACTATGGGGATCTGGAAAAAACCTTGGTTTGCGCAGGCAAAGACCCATTAGCACCTGCACAAAATATTGAATATCGGGACTCAGGTGTTTTGCTGAATATCCCCTATTGTTTTTTTTCTATTCACTTATTCTTTGTCTTGTCACACCTTCCCTGCCCTCAGACTCTTTCACAAAGGTACAGTATGAGAACTCTGTCTACAAAGTGCAAACAGTATAGTAGACCTTGAGATACCATGTGATATTACTATTAATAAAATCCAATTGTAGAAATGAAAGGAAAAGTGTGATTCCTACTGGGATTTGAACCCAGAAATCTTGCCATTTCATGGCATGCTCTTAACTACTTGAGCTGTAGGAGCCCCAAGTCATTAAGCTTCCTGAGTTTTCCCTTGAAACGCACACATTCCTTTCATGGTGTTGCGAAACAGCAACTAGCCAGTCTCTCAAGACTCAAATTACTTCCTATCTCTTTCTCTCCATGCAGTTAATAAGTCACTGTGAGGCAATTTTGAAAATCCAATTGTAGAAAAATTAAAAAAAAATGTAATTTGTGAGGGGGAAAGTAGGTGATTTGATAACCTTTTAGTAGACCTCCAAGAGATTAACAGAATATTAAGCTCTGTGTGATTCAAAAGCTTAAAATTCTGTTAATCTCTTGTTGGTCCAATAAAAGGTATCAAATCACTCACTTTGTTCATCTTTTTGTACAAGGACCAAGACGGCAACAAATATTTGTGATGGGGGTAATTTGAAGGATTTGTCCCTGTCTGCTGTTTGAACTTTTCATTAACCACCCATTCAGCTTCACCGCTCACTGGCATACAGTCTTGACTGGGCTTTGTAACAGAAGAATGCATTAATGAAAGAAAGAAAAAAAATAAGCTTTGTTGTTCATGATTTTGGCTACATGACTTGGAAAGGCTGCTAGTCGAGCACCACCTGTCAGCACTGTGGCATCAGGTTTCCTGTTTTGAAATGAAATCATCCTGGGAAGCAATATGAGTCCTGCACACAGTTAAAAGTTTTTCTTTTATTAGGGGAATCAGGTTTGAAATATCACGTTACTGCTGCCTACAAAGATGCATCTTCATCTTGCTTTTATATGCTATTAAACTTGACGGCGTCTCATGCATTTGGCTATTACTAATTCAAGAGTGCCTCATTGGTGTGGCAGCAAGGGACTGTCTTGTGCCAAACATGGACTCAACCTGGAAATGCACAAGCAAATGTTACACATTCATTCATGTCTTTTCAAATATACTAGTTAATAAAGTGCTACATTTTAACCCTTAGGCTGCCGACAGAATGAGAACGTATAGGAATTTTGGACTGATATGTCACAGCACAGCAAGGGTTAAAAGGAAATTACTGTTTCCAGTGCTGTTTGTTAGAGACATACATACAAAGTGAATTTTTATTGGCCCTTTGCCTCTATATCATTCCAAAATAGATTTGCTGTGATGAGACACAACATAGGGAGGATCTTTTAGGAGACAGGAATCAGGTTAAAGTGAAGGTGGGAGGCAGGGCTGAAAATTTTGGAGTATTATCCTGAAGCCTGGTTACATTTTCTACTATCTTGCCCCCCCCTCCAGACACCAGAGTATATGCTGCCTGTTACTGTACCATGCAATTGAATGGTGTCTACAGGTGACCAGCACTAACAGGCTTAATGCTGTATCTGAACCTTGTCTTAATGTTTTGAAACCCATGTAATTATATTGTGTATATATATATAATTTGAGCTGCCTTCTGTACCCATAGTAAATGTATCCACATCTCTCCTGTAAAAAGGGATTGTATTCTCCAGTGAGTTTACCTGGTCAAGGAAAAATAAGCCAAAATAAATAAACTGACAGGAAGTCCATGGAATTGGTAGTGGGAAAGTGGTACAGCAGAATGCCACCTACAAGCACAAACAGAAGTGAAGTGCACTTTGAGGATCTGTTCCACAGGGAGAAGATTGACGGGGTATGTGACAGTGGAAGGAAGGATCTTCCAGAGATGAGGCCACCTAACATGGAAAAGTAAGTCATCCCAAATTTCTTTTCAACCTTGGGACGTGGAACTGCCTTCCAAGCTGGGAGTACAGGTGGTAGGTAGACTTGGTAGCAGTGACAAGCAACTCACTTCTTAATTTTTTATACTGTTTCACCTTAAGATAGCCCCTTAACCTACCTGGGCTCCTGGGTAGGGCAGTGCGTAATGTTGGAATTCCAATGGAACAGAATTCTGTGAAATTTTGTAAAATTCTGTGGAATTCCATTGGTAGCAGAATTCTGACAGTTCACTTGTGGAATGTTTTTCGCAGATAAATAATTTGCAGTTTATATAAACTAGGGATTCTTTTTCCAGAATCCATGGGAAAGTATTCCACAGTTTATATAATCCACAGAAAAGTTGTCTGTGGGTTATGAAAAAAGAATTCCACAGAACTTAAAAAGAAACTCTGAAAAGCTTTCTGGAGGTAGAGTTGCCATTCTGCTCCGATTCTGATGGTGGAATTCTGCAGTTCACACAGTCGTACTCCTGGGTTGCACCTGGAAATGAGCTTTGGTTCAGTGTGCCTCTCCCAGGCAAAAATTCTACATAAATAAATTCAGATAATTGGGGAGGTAACCTAACTGACATTTGAAGCCCAACATACCCAGATGCTGAGAGCATTTGTAGTCAAGTGAGAGCCAGTGCAGGTGGTGATACAGTAAACAGGACACAGCGATGACTTCAGGCCAAACTGGGGGGCACTAAACAGCAGAGCACATCAAACAAGGAGTCTAGTTTAGACATGGATGGTTTGATAGTAGTCATCTAAATTATGTGACCATAGTCAATGGTGGGCAGGATCAAGTATTCAATAAATTGCCTTTTCAAATCTTGTAAGGGACAACCATTTACCCCGTATGTGGCGCTGAGGTTCTTATAAACTTTTGAGACCAGTGAGTGAATATGTAAGGAACAGAAGATCTAGAAAAATACCATTGTATTTGTGTTGACATACAATACCGAACATACAACCATCAGTGGAGTTGGTATGAAGGTCTGGAATTTGTTAAAGCACTTTTTAGGTGCCAACAGCATTGCAGTAAGGGCCTATTGTGGTCCTGCATACTCTTTGCATTTAGTCACGTTCAAAGGTACATTCTATGTGAGTGATTTGGCTGCATGACATCCTTGATGATGTCAGTGATAGGGCTTCTAGGTCTTGGCGTAGGGTTTTAAACCTACACAAGCCTGGGTTCAATCCTCAGTGTGGAACATTTTTCTGTTTCTCACTACAATTTATGCAGTATTAGAGAAGTTACTATATATTATTGCTGATGTTAGTGATACACTTTCAGCAAGGTTTGAAGTTCTGTATTGCTGACAACTTGGAAAATCCCAGCTCAGACTTTGAGGTTTAAATGCTACTTAAATACCACCAACAGCTTAATCTGGTTCAAGGTCAATTGGCATTCATCTGTATCCCCCTTCCTCTGGTCGTGCCTGAAAATTGGCAGGATTTGTCTAGTGCACTTACCCGGTCAACAAAAGCTAAATAAATAAATAAATAAATAAAAATAAATACTTGGAAAACATTGCTTCAAATAAACAGACAGTTAATTATGAACATCCACTGCAGCTATGTAGGGGAGGTCTGCACTCACTGCTAAATGCCCTTTGCTACAATGCATTTCCTGTATGGAAAGCTTAGTACAGCAGTAGAGCTACAAGCTACCAAGTAGTAGTGGAGTGGGGAGTGGGGAGTGGGGTGGGGGGTTGATCCCCAGAGGAACATAGTTTTCTTTCTCACTACAATTTATTAAGTGTGACAGAAATTGTTAGATACCATTGATAATGATAGCAATACTTTTTCAGCAAGGTTTGAATGTCTGTATTGATGATAACTTGAAATGTTCCAGCACAGACTTTGGTGTTTAAATGCAACTTTGTAAACACTGCTTCAAATAAACAAACCATTAATTATGAACATCCAGTGCAGATATGTAGGGGGTGTCTGCACTCATCGCTCAATGTCCTTTACCGCAGCATTTGTTTCTTTTATAGGAAGCTTAGTACAGCAGTAGAGTTACAGGCTGTCAAGCAGTAGAAGCTGACAGGTATGGGTTCATTCCCCAGAGTGGAACATTTTTTTCTCACTACAATTTATGTAATATGACAGAAATTGTTAGACGTCATCGCTAATGAAAGTGATAGGCTTTCAGCAAGGTTTGAAGTTCTGTATCACTGATAATGTGAAAAGTCCTAGCTCAGACTTTGAGGTTTAAATACGACTTGGGAAACACTACTTTAAATAGAGAGTCTGAGCTGAGCATTTTCAAGTTGTCAGCAATATAGAATGTCAAACCTTGCTAAAGGTCTATCACTGGCATCAGCAGTAAATACAGTATTTAACACTTTCTCTCATACTGCATGAATTGTAGTAAGAACAAAATGTTCCACCCTGGGGCTTGAACTCAAGCCTCCAACTTTTTACTGCTTGGTAGCTGGTACATCTACCACTGTACTAAGCCCCATGATGGAGCATGTTGTTCTTACTACAATTCATGTAGTATGAAAGAAATGGTTAAATGTTATTACTGATGCCAGAGATAGACATTTAGCAAGGTTTGACATTCTGCATTGCTGATGACTTGAACATGTCCAGCTCAGACTCTAAGGTTTAAAGCCACTTAGGAAACTACTTCAGATAGACAGACTGTTCATTACAAAAATTCACTGCAACTGTGTGTGTGTTTGTGTGTGTGTGTGGGGGGGGGCACTCAGTGCTGGATTTCTTTTGCCACACTATGCATCTGTCTATGAAGCGTAGTATAGAGGTAGTGCTACAGACTACCAAGAAATAGAGGGTAGAAGGCCTGGGTTTGACCTCCAGAGTGGATCTTTTTTTTTCTTTCTCACTATAGTATTTGTAGTGTGAGAGAAATTGTTATCTGTTATTTCTTATTTTAATTATAGACTTTCAGCAAGGCTTCTAGCTCAGACACTGAGGTTTAAATGCAACTTAGGAAACATTACTTCAAATAGACTGTTTATTATGAAAATTAATTGTAAATGTGTGTGTGTGTGTTGGGGGGTTGCAGTCAGTGCTGGATGTCCTTTGCCACAACATACATTTCCTGTCTAGGAGACTTAGTACAGCAGTAGAACTACAGGTTACCAAGAAGCAGAAGGTAGAGGGCCTGGTTTGATCTCCAAACCAGAACATTTCTTTCTTTCTCATTACAAATGATTGATGCTGTGTCTCAGAACCCATCCCCCAAGTCATTTCCCTTTTTAATGCCAGGGGAAGCTTGCCAGCCTTCTTTCTGGGCACATACTTATTTCATACAGACCTTCTTTGGCGCCTTTAGTACCAATGGTACCTTGCTTTATTCTGTTACCTGCCTTGGCTAGATTTGAACAAGTTACCATTAAAGGGTTTGAAACCTACTACCAGTACACTGAACAAACCAGTCCATCTGTATTTTAACATAATTTAATAAAGGGTGCACATTTATTGTATGCTATCTTTTGTAAATCGTTGTTTGTGAGACTATGTGAATTTTGTACATAACACTGGCATATTTTCCAGGATCCCCTTCAAAGTCCAATGTACGTACAATAGATGCTGCTTTTTTTAATTAATCTAGAAAGAAAATTAGAGGGAATTGAAATTAGAAATAATTAGTTGAACATACAATGCTGTTATAAGTAATGACATATGGCTCAGAGTTCCTTCAATAAGTGGCATTAATTAGTACACTAATTAAGCTGTGCACAACATAGCAATATTATTTTTAATACTTTAAAACTCCATTTGGTAAATGAAGATATTTTGGAGTATATTGAAACACCCCCAACATTAAACCTTGATTTTATTTTTATTTTTTATTTTTTAAAATAGGTACGAGATAACAGAAATCTACAAAGCAGCTTCCAGTCTCTGGAGGATTGGTTTGGAGTCAATAAACTGGTCCTGAACTTTAAGAAGACAAAGACCATGTCATTTACTAGTCGAAATCAATCTGCTGCTGCTTTTAATTAACCTCTGTCCAGTATACCATGTTTATCTTGTGCTTATACATTACTGACACTTGCAAATGTGTCCCCCTGGGGCAGCTCTGCTAGAGTGTGTATATCACCTTTACTGCTAATTTATTGTTGCTTGTACCTGACCAGGCTCTTCCTGAGCTGGTGATTATATGTTGTGTTTCTCAGTCCTTGTACTTGTCAGACGTGGAACCTTTGCACTTGCACTTGTGCTCAAAGGTGTTAATTCTGAATTATAAATAAATAAATACAATGACTTGTAGGCAATTAAAATAAATAACTAAAACTACTTTCTCCCATTTTCTGTATTTCACCAAGCCCCCCCCCACCACAACAATTAAAGTCCACAAGGCTGTGCCCTTCCTCTGGCTGGTTGGATGGGTAATTGGCTACCACAGCCAATGCCTGTGCTGGTTCTTGGATGACTGGCAGAGGGAGTACCCTTCCTGTGCAGGAGTCAAGGACCTCTTCTCCACAATCCACTTAGTCCCCCTCCCCTGCTAGCCATGGCAGAGGATTCCAGGGCTCTCAAATGACCCACAGTAGGAGATCTGAGAGCCCTGGGATAGCAAAGAATGAAAACTATAATCAGGGAGCTACCTATTCCTATGTGAGTCACAGTAACTCTCCAGAGAACTTAGGAAAGAAGGGGCAACTCACTCAGAAATATTAATATTCTTTGACAATATTTTATTGCTGTGCACCCCACTCTTAGAAGGTTGCCCAAAGCCACCAACATTTCAGGGTCAAATCCCTGCATCAGGACGTGAGGCTTGCCTAAGGATATGGTATTACGTACATTCTGAATATTCCAGCAGTTTTTATTTTTTTTTATCTGACAACCAGACAACTAACAAATCTCCATTATATTCATAGATAAACTTTAAACATTTACATAGATAAACTGTTTTTATAAAACACAAAATAAACCCTAGACTGTGTCTCTAAAGTGTGTGCCTGAACAAAATCCTGTTTCAGTATGTTCCTCTGTGAAACATAAATTGTATACTCAAAAAAAAAAAAGCCAAAACAAAAAAAAAGTATATTACTTTTTATCAGACACCGTAGTAGGACTCTTCTAATACCAGTGTGCTCCATAGAAAAGTTAATTGCCTGCTAAAGACTTCTATTATTTTCATGACAGCTATGGCATCCCAAATAAAATATCCCAGTTATTAAGTATGGGCCGAATGCAGAGGGTTGTCAAACGTTTACATCCCTGGGCCATGTCTGTAAAGTTAGAGATTTACTTGGATTTTGTCTGTTGACTCTCAGCACCCCCCGGCAACCAGACCACATCACCACAAGGGATAAGAAGCAACAAATCTTCCAGGTAGTGCCTCCTTCTTACAATGCAGGTGTACACTGAACTAGCCTTCCCTCCCCACCCAGGATTGGCCTCCAGCTATGTGTTGAGATTAACCAATCAGGACAGTTTCTCACTAGCTCCTTATACTGCTCTGCCTCTAGGAGGCACTGTTAATCTCTGGTCACCTTCCTTCCCCCTCTTTCACATAAATTGACTAATTCTTCTGTTTCCAACTGACAGTCCTGATCTACCCTGCCTGAGCTGCTAATAATCCATATTTTCCTTCTGGGTATCACCCCAACTTAGTTCTCCCCCCCCAGACTTGAACCCTTGCCTCACACAGCCCTGCCCCTCGGCTGTCTGGCTTTGTCTTCTAGGCTATCCTGGCATTGTTATCTCTATCTGACTATTGCTACCTTTGAACCTCCTCCCATTCGCTGCACAGATTAATGCTTTTCCATATTTTCTGTCTACCCACTTCTCCACTTGCTTATTATCACTTCCCTCCCCTAGTGGCCACCCTTGAGCAGTATTACCTCCTGCATCCCTAATTTTTATCATGCTGCCTTTCACTCTCTTCCTATTCTTACTGCAATCACCCCTCATATCACCCCCTTCATTCAAGGATCCAAACACCCCTTTCCACACATTTTCTCCCCACCTTTGGGTTCCCTCCTTACAGGCCCCTTTACCTCATCTCTTCTGACCCTCATGGCTAACAGCACCTTACAGTCTCCACTACATTCACTTGTAGTCCCCTTCCACCTTCACCTCCCCCCTTTCTTTTTTTCATACCCCATCTTCTCCTCAAGCTCCCCTCATTTTCTCTTATAAAATGGCTGAGGTGCTGCATGCTCTTATCTCAACGTCCTATCTCTATTATGACCAGAACCATAATTCTCCTCCTACACCTTACCGGTGCAATCCACCCAAACCCTGGTCCACACTCCCCATGCTCTAGTCCCAACCCAGCAGGCTCCAAAAATTGGAAGTGCATCTCCATGGTCCACCTAAACATTCAGAGCCTCCCAGGAAAAAAGATACCTTCTAGGTCTGGATCTCCTACAACAAATTCAAGGCCATAGCGCTATCCAAGACATGGCTATCCCACAAAATTTCCAATGGGAAGATTGACCTCTATGGCTATACCTCATTCTGAAAAGACAGACTTGGAAAAAAGGGGGGGTGGATGCATGTTTTATGTATTGAACAGGTTCTCTTACAGTGAACTCTGTTTCAACTCTGATTTCTACATGTCTGAGTTTCTTTCCATAAACCTCCTCCTAGATAAAAGTAAAATACTCACCCTACCACAGCCTACTTTCCGCCCCCAGTATCCCCCTTGGACCTCGAGTCCCTATTGGCCTTGAAGAACTTGCTACATCTAAACAGGGAGTGGATATTCCTTGGGGACTTTAACTTAAATTGGGCCTCCAGCCAAGCAGACTCTGCTAGGAAGTGCATCACAGGCCTTGGCCTGCATTAAGTAATCTTTACCCCTACCAGGACAAACTACAAGATTGGGACCCAATCTTTGATTGACTGGATAGTGGTCTCTGACCCCATTCATGTACTCTTCCAGACTGTCTCAGCGACCACTGTGCCACTTTCTGCCTCTGGTCAGCCCAAACACCTAAACCTCTCCCAAATTCATCTTCTCCAGACGTCTGACAAATAACAGTATCGAGAATCTAACCTGTGCTTTCTACCTGATTGACTGGTCCTTCACCAATGCTCCTGGTGACCTAGATTTCATTGTAAACACATTTTCCTCGATCTTTAATGGTGTATGCGATAAATTCACCCCCATCAAGGAAATCAGGGTAAGGGGTTATGTAAACAGATGGGTCTCTCCCAACATCTTAAAACTAATGAGGACCAGAGAAAAGGCCTGGGCTCGCTACCACAAGAACAAGGATCCTTCCCTGCTGGCTTGCTGCAAAACACTTAGGAACAAGTGTAAATCTGACATTAGAAAGGCAAACATTTATTATTTTCAAAACAATCAACTCGGTGAATTGGCTAACCCCCAAAAGCTCTGGGGTACACTAAACTCTCTCCTTGGGAAGAACAAAAAAGCTGAACCTATCACCCTTTTGCAAGGGGACAGGCAGATCAGCAACCCAGATGAAGTTGCAAACATTTTTAATTCATTTTTCGGTGACCTGGAGAAATATAACCCCCCCTTTCTACCCCCACTGTCACTTACCACCCCAACGCAGCAAAAAACTGCCCACCCTTGCCATGAGAACAGTCTCAATTTCTATTTTCTGGCCTTGAAGCCATCGGACACCATCAAGCTCATCCAGAGAAACAACCCCAAGCCTAGTCTAGGGGACGATGGTATTAATTACAAAATGCTGAAGCTTTGCATTTTACTACTTGCTGCCCCCCTGACCAACATACTGAACCACTCTCTTTGCTCTGGCTCCTTCCCCAGCATATGGAAAACAGCCACCATTAAATCCCTCTTAAAATCTGGGGCCAGGAGTGATCTCAGTAATTACCATCCCATCTCTGTCCTTGCTCCGATCTCCAAGATCATTGAAAAGGTGGGTAATTCTTAACTCACGGCCTTCCTCAGTTATCATAATCTACTTACCGAAGCTCAGCATGACTTCAGAGCTGGCCACAGCACTGAAACCGCTTTGGTCAAATTCACCAGTGACATGTAGAAGGCAAACAACAAAGGTCAGTATACAGGCTCTGTCTTTGTTGTTTTGACTAAAGCTTTCAACCTGGTGGACCATAGCCTTCTTCTGGACACCCTCTCGGGCCTGAAAATCTCACAGGATGTAGTTAAATGGGTTGGTAGCTACGGATCCACGACAGGAGTCCAACAGAAATTCTGTCGAACGCCCTGTCAGCGACACCGGCAGGTCGACCGCATTCTGCAGTCTGCTACCAGTTCACTTTTGAATTCTTTGTTTTCTTCGAGGGGCTTTGCCCCCTGAACCCCCACACTTACAGATTCTCAACTCCTGTTGGAGCTGATTGGGGTGGGTGCAGGACCCCCGACAGGCAGCACCGGGTTCCAGCGGGTCTCCCACCATGGCTAGGCACTGTAGTCACTGTGGGGGACCTCGCTGGTGAAATGTCACTGTGAGGGGGGGATAAACGGGTAGCTACCTCTCAAATAAATCTCATAGGACCACTGTAAATGGGCATCTGTCTGAAGACTGCCAAATTAGCTTTGGGGTCCCTCAGGGCTCCATTGTAGGCCCTCTTCTTTTCTCTCTTTTTGTTAATAAGCCCCCCGATATTTGCCTGTCCACTAAAATAGTTCTCTATGCTGATGACACTGCACTCTGCTGTAGTGATAAAAACTTCAATATAATGTTTGCCAACCTGTAAGCTGACTTTACCAGGCTCTTCGCATGGTGTTCTTTCAAAAGCTTAGTTCTTAACTCCAAGAAGACTAAGTTCCTGATCTTCTCAGGCCCTAGGAAAACTATTCAGGGAAGTTTTACCCTCACAGACCTCCAGGAGAACAGCATAGCAAAATGGAGGGCTTTAAATACCTTGGTCTTGTCCTTGACCCCCACTTAACTTTCCACATCCATATTGCCAACCTCATTAAGAAAATTAACATGAGGCTAGGTCTTCTCTACAGAATTAGGAAGTATCTGATTCCTGCCTCCAGATTGCATCTTGCCAGCTCCCTACTCCTACTCCTTCTTGAATATGGTTCCATTGTTTACTCCCTTCCTCCACCTCTTCTCTCTTCTCCAAACTCAGAACATCCTACAGCAATATCACTCGTTTTTTTCTCTGGCCTCCTGGGTCAGCTCATCACTGTTCCCTTTACACCCCCTAAATTGGCTTTCCTTAGAAGGAAGGTTCCATGTTAAAATAGTATTGTTTTTACACAAGATCAACCTTGACTTTCTACCGCATTGCATGTCTTCCCTCTTTACTAAGTCTGTCCCTAAGCGCTACACCAGAGGGACATCCAACGAAATCTGTGCTGTTCCTTTCTACCACACTTTGCATGCCCAAAACTCTATTACCTATTATGAGTCCTAAACTATACAATAGTCTGCCACCAGTCACACAGTCATGTTGCTCCATTTATTCCTTCAGTGCCTCCCTCAGAGACTTTTTCTTTGAAAGTACTGCATGTAGTTGCCCTAATCAGCCACCATGTTAATTATTCCTATGGTTAAAATTGTCCACTACCCAGTTTTGCATACCCCCACTATCCAGCCCTCCCCCTTTTTCCATACTCTCCCCTCCTACTATTCCCTCCTTAATTAAATCCTATGTTGTCCCCCACTCCTGCCTGAATAGAGAGAAATAAACTCTGATTTTGGAATATGTTTATTCTTGACGAGCAGTTTTTCTCATTCTTCTGTAAATATGCTGTTTTTGTTTTGTTTAGTTCACTATGAAATTGACTTCACCCTTATGGTGACTCTTGTACACTGTTAGTGTTCTCAACCTGTACTTTATGAACTGTAATTACTGTATATCTGCTTTCTGTTAACTTTACCTTTTGAGAACCATCTTTGTTCTCCTCTGACGAAAATTGGCTTATTTATTAATGTGTCATGTACCAATGTATTGAATTGTAACATGGACGTTTGTGAAAACAGGGATTTTTGCTCAAATACTTTCCAGTAAAAAATAACATTGATTGATTTGATTTATTGATTCTCGGTTAGTTGCAGCTCCTCTTGCCCATTTTTATGGCTGCACAGCAGAGTTATGCGACGTATTGCTATTATGTAATAGAGAGAGCGGACTCTGGAAGCACATGACCAGATACCTGCACTGTGTCCTTCCACAGTGGAGTTAAATCACATACGGTCCTCTCAGCTGAGTACAGTGCTGTTCTTTCCCCCCTTCCCCTCCCACTGGGTGCACTATTTTCCTGTTCTGTGCTCACTTCTGATTTGGAGCTAGGTGGCACCCCCCACCATATAATGCTTCCTTGGTGTCTATTGGCACCCTGTCCTCTAATCACCAGCCTCATATTTATATAATGTTTCCCTAGTGTCTGGTGGCACCCCACCCTTTGATCACCATCCTTGTATTGCCATAATGTTTCCTTGGTGTCTAGAGGCACCTCTCCACCCTCTGATCACCAGCCCCCTATCTATGTAATATTTCCCTGGTGTCCAGTGGCATCCCCCACCCTCTAATTGCTGCTGTTCCCATGTTTCCCTAATGCCCCCAGTGTCTAGTGGCATGCTTCACCCTCTTATTGCCATCCCCATGTTTCCCTAATGTCTCATTAGTCTAGTGGCACCCCCTGCCCTCTAATTACCATTCCTGTCTTTTCCTAATGATTCCGTCATGTCTAGTGGCACCCCCCACCCTCCAATAACCATCCCCGTGTTTTCCTGGTGTCTAGTGGTACCCCCCAACCTCAATTGCTGGCCCTATATTAATTTCTTAAATGTAACCTGTAATAAAGAAAACAGTCCCTTGATGTTTTTATCTTTGAACCTGTAAAAAAGAAAACTCCCTCACTGATCTCACCCCTTCCACCCTGACTTTCCACTCAGTGGTCACTACCTGATACCCTCATACACCCTCTCTCATCTGAACATGTCTCAGGGTGAAGATCCACTCTGCAATTGAAGACACATCTTGTTGCTGAAACCGGTGACTGCAATATGAGAAACTAAGGTAAGCGTAGTTCAATGTATTTCAAGGGGGTTCTGAACGCTGAGGCATAACTTTGTCATTTTTACATATTTTCACCCCAAATATTCAAAATTTTTTTGGGACCCCACCTCATGAACAATGGAGGTGGAATTATACAAATCAAGCCCAAAGGGTGATTTTGTGGTCACTTGGCAAAATCACCTTTTGGACAGGATTTGAAAATTTTCACCACTGTGTAGGGGCTTCTCTCTTCACCTGGACTGCCCTACCTCTGGCAGATGCCAGAGGTAGGGTGGTCAGGTGGAGAGAGAGAGAAGCCCTTATATAGGACAGAGAATGAGAACCCCTAATAATAAGCAAAAGGGCCAGGAACATCAGAGATCCCTTGGTCCATACAGACCACAAGAGTCCCATTACTAGGGAGGAACATTTTACATCTCTCTTTCTTAGATATTGGCTAGAGATTTGCTATTCTGTCCCTCTAAGGGTCCTGTCTCTCTTTCACAACAGTAGCCACAAAGTAGGTACAGAATTTGATTTCTTTTATCATGACTGCACTACAAGAAATCTTCCATTAGTGCCCAATTTCCTGCACATGATTGACATTTCCAAAGAAAAACAAAACCTACTTTTTTATATTAAGATATGTGCTTACATTTTGTTTGTCCCCCCCCTTTATCTTCTCCTGCATTCTAGCGTAGTCATTTTTTTACAGTAGGCATGTACCATATAATGTATTAACTTATTTAGTTCACCCCCCACCTTAGGTACAGGTCAGCATCTTGTTATATACAGTAAATTATTTTCCTTTAGGACATGAACTATTTGGGACTTATAAGGAGTTATTTTATTTAATAATTTAACACAAGTACCTGCATTGTAAAAATGTGTACACTTTTCCTGTAGTTGGCATCTGAGGCAATCTTTGCCAGAAGGGGAAGCTGCATCAGCTTGTCAGGAGCACGACAGTGGTGTGGCCTCCATTGATGCTGTCAAGGGAATCAGCTGATGCTAAAAAAGCCTTTGACAGAGTCTCATGGGTATTTTTAAGGGAGGCCCTCTAAAAGGCTGGAGTAGACTGAATGTTTCAGAGCTGGATAAAACTAATATATATTCTCCAAAAGCAAAGGCAGAAACTAATTCTGTCATTTCTGGTTCCCCCGGTCGCGACTCAAGACAGGGCTGAGGGACAGTCATACCTGCTCTATGCCATCTACATGGAGTCTTTGGCACAGGCTAGTAGGAGTTCCACTTCTATCAGGGGTATTTAAATGCATTTTGGAGAATATAAGATCCTGCTGTGTGCAGATGATACCTTATTATCTTTGAATAATTTTTCTGAATTATTGAAGCCCCTGTTGGAAATATTATCTATTTACTCTGAATTAGCAGGTTATAAAGTTCATCTAAATAAATCAGAGATTATCTAATTGAATAAGGAATCTAATTATGTTATACCTATTATTTCTATATTTGGTGAATATAGAAAAAGAAATAAGATACTGTATCTAGGGGTTAAAATATATTTACAGTTTCATGATGCTTTCAAATTAAATTATGTACCATTTTTTGAGCAGGTTAGAAGAAATCTTGAAAGATGGAAGTTACTTCTGCTGACTCTGATAAGGGACGAACATTATAAAAATTAATATTCTTCCTTGATTCCTCTTTTCTTTTCTGGCCCTCCCCATCAGAGTCCCATATTGTTTCTTTAAAAATTGGTAAAAGGTGTTGAGAAACTTCCTCTGGCAGGGTAAACAGCCCAGAGGTAATTTGAATAAATCATATGCATCCAAACAACAAGCCAGACTACAGATTCCTAATTTGTTCTGGTATTATATGACATCTCAGTTAGCCTCTACATATTATTGATTTATCAGCAATCAGTAAAAATAGAACAATCAATATTACCCAAATGGAATTTAAATGCTAGCTTATTTGTAAACTTACTTACAGATAGGGTGGTCTTGGAAAGCCTTAGAGTCTCCTCCATTGCTCCTCTAGTAGTCCCTTGCATCTCCACGGATATGGGTAATAAAGCTTTCTTGATCTCTGCCCCTTCCCTTTGGAACTGGCTCCCATCATCCATCTGCCTTTCCCCCTCCCGCCTGTCCTTCAAGTCAAACCTCAGAGCCTGGCTCTTGACTGAGTCAACTTGTAATTGTTTCCCTTGACAACACTGGGGTACGAATTTTCTACCCTTGCTACTAGGATGTGCAGTTGCTGACTGCCTATCACCCAATCCGTGACACAAACCTCTGCCCCCTTTCCTCTCATCTCCAGATTATGTCCAGCTTTTTCCCTCTTGTGTGCTGTATGAGTGATGCCTCCCCTTTCTCTAAACAACTGCCATCTTCTGTGACCTTTCCCCTTCTCCTTTACCCCAGCACTGATACGCTTATGCTCCTTATCTCCTAGTGTCCCCCTAACACTACTATGCTTGTGCTCCCAATTCTACTAGTGTCCAATAGCTTACCTGTCAGAAAGTTGATCATTTCACTCCCCTGTTAGTTACTCTATGTTAGCTTAATGATTACAATTTGTCTTAGCATTAGCATACAGCCTTAATTAACTGTACCTTTTGTCTCTCTGTGACATGGTTTTACCTATGTTTGTACTGCATGTACTGACTGAACTACTTAATTCATGTATTTTAACCTCATGTTGAACTGTTCATTGTATCATGTATTTTATTTGCTGTTTTTGTACCATGTATTGTATTTCTGTCTACCTGCACCATTGTATTGTACCTCTGTTTTGCTTGTTGACTGCCACTATGTGGCCCGGGTCGTGACTGAAAATGGTCCTCTGGATCAGCTCACATACCTGGTCACCAAAGACATACATAAATAAATAAATGAACTTTTCTGTTTTTGAAAACTACTGACTGCACAAGATTGGGGTGTATGTTTTATATTGCAGAAGATAAATTAAATTTATTTGTAGGGATTTGGGACCCATTCTATAAAACCATAGCTCAGCTCAGTTTTTATGCCACCAATGTTGCCTTGGGTACCTCACTGCATCAGACTCATCTAATCCCTTCTGCCTGTCTGGGATTCTGGGATCCTCTTCCTGATGTTGTAGTTTGTCCACAGTCAGAAGCCTCAGAATTTTCCTGACATGGGGGGAGGAACCAAACCCTACTGCCACCTGGTGGAAGCATGTTATTTAGCTTGGCTGTGGTTGGGTGGAGATCACAAGGCACCAGAAGCCTGGTGATGGGGGGTAGGGGACACTGGTGACTAGCAGATGGCATTTAAAGTACCGAGCAGCACTTTTCCTGGTTCTCCCCACTACTCTACCCACCATCCCTGGAGTGGAGAGTCATCTCCATCGTCCCTCTGATATGCAAGGCCTGACCGACACTGCATGGGCGCCCACGATCAATGCCTTGATACTAGTCACGATATGATTTCTGTTGAAGCAGGCATCTCTTCTCCCTCCCATCCATCTGGAATATGAGCATGCCTGCTGTACAGTGTACCCAGACTGTACAGGTTTGGTGCCATGCCTATGATGTGACCTCTAGTCTCCTGCAAGGCAACATAATGCATGGCTGCTGACTTCACTGGGTCAGGCCAATTGTCATTTTTAGAGGATTTTGTTTCATAAATGTTCTGAGTTGATTTATTGATCAACAGTGATTAGACACTGATGGAGTTGAGGCTACATCAATTGGTTATCTGCGGCATAGATATAGTACAGCAGGGATGAGAAAGGTATTGGCTTACTGCCCAGTATACCTCCCAGCTTAGTTGGAATATTATAAATCATGATGTTATTAATAGCCAGTCAGGACTGTTTATTTCTAAATGTTTGATATATTTATATAATCAGAAGAGGGTCTGGCATGCTAATGGTTTCTAAAAACTGGTCCTAAGTTTAGTTGGCATTGCCCTGTTCCCACTCAGGTATTTCTCCAATGTTCTGCAAAGTAAAGCATTCTGACAGTAAATTAAAGTTCCATATTTTAAAAACAAAAGCATTTAACATTAGTTATACCATGCTTTTGTTTATATGTACAGTTACTGAATACTATGGTTAATTAGAAGTCTTTTTTTCACAAGTTTTTTGTGTGCCAGGACTGATCAGCTTCATATTATAAGTCTCTCACCCAAAGAAGTTGTGAATGGTCTCATAATTTATTTATTTGCAATCTGCAATTTGTTGATCGGGAAAGGCACACTGAGCCAAAGCTCATTTTCAGGTGTGTGAGTGTTTTTGTGTGTGTGTGTGTGTGTGTGTGTGTGTGTGTGTGTGTATACACTTGGGTGGAGAACATCAGGAAAAATTAGTACAGTGCAATGAATAGTAATACCAATGCAAAAGTAGCAAAAATTAGTACAGGGCAATAAGTAATATCACAATAAACATAAAAGCAGTGAAAACTGGCCCATTGTAATTAGTAATAGCAAAGATATGATAGCAACAGTTGTACAGTGCACATAGCACCATAAGCTTAATAGTAGTAGCAATTGATACCATATGAGGAGTAATAACACAATAAATATTACAGTGCAATGCATAATAAAACAATAAACAAAACAGTAGCAGAAATTTATACAGTGCAATGAACAATGCAATAAATATAACAGTAACTGTTACAGTGCAATGAGTACATAAGGGAACCAATGGAAAACTACTGCCCCATCTTGTTGCTCTGCCCACTGTTTAAAATGCTTGAAAGGTTAGTTTATAATCAGTTACAGGGTTATTTGGAACAACGTCAACTGCTCACTGACAAACAGCATGAGTTTAGGAAAAACCATGGCACAAACACTGCACTGATTAGACTATCAATTGATATGCTTGCAGCTTTGGATAAAGTACTATCTACAGGTGCTGTATTTGCAGACCTTACCAAAGCCATTGACTTGGTGAACAACGGTCTCCTTATATCTAAATTATAACACTTAGGTCTTGACAGCCTAGCCTGTCAATTGGTTCTCCAACTACCTAGCTAATAGATTCCAGCAAGTCAAGTGGAAGGGAACTCAATTAGAGCAGAACCCCTTAACAGACAGTGTCCCCCAAGGCTCCATCCTGGGTCCATTATTGTTTTCCCTATTTATAAATGACTTGCCCAGAAACTGTGGTGGAGCCATGGTGCTATTATACACTGATGATGTGGCACTATACAATGTATCACAGATCAGCAGTCTATTGACCTCTGATTTATGGAAGCTAGGATACTGGTTAACCACTAACAAACTCATTTTAAATGCCAAGGAAACAAAAACTATACTATTTGCCCCCAAGCATCCTAGTACTTCCAGACAGCACCTGCTTCCAATTGCTACCTCCATGGGTGACCGAACTGAGGTGGTAGCCTCAGTAAAATACCTCAGTGTGTAGTCCCATTCAGCCACCTTGTTGACCACATCTCTAATTCCCTACAGCAAAAAATTGGTCTATTGTGTCACTTGAACAGCTGTCTTACTAAGGATTCCTGGCTCACCCATGCTACCAGTACATTGCTCCCCATCCTATTATGTGGTTCTCCAATTCTGCAGTCCCTAAGGTAAACAGACTTAGATAGGCTAACTGTTCTCTATAATAGAATTAATTGGTTTACTACTGGTGTCCCCTCAAGGACACACCACTAGGATGTCCTCCACTTCTTGAATTGGCCCTCATTGGAATGGAGGTTCTGCTATCCCCACCTCTGACTCACATTCAAGCTTGTCAAAGGTGCTGAGCCTACCTGCCAGTGCAGTGGTAGTGCTAACACTTGTGACCCCAATGACCCAGGTTCAGAAGCAAGCCTAGGGTGTTGGATGGCTGGCTGGTGGGGGGCAGGAGGATTTAACATCTGTAGGACTGCTTTCCTCCTCCTCTGGGTAGGAGGTTGGCACTTAAATTGGCCCCTGATGGAGGATGGGGAAGGTAGCTTGAGCTAGCAGGTAAGGGAGGTGTGGCAGATGTTGGCATATGCACCATGACATCATTGCATGCCATGTCTCTCTCAGGTTGAGAACAGAAAAAAAAACCTGCCACAGGATGATTGCCATCCTCCACAGGCCAGCACCCAGTAACTCAGGCTCCTCCCAGAAATCTGTATTCAGTCCTGGTGAGTCGAAGGACTCCCTGCCACCCTGCCACAGAGGACAAGCTGTGGGGGATGATGGGAGAGGTAAGCCCTGGGAGAAGTCAGGGTGATGGGGCTGGAAGGATTGGTGAGACATGGGAGCCAGACGGAGAAGGGGGAGCATAAAAAAAAGCTTGTTAAAGGTGCTAACCCTCCCAGTCTTAGTGATGTTTTGGCTATAAAAATGCTCAAGAGGACACTACATTCCTCCTCCAGTACCCTGCTTTCTTACTCTGAGTGCAAGGTCTAGTGTGGCTAGGAGATCCTTCACCAGCTCTGCCCCATTCCAATGGAATGTCCTCCCAGCCTCTCTTCTTAACTGTTCCTCCCTAAGTGGTTTTAAAAAATACTCTAAACTGCCCTCCTGGAGCAGTGTTTCTGCAAGTGTATGTGTTGAACAATACGCACCTATTCTGTAACTCTGCACTCCACTTAGCTATCATTACTCAACTAATTGTCCATGCTGAACTATACTCTTAAACCCCAAGGCATGTTGCACACCACTAAATGTATCCTGTTAAATCATGTTGACCCTATATTCCTAACTGTTGTCTACTGTCAGTAATACCCATTTATTGTATCTTGTAATGTTTTACCATCATGTACATCTAAATGTATCCTGTACTGCTTTGCCATATATGTAATTAATTCTATGTTGCAACTAAAAAAGGGAGTTTTAATCTCAGTGTGCCTACCCGGTTAACAAAAATAAATAAATAAATAAATACACAATAGCACAATAAATACAACAGTAGCAACAATTGGTAGCGTGCAGTGAGTAATAATACAATAAGTATAGAGACAGTAACAGCTGGTATTACAATGAGCAATAGCACAACAACTATAATGGTAGCAAACAAACTCTAGCAAGAGTCAATATGGCTGCAAAATATTGCTATTGTGGACAGTGAGAAATGTGTAAACTAGCAATTGTTGCACTAACCACTGAGCCACCTAACTTACTTATACAACTATCTCTAACTTTTACTGTATTCAGGATAGGCACTGTGTTTTGTACTAACTTATTATACTAATCTATGGTATGACTGGGTAACTAAGGTAGTTGACCAGGGAGGTGCAGTGGATGTGGCCTATCTGGACTTCAGAAAGGCCTTCAACACCATCCCCCATAGAAGGCTGATTAGCAAACTGCGCAGCCTATGGGTGGATCCTAAAATAGTTCTGTGGGTGGAGAACTGGCTGAATGGCAGGAGTCAGAGGGTTGTGGTAAACAGGGAGTACTGTGGAAAGGGAGAGATGATGAGTAGGGTGCTGCAGAGGTTGGTGTTGGGCCGGTCCTCTTCAATGTCTTTATTGGGAACATTGCAGAGGGACTGGAGGGGAAGGTATGCCTCTTCACAGATGATACAAAGGTATGCTATAGGGCAGACACACCAGGGGGTGTTGAAAGAATGAAGGAAGACTGTAAAAAACTGGAGAAATGGTGTGAAGAATGGCAGCTGGGATTCACTACAAAGAAGTGCAGGATCATGCACATAGGGCACAAGAACCCAGGGGCAAAGTACAAACTAGGTGGGGAGGTACTGACAGTCACAAAGCAGGAAAGAGACCTGGGAGTTAACATCTTAGAGGACCAAAGAGAAACTAGGCAGTATGGTTAGGTAGCTGGAAAGGCTAGCAAGATGCTTGGATGCATATGCAGGGGTATCATGAGTAGAAAGAGTGAGGTCATCTTGCTCCTATATAAGACACTCATGAGACCACACCTGGAATACTGCATCCAGTTCTGGAGGCCCCATCTGAGAAAGAACATAGGGTGGAGGCGGTGCAGTGGAAGGCAACTAAAATGCTGAAGGGCTTGTGGAATAAGACCCATGAGGAAAGATTAAAGGAGTTAAATACGTATTCCCTGGCAGAAAGGAGGAAGGGAGGACATGATTGAGCCATTAAATACATCACCAGTATGAACTGAGTACAGGAAGGAAGCATCTTCCAAAGTAAGGGATGCTCCAAGTCAAGGGGCACAAAATGAAATTAGAGGGGTAAGGCTCAAGGGAAATGTGAGAAAATATTTTTTTACACAGAGGGTGCTTGATGCCTGAAATAGGCTACCAGAGGGCATGACAGGGGCTAAAATGGTCACAGAATTTAAGAAGGCGTGGGATGGACACAAGGGTATCCTGGAAGCAGGGGGGTGCTACACATTTCAGTTTGAGCATGGGGACTCGTACTAGATAGGGATTAATAGGGCAGACTGGGTGGTGATATGACTCTAACCACTCCAGCTCAACCTTTTACTAAGCACACCCCACCCCACACCCCCAGATCTCCCCACACTCCCTCACTCACCTGAACAGGTCCCAGTGTGAAGATCCACTCTCCATTGAAGACACATTTTGCTGCTGGGACTGGAGACTGCTATATGAGAAATAAAGTAAGTGCGGCTCAATGTATTTCAATGGGTTTTCAGCTGCACTTACCTTATTTCTCATATAGCAGTCACTGGTTTCAGCAGCAAGATGTGTCTTCCATGGGAGAGTGGATCTTCACACTGGGATCTGTTCAGGTAAATGAGGTTGTGTGTGTGGGGGTCTGGGGGAGTGGGATGGTGGGTGCTCAGTGGGAAGTCAGGCTGGGGGTGCCGGGTTGCATCAGCAATGGACCTTTTTTTACAGATTAAAAAAAGTCATTGAGGGGCCATGTTCTTCTTTTCAGGCTCTGAGGGACATTGGAGGGTGAGGGGTTGCCACTAGACACCTCAGTTAAATCAGCAGTGACATGCATAAGGCTGAAACTGATCTAGATAGTGGGGGAATGTAGACTAGCAATTTATGCACTAACCACTGAGCCACCTAATTGCACTTTCTAATTGTTGTGATACACACACACTGTCAAATACGTGTACACATGCTGTATATGTATTCCAGTATAACATAGCAGTGCACTGTCTACACACATTTTTACATATTAAAAAAAGGCATTGAGGGACTTTTTTCCTTTTTTTCAGGCTCCGAGGGCCATTAAAGGGTGGGGGGTTGCCACTAGACACCTCATTTAAATCAGTAGAAACATGCATAGGACTGCAACTGATCTAGATAGTGGGGGAATGTAGACTATAAATTTTTGCACTAACCACTAAGCCACCTAACTATACTTTCTAATTGTTGTGATACACACACACTGACACATACATATACACATATATGCATATATATATATATATATATATATATACATATATATATATATATATATATACCAGTCATGGGCTACATATGCAAATCACCACAGAATGTTATGCTGCTCAACTTTAAAAGCAGAATTACATGGTGCCAAAGGCCTCTCACACAGTTTGCAAAGGTGCTAACAGAAAACATGACACAGTGTTTAGTCCTCCAGGACTCATCAGTATACCTAGTCTGTTTGACACCCCAGTGGAATGGACCAGCTACCCTTAAGGCAGTATACCTTGGATATATTGTGGTGAACCCATTAAAATAAAGAACTCGACCTGCATGCTAATGGCATGCAAATGGGGCCATAAATAGATGCAAATGGCCCCCTGCGCCTTGCATGAATTATGGCCCCATTTGCATGTCACCTTTTGAATATGGGAAATTTGCGCATGGCGCAATGGTACTTGCGCCACCGCAAGTTGAATGCTCCACTCTGACCACTTGCGGTGGCTCAAGTTCCACTGCACCATGCACAGTGGCTGTGGCCGGGGGGTGATATTCAAAGGAGTTGCTCAATAGCGCAACTCCTTTGAATATCGCCCCGGCCACACCCCTGCGCAACTATTTTGTGCAGTGCAAGGGCTTGCGCCACAAAATAGCGCAGTTTGAATATCCAGCCCCCAATGTAAAACAGACCTGTTAAACCCATAAAAGATCCCTTTTAACCCTTTAAGAACTGAATATGTTTGAACATATATAGATTCTGGACATATATATATATATATATACCTGCAGTCTTCTTTAAATGCATATTTTTCCCTCAGTTTTGCTGTTCAAGTGTTGACTGACTGGCTCAATTTTACTGACACTGCCTGTAGCCATCTTACTAATAAGCAATTAATTGTCTGTTAATCATCTGCTCTATTTAAAATGAGGTGTCTACCTTTTAACCATCAAACCCAAGTCAAAGAAGCACCCTCCCTCACACTGAAATCAAAGCAAAGAACCCAAAAGAATGTCACAGAAGGAATTTACGTGAATCCCAGAAGGACCCTACCTCACACAGGAATCAGACCAAAGAATGCCACAGCATGTCACAAATCACTTTAGCCCAACCAAAGAAGCACTTTAGTGCTACTGGCATTTCTTTTCCCTACCCAGCCGTCTGGCACATACTGCAAGTTGTGCTCACCATTAAATGGATACAAGAGCTGATAAACCCATAGCCCTCTTAAAATATTTTTGCTGGTCCCAAGGATATGGTGTTTAAGAAGGCTGCACTGTATAAGCAGAAATAAGAACACTGTAAAATAATTTTTCAAGACAGGTTAATAAAAGGATTAGCTTTGTACATGAAAAGATATGGGAATACATGAGGAATGACTAGACAATAGTGGTCGCCACTAACATCATTTGGCAAAACCAGGAGACATTAATTACATTACTTTTTGTAAACCGTTGAACAATAAGTTAGATACTAAAAAGAGAAGAGATTGATTTAGCTACTTTACAGTTCAAAGAAAAAAACCTGTATGGAGAACAATGCACTTAGCTGGCACAAATAAAATATAACAGTACTAATCTATATTTCATATGCCATTAAGTGGTTGTTTATAAATAGTCTGACCTAGAAAGTGCAGAAAAGGAGATAAGATAATGTTAGATAGATCTATTTCCCCCATTCAAACCATATACTGTTCATTCACTGTTAATCACATCAGTCATTTTGTTACTCCGTTCTTGGAAGGTGTGGTAAGGGGTAGACTTCTTTGACTGGGTCACAGTGGCTGTAGAGAAAGGCTGGGCAGTAGACCTACTGTATCTGGACTTTGGCAAGGCCTTTGACTCAGTCCGCCACAGAAGATAAATAAAAAAAAAAAGCTGTTTGAAACAAATGGAGGCAGTACAGAGAAGAGCAACATAGATGAAACAGAGATGGCAGGGGAATACATACTAGCAAAGACTGCAGAGCCAACATGTGTACCAACTGGAGACCAAGAGAGAGAGGGGGAATATGACAGAGACATTCAAGTACATGACGGACATAAAGACCGAATATATAAATCAAGATACAGAGTTTCTCATGTCTGGCTGCAACTGTAGTGCTCTAACATGCAGTGTGATAGCCAGGGTCACTGGAAATATGCACCCACAATTTTATTACAAAATACACAGTTTTCACCATTCTTCACAAAATAACCTGATTTTCTTGCACTTTATTGAGTTTTTGACCGAATTTGTGTAAAATATTAACATTCTCAAGAAAAGATATTCAAACGTGCTGAAAGTTTGGCATGCAGACTTTGGGTTGGTCAAAACAATACAGTGTGAGAAGCTTTCTATGTGATTCTGCCTTCATCTGATTCACATCCCTGGTTTGGTTTCAGAATCGTCTGGCCATGCATTCATATACTTAAGCACTTAATATCTATGTTAAGGCAGACTATCAAAACTTTTGTTTGCCAGCACAAACACCAGAAACGCTGAAACAATAGTGAGAGTAAAGGTGCAACTTGTACCATTCACCTAAATGGAACACAAAACTACTGTACAATGTAGCACCGCCCCCCCTCCCCCCAGGGCAGGCTTTAGTTCAGTGTTAAAGCTGGGTGGAGCAGAGCCTGTGGAGGTCAAATATTTTGATTAAGGTGACACAATTGGGTAGTGGCTGAGATAAGATCCAGACATGGCGTCACCTGATTCACAGTAATGCACTATAACCACTAGAACAGTGTTTCTCAAATGAGGTCACCATGGCCGCATAATGTCATTATAATGTAACCGCCCAGTCCCCTGGGGTTACTAGAATCCCATTAGTACTAGTCTGAGACAGGTAGAAAAGGCAGCTGGTAGGGAGCTCATTAGGGGCTTCCTACATAATGACATCATTGTTTACTCAATTAGCCTGAGAGAAGGAGGATTATGTCATTTAGAACTCTCGCAGCAGCACAACCATTTCTGAGTCAGCTGCTCAGGGGAAGTTTAGAATGTTTCAGTTTGTCTGAGTTAGATTGTCAGAGTGGCTGTAGGTCTGCCAGTGGGGCTCTGAAAAGGGGGCCCTGGTCATTTCTCACCCTAGTTTGGAAAAGTCCTCAGTTTGCCTGTGAAGTGGTGGAAACTGTTTGCCTGCAGGACTCTAGTTTCACTCCAGGGGGGAGTGAGAGGGATTGCAATGTCTTGCGGATCCAAGGGACAATATCCTGAAGATCCCGAAGTTACAGCTGCCTTAGAGAAGGACTATAAATGGAATCTGACAAGCTACCAGAGAGGGAAAGGTGCCTTTCTGTTGTTCTTTCCATGCCTGAGAGGAAGGAGCAACTAATCTGTGAGTACAGAATTGGAGACTGTTCTCTTGGGAGGTCGTCTGAGGTGTGTGTGCCCAAGATAAGGTTAGATCACACTGGTCAGGACTCCTTTTCACCTCAGGGTGCTAATTTAAAGTAATGTTTGGAAGTCTTTAGCAATTCAGTGGGAATTAAAGGCTTCTTTAGTTGTAACCCTAAAGGAATAGCAGAGACTGTATTTGGGGCAAAGGGTGGTAGGAATGCCATCTGGAGTTTCAGTGCAGGGCTAACTGGTTCATTGATGGGCACCAAGGTCCCCTGGACAGAGGCCGATGCCCAGGATGATTTTAAATGATGTGGTTCAGGCCACAAGCATACCTTTTTGAAAATGAATAGAGATGTTTCAGTGGAAAACTGTACTGCCTAGCAAAGTGTTTCTGGAAAAAGAGAGTACCTGTGTTGCAATGATGAACCATCGTGGGTCCACCTGTGCTTTAACGTAACATCTGTGAATAAAGCCATACGGCACAATCCCATTTACTGCTTTGGACATTCAGCTTATTGCTTCTGTGTGAATGTTACTGGGGTCCCTCAGCAGTTAGGTCTATAGCATACCCCTAGCATCCTCTCCCCTGGCCTGGTGGTAAATACAAAGGGTCATTTTTTAGTATTGTACCCCCACCTCCCATCCTTTAGATAATGAGCCTGGTATACACTCTAAAGATAGGGGTGGTACCAACTGAGTAATTCTGCCAAGACTAAATTGCATGCCATGATTTAGACACTGGTTCCTTGGGGGTGCCAGCAGTGAAAAGTGTCTAGGGGGTTACAATAACTACATCCCCTGTTAGTCTTGTTATGTTCAAGACCCTGTATGCCAAAACATTTGTGGAGCTCTGTAACAGTTTCCACCGTTCCTAGTTGTCCAGCTGATGTTTCCGCTCAATCTAAGTCCTTCCCGTTCAAACTAGGTGGTCCCTTACCAAGATTACTCCCCCCTCCCTCAGTCCATTCTAGTCCCACCGGTACTACTGGTTCACCTCAGTCCATTCCAGTCCGACCGGTACTACCTACTCACTGCAACACACACCCCATCGCCCACTCTTATGCCCCGATACCACCTGCTTAGTATCCCAGAATCTTTCTGCCAGTGTCCCTTCCTCCTACGCGTGTGCTTTTCCATATCCCAAGGACTCCTTTGCAGGCTATGAACATTTTATTGATGGAGAGGATTATAAAGACATCTCTGTATATATTATTTACCTTTATTTCTACACTGTGTATATTTTGTTGTATACATCTTGCTACTGTTGTTTTATGTAGATTTTACTTGTACTCTGTTCTGTACCCTCGTCCTTGCAAACTGCAGGTCCACCTTGTAAATGAGCTTGCTCAATGGTGATCGCCTGGGTAAATAAAGATTTTGATTGATTGATTGATTGACGTGACCAGACCACCAGCAACATTTTGTGTAGTCACAGGGCTGTTTAGAAAATCAATTACAAAGGTAACAGAATGGACAATTTCTTAGCTTTAAATAACCATGGGAGATACATTGCTAATACAAATGTATCAGGGAGTTGATTTAATGTATACTGTGTGAGAAATAAATGTATTATATTAGAGGATTTGGTGTATATTTTGGGGTCTGGAGTGATAAAAATGATGAGTGCAGCCACCAGTAAATCCTGATGGTCTCACTTTGAGGCCCTTTGAGGCCCCCAGGGTCTCGGGCTTCAAAAACCACTGCTCTAGCGCTCACTGACTTTAACAAGTAGCAAAACTGCGATCTTATGATTTACTAATCTAGGGGATAGAATTGTAAAATTGGCCACATTCCCATATTGTTTTGAATTTATTATAATTGGGGGGGGGTGCACCTCTGAAGATAGACTCTTTGTTTGCTTATTTCGTAACATAACACCATCCTTCTATGCTGTGCCCCAGGGGCCAGCTGTAATGTAGAAGATCGATCCACATTAATTGTAACAGTGTTTATTTTTTCACCGCTAGGTTTGCTGGCTTCTTAACCTGTGTGTCCATTGATTGTGGTCTAGAGGCACTAAACTACTTTCACAGCAAGGTCAGTCTGTAGCTCAGTTTCATCAGTAAGGGAAGTTGCTTTAGATACCTTCTCAGCCAGGACGGAAGAGTATTTTTAGGCCTCTGTGTTTCATTAAAGTACAGGAAAGTGCTTCTGCTATACTGTCTCATTTTCTTTGTCAAAGGTCCACTCTAGTCATGTTTCATGGTAGTTTTGTCAGGCTCAGTGAATATGCTTGTAATGTGATGGATTTTCATCTGAATTTAAAGTCTCGTTAGTTTCTTTGATTCCCATGTGGAACAGTGACTTTCACATTTATGGCTGGATAGCCATTTCCCTCTCCCCGGGCCCACCCTGACTAGATTTATATAGGGATGTAACCTGCTGTCTCTTCTGAGGACATACTACATCCATGATTGTAACATGCAATTTGCAACGATGTGTAAGCGAAGTGTGTCTATGTTAAATGTTTCTTTCTATTGCACCTGTAATGTTATCCACTGTTGTAACCTGCACCATGTCTTATTGTCTGCCCTCCCTGTGACAAGGTGCCTTTGTAAACGAGTCTCTGACTCAAAGGTTGTAAATCCGGCTTGCAATAAATAATGAAATAAAATAAATAAATTACCTGCATGTTTAGAAACAGGATACCACATGGCACTAAAAGCTATTAACAGTAGCTATATAGTTTTCACAGAAATGGTGGCGGTAAGCTAAAAAGATTAGCGTAACAGGCGCATTTCCCGAAAAAATGCATTTTCAAAGTAGAAGGAAGTCATTTATTTTTAAGAGATTTTTTCAATGGGCTTAATGAACTTTTTAAACTACTATAGACTCAAAAACTCTGCGTGCTCACTCCTTGGACGTTGCGCTGATGTAGGGACTCGGTAAGAAGGCAGGGCATGGTGCAGTTGACTGAGAGAAGGGAGAGAGGATGTCATTTAATCACAATATAGATTGGGATCACACAGAATAAACTCATTGCTTCCCCCAAAAGAGTAGATAAATAAGAGGTACAAAGCAGACTAAACTGGGCACGGACAAAATCAAAACCAAACAAGATGAACAGATCTGTAGTCCCTGGTCTACCAAGCAGTTAGGGTGATGGTAGTACAGTACCTTTGGCATCTCTCATGTGCTACTTTTTATACAGCTTGGCATTAAAAATTGGGGCTGGCAGTATAACCTAGGGTTTAGAGTAATGAGCTGTGAATGAGCTTGGCACATGCAGCAGCCCAGGGGTTGATTCTCACAACCACCACTTGTATACTGTGTGACCCAAAGCAAGTCACGTAAACTCTCCAGTGCTCCTGGATCGCCCCTGAAAACAGGCATTGAGTGCCTAGTGGGCCTTAACCAGTAACCAAAGAATAAAAGTTTTCCAAAGAATAATAAAAAAAAAGAACAACTGAATGTAGAGATAAAATTATTGATCCTCTTTGTATAGCATAATGGACATATGCAACTTACTGAGGAGTTATGCTTGTGCAGTGTTGTGGATAGTCTGAATGTATTTGAATGAATGTGTTGCTGACTGTCATACATGAATACTTTGCCCATTCATGCTCTTTGTCCCATGGGAAATTACCACCCTGTCGGGGTACCGTGAAGGCAAAGGAACCTTCTTGAGAAGGGTTCCACCCCTAGAGGTGCCATGGGAACATAATTCCTTTAGGGTAAGGGTACCTTAGGAAGGCGCCCCAAGGAGAAAGGTGTGCCGCTGGAGGAGGAGGGGAGGATGGCAGGGGCAAAGAAACAGTGCTTCTGAGTGAGGCTGGAGGAAGCTGGTTTACATAGCTCAGGAAGGAGGTGTGTCTGGTTGCTCCCACCCACTGAACTGCAGGCATGGCCTTTAAATTCAATAAGAGTACACAACTTAGTGAGGAGCTATGCTTGAGCAACGTTGTTGATAATCTGAAGGTATGTGAATGATTGTGTTATTGACCATCTAACGTGGATATTTTGGCCATTTGCACTCTCTGTCTCATGAGGAACTACCAAATGTGAAGGCAAAGGAACCCTCTTCAGGAGTGTTCCACCCCTACAGGTGCCGCAGGAACATAATTCCTTTAGGCTAATGGTACCTTAGGAAGGAGCCCAAAACTATTGCTGCTCATTTTGTTCCCCTTTACTCCAAGTCGCAACTGCAAAGAAGCCCCGGCTTAGTGTGCCTCTCCCAGTTACCAAACTTTTAAATAAATAAAGTAATATTTAGTGACCCTATATTCAAAAGATTAGTGTGGGACTGACCAGATTATCGCTCATGCTAACCTGGATTAGAGCCGTCGCTCCGGGCACAGCCATATTCAGTGGCCCCTGGAGCACTGCCTGATTCTGGCAGTGTGATTGTGTTAACCATACCACTGCGCCAATGTAAATGAAGGCGACCCTCATACATAATGGTGTAGTGGTACATTCAAATGATTTCAGTGGTGCTAAACAGCTCCCTAAGTGGTGCTGTTTACTGCCACCAAAAAAAGTCTTAATGCAGTGCTGAGGCTGGGCCCCAACCCTCCCGAAGGCAGGGGGGGGCTATACTGCAGCCACCCACCCCTGTGTCAAGTCGAACTCCTCCCCCGTTCACCCCTGCTATTGCTTACTCCCAAATCCCTGGAAGTCTGGAGAGTCCTCCTCCCAACAATCACCCCTGACATAAGCCTGTTCCCAAATTCCTGGTAGTCTAGTGGATCCCCTTCCCACCAATGGCTCAGATTCCTGAGTATACCACATCATCTTCCCTTGTGGGCTTGCACCCCCCCCACACACACACACACACCGTATGTCACTGACCCCCTCCCAACTGACACCCCCCATCTGCATACCTACTGAGGAGCCCCACACACACACACACACATACAAACACGCCAATATCGATGGTCAGATCAGAGGCCAGCACAGCCCTCAGCTTATCACCCGAGCTGGCTGCCATCTGACAATCACAGAGCATGATCATGAGTACACACGCGCAATTGCGCTCTGTGACTGTCAGATGGCAGCTGGCCGAGGAGGTGAGTGAAGGGCTGTGTCAGCCGCCGATCCATCTGTGGAGTTAGTGCTGAGTGGTGACCAGGGTAAGGGGTGGGAGGGGGTCCTCAGCAGGTGGAGGTGTCAATCAAGAGGGGGATCGGTGACACCCAGTGTGTGAGTGGGCTGCTAGACCTCCAGGGAAGGTGATGTAGCATACCTGAGAACCTGGCAATCAGGGTGAGGGGGGTCCGCTAGACTACCAGGAATTCAGGTATAGGTTTATGTCAGGGGCATTTAAGGGATGGGGGTCCACTGGACAACCAGGGATCCAGCAGTAGGCCTATGTCATGGGCAAGGCCCCTGGAATTCTGCGGTTCTGTGGTTGAGGAATTTGCCGCAGAATTTGCATCATGACGCAGAATATATATAGTGCCACAGAATTCATTGTTTTTGGTGAATTTTCATATAAATATACTGTTTTTCCATAGTGTCAGGCTTTCTTTCCCACCTCATTTATCCTGAAGCCCCTCTTCTATGTTCAGCATATGATGTCATCAATGACATCACATCATATGTAGCCAATGACAGGACTGCATTCTGCCAGAGAAATGAATAAACATGCCGCAGAAATCAGAAATGCTGTCAGAGAACTAAGGAGCCCTGCCGCAGAAATCAGAAAATTCTGACGCAGAACACCAAGGGCCCTGGTCATGGGCAATCGGGAGGGAGATGGTTCACTAGACTACCAGGAATTCGAGAATAGGCTTATGTCAGGGTAGATCAGGAGGAAGGCATCCACTATTCACCAAGGAATGGAATTCTACATTATGGGCGCTAAGGAGCTGCACACATGCAAATTAGCCCATAACGGGTATGCAGATGGATGCTTAGCCCCTTGCATGCCCAATGAGTTCATTTGCATGCCTGGGCAGAATATGGCCCACAGGAGCCCCGATACTATTCCATTTCAAGCAGGGCTATCTTCTGTAGGCCATATGCACCCTTGGCCTGTGTCGGCGTAGTCCATATCCACTTAGTGCTGTGCTGACATGGCCCAATATTCCGTCAGTTATCATGCTCCATTACTGTGTGCTAACTGACTGCATATAGTTCTGGCCGAACACAATTTTTGGCACAGCACTACAGGCTGCCTTGCCCTTGAGGCTGGCTCTGAATATGGGGCCAAGCTCTCTAAATGGAAAAAAGGATAGCTCTTGAAATAATGTATTCTTACAGTAGAAACTGATTCCAGATCATTTCAGATGGTAAAACAGATGGCTGGACAACAGGACACAGCGGGTAATAGTAAGTGAAGTCCACAGTGAACAAAGGAGGGTTACTAGTGGGGTACCACAGGGTTTAGTACTGGGGCCGGTCCTTTTTATTGTCTTTATAAGTGACATTGCAGAGGGACTAAAAGGGAAAGTATGTCTCTTTGCAGATGACACAAAGATCTGCAACAGGGTTGATAAGCAAGGTGGGGTGGAAAGTATGAGAAGGGACTTGGCAAGATTGAAGGAATGGTCAAATGTATGGCAGCTTAGATTCAACGCAAAGAAGTGCAAAGTAATGCACCTGGGAAACAGAAACCCAGGGCAAGAGTACACAATGGGGAGTGAGATTCTGACAACAACAAAAATGGAAAGGGACCTGGGGTGGTCATATCAGATGACCTAAAGGTGGGCCAGCAATGTGAGAAGGCAGTAAGGAGGGCTGGAGGGATACTGGGATGCATAGGGAGAGGCATCACCAGTAGAAAGCAGGATGTTGTTGGCCCTCTGTACAGACAGTTGGTGAGACCCCATCTGGAGTACTGTGTGCAGTTCTGGAGACCCCATCTCCGCAAAGACATAGACAGTGTGGAGGCTGTCCAGAGGAGAGCAACCAAAATGGTGCAGGGTCTGCACCAGAAGACATATGAAGAAAGACTAAATGAGCTTAAGATGTATAGCCTCAAGGAAAGGAGGGACATGATAGAAACATTCAAATACCTCAAGAGAATCAACAAAGTCCAAGAGGGTAGCATATTTCAAAAAAAGAGATGTGCTAGAAGAAGGGGGCACAATTTGAAGATAGAGGGGGGACGGCTCAGAGGTAATGTGAGGAAGTATTTCTTCACAGAGTGGGTTGTAGATGCATGGAACAGCCTTCCTGAGGAGGCCATAGAGTCAAAAACAGTGGGGGAATTCAAGAATGCATGAGACAGACATAAGACAATTCTTGTGGGGGTAGGAGGAAGTAGGCTGTTGGTTAACTAGGATCTGCAGCATATCTGTTAGGTAGGAAAATGGGCAGACTAGGTGGGCCAAGCGGTCCTTATCTGCTGTCAAATTCTATGTTTCTATGTTTAGATCCTGGAGCAGTGCTTATGGGAACTAACTGACTGGAGCAGTATTTATACAGTGTCATTACAGTAATAGCTCAGTTGTTATTACGGGATGAGATGAAGGTTCTGTCTCTAGCAGTCTGCAAGGCAGTAGCAGGGTCCTTTAAGGATTTCGATTCAGGAATAAGGGCGAGAATGAAAGGGGTCTTTCTGCACAGATGGGCATAAAGTTCCAGCATTGTCCTCTTCACGCACACATATTGGAATCCTTTGGCTAATGATCTGCTACGTTGTTTTAAGATACATTTCAGGCCTGACATTTTTGCATTTTCTAGTGCTTGTTTCTCAGTTCAATGGGTAGTCAATCATCTGTTTGAAAAGGTAAAAGTTGTGAGTAACAATGATTTATCTAGTGGAAGGAAAATCATTATCTAGTGGAAGGAAAATCAATAGTCATATAAAAAATGAAAAATGTCTCAGAAATGACTCAATAAATATAAAAGAAACATCATTCTCACAAAGGCTTGTCACAAGTAACACACATCGTCTACACAGCAGAAAGCTGGGTTTAGCTGAGGGAAGGGAATGCAGCTCCACCACTCAGAGAAAGCACCTTGTGTTTCAGCCTTCAAAGGACAGCTGTAAAAGGAATACTTTGGGGTGAGAGATGAAAAAACAACCCATGTGTTATTCTCTTCACTGTTCCAGATAAACAGCATGCTTACAAAGCCTTACCTAGACTGCATCCTTCTGCTCCAGTCACACCTCTTGGTCCCACATTGGTGCAAGAGGCACATCTACACGGCCCCTCTCAGTGCCAGTGCAAGACGTGCTGGAGTGGGGCCGTGAGTTTGGAGCAGGTTTTCTGTGACATCTGATGATGCATGGATGGCTGATATCACTCCCGCTGCATAGCCGGACTTCCCCATGTCCCCTTTGATAGAGGAGGACACTGCACAATGCCACCAGTGTGGCCAGATGGTTACTGGTCCCCTGATAGCGGGGGGCACTCTGTGCAGAGTTATCAGCGCATCCAGACTTCTCCCAGTCCCCCTCACACTACCACCAGCCATAACCCTCACAGCAATTTTTTTTTTTTTTTAACATTTGTGTCTTTCGACATGGCCCCCAATAGAAAAGCACCGTAATGCATGATGGATAAACCCACTCATGCACATTTGACAGGTCCCCAGAGGCAGGCATGTTTCCACAGCCATAACTTCCTGTTTACAAACAGGGCATCATGGAATCAGAGTGTCTTTGGGGCAATGCGAGCAGTGCTTCCAGTCTGTATAGCAGTTTACACCACTCGCTCCACTTTGTATCCCCAGTCCTGCTGCGGCTCCAGAAGCAGATTAAGGAGTGATATATACCACAACTGCATAAGTGTCCATACTGCCACATTGGCACCGCAGTAACAACTCTGATCTGGCCACAGGCCAGTGGTACAAGTGTGGCAGTGTAAATGCACCTAAAGTGCAAGTTAAAGAATCCTCACCTGTCTGACACTATTGCAGTGTTCATCAGCTGTCTTCACCTGGGATTATTTAGTTGTTTTACACCCTTGTACACAGACATCCTCTGTAAAAGACACACACTCTGATCTGTCCCTATCCTTACATACTCACTTTCTCAAGCACTTACCCCCTCATATAATCACATATAAGTCAATGCTAAATGTATGCCAGCTTCCTCTTTCTATCTTATCCATTTCAGAGACCATAAGAATCAGAATTTTGTGGCCTACTGTTAATGCGGAATCTGAATTTGTGGTTGCAAATAACTGTTATTCCTTTTGCTCAAGCAGCTCCACATGTAAGAAACACACCACACCATTTACATTTGGTAAGACAAGGCCGCAGCTTTACTTCGTTTAATATTTGATTTATACACATCAAATCCTTTTAAGGTATATATACACAACTTAATATTTACAAATATACAGATACATTAATATAAAGACCCTTGGGGCTGCAAATTCATGTGACATGGTATAATCCTGCAACCTTAGTGTCCATCAAATCAGGGAATTCTGGCCCTTGAGTTGTACGGACCCACTCAGGGCTGTGCCTCTCACTTGGACAATTCCGCCCCTTTCAGGATTAAGGGATACCCATGACCTTTGTCAAGGAGCATGCCTGCCCAGGGCAACACTCCCTGCCCACAGGTCATGCCGCCCTTGTGTTCCGTTGCATGCTTTAATTTGGGTGACCACCTCCCATTTCCCTAAAGCGTACCCACCCCAGGGTCACGCCTCTGGACCATCTGTCACTCAATACCACACAGCTTAACTGCACACTTTGTTTCCTAGGCCAGCCATGAATTTACCACCACTTAAACGTGTTTACCACGTTTCCCCAATAATGCCCCAGGGGTCTCATTTATCCCTGCAACACCATCTCACAAAAATCTTGCAATGTCACATTAAGGATATTGTTCCCAATCCAGGATAGATGTACACTGTCTGCGCCATACAGCACACCACACACCTTTGTGATATAAATGTGTCTGATGACCTCAACTCCGCATGACAAGGGCAAATAGGAACACCTCCCTGTTGACCTCCCTACCTGCTTTGTCAATCACTTGGGGGTTGCACGTACCTCTCCTTTGCTGTCATGGAATGATCCATGACCACGCCATGCAGGTTTCTGGGAGCAGAGTTCTCAGATGGGCCAAGCCCTTCTTAATCACAGAAATCAACTTTTGGGGCCCCAAGGGCCACCAAGTCATTCCCTCCCAGGTGCAGCGCAAGAGCCAACAGTGGTTATCTCTGAAGCCCCAGCCAGCGCGCTGTCCCTATCAATTGTCCTTACCTCATTCCCCTTTTTCCCCTCCCAAAAAATGATGGTCTGCTGCTCCGGAATCCCCAACTGCATGCCATATGGGCAAACTGCTGCTCTGCAGCACGCCTCATGAATGTACGAATGACCAATGATCCATATATCTGAGGTTGCCGTGATCTCAGCTGAAAAATAAGCAGAAAAGGGTAAGTCAACTGCATAAGTGGAGGACATAGTCTTGTACCTGTTTTTGTGCCTCGTGCAAGGATTCATTTACCTCATGACCACAGAAGTCAACAAAGGCTGCAAAACTACCTATATTTTTTCCAGTTTGAGGGGGCAATAGCAAACTGAACCAGTTGTAACTTTCTTGTTTCCCCAGCTGCCATACCACTTCCAGTATCCATATTGGTGATGCATCTGTGTCTGGTGCCAGCTGTCTGAATTAGTTGAACTGCAATCAAGACAAGGCATCAGTGATCACATCTGTCTTGCCCAGCAAGTGTCAGGCTCTGAACGTGATGATCTGCTGGAGACAGCATAAGACGAACACCCCCAACACCCTCATCAGACCTGGAAGTCTGTGAGGTGATTATGTCAACTACAGCTCTGTTATCTGTCTGAAACAACACAGACTGGTTTTCCAGTTTGTGTCCCCTCATCCTCACTGCCACCATGATCGGAAACAATTCCAGCAATGTGATGTTCTTTGTAAGTCCCTGATCCACCCACTGCCTCAGCCACTGGCCAACAAACCCTGTCCCCTGGAAAAAGGCTCCAAAACCTAACCCTCCAGAAGCATCCATCACAAGGTCCAGTCCCATGTGCCCCCTACCCTGTCCTGCCACATTGTTATCCCACTGAAGTCCCACAGGAACACTTCCTGTACCTTGAGGTCGGTGTCAACCCTTGTAATGCCCTGATATGATGGTACGGCCTTGTGGGGCCAGCCATCACAGCGGCAAGCCTTCTCAGGAAAGGCCATCCTAGGCTGATGACCCTGCAAGCAAAATTCAGTTTGGAGGCAGTATAGCACAGTGGTTTAAGGCTCTGAGCTGCAAACCTGGAGACCTGGGTTTGAATCCCACAGCAGCTACTTGCATACTGTGTGACCCTGAGCAAGTCACTTAACTTCCTTGTGCTCCCAGGTCATACCTGTAAACAAGCTTTCAGTTCAGTGTGTCTCTCCTGGTTAAAAAAAACAAAACAAAAATGCCCTTGAAGGGATGCAATTGCAGAAGGATGACCTTCTTAGCTGCCCCGACTTCCCCCAACAACCATCTTAAAGTCTCAACTTTGTCCTGTGGGAGTCTGGATACCATTTCTTTGTATCTAGCTTGATGTACAAGTATGAAAGGCATGTAGTAGGGCCCTCCGTCTTTTTGGAAGCCAGTGGCACACCAAATAAATCCATTAGCCTGCAAAAACCTTTCAGAGTGTCAAAACATTTACCTGTTCCACTGGGCCTTGTGAATTAAAAATCATCCAGATAATGAATAATATAAGCATTGCCCCTGTATATCTTGGTTGCCCATTCCAGAAATGATGCAAATGTCTAAAATGCTGCACAGCTCACCAGGCACCCCATTGGTATTGCCTTGCCATAGTAGCACTGCCCCTGGAACATAAATTCCAACAGCTCATAATCATTCAGCCTTTCCCGGAGAAGGAGTAAGGCTGGCTTACTGATCAGTTTCACCACTGCATCGAACGATGCGTACTTGATCGAGCTGTCCTCCAATGCTATGTAATCATTCACCAATTTGCCTTTAGGGTATGAAAGGTGATGAATCAATCGGTACTCCCCAGGTTTCTCTTTGGGGACAATCCCAGCGGGGATACCCTGAGGGTAGGAAGGGGTGGCCTATTGAAGGGACCAGCAACACGGCCAGCCTCCACCTCTTTTTTTTATGTTATGCTCTAGTATGTCAGGCAGGGCTGTCACTGACTTAAGATTGTGAGCGATTGTAGCCATTCGGGGACCCTTATACGGGATTTCGAAACCTATGCTAAAGCCGTCCTTTAACATTCATGCAGCTGTATGGTCAGAATACCAGGAAAGACAAGGGGCAAGGTTACTAAGCCATACCAGAGTGTTAGCCAGATTTACTGGCTCCCTGTTTTGTCTTGTCTCCGCCCACAGATTCAGACCCATGGTGCCCTGCTGAGGATCCCCTGCAGTCCGTGACCTGGTGCCCCTCACCACAGGTTTTACAAATATGGCTGTATTTGAAGTAGGATAGAACAAATTTCCCTTTATTATAGTCATAGCATGCTTTTTTTTCACTTTTCTTATGTTCCCTTTTGTTGTCACTGTAGGCCTTTCGGGCCAAAACATGCCTGCTTTCTGTGTAGGTGACAGTATTGTGTCTCCTTCATGTCATGTACCAGGCCCACAAATCTAGGTGCATGTTCTCCTATTTCAAACTAGGTTTTTGGGCCATATTTAGCAGAAACTATTCATCATGTTTAAACCATGCATACCCATTGAAAGACAAGTGGGCAAATTTTATTGAGTCCCAGTATTAAAGCAAGGATTTCCACTTATCTGGGTACTTCATACCATAAACCGACATGCTACCCAGTTTTCAAAGGTAAATGGAACATTGGACCTCTGCGGTCTCTCTTTCTTCCCCTTCTTTTCCCCCTCTTTCTCAGGGAGTTCCCTGTGTAAGAGGGAGAACATATCAATATATTCACCCCTTCCAGATCTTTTCATGTACAGTGCCGGAAAAATGATTCCCTAAGGGATCCTTAACCCCACTGTATCCCCACTGTCCCTCTGTCTTTTTTGGCTCGGTATGGCTTTCAGTCCCTGTGCCAGCTGGCAGAGGGTCTTCCCCCTGCCCCACTGCTTTGACTGGCTCTGTGGAGCCTTCACCACCATTGGCCAGAGGAGTACCTGCATTGTTTGGTCCTACTGCTGTTCTGTTATCCACCGTCTCCATAACTGAAGTTTCTGGGGGACTGGAAGTGGGTGCAGTATCTGTCCAGACCCGGGTCACTGTATCCTACATGACTGTGGCAGTCTGTCATGTTGCTCCTTCTGCCAACAGAATGGTTCCTTGTGATTTACCCAACCCCTGTGAGACTGGCACTCCTACCCCTTGGGGGAGTGGGTGGCATAGCCCACTATCTCCACTGGCTCGACACTGTTAGCATGCCTGCTGGCCCACTCTGCCAAGCATGGGTGGCCAAATTGGCGGCCATTGTACCCATACTAGGCCCCAAGGCAAGGCCGACCACTATGACATGTGGGAATTCCCTGCCATATACTGGTGTGTCTATTTTCCACTCTCACCATTGCTTGTGTTAGACGGACCACTGGGGGGATTGACTGGCACCCGTGCTGGGAACTGTGGGCCACCTGGACATTTACCAAACACTTCCTAGTTGTGATCGAGCAAACCGTCAACTGCCACCCTGAGACAGTGCCCATTGTGGTTGGACTATTTGTGTTTGCTACCCCTTGTTCTCCAGCCAAACCAATGTGTGCATTGTCTCACGGCTGCGCCACACCTCCCTTGCCCATGTAACTGAAAATACACTAGTCGCTCTTGAATTATGCTGCAAAAATAGTCAGTACTTTAATAAATAATCATCCAAAGAAGACCACCAAACAGAACAGTGATATGTGCAAATGCTTTTGTGCAAAAGGCAAGAGTAAAGTTCAACACCTCAATTCAACATAAACAGGACTGCCTCTCCTAAAACAAGCATATAAACATTCTGAAAAAGTAGGGACCACAAAGATAAAAACCTCACACAGTGCATGGAGCCAGTCAAAGAGTGGCTAGGAGTTTTGTTTCTGGTGGCTAGTAAGCTGGCTGGTACATTGGTGTGGCTCATTTGCAATAAAATATTCCAAAGTGTGGCAGCATGGAGAAACACCATCTTTAGAGTGCACAGTTGTGCCAAACAAGCCAAATAGGCTTTGCTCCACGTGGAGACGCCAAGCTGATTCTCCCAAATGTAGGCTACACTTTCACAAGTTCACACTGGCTAAATGCTACTGTGTAGCTAAAGCAGCAAGAAATGAAAAATAATGTTAAACAAAACACGCCACTTTGGCTTGAAAATGGACCACCATCACTCGAGCTCACCAGACGCCACCTGCTAATTTTGCTGCTGCGTGATGATGTTTTGAGGTATTTCCCCCTTCCTCAGAGCAATCTAAGTTGTGGCCAAAGCCCCATTATAAGTGGTGGAGAGCTTAAAGGGGCGACAAGTGAAGGTCCACTAAGATTAGTGGAGTCCTTAAAATGGCAACCATATACTAAAAAAAAACGCATATAGCACAAATACAAAAATGCAGAAACACAACTAACAAAGGCAAAATCAAAGAAAAAAGTGGATGCAAGGGTGTGATATAGCAACCAGGGAAAAGAAGCATGAAAAAACTAACTCACAGAATAAACCTGATACATCATATATACACAAGAAAATACTATCTATATACAAATTACTTTATCTAAAAAAGTACAGCCCATAGGTCATTCATCAGGCAATGAATGGCAATGATGTCCCTTCATCATTGAGTTCCTTGGGTCGAGTAATCTGCAAAGTAAAAATTCAAAATGCCACTGGCCTGCTGGCGCAGAGGCATGATTGCCATCTGTGATGCTGACGACCCGGGTTCGGGAACAGACTTGGGAGTCGGAGGGGCGGCCGGGGGATTAGGATTGAGCATCCAGAGGACCGCTGTCCTACTCTGTGGGGAGGTGGGGTTGAGCGTCTGACGCATGATGAACCCCTGACTGAGGCCAGGAGTTTTGCGGCAGTCGGCACCTGCACATTCAGGGGCAGGGCAGATGTGAGTCGTCATTGCACATCCCCAACCCCGTGGGAATCACAGCCTTCAAAATATGCCAGCTCCTGCTAATGAGCCGGCTCCATTGCCATCCCCTCCGGCCACCAGAGCTCACCTATCGGCGGCCCCACTCGGGGGGCAAGCTGAAAAATGAGGGGGCAGCTGCCGGAGCATGAGAGCCTGCCTGGGCTTGGGGTGTGTCGCACAGGAAAAAAAATGTCGCCTTCTGGAGAAGGCATTTCACCAAGTTACCTCCCCAAAGCCACAAGGCAATGTTTTCAATTCCAGTAAAGCTGATTCTCTCAATAGGTCCATGTCCTTTCTCCTTAATGTGCTTAACCAAGGCATAGCATTCATTCCCATTGTAAATGGCTGCTTTGTGTTCGGCAGTTCTTACTCTTAACATTTATTTTGTATGTACTATGTAGGAGCCACCACAGGTACACTGTAAGAGATATATCACATCAAACGTTGATGAAATCATTTTTTTATACTGCTTTCCAGTGAATGGAGGAGCAAACTCCTTCCTGTTCTGTGTGTTTGTGCAATACGCACAGTTGTCACGTGTGTCATTTCTTGCAGGAAGGACAGATAGCTACCCTGCTGCTCTTTTGTGTGATTGAACATTGTCGACAAGTGAATCTCTTCGAGACTTTCCCTTCTTACATGCAGTTCTTGGTCTCTCACCAAAGGCCATTTTCAGTTCCTCGTTCTCAGACAGTAGATTCCAGTATTTGTTGATAATATCACTTAACTGTGGGACTTGAGGAGTATATTTGGTGTTAAATGTCACTTTAGGGTCTGTGAACTTATTAGTTGAATTAGGTGTATCATTTGAAAGCATCTGTTTGTCACATGAACATGCCAGTTCAAATCTCTTCTAGATGTCTTCGTCTTTATAATCACAGTCTCAGGATTTTCCCCACCAAGTTGTCATTTTCTTTCAAAAGACCTTCTGGTTCTGTACAATTCCACTTGATTCTTAAAAACTGGCCCTTATTATGTGTAACGGATGGCGATTTTTTTCTATGCAGGGCCATATTACAATCAGTGGGCTACCTAAAGAGTTGGGTACAAAAGTGGCCATTTATCAAGAAATGTACCTTTTCCATGCCCTGCTGTAAATGAATTTGAGATTCTAATTTGTTTGGTTCAAATATCTCATAAAGTTATCAAATTGTTCTCTTGTTCCACTCCAAATGAAAAGCACGTCATCTATGTACTTGTAATAACATTGGATGTGCTCTCTAAAGGCGTTTATATGATGATCTAGGGCAAAATCATTTTCCCACTCCCTCATATTTATGTTGGCCAGATTGCACTATTAAAATAGTATTTCATCCAGCCCAGTGGTGCTGAGGGTTGAGGCGCTAGATGCCACACCTCCTGCCATGCCAGTGACCCGGGTTCGGGAGCGAGCTCGGGGGTCGACAGGAGAGGGATTGGATTAAGCATCCGAAGGGCTGCTCTCCTCTCCCGGGGGCGGTTCTAGGGATGTCCAGCACCTCGGCAGCTCCTGGTGGAGAACAGGGGAGCTGCAGAGCACTGGACTGCACGCAGACAGCGTGACCCGATGTAGACAGGGTTGCCGGGGGCCGCAAGGTCAGGACATGCACCACACACTAGGAAGGGGAGAGAAGGGAACATACAGGGGGAAAAAGCCCCTCCAGCTGGATAGGCGATGGCTCCTCCAGTGCCACTGCCACACGGGTAAGGCCCACTAGGCATAAGTGCTTGTTTTCAGGGGTGTCCTGGGAGCACTGGGCAGTTAAGTGACTTGCTCAGAGTCACACAGTATGCAAGTGGAGATTGTGAGAATCAAACCCAGGTCTGGTCTGCTGGATGTGCCAAGCTCGTTCACAGCTCTTTATTCTAACCTCTAGGCTATACTGCCAGCCAATTAACGAATAAGTTCCTATATACACACAATAAATAGGTCCCTCAGATTCTCGCCTTTAATAAAAAAGGCAAAAAAACACCCAATGGTTTACAGCAATAGTGAAAAGGGTAATAAACAAGAAGGCTAAAGCACACAAAAAGACAAAAGATATTGGGGCAGAAGAGTCAATAAGGGAACTTAAAAATAAACAACAGTACTGTAAAAAAAAGAAAAGTCATATTAAAAGAAAAATGGAACTGGAACTTAAATTAGCCAGGAAGGAAAGGGATCTGAAGTCCATCTTTAGACATATAAATTCTATAAATAAGCCTGGCAGTATCAGTATACTAATAAGGGATGGTGACAGAAACATAGAAACATAGAAATTGATGACAGAAGGAGACCACCATGTCCATCTAGTCTGCCCATTGTCTTTTAGCCTAGCCTTCTAACTGCCCCAGGGTTTGAGGGCTCCCTTGTATTTGTCCCAAGCATTTTTGAACCCTACCACTGTGCCTGCCCCCACCACCTCTGCAGGCAGGCTGTTCCAGGCATCCATCACTCTTTCTGTGAAGAAAAACTTCCTGGTGCTGGTGGAAAACTACCCTCCTTGCAGCCTTAGATCATGTCCCCTGGTTCTGCTGCCCTTCTTAAATTGGAAGAGATTGTCTATCTGTACTTGGTTTATGCCTTTTATGTACTTGAATGTTTCAGTCGTATCACCCCTCTCTCTCCTCTCTTCCAGGGAATACACATTCAATTCTTTCAGTCTATCCCCGTAGGACATCTCGTGCAGTCACTGAATCATTTTTGTTGCCCTTCTCTGCACTGTCTCCACTCAGTCAATGTCCTTTTTGAGGTAGGGCCTCCAGAAATGGATGCTGTACTCCAGGTGAGGCCTAAACAGTGATCTGTACAGAGGCAGGATCACTTCCTTCTTCCTGCTTGTGTTTCCCCTCCCAATGCATCCCAGCATACCGCTAGCCTTTAATGCTGCCTTCTCGCACTGTTTACCTACCTTCAAGTTGTCTGACATAATGATTCCCAAATCATGCTCTTGGGTGGAGGCAGCTAGTCTTTCCCCTCCAAGGTAATATGCCTTATTTGAATTTCTTTTTCCTATGTGCATGACTTTGCACTTTTTGGCATTGAATCTCAACTGCCATGCTCCAGACCATTCTTCCAGTTTCTTGAGGTCAGCTTTCATCTTGTTGACTCCCGCTGGGTGTTGACCCTGTTGCATATTTTGGTGTCATCTGCGAACAGACACACCGTTCCCTGTAGTCCGTTAGCTATGTCCGATATGAAAATATTGAAAAGCAGCAGCCCCAGTACTGAACCCTGGGGCACACTGCTGGTTACTCTACATTCTGATGACAGTTCTCCATTTACCTGCACTTTCTGGGTTCTGCCCTGTAACCAGTTTTTAACCCATCTAACTACTTCTGATCCATCTCCTGTGTGGGCTAGCTTCTTTACCAGCCTTCTGTGTAGAACCAAGTCGAAGGCCTTATTAAAGTCTAAGTAGACCACATCTACTACCCTGACATCATCTATAACCTTTGTAACACAGTCAAAAAACTCAATCAGGTTTGTCTGGCATGCCCGACCCACCGTAAAACCATGCTGCTTGGAGTCCTGATGTCCACTAGCCTCCAGGAATGCCATAATCCTCTGTTTGAGTAGTGTCTCCATAGGTCACCAACCTTGCAGGAATGGCGTAAAATATACTAGAAATACTCAGATTAGAAAAATTGGCCCTTTCTTTAAAGGATAATATAGATAAATTTTCCAAGCAATGGGATATGATTTATAAGTTGTTATCTTCAGATGCTACTCCCTAATTCATGAAGGTTGTGTCCATACTTGCTTTATGGGACAGATCTGTAGTAAATACTCATAACAGGTTGAGTTACTGCTACTGATGTGAACTCTAGAGGTCTTGCAGGTCATCGTCCCTTCTTCTCTTTCCTATATTCTCAGCTCCTTTCTCCTTCTTTGTTCTTCCTTTTCTACTATATTATTGAACGGTATGCATAGTGGTTTTTATACCAATTTACTGGTCTAGTTTCTACCATATATACAACTTTTTTTGTTTTACATCGTTATATTTGAAAAGAAACTGATTAAGTGTTACTTGTCGCATTCACAATAGCAATTATTTTATTTATTTACTATTTATTCATGTATTTAATTACCAGTAGCAGTTTGTTATCTACTAACATGTGCAAATTCATTATTTGAGCAAATAGAAATTTCATGATATGTCTCTTATCTGTGATGCAAAAATGGAAGTTTTGTTACAAGCAGAAGTGTAGGTAAATTATTGTTATCCCAGCTTTTTTCTATTTCTTATTTACATGTATTGCTTATTTTTATGCTAAAATAATAACAATTCTTGACAAAAAAAAAATAAACTTCCCCACTATGGATGTGAGGTTTATGGGTTTGTAATTTCCAGAGTCCTCCCTGCTGCCCAATTTGTGGAGCAGGACCACTAGTGCCCTTTTTTTAGTCTTTGAGTACTTCCCTACTCTTTAGGGATTTGGTGAATAGTTTAGACAGTGGGACAGTCAACTCTAATCTCAGTTCTTTTAAGCTCCTGGGGTGCATTTCATCTGGCCCCATGGCCTTGTCAACTTGCAGTTTATTTAGTGCCTCCAGTACTTCAGTTTCTGTGAAGGGGCTAGTATCAACCCCCTGTCCAGGGGTGTTGCATTTTGCCATTTCTGGGCCATCCCCTGGGTCCTCCTCAGTAAATATAGAGCAGAAGTTCTTTTTCAGGATTTCTGCTTTTTCTGGGTCATCTTCTGTTGTTTTCCCTTCCTGAGTTCTAATCTTGACTATACCCTCTTTTGCCTTCCTTCCTTCCTTCCTTCCTTCTTTCTCGGACATATCTAAAGAAGGATTTGTCTCCTCTCTTTGCCCTCTCTGCTATACTTGCTTCTGTCTGCACTTTTGCCTGCCTTATTTTTTTGCTGGCTTCTTTCATTTTCTCCTTGTACGACACCCAGTCTTCTTCCTTGTTTGTTCTCTGGTATAGCTTGAATGCCTTTCATTTTTCTTTCAATATTTTAGCCACTTCCTTTGAAAGCCATTTTCTTTTCACTTTGATAACCCTTCTGGCACATTGGTCAGTGACCGTCTGGATTGCCTTCTTAAGTTTCCCCCACATGACATTGACCTCGTCCACTTGTAGATCAATTACGTAATTTCTTATGTTGGTCCTCATTTGGTTGAAGTCCACCTTTTTAAAATCTAGAACTTTTATTTTTGAATGGCACATGTCCTCAGCTATGTTCACCTTAAAGCTAACCATGCGATGGCCATTGTTACCCATATGGCATCCCACGTCAAGTTCCTTGACTCACTGAGTGTTTGTGAGGACCAGGTCAAGTGTGGCATCTCCTCTTGTTGGTGTTTTGATCAGTTGACTTAGTCTGCTCCCTGTGGTGCCAATAAAAATCCCTGCTTCTTGTTGCCACCATTAGTGTACTCCAGTTTATATCTGGGAGGTTGAAGTCCCCCACCAGTATCACCTCTCTGAGTCACTTTGTGTATTTCTTCTATCAGGTCTTTGTCCCCTTTCTGTCCTTGACTTGGAGGTCTGTACATGATGCTAATCCTGAAGATTTTTCCATTTCCTGTATCTATAGTAAGCCACAGTGACTCAGTGTCCCCAGGGTGACTCTGCACCTCTGTGGCTTTTATGTCTTCTCGAATGTAAATGGCTAGTCCTCCCCCTCTTTGCCCCTGCCTATCCTTTCTGAACAAATTGTATCCGGGTATAGCCATGTCCCATCCATGGTTTTCCATGAACCACATTTCTGTCAGAGCGACCCAGTCCAATCTTTCTACTACCATGATGGCTGTGAGTTCGAGTAGTTTAATTGCAAGGTTTCTAGCGTTTACAACCATCATCTTCCAGGAATGTGCATCCCCTTTGGTATGGAGCTGCACCCTCTTCTTGGACAGTGCCAACTTGCTGTTTGCGCCTGAGTGATTTTTGAGGTTGCCGTCTTATTGTGGAATGTTAATCGAGACCTCTGTGGTCGAGATGCCTGGGTTCTGAATTTCCCTTTCTGGGTGTGTATGTGCCCCCTTGGATTTACAGGGAGTGGTGATAAGCCCACCAACAGTGGTGGTGTGAGCTGTCACCATAGCCTTCCAATCATGGCCTCCCCCTCTGCTATAACCTCAGTACCATCCGCCCCCCCGTTTTCTGTGTCTGCCCCTCCTGTACTTTACATGAGATCCCTCCTTTTTTACCTATGGCCACTCCTTGCTCATGGCCATGCCTGTTTCATTTAGTCCGATGTTGGGGAGTTCCCTTCCACTCAACGATCCTCTTACCTTCGTATCTTTCTGCTGCGTCCTCATTTAAGTATTCTTCTCTGTGCTGGAGACCTCCCAGTTTAAACTCTCCAAGAAGACTTCCAACTTCTGCTTTAGTGCTCTCACTCCTTCTCCAGTGAGATACAGACCATCATGCTTGAAGAACTTCCTGTCCCAGAAGGTCCCCCAGTCTCCAATGTAGTGCATCCCATTGTCTGCGCACCAACCTTGGAGCCACCAGTTGAATTCCCCAATCTCTTTGTTCCTGATCTTGTCCTTATTTTTGCCCTTCCTCCAAACTGATAAGCTTGTTACTGTTGAACATGAAATGGCAGAAACAGTAAATAAACATTACCTTAATGTATTTAACAGTGCACTCCCATGTGAGATAACAAGTAGTAGTAGTAGTAGTGGTACTGACATTTTTAAGAATAGATTGGATGTATATATGGATGAGGAACATTTAAAGGAATACTTTACATAATGCTGAGATGGTGTTGAATGGATGTCTGTGTCTACTGCTATCTCTGTTACTCCGAGTATTCACCTTGGATGAGAATAATATAGAGACTCTGGAGAATAATGTGGAGGATCCCGAATTTATAGGACAAAGAGGAGCTGCCCTAATAAACCTATGGAGGGTATGCCGGCTCGGTGGCATGGAGGGCTGAGGTTCTGGTGCCTCGCCTGGTGCCACGCTGGCGACTCAGGATTGGGAATGGACCAGTGTCACTTGAGGGGGGGGCAGCTGGGGAGGGAGAAGGATTAAGCATCCCACAGGATGCTCTCCTCCTCCAGGGAAGGAGGATGGTGGACTCCGCTGCAACACTGCCACCTGGGTGACCACAGATGTTAGCGCAAGCAGAGCCATACAGGATGGGAGGCACCTCCTGACTGGGATGCTTGTCTTGCATGTGGCCACTCAGTCCACGCTCATGGGGTGCCCAAGGGAGTGGAGAAAATGGCAGAGAAAGTCAAAGCCACACAGAATAATGCCACACTTCCTTTCCCAACCCTGCACCATCCATTGGGCTGCCCACTGCTACACATCCATTACCTAGCCTCATCCTGGGCATGGGGAACCTAGAAGGTGCTACCATGAGGGGAGAATCTGTAGGGCACTGAAAAGCAGTGGGAGATAAGTCCCAGAGATGACAGGTAACATGGCTAGGGAGGGGGGTGCCAGGCAGAGCATGGTCAGCCGTGAAGGCAAGAGAAAACTATAAATGGCAAAGGCACATACCTCAGCAGAGTCAGATAATATCTCTCCACAACTTATAAACCTGGTACATCAATACATTCTTGACCCATTAATGTATATTTTCAACTTGTCAGTAAATACTGGTATGGTCCCAACAGACTGGCGAAATGCCACTGTAGTCCCAATTTTTAAAAAGGATGACAAATCTCAAGCCTCTGCCTATAGACTGATAAGTTTGTCTTTTCAATTGCTGAGCACCTTGGAGGCCATAATTAAAGGTTATATCACTACATTCTTGTAGGATAATAATCTGGAAGATATCACCCAGCATGATTTTAGAATGAGCTGCTTCAATCTCCTTTTATGAAAATGTCAATAAGCATCTAGATGAACGCAAAGCAGTGGGTATAGTCTTCTTAGATTACTCTAAGGCTTTCAACTCTGTTCTAGATAGTGCTGCCATCAATAAAATGAAAATAATGAAGTTCCTGCTTAGGGACAACAACAAAGAGTTCGAATTAAGAGGAATATCTCCAAACCAGAGCCTGTAGCCAGCAGTATGCACAGAGATCTATGCCTTGTCCTGTTCTTTTTCAAATCTTTAACTCAGACATGGGGAGAAGTTCTAGCTGTTGGCTGGAGAAATTTGCAGATGACACCAAAATTGGTACTGTAACTGACTCCGAGTAAAAATGTATGAATTTACAGCCCAGTCTAAATACAATTGCCACAGTCAACTAGACCCCTGAATGTGGAACAATCCTTAACAGTGAAAAGCACAAGGTTATGCACTTTAGAACCAATAACTGTAATCACTCATATTTATTTTATTTATTTAAAAGTCGATGACCAGGAAAAGCACTGTGAGCAGAAGCTCGTTTTCAGGTGCGACCCGGGGGAAGGGAGTACAAAGAACTAAAATACAGCATTAAAATAACAGGGATGAGACATGGTAAAGAGATTGTGCACAAGAAATTACAGTGAACATGTAACCCCCTTGTTACGTGGGGTTACTAGAATCCCAGTAAGACCTAGGGGTAGGCAGGGAAGGCAGCTTGTGAAACTCCAGCTAAATGGGTTTCACACTGTTTCACTCTGTTCTCAGCCTCAGCTGAGACTGAGGGATGACATCACCAATAGAACTATCGCAGCTGCATGATCCACACTGGAATCTGCAGCAAGGGAATTGGCATAGAACGTTGGGAGGTTTTGAATTCAGTCAGTCAGTCAGTGTGAGTCAGTGCAGTGTGAAGTTGGGAGCTTGCTGAGAAAGCAGCTCAGTTAAGGCTCTAGGAGCCTCAGCCCTGACAGAGGGCTACTTTTAAGTAAAAAGGGTGTGTGTGTCTCCACCTTAAAGAGAGACACAGAAGATAACTGAAGTGGTGGAGACCGCTGTTTTCGGGTCTCAGTGCCCACTCCCTCTGGGGGGGGGGGGCAGTAAAGGGTTCCCTGCAGATTTCTGGGGCAACCCCCTAATTCTGTTTCTAAAGGAAAAGCTGCCTGTTTGTTCCAGAGTTTATTTGGGAGAACAAGAAGATTTGTGAGTCGCCTGTGGGGCACCTGCAACGTGAGGGTGAGTGTCTGCTCTTGCTAAAAGGACCTATGTTTTTCACCCTGGGACTTGTGTGACAATGTGGGGATTGAACTATTAAATATTGGGAAGCCTAGAGTAATGGGCTAAGCAAATTAAAGGTAGGTTCAAGTCCAGAGTTTGTTGGGATGCAAATAATATGTAGAGAGATGTGACAGACGTCTACCCAGAATCTACATTTGAAAGTTTAGTAAAGGAATTGTTCAGTTTCCAGAGAAATGGCCGGGTATGGGCTTTGGGAGCTGGAGGTGGGTGGCCCCCCATCTTTAGTGACCAGGTCCACCTCTACGGATTTCTTCTGTGGATTTCTGCTTTACCTCAGGCACTTGGTCAGTGATGAGGGAAGTACCCAGATGTGGGATTGTAAGAAAAATTCTCTCTAGGAGTTGAAGACTCTAGTGTGGTTTGGGGAGCCACAACAGGATAATTGGTTCATTCCTCAAATGGACCGTGGATCAAGTGGCCGGAGGGGGAGCCGGGCCAGTGGGGAAAACCCAAGTAGTGTACAAGTCGGGCTGTGTACCCAAAGCTGCATGCAAGTCCGGGCTGTGTGCCTGGTGGGTTTAGAGCCTGAGGGCTGGAAACAGTGATAAAGTGTTCTGTAGTCTCTAATCTGCATTACCAAGAAATGTAGCCCCATGGGGGTCCGTCTATGCTTTGTTGTTCAGCTTGGATGTGAATAAAAGCCACACTGAAGAATCCCATTCCTGGTTCTGGACATTACAGTTATTGCTTCCTGTGTTCGGATTTACTTGGGTGCCCCTGTGCAGAGTAGCCAAACCTAGGTCCCCCTGTGCCAAGTAACCTCATCCTCCCTGAACCCAGTCCCCACCAGGTACTGCTGTCAGCTTCAGCAGCATGCCACCTGTCGTTTTGGCAAAAAGGCAGGGGTGAGGGGTTACAAACGCAATCGACAAAAGAGGAATAGTAGATAAATACAGGACAAATACATACAGAACAGTATATATAAGGCTATGTGCACAATATTGCAGTGGATATCAGCAGTTTGGAGTAGTGAGAGGGCAGGGAGGATTCTAGGAGAGAGAGCAGATACAGGAAGTGGTGGGGGTTGGCTTAAGCAGGCGTTTGAGGGCAGGGAAGGTCGGAGAGAGGTGAATTTGAAGGGGGACACTATTCCAGAGGGAGGGAAGACAAAAAGAAAAGGAAAGTTTGCCAGCTGCAGTGCGTACACATGGGAGTGAGAAAGTGCGGGTGCAGTTTGATCATGAGTTATAAAGTGAAGGTGTGGCCAGATTTAGGAGCGAGGCAAGGTAGGGTGGTAGGGTCCCATGTCAGATTAGCAGAAACATAGGTCAAAAGGGATTTATGGGTACTCCTCACTATTATAACCTATTCAAAATAATTTGACAAAATGGCAGGTAGAACATATAGAATATCAGGGTGCATTAAAAGAAAGTTTATAGCTATCTCTGTGGTGCCGAGTGAGGGGAATCTCTCTGGCAAGCTGCTGACTCGAGTTTACACACCAAGCTGGAGATATCTGGAGAAAAGGCTGGCAGGGAGGGTTCAGAGCCTCTTTTGGATGCTCTCCTTCCGTGGTGGGAGGGGGAGGCACCACTCTGTAGCAACTCCTGGTGGTGGTTGGAGGAGGTCCCAATAACGGCATAGGTGGCCACATGCTGTCAGGCACCTTCCCGGGTTAGCTGCTGCATGCGCGTAAGCTGTTGGAGTGAGCAGGACCAGAAAAAGGCATAAATACCACACCGGTATGCCAGATGATGGCCTCTCTGTCCTCCAACACCATAGACCCTCCAGCACTCTTGAAGCAGAACCCCTGAAGCCTCCATCCACTTACTGTATCTGCTACTACTCTAGGCTACAGCATGGCCCCCATCAGGGACATGCCACAATCTAGGTATGGGTAGTCCAGGAGCATCCAGGCAATGATCCACAATGATGGCCAATGGGGGGGGGGTCCTGGCAGAGACAAACCAGCCCTTGGACAGATTGCTGTAGGTCTTGGTAGGTTTCTAAAAAAGACGGAAATGTAAGGGGGGAGTCGGACAGGTAGAGGGGAGCATTAGAGACCTGAAGAATTGGGATGCCAGTGGGCATGGAGGACAATAAACAGAAGATGCAAATAAATAATAATAATAATAATTGTATTTATATAGCGCCTTTCAATTGCCAAGGCGCCTAACAATTTAAAACAATTAATATAAAATCCAATAACAAGACAATACAACTGGAAATCATAAACAATCAGTGATAAATACTTCAATTATCCAAAAAAGCTTTTTCCCACAGAAAAGTTATTAAGCCCTTCTTAAATTCCTCCACAGCTGTGCACTCCCGTAACCGACGGGGTAGAGAATTCTAAAGGGTGGGAGCTGCATAGGTAAACGCTCTTGAACCAGATGACTTCAAATTCACCCTTGGAATCTCTAACAACCCCTTGTCAGCTGAGCGGAGTGATCAACAAGGGTAGTAAGGAACCAGAAGTTTTTTCAGATAATCCGGGCCAAACAACAAAGAAATCTTGTATCCCGGGAGTATGACGATGATAAGCCCACTATAATAGGAATTTTATCAGGCCCTATCTAGATTATGTATCACTGTTCTGGTCACCCATTCTTGAGAAAGATGAGAAAAAAATTGAACACGTACAACGTAGAACAACAAAAATGAGTAATGCAATGGAGGAACATGACTGCAAGGAATAGTTAAGGAAACTGGTCTACTGGGCCTTAAATCTAGAAGGAAAAGGGAAGATTTGTTGGTAATACATAACGTTATGTAGGGCAATGAAATTCATTCACAAATTGGGATCGAACTAAAAAAAAAAAACACATGGTAACCACTAGAGGACACTGTAGACAGGTAAAACTCAGAATGACAACAAGGAATACTTCTTCACACCGCTGGTGACGAGGCTATGGAATAGTCTTCAAAAAATGTGGTTATCACAGACCAAATAAACTTATTTTCAAAAATAAACTTGACAAACTGTTTTGGGATGGGCTGCTGTTGGGATTTTACCACTGAGAAGTGGAGAGCTGTCTTGATGGGTCATTCTGGCCTACTTATGCCCTTAAAGGGAAAGTTCTCTCCACCTATTTTCTGTATACCTGTGTAGTTTGTAGGCATGGACAATGATTCCCTCTCTTGCATCCCCCTAATTTCATCCTCATTTAAATACAAATGAGGTTGCCTCACTCTGTTTTGCACTGGTATGAAAACCTGTTTGTCTTCATTGCAAAGGTCATGACCCCACTCATGCAAGGCATCATGGGAGTTGGTGATGCATACCCTCACAAGCCAGCAGTCACACTCTCATTCAGGTCTGTTACATGTCTTGTGAAGTTCCTGTATTCTCTAAAATCCATTTTTCCTAACTTAGATAAACTTTAAACTACAGAAAACAGCAGGGTACTTACCGGTACTATACCTCGAAAAGTTTCATGGCCAGCATAATACAAGAACATAAGGGCTGCGGAGGACAGCAACAGCACTGATTAATACAGTATAACTACTGCAGGCTTTAACACTAAAACATCATAAAATTCCATGATGCCTTGCATGAACCAGGTCATGATCTCTGCAATGGAGTCAAGCAGGTTTTCACACCAGACTTGAGTACCTTCATTTACATTTCAATCCTGATGAAATTAGGAGAGTGTAATAGAGGCAGTCGTTGTTCGTGCCTGCAGACTACACAGGGAAACAGAATAAAATGCCAAAGAGACCTTCCCTTTAAAACCTGAATAAACCCAAGTAAATGCTTAATGTTACCCCTTTTGAGGTCAGGTGCTTCCAGTACCTGTTGACCACTGGCTGTGAGGAAAGGTGCATAGGGAATACCACTGTGTTGTACAACCTGGAGAAGAAAAGATGTGTTTTTTGTCTTACCATCTCCCACTTTAGAATTATCAAACTTTAAATGCTACCCCACCTTTTTAGCCAAGTAGGTCATATCCTTCTGATACAAGAAATGGTCAACCACATACACTTTTTTTTTTAAATTTATTTATGATCCCTTGAGCCCTCGGCTGGCCACTCTTTTGGACCTCCTAAGCCTTCTGCCATCATGTCCATTTGCCATCCGCCACCCCCTTGAGTTCCACAACCCCAAGTAACCTGACATATCTCTTCATTGAGAGGGCCCCCCCGTGGAGGGCATCTGGAAGAGGAGAGTCACCCACGGGCATTCCTCGTATCCCAGGCATGGCAGAGGTCAGCACAGACACCTCCGGGCTCCATGGTGTGCAGGGACTGTCCACCGTAATATGGTCAGCACAGTGGCTAGTTTTCCAGTTTTCTCCCGACCCACCCACCACCCATGAAGTGGTCCCACTGCAGCAGCAACCTGGCGGCGGGGACATTCAGTGGTGTGTCAAGGTCACACGATGCCAAGAACACCAACCACTAGACACCGCTAGGAGCCATCAAACAGCAGTCCAGGACCTGCCCCCTCCCGGGAGGGAAGCATCTAAAGGATGCCCTGAACTCCCTCCCTGCTGGACTCGGCTCCTCATGTCTGGGCTTGGGGCTAAAACCCAAGTCGCCAGAGTGCCAAGCAATCACCCATTGCTCAGCACCATGGAGCTGGATATACACCTTTTCTGAAGTGTCTCATGCTGATAAGGAGCCCAGTAATTCTCCCTCATGGTGGGGGGGGTTAGGTGGACTGTCCTTATGCCCAACTTCTTCTTGGACTTCTTAAAGAGCCACCTACACTTTGAGAAGAACTTTAAAAAACATGATATCTGGACACAAGGCAGCTTATATTTCTTATTACCCCTGTTTTTTGTATCATCCCATTATTAATTACTGAGGTCATATGCATGAAAGCAGGATAGTTGGTCCCTAAGGGTTCAGCAGCTCCTATTGCTTCTTCCCAACCTGATGTCATTATACTCTGCTTGTGACATCACAGTTACTTCCCATGGTAACAAGCTGTGATGTCACAGCAGGGCATTATAGTTTCAAGTAGGGAATGAGCTTAGGAGGCAGATCAACTGTAAAGGATAAAGAACTTTTATTTGTAGGAATTACTTCAGTTATAAATAACAGATACTAGAAATATATAGAAGGTATGTGAAATACAACTTGAATTGTGTCAAAATGTTATGTTTTTCAAAGTTATCCTAAAGGTGTCAGTTGTTCTTTAAGAGCTCTTCATCATCTCTATCAGACCATGAGGAATGCTTGGGGTACTTCGTTGGGTTTGTTACCCTCAGTGATGCTCCTCTGTCCTTATCTGACCCTGAAGAAGGCCTCTAGAAACACAGAAACATAGACTTTGACAGCAGATAAGGACCACTTGGCCCATCAAGTTTGCCCATTTCCCTACCTACAGGATAGGCCGCAGATCCTAGTTAACCAACAGCCAATTTCTTCCTACCACCCACAAGAATTGCCTTATGTCTGTCCCATGCATTCTTGAATTCTCCCACAGTTTTAGACCCCACAACCTCCTCAGGAAGGCTGTTCCATGCATCCACTACCCTCTCTGTAAAATAATACTTCCTCACATTGCCCCTGAACCACCCCCCATCTTTAAATTGTGTACCCTTGTTCTTGCAAGTCTCTTTTTCTGAAAGATGCTACCCTCTTGGACTTTGTTGATTCCCTTGAGGTACTTGAAAGTTTCTATCATGTCCCCCCTCTCCCTTCTTTCCTCAAGGGTATACATATTAAGCTCCTTTAGTCTCTCCTCATATGGCTTCTCTTGCAGACCCTGCACCATTTTAGTTGCCCTCCTCTGGACTGCCTCTATCCTGTCTATGTCCTTGTGGAGATGGGGTCTCCAGAACTGGACACAGTATTCCAGATGGGGTCTCACCAACTGTCTGTACAGAGGGATGACATCTTCCTGTTTTCTGCTGCTGATGCCTGTCCCTATACATCCCAGTATACCCCAGCCCTCCCTACTGCCTTCTCACATTGCTTGCTAACCTTAAGGTCATCTGATATGACTACCCCAGGTCCCTTTCCATTTTTACTGTTGTCAATATCTCACTCCCCATTGTGTACTCTTTCCCTGGGTTTTTGTTTCCCAGGTGCATTATTCAAGACTTCTTTGCACTGAATCCTAGCTGCCATACTTCTGACCATTCCTCCAACCTTGCCAAGTCCCTTCTCATCCTTTCCACGCTTCCTTGTGTATCAAACCTGTTGCAGATCTTTGTGTCATCTGCAAAGAGGCACATTTTTCCTTCCAGTCCCTCTGCAATGTCACTTATGAAGACATTAAAAAGGACTGGACCCAATACTGAACCCTGTGGTACCCCACTAGTAACCCCTTTTTTTTCAGTGGACTCCATTTACAATTATCTTCTGTGTCCTGTTGTCCAGCCAATGTTTTACCCAGGCTACCACCCTGGGACCCACTCCCAGGCTGGTTAATTTGACTATTAATCTTTTGTGGGGACTGTGTCAAATGCCTTGCTAAAGTCTAGGTAGGCCATGTCCACAGCCCTCCCTAGTCTACTACTTTGGTCACCCAGTCAAAGAAATCTATTAGATTCGTCTGACATGACCTTCCTGCTGTGAACTCATGCTGCCTTGGGTCCTGGCCCCACTGGCCTCTAGGTACTGGACTATTCTTTCCTTCAGAAGTGACTCCATCACTTTCCCTACCACAGAGGTCAAACTGACAGGTCTGTAGTTTCCTGCCTCTGTCATGGTCCCACTTTTGTGAAGGGGAATCACATCCGACTTCCTCCAGTCCTCGGGTTCCACACTATCCTCCATGATTTATTAAAAAGAGTAGCCAGTGGTTTCACTAGTTCCCCCCTTAATTCTTTTAGAATTCTGGGGTGAATTCCATCAAGCCCTATTGCTTTGTCCACCTTCAGTTTTAGGAGTTCTTTCAGAACCCTTTCTTCTGTGAAAGGACTGGGATTGACCCCCTATCAAGAGTGCTTCTGTTAATTGGATTAGGCACTTCCCCCTCCTCTTTTGTGAATACTGAGCAGAAATATTTGTTCAGTATCCCTGCTTTTTCACTGTCCCCCTCTGGCCACCCACCGTTCATTCTATTCAGCCTCACTGTCCCTCCCTTTGTCTTTCTACACTTGCTGATGTAAACTATAAAAGGTTTTATCCCCCTTCTTAACCAAGTTGGCTATCTTTTCCTCAGTTTGGGCCTTTGCTATTCTGACTTCCCTCCCTGCTTCCTTCTGCCTTAATTGGTACAGCTCTCTGTCTTGCTCCTTCTGTGTTTCCTTATACTTCCACAATGCTATCTTTTTCTTCCTGACTTTCACAGCCACCTCTTTTGAGAACCATAGTGGCTTTTTCTTTCATTTTGATTTGTTTATTTGCTTCACACAAATGCTTGTTGCCTCTGTGATGGCAGTTTTGATGATTCCCCATTGTTGCTCCACACCTCCTTCTAGCCTGTTTGCTAGTGCTTTTCTGAGGCACTCTTCCCATCTTGCCAAAGTCAGCCCTCCTGAAGTCCAGTACCCCCACTTTTGTATGGCTTGACTCTGTAGCTGAGTTTAACGTGAACCACACTGTTTGATGGTCACTTGTTCCCAGATGACAACCCATTTCTAGATCTGAGATCCTCTCACTGCCCCTGTTTGAGAGTATGAGGTCTAAGATTGCTCCCTCACGAGTGGGTTCCGAAACTATCTGTCTGAGGCCTGCCACCTGTAGGGCATCAAGAATGGCCCTGCTCTTGGATGTGGTTGCAGCAAATGTGCTCCAGTTAACATCTGGCATATTCAGGTCTCCCATCAACAGTATCTCCCCTTTCTCTGCCATTCTAAGAATGCCTTCTATCATATCCTTGTCCATTCCCTCCCCCTGACTTGGGGGTCTATACACAACCCCTCAAGGATTGTGGTGCCCTTTCCAGTCTCCAAGGTGACCCACAGTGCCTCCTCTCCTCCTGTTTACTCTTTTGTTCAGTTGCTTTTATCCCTTCCTTTACATAGAGAGCTACTCCTCCCTCTTCTCCCTGCCTGTCTCTCCTGTAGGTTATGTACCCTGGTATGTTAACATCCCAGTCATGGTTCTCTGTGTACCATGTTTCTGTGGACTGCTATGATATCCAGGCATCCCTCTTCCATCAAGGCCACCAGCTCAGGGAGCTTGTTGCCCAGACTACAGGCATTGGTACTCATTACCCTCCATTTCCTGATGGCCTTACTCCTTTTTGCCCCATCCCTGTCCTTCTTGCCTTTGTCACTTTCTCCATTTACCCCTGCCCTTCTCCCTATTGACACCTCTATGTTGGTGTTTACTGCACTTACTACCGTGATTTTTTTTGGGGGGGGGCTAAGATTTCCCTGCTCCTTTCCAGTGCCTCTGAATATTACTGTGTAGGTTGCTGGCAAGTGGAGGTGCAGAGTAGGAGAGTTTTTGATCCTGCAAAGCTCTAAGGAATTTCTCCTGGAAGACCTTGGGGTGGTGGCTGCATCATGTTCATCAGCCTCAGACGATGCTGCTGACTCAGCGCATCAGGAATCCTGATCTGTAGAGCTGCAATCCCCTGCATTGCCCTTGTTCATCACCTCACAGAGAGGGCAGAACAAATCCACTACAGATGGGATCTGACACAAGTGGCAGAACAGACACCGTCTGCCTCGTGTGTGTCCCAATTCTTCTTCTTGGAATGCCATGCTGCAGGCTCCCACAGTTGATGCGGTGATCTAAAAATGCTACAAGGCAGACAGTCTATCAGTCCCACTGGCACTTCACAAGTCATGGGGAAGAAAGAAGAAATAGCAGCAAGTATGAGGAATTAAAACAAATGAGAGGCAAGTGAGAATTAGTCAGAAAACATACCCCACGGAGCCCTGATCTACACGACCATCATTATCAAAGCAAGAGATAAAGTGGTGCATGCTGGGAATGACACATACATGTGGAAGAAGTAACAAGTCAGTCATAAGTCTAACCTGCGATCACCTGCAGAGAGTGGAACTGTTCACTAGTGAGAAGTAATGATACAAAGTCTTGGGAGGCAGTATATCCCAGTGGTATGAGCACAGAGCTGAGGCCCAGCGGACCTTGGTTTGAATCCCTCACCCATGGCTTACATACAGTGTGACCTGAGCAAGCCACTTAACCTCCCTGAGCTTAATTCTCTCCCTGGTCACACCTGGAAACCAGATTTGTATCAGTCTGCCTTTCCTAACCAATAAATAAAACTCGGTGGTGGAGCAATAAGGCTTTCTGTTTACCCCTGCCTGCAAAACAGAATGATTTCTGGTAGCACTCTGACTTTGGTTAGAGGACAGAACCGTGAACCAAGAGATATGGGTTCAAAACCTACCACAGCCACCAGCTCTCAGTGTGACCGCAAGCAAATCACTTGTCCTTCCTTTGCTTCTCCATTAGACAACCTCGTGTAGATGAACTATGACATTTAAACAAAAAAAAAGGTGATCGGTTACTGCTGGGTACCTTAGTGTCTTTATATCACATTCACTCAGCTCATGGCTGTGTATTAATTTAGCAGCCGAGATGACAGGAGCTGCTTCCTAAAATAGAGAGAGAATCATCTTGTACTGAATCTTTCTTTCTATATTCCAGTCATGTGACATACCTCTGGGTCAGGCAGAGCTCATATTTCTAGGAGGTGCAATGCAGAAGCAGAAATTGCTAATTGCAGTGGAGGAAAGGTGCAAGGTTTGAGCTGGAAAAGATAAACCGTGTAACTGTTTTTTAGCAATGTTTTTATTAAATGTCTGTGAAGTTGATGAATAATTTCTTAGCCAAGGTGAGGATGTCTCTGACCACCTAAATCTAGGATCATATTTCCCCAATGTGCTTAAACAGTTACTCCATTGCAAGTATTCTCTTTACAAAGAAGATCATAGTTGTTGACTTGCCAAACAGGTGCTACCTTTTAAGGTTCAAGCCTCTGCTTTTCCCCTCCTGATCCCACAGGTTTTCTTGCTGCTAAATTATTTCTAGCAAGCTATTTAGAAGCCTTACACTAAATATGTTTGAAGGGAAACTTTGAAACTCCCCCCACCACCATCTTAGCTTTTATAAAGAAATGAAAGCAAGTGTAGTGAGCACCACGTTGCTGATCTGCAACCAGAATACAGCTCCATAGAGTCACCTAATGCCTCAGTGGTAGTGCATCATCTGCCATACAGGAAATCCAGGATGGAGGCTGTGTCAGGACCAAACCATGGTTTGGATAGCTGCCGCTCAACAGGGCACCTCAGCCGAGGATGGTTGGCAGCGGGTTCCAACACTACAGCAACAATTGTGCCACCTGTGAGAGGGCCAGGGAGCCCATTCCCCCCGCAGACCCTGTGCACGTGCATTCGCCAACAGACGGCTACTTCCATGCCACAGGGAGGCAGAAGGTAAACAGAGGACAAATGAGAAAGAAAATCTCTACTTCCGGGACTCCAACCATAGGAATGGTGTGACAGCAGAGGATGATGCTGGGAGCTGCTACAGAAGTACGCCCCCAAGTCTGAGGACTGGAAAAATAGTAGCTATGGAGAAACAGGTACATGAAAAAAAAGCTACGACTCCACGTTCATGTGCACTGAACATGCTCCAGTGGTAGCCGGTATTAAAGTTGCTGTCAGACTCATTTATTTCAATTGTTTTTTTGTTTGTTTTTTGTTTTTTTACAAGAGAAACATAAGGAACTACCAGTGGTGCAGGAAATAACAGTTTGCACTGCTACATGGGAGACATAGATTCTCTACCAGTCTCTACTTGGTGGGAAGGCTGAAGGCTATAGAAGTGCCTGTTCATATGTTCTCAGTCTCAGTTGGTTTCTGACCCCCCCTCCCCCCAATGAAGAGCCTCTGTGGCTTGAAGCACTGGGGAGAGCTTATTGATCTGAGTGCTGTTCCCTGTTAACCTAAAGCATATACAAAATAGGTGATCTATTTCAACTGAACGTCTGCCTGTGACTTTTACCTATATGGCTGGTGATGGTGAGCAGTGTACAATGCTGCAAGCAATAAACAGCTGTCTCAGCACCAAGCTCTTGAGTAGGGCTTAGTATCTGAAAACCCCTCTTACCTGTGCTCCTCACAGTTAAGGTGTAGAGTTTGGAGTGGGCCTAGAAGAGAGCACCCAGATGCGGTCAAGGGAGTAAAACTTAAACACAATTTGAAACCTAAGGGGCACTCCAAAACAGCAGCCCCATTGCCACAGAAATCATTGGTCATGGCCAACAAATGCCCTGAGACAGGGAAAATCTGAGTATCATTTTCTATTAATGACCCCTCCCTCCCTAAGAGGCAGGGGCACTCCACAAACCACAGCCTCATTGCCACAGAGATCATGCATCCTGCCCAACACATGCCCTAAGACAGGGTAAACCTGGAGATCATCCTCTGCAGATGTCTCCTCCCTCACGGGGCAGAGAAGAGCAACGCAGGAACAGCAAGGCAGACTTTATGGAGACATAATGGCCTATTTCTGTCCTTAATCATCTATTTATCCATGTATCTAAACTCTGAACCAGTTTTTAAAGACAGGGCTAGCAGTCTGGATGGCTAACCTGCTAGGGTGGGTGGGCTGCAGGAGGGTTAATACTTCAAGTGGAGACTAGAGAAGTTGCATTATTTTTGTAACAGCAACAAGCAGGTTAATAAAGTCAACCTTTGTTGTTTTTTATTCTTTGGTAATCAGGTAAGACCCACTAGGCACAAAGCCTGCACTGCGTGGAGACCCCAAGGAGGGTGGTAGAGGATCGCAGAGAAGAAGCAAGTAACTTCTGGTGGGGGATTAAATTGTGAGTGAGCTAGATTTTGGAATAGGAAAGGAGGGGAAGAGGGAGGTAAGGTGCCTATGTGGCACAATGGCCCGGAAGGATGGGAAGTGGATCCTGAGTGTCGCTAGGGTGGCAGGGTGGGAGGGAGAGCTGGATGCCATAGTCCACGTGGGGACTAATGACCTGGCCTGGGATAGTGTGGGGGAGTTTAGGGAGCTGGGGAGGGGAGGGGTCTTAGACAGGTAGCACATTCAGTGGCTTTCACTGAGGTGCTGCCTGTCTATGACGGGGGGGGGAGGATAGGGTTCCCTGCACCATGAGCTTCAACTCATGGTTGAAGAAATGGTGCAGAGAGGAGGGATTGGCTACATTGCAGACTGGAGACCTACCTGGAGGGATAAAGGACTATACAGAGGTGATGGCCTGCATCCATCCGGGAGGGGAACTGCAGTAGATGGTTTAAATGTTACTTTGGTGAACATTTAAACTAGCTGAAGGGGTGGCAGAAGGAATCAGAGAGGCATAAATTGCCCCCCCCCACACACACACACACACAGACTGAAGTAGCAAGTAGGGAGGACCAAGGGAAGATGAAACATAGAAACATAGAAGATGTCGGTAGATAAGGGTCACATGGCCCACCTAGCCAGCCCTGCTGTCTCTTTTATCCTAATGTGACACAGTAGACCCTACTCTGCCTCCAGTTCTTCTCCCCCCCTTTTTTTTTTACTTTCAAGATCTCTCTGTGCCTATCCCATGCTTTCTTGAATCCTGTAACTGTTTCTGACCCCACCACCTCCGCCGGTAGGCTGTTCCACTCATTTACCACTCTTTCCATGAAGAAGTGCTTCCACACATTTCTTCTGAACCTCCCCCTTCTAATTTCATAGTGTGACCCCTCGTCCTTGAGCATTTTTTCCTTTGAAAAATGCTGCCTTCCTGTACCCTTGTTTTCCCCCCATGAGGTATTTGTACATTTGTATCATATCCCCCTCCCTCTCCTATCCTCCATGGAGCATGTTTAATTCCCCATGCCTTTCCCCGTAGGTCTTCAGATCCATTCCCTGTACCATTTTGGTTGTCCTCCTCTGAACTGCCTCTACCCTAGCAATGTGCTTTTGAAGGTAGCACCTCCAGAACGGGACATAGTATTCAAGGTGTAGTCACACCAGTGATCTGTACAGGGGTATTATTACCTCCCTCCTTCTGCTGGTGATAGTTTCATAGTTATTTTAAAAGTTTAGAAGGCCAAGGCCCATAATGAACTTGACACCAACTTAATGGTGGTATTTATACTTCATATCCTTCATGTAATCATCCAAAGAAGTTTTAAAACTATACACCATATCACTACTAACTACATTTTTTGGTAATGAATTCCATATAGGCGGTACTCTCTGTGTAAAAAATCTCTGTCTTCGTAGAGTTCTGTTTACTGGGCATTTAATTTTATCATTATGTGATCTTGTTTTATTTTCACCAGCTTGTATTTCTAAACATATAGCATCAAGTCTGTCGCTATTGCGTAAGGCATTATGTAAGCAATAATACCCAACAGGGTGGGCGGTATTGTGCTATACCGGACCGCCCAGGGGCGTAATGAGGCCCGACGCCACAGGCGGAGGGCCTTATAGCCCCTTGAAGGTCCGGTATAGCACAATACCGCCCACCCTGGAGGGTATTATTGCGCTTAGAAAATGGGCTACTGTTGGCAGTTTTGTGTGGGTTTTTACAAAATTAAAGAAATAATTAGAAAAACATAGTAAGAGTGACTTTTAAGTGTTTTGCTTTTAAAGTAGTCCCTTCCTTTCTGTGCTATTCCATCTTTTGTTTCCACTCCCCCTACAGTGCCATTCTGGTATCCCCCCCCAAAACAGGACATTGCATTAAGTTTTTCTCAGGAGCAGTCTTCTTAAAAAAAAAAAAAAACTACAATCACCCTCCCCTAAAAAATAAATAACCACCACAAAACAGTTTTCTGCCCCACATGAAGGAGTTTTTTTTTTTTGCAGTTTTAAGTTGCGGCTGTTACCTGTGTGCCATTTATTTGACTTGCTATGTAAATCAGGAAGTGCAGAGCAAAACACACAATGCGGCAGGGGAACGCTGCAAATGTATTTTTAACTTGCCCGTTACCACAGACATGCCGTGAAGTGGATCGTTATCGGGGATAGTTTTTTAAGGGGCTGAACAGGAGACATAAAGGATAATGTCTGGCGAGTGGTGACAGAGTACCAGGTTGAGGTTTGTCTGTTGCAGCACCATGAGCTCTTCGCAATCAAAGACATGGACACAATGTAGAGAGGTAACTGCATTACGTTAGGAGAAGGGGATTTACGTCTAAAAAAACAGAAAAGTATACATTTTTTACTGTAGCATTTTGGAGTGGTTTGTCTGAGATCGCCAGTGTCTTGGAAGTATTCATAAAGGGAGAGGCGCGTGCTGTAGTTTTAAAAGGTACTGCTAGTTCCACTACAGTTACGGGAAGTTGATGATCACAGTGACCTTGCTTAATAATTACCTTCTTAAATGTGTTGATTTGGTGTAATTTATTTTCATGTTGATCACGAGTGAGCGCAGCAGATGGTGTGGTTTCTTGTGGGAACATTGATTGGCAGTATCTTCGCCATGCAGAGAAAAATGGCAGCAGTTTGAAATTGTGTACCCAGCACTTCAGCCAATGAGGAAGCAGGGTGCTGGGCACACAGATACTTTGCTGGCTATCAGGCAGGCTTAGGCTGGGGCTTTTTATTTGGTGGGCATCTATTGTCTGATAGATGGCCACCTAAATAAGTGTCTCAGCCAATCAGAAGACAGAATGGTCTTTGCTCATTTTCTAAATACGTATATACAATCACCCCTTAATAACCTGTACTCATGTGAATATAAGTTTAACGATTTTAATCTATGCTCATATGGGAGATGTTTGAGCTATTTTACTTTCTTAGTTGCTCTTCTTTGGACTTTCTCCATTATCCTTAATGAGCCTACAGTAGTGGGCGCACAGAAGGGGGCACAGTACTCCATGTGTGGCCGCACCAAACTTGTATAAAGCAGCATCAAGACCTCTGCTTTTCTACTCTTTATATGCCTGTGAATACATCCCAAAATACAATAGCATTTTTTAACTGTTCTTTTTGTATGGGCATCGAATTTTAGATCATTAGTGATGGTTATACCTAAATCTCTTTCCTCTGTTGTTGATTGAATTATTTTTCCTGTCATATTGTAGTTTGCCCTCCTATTATTGGTTCCAAAGTGCATCACCCTACACTTTAGCTCATTAAAAGTCATTTTGTTCTCATCTGCCCAGTTGCAAATATTATCTATACATTTCTGGAATCTAGTTACTGAGTCTGAGTTATTGACTATACTTGCAATTTTGCAATCATCTGCGTAATTCCCTATCCAGACACCATCAATCACGCTCATTGTAGATATGAGAATATTAAATAACAATGGACCCAGGACAGATCCTTGTGGGACTCCACTGGTCACAGGACCCCAATCAGATTCTTGTCCCCGTACTCTACTCGTTGTACTCTTTCATTTAACCATGAGCTTATCCACCTAACAATATCACCATTACATTTTAGTTTACGTAGGTTTTTTAACAAAAGTGCATGTGACACTGTGTCAAAAGTCTTAGCAAAATCTAAAAAGATTACATCCACTGGTAAACCTCCATCAAGAGCTTCACTAACTGGCTCAAAAAAGCTGATCAGATTGGTTAAGCATGATCTTCCAGATGTAAAACCATGTTGTGAGACATCATATATTCCAACTTTATACATATGCTCAATCATTCTTTTTTTGTATTATTCTTTCCAGCATTTTACCAATCACAGAGGTCAAACTAATGGGCCTATAATTTTCAACTAGTTGTCTGCTGCCTTTCTTATGTACTGAAACAACATTAGCACACCTTCAGTCCTTTAGTGTGGTCCCACTATTTATTGATGTGTTATATAGCTCAGTTAGGGGACCTGCTAGTTCTTTAATCAATTTCTTTAAAAATCTTGGGGTTATACCATCTGGACCTGGTGCTGATTCTTCCTTCAAGCTCCTTATATTATCCTCTACTTCCTTAACAAGAATGCTTTCCATTATTTCTGCATTATCTAATTGGTTAAGTTCAGTGTGTTCTTTAGGGGCAAAAACACTCAGAAAACAGGTGTTTAACTCATAAGTCATATCCAAATCATTGGTCACTACTGATTCCTGTATTTTTAAAGGTCCTACAGTATTTTGGCTTCCCCTTAAAGATTCAATATAGTTGTAGAAACCTTTTTTATTATTTTTATGTTTAGAATTAGTTGCTAAACGGAGTTCTAATTCCTGCTTTCTTTTTTAATTAAATGTTTAGTTTTTTTAATTAACATTTTATATTTTAACAAATGAGATGTATTTTGGGACTTCTTGTATTTTCAATACGCCCTATTTTTGTTTTTGATGGCTTTATTTATTTCATTTGTCCCCTGTGGCTGGATTCTTTTTGAATTTTTACCATATTTAATCCTCTATGGTACCCAAGTGTTAATGCAGTGCATAATTTTGGAATTGATTAGGTTCCATTGATCCTGCAGGTTAGATTTTTCTGTTAATCCCAAAGCCCAGTTCCAACCTTAAATAGTTTCTCATACTTTCATAGTCAGCTCTGTTAAACTCCCTGATCTTTGTTATTCCCTTATTTCTTCCTCTAACCATTATATTTAATTTAATTTGTATTATGTTATGATCACTGCCCATCAGAGGTGGCAGGACTTCTGGTTTAGAATCACTATTATTGATATTAGTTAGGATAAGATCAAGTATATTAAATTCCCTAGTAGGTACCTGGACAAGTTGTTCAAGATTACTCTGTAGAGTAAATTCCAGGAATCTTTTTTCCATGACTCCTCTTGCTTCAAGTTTATTCCAATTGATGTTTGGCATATTAAAATCACCCATGAGGATATAATCATGTGTCACTTCCATACTTTCTATAGCACTAAAAAGTGCTGAATCACTATTGGAGTCCAAATTAGGGGATCTGTATACTAAAGCAATAGTTATTTTCCTGTTGTTCAAATATAGGTCTACCCAAAGTGCCTCTATGTTATCATCTTGGAGCTTTTTAATTTCAGATTTTATACAATCATTAATATATAGGGCAATACCTCCACCTTTTTTTGTTTCCTACTCTTGATGAATTTAGTATACCCAATAATATCTGTATCCCAGTCATTACTAGTGAACCTAGTTTCACACACAGCACACATATCCACTTTGTTGTTGTGTAATATATGTCTCAACTCATCCATTTTATTGTGCAGACTACGTGCGTTGATTAATTGAATAGTTATATTTTTTTGTTTTATATTTGTTTCATGTATCGTGTTTGTCAATGTTTTTATTTTGACATTTTTCTGCTCTTGGTTTTGTCTCCCACCTTAGCAGTTTAAATAATTCTTTATATATTTTACCATGTGAGAGCCAAATTCATATTTGCCTTTATTATTTAGATGTAGCCCATCTTTACAGTAGTATTCATTGTTTATACAAAACTCTTCCCAGTGGAATAAATGTCCTATCCCTTGCTTAAGAGTCCATGAACGCAACCAATTATTCATTCTTTGTAATTTTAAAGTCTGTTTATATGTTGCCCTGGGTATCGGTAATATTTCTGAAAATGCAAAAATCACATCCAGAATTTGCCAGTTTATTTGTCATCTCTACACACTCCTGTTTAATCTGTTATTCATTTTGTGTGAATATATTGTTAGCTCCAGCATGTATTATGACTAGGGAATTCAGTGCATCTTGTTTCACGATATCATTTATCATTCGATTTATGTCCTTAACTCTTGCCCCTCTAAAACACGATAAAGTTCTTGCAGCTTTATCCTCATCACATATAGTTCTATCCAACCCATTAACCAGGGAATCTCCCAAAACAAATATTTGTTTTTTTCCAGGTGACCGCATACTTTCTATTTCCATATTTATATCACATTTGGACCCGGGTATAGTTTCAATGTGGGGATTTAAGTCCTGAGCTTCTTCAGTATTGGTATCCCATACTGGTTCTAAAGATACCAGAGGAGCAGAATTGCCAATCTTTGTCAGTTTTTCTGTATTTAGTTCATCCTCACTATCATGAGTACTTTCATTCCTTTCTGATAATAGGGCTAGTGGATCAAAAGTACTTTGAAGCAAAATATTAAAGGTGCTTGTATTTTTCCTTTTCTTTCTTTTAGTGACTTTTGTACTTTGAGTATGGAACCAATCTTCCTCTGTATTAGTGGATGTTTCATCATCACTTGTCCATTTTTTGTAATAGTTTTTTATTTTGATGTTTTAACTTTATTCACTTTTTGATGTGTAGATGAAACTATTCCCCTAGAGCCAGAACTATCATTACCTATGTCTCGTTCTTGAAATCTATGTGATATATCCAGCTCACTTTTCTCTAATTCACTTAATCTTATATTAAACTCAGTAACCATTTGGGTTAACTCAGCATTATCCCTGCATTTTTTGCAAGTATTTAGGTCAAATAAGAACACCGAGGGATCCAGGCAGTACATACAGCATGATATGCACCTAATTTCTATAGTCCTATCTTTAGTTGCACTTTTATTTTCCATAATTTTAACAATGTTTCACCCTATATAATTCCTAGGATAGGTAATTTATAATCAGTTATGTTATGTCTAAATATGTATATTACGCTTCAGCTTCAACCTAGCTGGAAGATTTGTTATCCAAAACAAGCCCTTGGTTAGCCTTTGGCATACAATGCAAGTACTTATAAGTCTATTATGTAGCACACGGAATCAATTAGTCACTTTCCCAATTAATCGCTAATACCATCCAGCTGTCCCCCAATATACCTGCTGACTTCACACAGTTTGTTCTTCATATGGGGCAGCAGACTATTTATATACTCTAACTAATGGTGCTTAAAATAGTGCAGTTAACCAGTTAGTATCATGAATTGGAAGGGATACAAGTTATTAGCCCCTTACCCCTGTTCCCCGTCTGATGCTGTCAGATGCCACTGGCCTCTGCCCATGTCGCCTCCACTCCGAGCTTGGCTCTGCTCGCTAGAGCCGAGCAGTTTATAGTGCGCCTATGAATGATGTCATCTGTTTCCTAGGTGACTCTCGCCCACTAAATACCTCCCTGAGTTGTTACGGCAATGTACGTAGACTGCCTTTAAAAAGGCAGCCTAATCAACACAAGAATGGGCTAAAATGCCCTGCTCAAAGCACCACAGTGCCTGCCCTCAGTCCTTCTCCCTCGAAAACGGGGATTTAGGACAACACACACAGATACCTCTACCTTGTAGTTTTAAATGGTGCACACACCAGCGTGCATCTGTTCCAGGCTAAAATGACTTGTTTCAGCTAAAAACAGGCTCGCTAGAGCCGAGCAGCTTATAATGTGTCTATGAATGATGTCACCTGTTTCCTAGGTGACTCTCGCCCACTAAATACCTCCCTGAGTTGTTAGGGCAATGTACATAGACTGCCTTTAAAAAGGCAGTCTAATCAACACAGGAATGGGCTAAAATGCCCTGCTCAAAGCACTGCAGTGCCTGCCCTCAGTCCTTCTCCCTCGAAAACGGGGATTTAGGACAACACACACAGGTACCTCTACCTTGTAGTTTTAAATGGTGCACACACCAGCGTGCGTCTGTTCTAGGGTAAAATCACTTGTTTCAGCCCCTGCCCATGCATTCCAGCATCCAGCTAACCTCCCCACTGCCTTGTCCCACTGTTTTGCAACCTTTAGGTCATCTGTAACGATCACCCTCAGGTCCCTTTAATGATCTGTGTCTGTCAGTGCCCCCCCAGTTTGTTTGTTGCCCTCAGATTTATATGCCCCATTTGCATTACTTTGCAATGTTTTGTGTTGAAACCCAGCTGCCAATTTCTTGACCATTTTTCTAGCTTTTTCAGATCCCTCCTCATTCTACCCCCCCCCGGTGTGCCCACTCTGTTACAGAGTTTTGTGTCATCCGCAAAGAGTCATACCTTTTCCTCCAGTCCTTCAGCAACATCACTAATAAAGACATTGAAGAGGACCAGGCCTAGTACTGATCCTTGTGGCACCCCAATAGTCACTTTGCCTACTCCAGAGTGGGTCCCATTTACCACCACCCTCTGAGTCATATTGCTCAGCCACTCTCTACCCTTTTAACAACCTTAGAACCCACTCCTAGTCTCCTCAGCTTGTTTATCAATCTTCTATGTGGAACAGTGTCAAAGGTCTTGCTGGAATCTAGGTAGGCCATGTCCACTGCCCCTCCCTGATCCACTTCCCTGGTTACCCAGTCAAAAAACTAAATCAGGTTAGTCCGACATGACCACCCCCCTGTGAAGCCATCTTCCTTGGATCCTGAAGCCCACAGGTGACAAGGTATTCACTAATCCTTTCCTTTAACAGTGATTCCATTACCTTATCCACCACTGATGTCAAGCTGACAGGCCTGTAGTTTCCTGCCTCTTCCCTATTCCCACTCTTGTGAAGAGGGACCACATCTGCCCTCCTCCAGTCCCCCAGCACCACCCCTGTTTCAAATTACAGGTTGAGGTGCTGCCAGCTCCACTCTGAGTTCCTTCAGAATCCTAGGGTGCACCCCATCTGGCCGCATTGCCTTGTCCACCTTTAGCATCATTAGTTCCCTAAGGACCCTTTCCACCGTAAAGGGACTTGTGTCCACCTTGATACCCCTAATGCCCTTGCCCTTTAAACTTGGCAGCCCTCTCCTCTGTGAACACTGAACAGAAGTATTTGTTCAACATGTTCTCCTTTTGGTGGTCCTCTTCTACACAGCCCTATCCTTCATCCTTCAGCCTTACTATCCCTCCCTTTGTCTTTCTCTTTTCACTTATGTACCTAAAAAATGTTTTATCCCCTCTTTTCACTGATTTGGTGATTATTTTTCTTCTGTTTGCACCTTTGCACTCCTAACTACCTTCTCTGCCTCCCTTTGCTTCTCCTGGTAACTTTCCCTGTCCCCCTCCATCTGTGCTAGTTTTGCATCTTCTAAATGCCATTTTGTCTTGCTTTCACTTTATCTGCCACCTCCTTGGAGAACCATAGTGGTCTCTTTTTCCTTTCGCACTTGCTAATTTGTCAGACACAGAGATTTGTAGCCTTCTCAATGCCCTCCTTATTTTTCCCACTGCTCCTCTACCCCCCCTTACCTAACCCTGCTAGGTTGTTGCTCAGGCATTCCCTCATTTTCATGAAGCCGGCCTTCTTATCACTCAGGACCCTCGTCCTTGTGTGATTTGATTCCAATCCAGTTTTTATATGAAACCACACCAAACAGTGATCACTATTCCCCAGGTGGTCCCCCACTGTAACTTCTGTGACACTGTCCCCATTTGACAGTACCAGGTCCAGTAATGCCTCCTCTCAAGTGGGTTCCATAACTAGTAGCCTGAGGAATGCACCCTGCAGGGAGTCCAGGACATTCCTACTCCTGGTTGATGCTGCAGCGGGGAGGCTCCAATCCACATCTGGTAGATTGAAGTCCCCTACTAGCAATACCTCCCCCCAGGGTGCAAATTAATAAAAGAAGCAGGATGGTAGAAATGAAGGGAGATGGGAGCAAGAACATTAAATAGAGAGGGGGGAAGGAGGGATGGCAAAAAGGGAAAAAGGGGGTTAGCAAGCAGAGTGGCAACAAAATCTGTCAGACCATGTGCGCAAATGCTAGAAGTCTAGGAAATAAAATTCCAGACCTACAGGCCATGACAGCAGAGGCTGACCTGGATACTGTGTCCATTACTGAGTCATGGTGCACTGAAAACCATGACTGGGACATGGCCATACCAGGCTATACTCTCTTCAGGAAGGACAGGGCACTGGAAGATACTTTGGTTTCTAGGGGAACTGTACACCTCATTTTGAGATTGAGGGGTTCAACTGGGGACAAGTGCAAACTTGGGAGGTAAGAGGAGGTAGAGGAGCTAAGTCTTGATCAAAGTAGCATTGTATTTTGTTTTCCCCTTCGAACCTGAAACTATGGGAATTATACAGTTGGGGTAAAAGGGTTTAATGACTTTGTATAATGCAGAATTAAGTCCCAATGTACTGTAAGACATAATCTTCATGTATGAGCTGTACATATGGTTTATGAAATAAAAATTGAGTTTTTTAAAAAAAGGAAAGACAGGGCAGGAAGAAATGGAGAGGTGTGGTGCTTTATGTGAGGGAAGGCATAAAAGCAATGGAGAAACAGGAAATATGGGGGGGCAGAAGTACTGTGGGTCACACTGGAGACAGAAAACACAGCCACTGTTTGCTTTTGCATGATCTACACACCTCCATCACGGGGGGGGATTTAGGTAAGGTACTGGTGGAAGCCATTGGCAAGATGGCAGAAAAGGGACAGCTGCTGCTGGTGGGGGCTTCAATCTGTTGGATGTGAAATGGAGCCTCCTAGCTGCAGCCTCCGTCAGACGCAGGGACACCCTGGGTTCCCTGGGCTCCCTGGACTCCCTGCAGGGGTATTCCTTAGGCAACTAGTCAGGGAATTCAGGGACTCCACTTGTGATGGGGCAGTACTGGACCTGGTACTCACTAAGTGCGACAGTGTTGCAGACACCAAGATAGGAGGCTGCCTGGGGACCAGTGATCCCCGTACAGGTTAAACATAAAGATGGCTGTGGAATTGAACCACACAAGGGCAATGGCCTTGGACTTCAGGAGGGCAGAGTTTAAAAAGAAGGGTGAATGCCTCAAGGATGACCTGGCGGGGGGGGCCTAGGTGGGGTGGAAGAACAATGGGCAAAGATTAAGGAGGGCATAGTGAAGGCAACAAACCTCTTGCCAAGCAAGTGAGCAAAAGCAAGAGGAAAAATAGGCCCCTGTGGTCCTCGGTTCCATGTCATAACAGCGATGTTTTAACAGTGCAGACCATAACAGCTAGTGCAAGTCACCAAAACCATTATCAGTGATCAACACTACACTGAATCAGCAAAACAGCAACAGCACCATACATGATCATGGATCAAGATGTACACCAACATTTTATGTGAGAGGGCTCCGCCACCCGCACCCCTCCTTACAACTCCGGGGGGGCAGACACTAGGGAAAGTGAGAAACATGGAAACAAAAAATTACCCACACCCAGCCTCAAACCTGGGTCCACAACATCTAGAGGTGGTGATCTAACCACTACACTGGGTGGCTAGCTCGGCAGAACCTTGACAAATTCATCCATTTAACCTGCCTGCCTAGTAACCCCACCCCTCTCGCTCTCACTATTCTGTCCCTCCCTTGTCGCTATTCCTTCCGCCTCACTGTTCTCTGATGGTCGCTATTGTTCTGGGCACGCATATTGAGTAATTCAATTTGAGTCACTCAATTTGTGTCACCCATATCACTGGATACCTGGTCCTCGAAGGAAGTGGCTGAAAAGGTAAAGGCTAACAGGGTAGCATTCAGAAGGTATAAGAAGATGCAGAGGGAGGTGCATAGGGAAGTGTATCACAGGAAACAGATGGAAGCATGGAAAGCAGTAAGGAGTGCAATGGCACAAACTGAAGAGAGAATAGGCCAGGTGGTAAGCATGGACTTCAAAAAGGCATTTCATAAAGTTCCACGCCGTGAACCTGTTGAAAAATTAGATAACATGGGCTTCAGTCACTTCCTCCTGAGACGGATAAGAAACTGGTTAAACCAGAGAACACATGTTAGAACAGATGGCCATCTTTCTGAAGAGGGTACTGTGAGTAATGGCATCTCCCAGGGATTGGTGTTGGAGCCGACTCTTTTTAACCTTTTCACTGATTTATACCACAACATTATAAATCAGCTAAGTAAATTTGCTGATGAGACTAAACTGGCCGGCGAAGTCGACGCTGAATCCAAACAAGTATAATAAGTGACTTGTAGCAAATGAAATCTGGGCCTTGGCCAACAGGATGGAATTTAATTGCAATAAATGTTCTGTCTTAAATTTAAGTAGAAATAACCCTCTCCTTAAATACAAGTTGAATGGGCATTCATTGAACTCAGTACGTGATGAGTGTGATCTTGGAGTCATAGTCCGTAATTCATTGTCCTCTACATCACATTGTAAAAGAATTGTACAAACATCCAATGGACTGTTACATAACACAAAGAGATCTTTTATTTCAAGAAACGAACAGTGTATTCACGAACAGAAAAAGGGAGGTCATAATTCCACTATACAAGACACTAGTGAGGCCCCACCTGGAGTACGGTGTACAGTTCTGGAGACCATACCTACGTAAGGACATAGACAGGGTAGAGAAGGTTCAGAGGAGGGCAACAAAGATGGTGCATGGATTGCATCACAAGTCCTATGAGGACAGGTTGAAGGCACTGAACATGTAATCCCTGGAGGAGAGGAGGGAGAGAGGGGATATGATAGAGACATACAAGTATCTTACAGGGAGGAACAGGGTGCAGGAATGCACTATTTTTAAGCGAAAAAGATGTTCCAGGACTAGAGGGCATGGGATGAAGTTGGAGGGAGGACGATTCAGAGGAAACGTGAGGGAAGAATTTCTTCACAGAACGGTGGTGGACAAGTGGAACACCCTGCCAGAGGAAGTGGTGGGGCCTGAAACAATCACGGGATTTAAGAATGCATGGGATAGACATAAAGGAATTCTGGAGGTCAGGGGTAAGGGGCAACAGACTTCTAGGAAAACATAAACTGAACTTACAAACTTAAATGGGCAGACTGGGTGGGCCATAGGCCCTTATCTGCCAACACTGTCTATGTATCTATGTATTCTTCCCTTATATAGAGCTTACATTAGACCACACCTTGATCATGACTCTCCGTTCTGGTCACCATATTTAAAGGGAGACATAAAATTGTTAGAGAGTGTGCAGAGGAAAGCCACTAAAATGATCCCTCAACTTAAGAATTTGAACTATGCAAAATGGTTGTCAGCATTAGGTTTGGTCTCTCTAGAGGACGGGACAGTGCGTGGTGTTCTATTGTTTCTATTCAAGATATTACAAGATCTAGACTTAATGAACCAGTATGGTCTATCCTTTAGTGATAGACCCTTCAAATTAGGATCACATAATAAACAACTAATGATACACTACAGCAGCACCAAGAAACGCGCACACTATGTTACCATTAGGGGAACTAAAGCATGGAATGCTCTACTGCAAAACTTAGTAGAGATTTCTTCATTTGAGAAATTTAAATGTGAGCTAGACTACTATTTAAGGCTTCAGTCATTTTTACACCAATTGCCCACTTGGAGTGGGAGACGGACTTGATGGGCCCTTGGCCTTTTCCGTCTTTTCTCAACTAAGTAACTAAGCATCAAAGGAGACATTTTTAGGTATGTAAGTGAAACGAGGAAGGCCAGGAGACTGTAAGGTAAAGAAGTGAAAGGGGGCACTGTGCGGAGGAGGACCAGGCAAAGGCATATATCCAGAACAAATACGTTTGTTCAATATTCACAGAGGAAGGAGAAAGAAAGGGCCACGGAAAAGTAATAGGCTTTGGAGAGAGGGAGGCAGTCCTTTTTTGGAAGAGAAAGTCCTGAAGGGACTTGCAAATCTGAAAGTGGACAAAGCAAAGGGGCCAGATGGAGTGCATCCAAGGGTATTGAGGGAGCTCAAGGAGGTACTGGCTGCACTTCTGACAGTCCTATTTATCAGCTCACTGCAAACAGGAGTGATTCCAGAGGACTGCAGGAAGGTAGATTTAGTACCACTTTATAAAAGTGGAAGCAGGGAGATGGCTGGTAACTACAGGCCAGTCAGCCTGACATTAGTGGGGGAAAGTTAATGGAATCACTGCTGATGAAAAGGACTGTAGAATATCTTGAATCCAATGAGTTACAAGACCCAATGCAGCATGGATTCACGGGAGGAGGTCATGTCCAACTAGGTATCCAGTGAACAAGGTGACCGAAATTGGGCACCTACAAAAACGGTGACTCAATTGCGGCGCCTGTGATCACGGCTACCTAGTAGGGGGGTGACCGGATACTGGGGTGGGAAAATACTGCAATGGAAAGTAGCGGGTATACACGTACATGCACATGCACGGGGGAGACAGGCAGGGAGGGACAGTATGTGAGAGGGGGTGTGGCGGGCAGCTGCCAAGCTGGTCTGCTAGCATGGTGGAGAGGATGGTCGGCTGGGAGGCACAGGGTTCAGGTCTGGCGCTTGCGCTTTTGCACGCCAGGCGCTTACATTTAAGAGTTGTTTCACCCCTGACATGCAACCCCTAGTGTTGAGAATCTTTAGTAGGTGGGTGTGGGGTGCAGCCCTCGCGATTAAAAATAAGACCCGTAGGTCTTGAGTGACATTTTTATTTGCGCTGCGAGTGTGCATCGCCGAAATACCTTTTCAGTGATCTACACTCGCCGTAATGATGATTGCTATTCCGCAATCGCCATTATGACATGGAACCATCAAACTAATCTGACAGATTTCTTGGACTGGTTTACCCAGGAATTAAACAGAGTGGATGTGGTCTACCTAGATTTCAGCAAGGCTTTCAGTACCGTTCCAGGTAGAAAACTCATAAGGAAGCTGCGCAGCTTAGGGATGGGTTCAAAGGAGGTGAACTGGGTAAGAAACTGGTTGGGAGCCAGGCAATAGAGGGTAGTGGTAAATGAAGTTCATTCGGGAGAAGGGAAGGGAGGGTGACCAGTGAGGTGCCTCAGGGATCAGTGCTGGGACCAGTCCTCTTTAATGTCTTTATACAGTTAGTGACATTGCAGAGGAGCTGGAGGGGAAGGTCTGCCTCTTTGTGGATGACAGCAAAATGTGCAATAAGGTGGATACTCCAAGGGGGATGAAAAGAATGAGCAGAGACCTGAGAATACGTGAGAAGTGATCAAGGGTATGGCAGCAGGATTTCAATGTGAAAAAGTGCAAAATCATGCATTTAGAGCACAGAAACCCAGGGGCAGAGTACAAAATGAGTGGAGAGATAGTGATGACCACCAAACAGGAAAGAGACTGGGGGGTAATCATATCTGATGACCCAAAGGTGGCTAGGCAGTGCAACAAGACAGTTGAGAAGGCTAGTGACCTGGGGTGCATAGGGAGGGGTATCACCAGCAGAAAGAGGGAGGTGGAGTTGCCTCTGTATAGATCACTTGTGAGACCCCACCTAGAGTACTGCATCCAGTTCTGGAGACCACATCTCTAGAAGGACAAAGACAGAGTGGAAGCTGTGCAGAAGAGGGCAACTATTAACGGTGCAGGGTCTGCATCAGAAGCCCTAAAAGGAGAGACTAAGGGACCTCAATATGTACACCCTGTAAGAGAAGCAGAAGAGGGGGGATATGATAGAGACATTTGAATACCTCACAGGAGTAAATAAGGTACATGATGGGAGTATTTTTCAGAATAGTAGATGCTCAGGAACAAGGGGACATGCAGCGAAGCTGGAAATAGTAGATTTAGGAACGATATGAGAAAGTACTTCATAGAAAGCATGGTGGATGCCTGGAACAGTCTTCCAGCATAGTTGGTGGGGGCGAAAACAGTCATGGGGTTCAAGAATGCATGGGGCAGATATAAGGGAATCTTATTGAAAAGAAAGGGGCGTTGGAAAGAACCAGAGATCAAGTAGAGTCTGCGGTGACACTGTAGAAACGGAACAATGGGCAGACTGGGTCGGCCAAATGGTCCTCATCAGCTGTCAGATTCTCTGTTTCTATGTTTCAGGGACACTCCAGGAGCACTGGAGGTTAAGTGACTTGCTCAGGGTCACACAGTATGCAAATGGAGGTTGTTGCAATCAAACCCAGGTCTGCTGGATGCACCAAACTCATTCATAGCTTGTTACTCTAACATCTAGGCTATACTGCCAGCTCCAACCTTCCCCAATATGAGTTTGTTGTAGAATGTATCCATGGACACTTGGTCTGACTGGTGGTGGAATGCATCACAGAGGTGAGGAACTCAGCTATTAGGCAGAGATGGCATGCACTGTGCTTAGTGGTTGGGAAGGGAGGATGCCCAGCATTCACACACACTCTGTTGGTCAACCAAGAAATGACACTGGCATTGGCTGGGAAGGAAGCCACTTACCCAGCCTCTCAGTTAATGAAAACTACTTTGGCTACATTTACCCCAATAATCAGAGTGGGGTACGGGGGCAGAAATGAAGAACATTTACATATGGCACACTCACACTCACACACACACACACACACACACAAAATAACAAAGGCCCGGCAAGTGGCATAGAGGGAATTAAATCTTATTAATTCTGTATCTTTCTGTTTAAAAATAACTGTTTAACACGCTAAACCTAAAAAAAGGTCGAACCTACTGCATGCCAGACCCTGACAAATTGATTATTCACCAGCCCAGCTATTTACATTACAACATGGAAAATGATGGCAGAGAAAGGCTTGGCGATCCATCCAATCTGCCTACCCTGCCTAACTACACTGCGCCAGCTCTAGTGGCCGTTCCACTCTCTCACCTCTACCCTCTCTTTGTTATGCTGTGGGTTCTCTCCCCACACCAGGCATTTGGGTTAATATAAGTGTCAGTGGCTCAGCAGGTAGCACACTTGCCTCTGAGGCCGGGAGATCAGAAGGCTGTGGGTTCTATCCCCACACCAGGCACTTGGGTTAATATCCCAATACTGACACTGTAGTGCAGCATGAGGGGGTGCTGCACTCCTGAGGTGCCGTCTTTCGGATGAGACATTAAACTGAGGTCCCATATGCCTAGATTGGTGGTAGTTCAGGTGGATGTTAAAGATCCCATGGCACTTCTCGAAAAGAGTAGGTGAATTTCCCCGGTGTCCTGGCCAAATTGCCTCTATTCGTGAAAAATACCACCAACAGCTTAATCTGGTTCAAGGTCATTTGGCCTTCATCTGTATCCCCCTTCCCCAGGTCGTGCCTGAAAATAGGCAGAATTTTTCTAGTGCACTTACCCGGTCAACAAAAACTAAATAAATAAATGATGGCCATGCACCTGTCCCTGTAGTTCCCCTAACTGCTCCTCCATTCCACTGCACAAACCAAGTGAATCAAGGTTATCCTATGCTGCGTCCTGGCCAACCCAGAGTTGGTTTATCATCCAAAGTGATGGGCTCTCCTTCCAGGAAACTGGATGGATGACTCAAAATTGGCAGCATTTGGAGTGCTGTGCTAAAACTGACACACCAGGGTATGCATGCACCACCCTCATGGCTGTGTGAGAACACTGATGCCACACGTAAGGGGGCTGCTCTTAAAGACAGGGTATACAAATGCAAAGTGTTGTAAGGAAAAGGACAGAACCTGCCATAATGGTTGCCTTCCCTGGGCTATCAGTGGCCGCCAAGTAGCAGCAAGTGTCACAGACTCTCTGAAGGCATCATGTGTCTATCTAGACAACTGCATTAAGTCACTGTGCCAGCCCGACTGGGATTCTTGGGTTGGGACACTAACTAGAGTTCCCCACACTAAGTCATTGGACTAGCCTACCTCTATTGTCTTTTGACTCCATGATCTGATGACATTGCCTCTCCAACTTTTTGTTTCTCCACTACCCACCCCCAACTTTCCTCCTTTGATTTTAACATCTTCAACTCCCCCTCCATACACACACACACACACACACACACACACACACACACACACATTGGCCATAGTAGTAACAGGAGAGAGGCATGGATGCAAGCTTGCTCATTGCATTGCCTTGTGGATGAGGTATGGACCACAGCGACAGAACAGATACCGACTCCTGGGGGACTAGTCAGTGAGGGACACTCCTGGGGGACTAGTCAGTGAGGGACACTCCTGGGGGACTAGTCAGTGAGGGACACTCCTGGTGACCACTAAGTGAGGAAGGACACTCCTGCTTTGTACACCAAGGTCTGAAAACTCTCCAGAATTCCAAGCCAACCCACCATGCCAGAATTCAAACCCAAGTCCTTACAGTAGAAGACCTGCACATTAGAGTGGTGTCTCGCATTGAGATGAAGAAAGGAAAAGTTGTGCTCTTGGATCATTTGAAACTACATTGCATAGCCTTGCATAACTATACCCCTGACTATCTGGTGTGGAGTTTAGCTAGTACAGCAAAATCCTTGCACACTGACTCCTCCCCCCTTCCCCCCACCACAGACACACAAACACACACACTCTAAAAGTGCACAAGCTATCAAAATGAAAAATCTTCAGTCAGCTTGATATCTTTTCTTCTCACCCACTCACACTCCTCTATCAGTCTCTACAGGGTAAAGCTTCTCATAGCTATGGTAAGGAGCTGAGGGCTTTCTTCTCTTTCCCTAGGCATTTATCTGAGGTTCAGATTCGAGGTAAAACTTGAAGTTTGTTACAGTATGATGCAGTGTGAATCAACCCATTGGCTTTTGCAGTGATCTAATTATAAAAGTATAACCAGGGGGACTCCAAAGAGAGACCAGAAGTCTGGCTCATAGACATAAATAAGGAAACTTCTCTTTTTTTTTTATTCATCTGTTTTTTATTAAGGGGAACTAAATTTAGTTTTATTAAATTGATAAATTTGTTAAATTGATTTAATTTGATTGATATCAGACATTGGGCTTTGCATTGCTTGTATTTACAAGTACGATAATATGGGTTCTGACATGAGCCATGCTCAAGGCTCTTCCTTAACAACATAAGATGTAGGAACATAGTAACTCAGGACCTTTCATTAATCTGAGACCATTGAGCCAGCTCCACCATGCAGGGAGGGTTCTGGTCTTCTGGTCTTCATCAGGACACTCTCTTCCTGAGGTGGATGGGTATGGTACAGCAACTTAAACATTGATCCCTACAGAGGACTAGCAGTGGTGCTGCTAGAGGTGTGGGTGACCATACAGTACATGAATGGCACCAATATCCTAGAGAGGTGGGCAGGATTACAAACAGAGTTAACAATTCTGTGGTGGGTTGGGCCAATTGCCACTCATGCTTATTATGGTTGCAGAATGTTCAGTTCATCCCCCACTACCCCTTACTCCAAGTTTATATGTCTCACTCCCTAAAAGTATGCCAGGCACCAGCAGGGAAAAGGGGCGCCTGACTCAGAGGGTAACCCAAGGTGTCCAGTGAAGGGATGTGCTGGTCCGGAGGATCACCAGTGCTGGTACTGGGACCCTGAGTGGGAGAAACAGCATGGAGTGAGCACCAGATGGACAGCAATGCAAAAGGAAGCAAAAATAAAGCAAAAAAAAAAAAAGAGAGCGAGAGATCCAATTGAAAGGAACACTTCCTCTCCATGACAGCAATGTCAAAATGTCAGAAAATGTTGAATAATGTATAGCAAGAATGATGTTGTACAGTACTGGCCAGTGCTGATCACTAGAAACACAGATTGCAGTGAGAAAGTGATGTCTCTTTTTTTCTCAGCTAAAGTTTATTGGATGTTGTAACTTCAGAACATCGATATTACTATTAATAACAACTGCAACTAAAAATATGAATTAACTTATCAAAAGCAGACAAAATATTAAATTCTAAGATACACTAGACAATATAAGACTTATATTTAAAGTTTCTTAAATATGCAGAATTGCAGAAAAAGAGAAAAGGAAAAAAACAGATAGATATAGAGGGCAAAACAGATGACAGATATGGTTCCTGGTCTCAAGATAAAATATTCTAATAAACAGAAGTTAAAAAAAAAGTATTGTCTTTGCACACTATTCTTGTTCATTTGAGTACAGAGGGTTTTCCACTTTAAGAAACAAAAAAGTGATATTATCTAATAATTATTGGGCTATTTCTTCTAATTTCAGGGTTCCATTAATTCAGTCCACCATTTGGCTAGTGTGGGTGGCCTATAAAACAAACTCTAGCAAGAGCCAATATGGCTGCAAGATAATTGGTATTGTGGGCAGTGAGAAATGTGTAAACTAGCAGTTTTTGCAATAACCACTGAGCCACCTAACTGCATTTTCTAATTGTGATACACACACAAACTGAACTAGATAGTGGTGGAATGTAGACTAGCAATTTTTGCACAAACCACTGAGCCACCTAATTGCACTTTCTAATTGCTGTGATACACACACATTGACTAATACACATACACATATATTCATTCCAGTATAACATAGAAGTGCACTGTCTACACACATTTTTACAGATTAAAAAAAAAGACATTGAGGGACCATTTTCTTCTTTTCAGGCTCTGATGGACATCGGAGGGTGGGGGTTGCCACCAGACACCTCATTTAAATCAGCAATGACATGCATAAGATTCAAACTGATCTAGATAGTGGGGGGAATGTAAACTAGCAATTTTTGCACTAACCACTGAGCCACCTAACTGCACTAATTGTTGTACACACACACACACACACACACACACACACACACACACACACTGACTAATACATATACACATATATGCATATATATTGCAGTATAACATAGCAGTGCACTGTCTATACACACAGAGCATTGCCCCCCCACACACACACAAACTAATACACATACGCTGCCTTATGTGGCATTTATTTACTGACACATCTAACTCTAACTTTTACTGTATTTAGGATAAGCACTGTGTTTTGCACTAACACATTTTACTTATCCACAGCATGACTGGGTAACTAAGGTAGAGGACCAGGGAGGTGCAGTGGATGTGGCCTATCTGAACTTCAGAAAGGCCTTTGATGCCATCCCCCATAGAAGGCTAATTAACAAACTGCACAGCCTAGGTGTGGAGCCTAAAATAGTTCTGTGAGTGGAGGACTGGCTGAATGGCATGAGTCAGAGGGCTGTGGTAAACAGGGAGTACTCTGGAGAGGGAGAGGTGATGAGCAGGGTGCCACAGGGGTCAATGTTGGGGACGGTCCTCTTCAATGTCTTTATTGGGGACATTGCAGAGGGACTGGAGGGGAAGGTATGCCTCTTTGCAGATGATACAAAGGTATGCAATAGGGTGGACATAGCAGGGGGTGTTGAAAGAATGAGGGCAGACCTTAAAAACTGGAGAAATGGTCTACAGAATGGTGAAGGTTTTGATATAGCATTTAAAAATTAATTCATTTTGTAGACAATTGGGTGGCCATTAACAAGTTTTAATAACATGTTTTCGTGAGTGTGCAGTGTCCATATTGAGATTTAGAGCATAATTTAATATATGTTTATGCTCACAGATTTTTTTTAAAAATGTTTAAAGAAAGCAGATAAGGAAGTGCATACATTGTGGGACTATTAAGGTAATGTGGAGACTATTCCAATCCACATTACAATTGAGGCTGGCAGTATAGCCTAGAGGTTAATGAGCTATGAATGCACTTGGTATATCCAGCAGATTTGGGTTTGATTCCCACAACCTCCACTTGCATACTGTGTGACTCTGAGCAAGTCACTTAACAACCCCAGTGAGCCCAGGTTGCCCTTGAAAACAGGCACTTGTGCCTAGTGGGCCTTACCCAGTTACCAAAAGAATAACAAAAATGATTACATGAATTATTTTGTGAGGTATGTTAGCAGTGAAAAACTGCATACTAATTTTATGATTATTATGTGAATTTCAGCCAATTCTATGATGAAGAAGTCTTTATGATCTCGAAAGGTTGCATGGTTTGGAACAAAGAATATTGGCTGATGAAAAATAAAACTATGCGCTTCACGTGAAAGTAGCTCTCTGGTCTTATTTCTCATTTATGCTTCAGTTTTTGTCTGGCTTCTGTTGGAACATTTCCAAAGAGCTTTAAAACAGAAACTGGACTACCTGGACCTTTTTGTATTGCTCCAGGTAAAGTCAAGCCAACCATATGTTTATTCCCAAGCTGCACTTTTTTCTATGTCTGAGGCCTTTCCCCATAGGATCTGAAATCTGAAACCTCCTTCCTCACTGTCAATTACCATTTATATCTGGAAAAGGCTGACTGACTTGACATATTTATGAGCTATGAAACTTTCATGAACGAGAATTCTGAGATAGTGGAGTGTGTCGGACTACTCTTAGGGATACGTTTAATGCATAAGCGATGCAGTGCAAGAATTATGTAATATGTTACGTCAGTGGAGATTACTGTCAGCTTTGGTGTTGTATTGTTTGTTGGGAATTATTTTTTTTTTTACTATTTTAAGTATGTTACTAATAAACATGTGTTCTATGAAGAAAAGGGGCGGTGCAGGGGGCACAGCCTCCTGATAACAGAAAATGACACGTGCCTCTTGCCACCATTAGCTCACTTGATGAGCTCTCTTCACCTCTTGAGTTGCATAGTGTAATGCTTACATGCGATTCAGGTCGCGTTTACGCTACGCAACATCGGGTGGTCCAACTCTCTCCATTATCGCCGAGAATTCTACCCAAACTGAAGCTTAGCACACAAAATAATGTGTTGCAACACTGCTCAGCTGAATGAACTAATGAATTAGTGGAGTGATAGCACAAAAACCTCCAATTTTATCTAGTCTGTTAGGAATCTGGACAACTCCCTTTTTCTACTGTAATAGCAAAACGTCTGCAGGACTCTGCCCACTGCAGCCGTAAAAATGCTATACTGAAAGTAATGTCTCCTAAGTAGGTGTTGAGCCCAGGCTCCCAGACTGCCAGGTAGGCACTCTGCCTGCTGAGCTGTGTTAGACCACCTGGTTACCCGAACTTCCTGTAGCTCCTGCTGCTGGGAATATTTTTATGGAAAGAAATGTTAAGTGTAGCAATACATGATTATCATATTTTTCATAGAGACTCTGTAGCTGTCAAAAGACATAATACCATTGTTCTAACGTCAAGAAGTCATAATAACATCACCCTGATGTCAGATCAATGGTATTATGATTTCAAATCTTGCTACAACTTTTCTCATGCTAAAGATTCAAACCGTCGATCGGACTGCTGTCGCTGTAACTCACGCAACCACCGACTGAATAAGATTGATGAAGAAGTCAGAGACAACAGTCCAGTCTACACGAACAGCCCAAAGTAAATATGATCCAGAGTGAAAGGAGAACTTAAAAAACTGAAGCATCATAGAGAAACAGGGACATGGAGAGTTGCAATAGTGATACTGGGGTGGTTACATGTGTGCATCATGGATGGCATACTCATAGCATAGTGATGCTCATGGTGAGTTTATGTAAGTAGCAAGTGGGTGCGAGGGGGTTGTAGGATGTCAGATGAAATTGGCATCACTGGATTTACAGTAAGGCACAATGGTGGGGGGGTTCTGTGCCTGTGACAGCTGGAGGGTCTGTGTGGCTGTGGCTGCAAGTGACAGTGAGGGGCTGACTTCCGCTCCTCTGTATGCAGTAACTGGGGCTGTATAAGATGGTGGAGGATACTCGCAGTTTAACAGAGGGAGCCATGTATTACAAAAAACAACACATGGTTCCCTATCTATAATGGAACTGAAAACTCCATCTCAGGATTCCAATGACAGTATAAACCTATTGAGCTTGGCTCTTAAGGTTTATAATGTCATGGTAGTCCCTCAATGGAGTTACAGCTCTATAACAGATGGGGAGCCATATGTGTTCTATTTGTATTAGAACCTGTTGAGCACAGATGACACAAGTTGCAGTGGAAAAGAAAGAGACAATGCGACCTAATGTATACTACATGCCCTTAATACTTAAAAGTGGAGAATGCACTAGCCTGGGGCCTGATTTCAAATCTTGGCTCAGCTTACAAGTGGGAAGCCAGTGTAGCATAGTGTTTACTGCACAATGTCATAAGCAGGAGATTCAGGTTTACATCCCACCAGAGTCGGGCCGGCCCAGTGGCACTGAGGGCTGAGGCACTGGTTACCTTACCTGATGCTATGCCGGCAACCCGAGTTTAGGAACGAGCATGGGCCGCCAGGGGTCGGTGGGCAGAAGAAGGACCGAGTGTCCGAGGGACTGCTATCCTTGCCAAGGGAAGGGGGGTCATCAGCAGTCAGTGTCAAAATGGCTCTCTAGCGGTGGCTGGAGGACAGCACAATGATGTAGAAAGGGGGAGGAGAGGGGCAGATGCTTGGAGGGCAGCGTGCGAAGATACGTACATGCTCTCACCTTAGGGCCATTGCATGCCTCCTCTCCTGACGGGCTGAAAAAGGGAAAAAGAGTCCTGGGCATGGCAAGAGGACAGCTGATCCCCACAGTCCCCGCTCCCACAAATAGCGGTAACCTCCACATCGGATCCATTCCAGCAGGTTGAGGTATTCCCGCCACCCTGCCACGGGGGGTAAGCCATGGAGAACAGCGAAAAGTAGGCCATGAGTGGGGGACGGGACTGGAGGATCAGGCATGAAGGTGTGCCACCTGGGGAAAAAAAGAGAAAAAAAGAAATTAACTGTAAAAAATCCCACCAGAGTCACTGACTCACAGTGTGACCTTAAGCATGTCACTTGACATTGCTGTGATTTGGTCCACCCACTCACCTGAAAATGAATTGCTACAGATCACCTGGGATGTTCTGGGTGAACAAACTGTAAATAAGATGGGATCACTCGGACATCACAGAAAGCACAGAGACTACCTGAAAAAGAAACTGCCCGACTCAGACAAGTTCAGAACACTTTGGTTAATGGAAATTTAAAAAAACTGAAGCAGTGGACTCTCATATGGTGAATGTGGAGTTTAGGTGAGTGTGCAACCACACCTGTTTTTTTTTGTGTTTCTTGGACACGCATTCCCTTTACTGAATGCAGTTCTGTGTCACTGTCACTGGTATCTGAAAAACTGCCTCCTACTCACACACACAATGTAAAAAAAAAACTGAACACATCTTTAGACACTGCTGTACTTGTAACTTTTCAGTAACTGTGCCTGCATTCGCACTGTGGAGCTAATAATAAAAATGGTATTATTTGTGCTCATCTGTACAAAAATTACTATTTATGACATACTTTTACGGCCAAAGGGTGGGTTTAAAAAATAAGGGGTTAAAGCTAGTAATCAAGTGGTGCATCCACGAGGAATATGTCCTAAGATGTGGTACCCTGTTTCTCTAATGATGCCACAGGAAAGCATATACAGCACTTAACACCAAAGCTATGTACCATGTCCAACACCCCTCCTCACCCCAGCTATTCTGGTTGCATTGTCAATATGATCTAAAAAAAGATGGAGAAGAAATAATAGTATTCTAAGGGTCAGTTGTGCTCTGGTAGAATTGCAGCTCGTACCCTGCTTAGCGAAACCTCTGTTAAGTATCAGTAACTCAGGGGTTATCAATAGATGGATTACTCACATTTCCTATTCCATACTGTAGCAGCATATCAGTGAAGCAGAAGCTCACTGGAGTGATTTGCAGAATAAAGGAACCCTTCATACAGGAACAGTGGAGTTATTGTCCTGCAGAATTGAGAAATATAACTAACGGGCTTTGACAGTGTTTTTCTGCCATCTGGATTTTATACATGCACACTGTGATACTTTAAGTAATAATGCACAACAGCATGTGGCATGACATACTGTGTCTGTAATGTCACAACTCTGGTGAAAACCAGAAATTACATGTAATACTTTAATGCATTATCCATTGCAGCATGACATTAGATTTTGAATGACATTATATGCTCTTTTGACACCCAAATCTATATTTGTATTACGAAAGGCAATTTAGGGCATCAGTGAATTCTTATGGCTCCAGTCGTTTTAGTGAATGTGTGTTTTGAAGCTAGACACCTGCAAAGAGGACGTGGCCATATGTTTACAATTCAATGCAATATTCAGTCAGTGCCATACATTATTTATCACACGTCACAAATTGCATCTCTCAGGCCAATCAAAGCACACCCTAGAGGCAGTGAAGGAGAACAGAAACAACTGATTAAGAACAACTTGGACATTCAGGCAGTGAAACAAGAAGTCCAAAAATGTTTAAAAAGGGGCCACTTGCAATTATTTATATAGTTTTGAAGCAGCAAACCCAGATCTAGCAAGTCAGGCTCAACAGCAGGGATGGGAGGAGGGTAGAAGAATACAGTGAAAAGGCAGAAGTCTTAAATGAGTACTTCTGCTCAGCCTTTACTAAGGAGGCACCTGGTAATGGACCCACCCCAAAGGAGGACAGAAGTCACCTAGGGGGAATGGACACAAGCCCATTCACAATAGAGAGGGTAAGGACAGAATTAAAAAAAAACTAAAGGTTGATAAAGCCTTGGGTCCAGGTGGAGTCCATCCACACATATTGAGGGAATTTAGTGATGAATTGGCAGCACCATTAGCGAACCTTTTTAGCAGATCCTTGAGAGAAGGAACAGTTCCCCAGGACTGAAAAAGAGCAATAGTGGTCCCCATACACAAGAGTGGTAGCAGCGAGGAGACAGGAAACTACCACCCAGTCAGCCTCACCTCAGTGATGGGTAAGATGATGGAGTCACTGCTCAAAGAACAGATACTAGCATTCCTGAAGAAATCTGGACAACTGGATGCCAAACAGCATGGCTTCACAATGGGAAGGTCCTGCCAGACTAACCTGATCGAGTTCTTTGACTCGGTTACTAGGGCTGTGGACCGGGGGAGCCGTTGATGTTATCTACCTTGACTTTAGCAAGGCCTTCGACTCCGTACCACACAGAAGGCTGCTAAACAAACTCGACCATACAGGAATGGGGCAGGAAGTGGTAGCATGGGTGAGCAGCTGGCTTGAACAGAGAACTCAATCCATGACAGTAAATGGGGCAGCATCAGGGGATAGGGAGGTGACAAGCGGGGTGCCACAGGGGTCCGTCTTTGGATCATTCCCCTTTAATATCTTCATCAGAGGTATCACAGAGGAGTTGAACATGAAGGTGTGCTTCTTTGCAGATGACACAAAGCTCTGCAACAGGGTGGACACTGCACAGTGGGTACAGCAAATGAAATGTGACTTACTCAGGCTGGAACATAGATCCAACTTGTGGCAGTTAAAATTCAACACGAAAAAGTACAAAGTTATGCATCTGGGCAGAAGTAGCCCAGAGACAGACTATTACCGGGGAGCTAGCAACCACCCATCAGGAGAGGGATCTAGGGGTTATCATATCAGACAATTTGAAGGTAGGGGGACACTGTGAAAAGGCAGCAAAGAAGGCCAGTAGAATACTGGGATGCGTAGGAAGGGGCATCACAAGTAGAAGAAAGGAGGTGATCCTGCCACTGTACAGGTCCCTGGTGAGACCCCACCTTGAGTACTGTGTTCAGTTCTGAAGACCTTATCTCAGGAAGGACATAGATTGATTGGAGACAGTACAGAGGAGGGCAACAAAAATGATACACGGTCTCCATAAGTTGCCATACGAAAGCAGGTTACAGGAACTCAACATGTACTCCCTGGAACAACACAGGGACAGAGGGGACATGATTGAGACATTCAAGTTTCTGAAGGGTAAAAACAGAGTTTCCACCCAGGAGCTCTTTATGGTCAGCAGTACCAGTAGGACAAGAAGACATGAGATGAAATTGAGGGGAGGAAGATTCAGGGGCAACATGCAAAGGTTTTTCTTCACAGTGAGAGTGGTTGACCCATGGAGTGGTCTACCAGCTGGAGTCATTGACTCCAAAACAGTAGGAGAATTCAAAACAGCTTGGGATAGACACAAGGAGACTGTCTCACAGAAATCCTAAAGAGGGGGGTAGGGCTCAGGGCAGACTAGATGGATCTTTGGTCCCCATCTGTCGTCACTTTCTATGTTTCTAAGTTTCAAGAGGGAGAAAACGCTGTTACTGTTCATCAAGTTTCTGAGCTATCGCCATAACTGCAATAGAATGCTCATTAGGATCTTACTCACTCAGCTCATGGCAGCCATTTTGGATAAGGTTAAACATAGAACCTTTCGACTCACATATGCGCTTCAGGGTTAAGAGCTGCTGACACCTCTAGGAAAACTTTGGAAACTGTTATATTTAGACATAATTCATCATCATGCTGTTTATCAGACAGCAAATTGAGAAAAATATTCTCTTTTACAATTGCATCCAAACATATACTAATGACAGACTAAACAATATTACAAACACTTCGTTGCTCACAATACGATAATACGCGCTTTTAAAATTTCTTTTAAGATCATGAAGTTATAAACAGGACTTTTCAACCAAAACAGTGACAATGTTTATAGAATAGGCTTCCTAAAGAGACTCTAAAATGGGCTAATGTTGGCAATATCCATTTTTCTTTGTATAGTTTCCCAAGTACATGGGACTGCTATTGCAATCGTTCGTTCCCCGTACTTTGATTTGCTTCTTGGTATATGAAAAATATATTGAATATTTGATCACAAGTTATGTTTTGAAAAAATTCTAACCTGTAGTTTATTTATTAAAAGCAGAGGTAGGATTAGTAATATAAACTTGTATACAAATGTATACCAGCAAGAGTCCCTTCGGTCAGATAAGGAGGTTCAGCTTATATTACATGTATCTTCATTGGATTTCTCTTCCCCCTTATTTAATACTGAGACAATCTGCATGAAAACAGGATCATTATCCCATAGAGTTTATCTGTTTCTACAGCTTATTCCCCACTTAAATTCATAGTCCCCCTGTTGTGACATCGCAGTCTGTTGCCATAAGAATACCTGTGATGACACAAGCAAAGTATTATAACATCAAGTAAGGAATAAGCAATGAAAGTTAATGAATTCTCGAGGAACAATTAGCCTGTTTTCATGCATATGACCTCAGTAATAAATAAAAAGGAAGAAGAAATGCAGAGCATATGTGAAATGTAAGCTGAATTGCGTCCAAATATTTTGTTTTTCAAAGTTCTCTTGGAGGCATCAGTGGATTTTTAAAGGATAACTGTGCTGAACCTGTAAATCTTTTTCCCCTGTAGAAGCTGATTTATAAATACTGGTTCCAATTCTGTTACTATTCTATCTCTACAGGCTCTGTAATTATCTTAGTGGGTGTTTCAGATTTACACACCGGTATTAAGTAGCATATACCATTTTAGAACTGTGTGATGTACTTTATGTCCTTGCTGAGCTAGTCCATTGTTGGAACAATGCATCCATGCTGTACCATACAACTCTATGGCTGAGAGGGACATACAGTACATCATACAGTTCTAAAAATGGCACGTAACACCATTGTGTAAAACAGAAACATCCACTGAGGCTACTAATAGGCCAGTACAGATGGAACAATAACAGAACTGGACACAGTATTTAAACAAGAGCTTCTACAAGGGAAAATAACTTTGAGGTTCAGCGCAGTTCTCCTAAAAATTCCAGTTTATAAATGTTAGGCTGAACAACATAGATCTGGACTCCAATGCAGTCTGATCCAGAACAGTCAGAACTCCAAAACTGAAGTCTGCTTTTTAGCTCCATATTTCAAGGCATCGATGCCCTGCAACTAGTCTCTGCATTGTCTTCTAAGGTACAGATGACAGGCCTGCATACCCTGATACCTCAGATCTGTGGTGACTTAATCTGCAATTTAGAGGATCCTAAAGAGCGGCCAGTGCCTTCAGGAGAACAGTGAAAAACAATATTTTGACACAGTTCAGCTTATATTTTACATTAGCGCTCCCCTATTATTCATTATTATTTATTTGTGAGGTTATATGTAAGAAAACAGGACCAGATTTTCAAAGTCCTGAGAATGTCACAAGCCCCTGCTGTGCCAATCATGTGAAGGGTGGGGCCTGCGACATTCTCCCGGCCCGCAATGGGGATTTTCACTCCCATGCGCCAAGTGCCACAGGTTAAACCAGCTTTTCCCTGGTCTAGCTTGCAGCATTCGGGGGACCCTTTTTATGGGGCTTGCACCAAACTGCTGCAGAATGAGGAAACTGTTGCAACTGTGCCCAAGAATAGAAAATCGGGTGCAGTTGCTGTACAGGTGTTTGCCGCAGCTCTGCAAAACTGTGGGTTTGACGCAGAGTTTGACACAAGCCCTGCATCGCCCACTGAAAATCCAGCACAGTCTCTTTTATCCTTGAGTGTTCATCAGTCCCTGTTGCTTATTCCCTACCTGATGTCATAGCACTGCTTGTGACATCACAAGTATTTCCATGAAAACAAACTATGACATCACAGCAGAGGATTATGTCTTCAACTGGAGAATAAGCTGTTGGGACAGATGAACTTCTAAAGGATAACAATCCTTTTTTGTGCCTATTTCCTCACTAGTAAATAAAGGGGCAGTGAAAGCCATAAAAGATGCATGGGACAGACATAAAGCAATTCTAGTGGGGGGGTAGGAAGAAGTAAGCTGTTGATTAACAGGATCTTCAGCTTATCCAACAGATAGGGAAATGGGCAGACTAGGTGGGTCAAGCGGTTCTTATCTGCCATCAAAGTTTATGTTTCTATGTAGAAGATGTAGGGGATACTACATATAGCATTCAGAAATAAGCTTTTTATTCAGTCTGTGACGTTGCCGCCAATGCTGCCTAACAATGAGTGGCAAAGTGAAGCAGAGCTCAGAGTTCTAGGTCAGCAATGTCTGCAACATTCCAGAATGAGTAAAAAGCTTATTTCTGGATGCCCTGTGTAATATCCAATTTATATCATGAAACACTGAATGCCATTATGATGAGGCTACAGGGAAAATAACATATGCACCCAGGAGCTGAATAACAGGGCTGAATAACCATTTTTATTCAGCTCTGTTTTTTATACCTCCCATGGTATAAATAAGATATACAAGATGAACTGTGTCTAAATATTGTTTTTTTCAAAAATTTCCCAGAGGTATCAGGCAGGTCTTTAAGACTAGTGAGAGAAAAATGGTATTGTATGTTCCAGAGATAAAAGAGAGCAACACAGACTAAAAAAGACTGAGGTTGTCTAGTTAGAGAGATATGCCCAGCCTCCCGAGTAAGTCCTTATCTCAGAGTACCAGAAAGGTACTGACCCAGAGCAGCCCAGTGGTACAGTGGCGGCATGTTGCACTGTCACTTTGGAGAGCAAGGGTTCTTTTTCTCTCTTTTTTTTTATTTCTAGTTAGTCCCCTACCACACTGCACCTAAGCCCCTTCCAGTCTCCCAAGGCATACCATCCATCTCCCTTACCTGTCCAGTGAGAGGTGCCGACCCCATAGAACCATGGCTTATCCCCCCCCCCCCGGCAGGGAGGAAGTGGAGGGACTTACCCTCGAACAATTCTGGTCATGTTGGGAGGAAGGCTCAGTAGGCCAGGCAAGGGAATCTCGTGGTGCTGAGGAGTCCTTCATCACCAGGTATAGGGTGCTTCTTTTTTCCTCCATTTTTCACCCAACCCCTCAGGAGCCACACGTCTGAGTTCTGCTAGTGTGCATGTCAATATGTTCAAGTTCAAGTTCAAGTTTATTGCAGGAAAACTCCATTGAGCAAGCTCATTCACAAGGAGGTCCTGTGACCTAAGTATATGTGGCGTTATGTGGCATATGTAGCATTACATGCAGCCAGCGTGACCTCTCTTCTCCCACCCCTGGTCATGCTGAGCCCTACCATCCCCTGCATCTGGCAGGGGTGGTAGCAGCAGATAAGATCCTCCGCAGAGAAGGAGAGCATCCTTTGGGATGCTCAATCCCCCCCCCAGCCTGCCCCACTGACTCAGGCCCATCACCAAATCCTGGTCACTGATGTCATGAGTGATAGCGCTACTACTGTGCCTCTGGGCCTGCAGGCAATGCTGGGTTCTTGTGTTCAAGCCCTAGAATCCCATACTGCGGCTGGCTGGAAGCTGCATGCACTGCAGAGATAAAAGCACTTGACTCCCTGTGAGGGAGGTTGCGGACCACCCGGCGTTTTCACACCCTCCTCTGGCTGACCATAAACAACGAGTCTCAGTGATGATGGAATTCTCTCACCTAGCCTCCTGAACAGAGAAAGGGTGCAGCCATGGCAACTCTGATTAACAGGGTAGGGAAACAGGTGCTATGAAGGTGAAAATGGGAAAAACAAAACAATAATGAAAAAGCAGGGCATGAACTGAATTCCTACAAACATTTGCTTTTATTCTGTTTTTTCTCCTCCGTCTGGCAGGTGTCTGTACCACTTTCTGGCCATCCTGGCCATCAAAGTGCTGTGGACAGAGAGAGTTTACCCTTTAGCTAGCCACATTTGAGAATGTCAGTACAAGAACAACCATCCAGGCTGCAGCATGTGCATGTCCAGTCACACGCTCTACAACATCCTCTTCTCCTCTACACCCTGGCTACTGCTCCGCCTCCTGTACTCCTTCAGGTGGTGGTGGCAGAGTGACGTGCTGCAGTCTCATCTCCATGGAGGAGGAAAGCATCCACTGGGATGCACAATCCCCACCACGCCCCCCCCACCCCACATGACTGGCTCTCCGATGTCCCAGGCTTATTCCCAAACCCACTTCACCGGCATTGCAAGCACTATCATTACCGCTGCACCAATAGGCCAGTGTTCAACTAACCCTTCAGTGTAACATCTGGGATTTTCCCCTGCACGGCCTACCATTTTAAAAAACCCTGACAACACAGTGGGGACTTTGGAAAAACATGATTTTTCGGTACATTTCAGCTTATATTTCACACTTATTCAATTTTCAGTATCATCCTTTTCATCATTACAGTATGCAAATGACATGGAAACAGGATCCCTGCTCCTTAGACTCTTAGAAACATAGAAACATAGGCAGTGATGCCGGAAAAAGACCATTGGTCCGTCTAATCTGCCCGTGGTTCCCTATCTAACCCTGGGACCTACTGTCCATCCAGGTCAGACTCCATCTGACCTGGGTGCTTATCTACATCTAACATTTCAGTTCTCTGTTTGTGACATTATAACAATCTCCACAGCAAGAGACTGCGATGTCACAAGCAGTGGACTATCATGTCAGATGAAGTCCGATGGACAGCGATCCTGTTTTCTTGCTGATGTGCACCGTTATAATCTAAAACTGGACGATAAATAATCAAAATATATGAAATATAAGCTGAATAGTGTCTAAAGTTCACCATTTTCAAAGTTTCCCTGTGATGTCAAGTGCTGTTTGACAGAACATCTCATGGAAAACGGTGACGCAGCTGGGTCCAAAGATGGATGCAGACATGCAGCACAACGTTTCTGATTACGTACTCTGCATTTCAGAATTATGTATTCTTCTATTTTCTGTGTTCAAAGACCCTCATTCTTAATAGCTGATTGAGGCAACCATTTGAGTGCCTTCAGCAGTCTGCAGCTTCGCAGTGGAGGCACTTAGAACAGTAGCATGAGAGGGCAGAGCCCACTGTAAGTGCTTTGTGGAATGCTGCTTCATGAAGTAGCCTTGCTCACCAGCTACTCCAGGTCAAAATGAAATAACTTTATTACAGAAGCTCCTGAGACCCAGATGAGACTCCTTGAGCACAAATGCAAATAGGGATCAGAGAGTGCAGTAGATGAGTAAAGAGACACACAATGCGGTTTTTTTACAAAAAAAAAAGAGTAGTTAATATACTGGGTAAACTGCTCTAGGCAGCAGTAGAAACTAACAATCTGGAGAGTCCAGAGAGCCGTACAAGTTGTTACAGGAGGAATTAACTGGATGGAACAAATGTAACGTAGAATTGTGGTGATGAAAGAAACTCGGGGTCCGTCTTGCCAGCCTCTCCTGCAACATGGCCGTGACCATACCGAGTCTGAGTATGAACACACCTACAAGTTTATCAGCCACAATGCTACCCCTACTCATGTTGAGCAATCCTAAATCTCATTCTTCCAAAGGACTCTGTCTAGCCCTGTTTTGGAAGTCTGAGCTATGCTAGTTTCCACAACCTCAATAAATATTACACATATGTAACATATATTCCCTTACATTACCAATAAGTTACTTAGTCTCTCAAATGCAAACATTGCTTCTGTTCAATAAGCTTAACACTTACAGTCCATAGTGTAGCCCCCCCCCCCCACCAATTTAGGAGCTTACCTTATGGCCCATTCTACCATCTGCTCCTCCTCTGAAGAGCCTCCCGGTATGCCTGCCATTTCTCCTCACTTTGCAGCCCAAATCCTTTTGTGCCCTTTATCCCCCAAACAGCCCCAGTGTAATTTCAGCCCTTTGGGGCTCCAAAAACATAAGCCATGCCTCCCCGCTGCTCTCTTAGGCACTCCGGTGCCATGGGGATGGCACATGCATCAAGCAGCGCCTTTGATCTCTCGACCGCTTGGTTTGCAGTCTAGCAGGAGAATGTTCAGCAGTCCTGGTCCCTGTGTTTGGCAGAGTGGGAACCAGTGACCTCAACATGGGCCAAGAGAGCCCTCTTCTTATTTTAAATAAAAAGATCCACGGAGTACTTGTGATCGGAGCTCATGACTATTAATGAACAGAGCCCCGATCACTTATGAATATTAATGAGGGAATGTATACCCTTGGGGAACAGTATTTCTCGGCAGCTGCTGCAGGTACCAAAATGTAAATAAATAACAGCAGTTACCGTGGACATTTGGGGAAAGATGCTTAAAAGGAGAAAGATGTCTGAAATAAATAAATGTTTGAACTGACTACACCAGCAATGTTGGGACTCAGACTGACAGCCTGCCTGCTGCAAACAAGGGATGGTAAATATTGGCAGAAGCAACAGGCTCAGGACTGAAGTAAGCAGCTTAAACTGGGCAGTGACCTAAGGGCAAACAAGGGACTACTGAACTGTGGGCCAATGGGCAAATATAGTTATTATTATGGCTGCACCAGGACTTTATTTGGGACCATGTTAAAACTGCTACAGGGACTGTGTGTTTAGCAGCCATTACAGAGCAGCAACAGCCAAATAGGAAACTAGGATTTTTAAGCCGGACTTGTGGGACTTTTGCCAAAGTTCATGGGGAACTGCAGGGACCTAAATTCAGGCTCCAAAATAGAAAACCAATTGTGCATTGAGAGAGGTTAATGAATAATTCATTTTTGTGATTGACAAGGCCTTCAGCCAATCAGAGCCAGAGCAACCAATAGCCTCAGCCAAAATGTTTCTGCTGTTCAGACAAACTGGAGAGAGATTCGAGCGGGAGCCCCCACACACACACACATAGGTGTGGGGGCTCAGGCCCCGAGCAAACCAAATGGGCCTAGTGATCCAGTGCAAGCCCTCCACAGGAGAGGGTGGTTTGTCCTTTGCCAGAAACTAAATCAGTGGCTGCCTAAAGCAGAACCTGCTAGCCTGGGGTTTGCCAGAAAATGTCCTCCAGGGGCTGGTTCAACCTTTCCATGTTTAAGAAAAACCTGCAACTTGATACCATGCCAGCTGTGAGAGAGCTGAACCTGCCTCAGCAGTGAGAGTGCTGATGTCTTCAGGAACCTCAGATGAAGGAAAGCCAGTCCTGTGAGGATGTCTGAGTGAGTAAAATTGTATCTGCAAGTGCAAATTGAAAAAGAGCTTGACGGGGCACCAAAGCCCAAAGAGAACTGTATGGAACTGTTTGTTTGTCTGCACCCTGCATCCATTCGAATGCTCAGAGAGGGTGGACCCTTATTAGTTAAGTGACCATGAATGGTCCAGTTAATGTGTAAATGTGCTGATTTACAAGCTAAATTGAGAGAGTCCATGTGAGCTAATGGAACCGTTATTGCCAGAAGAATGGTTTGTATTAGAAGAAAAAATGAAAGAATATCCTTGGACTGGACAATTGCTTTAAATAAGTAAATGTGCGGAATGCAATTTTGGAAAAGAAATATAAATGTGCTAGAAGAACATGCTCAGATCAGACAAATGTTCTAGAGAGAGAGAAATGTGCAGGATGTGAATGCAAAGTTAAGAAATAAGACCGTACCGAATGCAATGTAACCGGTCTGGTTACACCGCAAGTCTTCTCAGCCTAGGAGAAGGGCTCAGTCCTCCAAAGTTAAAGTGCTGTTTCTATCGTAAAGTTTTAAAAGCTCTGAAGTCGGTTTAAGCGGACTGACTGTTAGCTTGCCTGCAATTTAACCTTAAGGGATTGTGCCCGCTTGTCTGGAAGCACTTAATTTTAACCTGCCCACACAAAAGTATGCTGTGGGTAACGCAGGGCCCTCACTGCACCAATCTAAAGAGACTGTATATAGTTAAAGTGTTCAGTATGTCAAGCCTAATTCCAAGCAAAATCCTGAATCTTTTTATTTAGCCGGCCAACGTACAGCAGCACTATCCCTCAGTTCTGCAACATTTATGGACTGTGGTTACCAGGTACAAAGGTTAAGGTTGGGACTGTGGGGTCTCATATCAAATATGAGAACTGGTACCAGCGCAGGTAATAATGAATATCTGTGTTAGCTAATTTATGCAGCCTAGTTAGAAAGCCAGGACTCTGGTTATTCCTAAAGGTTGGTGGGTAATGTGATTAATAGGTGATTCAAAAATGCAAACTGTGTATTCCAGCGTCAACCCAATCAAGCTAAATTTAAATATTGTAAATGTCATAGACTCTATTCCTTTCTTCATACATCCTAACCCTCCCCATGTAAATAAACTTTGCTGTTGTTTTGCAGATACCTGTGTCGTGAGCATATTATTAGACTCCAGCTATTAAATGGTAAAATGTATTGAATATGGGGAAATGTTATTGGGTCATGTCTGGGGTGGCTTGTTGTTAATGTGGATGGGTACAGCATCTCAGAGGGCTGTACCAGGTTAAAGCTAGCCCGCTTAAAGCTATATTCTGGATGCAGGCACTGCGCAAATGTAATATCTTGGGTAAGAACCAGTTTAAAGCTAATTTGGGGAACCCAGGCCCCTAAACCTGCATCCCGGGTAGTAGGCAGGGGTAGTAGCCCTTGTAGTAATGCCACCTAGCGGTTAGAACAATGCTAACACTGCATAAACTTGCATATTACAAGTTCAAATAAACTTGAGCTTCCTGACTCTCAGAGGATAACATCTTTCAGTCGCTGTGCCTTCTGCAGAGCAGATGTCTGCTTCAGGTGGGAGCACCCTTTCCTCAGGACTCAGTGGTGCAATGTACTGGACACCAAGGACAGCTGTATTGTCCAAAGTGGTACTGCTACCTGTCGACGATGTTGTTGCTATGGCCTGGTCACTGTTTGTAGTGAGGCTGTAATCCATCACTGAAGATAGAAAGGCATTTCCAGGGGTGCTGTGAGTACTGCAACCATTCAGCTGGTCCAGATGATCTCCCTCTGTCTCAGTCAAGTATGAGACAGGCCCTTGTCTGCAAGGTATAACTCCTGGTTTCCTTTTTTCAGCACCTCTGCAGTTACAAGCACCGGCTCATCAAAGTTAACCCCATCTGTACTTACCCTGCCAAACCGATATTTAAGATTTTTTCTTTTATTATTATTTAGTTGTTGTTGACTGGGAAAGGAGTGCTGGAAAATTCTTCCTATTTTCAACCTTGTCATGGGAGGAAGGGGTAGATGCAGATGGAAAACAACTGAAATTGAACCAGATTAGGCTGTCAGTGGTATTTTAGTGAGTGAGAGAAATTTGGCCAGGACACCAGGGGAAATTACCTTACTCTTTTTGAGAAGTGCCATGGGATTTTTTTTTTGCTCCCCTCCTCCTCATAGCCCCCATTTCTTTGGGAGTCACCTACGGCCTTTTCAGTCCTCACACACCTACCTGGTGACCAGTGCAGTCCATCCCCCATGGAGCCGTGGTTATACCCCCCAGGCGGGGTATGGGGTGGGGGCCCATGCACCCCGAGACGTCTGTCTTTCGTCGGGATGCTGTCTCTGGGCAGGTAGGGGATTGAGGATCGGGGCCTGGTGCTCCGTCTACTAGGAGGCTGCGAGGTGTTTTTTCCTGGTGTTCTCGCAATGTACCATGTCCCCTGACGTCAAGGCACTTGAGCGCGGACGTCTGGCACATCGCCCCTCTGTTAGGCATCGGACTTGTTATACCTCGGGTCTCCACCCGGGGTCAGACAAGAGCCGAGCTCTGGTTCCCCCCTCCCCCCGGAGAGGACGAGCAGTCCCTGGGATGCTCAAGCCCTCTCCCCCCGGCCGGCCCTCCAGCTTCCCTGGCCCGTTCCTGAACCTTGGTCGCTGGCGTCGCAAGTGGAAATCCAACCGCTGCGCCGGTGGGCCGGCTCACCATGGGATTTTTAACATCCACCTGAATAACCACAAGATAAAGTAGATGGGACCTTTGCTTAATGTCCCATCTGAATGATGGCACACCCTGACAGCACAGCATACATATAGTACTGCGCTCTGGTATCAGCATTCATGGCTTGAACTTTAACAACTCCAAGAAAACTCTGGACAGTGCAATATATATTATTAAAAATAGAACAGCATTTGGCTCCGTATCTGTTACGGTCCCGTAACTCCACCGAGGGCTTCCAAAGACATCCTAAACCTCATTTGCCAGCACTGTAACAGATATGATGTTTTTTGTAATGCATGGCTCTCTATCTGTACTCTCCCTCAAAAAAAGAAAATCTGGCAACCCGATTTCAGCCAACCGATGTCAATTCCCCCCAGCCCACAAATCCCATGGCAATGTAATTTACTGTTGACCGCCACCCTAACCCAACACACAAGTTACCATGGAAATCCAATCTCTTCTGCCCCCTTTCTCCTTCCCTCTGACTTCCTCCAACAGCACTTTACGAGTGTCCCTCACCCCCCTTCACACACATCACCATGGAACCAGATTTCTTCTTTCCTTCCAGCCCACCCATGCTGAATGGGGAACAGCATATAGAAGGAAACTTAATAGATTTCAATTTATTTGAATGATTGAAAGCTATCTTAATTTCATCAAGCCATCTGCATCTGCAGTTTTAAGCTTTGAGCAGAACATGGACTAGAGAGATTCAAAGTCATAATACCATCGATCTGACGTAAGACTGATAGTACTATGACTTCCTGACTTCAAAACAATATATATTCTGAAGTTTAGAGTGCACCGCATTCCTACGGGAAAAATGACCAATCAAGACGGTGGTGAGTTGGAGGAGGAAGGTGCGCTGCTACTGGCTGGAGCTAGGTCCTCATCACCAGTCACTGTTGTGACTGAGGATGAGGACCTAGCCCCAAGTGGTGCTATTCTAAGGGCTACTACCCCTGCCTTTATGGCTTCACACAGGTTGAGGGGCCTGAATTCTGTAATCGGGTGCCTCCACCCAGAGGAAGGGTATTGGGATAGCTTGACTACTCTGGTATAGCCCTCTGGGATGCTATAACCACCCACCAAATCAAGGGGGGGAAATTTAGAGGTAACCATAGGAAGTACTTATTCACTGAGAGGATGGTGGAAAAGTGGAATGGGCTACCAAGGGAGACGGTGGGTGAGAGGACAGTAGGAGGGTTCAAGAGGGAATGGGATAAACACATGGGGTTGCTCAGAAGGGAGGGAGGCAGACTGAGTGGGCCTGGCGGTCCTTTTCTGCCTTTATATTCCTATGTTCCTATCCAGAGCTCGGATAATGGTAATGAAGGAATGCACTTGGATTTGAGCTGGTCTAACACAGAGACAGAGGACATTACTTCTGCAGAGCTTCTTCTAGTAGTTATTTATTGTTTGATCATTTATTTAAAACCATTACAAACATTTCCAAAGTTTACAAACATTTCCAGCATCTTGCAAAGCACATATTTAAAAGTCAGTACATTCGGTTATTAAAATATAAACACATAAAACAAGACAAACCGGAAGAATGAACAGCAGATTAAATAAAAAAGAAGGATATGCCATATACCATGTCCTCGGGATACAATACTCAAAAATTTAAAACAGCAGTGCAACGAAACTGGGCAAAATATCTGACCTTACCTTTTTTTCACTATACAAGATTCCAGGCACCTTCCAGTTTCATTCGGTGGAAAATTTTTCTACTTCCAACAACTGACCTTACCTTTTTTTCACTATACAAGATTCCAGGCACCTTCCAGTTTCATTCGGTGGTAAATTTTTCTACTTCCAACAAACTCTGAGTATTTTCAAATGTTCTAATGCAGTTTTTTCTCAAAAAAAAAAAAGATGGCCACCACATTTGGCATAGAAATACCACTGTAGACCTCATAAAGGTTAGAATCAAGAAAATATAAAAAAAAAAAAAAACCTCATGGGCCCAGATATTCAAAAGGGTTGCGCATGGCGCAACAGTGTTGCGCCATGTGCAACCCACTGAATGCTTGCCCCAGCATGATATTCAAAAGGGAAAAGAGCGCTGCACAAATCCAGATCCGGAGCGCATCAGTAATGTATACAGGCACAGGAGGGGAGCGTGCCCATGCATAACCTGCACAGCCGATATTCAGCCTGGGATGTGCAGCGCCATCTCATCACCCAGCCCCTACTTGCATACACAAAATTAAGCCAAAAAAGAACAAATGATGGCTACCCTACAGGTGAGCTGGCCGCACTGCAGGGCGCACATGGCAGCTGCCACCTGTGGGTGGCCACCAGAGTTCCTGCCGCACCTGGCGGCACTTCTCTGCCCCATCGCTGGCATCTGTTTAAATAACCCTCCAATATTCCTGGTGGTCCATTGGACCGAAAAGGTCCCGATCGCGGCATCTGTTTAAATAACCCCCCCCGTCCTATATCCCTGGTGGGCCAGTGGACCGCTATGTGCCCGATCACGGGCATGTGTTATAATAAAAAAGAAACCCTCGTTCAATAGCCCTGGTGGTCCAGTGGACTGATTGCTGCCCAATCACGGGCATCTGTTGAAATAACCCCCCCCGGCCAATATCCCTGGTGGTCCAGTGGACCGCACTCCGCCCAATCGCGGACATCTGTAAAACATACAACGTCCTATTACTCTGGTGGTCTAGGGTACCCACCTCCCCACCCGCCCACTAAGCCCCACCGCCCTGCTCCCCCCCGGTCAGCCAGCGGGCAGCAGCACCACAACCGCCTGCCACCCTGCTGCCCACTGACTCACACCTCGGCTGGGCTGCACGCCCATTGGTTCATAGCGTGAGTCAATGGGCGTGCAGCCCATACCATACTACACATTCCAGATACACTGCCTTGGGTTTCTGTGCCATAGATGCATGGTTTTGCACTTTTTTGAACTGAAACCCAGCTGCCATACTCTTGACCACTCAAGTTTTTTCAGGTCTATACTCATCCTCTCCACCCCCCCCGGAGTATCTACCCTATTGTAGATATTGGTGTCACCTGCAAAGAGGTATACCTTCTCTTGCAGTTCTTCTACAGTGTCACTTTTGAAGACACTAAAGAGGACTGGTCCCAGTACTGAACCTTGAGATACTGGGGTGGTCATTCTCTTGTCATTAGAGTGAGTGCCGTTTACCACCATCCTATGTTGCCTGTCCATCAACCAGCACCTTACCCAGGTTACCACCTTGGGTCCTACTCCTGAACTGTCCAGTTTCCTTGTATGTCTCCTATGTGGTACAGTGTTGTAGTATGGTGTTGAAGGCCTTGCTGAAGTCTAAGCAGGCCATGTCCACCACCCCACCCTGATCTATTTCCCTGGTTACCTACTTGAATAAATAAATCAGGTTCATCTGACATGACACACACACCATGGAACCATGCTGCCTCGGGTCTTGTAACCTGCTGGATTCAAGATACTCCACTAGCCTTTCTCTTAATAATGTTTCCATTAACTTCCTACCACTGACATTAGACTGACTGGTTTATAGTTGCCAGCCATCTCCTTGCTGCCCCGCTTATGGAGCGGGACTACATTCGCCTTCCTCCAATCTTCTGGAACCACTCCTGTTTCCAGTGAGTTGATGAATAGGGCCATCAGAGGTGCAGCCAGTATCTCCCCAAGTGTCCACAGCACCCTAGAATGTACCCCATCTGGCCCCAGAGCCTTATCCACTTTGAGATTTGCAAATCCTCTCAGTACTGTCCTCTATGAATGGACTTATGTCCACTCCCCCTTCCCCAGTGCTTTTGTGCTTCTAGTTGGTCCGTCCCCCTCTCCCTCCACTGTGAAGCCTCAGCAGAAGTATCCGTTCAGGATATCTGCTTTTTCCTGATCCTCCTCTGCATAATCTCCCCCTGCCCTTCTTATCTTCACAATCCCTCCCCTAGTCTTCATCTTTTCATTTTTGTATCTGATGAAGGACTTGTCACCATTAGCTACCCATTTAGCTATTCTTTCCTCTGTTTGCATCTTTGCAGCCCTCACTGCCTTCCCTGACTTCCTCTGCTTAACCTGCTACACCTTTCTGTCCTCTTCCCTCTGTGTCTCTTTGTACCTCCTAAATGCCACCCCGTTAGCCTTTACCTTCACAGCCACTTCCCTCAAGAGCCACAGTGGTCTCTTCTTCCTCCTCTTTTTGACCACTTCCTTCATGCAGAGGTTTGTTGCCTTCACTATGCCATCCCTTAATTTGCCTCACTGTTTAGCCACCCCAGCCTGGCAATCCCTCCCTGCTAGGTTGCCGCTGAGGCATTCACTCTTTTTCTTAAAATCCACCCTAACAAAGTCTAGGACCTGTGCCCTTGTGTGGTTTGTTTTTGCCATTGTCTTTATGTTAAACCACACTGTATGGTGATGATCACTGGTCCCCAAGTGACATCTCACCTTGATGTCAGCAATACTGTCCCTGTCTGTGAGCACCAAGTCTAGTATTGGTCCATATTGAGTGGGATCTTTGACTAGTTGCCTGAGAAGTGTCCCCCTGCAGGGAGTCTAGGATGTCCCTTCTTCTGGCTGAGGCTGCGGCTGGGAGGCTCCAGTCTACATCCAGCAGAATGAAGTCCCCAAGCAGCAGCCCCTCTCCCTTTTTAGCCATTGTGCTAATGGCTCCCCCAAATGCCATATCCAATTCTTCCCCCGTGTTGGGGGTTTGGATATTACCTCAGCGCAAAATGTGGTTCCGGCTTCTGTCTCCAAGGTGACCCACAGCACCTCCAATCCACCCTTTACTACTAGGTCCCCTTGCAGTTCTGTCACTCTGATACCCTCCCTCACATACAGCACAATACCTCCACCCTTCCTCTCTTCCCTATCCCTTCTCAACTGAGGGTAGCCTGGTATAGCCATGTCCCAGTTGTGGTTCTTAGAGTACCATGACTCAGTTAAGACCACAAAATCCAGGTCTGCCTCTGCTATGATGGCATCCAGATCTGGAATTTTATTATCAAGACTCCTTGCATTAGCACACATGGCTCTCCACACCTTGCTTCCACCTTACCTGCATCCCCTTTCCTCCCTTCCTGCATTTTCTGCCACTTGAGACATTCCTCACTCCCCCTTCCCCATAGCTACCCATGACAATGAGCAACCACCTACTTGATGAACAGACAAACTACCACTGCCTGCTACCGTCGGAGTCCAGATTCCTTCATGCCATGGTAGTGGTGCGGAGGCCAGATCCACAGTACAGGCAGCGATAGCAGGGTGATCCTAAATCCTTTTTCAAAACAGGTACGAACGCTACTCCCACTCCACAAAAAGAATCCAGCACAACAAGCTTCTGTGCTAACTGCTCATTTATTCCATCAAGTAGCAGTTCACAGTTCTCAATGGTGTAGAAAACAGCTAGGATAACAACAGAGATACGCTAGCCCCTGTGCTTCAACTCCTAGCCTTCCTTAGGGGGCAGTCTAAATCCTGGAGCATTTTTAGAATGATACCATCCAGGCAACATAATACACCAGACAGTCCTTGCAATATTTGATCTATAGCTCTCTGGAAAATTGCAGGAGTAGAAGCAACCCCAAATGCAAGTTGATTATACCAATACAAACCTTTGAATGTTTTGATAATTAAATACTGCTTATATTGCTCATCCATCCCCATTTGTACACAATCAGAGGCAAAGTTAATCTTGTTAAAATGCTCCACCGGACCCGCCAATTTTGCATACATATCCCTTATGTGAGGCACTGGGTACTGGTCTGCTGAAAGGACTGGATTCTAGGTTACCTTTCTAGGTTTCTTTAACGTCACCATATATTTCTACAGATCACTTTTCAAAACAGGTACAATCAGTGTTTCCCACACATCATGTTTCAGGCCTTTTCCAGCCCGTGAAGATCACACTCACCAAAATCAGCTAGTTCATATTATACAGTACATATATACTGCTGCTTGCAAGTAACGTTAATGGCGTGCAGGAAACATTTACGTAATGTAATATGAACAAGCCAGTTTGGTGAGTGTGAATCTTTATATCTGTAACCTAATGCATTAGCATGTTTCACTGCTTATTTTGTGTGGATCAATGAATCTAGTTAAAACAAATATATTACTGTAGAACTAGTTATTTTCACACAAAGTAAATTTGGCGAAAACACAAATGCAACCATAATTGCGTAAATTTATTTTAGTGCTATGTCACAATCACCACATCCACTATGATGGAAAAAATACTAAGAGTGCTAGTTAGCGCAAATTTATTTTCACGCAGATTGGTGCTTCAGTGACAATAGTGAAAATTATTTGACAGTGAAAATTTCAAGTTCTACAGTATATGCTTTATCAAGGACCTGTGCCACGAGCAAGCTGACCAGGGCCAGTGAGACACTGCCATTTAAAGGTGATCAGTAATGCTTCATGCAATGAATTAAACTGGTATCAAAACTGAAATAAGGATTCTGCTGTTGTGTTTGCCTTCTTGTCCAATTCTAAACCGAGTCCATGTAACAGACCACATAGAATCTAGGGAGGCTGTGCACCTTTTGCTTTTTCGATAAAAACTAAACAAATAAAATACAAGGGGAAATGATTAAGAAAAGAAGTAAAGATGAGTTCAGAGTACACCCATAAACTAATTGCACGTGCAGATTTTCTAAAGTGGAGAAATAATATTTGGTTGATTATAGAAACATTCAGTGATGATTGTTTTGCATTTAGGAAAATTAAGCTGCACACAAATGCTATCCAAGCTCCAGTTCCAGCTATGGGTTTCAGTACGGGTTAGAACTTAAGTTAACAATACTATGGCTGATGTGATCAGCAACGCTGTGAAGCACCCTGAGCCCCTGGAATAGGGGGCTATATAAATAATTATACAATGGGATGAGAAAATCCTGTAACCTCATTGGTCAAACACATCACATGACCGTGAGTATATCCTGCAATAACCCACACCCTGTTGTGCCTTATTGCTTAAATCACCTTGCCCATTTCAAAAGGAGAATTTGAATCTACTACATTCTCCTTCACATTAGCAAAGTACAAGGGACTGGATATTCCAGTTTGCTGGACTATCCATCTAGTCGATAAACACTAGACCTGCTGCATGTTATTAATGTTATTCTTCTCTTGTAGGGACAGCATCTTGTGTTGGGAATTGTATTTTACTGGCTAAAAGAAAGTTAACAACTGCAGCAGCAGAACGGGTTACAGGACCTCACGATATCTGTTCATGGGGTTGTACTTGCTTGGAAGAAATCCTGAAGAAATGTTCTGCAGTGGATGCCTTTACATTTTGAATCATATCCGTCAAGGCTCATGGTCTGACTGCAGTGCTTTGCCTGACCTGCACTGCCAGTGTCATTAAAGCTTTTAGTGACCATATTCTTAATATTTGATAACTTTGTCAAATAAAATCACATTGCTGTACTTCAAACAGCACTTGTCATAGCACACTGGCATTTTTACAAAATGTGACACAGATGGCTTTCTTCAGTTTTCTAAGAGGTTTTCTTTTCCACTGCTTGAAGAGCAGTATTATCCTGTGACGGGCATTTTTCATGGCCTTAACTGGCTGGGTTGTGTTCTACAAAAAGTCCTCAGCAAGAACCTTCACAAGTCAAAAGGAAAACTGCTGAGAAGTGCTGCCTTTATCTTCTAGGATGGAAAGATAAGGCACAGTGACATGACATATAACTACTAGACCTCTCCCAGCAACAGCTGTCAATCCCATAAGCTTTACAAAAACTGCGAGAGAAAGAGAAAAAAAAAGATACAAGTGTTATGAATTCCCAGTCAGTGGAGTATTCAGGCAATGAAACATGCAGAGATATAGTTTACATGGAGATACTATCACTTCTACAGCAGGTGGTGTAAGCACAAGGTGAAGTTCGGTCCCATAACATTTGATGTGCAAAGTGCAGGCAAGATTGCATCACCAAGTATTTCAGGAGCCCGTGTAGACCCAAGGTGCTTGCACTGCTTTTTTCCTCCCAGGTCTCTTCATCTCCCTGGCTGGATCCTGGGGACATACCCCATCAGTTCCTTGCTGAGGCACCCAGGCCCATTACCCTGCCTTCCCCAGGGACTTACTTGCCATCGAGAAGCACATTGTTCAACATGCACTTGCTCCTTATTTACTAGTTAGTTATACTAGAGTTATGAAACTGCATTCATGTACAGTATGGTATTTATATTACTTTTGTATACTCTGCAGTGTTTCATTGTCTACTGCACCTTTTTTTATGCCTTGTGTTCTGATCGTCTATGTATTTTCTAGTTTGTGCATTCACCTGTGTCATTTTTTTTTTCATGTATGTAATTTGTACTTGTCTGTATCTCGTGTGCCATCTTCATGGCCCGGGTCATGCCTGAAAATGGTCCATTGGATCAGCGCGGCTACGCAGTAAACAAATAAATAAATAAATCCAGAACTGTGTGGCGTACCCCTCATTGTGAAACCAGGGGGTAATCACGAGAAGGGACTAATATGCTAAGCTGGGTGGCCTGTCCTGACTTGGTAAGTGGGGAGCCTACAGGCGCCCCAGCACACCATGCTGCACAGCCACTGGTGGAGCCCCCCCCAGGTGACTCCTGTCCCCTGACGCTAGCACTGTTGCAGTCATCATGGCAGCTATGCATGCAGACTGGGCCCAGCTTCTCCCTCCCACAGTGCAGGCTTCTCTGACTGCACCACCACCTGTGGTCACCCAGGTGGTGGTATGGCATCAGAGTATGCTGGCTTCCCTCACTGGAGGAGGAGGAGAAGATCCCTGTGATGCTCAATCCTCCTGCCCCCCACACACACACACACCAGCCGGGCCCAAGACCGGGGCTTGCTTCTAAACCCTGGTTGCCAGTGTCATGAATGGTAGTACTATTGATGCACTCACAGGCCCATGATGCATGCAATAGTTGGTTGTTCAACTGCACTACCACACAACACAATGAGGAGCTAGGCAAGCTAATCATCTCAACTTCTTTTTTTTTTTTGAGAAAAATAATTTAAAGAACTCACACAATATAAAAAGTTGAAATGCATGCTGAGTTCCCTTGGTGCCTATCTTGCAATCTTCTGACTGTGATGATGATGATGATAATATATATATATATATATATACATGTATATATATATATATATATACACATACATACACACACACACACACAAATGCCTTAAGTCCATACTAAAGCCCATGTCTGAATAAAAGGATATTGACATGATACAAAAAGCCCAAGAGAGAGCAAAAAAGATCAAGGACTTGAGGAATCTGAGTTTAGAGGACCACTTGGCATAACTGAGACTTAATCCAAAAATCAGGTCTTAGCTAAAAAACACTGCTCACCACATTTTGACTCTCTTCACATCTACAGTATTTCTGATTTTTGTTCAAAGGATTTCATCAGTTGGTTAACATTCAAACTGGTCAGCAATATGCAATAAAAGGGCTCCTTCAGGATATTGTGTTGTAAATCTATACAGTATCTGTAGATTAGAATAGTTTATCAGTTCTTATTAGTTTTTTGGATTTTGTAATCCCTGTCTTGGATCATACACCTCTACAAGTGTATTCTTTTTGCAGAAGAGATTGGTGGGTCATACTGCACTGTGGAGGGCAATGTAATCGGGACTCTTCTCATTTGACAAGAGGTGACTTGGGGGAGACATAATCACAATTTCCAAATACCTAGAAAGAATAACACAATCAGGTCAAAAAAGGCTCTGTAAAACATTCAAGGACAAAACAGCAAGACGGCGCACAATGTCACTAAAAGGAGGAAACTTCAAGGGAATATCAGGAAGAATTATTTCTCAGAATGAGTGATAAATATGTGGAGCAGACTGCCAGAGCAGATGGTATTAGGCATGAACTGTCTTTACCTTTAAAGTGAACTTGATACAAACACAGATAATGACAGCAGAAAAAGACCGACGGTCCATCTAGTCTACCCATATTATACTAACAGACCCCGGGATCTGTTGTCCCCCAGGGACTTCACTTACCCTATTCGCCCTACTGTTCTCCATGTTTCCATCTCTCTCATCCCCCCTCAATTAGCTGCTATACCCTTGGTTCTATCCCAGCCGTGTTTGAAGACGTTTATGGTTTTGTCACCCACAACCTCTGCCAGAGGAGCATTCCATGGCTCAGTCGCTCTTTCTGTTAAATAATACTTCTTTACATCCTTTTTAAGCCTTCCCACAATTTAACCTCCACTCATGGCCCCATGTTCTAGCTTATCTGGGCCTGGTAAATAGCTTTTCACACTGCACCTATACAGGGATAACAGTACCTCCTGTTTCCTACTGTCGAACCCCCTCCAAATGCACCCTAGCATCCTGTTAGTCTTGCCAAAGGCTTTGTTACTTAGGTAATTTAAAGAAAATAGTGTGACAGGGTATTCCTGCTGAGTTGATGGGTGAAGAAATCTAAAGGCAAATGGTCTTTTTTTCTCTAAAATTACATGTCCATATTATATATAAGATCTGGGGAGTCCAAACAAGCTAGAGTCAGGGGACATAAGCCATTGACTGGAGGACCCAACACAACTCATTCCTGAATAATGTAACTGTCCCCTAGTCACCACCAGGTTTTGCTAGCACCCTTAACGCCAAGCTTTTTGCACTAAGACCATTTGTCAGGCATGACTAGAAAGCCCTGCACAGATCAGTATATATTTTTCACAGGTAGTTGACAACTCTGATTGGTGGCTGACCAGTGACTGTGTCACCTGAGTCACTATTCCACATCCGTGAAGTATGTCAATTACCTCCCACCCCCTTGCCCCTCCTGACAGACTGGTTGAGTGGCTTAACTAGAGTAGCAGCATCAAACATACACTCCACTGGCGCAATTTCTGTGTCACTTTCAAAACTGGTACATTTGGCATCCTGGGGACATTTATGGTGCAACTGAAGATTGTCCCAGGTAATTCCAGATGGTTGATCACCCTAAATATAGTATCATTAAACCACTGTATTAAATTGTATATTTTTTTTATTATAAATTTTGTAAATGGTTGGTCTTTATTAATTCAATGAAGTATTTTTCTTTTCTTTTTAGTTGAACTGAATTTAAGTGCTTGTGAAAGGTACTTCACAAACAGTTCTCTACAGTTGGTCACACAGTGCAGGCTTCTCCACAATTCAGCTGAGGATTGGATAAAATAAAGGTCAGAAGCAGAGTACTTTATTTCCATGAGATAACTGGATTTTTGCAGATGATAGTGAATCCAGTATCATATATTTTTTTTTTTTCTTCCCCCGGTCGGCGGCTTGGGGATATACCCCACCCCCCCATATCGGCTGAGTCCCAGCTTACTGGGATCCCCGGAGCATTCCTTGTTAGGTCCTGGTGTACTGCGATCCTGGCATTGTGCTGCTCAGCACCAAGGATTTTTGCATTTTTTCCCCCTTTAGTCTCTGATCCCAGAGGGTGCTGGCATGAAGGACATACGTCCAGGCTGGCAATGTGTTGACACATGTTACAGTCAAGTGTCCAGGCGTGCCCTCCCCTTCCGACTCAGCGAGCCTGCAACCACCACCCCTGCTTCCACTGGCGGCAGTACTGGTACAGGTGCAAAAGCAGTCTGGTATCCCCGCCCCTCCCAAGAGGAGGAGAGCATCCTGTGTGCTCAAGCCTCCTCCCCACAGCTGGCCCCCAATCACCCAGGATCATTCCCAAACCCAGGTCACTGATGTCAGAAGCAGTAGCATTACCACTACACCAACAGGCCAGCTATATGCAATGTAAGCAATAAGCCACTCTAGTGCGTGTGTTAGACACTTTAACACGTCTAGTAGGTATAGTGAGGCATGAGGCCACCGGCCGAGTGCATCCAGCCTCCTAGCTGTGTGTTAAAGTGTCTAACACACACCTTGGAGTGGCTTATTGCACTTATGAAATGCGCATCTAAATTTTAGATGCATGTAAAAATTAAAATTATTAGGATTAAGTAACAAAAAAGTGATTTTTTTTGTCCTTATTTTAAATGAAATAGTTCCTCCGCCTGGATGTGTTTTTTTTTTTTACTTTTGTCCTACTGTGGCCCCCAAAGTTGTCATGGCTTCCCTCAGACAGATGGACACGCATGTGGTGTGGAAGCAACTGTCTGCTGTGAGAACGGAGCACCTAAAGGCACAGAAATAAAGGAGGATGGTACTTTTATTTTTTGGTTGAAATAATACACGCTTTTTTTCAGGGGGCGCTTTAGGAAAGCGAGCATATGAAGCAGCGTGGCTGCAAGTGTGTTGAACTAAACAGAGTGGTGAGGGAGCAACTGTGCTGCTGTGAAAAATTAGAATGGAGCAGGAGAAGTCAGAAAAGTGAAGAAGGGCGCTATTTGTTTTTAATACTTTATTTTGTGAAACCGAGTCTGAGATGTGTGTGTGTGTGTGTGTGTGTGTGTTGGGGGGGGATTCGTAGTTTGCATGATGCCTGTAGCATATGAGTCAGCCGGGTGACCAAGCGGGTGGGTGGTTTACAAGACAGAGATTGCGATCGTAGTAGTTTTTTTTATTATTATTTATTTATTTGAAAGTCGGATTTACAACCTTTGAGTCAGGGACTCATTTACAAAGGCACCTCATCGCAGGGAGGGTAGACATGGTTACAGTGTGAGATACAACAGTGGTAACATACTGGTGCAATACAGATAACAAAAAGAACACAATATAACAGTGGTTTACGAGATAAAGTTACATGCAGTAAATAGCAATTGTATAAAGTATAACAATAGTAAAAGTCATAACCCTGGTCGTACCAGGGAAATACCTAAGTGGAAGGGTTGGGGGGGGAACAAGGGTGAGGAAAAGAGGAAAAAAAAAGGGGGGGAAGCAATCCAACGGACATTGTCAAGGCTATGGGCAAGAAATGGGGAGGGACCCCAACATTAGGTTGATTAAGGGCAACTACAGCTTCCAGTGATGCAGGTTGTGCATTTCATTTACAGATGTTTGGAGTGAGTGGTGTTTTTTGGGTGGTTAGCTTCAGAGTAAGGGTGGCATCACTTGTGGCGCTGTAACTCTGTTCCCACAATCCCTGAGACTGCCAATTAGGGCGATAAAAAAAGGAGGGCTTATGAAGGGATTAAGAAGAGTCCTGACACATAAGCAACTAAGTAAGGAGGAAAAATAAGGATTCAAAAAGCATGTAAGAGGGAGTGAATACTGAGAAACACAACACTGTTTATTTGGGCCTGAAGAAGTGGCGGGAGCCACAAAACCTTTGCCCTTCCGCAAAGTGTGATTAAAATACAATAAAGCAGTTGTTTTTGCTATTACTCTGGTCTCTGCAGTCGAGTTCATCCTAGTTTCCTTTTATTACTGATAGGCTGCTCAACTCTGCCACTTTCGTATACACTGTACATAAATATTGCATAAGAAACCTCATTAAATTCATGTAGCATTGGGCAAGTAAACCATCCCTGACTGGGGTCTTATCTCCAGTAGGAGATCTGATAACCACTCCTGTTTAGGGGGCTCTTAGGGCAGGGGAGGGACTGTATAACAAAAAGTCATTACTGGTCAAGAACAGTGTGCTAATATGATGAAAACACTGAATTTTATTAGACTTCGCCCCCCCCCCACACCAAGCTGCCCCTGTCTTAGAGCACTCCTCCATGACCTTAATTATTAATTTGTTTATTTTGATGACTGGGTAAGTGCAGTGGCACCAAAGCACCTTTACAGGCATGACCTGGGTACATAAGAGTACGCAAGAAAGTGGAACAGGTACAACCACGTAAGTATAATACAAATTTAATTATGTTATTTATTTATTTATTTATTTATTCATTTGATAACCGGGTTGGGGCACTGATCCGAAGATCTTTTTCAGGCACGGCCCAGGATGAAAATGAAGTTACATGGTGTAGAAGTAAGGTATTCAAACAGCACATTAAGTTAACAGTGTTTTGCATGGCATGCAAGCAGGGTACAGACATTAGACTCTTGGAGATGCACCTTTACCATATGATACTGAAAGGGATGGAGTTCCAGAGCAACACGGGTCTGTATCTAAAAGAGTTCTGGCCCATGCTTGTGCGCATGAATGGAACTTTCAGTAGATTGTTTGCAGAGGAGCAACAGAAAGACTGTCCACATACGTGAATAGCTTGGATAAGCATTGGAGAGCATTTCCATATAGAATTTTGTACATGAAATTCACTAGGGTTAACTGGGCTCTGGTTTCAAGTTGCAACCAACCAAGTCATCCGAAGTTGGTGCAGTGACGGGACCATGGGCCCTGCAAGGACGCAAATCTGGCAACCTTGTGGGTTAAGACTCTTTTCTTTGCCCGGATCGTGAGGGAAATGGCATCCATAACGACGGAGCCATATTCAGTCGGGGGAGTATGCAGCTTTGGGCAATTATGACATCAGTGTTGGGTGCCAAGTACGTTGCAATATGATAGAGTGGGCACAGTTTTTGATGAACAGTTCTTATGGTGCTGGTCATATAACATCAACTGTGAGGTGAGAATCGATGGTAACACCGCGTTATTTGAATTCATCAATTAGTTCCAGCTTCAATCCATCTAAGGTTGAGATAGGAAAGTCTTGGGAAAATCTTCTAATCTTTTGGGATGAGCTAAGTAACTTTTTTGTTGTTGTTTTAGGACTGTTTAGGACAGATTTCTTATTTTTGAACCACTGTTGAAGGGAATGGAAGTTGTGCCCAAGGACTTCGTTGATAGTTAGGGGTCTTTCCTATGCACAAAGATGACTGTGTTGTCTGCATACAGAAGGGTCTTGGCAGTATTACAGATCTAGGGTAGGTCAATGATGAAAATAGTAAATAGCAGAGGGCCTAGAATGGACCTCTAGGGGACCACACAGGAGCTAGTGTTCACTAAACTATAATCTGTCTTGCAGATAGCTGGAGAACCACAGAGTAACTGGGTCCCCGAGTCCCAGCCTAATCAGTTTCTACATGAGTGAATCATGGTCCACCAAACTGAAGACCTTAGTCAGGTCTATGAACGTGGCACTGGTCAGCAGTCCGCTGTCCATAGCATGGTGTACTGCATCTGCAATACTGACCAACACTGTGCATGTTCCTTGATGCTTCCTGAAACTGTGCTACTCCTCACAGAGTAGCCTGTGCTGTTCTAAGTAGGAAGCTGGCTGATTATGTACTATCCTCTCCTGCACCTTAGCCAAAGTGACAGTACAGAAATAGGCATGTAGTTGTCCAGGAGTTTTCTTGCCCTTTTTGTGCAACAGTACTACAGAGGCCGATTTCAAGAAGTTAAGGATTTTTTGGGACTCTAATGAAAGATTACAATTTTGGAAATGGGGAGAGCAATTTGTGTGGCTGCAGTATCAAGGAATTTAAGAATTAAGCCACTGCAGCCAGCCAATTTGTCAGCTTTTAGAAGCAGCAGTTGGCAGACTTCCTTGACGGTGACTTTCTTAATATAAAACAGTGGATGGCATGGCCATGAGTTAGGCATGCCGGGACCCAGAGGACATTCTGTGCCACATGTGGGAAGTCTGTATTTCTCAAGATTGCAAAAGTGGTCACTGAACAAATCAGCAACAGATTTGGGATCACTTTGCTTGAGGCCATTCACATCAAGGAAGAGAGAGGAGGTGGCAATTCTGGGGTTGAGCAAGGAGTTTATGCAGTTCTAGAACTTTGGGGGGGAAGGGTCAATATGATTGCCTGTCTTCTGCACTTTGAAATATGTGCTGTTTACCATGCTGAGCTCATGTTTGCATTTATTACATAAATATCTATATGCACCACAATCTGAGTGCAAGTTTGTTTTCTTAAAGGTACACCAATCAATATCTCTGTCCTTCACTAGCTTAAAAAGGCTTTCAGTAATCCATATGGAATTAAGATGTTTGACCCTGCATCTGGTAATAGGAGCATGGCGATCAAGTACTGCCATGAAGTCTGAAAAAAAAAGAAGTCCAGCGCACAGTCCACATCAGTTATCACATCCATAATGGACCAGTCAATACATGAGAGAGCTTGCAAGAATACCAGGGAATTTAAGTTTTTACAATTAGGGTATGTGACCTCTTTTGGGACTGGGTTGTGTAAGGGGGAGGTCTATCGTGCGCACCCGGTGACCCCTCACACACCAACCTACCTTGGGTCGGCCTGGGTTCTTTTTGGTGCAGTATACAAATAGGGTACTAGGAACAGGTTTTGGTGACTACATCTGGGGCAGGGGTATATAAGGCTTCCCAATGCGGTCCTAACCTCCCCCCAGAAACAACTATTATTTTCCCTCCCACACCCAGTTACCTTTTCCCCACACAATAGCATTACACACAAAGCAATAACCATGAATACCAATTGCAAAATAAATTAACCTCTGATTTTTATTATAGGGAAGAGGCGAAAAGGAAGTAAAAAATATGGAACAAACAATTTGAATTTCAACAAATTTTCCCCATACAATTCCCGTACCTGCCCCTCTGGGTGCACCCAGCTGTCTCAAATGGCTGTAAGAGTTGTTTTTCTGTTTTTTGTCTTGTTTCACCAGGAGAGACACATTAAGCTGAAAGCTTGTTTACAGGTGCGACCTGGGAGAACAAGGAAGTTAAGTGACTTGCTCGGGATCACACAGTATGCAAGTGGGGGCTGTGGGATTCAAACCCAGGTCTCCAGATTTGCAGCTCAGAGCCTTAAACCACTGCGCTATACTGCCTCTTGTTACTGTCCGTTGCGGTGGGTACCTCACCGGGTTGCTGGTGGCCAACCAGATAACATAAGGTTGTGGACAATTTGGGGATTCAGTGGGAACAACAGTCTCTTGAACTTGAACTGGTTGAACTTTAAATGGGATTTCAAAATGTGTAAACAGAATTTTGCAATCTTCTGCCTGGGCTTATCCTGTAGATTACCAAGTCCTGCCCAGGACCTCACCCCTTATATATCTAGCTAACTAACTTTGAAAAGAACTCCTCGGGGCCACAGCCCAGAGGTATTTACAGTTTCTGAAGGCTTCAGGGATGCTGTGGAAGGATAAGGCTTGGTGGTACCACTCTGAAATCAGCACACAGTCTTTCTGTACACCACATCAGCCAGCTGTAGGTGTCCAGCAAATGCAGGGCTATTTGCTTGTGACAGGTCATTCATCATCTTCACCCTTCTGGCCTTTCATTGTCTTCACCTTCTGGCTTTTTATCGACTTCACCTCTAAGGCTTTTCGTCGTCTTTGCCACACAGGCTTTTCGTCATCTTCCAAGGGGACCACACAGTCTTGTAGTCACCCGGAATGTCCAGGGCACACCGCTTCCACTGGAACTTAAAAACATTCAGGCTTTTAACAGTCTCAACACCCAGCCCAGATAACTTTTCTTCCTGGCTGGGCAACAGTTCAAAATAGTTCAAATCAGGTTACAGGTTTGAAAAATGAAGAGCAACAGTTCACATAAATTCCCACTAGGAAAAACATCTGAGTAGTCCAGTTCAATTCCCTGCTGAGAAAATGGGATAGTAGGCACTCTGCTTGAAAGTTTTTCTGGGCTCGGAGAGGCCTATCTGCCCCAAAGGTAGCCTGCTGGCTCATGTAGCCCTCCAACACAGTCTTCACCTCTCAAGTCTCAGCTGAACTCCTCCCAAAATCCAGGGCACAGCCCATTATATAGCCACCCCAAACTCCCTACCAGATTAGCTAGCATTTTCCCGGGCAGCTGGAGGTGCCCTTTGATGCCATCCCAGCAGCCCTGGCAGTGGGGAGAAGTACTGGGGGGCCACTGTGTTTGTTTACTCTGTGTTGCATTCCCTTTGGCACCCTATAATTTTATTTAAAACCCCATTTGGGGGTAGTCACATATATGATCTGACCCTGCTTGCTTAGTAGGGGCCAGGAAAACTCTTATTTGGCTTGAGAGGAGCCCTGTTTGGCTGTTGGGGCTCCAGAAAACTTAGGCACCTTTTCATGCCTTCCTGGAGCTGCAGGTGCACATGCACACCTCACACATGTGGTTCCTGGTCCCACTGCCCAAATGGGGACCAGAAAACCCCAAATAACATGCCCAGAGGCATTGGTTACTTATATCCTGGCTCCACTGCCTGCTCTGGAGCTGGTAAATCTTTCAAATTACAGCTGCACGGCCATAAGTGGTTTTGGGAGCTACAGCTCCTTTAAGAGTTTGTCTGCAAATGTGCAGATATTGCATGCGCGGCCATGCTGCTTGCCGTCACACGTCGGCCCAGAAAACCCCAAACTAGAGGCAACAGTACCTTCTGGTGCCCAGAGGTGCAACCGTACACTGGATCTCAGCCCTGCTGTCCTTATGGGATCGAGGAACAGTGACAGCAGCTGCCGCAGAGCTCAAGGAGGGAGCCCTTACCCAAATCCCACCGGGGGCTCCCAAAGGAAGCCATTCAGTCCTGTTTCCAGCAGCACAGGGGACTGGAAGCAGAAAACATGACAACAGAGCAGTAAGGGCCATGGCCCATCTTGGGTAAGCCTCACACAGGGGTTGGGGGCTTACTATTGCTTGCTGCACTGCTGTGCTATAGGCAGCAAACAGTGGAGAGGCCATTGACTGAGTCACATAGGTGCCCATGCAGCCTAACTCTGTCAATGTGGTTGACCAACATTCAGTCAAGGAGGGTGTGGTTTCCTGATTTGATGTTGAGCCTAGTAGGTGCAGTAAGCATTTGAGTAAAGCCATAGTCATTGAGAATGTCTCTATACGATGCTGTGTTGCTGAGCCAGTTTAAATTAAGTCGGCCCAGACTGTCCCAAACCAATTTATGTGTGTACCAATGTACTTTTGATAACACTGTTGTATTTTTGTTCCATCCAAATACCTTTGCAGCCTGTTATTTGTGTTGTTACTGTAAGGGGATTTCTCCGTATGTACTTTTGATAACACTGTGGTAGTTTTGGTCCATCCAAATACCTTTGCAGCCTGTTTTCACCTTGTAGCCAGTTTTCTGTATGTTCCTCAAGACCAGTCCCCTACTTTACTGCATTGCTTTTCTGTCCTCCAACTTAGCAAGTATAGTAATTGCTCAGTTGAGCTCTCCAATTCTGCCCTTCCCCACTTGCTATCAGCCCCCCTGCTGACCCTTTCTACTTACCTGTATTCGCCACGCCTCCCCCAGTCCCCATTTAACCTGGAGTTTTCTTCTTTCTTCCACAGCTGCTAGCTGTGAGGGCTCCAGAGTCACCTGCCATCCCAGCAGCAAGGACAGCCTCGGGCGTTGGGGTCGCTGTGCATCGCGGACCCCCCAAACCGCAAGACTTAAAGGAAATGAAAGTACGCGACCGTGCACTGCTTATGATCTCAGCCTGTTGGACGCTGCTGGTCAGTCGGCGCGTAGTGTAAACCCCACTGGCGCTGTGCGCCAGCTCCCCAACACCCCCACTACCACCCTTGCTTGGCTCGTAGCTTTATAGGCATAGTCACGTGATCTGGAGGGCGTTGAAAACAATTAGCCCACTTTTCCATTAGCAGGTTATCTGCTAACTCCACTAGTGGCTGCTACACCCTGCCTGTCTGACTGCCACAGACTAGATATGTTGCTCCTCGCCCTCTCTCTGTTCATTCTTGCCTTTCCAATAGCCTCCCTCCCCCCAATCTCTTGCCCTCTAAGGCAACCATTGCCATATCTCCACCTTACTGGCATAAATACAGAGCTATCGCACTTGACCACACTACCACAATCAGCTCCTACTAGCCCCCCCCAACTGGCTAATCAGAGTAGCCATTCTCCCCCCCTCTCTCACCCCTGGACTTTCTGTGCTGCGCTGTCTCAAGGCTGACCTGCACTGGACAGTGCCTTGCCCTTTCAACTGCCATCGCATAACCAGGGCCTCTCGGCACAAGCTCATGTATCTTACAGCACTGCTCCTGTTACTAGCAGGTGATATAGAAACTAACCCCGGACCTACCCCTCCCAAAACGCCAACCCCCCTGGCTCTACCAAAGGGCCTGAAAATACTTCACCTAAACATTTGCAGTGTCCTTAGCAAAACCCCAGAAGTACAACTATCAGTCCTAACACTTCACCCTGACATCCTGATACTATCTGAGACATGGTTCAAACCCCACCACCCAGATTCCACTGTTGCCATTCCAGGATACTCCCTAATTAGGCAAGACCGTATGGGAAAAAAAGGGGGAGGGGTGGCCTAGCCATGTTCATTTCTGCCAAGCACCAGTTCACCCCGGTCCAAATCCCTACTCCCTCGCCACAAATTGAGTCCCTAACTGTCAAAGTTGCACTACCATACTCCGCCCCGGTATTTATAGCAGGATCCTACTGCACCCCTAACACCCCAATACCTAGTATACTAGACCACCTGGCCAATTTAAAATCCTCTGCCACAACAGGTGAACTCTATGTCCTAGGGGACTTCAATTACAACTGGCTTGCAACTGACTGTGCCAAGCTGCGCTCCAAAGTAAATGCCCTGAACCTCACACATCAAATATCCCAACCCACCAGGCTAAACCTAAAAAACGCACAACCACTCCCTCCTGGACTAGGCACTGACCACACACCCCCATAGGTCAATAGGAGCAGGCTTACCCCCCCCCGACTCACTAAGTGATCACCATATGGTTTACTTAGTCAGAAAAGTACATAAACCCTCAAACCCCCCTCCCGGACCCTACTAGCCAGGTCCTTCAAGTCACTCTCTTAACACCACTTCTATCGGACCTGGCCATGGTAGACTGGTCCTTCATCCCTCAGGCCCCTACTATAGACATTGCACTAGACCAGGGGTTCTCAAATGGTGAGGCCAGCCTCCCTGGGGAGGCTCCAACCTGTTCCAGGGGAGGCTCAAACAGGTCTGAAAAAGTACTGTATTTAAATTTTGGGTTTTATATATTTTGTGTGACGAGAGGAAGCAAACTGAAAGAGGATAATAGTGGGTGAATTATATGTGTTTATTTACTAATAAGTGACAAGGGAAGGTGAGTGAGCCAAGGCACATTTAAGGTGTATCCCGCGGGGAAGGGTAGGGAGTGATTACATTTCAAAAGGTAACTGCAAAACAATCAAGAAATACACAATGAACAATAGTGCAAACAAATATGAACAATAAATAATGAGTGGTGGTAACTGATCGATTTGTAGACTGATGGCAGAACAGCCCAAATACAAGGGTTGAGCATAGAAGTGCTAAGAGCAACAGCAGGAAGGAACAAAGTAATCCCAGAGAAGTTGCTTAGGAGCAGGGAAGGAGGGGGAGAGGCAAAGTATGTAGGAAGGTAATTTCATAAAGAGAGAAAGTAGTCTGACCCATGAAGGTACTGCAACAAGGGGTAACAATGGTTCAAGAATGAAAATAGTGGACCAAGTAGGCTGGCCTGGGGGGGGGGCTTAAAATAAGCTGAATAATAATATTTATTTTATTTATTTGTTATTCAGATAACACCTTTGAGCACAGGAGCTCTTTTTCAAAGGTCTCATGTCAGTATACAGTAAGACAAAGAGCTGAATGTGAAGAGGCCCAAGATTATTTCAGCTTTGTGGGGAGGCTCAAAATCTTTTCCATGGATTTGGGGAGGCTCACTGTGACAAAGTCTAAGAACTACTGCACTAGACAGTTTCAAAAATAGCTTCCTGAGTGTCTGGAACCAACATGCACCGCTAAGAAGAACTAGAGTTAGGGGTTCTCAACTACCATGGATATCCGCAGATATCATCAGCCAATGCCACTCCAGGGACTTGGCATGGAAAAAGTACAAAACAACTAGCTCCCACCAAGCCCTACTAATTTATCGTGCCCTTCGTAACTCCTGCACTAAATCGATTCTTCTAGCCAAACAGAAATACTTCGCGTTGGCACTTAGCGCAAATCTTAACCACCCAACCCAATTCTGGAAAACTATCAAATCCTTCCTATCCACGCCTGTACAACCACCTACCCCGGCTCTATCAATCCTCGGCGCGGCTGTCACTGACCCTTTTGAAGTAGACATGACTTTCAACACCTTCTTCACCAACAGCGCTGCTTCCCTGGTACATAGCCTCCCCCCTTCCCCACCCAGGACAACTACCACTCCTAATTCGCAGCACACCTTCTCCCCCCCTCCTTCTCCTTCCGTCCTGTCTCCTTGGCCGAAGTCTACCAAGCACTGTGCAACCTAAACCCAAACAAGGGCAAATGCCCCTCTGGCATGGACTCCAGACTACTTCAGCTATCAGCCCCCGCTATAGCCGCCCCGTTAGCCGACTTCCTCAACCTCTCCTTCTCGACGTCTACAATACCCACAGCTTGGAAGCTGGCAACCGTCATCCCACTGCCTAAAGGGGGTGACCTCTCCTCTCCAGGGAATTACCGCCCCATCTCCCTTCTCCCAACTCTGCAAAAATACAAGAACAATTTTCCCTTGTTCAGTTCTCCCAATACTTAGTCGATTCCTCCTTTTTCACCCCATACCAATCAGGTTTCCAAAAATCACATTCCACTGTCACATCTCTATTAAGAGTAACAAATGATATCCTCTCAGGTATGGATAAAGGCCATATCACCTCGGCCATTTTTATCAATCTGGCCAAAGCCTTTGATACCATCTCCCACACACTCCTTTTAGACAAACTAAAGGCTGCCGGCCTCTCCAACCATGCCACTAACTGGTTTCAGGCTTACTTGCATGGCAGACACCAAGCGGTGAAAATCGGCCCCCACATATCTCCCCCCTCCCTATCACTAGGGGTGTCCCACAAGGATCAGTCTTGGGCCCAATCCTCTTCTCAGTTTTCCTGAATGAACTACTGATAGTCTGCTCCCACTCTGCCATCCAAATGTACGCGGACGATACCGTGCTATACAACACTGGCCCATCCGCAGAAACAGTGCATGTCCAACTTCAGCAGGATTTCAATGCCGTACAACACTGGCTTAGATCAAACCAGCTTTTCCTAAACGCAAAAAAAACAATCTCACTAACTTTTGGCTCGCAACCGCAGCTCTCCCGGCTCACCATTCGCCCCCCTTTCCTAACCCTGGACCTTTCTCCCTTAGAATCCTGCACCTCGTTCCGCTACCTAGGTGTCTGGCTCGACCAATACCTAGACTTCTCAACTCATGTTGACTCCCTTCACAAAAAACTGCATCCTAAACTAGGGGCCCTCTATCGTAACAAAGGCTGCATGCCCACTCTGGTCAGGTGTGAACTCGTGCAAAAAATGATACTTCTGATTTTTGACTATGGGGATGTAGTCTATGGCACTGCCTCACCATCCACTCTGGCCAGCCTGGACACACTCTTTCATTCCTTCTGCCGCTTCATACTGGAAAGCCCAAGACTGATGCACCACTGTGACCTATACAGCTCCCTGGCCTTTCCCTCACTCTTGGCCCGCAGACTAATCCACTGCTCTAGAGTTGCTGCTAAATACTGGTCCCATACCCTTCCTCCCTACCTGAATTCTACCTTAACTTCTCAACCCCCATTGGCTTACTTACTGCGTCACTCGGATACCAGGCTTTTCCATATCCCTCTTATGCATACCTCTATTGGACAGGCAGCGCTTAGATACTGTTTACCTAAACTCTGGAATGACCTCCCAGCAGATATCCGCCACTCCTCCAATCATAGACACCTCAACACCCGCCTCCACGAACATTTCCTCACAGTCTGCTCTGCACCCGGCCTACACATTAGTAGGCCCCAAGTCCTGTTGGGCTACTCTACCATGTTAAATCAATTTTACGCTCTGGCAAGGTGCGCACTGTTGCTCGCACCTTTCTTCTGTCCCTCTATAAATTCTACAAACCAGTAGTTGTGTTAAATTTTCTGTACTATGAAATGTTTTTTTCTCTGTGCTTGTTATAGTTCTAGAAGTTGCATGTCTGCCCTAGCTACCTACTTGTATAGTCTCTCATATAGTGCCTCCTCAATTGTACAAAGCATATGTGTATTGCTGTCCTTCATCTTGTCCCCTTCCCTGTTCCCCCCAGGTTGCATCTGGAAACGAGTGGTTCTCCACTCAACATGCCTGCCTGGTTAAACTCTTAAATAAATAAATTAAAGTCACCCATAATAATAAACTCAGCCCTGTCTAGGGTAGAAACAATTGGACCAAGTCCTCGAGTCTCTCAGTTCCAACCTTCACAGGGTTGTATATGCAACAGAAATGTAGTTTTTGATATGCAAACTCTATTGAATGAACAGCCATTCTCAACCGATAGTGGTCAGGTAATTAGGGGAGAGACACTAACTCAGACTTAACGTAGAGTAGTATGCCCTCACCTTTTTTGGGGGGGGTCTGTCTCTATGGTGGATCATGTAATTGGGTAGCAAAATTTCAGAGTTTGATGATGTAAGGCTTTAATCAGCTCTTGATGATGGTTAGGATATGCAGATTGTGCACAGAGATCAAGGCCTCGACTTTGGCCAGTTTAAAGACCAAGCTAAGAACATTTACGTGCATTAACCTTATTTATTTATTTAGTTTTTGTTGAATGGGTAGGTGTTCTAGATAAAAGCATTGCCTATTTTTTGGCATAACCTTAGAGCTTTAGGGCCAGACCAGAGCTTGCTGCCGACTACATTTGGGTCAGATAGACCAGGGTTAGTCTCAATGTCACCAGCATTAACAAGCAAAAGGCAGATGATGTTGTATAAATGGAGACCATCAAAGGAAGCTAGTCTAAGCTGCATCTTATGCCCAAGCAGATAAAGGTGTTTTTAGATAGCAGGCCCAGGAGAGGACAAGAGACTTAATGGTAGACAATCAGTATTGTGGCTGGGAGCATATATGGGGTGTTTATGACCTGAGCCTGACAAGAGGGAAATGTACAAATTGTCAAGCAGTAGGAATAACGTGCAGTAGACAATGCTAAGACAAGGAGCTTTGAGTGCCATGATAGGGACCCAAGCACACAGTGAGAAGTCACCCAATACACTATATGTAACAAGGCAGACAGTTTAATCAAATGAAAAAAAAACTATTCCTAGGCAAGAAGCACTCAGATGAGGACTAACCAAAAATGTTATAGAAACTCCCTACACAGGTATAGCAGGCCTCCTATGTACAGTTCGGATAAAAGCAACACCGAAAGTCAATGTAGTGTACTTGAAAGTATAGTTACATCTGTATGAATAAGGTATAGCAGGCTACTCCAGCTGTAGCAAACATCCCATGGATGTATCTATGTATCTATTCTGCTGACACTGTCTATGTATCTATTAGGAAAACATAAACTGAACTTACAAGCTCAAATGGGCAGACTGGGTGGGCCATAGGCCCTTATCTGCCGACACTGTCTATGTATCTATTCTATTAAGAATAATCATTAGTAACGCTATACAGGCAATGCAGCGAGCACCCCGATAGGTAACATACCAAAATGAACTGAGCACACAACTAACTAAACAATTAAGGTACCGCCAGCCCACTGGCACAGCAGTACTGCTACCACTCACAACACCAATGACCCAGGTTCAGGAACAAGCCAGTGCTGTTGGAGGGCTAGCCGGGGGGGGGGGATTGAAGATCCCAGTGGATCCTCTCCTCCTCCAGGGAGGAAGGGTTTCATGTCCTGCTGTTTTACCGCCACCTGGGTGACCACAGGTGGTAGTGCAGGGGATCCATGAATGGAAAGACGGGGCCATTGGAGCATGCGCCACGAGTTGGTTGCATCAGGCTTCGCTGGCAGCCAAAACTACTGCACACTCTTGGTGAGGGGGTTGGGAGAATAAGGGAAACAGTGTGCAAGGGTCAGGCAGATGAAGCTGCTCCAGCAGCCCGCTCCTGTGATGGCTCCTACCTGCAGCGCTCCCAAGTTGAACTCACACCTTCACCTCCACCCCAGGTCATCAGATGACTGCGGGAAAGAAATGCCAAAGTGGCTCACAGCAGACCCAACCTCAGGGGGTAAGCTGGGATGGCAGCACAGGGATGTGTCGCGGGTGGGTGTGAGAACCAGGAGTGGCTGCAATGGGGTCTCATCAGGGAGGGCAGCTCACATGAAGACAGATGAAGAAGGTTCTAGCTCATGGTCAGAGAAGCATAAACAAATATATAAAAAAAAAAAAAAAACAGTTACGGTAGCTGAGAGCCATGCTAAGCAGCAGACATGGATAAGACCCAACACTTTTGCAAACCAGAAGTGGGATATATGAACTGGCCTACATTATGACAACTACCGTACTAGACTACATGAGGTGCATATACTAAAGTTAGTATATACAGTGAAAAGTTCGTATAGCAACTTACCAAGCACATTGGGTCACTACCCGACAAAGAGACATGTCCTAGCCACTGCTGACATGGCAGACTCGCCACTCGGCTTGTGCCACTCAGCACTGGGACACCCGCAGGGAGGCACTCAGGGACTGAGACTATAACGTCCAATAAGAGTGGAGCATCTTCCCCACAACCAGATTGGCTGGACCTGGGGAAGGTGCCAAGTTCAAAAATGTTCTGCTGTTGGTGATTGGGGGGAAGGCTCCACTGCCCTCATGGACCCCTTGCAGTGGAGCCGCTGGTGGAGTGTGCACCATGGGGGGGAAGGGTTGTCTGGTATGCAGTCACTGCTGCTTATCGTGAAGGAAGTCCTGTTGGTGGAGGGGGTCTTGTTGTTGGAGCCACCGGGTCACCGCTGCTGGTGACCTGTCTATCGGATTGTGATTGGGCTGGGAACCTAAGATTTTGCTTAAAATGAGAGAGTTATTTCCACATATTGACAAATACTCAGGGATATGCAACAGCCAGCAAAATGCTTGCAAAATCTGAAAAAGTAATAGCGAACTCCAGCCACCCTGATAAATGTCTTCCTTGGCAGTATCCTGGGAATAGGGGACCTGCACATGGCTAAAATGTATTAACAAAAGCGGTCCTCCCTCCCCTAATAATCTAATATGACAACACAACCCACCCAAGCATAAACCTGAAGTGTCACACCCAAACTAGCATTGATATAATCAAACGTTGGATGCCACCCCCTGTATCTTCAAGTCGATCTTGGGTTCAACAGTGCCCCCACTCCCTGCTATGGATGCCACTGAATGCAGGAGCTGCCAATGTTATCTGCTGGTGTTTGGGCCCATAGTAACTGTGAAATCAATGACTGCTGCTGACAGTTTACTGACGGTTGTGATGGTGGACACTGCTGGTGAGGTTTTGATGGTTGGGATAGCAACATGCCTAACCCCTTCCCAAAAAAGCGCATGCATCACCTCAGGGATACATCCACTGTTCATTGGCCCTGAAGTGAGAGGCCTGACCTCATTCTCAAACCCGCATCTTCTGGACTGCTACACAATGCACTGCAACTACGCCGCCAGGCCAACTTAAGAGCAGGCACTAGTTTAACAAGCAATAAAGTCCCCTGAAGAGTCTAAGAACAAACAAAAAACATTCAATAGGAGGGGCACACCGCATGGAACAGCAGTGTTTCTGGTGGTGAAATGAAATGAAAAAATTGTGTTTTCATCAAATATGCATAAATGAAAACCTTGAAATTCCCCATCTCTGCCTCTGCAGAATATTCTTTGAAAAAAGCAGTCGGCCCTTGACAATCAGTTGAGAAGCTCACATGCTGCAGTCTGCTGTTGTACTTAACAATTGCAGTTACAGGGAAGGATGTCACATAACCGTGATGGGCTCAAAACAAAAACAAAAAAAACATCGTCTTCATCTGAAATCTCAAAAGACCTTTCCATTCTTATGTTCTGACATCCCCTTCCCCTGAAATGCTTTCTTAAATGTTTTTTTAAGACTGTTGCTGGGAAAAGCTGCTTCACGACATTTAACTTCTCTGAAGGTAAATGTGCTGTGGTGGCGTGGGTGCAGTTTATGGAACTCATCTGAGTAAAGTGATGCCCTTCCTCCCCCCGTCTCCAAGCAGGCAGGAAGAGCCACAACAGGCATTAGAGATGTGATATGAACAAACACTGCTGCTGAACAAATTGTGTCTGCCTACACTGACAGCAGCATATACGTATGCCTTGACACATGACCCCCAGTTTTACAGATGGTGGCACCAGGCCCAGTGCTTCAGATGACATCTTTTTCAGGTCAGAGTTGGGAAGACTTGCCAGTTTTCAGGAAGTTCGTTTTTTTATGTATGTCCAATTTTTTTATGTCAATCAAGTCAAATTTATTAGAAAGGAAACATATATACTGACATGTAAATCATCACATAAATGCATTATGGTTCATAAAATGAGACTAAACATACACTAACTTTAAAATTAAATGCTGGTTAAAATAATACAAGTCCAGTTTAATTCAACCAGGCAGTAAATAAGAACAGTGCATAAATGCAGATTCCCTCAAAACTTGTATTGTAAAATAGAATCATAAAAACATTATTTGTTCAAAGCACTGTGTGCAGAGCTCGCTGTTGCAAATATATTTCTATTACTGTGGACAAATCTGTTTAGACTGAATGGCTCTATATTTTCCTCTCCTCCCGTAGTAGACTGCAATCTAATAACAAATGTTGTATTGCTATTCTTTTTTCAGTTAAAAAGTTTATTGGTTTTAAATAAACAGAAACATGCATTTACATCAAAACAGGGTAGAGGAATAGGATGTCATTAATATAAACTTGATGAAAAGTAAGACAGATTAACAACTCAAAATACATCAGAGCAGCTTACAGTGCAGGGCTTTAAACAGGCATGGGATAGGCATAAGGGAGAAATACAGATGAGTATGAATAGATGGGCCATTGACAGAGCAAAGGCCGATGGCACATTTATAAGGTAGAAAAAGAAATGGGCTGACTGGATGGGCCTTGCGGTCCTTATCTGCCGTCAATTTCTATGTTTCTACGTCTCTTAGCGTTAGTACTACTGTACTGTTTGACTGCTGAAAAGATCACTGAACTGCCTCGGAAAATGCCTGGGGCATCATTTAGGGGTCACCAGGGGTCACATTCGTGACCCCTATGAAAATTTTGCAACTCCTATGACAGGGCTTGTGACTCCTGCCTGCACTTGCCATGGCTTATGGACGGCACGCCGCTAGCAGGCGAATTTAAAAACATGTTTTGCCTCCCGAATTTTGACAAGCGGCAACTGGAGAGATAACAACTGCATCTAGGCCCATGATATCGCAACTGAGCAGTATCTGGTAATGCTATGATAAATCAAATAATTATTTAACTGCTAATTAACTTATTTACTACTGGTAATAGTAATAAAATCAGCAGATAATTAAAAAGTGTTAAAAGATGTTAAAATCTTTCTAGTCCAATGTTTTATGGATTGAAATAAAAGTGACTGCTTCCACTCTTAAACAGCAATTTTTTTCTCTGAAAACAACCTGCATCATTATTATAAAAAATAAAACATATTCAGGTGTATGTCATGAGGGTTTTCTTTATACACCCTCGGTGTGTGATAATCTCATAAACCTCTCCAGCTTCGGTGTCAAGGTTTAGTTGGACTATCACACACCTCGTGTATATAAAAAAAACTCATAACACACACCTGCATATGCATTATTCTCTATGTAATGGTGATCTGACTGGTGCAAACGTTTTCCATTTTTCAACTACCTCTGCAGAGAAATCTTGGAAAATATAAATGTGATCTCTGTTCCAAGACAGAAACTTTCTCTCTCGTCACCCTCAGCTATTTTTCCTTAACGGAAAATCTTAAAACGTTAGCTACTGTGAGTCTTGGTCTCTGACCTGGTTTAGGTTTAGCCATGAGAAGCATGTGAGCTCTTCCCATTTCTAAGTGGCAGTTCCACTGATAGTTCAACAAAGATGGGATAAAAGCTTATAGAAAACTAATCATTATCTGTCCCTTCTAGTTCCTCAGGCACACTGACAAATCTTAAATTATTTTTCTGGTATCTGTTTTCTAAATCATCTAGTTTAGCACTCACTCTCCCTAGCAGCCTGGCCTTCCCCTCCATGAAATCTAATATTGCCAGGGATTCCTTAATAAAAGCTACTCTGCAATGTATTCCTTAATAAAGGCTAACACGTATTTTACGTACACCATATCGGATTTACCTGTGGTACTATTTTTATCTAGTGATTGGGAAGCTATCCCGTTGTGACAGTGTGCGCTGAGGTTAGTTTGCTGTTGGAAGGCATCATCCTTTACCACATACTGCCGAACTTTCAATCAAAAACAAACAGTTGTTTAAGAGTAAAACTCACCAATTTTTGGATATTTCATTTCTCCACAACAAAAATAAACAACATTTAGTGGCTGGTAACAAAAATGTTACAATTATTTTAAATTAGTACTTTAGGATCACTGTTGGTACCAGAGCTCTCAGTTTAGGCTGTCATCCTTCTCACATGCATGCGTCGACCATGTTTGTCTAATGTTTACATTACATCCATGAAAAAACATGCTGAGCTGCAGCAGCCGATTTCCAGGTATGCTGTAGGGGTTAGGGTACATGTATGTTTGTTTGTTTGTTTGTTGACTGGGTGAGTACAATGATCCCAGGGACCATTTTCAGGCACAACCCAGGCATAACAATGGTACAAACAAGGTAAAAAGGAAAACAGGTACAAAAGATAAGAACAGTGAGTAGTTACAATACATACGGTAAGTGAAACATTAAGTGATATGAAACAAATGGTACAGAACTGAGCAATTTGGGTATAAAGCGACCACAGTGGAAGCAATTATAGTGAGAGAGAGAGAGAGAGAGTCAACAGTTTCAGTACATTAGTTTCTCCAAGGTGTATAAACTCTTGAGGTAGATCCCTGAATCCAAATGTGATGGCTTGGATGGTATAGAGCCCAAACTTCTCTGACTTGCTACTTATGAATTGGCACCTCCCCTTGCTAGAATTTTCAATCTTTCCCTTACCTCAAATGCTGTTCCAACAGTCTGGAAAATAGTTAATATAGTGACCATGTTCAAAAAGGGAACAGCAAAGGACTTAGTAACTACAGACCCATTGCCATCCTACCATTCTGGGTAAGGTACTGGAAAAAATTGTCTCCACCCAACTTACCTCCCACCTCACTATCTACAGTCTCCTCTCCCCAGCTCAGCATGGCTCCCGCCAGAACCATAGCATCACTACTGCGCTGCTCACTCCAACTAACAATATCTCCATCTCTCCAGACAAAGTCGAGCTTACTGAAGCCATATTCACTGACCTCACAAAGGCTTTCAATATGGTTAATCACTCTCTCCTCTGCAGCAAGCTAAGTACCCTAGGGATCTCTGAGCATGCCCTACCTTGGTTCAGGAGCTATCTTAACAATAGGCAGCAACATGTCAGGTTCAGCTCCTCTCTATCAGACAACTTATCCACCACTACTGGTGTCCCTCAGGACTCTATACTTGGGACACTCCGTTTCTCACTAAATGTCAACTCAATTCACCATTGCTTCACTAGCAGTATCCCTATCCTCTACGCCAATGACTTGGGTCTTCTTCACTAGTGCTCAGAACATAGCTGACATAAATATTACCCTCACAGCAGACCTGAAGGCCATTCAAACCTGGTTCACTGAGAATAAGCTACTGATGAACCCTACTAAATCACAAGCTAGGTTATTCGGAACCACACATTGGTTAAAAAATAATCACACTCCACTCAGCATGGGCTATGATAATGGCTCCCCCTGGACTCTGTAAACTCATTCCAATACCTGGGTGTGACACTTGATCCCTTCCTTGACTCCTCACAACATATAACATCCATCTGTAAGGTTGCCAACATCATTCTTGGACTTGCTTATTGAGCCAGTCCGAATCTTTCCCCATCAGCTTGCACTGCAGTAGCCCATGGCCTTCCACTTCTCAAATTATCCTATTGTCTGTCTGTCTTTTCTAATGCCTCAGACTCTATCCTACATAAATGGGATGTGGCATACAGTAATATCTGTCATTTTGTCCTTGCATGCAATCGACTTGCTCACAACTGTATAATGTACTCCAAACTCTGTTGGCCCTCCCTGCTGGTGTACGGGATCTCTCATCTGGCAGCATTATCCACAGTGTAATGCTGAACCAAGTGTCCCAGTCCCTTTCCTCCCTCCTGGTGACTTATAAAAAATACCTACTCCCTCAGATCATCTGACCTACACCTTCTACCCATCCCCAAGACTAGAATCGAACAAGGAGAGATGCCCTTAGTTGTTGTAGCACCGAAACTATGGAACAGCATACCAGCTCATATTAGACACTGCTCAGTTTCCCACACCTCCTGGCATCAACACCAGCCATATTTGCTTCAACATAGAATATGCTCTTGTTCCTAGCTATTTCTTACAGTGTTCATCTTTTATTTATTTATTTATTCAATCTTGGATTACAATACCTTTGAGCAGAAGATCGCTCTTTTACAAAGGTTCCACGTTGTTAAGGGTGAGTATTCATACACTGTGGGTTTAGGAGTATCTAGCCAGGTGAATAATACATAGACCAAATACACTGTAAATTGGTAACAGAGATTATTTTAACACAAGGATAATTCAAGTAAAAGTAGCAGCCTAGATGGCATTGTCAGGTAAAAAGATGGTAATCAGACATCCAGAAGGAGAGTAGGGGCACTGAGTCGGGGGGCATGATGACTAGTCAGGGGAAGACGGGAGAGGAGAGTGCAATGCATTGCAGGGCCACAGGGAAACTAGGGATAGAAGGACAAAGTAGGGGTAGTGAGGAGAGGGTAATAACCTGAGGGTGACTAAGACCAGTAATAATATTCTGCTCCTTGCACTTGATTATTCTGTTATCTGTTATAATTGTCTGTACTTTCATGTTTCAAACAAATTACCCTTCTTATATGCTCCCCCACTTTTAGGCATGTGCCATATTGTATTTTTTTCTCTCCCCACTCTCTGCTCACAGTGCTGCCAAATTCACTGTTACTGTATAGAACTGCACTTCTAAGGCTTCTTTTGCCAGCTTCTGTATTGTGCACAGAAATGTGCTCCTCTGATTCCTGTGTTGCTTTATGTGTTCAGTCCCTGCACTGTAATGGTCTAACTGGTTGTACTCTCCCAGGTTGTGCCTGAAAATAGGCACGGTAGGTTCTTTGATGGGCACCTCAAGGCATTGAAGATGTAGGAGAGGGGAGATATGACAGAGACTTTCAAGTTCCTAAAGGGAATAAACAAGGTGAACTATGAGGAACTTTGTAGCTTGAATGCTAGTTCAAAGTCACAGGGCCATGAATGAAAACCAACAGGAGGGAGGTTCGGGAGGGAAGTGAGGAAGTATTATTTTACAGAAAGGGTGGTGGGGTCGTGGAACAGTCTACCAGCTGAGGTGGTGGGTGCTAAAACAGTTGTTGGTTTCAAGTGCAGTTGGGACAGAGTGAAGGGTAAAGTGGTCAGTCAGGGTGACATAGCGGGAAGGAGGGGGAGAGCTAGGACCCTGGATGGACAGTAGGTCCTAGAGTTAAATAGGGAACTCAGGTAGATGGGGTAGACTGTTGGTCTTTTTCTGCCGTCATTGTTTATGTTTCTATGTTTCTAGTATAGGCCACTTGTATATGAAAGAAAACCCCATGTACTCCACATGATGTCACCTCTAGTTTATACATCTATATGTATTTATGCAATAGGCGTGGACATAAATCCTATGAGATAAATCCGAGCTACTATGGGATAAATTCAAAATTTTACATTTATCCACATAGTAGACACATCATCACAGATTTATTCACATAGTAGATATGTCACAATCACTCTGGAACTCATTTAGAATGTTCAGCCTCAGTACCAGCACTAACTATATTCAAATGCAAATAACTTTAAAATGAAAACAGATAGCATAGTGCTATGAGCATGAAAGTTGTGCAGCACAAAATTATCTACAAAATGAGTGGTATTTCATTTATAGATACCTTATAGATTTTTTGACAATTAGCAAAAACAGAGCAGAAAATTCATTTTTGTTTCATTTTGTCGGCAGACAAATGTAAATAACTTTAAAATGAAAAATGATAGCATGGTACTGTGAGCACAAAGTTTATTTGGCACAGAAATATCTACAAAATGAGTGGTGTTTCATTTATAGATGCTTTTTAGTTTTTTTCAGAATTAGCAAAAAACAGTAAAAAATTCCATTTTTGTACACTGTTTCATCAAACAAATGCAAATAACATAAAAACAAAAAAGACAGTAGGGTACTTTGAGCACAAAAGTTGTTCAGCATAAAAATATCTACAAAATGAGATGTGTTTTGTTTCTAGATTCCTTTTAGATTTTCTATAATCAGCAAAAAATGGCAGAAAATTCAATTTATATTCAATTTTTTTGACTAACAAATGACCCCTACAAAAGCAAAAACCAAAGAATTGCATAAATGGAATATGCAATGGAAAACTCATGTAATAAATGATTTATCTGCACTCGAGCAGTTTGACCTCGGACACCACACCGTGGCTTACACCACTCGTGAGGTTACTAAGGTCAAACTGCTCTTGTCTGAATAAATCATTTATTACACTTGCTTCCATTGCATATCCCTTATATATGTATGTATATAAATATATATATACAGTATATATATATACATACATACACATATACAGTATATACACACACACACATATATATATATAATACATACATATATACTGTACATCCATCCATATATGTAGGATCTATGTGGAATGAGGTAATAGTGCTGATGAGGTGTGAAGAGGAATACAGCACTGCTCTACACTTCACGCTATATGAAATCGGGTAGAAGGCTTTCTAATGAGAACAAGAAAAAAGAAACATACTTCAGAGCTAACATGTAACAAATGACTACTTCTAAATATTAATAAGATTTTCAGTCTGCTATTTTTGTTACCACTAGCTCTTTAAGAAATAATATATTTTTGTTACTGTATAAAAGGGAAAGCCTTATGGTGAGAGACTAGTCTGTTTTAAGAATGCTTTCCACGTAAAAGAAAAAAAAAGTTGGAAAATCTGTTCCACTGTGAAACTGAGACATCACAATATGATTAGTGGGGTAATTAAAACACCTGCAACAGACGCAATGAAAATTGTGTGATCTCTTCTACCCTCTACTGGTCTTAAAGAGCAAACATTCACTTCGGTATATAATTTCATAAATGTAGTCCTTGTAGCTATTGCAGTCTACTAGTGACCCTCTCCATGTCACTTCTCTTCCTTGGGTTATATAGTACATTTTGTCAGACGTTTCCATAAATTCTGTATAAGAAGCTCTCACCAGGATTTTACATGTTTATACTGCATATGTTATGACTCTTGCTGTGCACTCCACTTATAATGGACACTGTTAAAAGAGGCAAAATGTTATAGTGGACAAAATCAAATGTGTCATATGCAATACAATTTTCTCTGGTTTTGTTGGACGGAAATGTTGCTTATAGTGGATACTATGAAACTTATATGACATTTGTAGTTCTTTTTTTGGGGGAAGGGGTACAGAGTTGGGGAGGTGAGTTGAAAGTGTAGAATTCAGAAGGAGGAGCTACAGGGAAGTATTTTTTACACAATTATTATCAACAAGCTGCATAAACTTTCATTACTTAATTACACTAAAAGAAAATAATTTTCTATTTCAATAGAACACAGTAACAATTACCTTTGTTCTTACTGTCCTGGAATCCCAAAATCCAGCCACTAGAGTTACTAGTTTTTTACTACCTTCTGCAGTAAACTTAAAAAAAAACAAGATGTTCCCTGATAGTAAAATAACTATAAATTAACATATAGAATACAGAACCATACAGTATATGCTAGGCAGGATTTTGAGTAATTTATTAAGTTTTATAATGGATTCTCATTCACTCTGGGCCCCTGCTCACTCACAGACACACTTAAAACATAGACTCCACCTTCTTGAATATAATGGACAAAAGTTGTGTGCACAGGTGCATCCATTATAGCGGGATTACACAGTAAGGGCAGGATTCACAAAGGACTTGCGCTCGGCGCATCTCAGATGCCCTGACGCAAATGAGATGCGCCGAGCACTAACTGTGGTATTCACAGAAGATGCGCCAGGGGATGCTCCCGGCACATCCCCTCTGTGAATATCACTGTTGCGCCCAACCTGGGATGCACTGGTGCAACCCCATTGTCAGGCTGGGTACACAATGGGGCAGTGCATTTTCTGATGCGCTGCGCCGAAAGCTGGCATTCACAGCCACAGACATGTGAATGGGGCCATTAGGCATGTAAGGTGCAATGGAGCCATTTGCATGTCATTGCATGCAGACCAGTTAGTTTGACCTCAGTGGTAGGGAAAATGATGGAATCACTTCTGAAGGAAAGAATTGTTGAGTACCTAGAGACCAGTGGGGCACAGAACCCAAGGCAGCATGGATTCACGATGGGAAGGTCATGTCAGACGAATCTAATAGATTTCTTTGACTGGGTGACCAAAGTAGTAAACCAGAAAGGGGCTGTGGACATGGCCTAAGTAGATTTTAGCAAGGCATTTGATACAGTCCCACACAAAAGATTAATACACAAGTTAGCCAGCCTAGGAGTGGGTCCCAAGGTGGTAGCCTGGATAAAAAAATGGCTAGACAACAGGACACAAAGGGTAGTAGTAAATGGAGTCCACAGTGAAGACAGGAGGGTTACTAGTGGGGTACCGCAGGGTTCAGTACTGGGACCGGTCCTTTTTAATTTCTTTATAAGTGACATTGCAGAGGAACTGGAAGGAAAAGTATGCCTCTTTGCAGATTACACAAAGATCTGCAACAGGGTTGATACACAAGATGGAGTGGAAAGGATGAGAAGGGACTTGGCAAGGTTGGAGGAATGGTCAAATGTATGGCAGCTCAGATTCAATGCAAAGAAGTGCAAGGTAATGCACATGGGAAACAAAAACCCAGGGGAAGAGTACACAATGGGGGGTGAGATACTGACAAGAGTAAAAATGGAAAGGGACCAAGAGTAATTATATCAGATGACCTAAAGGTGGGTAAGCAATGTGAGAAGGCAGTAAGGAAGGCTGGGGAGATACTGGGATGCATAGGAAGAGGCATCAATAGTAGAAAACAGGAAGTTGTTATCCCTCTGTACAGACAGTTGGTGAGACCCCATCTGGAGTACTGTGTGCAGTTCTGGAGACCCCATCTCAGCAAAGACATAGACAGAGTGGAGGCTATCCAGAGGATGGCAACCAAAATGGTGCAGGGTCTGCACCAGAAGACATATGAAGAAAGACTAAAGGAGCTTAATATGTATACCCTTGAGGAAAGAAGGGAGAGAGGGGATATGATAGAAACTTTCAAGTACCTCAAGGGAATCAACAAAGTCCAAGAGGGTAGAATCTTTCAGAAAAAGAGATGTGCAAGAACAAGGGGTACAATTTGAAGATAGAGGGGGGATGGCTCAGAGGTAATGTGAGGAAGTATGTTTTCACAGAGAGGGTTGTGGATGCATGGAACAGCCTCCCTGAGGAGGTCATGGAGTCAAGAACAGTGAGGGAATTCAAGAATGCATGGGACAGACATAAGGCAGTCCTAGTGGGGGGTAGGAGGAAGTAAGCAGTTGGTTAACTAGGATCTGCAGCTTATCTGTTAGGTAGGAAAATGGGCAGACTAGGTGGGCCAAGTGGTCCTTATCTGCCATCAAATTCTATGTTTCTATGGCCCCATTTGCATGCGTCTAGCAGGGGTGCACCCAGCGGAATGCGCTGGGCCCTCTGCAAGGGCTGTGTGCTGTACGGTGCACCCACGAATGCCACAGTAGGCAACCGGCACCCACCCCCCTCCCTACCCAAAGCACCACAGTACCGTTACCCATTACACTCCCTGGTGATGCTATGGACACCCCCCCTCCACACCTGTAGCCCCTGGACGGTGAACGGCAGCACCAGCTGTCCTAGGCTACGGACACCCCTCTCTGCCCAAGTCACCATAATAATGTCACACCCTGTGGCGGTTGTGGAATAATCACAGACCCCCACCCTGTCCACATCCCTGTTCGCATGATGCTCCTGCAGTGATAATGATGTAATATCAGAACCCACCTCCCACCCCGACCCAACGCACCCCGGCGCTCCGTAAGACCCCAGTAGCCCAGCAGACCTCCCACCCCTCCACCCACCGCACCCCTGACCCACTCCCGCTTCCCCATCCCACCACATTCCCACCATTGGCAGGCAGGTCAACCCACCCTCATACCACCACGGCTGCCCACCGACAGAGCTGTCTGTGAATGACAGCTACTATACAACTGTAAGTCCAGTGGTCGACCATGTCAGTCGGGGATGTGTCGGCACATCTCGGATGTGCTGGGTGCATCCCTTTTGTGAATCCTGCCCTAAGTGTTTTCCACGCCAACAGGCTGTGAATTGTGAGGTTAGTTGGGGAAAGTCAGATTTGTTTTTTTTTTACTTTTGTATTTTTTTAATTGTACATGACAAAATCATACATCTTGAAAAGTATATTTCATCTTGTACAACCAGCACTAAACTTAAAGTGTAGGAGCCTGAAATTCAAAAGTTTGTGTGGATGCTAATGGGTCTTGTGTGCGCAAACTGGGATTTGTGCCAAAGCGCAATATTAAAAAGAGGCAGGTGTACGCGCTAACAGGATTAACGCATGCAAAACATAATGTATGTGGGTAGGCAAGGGGGGTGTGGATATGAATACTTGTGCAACCCTATATTCAGCAGATTTGCACTGCACAAAGAGGGTTAGGATGGTCCCTTTGCACAGCGCAAATGTCGCCCAACAAAATATCTTAGACTAGGCAACCGTAGCAGTCGCTGTTTGTACAGCAGGTAACAACCAAGTTGTCCAGTGGGGAGCAAATCTGACCCCTGGTGGTCCATGGCCCCCCAAGTGCTGGCCTCACGTACACACAATACAGCTCTGGTGGCCAGTGCCCCCCCTCTGACTGCTGGTCAGCAACACAAGTATAGTTCTAATGGTGCCCAGTGTTCAACCCCCCCCAGGTCTCGGCCCGTTAAGTGGACGAGATGTCCCTGGCAGCCAGTAGTCCCCCCGGTCCCCAAACCTCAGGCCCATTATATGCGCACATGCCCTGGTGGCCAGTGCCCCCTGGGCACTGGTCCATGGCCCTCCCACCAAAAAGCATCCATTACCATGTGAATGCTATGAGTGCAATGTACAAAGCACAGCAACCAAACACAACTACCCCCTTTTGTGTCCCGATACTCCCTCCCCCATCACCAAGTCCACCATTGCAAATGACATAATCCTTGGGGTCTAGTGGTCCCCCCTTGGCACAAACCACCCACCCTGCCAACCCCCCCTTACCTGCATCATCAGTGCAGTGGGAACCCATATGGTGACCAACGCAGCCCTCCACCACCTCCTCGGCTGGCCGCCATATGACAAGGTTGGGCTCGTGCATCCTATGTATAGCATAGGGCATGTGTTCACTCTATACAGCAAGCAGTACTGTATACAGTAGAGTGGACATGCACTATGGCAGAGATAGGACACACGGGCACAGCTCTGATGCCTACTGTATACAGCAGAACGGATTATAAATAGGACACGTGAGCCCAGCCTTATCATACGATGGCTGGCTGAGGAGGTGTGAGGAGTGCTGTGCTGGTCACTCTGTAAGCTCCTACAGTACAGACGATACAGGAAGAGGGGGCTGGCAGGATGGGTGGTCAGTGCTGTGGGAAGTGGCTGCTAGACCCCAAGGATTACGTCACTTGCAATGGCAGACTTGGAAATCGGAGGGGGTACCAGGACACAACATGGGATAGTTGTGTTTGGTTGCCACGCACCCTACATTGCACTTACAGCATTCACAAAGGGATGGATGTTGTTTTGGTGATAAGGCCAGGAATCAGTGACTGAGGGGGCCACTGGCCTCCAGAGCATGTGTGTACCTAATGGGACCGGGGATCAGGGAGACCACTGACTGCCAGGGATATCTTGTACTCTTACTTGGCTGGGACCTGGGGAATGGTTTGGGTACTGGGCACCAGAGTAACTATACTTGTGTCGCTGACAAGCAACTGGTGGGAGGGGGGACCACTAAGCACCAGGGAATTCCATGTAGCTATGGGACCGGGCACTTGGGTTGGGGCAGCGCCATGGTCCCTTTGAATATCATGCCTAGCGCTCCAGTGCTACCGGGTCTGATGGCGCTATTCCCTGCACAGGAGGGATCCATGTTGGAGCAGCACTACTTGAGGAAGTGCCGTGCTGACATGCCCCTATATTCAGATGGATAGCGCTGGAGTGCCAACTGAATGAATATAGCATCCTCAGACTCCTGGGCAAAGCCAAAGAGCAGCATAAAACTTTGCATTCCACTTTGCCCACTTTTGAATATCAGACTCAAGGAGCCCGATATTCAAAACTTTGCTTGGGTCCAAAACCTAGTTTGCCCGCTCAAACCAGGTTTAGCACAGATGGGCAATGTTGAAAAGCCAGGTTAGCATGGGCAAACAGGATTTGCTCCAGGCAATAGATGGGGGCGCAATGTAAATGAAGGGGCAGGGACTTGAATATTGGTGCAGTCCAATATTCAGAGTATGTGTGCCACACAAGGCCATTCTGCTCGGTCCCCTTGCGCGGTGCACATATCGCCGATCAAATCCTCAACTTACTCCCACACAACCCTAGCGGTTGGCAGGGGAAGAGCAGTGGCCCCCCGACCCCCAACACAGTAGTCTCTGGTGTCCAGTGGCACCCTCCTGCCAATTGCCATCCCAAACATTTACCACTAATATCCCCCCCCCGCTGACTGTTGTCCCAAAGGTAAAATTTTAAGTTTCTCTGGTGTCCAGTGGTCCCTCCTGCAGATCACTGTCCCAGAGTTAAAAATGAATGCTTCCCTGGTGTCTAGTGGTGTCCCCCCTTGTCAATCACCAACGTGATGTAGAAACTAGAATTTCTCTGGTTTCTAGTGCTACCCCTCCACTGATCACCACCCAATGTAAAACAAAATAGACATTCCTGGTGTCCAGTGGTCCCACCCCCAACCCGCACCCATGCTCGATGGCTATAATGCTATTCCCTAGTGTCCAGCTGTCCTTCCCCCAGCCCAATCATCCATCTGACACTCAGACACTATTCTCCTGGTGTACAGTGTATCCCCACCAACATCCTGATCCCCTGTATATGACAGGGACATCATTTCCTGGTGGTCTAGTAATCCCCCTCCCTATCTCTGATCTCCCCTTGCAATACAACAAATGCATTCCTGGTGGTCTAGTGGACCCCCCCCCATCCCCAATTTGCCCCTAGAATAAAATCTAGATCTTTCCCTAGTGGCTAGTGGACCCCTACCCCCACCCCGGCAGGTAGTGCCTCACCACCCCAATGCCCCATCCCATCCCTCAGCTGGTGACCAGCACAGCCCTCCCCTCTCCACCACAGCTAGCCACTGACTGAGCTGTTAGTGAGCGCATACTGTATACAGTACGTGCTCACAGACTGACAGCTCACTCAGCTGTCAATATACAGTACACGCTCACAGACTGACAGCTCAGTCAGCTGTCAATATAAAGTACACGCTCACAGACTGACAGCTCACTCAGCTGTCAATATACAGTACACGCTCACAGACTGACAGCTCACTCAGCTGTCAATATATAGTACACGCTCACAGACTGACAGCTCACTCAGCTGTCAATATACAGTACGCGCTCATTGACTGACAGCTCACTCAGCTGTCAATATACAGTACGTGCTCATAGACTGACAGCTCACTCAGCCGTCAATATACAGTACGTGCTCATAGACTGACAGCTCACTCAGCCGTCAATATACAGTACGTGCTCATAGACTGACAGCTCACTCAGCCGTCAATATACAGTACGCGCTCATAGACTGACAGCTCACTCAGCTGTCAATATACAGTACGTGCTCACAGACTGACAGCTCACTCAGCTGTCAATATATAGTACGCGCTCATTGACTGACAGCTCACTCAGCCGTCAATATATACTACGTGCTCATAGACTGACAGCTCACTCAGCTGTCAATATACAGTACGAGCTCATTGACTGACAGCTCACTCAGCTGTCAATATACATTGTGCGCTCATAGACTGACAGCTCACTCAGCTGTCAATATACAATCTGCGCGCTCATTGACTGACAGCTCACTCAGCTGTCAATATACAGTGTGCGCTCATAGACTGACAGCTCACTCAGCTGTCAATATACAGTACGCGCTCATAGACTGACAGCTCACTCAGCCGTCAATATACAGTGTGCGCTCATAGACTGACAGCTCACTCAGCCGTCAATATACAGTACGTGCTCATAGACTGACAGCTCACTCAGCTGTCAATATACAGTACGCGCTCATAGACTGACAGCTCACTCAGCTGTCAATATACAGTGTGCGCTCATAGACTGACAGCTCACTCAGCTGTCAATATACAGTGTGCGCTCATAGACTGACAGCTCACTCAGCTGTCAATATACAGTATGCGCTCATAGACTGACAGCTCACTCAGCTGTCAATATACAGTGCGCTCATAGACTGACAGCTCACTCAGCTGTCAATATATAGTACGCGCTCATAGACTGACAGCTCACTCAGCTGTCAATATATAGTACGCGCTCATAGACTGACAGCTCACTCAGCTGTCAATATACAATCGCTCATTGACTGACAGCTCACTCAGCTGTCAATATACAATCTGGCGCTCATTGACTGACAGCTCACTCAGCTGTCAATATACAATCAGCGCTCATTGACTGACAGCTCACTCAGCTGTCAATATACATCTGCGCTCATTGACTGACAGCTCACTCAGCTGTCAATATACAATACGCGCTCATTGACTGACAGCTCACTCAGCTGTCAATATACAGTACGCGCTCATTGACTGACAGCTCACTCAGCTGTCAATATATAGTACGCGCTCATAGACTGACAGCTCACTCAGCTGTCAATATACAATCTGGCGTTCATTGACTGACAGCTCACTCAGCTGTCAATATACAATCTGCGCTCATTGACTGACAGCTCACTCAGCTGTCAATATACAATCCTAGCGCTCATTGACTGACAGCTCACTCAGCTGTCAATATATATCTCCGGCGCTCATAGACTGACAGCTCACTCAGCTGTCAATATACAGTACGCGCTCATAGACTGACAGCTCACTCAGCTGTCAATATACAGTACGTACTCATTGGCAGCTCAGTTGGTGGCTGGCCATAGTGGAGAGCAGACGGCTGTGCCAGTCACTGACTTGGGGATGGGATGAGGGCTGTGCCGGTCACTGACTTGGGGATGGGATGAGGGCTGTGCTGGTCACTGACTTGGGGATGGGATGAGGGCAGTGCCGGTCACTGACTTGGGGATGGGATGAGGGGCTGTGCTGGTCACTGACTTGGGATGGGATGAGGGCAGTGCCGGTCACTGACTTGGGGATGGGATGAGGGTTGTGCCAGTCAATGACTTGGGGATGGGATGAGGGTTGTGCCAGTCACTGACTTGGGGATGGGATGAGGGTTGTGCCGGTCACTGACTTGGGGATGGGATGAGGGCTGTGCCGGTCACTGACTTGGGGATGGGATGAGGTTGTGCGGTCACTGACTTGGGGATGGGATGAGGTTGTGCGGTCACTGACTTGGGGATGGGATGAGGGCTGTGCGGTCACTGACTTGGGGATGGGATGAGGGCAGTGCCGGTCACTGACTTGGGGATGGGATGAGGGCTGTGCCGGTCACTGACTTGGGGATGGGATGAGGGCTGTGCTGGTCACTGACTTGGGGATGGGATGAGGGTTGTGCCAGTCACTGACTTGGGGATGGGATGAGGGTTGTGCCGGTCACTGACTTGGGGATGGGATGAGGGCAGTGCCGGTCACTGACTTGGTGATGGGATGAGGGCTGTGCCGGTCACCGACTTGGGGATGGGATGAGGGCTGTGCTGGTCACTGACTTGGGGATGGGATGAGGGCTGTGCTGGTCACTGACTTGGGGATGGGATGAGGGCTGTGCTGGTCACTGACTTGGGGATGGGATGATTGCTGTGCTGGTCACTGACTTGGGGATGGGATGAGGGCTGTGCTGGTCACTCACTTTGGGATGGGATGAGGGCTGTGCTGGTCACTGACTTGGGGATGGGATGAGGGGTGTGCCGGTCACTGGCTTGGGGATGGGATGAGGGTTGTGCTGGTCACCGACTTGGGGATGGGATAAGGGGTGTGCCGGTCACTGGCTTGGGGATGGGATGAGGGCTGTGCTGGTCACCGACTTGGTGATGGGATGAGGGCTGTGCCGGTCACTGGCTTGGGGATGGGATGAGGGCTGTGCTGGTCACTGGCTTGGGGATGGGATGAGGGCAGTGCTGGTCACTGACTTGGTGATGGGATGAGGGCTGTGCTGGTCACTGGCTTGGGGATGGGATGGGGTTAGTGGGTTGGTGGGGCACTACCTGCTGGAGGTGGGGTCCACTAGATACCAGGGAAAGATCTAGGTTTTGTTGTACAGGCAGATTGGGGATGGGGGGGGTCCACCAGATCACCAGGGAAGCATTCATTGTATTGCAAGGGGAGATCAGGGATAGGGATGGGGGACCGCTAGACCACCAGGAAATGGTTTCTCTTTTATATAGGGGATCGGGATGAGGGCTGTAATGCAATGTACACCAGGGAAATGGTGTGTGTGTGTGTGTGTGTGTGTGTGTGTGTGTTCGGGCAGGTGATCGGGTGGGAGAGGGACCACTGGACACCAGGGAATAGTCTATTTTTCACATCGGGTGGCGATCAATGGGGGGCCACTAGACACCAGGAAAATCCTAATTTCTACATCGGGCTGGTGACTGACAGGGAGAGGCACCACTAGACACCAGGGAAATATTCAGTTTTAACTCCAGGACAGCGATCAGCAGCCGGGACCACTGGACACTAGAGAAACATTTCTGGTAAACTTCAGGGACCGTGATCAATGGGGGGGGACCACTAGCAGCAGGGAAGCATTACTGGTACACTTTTGAGCAGGCGATCAGCGAAGGGGGGGACACTAGCACCAGGGATAGCTCTCGGGGACTGGGCTAGTGAGGGGGTGGCGCTGCACTAACTCACTGGGCTACCCATGTAAATGAGCCCATAATAGGCAAGCAAATGGCCCCTTAGTGCCTTGCATGCCCAATGGGTTAATTTGCATGTGTTCTTTTGAATATAGGAAATTTAGCATGGGCGCAAGCCAGTATGACACCCTATTTTGAGAGCCATGACTGCCCAGCGCTAGGTTGCTAAGCACTAGGCTGCAATGGCCTTATATTTAGTGGAATGTAGCACTGCACTATTCCACTGAATATAGCATTTTTGGGCACCCGAGCAAGGCGCAGTGCAAATATTTGTGCTCCACTTTGCCCATTTTTGAATATCGGATCCCAAGTGTTTACTTCTAACAAACAGACAATTGGCTATTTCATTTATTGTACTTTGATGTGTTAGTAATTACTTTCTACTTTTATAATAAAATATTTTGTTTGTGCAGTGGAACAAGATTGTTTTAGCCTTTGTTTTTCACTCTGCTAGTAAAAAGAATTCAATAGAGTTCTGGTATTGTGATGTCAGAAACTGCCAGCTACTTAGGAGCCCAGTGTATTTCAATGAGAAACTAAATACATTTTTCTCTCTTTTTCAAAAGAAATAGATACTTCTTTCTGCCACAAACTTTGCCTTTTATATGTTTGCACTACTGTGGTCCATCGGAATGATTTTACAATTTTTAAAACAGTAATTGGCTTCTCTTCTTTCCAAGTAAAATTTGCTTATGCAGAAAATGTCACCTGATAAATTATAACATATAGGATAGTGCATGGGGAACGGTTGACAACAGGGCTATTCTTCCACCGAGTTGGCACTATGACAACGGCTTACCTCGACAGCGCAGCTCAAGAGTAGGCCGTTGTCATAGTGCCAACGCAGGTGAAGAAGCTCCAGCACAACTGCTCCTCATGCACTTTCTTTATAGTGTATGGTGGAACGGCGTTTTCTGACAAAAAAAAAAAACAATCACTACTTTGAATTGCTGCTTACAAAAATGTTTACTTGTTTACTGGAACAACTTAAATTTACATTCTTTGCATTTTCACGCTTGAAATGTTTAGATTAACAATTAGCATTTAAACTTTTGAAAACTCACATACAGCAGCACCTGGAACAGCACAGCAATTCACATATCTGTGGGGAAGAGCAGAGGAAAGGGGTTGGTGGCAAGTATCACATTTCGTCAGCTTTTACATTTCGACCCTCCCACCCGGAACAACAAACCCTGTAAGACCAATTACAGCTTACCTTACTCGAGTCGGAGGATGTGTACGTAATTACTGCGACTCTCTTCTGTTTAGGTGGTGCTGCTGGATGTAATATCATTATTGTTGACTTTTTGAACATGCAGCCGGTGCCGAAGATTTGCATGTTTGATGCATCCATTAGTGGTTGTTTCACCACTGGAACCAGAGTTTCCTGAGTTTGCGAGTTGGTAGGGGCAGAGCTGCTTGGATCAGGTAGAAGTAGTCTTTCAGTTACAGAACTAGAAAAGATTTTTGAATGCCTTTTCTGTTTGTTCTCTGACAAAAAAGTGTAGTTATTTATTGATTGCACATTGCGGTGCCCAGAGACTTGAGCCACTTCAGTGGGGGGTATGTTGTTATCCACTAACTTCTGTATTGATGTTTTTCGGGTGGAATGGTTTGTGATGTTTTTATTTTGAGGTAGTCCTGCTGACATTTTCATGGTTTTCATCATGGAGCAGATTTTGTTCTCTCCAACAGTCATTGACCTATACCAGTGGGAAATCCCAGGCTTGTGGTTCACATTAGGTGTGAGGTAGAAGGGGGGCGTCTGGGTCCAGCATTTTAGGGGGCCTCTGTTCTTTGTATTTTAGGTAGGCTGCGATTGGGTCTCTGTCTGGGTAGTCGGATTTGTACATGCGAGGTTTTACAGTACGCACATCTCTTGTGTCCACTCCTGAGTGAGTCTTTGTCTGTCGTTCGTTATACTCGAGATATGGGGTGCCTTCAGCGTCTATGTTAAACTCTAGATCTCCCCACTTCAGGTTATATTGCTCTGTGGTCCTCAGGGCAAAATAAAGGCCGATGTTGAAAAACATCAGGTTGAGCAGTGATGAAGGGTTTTGCAATCCAACTACACCAGTACTGTACAATCTTTCTATGTCTGTGTCGGTTAGTGGGTCAGTGCGATGAGGTTTGTTCCCTTTGCCTATTTTTTTTCAGGTACTTCTGTTTGGCATGCAATGTCTTTACTGTCTGTGGGTATGATGTTTCTGGTGATTTATAGATGGAGTCTTTTCTACCATACTTCTCTAAATATCGATCAACGCTGCCCAGTATTCCTCTGAGAGTGGAGGGCTCATATTCACTGCCATCTAATCTTCGTATTTTGTATATGAAATCAGCTAGCAGTGGGTCTAGCTCAATTGAGGGAATGTCATGTATTGCCCTGTGCTCGTCGTCGTCTCTAAGGAAGCTATGGATCTTCCGAATGTCATTCCGGGTTTTTTTTGCCGTTTTTTTATTCTCCTGCTCAAGGATGAATGTATCCCGCTCAGAAAGTGGCTTTGAAAGTACCGCCACCGACATTGCTGCTAACGCTATCTGTAATGTCAAATCAATGAACCCTAACTGTCAAATTGTGCTCGAGGACATGGTTTGTGACGTGCGCAGTGCAGTGAGATTAATAGTTCTGCAGCTCTGTGATCGTCACTACTGTGTGACTACAAGGTTTAGAAAACGATTGATTTCGGTGGAGAACGACATTCCACCACACACTATGAAGGACTTAATGCATGGCATGGAAGAGAGTGGCTACATAGAGCACAGCTCCATACCTTTCCCTGCATCCTTGGAGTCTTTTTTTTTTTTTTTAACTGCTAACAATTTTAAAGCAAAAGCAATTTTTAACATGTTCTACTTACTGCCAAAAATTAATGCAACTGAACAGGTACTCTAGTAGTTTGAACAGTCTCACCTTCTTGAATACAACAAAATCTTCTGACTAAAAGAATTGGCTTGACAAGTAAACTACAAGTCAGCTTGGAGCTTTTTCACTAGTCTCTGTTGGTGATTACATCCAGACTGAAGCAAAATAACTCACAATTAATATGGAGAACAGTATTGTATCTCAAGTTATAGATACATCTGAATTTGTACCCCCATAACCCTCAACTTCAGCTAACATACCAGTAAACATGGCACAATTTGATGCAAATGGTGAGGAAGAATAAGAAGAAGCTGTTATCTACCAACCTTTCTTTAACTACACATCATCTACAGTGTATCATTCAGGAATTTAATGCCATTAGACAAGCTATGTCTGACTTAAACTTTGGTTTCAAAGAAGTCACAAATGAACTACAACAGCAAAAAATCAGAATTGCAGATGCCGAAGTGAGAATCAGCAGCTTGGAGGATAATGCATCAAGAGAAAGTAAAGGAAGGATTACAAACTTCGGGGCAATTACAAAACTGATGGAGAAATTACAAGATAAGGAATCTCATAATAGAAAAAACAATTTGAGACTAACTGGATTACTGGAAGGCCTAGAATGGGGAGACACAGTGAAATTCACAGACAGTTCATAAATAGAATATTACTGCAACTGGCTGAACCTACACCAGATGGATCATATTACATTATTGAAAAGACTCATTGATCTCTTTGTTCATACCAACTCCACCAGAAAAGCCAAGGGCGGATATCCCCTCCCCCCCAAGCCCTTATGTTCTCAGCCAAACTTGGGGTGCCCAATCTCTGGGTCAGCATTGATTTCCCCCCTCCCAGTACTCTGGCACACTAGGAGCCCACCCCAGTGTGCTGAAATCCGTTTTGTTAATATTTCATCTGTAGAAAAGAAAACAGACCCCCAACTTTTTTTTTTTAACCTGAAAAAAAAAAAAGAAAACAGTCCCTCTTCGTTCCCACTGGCCCCCTTCCCCAACCCGCACCCTCCCTCTGCACACCTCCCTCACCCATACTTACCTCCAGAGATCAGGAGCAGTGATCTTCTGTGGACCGGGAACACGTCTGCACTCTTCAAAGACCAACCGGGAACTGAAGAAATGACGATTAAGCCCTATGATGGCAGTCAATGGGGTTTTTCAACTTAGGTTGATATCTCAGCCAATTTTTGAAGTTTTGGTCCCAAATTTTCAACATGGGGTTCTTGGGACCCCACCTCACGAACACTGGCACTGTCATTTCATTATTCGATCCCAAAAGGTGATTTCGCAGTCACTGCACAGAATCACCTTTCAGGACCAATTAACGAAAAACGGCCGTGCCACTGTTCATGAGGTGGAGTCCCAAAAAGGCCATGTTGCAAATTTGGTGAAAAAACTCCAAAAAATGACTGCATTACAAGAATCCATTGTGCAGTTTCTACGCACGCTTGTAACTTCATAAATTTTTAATATTTTCACTCCAAATTGCCAACATTGCCATTTTTTCACACTCCTTTATGAACAGTACAGCTGTCATTTTTTGCATCCTTCCTGAAATGTGTTTTTGCACCTGTGGCACAGAATGGTGCGGTCACTGTGTGAAATCAGCTTTCAGGACAGAGTAACAAAATCACAGTGCCACTGTTCATGAGGGGAGGTCCCAAAAAGGCCATGTTGAAAATTTGGTGAAAACATTCCCAAAAATGACTGTTACACAGTTTCTAAGCACACTCATAACTTTGCCAATTTTTCCTAGTTTCAGTCCAGATTTTCAACACTGCCATTTTTCACACCTCCTCGTGAACAGTACAGCTGTCATTTTTCACATCCTGACCAAAATGTGTTTTCACACCAGTGGCGCCAAATGGCACACTCACTGTGTGAAATCATCTTTTGGGATTGAGTAATGAAATGATGCTGTCACTGTTCATGAGGTGGGGTCCAAAAAAGCCCATGTTGAAAATTTGGAGTGAAAATAGCAACAAACGCCCGGGGCGTTAGGGTTTCCAACCGCAACGCCCACCCTGTACAAACTGACAGGCGTCAGGGTGTGTGACTTGGGGTCATCGGCCGTAATGCTCATGCCATTCCACCCTACTTCCACCCTGCAACCTCTGACAGGCATTGAGGTGTGCTTTGGGGTCTCTGGCCCTAACGTTCACCCCATTCTCCTATACTGCACCCATCTCAGCTTATTTCCTTATGGAATGGGGTAAGCGTAAGGGCTGAAGACCTCAAGGCACACTGCAACACCTGTCGGTGTCTGCAGGGTGGGGTGAGGTGGAATGGTGTGCGTGTTATGCCCGACAACCCAAAGGCACACTCCCAACGTCTGTCAGTCTCTGCAGGGTGGGGCTGAGGGTTGGCGTTACTTCAGTACTTCACTGCCATTCCTATTATGCATCTCTCTAACTCCTTCACTACCAATGCCAACACCAGCAAGCAAATATTCGGCACTGACAAATGCTTGTTCTATAATCTTTTCTTCCTCACTTCATATGGAGACATTAACCAGATTTTGGAAGAAATAAATTCTATTTGTAAGTATGTGAATACATTTTCAACATTTTTCATAAGAAAATATGATGTCTAATATAATCAAATTTATAACATGGAACATAAGGGGGTTAAATGAAAAAAATTAAGAGGTATCAAGTCTTAAAGCATCTTACAAAAATAAAACCAGATGTAGTTTTTCTACGGGAAACACATTTAAAAACAAAAGACTATCTTAATGAATAGGGAATGCATTGGGTAAACATATGGGACAGGAGAAAAAATAAAAAAATGGGTTATTATATTGATATCCAGGAAAATTAATTTTCATCTAGTAAGTAAGATCTGAAAGGTTGTGTGTGTGTGTGTGTGTTTTTCAGTGTGTGTTTCAATGTGCATGTGTGTGTGTGTGTGTGTCTGTGTGCGTGTGTGTCTCTGAGTGTGTGTGTGTGTGTGTCTGTGTGTCTGTATGTCTCTGTGTATGTGGTGTGTGTGTCTGTGTCTGTGTGTCTACATGTGTGTCTGTGTGTGTGTTTTTGTGTGTGTCTGTGTGCGTGTGTGTGTCTGGTGTGTGTGTGTGTGTGTCTGTGAGTCTGTATGTCTGTGTGTCTGTCTGCATGTGTCTGTGTGTCTACATGTGTGTCTGTGAGTGTGTCTGTGTGTGTGTGTCTGCATGTCTGTGTGTCTGTGTGCGTGTGTCTGCGCGTCTGTCTGTGTGTGCATGTCTGTCTGTGTTTGTCTGTGTGTGTCTGCATGTGTGTCTGTGTGTGTCTGCATGTGTAATATTTTTATTGATTTTCATTGAAATGCACATTCACAAAGGACAGAGAGAACGTAAACCAACACATTTCCAAGGGTAACTACATCATGATACATTTGTCTGTGTGTGTGTGTGTAATATTTTTATTGATTTTCATTGAAATGCACATTCACAAAGGACAGAGAGAATGTGAACCAACACATTTCCAAGGGTAACTACATCATGATACATTTACAGATTATACCATACCCCAACTTTAACGTGAAAGAAGAACTTCCCCTTATGCCTCTTTAAAAGTTAACATTCCTCTTCATAGCACCAGAAAAAGGAAAGTCACAGTAAGAGAAACCTTAAAAGAGAAAGAACCCAAGATCCCCCCCCCCATGGGATCTGCAATCATACTATACCTATTAACTTTATCATAGTCCTTATCCAACCAAAAGATCTGAGGGAACCTCCAGATACATCTAGCACCACGCTCCACCATGATCATCCCACCTCCCTTAAACTATACCCTCCTGTAACAGGAGAAGCTCTGTGACAGGTACTGAGCTCAGGAATGTGCGACAGCCACGCTGGAACATTTCCTCTCTCACCTTCAAGATATACGACAGTCACTCTAAAGTGAGTGCCTGAAGCATGAGTGACTTCCAAGTTCCTACTTCAAGAGTAGCACAGAAGACCCACATGTTCTGCACATGTTGCCTTGCTAAAACCAGCAACATTATTATCTACCTCAGGGGTGGGGCCCATTCATCATCCCTGTGTCCTCCACCCAAAACAATATGAAAAGCGGGGCACAGGGTACTGGTGTACCAAACATCCTACCAAGCTCTTGTGCCACTGCAGCCCAAAATGTCTGGAGTTGAGTGCATTCCCAAAAATAATGCAATAAGTACCCACCACCACCCTACACCTGCCACATATAGGAGACGCGGTCAGATTTAATTTGTGCACTATGCTCGGTGGACACTATAAGTGGTGCAGAAACTTATATCGTAGTTCTTTGTATTTATTGCATATGAGTAATCCCATATGTGAGTGTAAAACCTCCTTCCAGTTCTCCTCCGATATGTGGATTACCAGATCACTTTCCCATAAGTTTTTCACCTTTAGGGATAAGTCCAGGAAATAACTCCTGTCCTGTCGGACTATCTGAGCCATAAACCCTTAAGGTGCAACTCTTGCCTGCAAGATGGCCTGTTCCAAGGGATACAGCAGGGAGTCCTTCCTGGGAATCTACCTAGACTTTGAATATATTTGCAGATCTGGAAATAGCAGTAAAAATATCCAGTTCCAAGTGTCAGTTTCCTTTGTAAATCAACAAACAGCTATATGCCATCCTCCGCACAAACATCCTCGACACATCAGATCCCCGTTAAAGGTTTAGAAAAATGTGTTCTAAATTTTATGGAATTTGTATATGTTTTTATTGAGAAAAGCAAATAAATTTCAACAAAATAGCAAACGTTTTCAAAAATTACATATTTCTTTTAAATATATGATATTTTGGTGGTAGAAACTTTTACTTCTCTATAAAAACCTGAAAACATGTCTGCAGTTTCCCAATGATATACACTGCCAGCCTTACTAGTAAAACTTTTCTGACATCATGATGCAAAAATTCCATAGGCTTTTTTTTTTTTAACTAGTCATTAGCAAAATACGAATCAAATTAGCAGTGTCAGTGGCTCAGTACGTAGCACACTCGCCTCTGAGGCCGGGAGATCAGAGGTCTGTGGGTTCAGTTCCCACATCTGGCACTTGGGTTAATATCCCAGTACTGACACTGTAATGCAGCATGAGAGGGTGCTGCATTTGAGTGCCGTCTTCGGATGAGACGTTAAACCGAGGTCCCATCTGTCTGGATTGGTGGTAGTTCAGGTGGATGTTAAAGATCCCATGGCACTTATCGAAAAGAGTAGGGAAATTTTTATTCAATATTCAAAACAAAACCAGATTAAATAAACAATATCTTCATTCAATACAGAAAGTCACAAAAACAATATTCAAACACAAAGAAAAAAATAAACATACAGTGTCCCATAACAAAGAATAAATCCTATACAATTGTAACAGACATCCCTCTATCCCACCCAATCAACATTCCTCCAGAGCTTTACTGATAAGTCTTGTCCTAAAGAACGCTTTTCATATTCATAAACAGCATCCAATTCTTTCTGTATTTGGAAGAAAACATCCTGTTGTTGAACTACCTTACCTTTCAGAAATCTAAGACATCTTGCTTGCCAAATAGACCATTTTATACATACCAAAATAATCTGGATTGTACTGTTAGTCCATTTTGCCCAGGTGGCAGGATTTGCCCTAAAATCAAAACATCATAATTTATTAATACCAATAACTGCTCCCCCATAAAATCGATAACTGCTTCCAAAAGTCCTGCATATGGGAACAATCAAGAAAAGATGCTGCATTGTCTCCACAATCCCTGCACACATAGGCTCTCCACACCCCTGTCCGTTATCTGCTTATGTTTCTGATTGCTCTTTACTTGTAGTTTCTGATGACCACAAAGCCAAGCAAAATCTTGCATCTTTAAAGGTATTGAGGATTAGTCATACCTTCCAACAACAAGGAAATCTTAATAAAAGGAGGTACCATAAACACGGGTCCTCGATACCATTTATCCACTATAATTTTGTAAAACATTTTCTTCCTTTATCCCTACACCACGCTAGTTCTATCTTCCAAGTTCTAATGTATCGAAGAGTGGTTTGTACATAACTCGAAGTAATCGCTCTACAGGATGCATCCCTCTCCCCATGCTTCTAAAAGATCCTCCCCAAAGCTGCATGCTAATTGCCCTATTCCCATAGTTTGCGAAAATAAGGGAATGATAGAGCTAAAAGAAATTACCAAATAAATACACTATAGGATGCAACATATTTCAAACCCTTCTTTCCGCTCTCTGTATGAATCCTCTTCACTGATTCAACCTACTGCCCATAAAAACTGAAAAATAAACCCAAAAGTTTGGTATGCATACTAAACGGTAGAGGAAAATATGAGACATATATAAAAACATAGGAGCAATGTATGCTCTTATGAGATACATTTCTTTTCCTGGACATTTTCCAAGTTAACCACGTCTGTACCTTAAGCTTTGCTTTATCATAAACATCATTCCAATACGTATCTCAGACTCTTTATTACCAAAAATAGGCCCAAAATCTTTACTTGGTCTGTTGTCATCAGAATCGAAAATCATCAATAATTTTACTATCCCTAAAGGCAAAACAACACTTTTACTCGTATTTATCCTAATACCAGTTGTGTATAGGCCTCATGCAATACTGACAAAACTTTAGCCCCCGATCTAACATCTGCCACAGTAAAAATACAATCGTCCGCATAAGCTGAAACTTTTTGAAAAGCAAATCCAGCCACAGTTTCTATTGCCTTAATGTCTCTGGCCTGCTCAATCTTCCTTAACAAAGGGTCTAAACCAAAGACATATAACAAGGGCTCATTGGGCACCTTGCTTGACCCCACTTTTAAAAAAATTGGTGTCCTAAAAAACATTCACCAAGGGCACTGCTTGTGCTTCCATGTACAACACTTTCCTAAGTTCTATAAATTCTATGGAATTCCATAATGTTGTAATACACTCCAAAGATAATTCTGTTGAATAGAATCAAATGCAGTTTCCTGATCTACAGCTATTAAATATCCACTAAACCCTTCCCTAACCCCTGCTCTATAATTTCTCTAATGAAAGTCAGATTCTGTATTACCTTCCTTCCTGGGACTGCATAAGTTTGCTCCTGAATAATCAGCTTACTTGCTACAACTGCCAGTCTTTGATTTAATATTTTAGCAAGAATCTTATAATCTGAATTAAGCAGCGTTAAGGCCTCCAATTTTTAATATCATACTGATCTCCTTTCTTATAAAGAAAAACATTAATCCCAATTGCATCGAGGGGCAAGCCGTCTCTCTTCCCAAATAGCATTGTACAATATTTCTAAACAAGGAACCAGAAGTTCAACAAATTGTTTACAAAATCATTCGTCAATCCATCCCTTCAGGCGTGGATTTAGAGGTCAATGGGAGGATGGCCATACAATTTCCATTCCTGAACTAGGGGCAACCAACCTGTCCTTCTCTTCCTGTTCAGTCCTGGAATATCTAGGCCAGTAAAGGAAACTTACGTTCCTTCCTAACAGTCTGAAACTTATCTACCATATATTGCTGAACCAAAACAAGATATCTTGGATGTTCTCTTTTACCTTACCCTGTCCATCTCTCAGACCTGTCATTAACACCTTTGACACCTTGTCTTCCCTTCTCATAAGGGTTTACCTCTTCTTTTGTACCTTGAGTCTTATATTTTTGTCATTATAGCCATTACTGCATACAGAGTCTTGCAAATATTTCTTCATTTGAGATTTTATATCCTGCAACCTTTTTACCTTAGGTCCCCATCTCACTTTGTGATAACGTTTGCAAATATTTTGCTCGTAAACCTAAATAAGCAATATACTTTTCCTAGCCTGTCTCTTTGTGTATGCACCATACCTTTCTTGCACATCCCTCTTTATATCTTCCACCATTCTATCGGACTCTCATACAAATAACAAATCATCTATCGTGCAAGATCAATTTCCTTATAGTATGTTCTACAACTGTTTCCTGTAACTTTGAAGTATTCATTTTCCAATAACCCTCCCAACTAACAAATTCTGCCGATTTCCCAACTGCAAAACCACCATCAGATGGTCTGAGGTTTCCAAAGGTACTACATCCACTGACTGACATGTAATTCTTTCTGATACTAGCCAAAAATCAATTCTAGTAGACAAATGCCCCTTATGGAAGGTATGAACGGTTCCGCTGTAAAATATTATAAACATCCTGTATATCATTCGCTCCATAATAGCCAAGAGGGCATTGGTATCACAGAAGACTTTTTGTAGCTCTTCCCAATCCCTATGGGAAGACCACAATTAAAATCCCCCCATAGAACTATCTTGGGCGTATGTAAATAAGGCTCCACATACCTAAACAAAATAGACCTATCAGCTTTCAGTTGAGGAGCATATATATTTATCAACGAAAAACCTCATTTTGCAATAATACATCCAGAATCATAACCTCCCGGTACTAAATCATAAACATGCAACAACTAACCTGACTCTTAAACAAAATGCCCACACCAGAGCACTGCTCTTCACTGACTGACCAATATGAGACACCCCACCTCCATTCCTTCTGTGCAGTTGTCACCTCAGCTAGAGAGTTCAACCGAGTATCTTGTAAAAAACACCTCCCACCTCCAATACTGAGGCTCAAAAAGGTATTGTGCCTCTTCCCATATCTTTATACTATTAACATTAACAGTACAAAAGAAATAGCCATCAACAAAATGAACACAGAAACACCTGCAATCATCTTTCTTTTTCCTTTTCTCGATTTCACTTTCTCAGAAGGGCCAGGCTCAGCAACACCCTCAGCCTGAGAGGATGCCACCGAGGAAAGGTCCGACTCACACCCATCCTCCTCCATATCATCCTCAAGCAAAGGAGCATATGAGTTCTGCACTACTACCTCCCCCAATTTTTCCGTCTGTATCAAGGCAGCTGAAAGTATTTTCCCCGACTTTGATCTAGTCACTCTTTGGAAGCCTAGCTCAGAATGTACTGTGGGGAGGGGGGCATAGACACGACTTCGTCACCCAAGACTACCATCTTTTCCCCTACCAGAACCATAGCCCCCTCCTCCTCTGTGACTATTGCCCCATCACTGACCCACACCACTGTTTCACCATCACTCACTACAACCTGAGCATTCATTACTACGGTATCGTCCAGCCTCACTCGGTAACCCTGACACTTTGTTTGATGAATGAGTAGTAGCCGCCTGCGATAATAAAGCCACCACTTTTAATTGCTCCTTTTGAGCAGCAGCTACGAATGATCCTGTTCTGCTCTAACTGAGCAATCCACATTGTTATGTGAGGCCCAGGAGCAGGTCCGAAAAGAGTGCCCCTGTTCCTCACATAAATTACACCTCAAAGGTTGCCGACAATGAGCCCCCATGCCCCAATTCCCCATAAACCACATTTTTGTTTATCCATACATTACTCAAATGCCCCACATCACCACATTTGAAACAAGCTTCGGCTGACCTGGGTAAAACACCACCCCTATCTCTACCCAAAAGAAACAGTTTGGTAGATGACTAGTTTGACCATTTACTAGATGTAATACCACAAGATAAGTCCATCCCCCGTCCATAATTGCTCTTCATCCAGTATGGGTTCAGGCAAACCTTTAACAGTACAATGTTGCGCAGCCAGTGCGTAATATCTGCAACATTTACCCCTCATTTCGAAAAAGAACTGTATTTTTTTGTCAATGGTTTAGTAAGTGGTATTGCTAAAAAGGCTTCCACAAGGGAGAGCTTTAACAGACGGTACTGCTTCCAAAACCGTTCTAAACCCCAGGATTGTAAACTAACATCAAAAATCACATCCCCGAACATGTATCAAAGCGTAAATTTCATAAGCAAAGAACTTCATGCTATTTTTAATAGTACACGACCCACAAATCTTCTGTCCGGAATTTCTTCAGTACTACCCTAAATTTTAACCTAACATTCCTTCTTTCTGCAGGCTCCAGCAAAGGCCCAGCAGTATTCGGAAAAAATGTTCAGTCACTTTTCCATGCCATACTTTATCAGCCTTATCTTGCACGAATCTTGCTCCAGTGTACTTTCTTTTCCTGGTCTCTAATGACTTGTAACAAAGGGATGAGTATCTTCCTGAAGGACAATTCTACAGTAGATACAGGGAGGGCTGTCCTGGGGGTATAAAAGGATAGCCATACTATTTAATAGCGGGAGCCATCCGGGGGGGGGGTATCTGCAACATAGTAGGAGAAGTAGCAACACCATCTTTACCAAAATTTGCATCCCACCCCTTCCCAGAAGGGTTCTTCACCCAACCTGCAGCTTGCAAGGCCGTCGCCACCCAGTCCTTCGGTTCTTTCCCCACAATTAAACTGTCTAGAGCCTTTGAAGAGTAATTTAGTGGAAGGTCTTTTTCCTCACTACATTTCTCCCCTTCCACTAAAGAGACAGGAGAGTCTTTTAAAGCAGACCCACACAAAACAGTCTCGGAAGATACTCCACTCTGTTGTATGGCAGTTAAGTTTTTACCTGGAACTGACTGAGTTGATCTCCCATCTCCTCCCCCAGATGAGTCCATTCGCATTTCTTCAAATCCCTGTGCACTCATAGCGTGAAACTCTTCTTCGGTAGTAGTATTCACACCATCTACTGGGACCTGCTGATTCACCTTCTCCCTCTGTTCCTCTGCGATGACTTGTGCCTCCATTGCTCCTTCTTCCTTTCGTTGTTCCTCTTCCTGCTTGCAACCTCCAATTCCATCCTACCACCTTGCGCCACCAAAAGCGTAACCTCGCTGCCCGATAATGTTGTTCCTTCTACAGCCTGTTGATGCAGCACCTCCAACGATTCAACCTCCTCCAATTCCAAACTTGATTTCTGTGATAAAACCTGGGGAACCTCGTCCTCCAGTAAGAACTGTGCTCCTGTTTCCATATTGAGAGCCACCAGCTGCTCCGTTTCCACTATTCCTTCACCAGATCTCTGCATAATTCCGTTGTAAAGGGAGCCAAGGAGGAGACCGGCTCCTCAGCCCCCACACGTCCTCCTAGTGCAAAGCTCCAAACACCACTGAGCAGAGCATCCACTCAGCCACACAGCGCCCTCTGCCTCCTCAGAGTAGGGGAATTTCCCCGGTGTCCTGGCCAAATTTCCCTCATTCACTAAAAATACCACCAACAGCTTAATCTGGTTCAAGGTCAGTTGCCATTCATCTGTATCCCCCTCCCCCCGGGTCGTGCCTGAAAATAGGCAGGATTTGTCTAGTGCACTTACCCGGTCAACAAAAGCTAAAATAAATTAAAAAAAAATAAATTATATAGAGAATAAAGGATAGGGTGGTGCGTGTAATGAGATTTTACACAGACCCGAGGCATGGGATGCTACATAACCCCAGAGGGCGAAGCCAGAGGGGTTTAAAAAAAGCATCCCACGCCGTTGGTGTGTGTAAAATCGAGTCTGACACACAACCCCATCTTTTATTTTATATAATTGCTGGCCAGTGCTTTTTCACCACAGCAAATATATAAAATGAAAGAAAAAAACAGTTAGTTGTTGAGGCAGCCATGGACCAGTCAGGATTCAACACGGTCAGCGACCTGTCAGGATTTTCAATTATTTTTCTGTTTTAGCAAGGCTTGCAGAGTGGACTGTTATGTTTTTGTATTACTTCTTTTTTTTTTTCCATTTGTGTTTTAGCGGTTTTACTTACTGCTGAGCGTTGGTTGTTGTATCCATCTAGCGAGAGAAATGGAGAGAGAGCGTCTGGCGCTTGCACAGAAGAAGGGAAACCCAGCACATGCTTGCCTTTAAAACCAGCTGGTTATAATGGCAAATTATAACCGGGTTTCCCTATGGGGTGAAAAGCACTGGCCAGTAATTATGAAAAGATAATTGAAATAACAAATAAAAGCAACCAAAATGATTCCTGAGGTATTTAAAGCTCCCAAACTTTCACTCTGTACTCGCTGGAGGACAGAAGGAACAGGGGGGATATAATAGAGGTCTTCAAATATCTCAAAGGCATAAACAGGGTAAGCCTTGAGGGGGTGCTTCAGCTGAGGGAGGTGGGGGCCACCAGGGGTCACTCAATGAAGCTGGAAGGGGGAGGCTGAGGGGGGAACAAGGAGACGTTACTTTACTGAGAGGGTGGTGGAGCCCTGGAATGTGCTGCCCAGGGACTTGGTGGCTGCTGCAACTGTGGAGGGGTTCAAGAAAGGCTGGGATAGGTATAGGGGGATGGTGCATCCCAGAGCCCCACTGGGGGTTGGGGACCTTGTAAGGAGGGAGGTGAAAACAACAGTGCCCAGGGAAGACACTGATTATTGAGCAGACTTGATAGACCATAGGGCCTAATCTGCTGGCTTCTTAGTATGTTAGCATATACGTCTTGTTATGCACATGTTCTTTAATAAGGTGGGGTGAGTAACCTTTCAATTTGATATAACAGAAGAGGAGGTATGACATTACACAGCATTACAGCTTGCTACAATTACATGCAATCAGTGACACTGTTAATGTTAAAAATACAGCTGACTTGTATGATTCATACCCAGCCTACTCTGTCCTTATGGTAAAGTGACATGGTGAGCATACCCCAAAACTATTGTATGTGTTCCCGCTGCATTTCTCCTGACACCCTGTTAAGTACAAGACAAGAAACACAATACATTAATTGGACTTGGAATAGACCTTTAAAAAAACAAGTTCCCCTTATTGTGATAAACAGATGGTTTTGAAATACACTGTAGAATAGATACTTGCTAACAGGAACTATTTTAAGGGATGTTCCAGTTCCCTGCAAAAATAAAACAGCAAGTGGGATCAGCAGGACTCAAATCTTATAACATTAAAAAAAAACTGAACTTGGGCAGTCCCTGTGGCATGGTGGGCTGAGGGGCTGGCAGTCTTACCTTCTGCCATAGTGATGACACAGGTTTGAGGATGGACCAGGGTCACGTAGGTGCTGGCTGGGGGATAGAGGATTGAGCGTCTGCAGAAGACTCTCCTCATTCACGAAGGGGGGACAGTGCAAACTGCTGCTTGGCTGCCACCTAGTGGAGGCTACGTGGTGCAGCAGTGGTCACCTTGTTTGATGCCTGTCACGGGCATTGAGGTGTGCAGTGTCTTCCATGCTGTACACGCATGCCAGACCCAGATCAAGGAAGAAAATGGGAGGAAACGCTCCTCCGGTGGCAGGGTGATGCCAGGCAACCCTGCAGGCTCTGCACCATCTACCAGGTACCTACTCCCCTATCAAGGTACGTAAGTAACTGGGTAAGTCCCAGGGATGGTGGGTGATGGGGCAGGGGGTCGCTTGCAGAAGGGGGCCCCCAGAGAGGGACAGGAGGAGGAACATCAAGATGGAAAAAAAAGTGAACTCTCAAGATATTCCATCTGTAAGCTGGCCCGGTGGCACTGAGGGTTGAGGCGCTGGATGCCTTACCTCACACTACGCCGGTGACCCAGGTTCAGGAACGACCTCGGGTCATTGGGATGCCAGCGTGAAGGGTGGAGAGCGAAGAAGGATCGAGCATGCCGGTGGGCTGCTCTCCTCTCCCAAGGGTGGCGAGGGTGGGTTGGTGCCCCCACCCCTGTAGTTCTGCTTCCACCAGGTGGAGGTCTAGTGGGTAGCGTAAGTGGAGGGGGGGCAGCAAAAGGCTACGGGAGGTGGAAGGGGCTGAGCTGGTGTCACGGGGTGCGTAGCATACCTCCACATGCTCACACAGCTGTGTGCTGGGACCTCAGGGGGGGCAAGGGGAGAAAACATTAAAATACCTATGTGTCCCCATCGCCAGTCAGTGGGAGGAGGTGACAGGGACCAAACAGCTAAATAAAAAAAAAAAAGATATTCTGTCTGTACTACTAAAGACTTTTTTCATATGGCTGTTTGGCCCACAGTCCACTGCCTATGCCAGTGTGATGCTCGTGATGTGATGGTCTAGAGCTGCTCTGCGAAGAGTGCTCTACTCTAAAGGTGGTGAAAAGAGATGAGCGAGTCACCAAGGTTCCAATTATGTGGATAGGATAACCGTTACCCAGACAAGGAGAGGCAGGAGTCAACTTAGTGCTTCAATGCCCGCAGGGCGTTGATTTTGTACCAAGGGTAGAGAGACACAGTCACAAGAGGGAGGAGGGGTTGCCCGAGAACAATAGGGCAATAAACAGAGAAATACTTTATCTACAACTACTAAGATTATTACCACAAGAATAGACTATAGGCCTACTGCCACTCTTATTCTAAAATTATTCTACACTTCTATACTCTTAGATGAGGATCAGGTAACATAAGCTACTCAGAACTGTACTAGGGTAATTATCACCACACATTTCCATAAGAGTCCAGATATTACAATAGTCCAGAGATCCGGCATCTTTGTGTACACTGTTGTTCTTCGTTGGTAGCTACAAGGGAAGTAAATCAGAACTGTAGAACCCTAATCACAATTCCCAGCAGAGACCTAGTTAAGGCCACTGGGGTGGTGAGAGGTTTGGTAAACAGACCATATATTTCGTCGTCAAAAGCCCACTCTCTCCAAGGCTGCCGGAATGTAGACCCAGAGCAACTGGTTCCTGAGATAACACACTGAAAACAAAGGGTTCCTCGGCCAAAACCCACTTCCAGGGTAGCCAAGGATGAAGACAGATCAAGATCTGCGTGGCGATGAATCCGAAGGAGGACTACCACGACCTGACTGATGCTGCGGCACTCCAAGGGCCAGCTAACTCGAAGGAACTCTGACAGGACCAGGAACCATATGAATCTGAAGAGATGATGGTTGAGTCTGCAATCTGGGCTGCAAACTGGGCTGGCAGTATAGCCTAGAGGTTAGAGAAACGAGGTGTGAACGAGCTTGATACATCCAGCAGACCAGACCCGAGTTTGATTCTCACAACCTCCACTTGCATACTGTGTGACTCTGAGCAAGTCACTTAACCACCCAGTGCTCCCAGGTCGCTCCTGAAAACAGGCAGTTGTGCCTAGTGGGCCTTACCCGGTTACCAAAGACTAAAAAAAAAAATCCTAGGATCAGGAACAAACACAAAACAAAGAAACGGCGGATGCGTCCCGTACTGGGCTTCGATGGACTCAACTTTCGGCGAACGACCAGGAGGGGCACAGACTAGGTTCTCCAGGATGAGGTCACTCTTCTGTGAGGGTGACCAACTTCAGGAACATCTGGAACAGGAAGCATACGGAGCGACACTGCTTACGGCTGGCATTGATGGATTTTGACGGGCCCGATACTTTCAAGCCGTGAAAAACAAGAACGGCAGAGTACGACTTGTACGACTGGTGACGGACTTGACTTCGGCAGATGACACAGACGGACGTGATGAGCTGATGGATGATCTCCCACGAGTGAAGAATGCTGAGAAGACGTCTTCTTCTGAGTAGAGACTGATTTTGAGTACGTGGTGTTACAGACCACACTATGGGACTGCAGTGTGGTAGAAGATTGAGACTGTCTTCATACAGTAGTAACCATATAACTGGAAAATGCCCAAAGAGCTGTGGAATGATACAATAATTTGCTGGAGGAGGGCAAATTATAACTTCAGGAGTAATTCTTACTGATAAGGGCCAATGTCCAGGTGCTTAGAGCAATAGTTCAGGTACTTAGGGCAATCGTTCAGGTACTTAGGGCAATCGTTCAGGTACTTAGGGCAATAGTTCAGGTACTTAGGACAATAGTTCAGGTACTTAGGACAATAGTTCAGGTACCTAGAGCAATAGTTCAAGCACTTAGAGCAATAGTTCAGGTACTTAGGGCAATAGTTCAGCATATGCAGTACAGTAATTACAGTAGTTTCACAGTATAGGCAAATGGAACACTCTTAAACGAACCCGTTTCTAAATGTAGGGTTTTCTGGAGTAGGATCTCTTTCTAGACATCGTGGCTAAGAAATCCTTTAGTACCACTAGGCTGGTTTGCCCTATTCCGCTAGGCCGGGGCCTCCCTATAGTACCACTAGGCTGGTTTGCCCTATTCCACTAGGCCGGGGCCTCCCTATAGTACCACTAGGTTGGCTTGCCCTATTCCACTAGGCCGGGGCCTCCCTTCAGTACCACTAGGCTGGCTTGCCCTATTCCGCTAGGCCGGGGCCTCCCTTTAGTACCACTAGGCTGGCTTGCCCTATTCCGCTAGGCCAGGGCCTCCCTTCAGTACCAAGCTTTACCTTGGGCTTAATGCCCTACGTTTACCTAGGGCCTGACGCCCTACCAAAACTTGGGCTTGGTGCCCCACTTTATATTGGGCTTGGTGCCCCACTTTACATTGGGCCTGGTGCCCACCTTGTAATGGGCCTGGTGCCCCTCTTTATACTGGGCCTGGTGCCCCTCTTTATACTGGGCCTGGTGCCCCTCTTTATAATGGGCCTGGTGCCCCTCTTCAAATTGGGCCTGGTGCCCCTCTTTATACTGGGCCTGGTGCCCCTCTTTATAATGGGCCTGGTGCCCCTCTTCAAATTGGGCCTGGTGCCCCTCTTTATACTGGGCCTGGTGCCCCTCTTTATCATTGCCTGGTGCCCCTCGTAATACTGGACCTGGATTGCCCCTTTAAATACCACAAATGGCAGGCCCCCTTTAAATATGCAGCTCACTGAGAGCTGCTGTCATTTAATTGCTAATCCCCGCCCCAAATCCCACCTCCACATCAATATTTATAGGCCGCTATACTGGCCTTGAAGTCCTAACCCCTCCCTGTGGGCGTCGCTAAGTCCGCCTCCTTTTGAATATTAATTTGGGTCCCTGTGACCCGATGCCCCTCTTGGCTCGGCCTTTTCTCTCGCCTTCTGCGCTTTCACAACCAACAGAGTCTCCTTTTAACAGGCGGTCAGCACTCTTCTTGTGCTGCCGCCGACTCACCACTCCGCTGTCTTCTGAGGGCTGCTGTGCTGTAGGGAGGCGGGAGGGATGCTGGCAGTGGGAGGGAAAATGGGCAGGCAGCTGGGAGGGCAACGAGGGGCCTCAGGCGGCCGACAGGGACTTCAGCGTCTGGCGCTTCTCTCTGCCTGATGGGACCAAAAATTTAACTTTTAAAATACTCGGGGGGCTAAAACAATAAAACACGGGCTACAAGCCCAAAACCCGCAATAAACTGCCGGATGCTTTTCTTCTGGTGCCTCATGGCACCGCAGACCACAAGACAGGGAGTCTTCAGGCAGGGGAGGCAGCACAGGACCACAGCAAGCCCAGAGGGACAGCTTCAACTCAAGGTAAGCCCTAAACTGTCCCTTGACTTCTGTGTCCTGTCTCCTCTACCACTGCCCAGGATCAACTGCCCAACAGAAAAAAATATTTTCAAACTTGAACCTCCCAGGGTTCTAGATTGGCTGGAGTGGAGCTATTATGGAGCCTTTGTCCACCGTGCACCCCCCAAACCCATCAAGAAGTGAGCCAGCTGCCTAGGTTTTTCAGATCCTGCATATTTTAGGGGAGTAAAATAAAAACCTTAGAAAAAGGACTACAGCACAAGGGCAGCTCTGATGGTCTTTACAGGACTGGCACAATTCTTAAAGGGCCAGCACACTTTCTACCTGCTTCAGCAGCATCACATCAGGAAGAGGGGAGTAAGCCAAATTAAAGGAAGTAGGGCCTCTTATGGTATTATGGCCTCACGCAAGTCTTCCCGGGGCAGAAAAGGTCAGCGTGGTTAGTCACCCACTACTAATGACCTTGGCTGGGTAGCTTCTCCTGTAATGTCCAGAGGGCAATGTCTGTGAATGGGGAAGATGTCACGAAGGAAGATCCTCCTCGGCTCAGTATCACAGCCCAAGGGTCATATTAACCAACAGCTTCCAGAGGGACTCAGCAATCTGCAGCCCCCTCTGACACCACACCTCATGAAACGGTTAAATACAACCCAACAGTTAAATAAGACCAGACATGAAGACGTCTCTAGAGGATACAAGAAAATGGACCATCCATATTCTCACTCCTCTGTATTCTCACCCCGAGAGGCAGTTGACCTGGGAGGATCAACATTCCGCCTCCCAGGAGAAAGATAAGGTATAAAGGGTAACCTAAAGCATTGCAGGGGGCATTTCTGGCACTCATAGGACCCCAGTTTACCTAGATGCGGGTCCTATCCCCTAGTACTTGGACTACCGGATCTCGAGGATTATGGGACTAGCAACAAGGGACGACATACCCTCCAGTGTATCCTAGGATAAGCCTGGCAGCATCCTACCTAGACCCACCACAGTTGCATCCTGCGCTACTCTCTGTGTTTATAATCTAGAAGGCATCAACCTCCAGCTTCACCCAAGTTCGACAAAAACATTCAGAAACTGGGCCAGGCCACCACAGAATGGGCTCTGTGGTTTTGAACCCAGAACCCCTCCATTAGGCAAGTGGGGGTATCTCTAATACAGACCGTTCTGGCGTCCGCAACATCACTCATGGCTGTGACGGCCAATCTTTTCGCATTTAGCCCTATGGCCAATCCCTTCAAGTTCCAATTAAAAAAAAAAAAATAATAATAAATTATGGCCTGGCAGCTACTACCATAAAGGCTACCCTCTGTGTTGGTCATTGGACAGGAATGGAGAGGCCCTCCCTCAAGGAGACGCTTTCAGTCCTTCACTCCTCCCTTAAAGCGGCTGCGAACAACCTGTTCTCAACACCACTGATGTGGCATTCCAGCGTGCTGATGAGCCACATATAAGCAAGCCCAGCCAATCTGTTTTTCCGCATGAGCCGCAGTACCGTGGGCCACTATCCTGGCATTCCAGCGTGCTGATGAGTCAGATGTAGATAAGCCCACCCCGCAATAGCCTCAGAGCGGGACTATTTTAGGCATTATCAGCAGATATCTCAAAGGAGGCTGCCAGTTGTGCAGCAAGGGCCGTGCTTTAACTCGCCTCGACATACCTAAGGCTGCAGGCATGGCAGGCGGACAGGTCGCCAAACCTCACTTGGTGAATGCCCCTGACAAGGGAGAGCTCCCGTATGGATAGTCTTTAAAGGAGATGATAAAAAATTCCAGAGAAGAGCCAAAAACTTAACTACCACAATTCAGGAGCACGTACAGACCCTGGACGTAGGGATCCAGTCAGAGTATTCATGCCCATGCATACTCGGAGGACAAACTAAATCTGCCTTGACAGTTTTGTTCGCAGCAGCCCCTTCAAGGTGTAAACCTTGTCACGAGTAATCAGGGAGTCGCAAAAAGGGGGTTTTCTGGTACTTATAAATCTGCAAGATGCCTATTTGCATAGTCCCATGCAGTAATGGCGCACGCACTATTCCAGATTCAGAGTGGGAGAGCAGTACTTCCAATTCAAACTCTACCATTGCAGTCTTCTCACAGCTGAACCAGGCATTACAGGCAGTGGCAGTGGCAGTGGCAGAGGTAGTCAGGTCCCCTATGGCTCACGGTTTTCCCATCAACTGGAGAAAGAGCTCCCTAATTCCAAACCAGACCTTGATCCTCCTGGGGGGCTCACATCATGACACAAGGTTTCTCCCCCCGAAACCTAGATTTTGGGATCTGTAATGGCTCATCAAGGAGTTTTGCAAGCTCCTCAGCTACCTGCTTATTTTTTCACACAGCTCATTAAGACGGATTAAGCCCTTCCTCCAGAGATGGTCCCAGAGGTCGGAAGTCATGAAGGGCCACAAGTTAGGCCATCCGCACTAAGTCGGAATCGCAACTAATGCAAGCCTCAGGAGCTGGGAAGGACTCACCTGCACCAGCTGTTGGCACCGGGCAGGGGATCGCTGTTGGACACAAGGTACAGTATAAGCGTTTCTGGGGGGGGGGAACAGTAGGCCATGCCCAGAGACACGCTGAACAGCAATTCCTCAATCCGGCTAGCCTGATTCCAACTGATAATCTGGCAACACTGACATACACCAACCATCAGGGCGAAACGAGAAGCTCAAAGATGCTAAAGGAATCCCTTCTTTTTCAGTGGGTTGAGCACCACTGAGCGATGTTTGTATCGGGACAGGAAAATGTCATAGCAGAATGACTCAGTCACAAAGTGGCTCGACCAAGGGATTGTAGCTGAAGGACAGTGCCTCCCACATTCAGACAGAATAGTGGGGCAATACTCAAACAGATCTCTTCACCTGCGGACAGAACTCCAAGGTAAAGCAATTCTGTTCCCTGGCCAAGGATGAACCAGCGGTGGCTCAGGACACCTTTTCCCCATAAACTGGGATCTGTTCGGTCTCCTATATGCCTTCCTCCAATACCGCCTCCATCAAGAGTCCTCCACAAAGTGACATTGGACAGGTCAGTCATAATTCTAGTCTGTCCCTTGTGGTTTTTCCGCACTTAGTTGTTTCTCATTTTTTAGTCAGGGCGACCACCTCGAGAATTCAGGTTCAGCCATGGGAATTCTCCATCAAGGTCCAGTTCTGCACCCCATTTTAACAACTGACCTCTCTCTAGTCTGGGAAAGGGAGTGGAAAATCTTTCAAGGAGCTATGCGGTACAGCTCCTGTTATTGGCATGATGGGGAACTCGTATGTCTCTTCTTCCTCCAAAGTGCATTATAGAATCTGGAGGAAATTTTAGTTCTGGCTTCATTCCAGACACATACAGAATGACACAATATAATCGCCTGTACTACTGCTGTTCCTTTAAGACAGATGGGCAAAGGGCTGCAACCAGCCACCTTACAAATTAGAGTTTCTGCACTGGGGCACACTTGACGGACCTGGGGAATTGTTGGGCTCATTTCCCCTTGTCTGGTACTTTTTCAGGCAGCAGCATTAAAACATCTTCAATCCACCAAAGCTATCACCTTGGAGTCTTAATAGGGTTCTCAAGGCCAGGTCAGGGGTAAGGGGCAACAGACTTCTAGGAAAACATAAACTGAACCTACAAGCTCAAATGGGCAGACTGGGTGGGCCATAGGCCCTTATCTACCGACACTGTTTATGTATCTATGTATGTATCTATGACCAAGGCCCCCTTTAGAGCCTCTCAAGGCATCCATCATGCATCTCAAAATAAAGTTTGCCCTTTTTTCTCAAAGCTATTACTCCTGCTAGGAGTTTCAGCAAACTAAAAGCATTGCTGGCCCAAGAGCTATACACTAGTTCATCAAGCTAGAACAGCTGCTCCAATTTTTGTTTGCCAAAGTTATGTCTCCCCTCTATCACAATCAAGGGTTCATTCTTCCTTCCTTCTGCCCACTCTCTAAAAGCAACAAGGATGGAAAATGTCATACACTAGACCTGGGAAGAGGGAGAAAAATGGACATTACGAGACAGGAAGCTATTCGCAAAACTTCAACTGTGTTCATACCGGCTAAAGGGAAAAAATTTAGGGCAGCAAGGATTCAATAGGCTCTATAGCCAAACGGATTCTATCCGTTACCTCTACGGCATATGATCAGGCCAGAGTAACTTGCCTGGCCCAGTGAGAGACCATGGACCCCTTCGTGGGCGTAATTCAGAGAAGCATTGACATCACACTCACACTGAGTGGCCTTTTGATCATCCATTCACTCTCTTAAAAAAAAAAAAAAAAAAAAAAAAGGTTCTCACTGGAAGTGATGTCCTCGGCAGAGGCATCCTTTGGCCATAGAGTGTTTCAAGCGGTGGTGAACCCTTAAGGGCTCTTGACATTCTTCCCACCGAGGACATCTGGTGACGTACTGCTTTTGTATATCCCAGGAGTAAGGAAGCCTGGAGACCCGCTTAGGAGAGAGAAATCAAAATTTAAATACATGTAAATTTTCTTTCTCCGATGGCAGGTCTCCGAGCTTCAGATTCCCTCCCAGAATGTATATAGTTGGCTGGCCTCATGGCCATATATGCCTCAAAATTCGTATTCTTGTTTTCTGTCTCCAAGTTCTAGTAGTATTACCACATTGGACTGCTTTAGGAAGAACTGAGGGAGAAAGGAAGTGGAAGGCTGGATGTCCCCTGCTGCAGAGGTCTGATTCTTACCTGTCAATCACCATCAGGAGGTACAGCCCTGGAGTAAGGAAGCCTGGAAACCAGCCGTCGGAAAAAGAAAATTTACAGGTATTTAAATTTTGATTTCTCTCGCTGATATGGACCTCTCCACTTGTTTTCAATTGTACAAACTGTAATTGTATATATACTCTGCCTTGCTACTGCACCTGCACTATTGTCTGTTCTCCACTCACTGTATGTTTTCTCCCACCCTGCCCTACTCTGTGTTATGACGATGAGCCTTTGTAAATGAGTCGTTGACTCACAGGGTTGTAATTCTGATACTGTAATAAATAAATAACAGTAGCATTCACAGTTCTTTACAAAGATACAGAAGATTAGAAATGGTATTGCCCACAACGCTGTCTTGGTGTGACTGGCACTCCCATTTACAGTGCAGTTTGAGCCAATATGTGTGTGTCTGAGTTGATGGATGTTCTCGCTGCAGTGCAAAACAACTTCTTGTGGTCTTGACGTTTGCCCCAGTGGGCTGTTTAAGGCATGGGAATCTGGAATGCAGCCCAGGCCCATGCTTACCAGGGTGATGTTCTCCTGGGCTGCAGCATGACACTGTCATCCCAGGTGTCAGCAGCGTTTAGGAGTGGTTTCTGCCACCTTAGGAATATTGTCAATTACGTCTTCTTATGGTTGCTGATGTGATCACTCATATGCCTTTGTAACATCAAGGTCTGATTACTACAATGTATTCTACAATGTCAACAGGCGCCTTATTTTTTAACTGAAAGGTGCCCGTGGTGCTCTGGCCCAGTGGTGCTGATGATAGTATGCAGCACTGCTATGCGGACAGACCCTGAAACGTTTTTTTTTTCTGTTGATGTTTTTCTCCCGAGTTCACCTCCATGCCCCAGGGATGTACCCTGATCTTAGGGATGTACCCCATGAAATCCATATTCTCTGGCTCCCCTGGACTCTGGGAACCCACTGGTTACCCCAATGACTTGCCCTCCATGGCAGGTTTTCCAGGGGGAGGGCCATCCTTTTCCCCTGAAGCAGTCCACTATGTGGACTAGTGTCCAATGTTGGCAGGCACTGGAACCCAGGGAGACTCCCCAAGGTTCAGACCATCATTTTAGATGGAAGTGGGAATTTTCTCCCTTTATGTTGGCCTCCTCCAACCCCCCCCCCAAGTGAGCTTAGCTCTTAGGCCTTGGTCACTCATAGCTGACTCTGTGGCTGAAGCAAGCTCCTTGGCCCTGCTGCAAGGGTGACTGTGGCACTGGCGCGCGCTGCAGACCCTCCCTGGCTGAGGTGCGCTGCCACGCAGCAGCTGCCTTGGCCCAACCTCCCTCCTGACACTGAAACCTGAGCTCTCTCCCAAACTTGGGTCTTCTGCAGGGTAGTGTGACATACTACTGCTGAGCCATCAGGGTGGCCCCCTGAAATAAATTTTGATCCCCACTCCCATGCTCTGGGCTGTCCAGCAGGCCCCCGCAGAGGTAGGATTATTAATGCCCACTCTTCAGTGCCCACAGCCCACCCTGTCAGTCCAGTGGGCTGGGACAGCATGATATGTGGGGGCTCTGTCATCCCACAACCTACAGGGTACTCTGTGGGGGTGCAAACTATACTGCAGCATCCCTGCTGCCGTATTGTGCGTCCCCCTGCGCCCAGCACTCCATGCCTTTGTAAATGGCACAGAGTGTGGGCACACCCACAGACATACCCCCAGACTGCCGGGAGATTGTGTGCACAAGGGCACATGTCCCTTACATGAATGCCACCAGGGGTCCGTTGGACCCCCGCTCCATGGCATTCCGACTTAGGATTGCCTACTAGCCATGCATATATGAGGCAGAGGCAATCCACACATTTGTGCATAGGTCCCATAATGACTAATAACATACTAATTGCCAGCAGATTAGGCCTTACGGTCTATCTAGTCTGCTCGAACCTCAGATCCCTAGTTGGGTGCCAAGGCTCCCCCCTTGTGTTCCAGAAACCCCTGTCATCCATCCCCACCCCCCTGGGCCAGGCCATCATCTGATACACCCGCTTTCTGTGTCTGTCCCACCCTCTCTTGAAGCCCTCCACTGTGGATCTCTGAACCAACTCGCCAGGCAGCACCTTCCAAGGGTCCACCACCCTCTCAGTGAAAAACCTCCTCCTCTTTTCCTCCTCACCCTTCCCCTTCCAACTTCAAACCATGCCTTCTGGTGATACTTTCCTACTTTAGTCTAAAGATCCCCTCCATGTTTACCCTATTTATTCCCTTGAGGTGCTTGAAGACCTCAATCATGTCCCCCCTGTCTCTCCTCTCCTCTAATGAAAACAGGCAGAGCTCCTCAAGTCTGTCCTCATATGTCAAATCCCCTAGTCCTCGTATCATCTTAGTTGCCCTCCTCTGTAGCCTCTCCAGGAGCTGTATGTCCCTCTTCAAGTGTGGTCTCCAGTACTGTACACAGTACTCAAGGTGTGGTCTAACCAGTCCATTGTACAGCGGCAGAATCACTTCCCTGCTCCTAGAGGTGATCCCCCTTGATGCATCCCAACTCCTGTTGCCTTGCTAGCTGCTCTCCTGCACTGCTCAGGTTTTCATACATGCATCCATAATGACCCCTAGGTTTTTTTCCCCTGTTGAGGCCTCCAGCGCCTCCCCTCCCAGGGTGTACCTGTGTTTAGGGTTTCCCCGGCCAAGATGTAACACCTTGCACTTGGTGATATTGAAATTTAATTTCCATGTGTGAGCCCAGCTTTCCAGGGTGTCCAGGTCCCCTTGCAGTGCCAACCTTCCCTCTTCCCCCTCAACTACTGCTCCCATCTTGGAGTCATCAGCGAAGAGACTCATTTCACACCCTATACCCTCCCTGATGTCCGAAATGTATGCATTAAACAGGACTGGACCCAGGACCGAGCCCTGCGTTACCCCACTACCGACCTCTCTAGGGGTTTGAGCTCCCCCCACTGACCACTACTCTCTGGGTGCGTCCAGCTAGCCAGTTTTCAATCCATCTGACCATCAAAGGGCCTACTCCTAACCCCGTCAGTTTCTCCACCAGACCATTGTGGGAGACAGAGTCAAACGCCTTGCTGAAGTCCAAGAATAATACATCCACAGGCTTTCCCCTGTCCAGTTCTGATGTTACCCATTCGTAGAACTCCACAAAATTGGTTTGATATGACCTACCTGGCACAAACCCATGTTGCCGACTATCCACACCTCCCACCTCCTCCAAGTACACCCACAATTGTTCCTTCAGTATACTCTCCATTAATTTTCCCACCACCAAGGTCAAACTGATGGGTCTATAGTTACCTGGTACTTCCCTCGACCCCTCCCCCCCTTATGGACTGGCACCACATGTGCCTCTTGCCAATCCCTAGGTACCCTCCCTGTCTCAAGCGACCTGTTGAGCTCCGCCAGGGGTGCAGCCAGTATGTCCGTCAATTCCCACAGTACTCTTGGATGAATGCCATCCGGCCCAGGAGATTTAGCTTTCTTTAGGGCCTTGAGGGCTAACCACACCCTTTTGGTGGAGATAGCATCATCAGTCCCCTCCACCTTACTGGCCTTTTTATCCTTATCCTGATGTTACACCCCTGGGGTACCTCTCCCTCCCTCTTGCTCCATTTCTGTTGCTCCCCTGATCCCACTCACTACCGCTTCTACTTCACGTGAGAGATTTTAATAGAGACATAGAGAAAAAAAGTTAGGTAAAGATAGTAGTATAATGAGGAGGTGGGATATCACTGAGATGTTCAATCCTCAGATAGGAGAAAAATAGTTTTGAAGTAGAGAATTACAGTTTTTAGAGCACAAAGAATGAGAATAACGTGCACTAGCCTGGTCTTCTGTTCTCAAGAATTACTGATCTAGTTATTGTCTGAAATACCTGCTGTTAGCAGGTTAAGACTGGAAATACAGTTTAAAACTTGCAACATGTCTCCATGGTATTTCCCAAGGTACTACACTGGATCATTTGTTATTCATCCTATTTATTATTGACCTCCCTAAGTCCTCTGTGCACTGTAGAAGCCTCCTTTATGCTGATGATCTGGTAATTTACTATAGCTCCAGACACCTGGCAACCATAAACAAGTACATTAACACAGACTTTGTCAATCCTCCCCCCCTCCGCCCACTTACCCTCTCTGCAGCAATGTTTCCCATTCCCTTTCTATTCCTTCTGGAAAATCTACCACTGGTCAAACTGCCTTCTCATGTTGCTTTCCTAAACTCTGGTGCTTTCTTCCCATCTATTTGCTGTGCAGTTCTCCCTATTGCCCTTCTTCCTTAAGTCTCTGCCTCATGACTTTTCTGACGTTGACACTGTGGTGATCATACCTGACTACCACAAGGTGGCAGGTCAGTGTGACAAAGCAGTAGGTAGGGTTAGTGGGATGCTGGGTCGCATAGGGAAGGGTACCTCAAGCAGGAAAAGGGAGGTGGCTTTGCCATTATATTGCTCACTGGTACAGCCACACCTGGAGTACTGTGTCCAGTTTTGGAGGTCACACCTCAGGAAGGACATACAAAAAGCAGAAGCAGTCCAGTGGAGGGCAACTAAAAATAGTGCTGGGGTTGCACATGAAGCCCAAAGAGGAGAGACTGAGGGATCTCAACATGTGCACCCTAGAAGAGAGGAGAGCGAGAGGTGACATGACCTATAAGTACTGTACCTCACAGGGGTGAACAGGGTGCAGCAGCGAAGTCTCCTTCAAGGAGCACTAGGACCAGAGGAGCACCAGGACCAGAGGGCATGCGATGAAGCTGGAGGACAGAAGTTTAAGAGAGATGTCAGGAAATACTTCTTCACTGAAACACAGAATCTGACAGCAGAAAAGGACTGCTTAGCCCACCTAATCTGCCCAGATGTTCCTTAATGATAATGTCTCCACAGACCTGTGTGGTCTCTGTTGACCCTCTCACCTCACTGCATCCTTATATACCCCTGTATCTATCCCATGCATGCTTGAAGCCACCTATTATATTACCCTCGACCACTTCCGCCAGCAATCTATTCCAGGCATTCACTACCCTTTCAGTAAAGAACAATTTCTTTACATCACTCTTGAATTCCACCCCCCCAGCTTTACTGCATGCCTCCTGGTCCTAGTGCTTGTTCTCATTTGAAAGAGACTCTCTACCTGACATGATAGAGACTTACAGGTCTCTATCATATCCCCTCTTTCCTTTCTTCCAGAGAGTACGTGTTGAGATCCCACAGTCTCTCTCAGCAAGTCTTCTCCTGTGAACCATGCACCATTTTATTTACCCTCCTCTGGATCGACTCTACTCTGTCTATGCTTTTTTTTTTTTTAACTACTGTCTCCAAAACTGAACAGAGTACGCCAGGTGTGGCTGCACCAGTGAATGCTATAATGGCAACACCACCAGCCTCCTTCTGCTTGAGATACCCCTCCTTATGCAACCCAGCAATCTACTAGCTTTGTTACACTGCCCTGCCCTTTCTTGTTTGGTGACTATTAGTACCCCCCTCCAATCCTATACTCAGTGCTGGGGGTTCTGTGTCCTAGACGCATTATTTCGCACTTTTTGGCACTGAACTTCAACTGCCATGTTTTTGACCATTCCTCGAGTTCCCCAGGATCCCTGTGTATTTTTTCCACCCCTTTCTGAGAGTCACCCCTATTGCAGATTTTGGTTTCATCTGCAAAAATGTATACTTTCCCTTCCAGCTGTTCTGCAATGTCCACTTGTCAAACTCCCCTCTTTAGAATGAGTGCCATTAACTACCCCTTTGGAATCCTATCCTTTAACCAGTTTCTAACCCAATTTACCACTACAGACTCCGTTCCAAGTTTGGTGAATTCCGAAGCAGCCTTCTATATGGCACTATGTGAAAAATCTTGCTAAAGTCTAAGTAGGCTACATCCACTGCTGTTCTCAGATTGATTCTCTGGTCATCCAGTCAAAGAAATGTATTAGATTTGTTTGGCATGACCTCTCCCGTGAATCCATGTTGTCTGCGGTCTTGCAGCCCATTGGATTCCAGATACTCTATCATCCTTATTTATTTGTTTGTTTAAAGGTTGCTACAAACAAAATTCAGTCAGCATAGCAATTACAGGATAACAGGTGTAGGGTGGCAGATGCCTGGAACAGACTGCCAGCGGAAGTGGTGGAAGCAAAAATAGTGGGAGGCTTCAAGCATGTATAGGAGTGTATTAGAAAGCAGACAGGGAGGAGAGAAGGAGGGTTCTAGACCAGTTTGGGTCTGCAGAGACAGGTTAGGCAGGGAACATCTGGGCAGACTGGGTGGGCCAAGCAATCCTTTTCTGCCAACAAATTCTATGTCTCTAGGTTTCTACTCCCACCTGCAACTGTCCATGATCTCTTACCTTAATGATCCTCCTCCTTCCCCTATACATATTTCCTTGGCCATATGTCTCTTCTCCTGCCATGTTCCCCCTCCCCCCCCATGTCTGGTTGGGGGCAAATTCCCCCAGCCTATCCTAACTCATTTTTTTTTATCTATCTCATGTACCTTGTATACTGTTTGGCCTTGCAATGTTTATAATTATGCTCCATCTGGCGTACTGTATTGCTTGTAGAGACAATTATTCTTGTAAATCTGTTACTTTTTTTTTCACCTTTTGTACTATCTTTCATAACCCTTCCCCAGGACACATCTGGAAACAAGTTGTTATCAGCTCATTATGTGTTTCATGGTAAAATGTTTGAAACAAATACAGAGTTGACCAAATCTTAAAAGGTTTGTTTTGAATTCCCGGTTTGAACTCTTTTCGAATGATATCCACGTTCTTTGTTTCCAGATATAAACTACACTCAGGCTCTTGCAGTCTCCTGCCTGAATGGATCCCCCTTTTTTTTTTAATTCTCTTTATGGCGCCCACTGGACCCAGAACCCTCTCAGGCACCACTCTACTGCCACTGAGACCCCCTACCTCCTTAAGGGCATTAGTCCTCCTCGTGGGACCCCCTGGACCCTAGGTCTATGAGGAGTTCAAGAGGAGGAGGCAGAGGCCCAGTTATGGGTATGTGGCGGTCAGGCACTGTGGAGCTGTCGCCTATCCAGACCAGTGGGGGGTTTTCCTTCTGTTATGCCCTGGATGTGGGACGTGCAATGCCGCCCAGCCCACGACATGGATGCTCCCACCCACGTCCCGATGGCAGCCGACCAATGTCTCCCCCTGCCTTGCGAGCCTCCGTGCGTCGCAGTGTAGCTGGTTTCCATCAGGGGCCACTGCTACACCGGGCTACCCCTGGATCCCTCCCTGAGAGAGGAGAGCAGTCCTCTGTACGCTCAATCCTCTCTCTCCCCTGTTGCCCTCCGGCGGACCAGGCTCGCTCCCCAGGGTTGCCAGCGTGGCACGAGGTGTGGCTTCCAGCGCCTCAACCCTCAGCGCCACCGGACCAGCCAAATGGATCCCTTCTTAAGGAAGTACCCTTCTTTAAGTACCTTGGAGTCACTTTGGACATGCACCTAAATTTTTCTGCACATCTTGTTCATCTCCCCACTGTAGGACCTCCCTTGGCCAAAGGGCATTTCTGTGTCAGGCCCCTAAATGGCTCAATGAGCTCCTCTTTTCCATCTTTCATGAACCAAAATTAGGTCCTTTCAAGGCACATCTCAAAAGCCTATTCCTCTCGCTATCTACCTGTGACTGCCCCTAGCCCCTACCCCATCTTCCCATCACTCACCCTCCACACCCAGTGCCTACTGTCCCCCCCCCTGCTTTTCTTTTTTACTTTTGAACAAACTTGCACTTCAACTATGCTGAGTCTGGTAAATGCCTCTGAGTTACTCTGTTTACCTAACTTTTGACAATGGGCCCGTGCTGCCCTATGATCTTTTTATTTTACTACTTACTGCGTGACTCTTTCCTCTGTATTTGTATTCCTCTGTAATTTTCCTATGTACCTATGACGTGGAACCTTTGCAAAGGAGTCTATGACTCAAAGGTATATTTCTGATTATTGTAAATAAATAAATCTCTGAATCAGTCAATGCTAAAGGAGGCATTGCTTACAGGATGAGATTCAGCCTTACTCCTAAAGCCTGTCTGGCCTTAGCCAATGATGTCCTATTGCCCAGTCTGAACTAATATGCTCCTGTTTATTTCTCTAAGCCTACTTTGGCCAAACGGGATGTGGTGTGTTTACCAGCAACTGCTGCTTTTGTTACATCTATTGCTTGTCCTGCTTACCACTACACCCTTTATTCTTCCCTGGGCTGGATCTCCCCGTCTTCCATACTCTCCTATATTGGGGGGGGGGAGAGGTGGAAGTGGGTAGGAAGGTTGTTCCAGCTAGAGGGGAAACAGACACAGAAAGTCTCACCTGTGGAGGTACAGCAATGAGGAGTAAAAATCTGAAGAGAGGAGCGAGTAGGATGACCTGGGATGTGAGGGTTACAGAGTGAGGAGAAAAAGGTGAATAAAATGAAGGAGAAAATCAGGAAACTACTCAAAGACATTTCATGTTATTCCTGTGCAAAGTATGGTATTTTTTCCTACAGGAAGGCCTAAGACTCTTTCATATTGCAGTGAGCTTAAGATCTTTTCTTTGGCATGGGGGGTACTGAGCAAAGTGTGATTTTTTTTTATAATAACTGGTGACCCCTGATATCAACCTGTTTTTGAGACTTGTAAAAAAATCATATCTGTAACCACTGTCCTTAACTACTATGCTACTTGTTACTCTGTACACTGTTGTCTCTTTCTTATGTATGACGTGGAACCTTTGTAAAAGAGTCTTTGACTCAACGGTGTTATCCAATATTTATCAATAAATAAAATATCAACATGCGAGTAGATATGGCTTTCACTGTCTTGTGCCAGGTTGTGTGTACCACGTTAAGGTACTTACCGACTCAGAAAATTGAACCGTTCACAGTTTTTTTTTAACTTTAAACAATAAAGAAGCCATTGAACCTTCACCTTGTCATCATAACAACGAGCATGCCATGGAGACCATACAGAGGTTGAATCAGCAATGCAGGAAGCGTGTAATGCTGAGACTCTGAGCTTTGTTTACTTAGCACCAGTTATTATAAAAAATAACACATATGCAGGTGTGTGATCTGCAGTTTTTTTACACACCCTTGGTGTGTGACAATATATAAACCTCTCAAGCTTCACTCTCGAGGTTTATATATTATCACACACCTTGGGTGTGTAAAAAAATTGCATATCACACACCTACATATGCATTATTCTCTATTTCTATGGTGAGGCCCAAGATTATTTCCTTATTGAAATAAGGGCTCACGATCTTTTCCATGACTTAGGGAGACTCACTATGACAAAGGCTGAGAACTGATGGGTAGATGCTTCACCAACTGAGTCAAATGGCCTTTATTTACTCATCCCCCAGATTCTAAAATTGGCACCCTTATCATGCCATATGCTCTGATTTGTTACTTCACCACTATTTAAGGCAGTAATTATCCTGTACCTGCTCATAGTTTCTGCCTGCTTTCCTGAACCAGGTATATCTGGTTGCTTTTTATGCCTCCTTATTCTTGGGACTCTACCTTCTATTAAAAAGGAATGTACTCTGTACCTCCTGGTTGTATCAGATATGTTATCTAATACTTTTCATGTGGAGTGTACTCTAATTTTAAGGATTGTGCCAACCTGTTATTCTGCTACTGTTATGTTATCATTTTATTGTGTACTCTATATTATCCAAGTTGTTGCCTGAAAATAGACATTTATTGCGTAGTGTATAGATTTCCAAAAACTAATTAAATAAATGTTCCTTTTCTTGGACACATCGTCCCACTCTCCGACGACGACGATGATGATGATGATGATGTAGAATGTAAAATAGCCTAAAAATATTTTAACAACCCCCCCATTCCTAAAATTGGCATAAAGCTCCCTGAACTGGAAAATAACCTCTTTCTCAATGAACAGTTCTCCCCAATGTTGTAACTAGAAAGTTTTTAAGAAATGAAGGGCTAAGAAACTTTTATGACTGAACAAGCATTTTTTAGCAGCTTGTAGTATGTTTGCATGTAAATATGATTAATATATTGTATCAGCTCTCAACTGGCTGCAATGAACATCACAACTACTGATATCCATTAATTATTTATTTCAAAAGGTTTATTCCTCCCCAGGAAAGACATTTTGAGCTGGTAACAACTTGTTTCCAGCTGTGTCGTGGGGAGGAGGGAAGGACAGTAGAAAATACATTAGGGTGCAAAAGTACAGTGAATTAACAGTTGTGCAAAAATTAAAATATAACTTTGGTGCAAAGTAATAGTGTAGCAAATACATATGCAAACAATAGTAGGTACATAGAAGACAGTACAAGGTGCCTTATGGGAAAGTTAAAATTGCAAACGATCAACAATGCCTTAAAATGGAGAGGGAGGGTAGGGGGGGTTAATTGCATTAGAAAGCAGGCTTGAGCAGCCATGCTGGATGATGGTGGTAGCAACTTAAGAGCAGATGTCAGGTACAGTTACGGAAGTGAGTTACAAAGGCCAGACTTAAGAGAGCAGGGAGAGAAGGCAGAGCAATGGACAGGGAAGAGAGGACCACAGCTTAGGGAAACAATAGGAGAAAGCTGCTTTCTGTATTATAAAATCGGAAGGGAAAATTTTGCTTCCTGATTGGTAAAGAAGGTTCCAGTGCTGTGTGGTTCAGGAATGTGAACGGCACTGCTCTGCACTTGTCTTTATTGTTTTTTTCTCTTTAGTAAAATGTATTGTCTAACTGTTGATTGTATAATTCCCTGATGTACAATGTCCCATCTGTAAGCAAAACGATGTTACTGGTTTGCATTGTATAGCAAAATGTCCTTTCTCCACCCTATGTAACTAATTCTGGGTCGCCCCTGAAAAAGGGACCTTCGGGGCTCAGTGGGTCAACCCGGTTAACAAAATTGAAATAAACAAATAGTGAACCCATTTTATAAATGCAATAAGCCACCCCAGGCTGTGGGTTAATATTCCTAAACCACACTTCTAGGTGGTTTAAGGCACTGGCACAAGTGCCTCCTGCTTCAAGTGATTTGTGGAAGATTACTATAGCAAATGGGAATAGTAACATGTAGGAGTTGTGAATCAGCCTCCTACCTTTCAAAGAGCCAAAAGTGCTGTTTTCCATGAAAAAAATCCTTTTAGTTCTGTGCTATGCTTCATTTGCATAACCCTGCCCCTTTTTTCTCAGTGCTGCAACCCCCAACCGTGATGTCATGCAAGGGAAACAAAGTTTTTAAAGGACACTGTCAATTTTTAGCTCTTTACATTGTTGGTAAGTAGCTGTAGCTAGCATTATTACGTGTGTAGAAAAATCTGAGTGATTTGTTCGGCTGAAAGTAGCTCAGAGCCATGTAATCACTGACCCATAGTTACACTACTGAACTACTTGCAGCCATTCAAGCCCTATAACATTTAAATATAGAAAAGTATCATAACACTCCAACATTTTGACAGGAGCTGTCACTTCAGACCTGTCACATCACCAGTAGGCAGTAACAGTGAAAAAACACCTACACAGAATGGCAAATGATCATTTTGGCCTACCTGTATCACAAAAACATTTTTCCAGAAGCTTTTCTACAGATTGTACTGCTGTACACACAACCAAAATAGGAGATTGCACTTTGATTAGGGAGATAGAAAAATCAGCTATTACTGTACCCACAATGCCTCACTATGTAAATTAGTATACAGGATACTATATTTCTGTGCTCACTACAGAAATAGGAGACTACATCTCTCATTAAAGAAATCTTGTCAGCTAGATACTGTATGTACAATGCCTTGTTTTGAAAATAAACATATGACAGCTTACATTGTTGAAGCCATTACAGAAATGTGAGACTGCGCCTCACAGTAAGGAAACTGGAAAACAGCTTCTTATTGTACCCATAATGCTTTGCTATGTACATCTACATATTAGGTGTGTAACTGCAGTCACCACTACCTAAAAAAAGACTGCACCTCTGAGTAAGGAACATTTAAGTCAACTTTATTATTTACCCAGAATTTCTTGTTGCTGTATGTAAAACACTGACTGCTCCCTTGCATGACATCATTCTGGGGATGTGGCTGCACAGAGAAATCTGGAGGACAGGCAGCCACAAACAAAGTGCTGATAAAACATGAAAAAAATGACTGTGGCAGATTTTTTTACAAAACAAATTGCAGCTTCAACATCTGAAGCATGACTGGCAATGGCATACTATGTGAAAAAGGTACGTGGGGAACTTCCATAAATCACTTTCACAATGCAGCACAGGCATACTGTTTAGAAATAGTAATGCACACTCTGTTGTAGCATATTTGCTTACATACCTACCATCTAAGTAACATAGAATTTGACGGCAGATAAGGACTGCTTGGCCCACCTAGTCTGCCCATTTCCCTACCTACTGGATAAGCTGCAGATTATAGTTAACCAACAGCCTACTTCCTCCTACTCCCACTAGAGTACATAACGGTTATTCTTTTTTATTAATAAAAGTTTTATTAGAATTGTAAATAACATTAACAGTAACTTACAATAAACTATAGTTCATGTCTTCTAAAATGCAATACTAAACATCATTAACGTTAAGCATGGATGTAGTGTTTAGTTGGTTTTTTGGGGCTCTCAGGCTCAAAACTATTAGCCTTAACAGTGAACCTATTTTAGATTACCCTATTGGGGCGGAGGCGAGCCTGGAAGCTCCCCCAAACTCTAAGCCTATGACTTTAAGTATTACAGGCTACACACTATAGTTAAGTAAGTACATGTTTATTTATTGAAAAGTTTCACAGAAAAGGCACAATGAGCAACACATTTGCTCGTTCCCAGGTGAGTCCTGGGGGAAAGGGAATTTGGAGCAAACATATTTACAAATAATTTTACATACAGATTTTGATTTACAAACCTATCCTACATAAGAGACTTACACTTAAACTGCTTTAGAATAGATAGTTAACTCTTTGAAGGGCGAGTTACACTCAGTCTTGGAGAACTAAGTAAAATAATAGCGACAAACTCTTCAATGGGCGCCTTGTTTTGTTCCCCTCATCTCTAGTCGCTATCTCGGACTTCCACAGTTATGGTATTGCTGCTACACGTTACCATGATAAAACAGTTGACCTTACTGTCATGGCGTCCACTTCCGATACCCAGCATCCCATTGGAGGCACCGTTTGACCTCACTCCCGTGATGCTCCTTTCCTGACGCCTTTCGTTCCCAAGAGCCAGTGGGGTAAAGTCTCCAGATATCAACATGGCGGACAAACTGGGTGAGTCTTGGTGTGGAAGCCTTTCATTTTGAAAAACATGCATTGTGTAACTTGAAATGTGTTCTTAATTCGGTAATGAATAGAAGCCCATCCGGTGTCTGGCTGCTGACAGTGCCCGTGTGTTGGAGGGAACGTGTCCGTTGGAAACCCAAGCCGGCTGTGAGGCAGGGAGCAGTCTGCATGCCCTCAGTCAAGGACTTTCCTCTGTTCGGGCCAACTTAGTAAAAACTGACAGAATTTAAGCGAAACCCGAATAAGTGGTGCAAGTGGCGACCTTGTTTTTCACCGTTTATAAAATGTATTATTTTTGAATTTGATTGTATTTGTACTAAACGTGCCTGTTCTGCAAAGTAAAAGCTACTCTGATTTAGATAACGATCTGTTTGCACACATAAATGCTGTGCTGAAATTAAATCGGAATGCTCATGACCCGTTTTAAATATGTCAATATTAAATACCTATGGCTGACTGTTCACTGTAATAATGATCGCTTTGCGAGTTTGATTAATACACGTTTACATTCACGCCGATGTCCGGAAGCCCCTTTTTTTTCTTTTCTTCCCCGAATCAAAAAGTGTCTACTTGTCTTGAATCTGTGTAGTTATTTCTACGTCTAAACTGTGTTGCAGAAATATTTTCCTTACCATCACAATTTTGGTTTATTACCCACCCTTGTCCGCCTTCTTTTGAGTTTGAATAAAATACATCGCACATGCTTGTTTGTTAGACTCGAGCTCAGACGTCTGTCCGGGGCGTTTTGCAGTGGTGCCAGTCGTTCCTCAGCAGAAGAGATACCCTTGAGGTACTTGAATGTTTAGAAACATAGAAACATAGAAGTTGACGGCAGATAAGGACCGCAAGGCCCATCCAGTCTGCCCATTTCTTTTTCTACCTTATGAATGTGCCATCGGCCTTTGCTCTGTCAGTGACCTATCTATTCATAGTCATTTGTATTGCTCCCTTATGCCTATCCATGCCTGTTTGAAGCCCTGCACTGTATTCATAGCCACCACTTCTTGTGGTAAGCCATTCCATGCATCTACCACCTTTCTGTGAAAAGAATTTCCTCACTTCCCCTTAATCGGCCTCCCTCTAATCTCATGCTGTGTCCTCTTGTCCTGCTATTTTTCTTATATTTAAACATGTTAGACTCTTTCACCTTGTTTATGCCCTTAAGGTGTTTAAATGTCTCGATCATATCACCTCTCTCCCTCCTTTGCTCAAGGGTATACATATTGAGCTCCGTTAATCTGTCCTCATATGTCTTCTGATGCAGTCCCTGCACCATTTTGGTTGCCCTTCTCTGGACTGCCTCAATTTGGTTAATGTCCTTGTGAAGGTGTGGCCTCCAATACTGCCGCAGTACTCAGATGGGGAACTAACCAATGTCTTGTACGGATTATTACCTCCCTCTTCGACTTGTAATACCCTACTAATACACTAACACCCTAGCCTTACCTACTGCTTTAGAGGTCTGCTTGGATGATTTTAGGTCATCAGTGATGATGATGCCCAAGTCTCTTTCTTCCTTTGTGACTGCTAGCAACTCCCTCCCAGCCTATAAGTGGCTTGGGTTTCTCTTCCCTATGTGCATGATTTTGCACTTCTTTGCATTAAATCCCAGTTGCCACTCTTCTGACCATTCTGCTAGTTTATCAGATCTCTTCTCATTCTGCCCACCCCATCTGGATCATCTACTCTGTTGCAGATCTTGGTGTCATCTGCAAACAGACAAGCCTTACCCTCTAGTCCATCTGCAAGGTCACTAATGAAGATGTTGAATAGGACTGGCCCCAGGACTGATCCTAGGGTACCCCACTTGTGACTTGCATCTCTTCTGACTGTATACCATTTACTACCACTCTCTGTTTTCTGCCAGTCAACCAGTTTGCCACCGTTGACCAACTTCAGCCCACCCGAGCCTACCTAGCTTGTTTATCAATCTTCTATGTGGAACAGTGTCAAAAGCTTTGCTGAAGTCAAGGTAGGCGACATCAACTGCTCCCCTTGGTCCACCACTCTGGTTACCCAGTCAAGAAATCTATGAGATTAGTTTGACAGGACCTTCCTTTGTAAACCCATGCTGCCTTGGATCCCATGCCCCTATGGATTCCAGGTGTTGCACTATCCTTTCCTTAAGGAGTGCCTCCATAATCTTGCCCACTACTGAGGTAAGACTGACGGTCTGTAGTTCCCGCCTCCTCCCTGCTACCACTCTTGTGAGTGGGATCACATGAGCCCTTCTCCAGTCTTCTGGGACCTCTCCTGTGCTCAGAGACTCACTAAACAATTCTGCTATGGCTCTGCTAGTTCCTCCTTTAGCTCCTTAAGTACCTGGGATGTATGCCATCAGGTCCCATTGCTTATCCACCCTGGGCTTGGCAAGCTCTTTGGGACCCTTTCTTTTGTGAAGGGAGTGTGCTCACCTCCCTCCCCCCTGTGTCCATGATGCTGAGCTGTGGGCCCTGCCCTACCTTCTCTTCAGTAAATACTGAGCAAAGTATCTATTTAGGATAGATGCCTTTACAGGGTCCTCCTCCTCACATGCTCCCTTTTCTCCATTAAACAGCAATACCCCTCTGGACTTTCTCCTTTCACTAATGTATCTATAGAAAGTCTTGTCACCTTCTTTTACTGTTCGTGCTAGTGTTTCCTCAGTTTGGGACTTTGCCTGCCTTACTGCCTACCTGCTTCCCTTAGGGGCAGTTTGGTATGCCTCCCTATCTTCATCCCGCTGTGTTCCCTTATATTTTCTGAAGGCCAGCCTTTTGGCTCTGACCTTTTCTGCTACTGTATTTGAGAACCAAAGTGGTTTCCGTCTTCTTTGCACTTCGTTTTCTGTCTAACACAATGGGATGTTGCTTCAAGTATTGTATCCTTAATGCTTGCCCACTTTGCCTGTACCTCCTCACCTGTGTTTCTTTTGCCAGGGCTAACTCAACTCTGTTGGCCATCTTATCAAAGTCAGCTCCTCTGAAGTCCCATATTTTGCCTTGGAATGGGATGATTTAGATGTAGTAGCCAAATTGAACCATACCATGTGATGGTCACTGGCCCCCAGGTGACCTTCTACCTGGAGATCTGTGATCCCTTCTTTGTTAGTCAGTACTAGATCTAGGATAGCCCTGTCTCTTGTGGGTTGCTGTACCAGTTGTTTGAGGCCCTCCCCCTGCAGGGAATCCACTATGAGTCTAGTTCTGGCAGATGCTCCTGTTTCTATCATATCCTCTCTTTCAGTGAGTACATATTGAGGTCCCTTAATTTCACCTCACAAGTCTTGTGTTGCAAGCTCTGTACCATCTCATTCGCCCTTCTCTGGATTTTAATATCGTTATGAAGGTGCGACTTTCAGAACTGCATACAGTACTCCATGTGAGGCCTGACCATGGTTTTATTTATATAATGGCATCACTATCTCCCTCCTTATGCTGGTGATCCCCCTGCCAATGCACCTCAGCATTTCACTGGTCCTCCCAGCTGCCTTACCCCTTTGACAGTTTCAGGTCATCTGAAATAAGAACCCGAAGGTCCCTTTCCTTCTTTGTGACTGTCAGCAGCCCCCCCCCCCCCCCCCCAAAAAAAGAATCCTATAGCTTTCCCCAGGGTTTCTGTGTCCCAGATGCATAATTTTGCACTTTTTTGAATTAAACTATAGTTGTCAGTCCTGAAAACCATTTTTCAAGCTTCCCCAGGTCCCTTCTCATTTTCTCCACCCCCTCTGGGGTATCCACTGTCTTGCAGATCTTGGTGTCATCTGCAAACAGGCAGACCTTTCCCTTCAGCCCTTCTGTAATGTCACTAATGAAGACATTAAACAGGACTGGCCCCAGGACCAAACGCTGAGGCACCCCACTGGTTACCCCCTCTCCCCAGACTGCACCCCATTTACCACCACTCTCTGCCTCCTGTCTGTTAGCTAGTTTCTAACTCAGTTTACCACCTGTTCCCCCATGCCCAGCCTACTCGGCTAGTTTATCAGCCTCCTATATGGGACAGTGTCAAAGGCTTTGCTTAAATCAAGGTAAGCATCATCCACTGCCCCACCCTGATTTACTTCCTTTGTCACCCAGTCAAAGAGATCAACCAGATTTGCCTGACATGATCTCCCCACTGTGAATCCATGTTGCCTATGGTCCTGAGCTCTGATGGCTTCTAGATGCCCCGCTATCTTTTTTTAAGCAGTGTTTCCATGATCTTCCCTAATACTGAGGTGAGGCTGACCTGTTTATAGTTCCCCACCTCCTCCCTAGTGCTGGGTTTGTATAGCGGGACCACATGTGCCTTCCTCCAATTATCTGGTACCACCCCTGTGTTGAATGAGTCAGTGAACATGGCTGCCAGAGGTTCTGCTATCTCCCTTCACAGTTCACAGTTCTCTTAATATTCTTGGGTGTATGCCATCTGGCCCCATTGCTTTGTCCATCTTCAATTTAGTCACCTCCTGCAGGATTCTTTTGCCTGTGAATGGACTATTGTCCACCTCTTCACGCCTTCGCAACTGCCGTGGCCCTTGCTCCTCCCCCTCCTCTGTGCATACTGAACAGAAAGACACTGTGAATGTCTTGGGGGGGGGGGGCACATGACAGTCCTTGGGCATGGTGCTATCCCTTCCAAATACCTAAACAGCACATATAAGCAAGGAACATTCGGCATTGACAAATGCTCATCTGGCATTTGACGCTGTAGATCACACATGCTTGTTGGTTAGACTCGAGCTCAGAAGTCTGTCCGGGACCATTTTGCAGTGGTGCCAGTCATTCCTCAGCAGAAGACAGCACTCAGTGGTGCTCAGTTCTTACCAGTTGTGGCTGGTGACACTGGACTGCAGAGTCCCCTGGGTTCTGTGCTTTCATCTGGGTTCATCCTCCTATCACCACTCTTGCATATGCTGCTGAGAAGTATTATAAGGCGTTAGTGGGGTTTCACTTTTATGCAGCTGACACCCAGCTGTATGTATACTTTGTTCCTGACAGGACATATTGGATGCTGAGATCAGAACTGTGTGGAGGAAATCAGGCTTTGGGTGGCTTACAGTTGGCTGCTGGCCCTAAACCCCACCAAGACCAAGTTGTTGTTAGTGAGAACTGAAAAGCAGGTATCGTCTGTTCGCAGTGGCCTGAGTCTCACCTCCTTGTGGGGGGATTCACATTCAGGTAGCAGGGAAAGTTCACAGCCTAGAAGATGTTCTTGACAGTGTCTTTTGTAGTCAGGAACTGTTTTTACCATGTTAAGAATGTTGCCAGACTGCAACCTCTGCTTTATTCTTCTGATCTGGTCACCCTAGTCAGTGCCCTTGTTTTCTCTCATCTTGACTACTGTTGTGCTGTACAAAAGCTTGCCCAGGGGTCCGTTGCATCACCTGCAGCTGGTTCAGAATGCAGCAGCAAGGCTGCTGACCTCTGTTTGAAGACCAGATCATAGTACTCCCTTGCTACGGGTGTTGGGTTGGCTGCCATTTATGTGGCATATTGTTTTCCGGGTGCTTTTTGTTGTATACAAAGCCTTGAACAGGCTGGACCCCCAATACCTCAGTGTTCTTCTCTGTCCTCATGCGCTATCCAGAAACCTAAGATCCAGGGGGCAGGCCTTGTTGAGGGTGTCACCGTCCTGTTTGAAGTCCGCTGGTGATCAGGTTTTCTCAGCGGCTGCTCAGTCCCTTTAGAATATGTTACCTGAGGAGATCTGCATCGCTAGCTCTATACAGGCCTTAAAAGCAGGCTTAAACACTGCCTACTCCAGTTAACCTTTGAATAGCCAGCTGAATGGTTCTTCATCATTTCTCTGAAGTATTGAATTGTAAAATGACTTTTTTTTTTTTTATTGTATGTTTTGTTGTTTTATTGATGTTCTACTTATGGCTTGTACTATTTAAGTCTTTTTAAGGTAATATGCAGGAGTCCGAGGTAGAATAAGATACAATAATAATATTATATAATAAGAAAAAGAATACAATGCTTACAGAGATCTCACATTTTTCTTCTGTCAGCCATTTATCCCATTTGTTTTTAAATATTTCAACAGTGTTACAGTTAACAATTTCAGAAGGTTGTGACAGGGTTGAATAAGGCCCTGCCCTATTTGTTATGCAGAAAGAGTTTAAACGCAATGGTCTGTTCTAGCCTCTCCTTTTGTCGCTTCTCTGTCTGATTGCGCAACCAAATTTTCTTGAGACCTAGGAACTGATCACTCCGGTTTCACAATTCTCCGCCCTCTCGCTATCTCTCTGCCTTCCCTTACTATTTCTGTCTTTTCTACCCCCTTGCATATCTGCGGGTATAAAAATATGTGAATCTTTATGTGGAAATGTCACTGATACTGGGATCCCTTTGTTTAAAACTGTATATAGTTATACTGTTGAAATGATTGCAAAAAGCTATTTGGAACTCGGGGTAAACTTGAGATGCAGTTTTTAAGCCCTGTGCAGAGTTGTCAACAAACGGTCAGTTCTAGGTAACTGTTGTAACCCCCACGCCACTTTTGGCAAGTTGGCACCCCATTACAAGAACTAGTACCCACATATGGCATGCCATTTACTTTTGGCAGAAATACTCAGATTGGTACCACTCCTAGCTTTTAGAGTATGTACCAGGCTCGTTATCTAAAGGAATAGGGTGGGGGTACAGTTACCAAAATTAACCTTTGCATTTACAGCCAGGTCCAGGGGAGAGTATGCTAGACCTAACTGCTGAGGGGGCCCCAATATCTCCACACAGAAAACAATGACAGAATGTCCAATGCAGCAGCTGGGATTGTGCAGTATGGCTTCATTCACAGATGTTACGAAAGCACAAGTGGACCCCCCAAATGGTTGGCCATGGCAAACAAGTACAGTCTTTTCCAGACACTCTTTTTGCTAGGCAGTACAGTTTTCCACAGAAACATCTCTATCCATGGTGTATGCTTGTGGGCTGTTGCCACACACCTTGAAACATCTCCTGTGGCAATGGCCTTTGCCGAGGGAAACCTGGCACCCCTCAACAAACCAGCTAGCCCTGCCTTGTAGACTCTGGATGGCGTTCCTCCCACCCTTTTCTCCAACTGACAGTCTCTGCCATTTCTTGAGGGTTACACCAAACAAGCCTCCATTTCCCACTGAATTGCTAAAGACTCCAACTTTAAAGTGACACCAAACTGTATGAGGGGTCCTGACAGGTGTGATCTAGCCTTATCTTGGGCACACACGCTTCAGCCAACTCCCTAATGAGATAGTGTTGTCAACACCTGTACTCGCACATTTTGTTGCTCCTTCCTTTAGGCATGGAAACCACCCAGAAAGCACCCTTTTTCCATGGTAGTGTGTCAGAAATTCTTACACAGACATCCTTCACAAAGGCAGCAGTACACACTATAGGATCTTCGGGGGATTGCCTCTTGGATCCACTGAATTGACAGTCCCTCTCACTCCCCCTGGAGTGAAATCAAGGAATCCTGCTGAAAAAAGATCTCCACCACTTCACTGGCAACTGTAGATTTAATCCAAACTAGGGTGAGAAACTCAGGGCTCTCGGTGACAGAGCCCCAGCTGGCAGACCTCCTGCCACTCTGACTTCCAAACTCGGACAAACTGAACATTCTAAACTTCCCCTGAGCAGCTGACTCAAAAATGGCTATGCTGCTGTGAGAGTTCTAAATGACATAATCATTCCCACTCAAGCTAGCTGAGTAAACAATGATGTAATTACGTAAAAAAAAAAAAAAAACACTTTAATGAGATCCTTACCAGCTGCCTTTTCACCTGCCTATAGACTAGTACTAATGGGATTCTAGTAACCCCAGGGGACTGGGTGGTTACACTGTGTTCTTTTTGCTGCACCTGCATCGAAACTGACAAGAACATTCTGTGAGAAGCAGGCTGTCTTAACGAGTTCCTAGACAAACATTTATAAAAAGAGCAGCAGTGTTTTTGCTAGAGAGACAAGGAGAGTGAGGGGCTGAAACTTGGAATTAAGAGAGATCCTCAGAAGGACTTGGTTTTCTTTGTTTGTACTGCCTTTGTAAATAGTTATACTGAGTATTTTTTTTATTTTTGATGTTATTGAGAAAAACAAAACGCTAAACTGTTCCTGGTTGTCCTGACCTGTGCCTCAATGACAAGGGTAACATGTTCCATATATTTACAGCCTTTGTGAGTAAAACAGTTTCCTGGTGCTTGTTCTGAAGTGCAACAGTTCAGTTTGTTTATTATGCTCCCTTAAAAATATATTGTCTCTGTTCTCACTTAAAACTTAAGCTTTCAAACAACTCCTTATCCCTGTGAATATTAAACTGTAATAATAAACCACCCCAGTTCACTTCTGCTTGAGGCTGTGTAACCCTAAACATTTAAGTTTATTATCATATTACTGATTTTAATACCCCTTATCATTTTAGTTGCTCTGTGCTATCTCTTTCAATTTTTATGTTATCTCGTATTGTCAGCCCAGGTCGGTCTTATGTACAGTACAGAAAAAATAATTACATCTTTGGATCTAGGAGAGAAATGTCTCTAATGTCTTTATTAAATGATTTTTTATTTTCATGATAAATACTGTTTACTTGTTTCTCATGTTCTGGACCCCTGGAACAGCTTCCCAGTGGAAGTGGTGGGGGGCTAAAACAGTTACTGGTTTCAAGAATGCAGTGGACAGTAACATGGGTATCGTCAAAACTGGTAGGGAAGTAAACCTAGAGCCCAAACAGGATCTAGAGATTCCATGGGGGGCAGAGGCTGGTGGGGTTTAAATTGGGGGAAAAAGGCATACTGGATGGGCAAGGTGGTCCTTACCTGCTGTCAACATCTGTGTTCCTCACAAACTGTTGTCAGTCTGATATTATTCTGGCTTGCTTTTCCTTACCCAAGTGCATCACTGTACACTTGTCACTATTATTAAAAACACGTCCCATTGTTTTGGTAAGTTTACTTGTTTGTCTAGGTCTCTCAGTTTGACTGCCTCTAGATAGCATTAACTTTACCACCCATTTTGTATCCTCTGCAGATTGGTTACAGATGTTCTTTATATCATTTCCCAAGTCAGAGATACAGTCCAAATAAGACCAGTCCTAGAACTGAGCCCTGAGCACCCCACTCGTAACTAAGCCTTCTGTTGATAAATTACTTTTATTTTAATCATTTGAGTATGAACTTGTAACCAATTGGATACCCATAAAATTAATCTGTTAATACCAGTTTTTGTTAGTTTTTCCACCAGCTTACTGTGATTTTCTTGCTGAAGTCTGAGAAAATGTCCACTAAAATTTCCCTCATTCAGTTCTTTGCTTACAGACTCGTAGAATGTTAAAAGGCTTGTTATGCAAGCTCTTTCTGCTTTAAAGCCATGTTATAGTTTATCATTAATGCTTATCATCTTATAGTCTTCTTTTTTTCTTCCAATCTATATTAAATACATCTTTCCATTAACTTTTATGCATGGGTGCTCCGAGCTTTGGAGGGGCACCTTTAATAAGTGGAATATACAAAACAAAAAGGCTGAAAACATACGAAATTGCCAGCAGATAAAGGCTTTATGGTCTAGCAAGTCTGCTCAGTTGTGCAGCTAGCAGCCCTTATACTGTAGCTGCCCCTCCAGTGACCTTTACCCTGTCCCATCCCCTTTTGAAGCAGCCCACTGACCTACAGGATACCACTTCCTCTGGCAATGCGTTCTAACCAGACACCACCCTCTCCGTAAAAAAAAAAAAAAATCTCTCCTCATTTCCCTCCTGAACCTTCTCTCTTCCGATCTCGGATCGTACCTTCGAGTGTCCCTCCCCCTCCTTAATTTGACAAGCCCCTCCGTGCCCGTCTTATTTATTCCCTTCATGTACGTGAAGGTCTCGTTCATGTCCCCCCATCCCTCCTCTCCTCCAGGGAGCACATGTTCAGTTCCCTCAGCCTGCTCTTGTAGGGTAAGTCCCCCAGCCCCTGGATCATTTTTGTTGCCCTGCGCTGCACCCCCTCCAGTAACCTAATGTCCTTCTTTAGGTACGGTCACCAGAACTGCACGGGTACTCCAGGTGTGGTATAACCAATGACTTGTATAGCGGCAGGATTACCTCCCCTCTCCTGGAGGATATGCCTCTGGCAATACAACCCAGCATCCTGTTGGCCTTTGCAGCTGCCTTTCTACACTGAGTTGTTGAAAAGCAGCATGTGCATCTCTTGCAGTATTTCATTGTCTCCATGACACAGCGTGTGCTTCTTAACTGAAGTTCTGTCTGCGACTTTACCATACAGTGTTCATTTTTAAATGTGTTTCTGTTTCTTTCTGCACCAGGACTGCTGCATTTAGGTGAATTCCTCATTTTCAAGAGGGTCCCATGGGGGCTGGAACAGGAGGAGCAGTTGCAGCATTACATACATAAGGTTATACATGAGTCTGCACAATCATTTACTCAGCATACAAGTATACAATTAGTGCAATTTGTAACATGGGTTGAAAGATAGGAGGGAAATAGAGAAATGACATTGGTCTAAACGTACCAGCTGACCGAAAACGAGCGGTGATTAATCCACCAGTAGAGCCCGCTTCTGCGCTACCAATTTCAGCCACAGGAGAAAGCAAATGTGCAGAATCCCAATAATAATAACACACAGGTGATATCGGGGACAAGCGAAATGATGTATGTCTGGGGAGGAGGCCGGCACAGCAAGCAATCGTAGCGACGGTCAGCAAGTACACACAGATGGTGGTAGCACGAAGTAGCTCCAAGCTTGACCCGAAGTAACGGACTAGGAGTCAGCATGTGTAACCGTCGTGTCGGACGGGCGCAGCGACAAACAGCACTGAAAGAAACTGCTCAGCATGACATGTCTTGTAGATCCTGACCAAAAATGTAATGTTGCCAGTAGCGCCGCACAATAGATAGAAATAAAAACATCAGTCCCATGATGCAGTACTGTGAGCAATCTCCCTGATGTAGCAACGAACGGTAATACGGGAAAACCGTCGCTCGGGGGAAAAAAAAAAATAGAAGTTGTACAGTGCAATGTAATGTAAGCACTTGTACGAAATGTGTGCATACTACATAAAACCATGTCACCCGTGGAACCTGAACGCGCATGCTGTTACAGCGTCGGTGTAAGAAAAGTAGCAACCTGCAGTATGTTTTATGCACACCACTAAACGATCGCCACAATTCGTTAGTCGTTCTCCATCTTATGTCACAGTAACAATACTTGGCTCCCACTTGCCATGTTACAAGTGCATTGATCACCTCCAGCGTTGGGCTCTACCGGTGGATTAATGCCCCGGTGGGTGGTTGGAAGCACTCTGCCTGCTGCCTCGTGCACCAACCCCCCCCCACCCGGGCATTAATCCACCAGTAGAGCCCTCCTCTGTTGGTGATTAATGCTTACTTAATAGTGAACTTTGACCTTATGTAATAGTCAATAATGGTTCATTTGAGTTCACTTCCAAATCTGGGAATGCTGCAGGTGGTGGAAATAGTGTCCCATGAGATGCTCTCCGCTTTTAAGAAAGTGTGATCTTTCACACTGTCTGATTTATTCCCCCCTCAAGCCCAGGAATAGCATGGTCACACCCAGTGGAAAAACTTGAATTGGTGGCAGGGTAGGTTCTAGGGTAGGATCCTAGCTATGTGCTGTAGGGTGGCATTGACTCACTTTTGGAATTTCGGGGGGGGGGTAGAAAAGCTGGAAAACTGAGGTTAGATTATGTCTACCACTTCCTTACTCACTGGGCCCAGACCTTTGGATGTCGTACAGTTGACCAGAGAGTCAGGTATGCGATGTTGCCTTGACTTCTAAAGTAGGCACAGTTCAGACAACTGAAGGAGGTGCAGTTGGAGGCTAGGTGGGAGTAAAAAAGGAAATTGGGGGGGGGGGCAACCTACAGGACCTGCTGTATGTAGTCATGTTTATGAATCTTTAAGTTTATGTAATAAGTCAGTAAATATTTAAACTAAATCTTTGCTGTTTATCCTTATGCTAGTGCCACTTGCAGAGAGAAGACTGCTGGATGTGAAGTTAGGAGAGCTTCCTTCCTGGGTTGGTCACCGGGATTTCACCCCCAATGGGATTCTTGGAGCTGTCCGCAGAGGTGAGTGATGAAAAGCATTTTGTGAGGCACGATTGCCCATATGTAAAGTTTAGCATTGCAGCTCTGTTTAAATCAAGTAGGCCTTAGTTCTACGCCACCCTAGTTTCTTTAGCCACTTAAATTACATATCTACAAAAAATACCCATAATAAATAGGTGGAAAAGCTTTTGTCTTGTGACAAGGAAGAATAATTGGAGGGGGGAGTAAAATGTTGTGAATGGCATGTCCGCTTTAGTGTGATCATCATGATTTACATGCACTGCATGCTGTCTTTTTTTTTTTTTTGGGTGGGGGGGTTTCACAGACTTGGCCACAAAAATCTTTTTTTTAACACTGGGAACCTTTTGGGATCGTAAGGGCTGTTCAGCACATTGTCACAAAAGGCACAACCCTGCAGAGCATTTTTTCTTGCAGCAGCCAGTGGCACTGTATTGTTTTCAAAAATCACCAGACCGGACAAAAATTCTTTTTGTTGTGCAGCTGCAGTAATAATGAGTAGCAGCGCAAGCCCTGCATGTGGAGTGTGTAACACAGAGTTCCCCATCTGCATTTCATATATATCAATAGAAAAGTGCTCCCACGCCTCAAAATAAATCCACACACTTCAGAATAAATTAGGTGAGTGGGTTATGTATACAGTGCAATGCAGAAATGAGTTTGTTTCTAGCTAGAGAATTGTTGAAGTTGGTGCTTCAGTGTCTTTCAGAAATGGTCACTTCACCCGTGCCTGCCATCTTTGTCCCCCTGTTCAACATGACTTGGTTGCCGTGTCAAACCTCTGCACCGTCTGTTATATGTCGTCTGTTCTGCCTGTAAAATGTCAAAAGTTCAAATTTAAAAAAAAGTGTGAATAGCCGTATTAAAATGAGCGCTCCTTTTATTATTTTGGATGCTAAAAAAAAGTGTTAAAACAGGCACAAGTTTGGTGGAGGGAGTATCTTACAAGAAGGGTGATACGTGCAACCTAAACTAGAATAATAAAGAATATGCACTGCTGCTTTAATTTAGACAGTCCAGGTGAAAAAGGAACGGATCCCCAGATGACTCTGCTGGTCTGGTCAGACTTCACTAGTACTAAATAGTGGTCTTGGTGGCCTTGCTGTTGGGGTTAACAGAAGCTCTGATTAGCAACTGCAGTTCTCCTCCCTTCTCATTCTGTTATCTGTTCCATTTCACAGGTCACGACAGATTCTATAACAAGTACATCAATGTGCGGAAGGGCGGCATTGGCGGTGTCGCCATGCTGCTTGCTGGATACATAGTCATGAGCTACGTATGGGAGTATGATCACATAAGTAAGTAGTGATGTAGGAATGTGGTAGGACTAAATGCAGTGACAGGACTGTGAATATCACAATATGACAAAATTGTCTTGTCAGGTATTTGAGTGTAAAAATTAAACACTGTGGCCCGGATATTCAAACTGCGCCATTCTGAGGCGCAAGCCCTTGCGCTGCGCAAAATAGTTGCGCAGGGGTCTGGCCGGGGCGATATTCAAAGGAGTTGCTTCATTGAGCAACCCTGAATATCACCCCCAGCCACAGCCATCGTGCATAGCGCAGTGGAACTGCGCCACCGCAGGTTGTCAGAGTTGAGCATTAAACTTGCGGTGGCGCAAGTACCATTGCGCCATGCGCAAATTTCCAATATTCAAAAGGTGACATGCAAATGGGGCCATAATTCATGCAAGGCACAGGGGGTGCCATTTGCATGTGATTATGGCCCCATTAGCATGTAGGTGCGCCGATCCCTGAGGACTTGCGCCTGGCCGCCCTCCCAGGCAGCAGCCGTCGGGGACCGACGCACCCTGCAGACCGATCGTGGGCAGTATGTATGCAGACAACACCCCCCAAACATCTCCCGATGCCCGATCGCGGGCAGTATGTATGCAGACAACACCCACCCCCAAACATCTCCCAATGCCCGATCGCTGGCGGTATGTATCAAGACACCTCCCCAAACAGCTCCCAATGCCCGATCGCGGGCAGTATGTATCAAGACAACCCCCGTGCCGATCGCGGGCAGAGATATAAAAAGCCCCCAACCCGAATATCTCCCTGGTGGTCAGTGGACACGTAATGCCCGATCGCGAGCAGAATGTCCAGTGACAACCCCCAAACATCTCCCTGGTGTCTGGTATTTTCCCCCACCCGCGAGCCCCTCCACCCGCTCCCCGGCCCGGCATCGCAGCCCCGCCGTGGCTGTCCGGTGGGGCTGCGCCATTGTCTAGCTCTGCACAATGGGCGGCAGCCCTACCGGACAGTCAGCGTGTGGGCGGCAGGCGGGTGGGATGCTGCCGGGGAGGGGCTTTGTGGGTGGGTGGTAGGGGGACACTAGACACCAGGGAGATGTTTGGGGTTGTCATTGACATTCTGCCCGCGATCGGCATTACGATCCACTGGACCACCAGGGAGATATTCGGTTGGGGGTTTTACATCTGCCCGCGATCGGGCACTGGGGGTTGTTTTACATTCTGCCCGCGATCGGGCACTGGGGTTGTTCACGCTCTGCCCGCTGATCGGGCACTGGAGGGGTTAGTCTTGATACATACTGCCCGCGATCGGCATCGGAGCTGTTTGGGGAGGTGTCTTGATACATACTGCCCGGCAATCGGGCTGGTGGGGGGGCACAGGGACTGAGTTGGGGGCCAGCCACGGGTGGCAGCTGCTGTGTTGCGCCCTGCAATACAGCAGCTCACCTGTGGGTGGCCCTCAACTTGATCCTTTTTTTTTGGCTCAAAATTGTGCAGGTGCAGGTTGGGGGTTGCGCCTGCACAACTCTGCACAGCCCGACTGAATATCGGGTTGTGCAGTTTATGCATGGTTCCTCCCCCTCATGTTGAGCATGCATTCATTTGCATTGCGCTGTTGCTCAGCCTGTTTTCAGTGGCGCAACTGCCTCCTGCTGAATATCACAGAATGGCGCAATGTAGGACTTGCGCATGTGCAACCCTGTTGCGCATGGAGCAACCCTTTTTAATATCTGGGCCTGTGAATAAAAACTACACAAATCTTGAAAAAGGAAAAAAAAGAAAAAATAATTGGCTAAACATTGTCTATAGCTGTCACCTGCTATGCATCTGATTTCACCCGGAAGTGGTTATACAGTTGCTTCTTACAAGATTGCATGCAGAATACTGCACGTCACTCCTGTTGCTTCTCAGATTCAGTTAAGTATCACAACAATTGCTATGCAAACATTTTTGATTAAAATGTTCCCTCTGAATATAGCGCAGCATGATGTACAGTAATAAACTGTCCTTTTACCCTGCACTGCTCAGACATTGTCTCATCGGCTGTGACTGAGATTCCTGAAACATTCTCCTCCACCCCAATCAGATTTTCACTTTTTCCTAATATCAGGGGGGATATAAAAATACCGTATATCAGTATAAATATTTTTTACCCAGATGTGATATTCAACTTGCTATCATGACAGGATTGTTTCTGGACCTGGTGCCTGGATGGGTCACATCATGCATTTGAAGGGGGCAATGTAACCTAAATTAGACTGTAAAAATAGATGCAGGCGACGAGAGTGTGAAATGCCCCGGTCCCTCCATCCCTCCCCACACACACACACACACACCTCCCACTTTCCTACCAACCTGGTAGGATAAGTTTAATTTTCTCTTCCAACCATCATATCAGTCATGGGAGTAACCTTGGGGGTCCATGGGAATCGTGAAAAATGTAGAAGTTGGCCAAATGACTTCATGCTAAGCCAGTTTGATGCACCCCATGTGCTGGTTTGTAACACTCTTTGAATAACAACATTTCTAATTTCAAATCCCATAGTGCAGGCAACAGGATCTTTGCAGCACACCAGTTACCAAAAATGCAGTCTGTCAGATTCCAAGCTGCTATTTTGTGTCCTATAATCAGAAGCAGCATTTTTGTGTGTATTTTTTGTTAATTATTCGGTTCTGACCTTAAGTAAAGATTTTTATTGAAAGAAAAACATTTTTGAAAAAAAAAATGGCTTGCATGAAAGAGCAATTCAAACATTGGTTTAAAAAAACAAACTAAAAATTGAGTAATACAGTTCCCTGGAAAAGGATGTCTGTTAAGAGTGAACTTATTAAAGGATTAAAAAGGAAGCGGGGGGGGGGGGACGTGGGGGCCAGGGTAAGTGTAGTGACCCAGTGAGAGATTAAAGGGAAACTCGGTGTAGTTCCAAAACTAATGTATCAGACTGCTTCCAGTGTGCACTGTAACTAGTAATAGCAGTTATGTAACTGCTGTTACAGTGGGGTCAGCCACAGGAGAGGCATCCTGGAACTTTGTAGTGCTCTGCTCTCTAGTTCTGCATGTGACCAGGAGCTCCTGCCACTCTTGAGGACCGACCTTTCCGTAAATCTGTTGCAACAGTTCTATTTCTAAGCCTCATCTATCCTTTACTATTTCTAGTCCATAAGGTTGGCCACCTGTGTGCACCCCCTTCTCCCTCTCTTGACTATGCTATAGTGTCCTCTTTAATTTTCCTTTTCCCTCTCAGGTCCTCGTACAGAAAAGTTATTGTGGTGACCTCCAGATGTATGTAAAATAGGTTATGTTTATTGTTGTTGGATTTAGTATGTAATAGCACTATGTTATAAAATACCTTGATGTATATACCTTATGCTTATGAAACCTGTAAATGTTAAATACCATGGCACTAGGTGTTTTTGATAATGGTAAAAAGTATTAGGTGTCTTATAGAAATTAAGCTAGTTGTGCTATTTAAAATGCATGTAAATTGTTGTAAACTTAACAAGCTAGAAATGTCATTCTGATTTGCATATATCCCATGATGCATTGCATTATGGAAGTATGTATGATGTTTATAGCTTGTTTTGTTTTTCTTCTTTTTGGGCCCCTACTATGTAAGCAAATGAGGGCTTGCATAAGGGTTATCGGTACATCTTAGCTAGTGGATTGGATCAGAGTCAGTAGGTGTCATTCATAGTCTGTTGCTGCAAACTGATGTACTGAGGAAGAAATATGCCATTGCAAAAGGTTATTTCTTGTATTTTGAATAAACATCACACAGAGATTGTGTGTTGAACCTGAAGTTCGATGTTTGGTCCATCTGTTATCCCACAACCCCTCCACAGACTTGGTGTTTGAAGTGGGATAACTTGCTGGAAGCGTCTGGACTGGCTGAAGAGGCACGTTTTCTGGTGGATATCGCCCAGATATCCCAGGTGGACCAATGCACAGGAGCTGGCAGAGAAGAAAGCCTGTGGAGTTTGGCCCAGAACCATGGTTGACCGATGGAGAGAAACTGCTGCTTGGACTAGACTTGGGAGATTGGAGGAAGGCCAAGCCTGAAGACAACAAAGAGATGCAGGTCGAGGAAGACTGGAGGTGCAAGAGACAACATCCAGGAGGTGGAGACCCTGATGAGGATGGTCCACTGGACGAGTGGGCAATGGCTGGAGGCAGACCGACTATGCAGAGAGGTGAACACCAATGCCCGGTGCTCGAGAGGTCCCTGCTGGAGAGTTTGGACAAAGAGTCAGAGGAGGATTTTTCGTGGGCACAGTTTGAGGAGGACCCCCCCAACTGAGCAGAATTTTCCTTTGTTGTCTGTGTTCCTAGGATGTTTCATGTTGGAGGTCGGAGATACAAGTATGGAACTTGAATGTGAGGCCCCAGGTAAGACTGTGCCTAGTGATATTGTGCTGGGGTTGAAGACTCCAAGCAAGCAAGAAGAAGCCTATGAGGCTGAAGGGACTTTTTCTTGTATTGATGCAGCAAAATCTATTAACAGTATTGACTGGGGTATACTGCAGGCTAAAGATGCTAATATTGTCAAACTGTTACAATATGTTAAAGTTAAGGAGGGTACAGGTCATTTAAAAAAAAAATGTCACCCTTGGAAAAAAGGAAACTCTCACATAGATTACAATGTTTTAGATGGTAACAGATGGCTGAAAATAGCACAGTGATTTAAAGGATGTTTACTAAGACACCCAAGAGTTAAAAGGTTTAGGAACCTGCTGTTTAACATTGCAGGGTATTCAGCATGAGAGGTTCCTTGGGGTCCTGTAGGTTTCTATGGAGACCTGCCTGGGGATAAGATGACCACAGATTTGGGGTCATAGGTTATAAAAGGTTGAAATAGAAGAGTAGAAACTACTATTGCTCCTTCCACATTCCCGCAGACACTTTTTGTAAGACAGAGGGGTCAAGTTAGTTACAGGCAAGGCCAGAGGTGCCTCTGCAGTGGTCCCTTTCTGTAGGCAAAAGTGTAGCATGTTTGTTCATGGGGTGGGCCTGATGTCAAAGAAAGAGGTACCCAAGGAGTCTGAGGTGGTACATGTGTTATGTTTTTGTGAGTGAAAACATACAAAGAAGACGTGGGTGGAAAATGGACTGGAACCTGTGCTGGGGTAACACCTTGAGTGTCTACCCTCAGGTGTCTATATCTGTAAAAAGTGAAATGAATCAAGAGTCATAGTGGGTTTATGTAGAGGGGTTGAACCTAGGAATGGGCCCCTGCTTAAAACTGACTTGTCGGGTGGGGTTGGAGCAGGTAGTTACTCACCCCAGAGAAACTCTTTTCTATGGTACTGGACTTTACAGCTGTCCAGATTTTTGGTTAAGAAATATAACGGACTTTCCCTTAAACAAGGTGGGAAGGTACCGTTAGTCCCTGTTGAGAGATGTCCACTATGTTTATGATGAAATATTAATCGTTAATAGGGACCATGAGATGCAGCTTCTGAAGATGGATGGGTAGAAGCTCCATCCCTTCGTAGGATAGGAAGGTGGTAAGCAGTCTGCAATAACTGCTTCCCTCTTAAGGTGGGGGGTATGTGACCGGGAGCTCCTGCCACTCTTGAGGACCAACCTTTCCTTAAATCTGTTGCAACAGTTCTATTTCTAAGCCTCATCTATCCTTTACTATTTCTAGTCCATAAGGTTGGCCACCTGTGGGCACCCCCTTCTCCCTCTCTTGACTATGCTGTAGTGTCCTCTTTAATTTTCCTTTTCCCTCTCAGGTCCTTGTACAGGAAGGTTATTGTGGTGACCTCCAGATGTATGTAAAATAGGTTGTGTTTATTGTTGGATTTAGTATGTAATAGCACTATATTACAAAATACCTTGATGTATATACCTTATGCTTATGAAACTTGTAAATGTTAAATACCATGGCACTAGGTGTTTTGATAATGGTAAAAGTACTAGGGCCCAGATATTCATGTGCAGCTGGCGCTTTACAAAGAACAGGGTTGCCAAGTCCAAATGCGCCCATCTGCGATATTCAGCAGGAGGCAGCCACGCCCATCAGCACCAGGTTGCAAGAGAGCAATGCAATGAATGCATGCTCAACAGGAGGGAGGATCCATGCATAACCCGCGCAACCCGATATTCAGTCGGGTTGCGAGTTGTGCATGCTAACCCCAACCTGCGCTCGCGATGCTCGAGCCAAAAAGGCTTAAGTCGAGGGCCACTCATAGGTGTGAGCTGCTGCATTGCAGGGCGCACACAGCAGCTGCCACCCCTGGCTGGGCCCCCAACCCGCCTCCCTGTGCCCCCCACCAGCCCGATCAAGGGCAGTACAGGCACATGTCCCCCCCACACACATTGTTTCAGCCCCATCGCTGGCAGTACACGCGAACTTCATAGCCCGGACGCGGCAGTAGTTGTCCCGTCTTCATTTTCAATAGTCGACAAGGGCAGAACTCGTATTTCAGTGGCGATCGCGGCAGGTCGGGTTCTCCTCACCTTCTTCAAACCAGTGACGCATGATCGCTGGCAGAATGTCTGCAGACTTTCTTCAAATATCTTCCGGGCCTGGTGTCTTCACCTCATCTGATGAAGTTCCTCCATCCGCCTCGCAGCCTGGCGGGCGACAGCATCTCACGCCGCCGAGCCGATCAGACAGACGCTTGAGGAGAGTTATTAGACAGAAGTCGATAGTCAGAGCATGACAGTCCAGATTTGTGAATGATCATTCGCAAATCTGACTGTCATGTACGGGTATGGGCTGCACGCCTATTGGCTGTAGCTCTGCACCAATCGGGCAGCCCTCACCGGACAGTCAGTCGGGCGGGCGGCAGGCGGTGGATGCTGTCGCCGCCGGGCTGCGGGGGGGGTGGAGGGGCTTTGGGTGGGGGGGGGGGACACTAGACACCAGGGAGATGTTTGGGGGGGTTCTACAGACATTCTGCCCGCCGATCGGGCTTTACGTCCACTGGACCACCAGGGAGTTATTCGGTTGGGGAGGTCAGTTCTTGCCCGCCATCGGGCACTGGGGAGGGGGTTTACAGGTTCTGCCGCGATCGGGCTGTGGGTGATGTTGGGGGCGACATGTATGTGTTCTGCCCACATCGGGCTGGGAGGTGGGGGGCATAACTGTGATGCCCGCGATTGGTTGCAGTGCAAGTGTGCGCTGTCCCCGACGGTTGCCTGGCAGGGTGGCCAGAGCAGTCTCGGGATCGGGCGCACCTATGCAAATGGCATGCAAATGAATATAAAGAGATGCAATGGCCCCTGCGCCTTTGCATAACTTATGGCCCCATTTGCATGTCACCTTTGAATATCGGAAAGTTGCGCATGGCGCACTGGTGCACTTGCGCACACACTTAGTTGAATGCTCAACTCTGGCAGCTTGCGGTGGCGCAAGTTCCACTGCGCCATCGCAAGTGCTGTGGCTCAACATATTCAAAGGAGCTGCTCAACAGCGCAACTCCTTGAATATCACCCCGGCCACACCCCTGCGCAACTATTTTGAGCAGCGCAGGGGCTTGCGCCTCAGACTGGCGCAGTTTGAATATCTGGGCCTAGGTGTCTATTATAGAAATTAAGTTAGTTGTGCTATTTAAAATGCATGTAAATTGTTGTAAACTTAAAGCAGCAACACTACGGGAAAAAAAGTTGAGCTTTTTTGACAGTTTATTCCCTGTGCCCTGCTAATCATATACCTGGTACTTTCTCACTGGCACTGTATATCGCCGAGTAATTTGCTCAGTTATTCTCTGCTTTTGTTTACATGTCTGCCACCCAGCATGTTGCACTGGAACCCCCTCTGCTGCCAACTGCACATGTGAATGACTTGCAGGGACATCGGGAATGGTCAGCAGAGGGTCCCTCTGCTGGTTGCCAAAAGACGAGATGTGACTGGTACAAAAAATGCAGCTGAAATTAGTCAGCCGCCATATTTGTTGTAGCTCTACAACACTTCAAATAAACTGCAAATATCTAAAAAAAAAAAAAAAAAAAACATTTACAGGTATGGAAACTGAAACTTTGACCACATGCTTACAGCCGAAAAACAGAATTTTGATAGATCACTTCCTGATTTTGTAGTACTGCTGCTTTAACAAGCCAGAAATGTCATGGTGATTTGCATATATCCCATGATGCATTGCTTTATGGAAGTATGTAGTATGATGTATTTCTTTGAAACTTGATCTCTTGCCAATGCTTTTTGGGGTAACTTCTTTCAGTGATTCTGCATTGAGGTTCTTTGTTTATAGCTTGTTTTGTTTTTCTTCTTTTTGGGCCCCTACTAAGTAAGCAAATGAGGGCTTGCATAAGGGTTATGGGTACATCTTAGCTAGTGGATTGGATTAGAGATAAGTAGGTGCTGGCTAAGTGCAGAGAAAGGACACTGTTGCTGCAGAATGATGTACTGAAGAAGAAATATGCCATTGCAAAAGGTTATTTCTTGTGTTTTGAATAAACATCACACAGAGATTGTGTGTTGAACATGGAGTTCGGTGTCTGGTCCATTTGTTATCCCACAACCCCTCCACACTGCACTCCTTCCCTTGCCTAGTATAGGCAACAGTAACTGGCTGTTGTTCGGTTTGTCTGTTGCACTGATTATGATAATGACACTACAGTATGCTTGCTTTCTAGTTCAGAGGCCTCTGAGTGCCATTTGTAGAAGTGGAGGCACAATTAATAGTTTTCATTCTTACCACACTGAGCTGGAATAAATTACATTGAAGTTCTGCCTGGCATAGCTCCACAGCTAGGTTTTGGAGCGTAAAGAGGACCGCATTCTTTGCATTAACATGTTTTTAAGCTGTTCAAACTAAATTACTACAGTAAAAACAGGGACCTAACAAGACCGAGCAGCTACGTTACAAGAACAATTGTACTAGGGTCATGACTCAAAAGGGCACTTGGTGTCGGTGCACTTACCCGGTTACCAAAGTGAAACGAAGTAAACTAAAGTCAATTTGTTAGATGTGGGGAACATGCATGACAAGTCTCATACTTCATTCGATTTGTCTGTAGCACTGATTTATGAAGTTACTAGAATATCCTTGCTTTCTATTTCAAAGTCAGTGGGGTACCATTTTTAAATTCCTTTATTAAGTTGACTTCCGAGCGCAGTGCACAAGAAACTTATTAAGGTAGTAGAGTATTGCAGAGGTGTGGCAGTGTTGTGGCCAGTGCAGCGGACGCTGTAATGGGCACGTCCCTAGGCCACCAATTAATGCTGAAGATGCCAATGATGGCAGTTTCAGAGAGAGTGCCGCACTTGAAAGAAATCTGTCGCTGCAGTCGGGCAGTTTCTTCATTGCAGCGGCAGTCCCCCTCTCCCTCTCAACCAGGCACACAGCAGGACAACGGATTTAAATGTTGGCTCCCTCCCACTGCTGCTGCCCGCCCTGCACCCACCGTTCTCCATCCCCTGCTGACATCGAGGTGCTCAATCCCCTGTCAGCATGTATTCTCCCATTAATGTAGCACACTGGAGCCACCCCAGTGTGCCATCTTCTTTGATGTTTCCGACAACTGGATGCCCACTACGGTGTCGGATTCGCTACCCTGTGTTCTCAGCCGACCTCGGGTGCCCAATCCCCAGGTCGGCATTGACTTAGTACTCTTGGCACTCTGGGAGCCCACCCCAGTGTGCCAAAATCTGCTTTGTTAATATCTGACCTGTAAAAAGAAAACAGTCCCATGATGTGTGGTGTTTTAAACCTGAAAAAAAAAAAAAAACACTGTCGCCGCGTTCCATGACCCCTCCCCCAACCCGCACCCTCCCTCTGTACCCTACCTTCCCCACCCCTCCTTTCACCCATACTTAACATCCAGAGGTCAGGAGCAGCAATCTCCTGTGGACCGGAACACGCCTGCACTCTTCAAAGACAAACCGGAACTGGAGAAATGACGGTAAGCCCCATAATGGCAGTCAGTGGGGTCTAACTTGGTTGATATCTCAGCCAATTTCTGGAGTTTTGGTCCTAAATATTTTTAACATGGGGTTCTTGGGACCCCACCTTGTGAACACTGGCACTGTCATTTTGTTTCTTGGTCCCAAAAGGTGATTTCATGGTCGCTGCGCGGAATCGCCTTTCGGGACCAATTAACAAAACAGTGCCACTGTTAATGAGGGGAGGTTCCAAAAGGCCATGTTGAAAATTTGGTGAAAATATTCTAAAAAATGACTGTGTTATGAGCATGTGTTGCACAGTTTCTGCGCACACTCGTAACTTCGCCACTTTTCATGTTTTCACTCCAGATTTTCAACATTGCCATTTCTTCACACCCTGCCCAAATTGTGTTTTTGCACCTGTGGTGCTGAATGGTACACTCGCTGTGTGAAATCACCTTTTGGGATTCAGTAACGAAGTGACACTGCCACTCTTCACGAGGTGGGTCCCAAAAAGCCCATGTTGAAAATTTGGAGCAAAAATACCAACAGACACCAGGGGCGTTGGGGATTCCAACCGTAATGCCCACCCTGTATAGACTGACAGGCATTGGGGGGGTGACTTGGGGTCCTCGGCCGTAATGCTTGCGCCATTCCACCCCTACCCTGCAGCCACTGACAGGCATTGGATGTGCCTTGGGGTCTTCGGCGCTGACGTTCACCCCATTCTCCTATACTGCACCCATCTCGGCTTATTTCTTTATGGAATGGGATGAGCATAAGGGCCGAAGACCTCAAGGCACACTGCAACACTTATCGGTGTCTGCAGGGTGGGATGAGGTGGAATGACGTGAGTGTTGTGGCTGACGACCCAAAGGCACTCCCCTAATGCTTGTCAGTCTCTGCAGGGTGGGGGTTGGCGTTACTTCAGTACTTCACTGCCATTCCTATTATGCATCTCTCTAACTCCTGCACTACCAATGCCAGCAAGCAAACATTCAGCATTTGACGTACCTCCACAGCTAGGTTTGTTTTGGAGCTTGAGGAGAAGCAAGTTCTTTGCATCAGCATATTGTTAAGGTGTTCAGAACTATATTACTTACAGGAAAAACAAGGGCCTAACAAAATCGACCAGCGAAATCACAAGTGCCACAGCAAACTTGTTACACGCCTTTGTTAAAGGGCAACGCTCATGACAGCCCCATGCTTTAATGTGGGGCTGCCCCTAATGTAGCACTTATAGTGTAAAACATACATTTTTACCTAATTTAGCTTCTAAGTACTTAATAGTTTTCTGGTTGATCGTGCCATCCAGTATCTTATGGCAAGTGCCACATCCCAGAATCCCTCACAGCTCATATCACAGCCAGGGATCAGCCACAGGAGATCTGACTACAAGTTGTTGTATTCAGAGCTATGAATGATTCCATTTTGCTGGACAGCAGTCCTACAGCCTTACCAAGACTAAGTAATGGTTGCATAGGCTATACTTTGTTTCAGTAGGGCAGTGGGACCAAGAGCTGGCAAAATGGAGTGATTAATACACTGATAACTGGTTTCTAGTAGATCTCCAGCACCTGATCCCCAGCTATGATGTCGGTCATGGGAGATTCTGCAGTGTGCCTCTGGTGGCACTTGCTATAAAATGCTGGGCAGGAGGGATGGCAGGATCAACTAGAGTACTTAGAAATTAAATTAGGTAAAATTTAAGTTTTGTATTAAAAGTGCTAATCCAGGGCAGCTCGACACTTGGGTGTGTGGCTTTTCATTAGATATGTTCAGCTTTAACGAGGTTGTTTTGTTCCATACAAATTAAATCAAGTTCACATCTGCAGGACTCCAATCTGATATCACAACACAAAATATAACATTCAGGATATTTCGTTCCTTATCACTAAAGATATCTGCATGAAAATACGTATACTTCATGTGTCCTTGTTGCTTTTCCTCTCCTGAAGACATAATCCTCGCTTGTGGATAACAGAATTATTTCGATGGCAACAGGTTGTGATGTCATAAGCAGAGGATTATGACTTCATCTGGTATAAGCAATGTAAACAAGTGAAGTCTAAGGGGAAAGGATCCTTTTTTAATGAAAAGGTTTATTTACAGTTTTCAGTCAGGAACGGCACACTAATCTGTGATAGCTTGTTTCCAAGTGCGTCTTCGGGGTGGGTTACATGGACTTGTTTTTATTAATGGAGGATTGTTGGTCATAACACAGGAGAAACTCCGGTGCTCTTCAGTAGAGGGCACCAGGCTGTCAGTCTGACAGTATGGCAGATCTCTGAGTGAAGGAGGTGGCAGTAGCTCCAGGGGTGGGGGGAGGGCTTTCTCCCTGGCCTGGTGCCTATGGAGGTCCAACAGATACTGATACATGTTTCAGAAGTTCCCAAGAGAGAGACAGAAGATGCTTCACATGGTGATCTCACAGAACACATCTACACCTGAGTGGACCTTGAAGGAACAGTTGTTTTAAAAAAAAAAAAAGATGGATGCTAGAAAACAGGTACTTCTAGCTATGCTTGAAGAAGAAGAAAAAAAACGTACGAAAGAGAAAGATTAAAGCTGTGGCAACACAAACTGCAGAAACAGCAGCCTGCAGTATTGGACGTATTCACAAATGTATCTGACTCGAATATGGCCATGGAACCAACTGCTCAGTACGCAGTGGCTACTGCCCAGATGTCAAGAGGTGAGTTCAGTATGAGAAGGTACCAGCAGACCCAAAAATTTGGCTAAAGGGTCCTAGGGGACTGGATTTCAGAAGCAAGAGCTTGGTCGGTGCCTTGGCATTCAAAGGATAACATCAAGTAAAACCTTTCCAGATGACCATGGGGGAGTGGAAGCCTTACTGGGAGCTGGGCGAAGGGAAAAAATCCAGATAACAAGGGTTGGACATCAGATTCTTGGCCTGAACATCAGGTGCAACAGAAATGCCAGCAACTTCAGAACTGGATGTGGCAGACAGGAAGCAAGCTCAGACTCAAGACAGCTGAAACTGACAAGAATGCTGACGAGGCATCTGACAGCCAAGAGGTGAGCACTGTCGATTCGATTGTTCTCTGCCCAAACAAAACAAGGGTATCCCAATGTCCGAAACAAGTTCTGTGCCTCAAACTGGAACAGCATCTGTCTCACCTGTGCAGAGCCCAGAACACAGCACCAACCCTGTTTCTTCCCAGAGTATTGAGACTCCTACCCCTGCATTCATCCAAGCTGGTACAAGCTTCAGAAAAAATAAATATCACCCATTCTGGCACAGGTTCTCCAGTATCCTTCTCCCCTGCATTTTTGGGTGACTGGGGTACTTATTGGGCCGTCATTATGGATCAAGGTCCCTCTTCTGATTATGATCCTACTTCTGAACCTCAGGCCCAGGTTGCTGCTAGCAGAGACTGTTCCGTACACAGTAGCGTCCCTGCTGCTAACACCTCTGCATCTGATTCTCTATCCAAAGACAAAAGGCAGGCACCTCAGGAGGAGCCCCAAGTATACCAAGCTGTGCAAGAAAATACTAATGAGTCTGCACAACGGAATCGGGCCCCACAGGCAAATAATAGGGAACAGTCTAGAGAATGTGATGGTCAAAACCCTACAGGGGTGGTAATGGGGCCGATGGGTGTCCAGATCATGGAAGGCAGCAACTGGGGGAGGTTGGGAGAGGTGTCCTGGGGCACAGAACGCTGAGGCCCCTTTTACAATGTACATCTGTTTGCTAATTTGGGTGAACCCAGCTAAAAGGACAAAACGCAGTCCACCTTAAAAACAGGGGTGGTTAAGAAGACTAGCTGGACAGAGTCTCTGTGGTGAGAACACTGCTAAAAGAATAGTTTTTAGCAACAGATATTTATGCCTTAATTCGCATATCTAGTGACAGGCAGTTTGGCATTGGTTTCAAAATTCCACTGCTGCTTGAAAGATTTGGAACCAATATTAGGTCAGACTCTTCCCCACTTTGGACACCCTTTATAGCCATTCCTCTTACCAAGCCCACAGTCAAAATAGTGACTATTCCTTTCATAAATGAGGGAGTAAATATTTCGGACATTCTGTTCTGGGTTAAACAAAAAGCTGATGTTTTGGATTGTCCAATTCCTATGCTGGATACAGAGCATATCTGGATGGGGTGGTGGTGGGAGGGTGGAAGATTAATGTCAGATTGACAACCTCTGATAAAGGCACCCAGCAGTTTTTACGCGGGGGGGTGGGGTTGTGTATCTGTGCTGGATGGACAAAAACTTGTCATCTGTGTGGTTCCCCTAGACATCTTTGTAATTCCTGTGATGCAGTGATCTGCATCTTATGTATGGAACCTGGACACTCCTGAGTTGTACTGTCCAAATCCAGTAAAATGTAATCTCTCTGAAGACTCTGGGACATTCTTACACCCAATGTTCCTAGCCAGCCCACCATAAGGGTACATTCCATGACTAGGTGGAAATTATACAACAGGCACAAAAGGACCACCAGTAGCATTTACAGACATGAGGAGCCACAGCCATCGACATCCAGCAGCTCTGCACAGAGGGACAAGTAGAGCAGTCAGTCTGACTCTGACCCCCCCCCCCAAAGTCCAGGCCTGCTACCTCCCACCTCCCCAAAGGATCAAGAAAAAACATTGCCAAGTGAACCACCCCTTCCCCAGTACATCAGATAGAAGGGGCATTGCTACAAAACCACAAACAGTATCAAGATAAATGGAAGTGTTTACTATGCCCCCCCTTCCTTGTCTTGATGAGGACTTAAAGTGATTGGAGGAAAATGTAGGCGTGCCTGGCTGCGCCCCAAATCCAAGATGGTCAAGAGGGAGGGTGTCTCCACATACAGGCTCTCAGCCCTTCAAACTCCGGAAGAGGACTCTGGAGGTGATGAGGGGGACTCTGAAACGTATTCCATTAAACGCGCTCAGAAAAACCTTTCTGATACTGTTGGGTTGCTCTCAGATGAATCTCATTCCAGGAAGAATACAAAAAAGAAAATGGGTTCTGTTTCTTATAAATGATGAAGGCATCACCCACTCTTCTGTTGTTGTTCTTGATTACGCAAGGTTGAACTGACATCAGCCGTATTACTTCTCTCATTTTCATTAGCCTCAAGAATAATAAGAGGAGATTGCCCACATTTTCTACCTTGGCGGACTCAGATTTCCCATATTTTCCTGTTGCAGGACACTAGGCTCAGAACTATTTCTGCCACGAAAATAATTGATATAGATTCTGGTAGGGCCTTATTCTTAGACCTAGAATAGCATAATAACTCCATTAGGTTAAGGGTTGTTTATGCTTCCCAAATAAAGCCCAGTAGGGTTGAGCTTTACCTTTATTTACCTCCAAAACAGTAATTGGGGCACTGTCCATGATCCCTTGAAGACGGGGACTTTTTGTGATTTCAATTTCTTGAAAAATATGATCCAGTCAGCTGATCTAAAGGATGTTTATAGGTAGTTCACCAGAGGGGAAGGCATATTTACTTCAGGGGCACCCTTTCCTCCATGATAGGTTATAATTTTGTGTCTGCTCCATTAGATATTCAGAAGGCTAGAGTGGAGGTTTTTGAAATCTCTGACCATGCAGAACTCGGGTGGGGGGATGTTCTTGTTGGAAAATGGGCCCTGGATATTGGTGGCTAAATACCACCCTCTTGGAGGACAACGAGGTAGCGGCGGCCTGTAGGGAACTGCTGAGGGCAAAATTGGTTCGCACTTTCACGAGTAAAATTGCTAACCAGTTGCAAACATGCATAGCACATGCCTTAATTTGATTAACAAATGGAAACTGCTAGAAAATGCGTATACATACTTTTTCGCAGTTAACATGAAAGTGCTAATCACGTTTTGCAGTTATGTAAAGTGGAGGGGAGCTGGGCTAGTGTTTTTAAGCTGGGAGAGTGAATTCTGAGCTCAGCATTAGCAAGCAAAGCACCTGGATGGATATGGTTTCTTTGGTGCATCAGGCTGGCAGACAACAAAGGAGGATCTCGGCCCCAGTTGGGAAAATTAGTGTGAAAATAAGGTCATCTGCTTTCTTTTCTGTCCAGTCACTGTGTTTGAGATTCCCCATTCTTTATTCCTCCCAGTGAATCAAAATGCAAACCTGAGGGTCTGGCCCATTTACCTTGCGAGATGTGTGTTTTCTTGCTGTGTAGGGTACCCAGGTTTGTCCTTCAGCCTGGAGAGCCCAGTTTGGCCAGCAGGAAGATGGATGTAGTCCAACTGGATGTGTTCAGCCTAGAGGGGTATTCTTAACCATGGTGAAGACATGGGCTTGGGCGGTTGTGGTTGGGGAGGCAGCTCATCCCAACCCATGGAGCCAGTATCCCAGAAAGCTCTGTTGACCTCCTCCTCTTGTTGTGAGGAAGGCCTGCTGCAATGGAAGCAAACTGCTGAGTGATTCAGAGACACTGGAGGAGTACCCTTGGAGAGGTTTGATCTTGAAGGTGGCAGCGTAGTGATGGGGATTCACAGGTAGGTGTGAGGATGAGGGTGATCTGGGGGGGGGGTGTAGCCGCAATAAAAAAAAAAAAAAAAGTACATTTATAACTGGAAAGATTACAATGGTAGACTCGAACCTTAAAGAGAATAAAGCAGTTGCATTCAGGATGGAGGGAGGGAAAATGCAAACAGATCATGCTACAAAGGTTGGTCTAGAAATGGGAGTACAGTAACGTAACCATAACAAAGACGTTGAATTAATTTAAACATGCATGGGACCGACACTACAGTAAAAGCAAAACAAGCAACCTATAGTGGCGGGGGTAGGATTCACGGGCAGACTAGATGGATCACAAGGTCCCCATTTGCCATCGTCATCTTCAAATTGGAAAAAACGTTATTGAATATAATAGGAGTACAAAAATTAGAAGGAACACTTCAATGAAGCTGCTAACAATATACCAGGAATGTGCGTACTGAAGTAGATGAAAGTAACCAAACAAGTGCATTATCACAATGTCCCGTAACATTTTGTACGAAGACACAATCTCCCCTATCCTCTCACCACCCACCACCGGAGAGCGCACAACCTGTGAGTACTGGGGAGATAGGTTTGGTAACGGTTACAGTTTTAAAGAATGCCGTCATCTTCTTATGCAACATTTTTGAGTTGAGGGCTAGATTGCATCTCTTTGATCGTGAACTTATCCAGTTTTGCTTTTCAGAATAAGTTCAACTGCAAGTCCAGGTGTTGCCATGTTAAAGGTGATGTGAAACAGTTTTTAGACCTCTAGATGCCCTCTTTTTTTTATTAGCCACCCAATATTCTGATATGCTTTTAACCCTTTTTGTTAAATTAGTAATCTAATTCTATTGCATTTGTACTATAACCACCCTGAATCCCCCCACCCCCCCGGTGCTCAGCAGTTGCTGCTCCTTGTCTTCATACTGTCTGAACATTCTGTGACATCAGAAACACTAATTCCAGACCATTCAGATAAATAGCACAGAATGTGAGTTTCTGATATCTTAGAAATATGAAAATCAAGAGCAGTAGCTGGTGAGAGTGGAACGCCATACAGATCTGAGGGCACCTCAAAGCTGGATTATTTATGTAGCAAAAAATCGTCAGAGCTTATCAGAATACATAACTGGCATGGAAAGGAAGATGGGAAGGGTAGTTAACTAAGTAAAAATAATTTCCTGTCTCTTTTAAGCCAGTATAACAGTGTTTGAGATGTATTAAAATTTTAAGATTTGTAGCATTTTCTTGGGCTAACTGAATGGTGATTTGTTTTTTTTCCTCCCTCCCCCAACTCAGAGCATGACCGCTGGAGGAAGTACCATTAGACTCTTGTCACAGCTACTTCAGTCCACTGCGCCTCCAGGAAGAACTGCTAGAACATCGAGGGCTGTTAACAGCAAGAGTTTGAATCATTCCTTTTGTGTTCTGTCCTTTCATATAGTATGCAAGATAAGATAAGACAAGTGATCAATAAATAATAATAAAGTATTGAACTTCATTAGTGCTCTCTGAATTTTTATTTTTTAAGAAATTGTTTGCAAACCACAGGAAGTTCACAGAAGTGTTAAAGATTAGCCCCTTTCGCAAAAGCTATGTAAACACACCGCCCAAAGAACTTTATAGTCCAGGAGAGGGAGCAAGAATGATGCTGTCATTAGACCGGCACGGTGCTTTTAAACAGCACAGAATCGATTAGAGAGACAGGTTACAGAGCAGTTGTGTATTTTCATCTTTTTGTTTGGATTCTTGGTGAATGTGGTTAGCAAATACTGTTAAAAACCTAACCTTATCCTAGAATTCCCCCTAAGATGGACTTTATTTAATACAGTTTTTATACTGGTATACAGACGTGAGGCTCGCCCTGCATCAGCATACTGCTACAGTTTGTCCACTGAGGGGGTGGTGAAGCAGAACTGACTGCCACAGTGGATCATCCCTGCTCCAACTTCTTTCCATGTCCTTTTGTTTCCCTGTTAGTGGTTCATCTACTTCCTTGGTATCTGCGGGCAGACTTGGGAGGGTGCCACTGGGGATGTTACCAATATGTGGTGCCACATCTCTGTGATACATAAGTTCAGTATTGCTGCACTTATGACCAAATTGTTTTTGTTTTCTCTCTGTCCCAGATTGCTTACATAGTGTACTTATGTGGTTCAGCTGCTCCTCCTCCAGACAGCAGTCCAAGTTGCCGAACTCCATACAGCAGCCACCCCATGTAACCCAGAGGTGACACTTCTGCAGCAGGGCACAGGACAGTCCTCCTTTGCCTGACTTGGGAAGCATACACATTTGCCTCCAGGGAGTGGTGATGGGCCTTGGTGACATAGAAGCGGTGGAACTGGCCTTCATGCACACTGTCAGGCGATTAACCCTTGTGGAAAGCCTGCCATCCTCCTTGACACAAAACCATTCGTTTACCTGCTACCTGCTGACATGTGTAGAAGGAGCTGATGGCATGTGGCCGCCGCTATGGCAGTGCACCATACCGACCACAGGAGTGGCTCAAATAGCAAGCAGTAGAGCCAGTGCATGTGTCTCTGCAGCATGCCTTAAATTTCTCCTGCTCAGAGCGAATGGAATCAGAGCATGGAGCAAATCCTGGTTACCCACATAGGAATGCTTTGCTGGAGGCCATTGATCGGGGGGGGGGGTGCCACGTGTTTGTTTTGAGTGGTGAGGGACCTAAATTGCTCCTTGACAGTCTTGTATAGTACAGAGAGAACAAAACCTGGGGAACCACTTTTAAGCACACTGAAGTCAAATGGCTTCCCCAGGGTCCCACAAGTGGCAAATGTGGCATTCAAAACATTCTCCAGGTTCACAGCTCTGTTCTCTAACCACTAGGCTAAATTGCCTAAAGGACATTGCTGTGATAGCAGAGTAAGCACCTTCAAATGTCTATGAATAGGCTTTTTGATTTTTGATAAATGTTGTGTAATGTAATCTCTGCTGATCAAAAGTGCGGGACTGATCACACTGGATACTAAAGCCTTATAATTGGGCCGGCCTGGTGGCGCTGGGGGTTGAAGCGCTGGACACCACACCTCGCACAATGCCAGTGACCCGGGCCCGAGAATAGACTTGGGTCATCAGGGAGCCAGCATGGAGGGGGCTGGGAGTAGGACTGAGCTGCCTAACCGCAGCTCTCCTCTCCCGGAGAGGGGGGTCACCCTACCGCAGTCCTACCTCCAGGTGGATGTCCGGTGGCGGCGCAGGTGGGTAATGGGCGACCGGTAGGGTGGGGCATCCCGCAGTGTATAACACGTGCATGCCTCCATATGTGCACGCTCACGCCAAGGACATGAAGGTGGGGAAAAACGGCTAAACAAATAGAAAAAAAAAGCCTTATAATTGTCCTTGAGTTCGATATTCTGTGGGCGGGCGTTCCATTGCTGCTCCACCAATACAGTTCTCTGTTTTGTACCATGTCACTAGGATGAGTCATAACCACTGGGGCAGTTATATCCTTCAGTTAGGAAGGCTGACGTATAAACAAAGCTGTGACATTACAGAGACATGCCTATTCACAGAAGCCAGTTTTTGTGTATCAACCAAGAAAGAAGTTACATTTCCACCTGGTGCCTGCCAGCTTTGAATTTTTTCACCATTTAGGCTTTTCTGCCCTTTATCACCAACCTGCCCTCTTCCAGCAGGTCCGTCCCCCCCCAGCTCTGTTACCCACCTTCTCCAGGGCTTACCTCTCCAATCTCCCATGGCTTACTCCTTTTGGCAGAGCTATTGGTTGTCTGGAGACCTCCAGTGACTGGATCCAGTGGAGGAGGTACCTGGTTTGGGGTCTGTGAGGGGATGGCTGTCATCCTGCTGTGGTCGGGTGTTTTCCACTGTTCTTCCCCTTGCCAGGGATGCAGACAGCACAAGACATTGGGGAAGGTGCATGCACTTTTGCCACACAACCGTGCTGATATCTGGCAGCGAGTGCCCCCCTTCCTGTATTGTGGCTCCAGCTGTGCCACCCCAGTAGTGTACTACAGTTTGAAGCTGATACAGTTCAGGTAGGTAAAAAAAGGATACGCTTGCAAAATAAACCTCATGAAAAGTAAACATGCAGTACTTTACAATACACTGGTTTGCTGATGACACTAAGCTATCCAGGGTGATGGACTCCTATAGCAACCCCAGAAACTACAGGTTAGTAAGGCTGACATCTGTTGGTGGCAGACTACTGGAGATTGCCATCAAGGAGCAGACTGTGGAGTACCTAAATGTGGACAGTCTACAATACAAGAGGCAGCACTGCTTTGCAAAGAAGTCATGCCAGACTAACCTATTCGACTTCGATGTAGTGGCTCTGGCAGTAGTCCAAGTCAGGCTGTGGGTATCCTGTGATTAAATTTCAGCGAGGCCTTTGACTCAGTACCACACAGAAGGCTGGTGAAGACGTTCACAGACATAGGATGAAGGAGAGTCTAACCATGTGGACTGTGAACTGGGGGGGCCGCAAAGAGTGGTGGTAAATGGACAACACGTGGGGGGATTGACTAGTAGGATACCTCTGGGTCCAGTTCTTTCACTTGTTCATCTGCAACATAGGGGAAGGGATCCAGGGCAAGCCGAGGACATTTGCAGGTGATGTGGTTGGGTGGACAGTGAGGAAAGTATCAGGATATGAAGGGAGCTAGGTATCTTACAGCAGTGGTCTGTGGGTCTGGCAGCTCAGATTCTGTGCTAAAAAAATGCAAAGTCCTGCATATTGGTAGAAGTGATGTGAAAATGGAGTACTGGCTATGGGCAAGGCCCCTAGAATTCTGCGGCCGCAGAATTTTGTGCAGAACTTGCAATCTGCCGCAGAATTCACTCTTCTTCGTGATTTTTTATTAATATTTCTGTTTATCCATAGAATCTGGTTCCCGTCCCCTCTTTTTATATCCAAACCCCCTATATGCTCAGAATGTGATGTTATCATTGCTATAACATCATACGTTAGCTAATGAAATGACTGCATTCTGCAACAGAAATGAACAGTCACTTATCTACCACATGGCACATCACATCAGGCATGGTGATATTTCCTCAACCTGCGCTACAGCCTAATACAATTTTCAGTCTTAAATTACTGCACTAGGACCAACTTAAACAAAACCTTGTCAATAGCACAGACCTGTTAAGTCCATACCTCACTTAGTACAAACCTATTTGTGCCTTTAAGGTATAGAGACACCATCTGAAATGAATAACTGGTAAAATGAATTTAACTTTCATTTTTAAGAAAAATAAAGTAATTATGCCCCGAAAAGTGGAATATAATAATGTGTAGACCTGTTGAAAGAATAGACCTGTTAAATAAATAATTGCCCTGTACCATTTTTGCCAGGGTTATTGATTACATATTGTCATTGGTTGATAGAATCACCTAAAATTTATGGAGAAATGTGTGCAGGGACAGCTGTTGGGCCAGAGGGTAGCATGCTGTGTTTCTCTGCCGGCAACTCAGGTTCAGAGATTACTGTAGTTCTGGGAGCTGGCTGGGCAGCACAAGGACTGGTGGAACACATCACTGCTCGGAGCCTGGGAAAGTATGGTGCAGTGTTCTGTCACATGGTGGACACATTGTGATGGGTTGGAGAGCTCTATCTCACAGTTGGTTCACATGCATGTCATGGCCTGATGGTGTTACGCAGTGCATTGGGGAAAGCAGGTTGACATGAAAAATGAGTTTTGCAATAACTCCTCTATTCCATTTCCAATGGGACCTGTATGAATGAGGATGCAAGTTCATGGAAATAAAAAAAATATATATACACACACGTATACAGTATCTCTGTCTCTCTCACCACACACACACATATATTTGTATGTATGTTACAGATTGCATATAAATATATAAATGATACACAGTGGGAACCTCATGAGTGGTGTAGAAAGCACACACAAATATATAAGTGATAGACAGTGGAGACCTCATTAGTGGGATAGATAGCATGCATATAGAAATACCTTATTTATCACATAAGATCCTCTCTGCATATGTCATTTATGCAACAGGCTAGGACCTTAGGGAAAGAGACATTTGTTTTGCTTTTTAGGCATAAAATTATTTTTATAAGTCTGTTATTTTTTGAACTAGTGTTACTGTGCTTTTCACCATCCTGATTGCTATAACCACTGCCAGGAAAGTGAAGTCAGGATGACAAGCTTACACTGTGATGGGATAGTTTGTTAGTGCCGCAGAACTTCCGAAGAAATTACAAACCACCGCCGCAGAAGTTCTGCGGCAAATGGTAGTCTTGCCGCAGAACTTGGTCCCACTGTGCCGCAGAAAAGGAGGGGCCCTGGCTATGGGGCATCAAGGTAGCCCAGGCAACAGAGGAAAGAAACTTTGGAGTGATCATAGTTGACACCTTAAAGGTCATAGTCTAGTGTAACAAGGGTCTACATGGAGGTCGTGAGGGCAGAAGGGAAGCCCTCCCCCGAACCGGATCCCGGCCCCCCCCCCAAGCGAGACACAGAAGCGCTACAGGTAATCCGCTCTATCCCGGACCGCAGAAGCTCAGCAGCTGTAACAAAGCCCCGCTGATGCTTCACGTCAGCTCTCCGTCACCCCCCTTGGCCAACTCCTACTTATACAGGCTAGATCACATGCGTGTCTGAACCAATCAGCTCACTTTCCCATTTGCAGGCTGTACAGTTTAACCACTAGAGGTTTCTATGCTTGGGACACAATTATTAGCAGTAAAAAAAAAAATAAAATACTACAGTTATTTTAACCCTCGCACTGCTGCATTCTCCATGATGTTGCCACTGGTTCTAATAACTTTCTTTAGCTTCACCCCCTGGGTGTCCCTCCCACGGTCTAGTTTCCCTATCCTGCTGATCTGCCAGGCTCGAAGTGTCAGGCATCCACAAAACTTCATTAGCTCAGCTAGTATAGTTGTCTCACACCCTGGTTGCCACCTATTTACACTGTCAATTGGTCCCAGTATCCTCCCATCCACCTTTCCAGCTAGCCACCTAGCCCTCCTGCCCCACGATTGGCGGGCAACAGCTTCTACAACCAAGCTTCATACTACCCCCAGAAAGCGTCACTGGGTCGCCCAAAACATAAAAATCCTGATCACTCTACTACCGCTCCTTGCAGGTGACATCGAGCCTAACACCGGACCTACCCACTATCACACCCCAAATCCTTCCATTCCACCCCAACTCCCCTCAGGCCTTAAACTGATTCACCTGAATATATGTAGCCTTCTACGTAAAATGAGCCTACTCCAACCTCTCGCTATGTCCCTTAGCCCAGATATCCTGATCATCTCCGAAACCTGGCTAAAGCCACGCAACCCAGACAATGAATTTGTTATACCCAGCTATACACTCATCCGGCAGGACAGGACGGGCAAAAAAGGGGGAGGCATAGCCATGTACATTGCCTCCACCATCCAGTTCTCCCAGGTTACCCTATCCCAGCCTTCTGACTCCATTGATGCCTTAATAGTCAAACTCTGCATCCCCAATTCAATCCCAATCTTCATAGCAGGTACCTATTGCGCTCCCGACACCAACACACCTACACTACTGGATCACCTGGGCTCACTAAACTCCTTGGCAGCTGGAGGCGAGCTCCACATACTCGGTGATTTCAACCAGAACTGGCTTGCTGGGGTTCATTCCAAGCTTCCGGATAAGGTGACAGCTCTAAATCTAAAACAACTAATCTCTGAGCCCACGCGATTAAACCACAAAACACAGAATCACCCCCTCCTAGACTGGTCCCTCACATCACACCCCCACAGGATCCTAGCCTCTGGCCTCATTCCAGATGCCCTTAGTGACCACCATGGAATATACTCGGTACGCAAAATCTTCAGACCAAAAGCTCTCCCTCCCAGAATCATCCTGACCAGATCCTTCAAATCCCTGGACCTCCACTCATTACCAAACGACTTGGACAAATCTGACTCATCGCACATTACTCAATCCAATAATATGGATGAGGCTCTGCTGTCCTTTAAATCCAGTTTCACCGCCATCTGGGACCGCTACGCCCCCCTCCAAAGAACCAGGGTCAGAGGTACTCGCCTCCCATGGATTACACCCGAAATCCTAGCCGCCCTTAGAGCCAGAGACAAGGCCTGGAAAACCTCCAAGATGTCCAGCTGTCCAATCAACCTCCAGCATTACCGTGAGCTTTGCAATGCTAGTTCTAGGAAAATCCGCCAGGCAAAAGCTAACTATTTCAAAAGCACATTCAACTCCACCTCCCATCTCCTGTACATATTCTGGAATGTGGTCAAGTCTCTCATCAGCCCCCCAACCCATCCCTGCAGGTAGACGGACACACCATCTCCGATCCCCCAGCAGTGGCCACTCTGTTTAACTCTCATTTCACTAACAGCCATGCAACTCCCCTGCCAGCACCTCCACACACCCATCATCAACCCCCTCCCCCCAAAGTAGTGGCACCCCCACAGCTCAGTCTTTCTCTTTCCTGTGGGTAACCCCAGAAGAGGTATATAACGCATTGGTTGCCCTTAATCCAAGTAAGGGTAAATGCCCCACTGGGCTGGACTCCAGAATGCCCCACCTTTCGGCCCCTGCCATAGCCAAACTCCTGGCCTCCCTTTTCAACCTCTCCTTCTCCCGTGCTGAAATCCCCTCTAAATGGAAACATGCTACCGTAATTCCTCTTCCTAAGGGTGGGGATCCCTCAGACCCAAACAATTACCGGCCCATCTCCCTCCTACCAATCCTCGCAAAAGTACAGGAACACCTGGTACTCTCTCCCCTATCTCCCTTTCTGGACTCCTCCTCTTTTTTTCTCCCCCTTCCAGTCCGGCTTTAGGAAATCACACTCCACCACTACCTCCCTCCTCAGGCTTACCGACTCCATCCTTACTGGGATGGATGCTGGCCACATCACAGCGGCCATCTTCATCAACCTAGCCAAGGCATTCAACACAGTCTCCCACTCCCTACTCCTGGCCAAACTCAACAACACCGGTCTATTCAGTAGGGCCATTTCTTGGTTCAAATCATATCTCGCTGGCATGTCCCAATCCATCCGTATTAGTTCCTCCACCTCGGCACCTCTCCCGGTCACCTCAGGTGTACCCCAAGGTTCGGTCCTGGGCCCACTCCTGTTCTCAATTTTCCTGAACGACCTGCCCTCTGCTTGCCCACGCACCTCAATCCATATGTATGTGGACAACACCGTGTTGTATGCATCTGGCCCTTTGACCTCAGAGGTGTCGACCCGACTGCAGCAGGACTTAATCTCAGTCCAGCACTGGCTCCGCTCAAACCATCTCCTTCTCAATGCCAAGAAAATGGTCTCTCTAACCTTTGGCACTAGGCAGAGGCTTTCTAGGCTCCCCTCTCCAATCACATTCCACACCCTAGAGGGGTCACCACTGGAAGCCTGTACCTCCTTCAGATACCTCGGAATATAGATGGACCAGCACCTAAACTCTTCCACACACACCGACTCCCTACTCAAGAAGCTACACCCCAGGCTTGGCGTACTTTACTGGAATTGTGACTGCATCCCGGCACCTGCTCGGAGGGCCATTGTGCAGAAAATGATCCTCCCCGTCTTCGACTACGGGGATGTAGTATACAGTGTCGGCCCTAAGTTGACCTTAGACAGACTGGACCCTCTTTTCCATTCCTTCTGCCGCTTTGCACTAAACTGTCCCTTCTCCACACACCATTGTGCCCTTTACCAAGCTATGGACCTCCCCTCTCTACATAATCGCAGGCAATCCCACTACGCCAAAACCCCAGCCAAGTTTCGGTCCCAGCTTCCCCCTTCTACCTCACCGCCGCCTTGGCCAACCCCCACTCCCTTGCTTACTCTCTTCGAAACTCGGACTCTCGGTCCCTGGCTGTCCCACATAGGTCCACTACTGCCGGTCAGGCTGCATTCAGCTACCACATACCAACACTGTGGAACTCCATCCCAGCAAACATTCGTCACTTCTCCTCTCCTCGGCACCTAAACTCCCTGCTCCATGCTCACTTCGCCCCTTCCTGCACATGTGCCTAGGCAGTTCTGCTCTCCGTGTGAAATGACAGTATTTGTCTGCATGTAGTTCTGCAGCTAAACTATGACTGTAATTAGTTCTCACTTCTCACGTTGTCTGCTCCATGCTGTCAAACTATTGTATTTTCTACTGTTTTTCGGACCTCTGTGCCTAGCCACTTAATCCAATTATTAGAGAATCCACACTTTGTATTTTCACCTGTATATATGCTGTTTGCAACTATTGTCAGTGTTCCCCCTTCCCCAGGACACATCTGGAATCGAGCAGTTAGCATGCTCAGTATGCCTTCCTGGTTAAACGCTTGAATAAATAAATATGGGAAGGCCACTAGGATGCTGGGATGCATAGGAAGGATGTTCTGTAGTGGGAGTAAGGAGGTGATTCTGCCCTGTAAAGATCCTTAGTTAGGCCACATGAGGAGTACTGCACATAGTTTGGAGCCCTCACCTGAAAGGGGCAGGAGTGTGCTGGAGCTGGTGCAGAGGAGCGTGACCAAGATGATTCGGGGCCAGCAGGGGAACTGATTTGAGGAGCAAGTGGGCAGCTTTAAAATATATTTACTTGAGACCAAGAGTGAGCAAGGGAACATGAAGACATTCAAATTTATCAGTGAAATAAATGGTTGAGTGCAGCTGTTTAGGCACTGCAAGGGGTCCACAACAAGAGGACACAGGAATAAATTGCTGTGAGGAGGGGGAATTTAAGAAAGGCGAGGAAGTATTTCTTCATGGAGAGAGTGGTGGAGGGTTAATAGATTGCCCAGGGAGGTGGTGAAAATTGAGAGTGGTGGACTTCAAGATTGGTTGAGACTGACCTTAAGGGGCTGGTGAAAAATGTCAGGGGTGTTTGAGGTTGCATTGAGTCCACTCTGCATTAAGCTGGCATGGCATAACAGAGGAACGGAGTAGACTGCGTGGATCTTGAGTCCTTATCTGCCTATGCCTGTACGGTTTTCTGTTTCTGCAACTTTGCAGGATGACAGCATGTAGCACTGTACTGTGGTGAGGGAAAGGGTTTGGGGTCCATCTTGTCTGTATGTTCTGCTGCCCAGCAGTAACTATACCAAATTTCAGTGTTCCTCATTGCTTTGTTTCCTTGAGCAGGTGCATATTCTGGTTCTTCAGCCTTGGCACATTCAAGAGCCTCTGCTGACCTAGAATCATTTTCATGCCCTTCTCTGTATTGCCTCCAGCAGATTTATGTCCATTTTGTGGCAAGGGCTCTAGTACTGAACACAGTACTTTAGTTGTGGCCATACCACTGGTCTGTACAGTGGCAGTATGACCTTCTTTCTGCTGGGGACCCCTACTTATGAAACCCAACATACTGTTTGCCCTTGCTGCTACATTGCATTGCTTAGAGGGTTTCAGATTGCCCATGATTCCAAGCCCTAGGTTGATTACTTCCTCGGATACCGTGATGGTCAGGCCCCCCTAGTCTGTACTTGGCCCTGGTGGTTTTGCACCCTATGTGCATGACCTTGCACTTCTTTGCATTGAACCCTAGCTGCCTGTGGAGGAACCATCCATCAGTCCTGTCCATCTTTACAGCTTCCCTAGGTCCACTGTCTGATCCCTGTCACCCTCTTCTGTTTCCACCTTCCCACAGAGCTAGAGAGGCAGATTTTGCCCTTTAGCCTGCACCCAGTGTCATTTATGAACATGCTGAACAGCACCTATCTGAGCACCAACCCCTGGGACCCCACTGGTAACCTCATCCCTTGAGTACTCTTCCTCTAACCACCACTCTAGCCAGTTTGCCACCCATTTAGTTATCTTGTCTCCTGCCCCCAGGTCCTCCCAACTTCCTGATCAGTCTCGTGGGAGACTAAGTTGAAGGCCTTGCTGAAATCCAAGTACAATATGTCACTGCCTGGTCCCTATCCACTATAATCATGTCCAATCTCAGCTTTCTTTAGGCTGAATAATTTGAGCATGTCCAATCATTCCTCATAGCTCTTGCCTCTATGTCACTAATCAGCTTGGTGGCCTGGTGCTGGACCATCTCAATCTTGTCAATGTCCTTTCTGTACTGTGGTGACTAGAACTGGTCTAAGAAAGGCCGTGTACAGGGGGAGGAACCCTCCCCAGTGAATCCCAACTCTGCTCTCAATTGTGGCAGCATGCTCCTTGTCCGGTTTCAGCTTCCTGCCCACTGTTACCATTGCACTTGCAGCATTTGACATGGTCAGATATTTCCTGAAATGTCTTTGATATCTCTAGAGAAATTAACCACCTAGTTGCAGTACGACTGTAAGGCCATCAAGAGAATCCCTTTAGAAACGTCTGGAAATCTGTGATCGTGTCTGTTGTGCAACTGCAGATCTTCTACTTTGGTACCACGTGGTGTATCTATGACTTATTTCACATGATTAAATCTAAACCCTCATTTATCTGTGCACGCCCCAATGTGTGCATCCCCTATGCCTATTTTTGTCAGTTTAGTGTAACATTTGTCTGCGAACTTTAGCAGCCAGCTACTGACTCGCCCCTCAATGCCATTAATAAATGTTGAGTGCAACGGACGCCTGGGGTACTTCATGCAGAATAGTGTCCATCTGCCACCATTCTGCTTCCTACAAGTCCGTCAAACTGCTCTACACCTCCTGCACACTTTGTGAACTCCATACTGCGTTACTTTCTCTTCTGTGTCCCAAACCACCAGGGCCTCCATATTCAGATCCCACTGTGTGCACTGCACAGACAGGAGTGTTGTGTGGTCATTAGCACACAGCCGGCCCAGGGCAGTATTAAGACAGCATGCTCCAACCAGAGTGCACCAGCTACCCTAATACGGGGCAATGCCAGTGCAGTGCATAGTGACTTTGCTGTGCTGGAAGTCCTAGGCTGAAGGTGGTGCACAGGAGCCCAGTGGAGAATTATCAGTAAGTGGCACAGCCAGAACCCCTTTTAACGCTGAATATTATACAAACTTTGGGATTTTCCCCCTCTAAATATTTACCCAATTCTGGCATAATCAGAAATACCTCCTGTTTCAGGTAGCCACAACCTTTTTTCCTTTTTGGTCGTCAGAATTCTTTTTTGCCATAGTCCTGAGGCATCTCCTCAGCTCATTCTCCGTTACTCCCCACTGGTGATCCCCTCCCATGGAGACATCCCAGCCCCCTGGATCACCCCCCGGGGGAGGGCCTGCCACTCCTACCTGGTGGCGTCTTTCTGAAATTAGAGGGGTCCGTCTTCCATGGGTGGCGCCTGAGGATTACCAGGTGGGGCAGTCCGGTGTAGGGGATGGCTCCTGAGGCCCTCGTTGCCTCCTCAGTCCTCCAGGGATTTTCTGTTTTTCTGGTCCTGGAGGTGCGGATGGCTATGATGTCCAGGATGTCCGCCGCAACCTCCATACCCCTACTACATGTCTCCACTCACTGCGATACCCCCCAGTCTCCACTGGGAGCCACACATGCCGCAGTAGACACAGTCCACCCTCCCCAGGAAAGGAGAGCAGCCCTCCAGACGCTCGATCCTCCCTTGCTGACCCCGGCTCATTCCTGAACCCGGGTCGCCAGCATGGCATGAGGTGTGATGTCCAGCGCCACTGGGCCGGCAGGTAGCCACAGCCTAACATTCCATTTTGATACTAGTAGGCTCATAGGCTGGGGTTATTCAAGGCATAAGCACAGATGAGGATGCCCTAGAAAGAACTCCCCTGACTAGTTGGGGCAGCCAAGGAACTGGGAGTAACACAGTTGGGATTCAGGGCAAGATCTCACTCCTCAAAGCAAGTACGATAACAGATTGAGGCGGAAGGTTCAGATAGGGGTTTAACAAGGGGAACAAGTACAGTATATTAAGACTGGTCAAATGACATAGGAAGGATAACAGACATGGTTCATGGAAGGTGGTCTGCTTAAATATCACAAGCCTTGGTAATTAAATAAGTGAGCTTCAGGCAACGACAACAAATGGCAACCCAGACATAATGACAGTAATACAAACACAGGCATTGCCCATCTACGACTGGGACCTCACTGTCCCAGGTTACGTATTATTCCAAAAAGACAGGGGTAAGGGGAGTGGGGGATGCAATGTACATTGGGGGAGATATCAGTGTGACAATGGAGGAGATAGGAGGCAGGGGTGTGGTGGAATCATGGGGGTTGGGAAGAGAATTAGCTATCTGGACGTAATCTATAGGCCCCCTAGTCAGGCAGACGAGGTATACATGGCTCTAGAAGAGATCAAAAAGGCAGTACCTTGGGTTTAAGTCATCCTTTTAGACTTCAGTATAGCAAATGCTGACTGGAGCATTCCAACAGCATGAAGTACCAGAAATCAGACATTGGCAGACACCAGGACTTGACTCAAAACATGGAGGAACAGACTAGGCACAGGGACATACTACCACCTGTGATATCATCGGGGTGGGGAGGATAACAATACAGGAACTACTGGGGTCCAGCAACCACAACACAGTGTGGTTCAATACAGCCCTGAAAACACAGAAGCAGTTGTCTCAGACAGTGATTCAAACCCAGGAATCTCCCAGTATGATTAGACATACGCAGTCAGCCCAGAATCTCTGACTGCCCCAGAGCTGTAATAATAATACTGCTTTATTTACAAGGTGCCTTTCAACAAACCAAAGTGCCTAACAATAAGATAAAACAACACAATAAAACAGTAAGTGCAATCTCTTATAAAATTCAGATAGGATACAATCAAACAAGGTAGGCTTGATGCCATAAATGAGTTTTAAGTGCCTGTTTAAATCCCTCCTTGGTCATGCACTCCCGTAGCTGTTGGGGTAGAGATTTCCACAGGGCTGGGGCCATATACATAAATGCATGGGCCCCCGAAGATTTTAAAGAAACCCTTGGAATCTCTAGCAACCCTTCGTCAGCCGAGCGGCGCGATTGCCCGGGGCAGTAAGGAACCAGAAGCTCTTTCAGGTAGTCTGGGCCCTGTCCATGTAGGGCTTTAGAAGTCAGAAGTCAGACTTTAAAGGTAATCCGCCACTGCACTGGCAGCCAGTGCAGTTCGCGCAGCACTGGAGAGATGTGACAAGACTGAGGAGTCCCCGTCAATAACCGGGCTGCAATGTTCTGCACCAGTTGCAAGCAGTGGATATCCACTCCAGGTAGCCCTAGATAAAGGGAGTTGCAGTAATCAAGGTGCGAGGTCACAAAGTCAGAGGTCACATTGTCCAGGCTATAGCCTGTGATAAAGCAAAAGTCCCTCTTTCATCCCCCCTCCCACCCGATAAAGATTCCAGAAAGATTGACACCATGGGGGGGAGGGGTACATAACTTCCTCCCTTCTCCTCAGACAGGTAATATCAAAAAGCCCTCTGGAATTCTGTCTTGGCCATGACTGACAGATTGCCAGGTGACACTGCACATGACTTGGCCGACACTGCCAGGACGGCATTGGATACCACTAAATATCAGTTTCACATGACTGTGGATGCCAACGACACTGCATCCAGGCTGTTGGCTTTATCGGTTTCTATGAGAGGGTTTGTCTGACTTAGGACAATCAGCCTCATTGAAGATACACAGATGAAAGCCATGGACTTTCCCTGTGAAAATAATTCCCTCTTTGGTGACAAAACTGAGGCATACATGAAAAAGGTGAAAGAATACAAAACCACCTTCAGAAGCAACTCCACAACAGAAAAAGCCTCCACTTCTTATAGGTCTCCAGGAAGGGGAGGTAATGCTAGGAGATTTTATCCTAGAGTTTATGCCCCAGTTCCTATGCCCCTGGATTATTCCCAGGTGAGGTTACTACAGGGGCAGGGGGGCTTCCAGACAGGCTGACATAACCCCAGTGTCCAAAACTCAGCCCAGACAGAACCCCTGACTGCTCAGAACAGGTTGCCACTCTTCCTCCTGTGGGAGGCAGGCTGGCTTGCTACCTCCAATAATGGAAAATCACCACCACAGACAAGTGGGTCCTGGAGGTAGCATGCCAGGGTCTCTGCCTACAGTTCAAAAAATTCCCCAAGACTACAGGGTTGCAGAGTTTCCGGGCACTCAACCCCTGCAGAGACAATTCTGCTGGAATTGGAGGTCAAAAAGTTTCTGCAAGCAAGAGCAATAGAGCCCGTCCCCTCCCTCTCAAAGGGGGAAGGGCGTGTACTCCAGATTTTTTCTTACCAAGAAGATGACTGGGGAATGGTAGCCTATTCTAGACCTCAAATTCCTGAACAAACACTGGGAAAAGCCCAAGTTCAAAATGGTAACCCTTGCCACAGTTATCTCCTCTCTAAGACAAGGGAACTGGCTAGCATCTCTGGATCTCAAGGATGCTTACTTCCACATCCCAATCCGGCCCTGTCACAGAAAATACCTGAGGTTCAGTCTTCCCTTAGGGCATTACCAGTTCTTGGCCCTTCCCTTCAGGCTCACGTCTGCCCCCAGGGGGTTCACAAAGTGCCTAGTCATGGTGGCAGCTCACCTCAGGAGGCAAGGAACCATTGTGTTTCCTTACCTAGATGACTGGCTAGTCATAGGAGACTCACACCAGCAGGTGAGGGACTATATCAGGCCACCTAAACTATCCTGGAATCCCTAGGCTTCCTCATCAACACTCAAAAATCTCAGATAGTACCAGCTGAGTCCTTGGAATTCACTGGTGCAGAAGTGGATGCTTTCCATGGCAAGGCATTCTGGGGTAAACAATTTATTAGCTCTGGCAAACACATTTGTCCTGGGTCAGCCCAGGACTGCAACACAAGTCTTAAGACTGCTGGGACACATGGCATCAACTACCGCAGTCTCAGGTGCCAGGTTCAAAATGAGGGACATCAGTACCACTTGAGAACCTATTGGTCACAGAGAAGGGATTCCCTTTCAAAATTGGTGCCAGTCACAAGAACTCTGCTTCTGGCTCTGCAGTGGTGGAAAGGGACAACCTCAGGCAAGGTATCCCTTTTTGACAGCATCCCCACACAGTGGTCTTAACAGCACATGCCTCCTTCCTAGGGTGGATGCACACATAGGGGGATCAAACAGTTAATGGGACATGGTCCCCTCACGAGTCCAGGCTGCATATCAACCTCCTAGAGTGGAGAGCAATCCTCCTTGCCCTTAAGGCCTTTGCTCCTCAGCTGAAGGGTCAGTCAGGCCAAGTCAGGACAGTCAACACCATTACCATGAGGTACAGCAACAAGCAAGAGGCACAAGATCCTCAAGGCTGTGTATGGAAGCCATGAAAATCCGGTCCCTACCATACTCCCTGGGTGTGAACTCGTTCGCAATCCATCTCACAGGGAAAGACAATACACTGGCAGATTCACTCAGCAGAATCAGCCAGGACCATCATAAAATGGGCTATAAACAAACAAGTGCTGACTACAGTGTGCAAGAGGTGGGGCACTCCAGAAATAGATCTGTTTGCCTCAAGAGAAAACCATCAGCTCCCTCTCTTCTGATGCAGGCCTCTCTCATTGGGCACAGTGCCCTTGGAGGCACTAGCCCTAGACTGGACAGGGAAATTCCTGTATGCCTTTCCACCTGTTCCACTGTTGCTAAGGGTTCTTCTCAAACTCAGGAGCCAGCCTGCAACCATGATACTGGTGGCTCCAGACTGGGTCAGACAACCCTGGCACCCTCTGTTGCTCACCCTGTCCACCAAATAGCCCTTCCATCTTCCTAAGAGAAACAACCTCTGACAAAGTCTCTTTCCACTGCCTCTTAACCCTCACCCTGCCCCCTTTGTTATCTAACACCAAATGTTTTTTTCGTAACCTGTTCTTGTCTGCAATTCATGTTATTGTTTAACTCAGATTTCTTTGTATTGTCAAATTATTAGCTCTGCTTTGTTACTTACTGTACTTCTGTTTTTTGATGAAGAACCTTTGTAAAATGAACCTATGGTTCAAAGGTACTTGTAATCCTAGACCTTAATAAATAAAAAAAATTAAAACAACCTCTTAGCAGCCACTCAGGGAAGGATAGCATTCCCAAATCTCAAGACCCTGCACCTGAAGGCTTGGTTCTTGAGGAGTTAGGAGTTTCCTGAATTTCAGCTCTCTGAAGATGTCCTCAAGGTCCTGAGAGTGTCCATGAAGCCTACAACTAGGAAAACCTATGCTTCCAAATGGAAACGTTTTTCTCATTGGTGCAAATCCAAACAGGTCAGTCCTCTCCAGTCAAGCTTATCTGTTCTGCTTGACTATTTAGTACACTTGCAGGCTCTTTATTTGAGACCTGCGACCCTTAGGGTTCATCTAGCAGCAGTCTCTGCCTACTTGTCTGCAGGTAGTCAGAGGACAATAGCCTCGCATCCCATCTTCAGAGAATTCTTCAAAGGTTTGGCAAATTGGTTTCCCCCTGTTAGAGGAACCAGTCCCTCCTTGGGACCTAAATTTATGTATAGCCAAACTCATGGAACCTCCTCTTGAGCCCATGGCTACAGCAGATCTGAAATGTCACCTGTAAAACAGATTTCCTGGTGGCTATTTCAGCCAGAAGGGTGTGTGAGCTCCAGGCTCTTTGCATTGACCCTAATTATATCATCTTCCACAAGGACAAGGAGGTCCTCAGAACCACTTGAAATTCCTACCTAAGGTAGTATCTGAATTTCATTTAAAATCAATCCATTACCCTTCCTGTGTTTTTCATTGCCAAATTAAGCTCAGGCGAACTAAAGCTGCATAGTTTGGATGTTAAAAGGTCCATCAGTCACTACATAAACTGTACCAAGGACCTCAGCTGCTCCCACTCACAGCTGTTTATCACTTACGGTGAAGTAGGAAAAGGTAGGCCTGCTTCAAAGAGAACTATTACACGCTGGATAGTATCCTGCATCCAGTTCTGTTAAAACAAAGCTGAAAAACAGCCACCTCAGGACATATTCCACTTGTGGAACTGCTGCCTCTGTGGCAGCTGCAAGGGACATTCCTTTGTTGGAAATCTGCAAAACAGTTACCTGGAGTACAGTCCACACCTTTACAAAGCACTACTGCCTGGATGTCTAGTCTGGTATTGCCCAATACCACCCACCCTATCGAGTATTATTGTTTGCATATACAACCTGCTCACAGCAGGTCTTAAAGATATGGCACTCATGGCATTCACTCTCAGTCGTACCAAATTAATAACACTGGGCGACTTCAACCTAAATTGGTTAATGCCATGGCATACAGGAATGTATTGGTGGAACAAAGTCTAAATCAGGCCCTTACTTCCCAAACTATTGCCTGAATGCTGATAAGGGGAAATCACTCATTGACTGGGTCCTTGTCAGTAACCTGACCAGGGTCAGACTATCCAGCCATTAGTTTGACTCCATCACTGATCATTCCACCATCTACTACCTTTGGCACAATAGTGTGTAATGCAACCCAGTCCCAAAGGAAGTTGCCTACCGCAGTTGCAAAGGCTTTAACCCGCAAGCATTTCAATCTGACCTGGCACTAGTGGACTGGTCCTTAATGGATGCAGTCCCTTATGTGAATTTTGCACTAGCTTTCTTTATCAACTAATTCACTAAATTGCTTGATACATATGCCCCCTGACCAGGCATAGAGTAAAAAATCTAAATTCTAATTGACTAAACAGTGACATTTTTAAAATTAATGAAAGATGGGGATATGGCATGAGCTGCCCTCAAAAAAAAAAAAAAAAAAAAATCACACTCCTAGTCCCCAGCTAAATGGAAGGCCTATAGCCAGCAAAGAAAGAAATGCAAGCGGGAGCTCATTTTAGCAAGGAGCTCATATTTTAAAAGCAAGAAGCCAGCCTAAGTGACCCCCCAAAAATTTGGGAAGTGTACTAATAGCATTCTAAACCCCAAAACTTCTGAGCCTCCCATGACCATTGGGGTCGAGGGCACTAAACACACCAACCTGAAGATAGTGGTAGATCTGTTTAATAAGCACTTCTGCAGCTTGAAAAAAACTCAGTAATACTAATTCCGATGGGGTGCCCAAAAATGTCATACATGAGGCAGGCTCGGAAATACACACTTATAATTTTTATTTAAAAAGGTCACACTATAGGGTGTCCAGAAGCTGCTGACCTGTTTAAACCCCAATAAATCTGCAGGTAGTGATGCCTGGCCTCCCAAGTTCTTTAGGTTAGCTGTGTCACAAAGCCCCAAAATCTGCAATCTCTCATTTGAGATAAAAAAAACAGTCCCTGACATCTGAAAGGGGCCATGGTAGCACCTCTCTTCAGAAAGGCAAAACTTCTGTCTTGGACAACTAAAGGCTCATATCCACACTCTTGGCTCTTCCCAAGGTGCGTGAGAGGATAGTACACAGTCCGCTAACTCATTATCTAGAGCAGCACAACTTTCTCTGCATGAAGCAGCAAAGCAAAAGGACCATGGAACCTGCACTGCCTTGGTCAGTTTCACTGACTGTGTGCACCAAGCTGTGAACAAGGGCCTTATGATGGGTGCAGTGTTCATGGGCCTCACCAAGGCCTTTGACCTGGTAGATCATTGTTTGCTTCTGCAATGAGTGGGTACCCATGGGCGAGTCTGGCAGCAATGTAATGGTTCTCGAGCTATCTGCAAAATAGGTCTCAAATGGTTAAGCTGGGCAAGGTAATCCAGGAGGCCAACACCACTTGGCCCCTCCTTTTTATGCTCTTTATTAATAACCTGCCTAGGACTTGTTCAACTGTTAGTGCACTGCTTTATTCAGATGATGCAGTTTCTTTGTATCCAGGAAAAACACCTTCAACACCAACATTTAAGCAGAACTTCCATGATCTCCAACATTGGTTACTTAATGAAAAGCTGGTTCTGAACACGCCCAAGACTAAGACCATTCTCACAGGTTCTGCTCACAACAGTAAACAAAACTTAGGAAGACCTCAGCATCTCCACCACAGACATTACCTGGCTGGAATCAGTAGCAGATTTCAAGTATAGAACAGTTACATAAGAATAGATCTTCCAAGAGAATCTCTTGCAGCAGATTATACATTAAGAACTTCCACCGTCAGGCACCAGGATAACTCAGAAGCTTTTTCGCTAGCAATCTGCCTGCGTTGTTGATGTGATCCAGTCAATGCTACCCTATATAACTGTGGATGGCCCCATACACTCCTCAGTTCCTTGCCAGAGACCATTCAACAAGGACAAGCTCCAGAGGGAACCAAAGAGAGCCAGAGAAACTACTGGGAGGAGCTCAGAAAGAGAAGGTTGACCATCTTGGAGAGAGCAGGACAGGAAGGGAGACCAAGGAGGAAGGAGAGGGGAAGCAGGATCTGCTGCAAGAGATTCTCTCGAAGATCTACTGTTAAGTTCTTAAATAACTGTTCTATTTTCTTATCTCTTGCAGCAGGTCATACACTAGGAACATGTCCCAAACCATGGTGCAGCGAACTCCAAGCAGTGGGGATGGAAGATTGGGACCTAAGAAAGGAGGCCCTGAAGCATTGCAAGGCCAAAGTTTGCTCACCATCTAGAGGCAATGTCCAGACTGTAATGTCAAGTGAAGGTATGGACAGAGCTCTAAGCGGCCACAGTGCAAATCTCGTCCACAGACACTCCCTTAAAGCAGGTTACCAAAGCAGCTATGCCTCTGGTAGAATGGCCCTTAACAGCTCCCGGAAGGGTTTTGCTGTACTTCTTGTAACAGAAGACAATGCAGTTAGCTAACCATCTGGACAGGCACTACTTAGAAACTGGAATGTCCTCTTTCCCGCGGGCAAACAAAACAAAGAGATGCGAGGACTTCCTGCAGTCCCTCATGCGGTGAACATAATATCGAAGACCTGGAGTTGCATGGTTTGGTTCAGGGTAAATTCGGACACCACCTTAGGCAGAAAGAAAAAAATACTCACCATAGTAATGTTTCTTCTAATGGAGTCTTGCTGTATTCTGACTATATGCAGTTAGCCCCAGCACTTGAACTGCTCCAGAGAGGAAAGAGTTAACTCTATGCAGAAGCATAGAACATTGAGCTCGAGCTCGGTTTTCAAACCTCTGTCTCTGCTACTGTGCAGTGTAACCGTCTGATTCTTACAAGCACTAAACTAACTAACTCAATAGGTAGAAATTGTTTTTAAAATTTTGTGCCAAAAGGCAAGAACAGATTTTAGGGTCAAAAGACTCAAGTCGAGAACCCCAAAAAGAATAGGAGCAGACAGTGAAACAACCAAAAACATTCATAACAGAAAAACCCTTAATAAGCTAAGGGCATGCCAAGTACACCTCTAGGGTGCAGCACTGTGCCTGCCAAACCACTTCCCAAAACTACTAGGTTCCAGGAGGGGAGGCAGGGAGGGAGGTCAGAATACAGCAAGATTCCATTAGAAGAAACATTACTATAGTGAGTAATTTTTTCTTAAAACAACATGAAGTCTTGCTGTATTCTGACTATATGCAGACTACCAAGCAGTACCCCCTTGGAGGAGGGAGTCACAGAACCTATTTTGGGAACAGGATCTGCAGCACAGCCGTGCCAAACCTAGCATCAGTTCGTGAATGATTGTCCAAAGAATAATGCTTGGTAAATGTGTGAACAGATTTCCAGGTGGCTGCTTTACTGATGTCCACTAAAGGTATATCTCTAACTGCTGCGACCGAAGCAGCTGTACCTCTGGTAGAATGAGCCCTCAGGCCTAAGGGAGGCTCTTTCCCAAGTTTGGAATAGCAGAACTGGATACAGGAGACAATCCACCTGGCAATTGTCTTGGTAGCAGGTTTACCCTTTCCCACTTCTCCATAAGTGAGAAACAACTGAGAACAGTCATTCCTATGGGCCTTAGTATGCTCCACATAGTAACTAAGAGCCCTCTTTACATCAAGACTGTGTAATCTTCTCTCTCCAGAGGAAGAATGATCAGTAAAAATACAGGCAATGACACAGACTGATTCAAATGAAAGTCTTACACCACCTTAGGGAAAAACTTTCTGTTGGTGCGAAGGACCACCTTATCCCTGTGAAATGAAATTAGGTTCCACTGATGAAGCCTGTAATTCACTGATTCTCCTGGTAGAGGTAATGGCTACCAGGAATACAGTTTTCCCAAGTCAAGTATTTCCACTCAGCTGAGGATAAAGGCTCAAAAGGGGGTTGCATAAGCTGTGCTATACAGATATTCAGATCCCACGAAGGGGTAGGCTCCTTAAAGGGAGGGTTAACATGAACTAAACCCTTGAAAAATTTCTTGAAAACTGGATGAGAGGCTAGGGAAGAGCCCTTACAGCGGAAAGGAAGGCAGACACAGGTGCCAAATGTACCTTGAGAGTAGTAAGCCGGAGGCCTAAGCTATTAAGATACACCAGATAGTCCAGTACAGTAGCAATATCAGCCAACTCTGGCTGAACAGGTTTCTGGGAACACTAAAACCCAAATCTTTTCCATTTGGAGTTGTAAGTCTTTCTGGTAGTAGGTTTCCTGCTAACTTTTAGAATGTCCAAGACTGATTGAGAAAGGTTTAGACTTGCATATTTTAGCTCTCCAAGAGCCAGGCCTTGAGCCGGAGAGTCTGAAGATTGGGGTAAAGGATCCTCCCTTGTGAGGAAGTAAGAAGATTGAACTGTCTGGGAAGACACAGAGGCACTGTTACTGACGGCGACAAAAGAAGAGAGTACCAAGGCGGTCTGGCCCAGTCTAGAGCCACTTGAATCACCCTGCAGGGCTGAGACCTGATCTTGATCAGGACCCTGAGTATCAGAGGAAAAGGGGGGAATACATATAGAAACCTATCTGTCCAATTCAACGAGAGAGCATCCTGATGGACAGAACCTAGAAGAGGCGGTCTGCAACAAAAGAGAGGAAGTTGGTGATTGTCCGGGGCTGATCCATCTCTGGAGTGCCCCACCTCTTGAAAATGACCTGAAGAATTAGAGGATTCAGGGTCCATTTGTGATGACCCTGAGAAATCCTGCTGAGGGTATCTGCTAAAATGTTGTCCTTCCCTGGGAGATGCACATCCATCAAGAAAGCCTGAAGGGAATAAGCCAGAGACCATATCTTCATGGCCTCTGTGCACAAGGCCGAGGACTGAGTGCCTCCCTCCTTGTTGATGTACCACATGGTTGTGGTATTGTCTGTCCTGATCTGCACCACTTTCCCTTGAACCACAGTTGAGAATGTCTGAAGTGCCAGAAGGACAGCTCTCAATTCAAGAAGGTTTATGTGTAGAAGGGACTCCTGGTGTGACCAGGTTCCTTGAGCTGTAAGCTGATTTAGGTGAGCCCCCAACCTAGTAGAGAGGCATCTGTGGTGAGAATCACTGAAGGAGCCCGACTGATAAATGGGAAACCCTGTCGAAGATTGTCCTCCTCCAGCCACCACTGAAAGGCCTGGACTAGAGTTTGAGACACTGGAACCAATTTGGAGAGGGGGTCTCTTTTCTGAGACCAATAAGATCGGAGATGAAACTGAATATCTCTCATCTGAAACCTTGCTCCTTAGACCACAGCTGTGGATGCTGTCATGTGGCCCAGCAACTATAGAAAGTGTCTGTCTGGGCGAGAAACTAGAGGATGAAAAGAGGAAGCCAGAGTGACCAGGGACTGAACCATTGAGAGAGGGAGAAATGCCTTTGCCTGAATAGTGTCTATTTCCACCCCTATGAAGGTGAGAAGCTGGGCTGGTTCCAGAACAGACTTTTCTAGGTTCAGAATGAAGCCCAAGGATTCTAGAAGTCTTTGAGTGCCCTCTAAGGCTGAGTTGACTTGGTTTGAGGACTGGCCCACTAGGAGCCAATCGTCCAGGTAAGGGAACAGAAGGATACCCTGTCTCCTGAGGAATGCCACCACAACTGCAAGACACTTGATGAACACCCTTGGAGTAGATGTTAGGCCGAAAGGCATAGCCTTGAATTGATAGTGGCCTGAGGGCAACTCGAACCTAAGGTACTTTCTGTGGGAATGTCTGATAGGTATGTGGAAGTAGGTATCCTTGAGATCCAGAGAAGCTAGCCAGTCTCCTGGATCAGAGAGGGAAGAATTACTCCCAGAGTCACCATCTTGAATTTTGGTTTTGTCAGATGTTTGTTCAGGTACCTTAAATCTAGGATGGGTCGCCACTCCCCTGTCTTTTTTGGGGTAAGGAAGTATCTGGAATACAGTCCTTTTCCACTGTGACAAACAGGCACCTTCTCTACTGCTTGCAGAAGCAGAAGAGAGGAGACTTCTGCCTCTAAGGCCTTTGTCTCCCAGGGAGAGGGAGGGATGACTGAAGGACCCTGCTCTCATCTTTGGGAACCTTTTGAAACTAAGAAAGTCCCTGGCTCTCTACTTCCAGGACCCATTTGTCTGAAGTAATAGACTCCCAAGCCTGGGAGTAGTGAGCCAGCCTGCCCCCTACTGGAACTAGGGAGGCGACCCTGACCGACACCTCAGGGTGTCTGCTTGGCAGGGGGCTTAGACTGTGTGGATGATGGGGTCCTAGTCATCCCACTCCTGCCTCTTCCCCTAAAGAACCCCCTCTGTTGGAAAGAAGAGGAGGAGACCTGAGCTTGGTAAAAAGGCCTATGAAAAGGCCTGCCCCTGCCCCTAAATTGCTGCCTCTGTCTGCTTTTCTTTAGCTGCAGCACTCCTGTAGGTGGTCCTATATTCGTCCATTTTCTTCATGCAGTTCTCGGTTTGCTCATCAAACAGAGAATTACCAGTTAAAGGAAAATCCATGGCCTTAGTCTGGGTATCCTCTGAAAGATTGGTACATCTAAGCCAAGCCAACCTCCTCATGGAGATAGATGTAGCCATGTCTCTAGAATGGACATCATTCGAGTCCACAGCAGCATGAAATTGAACTTTGGATGCCTCTATTACCATTTCCAGCCACCTGCTCCGCTTCTTGGCTAGCTGGGGAAGGGCGTCCTAGCCAACTCCAGAACCATATCCCACCTCAATTTCTGGTACCTGGCTGTATATACCATTTAATTTGATTGTCTGAGCCCCAAAGAGGATGCCAAGTACTGTTTCTTGGCCATGGCATCCACTTTCCTGGAATCCTTATCTGGGGGCTGAGATGCCAGGGGAATATTAGTCTTGTCACAGGCTGCAGTTTACACTACCGCAACATGGCTGCAATATGTTACAAGGAATTCCATACCAGGACCTGATAGGGCATACCTCCTGTCCATTTTTTATCCACAGGAGGAATGGAAGTAGGAAATTGCATTATTTTCTTTGTCTGTTTCCCCAGGGATTTATGCAAAGGGATAGACACTCTTTAACTGTGGAACATCCATCATTTCCATATAATCAGCTTCCTCCATAGGAAGCTGAAGAGTCTCAGCCACCTTCTTGTAAAACAAGAAGTGGGAGGGGGACTCAGAAAGCCTGGGAGGGGAAACACTGGAAGGCCTGTCTGGGGAGATGTCAGGCTCTACTGGCTCATCTAGGCCTGCAAACTCTCCTTCTTCATCATCTTCTTCCTCCTCCTCCCAATCGCCTTCATAATATGCCTCTGGGTCAATATCTGAGGCACCAACTTCTAACCGAACTGATCGCATTTCAACTGATGTCGGTTCAGTTGGAGCCAGGCAAAGCGACTGCACAATAGAAATCGCTTTCGCTATCTCCTCAGCAGTCGGAAGAAGCCAGAAGGTGAAGGAAGGAAACATATTCAATTCAGTGCTTCAGAGTAACTGGTAACTGGTATTTTTCTTTTAAACTTAGATTGTAGGCTTGTAGTGACACTATACTTTCTTTCTGTGTTGTCTTTACTTATAATTGTTTTGGGCTGTTGAAAATTTAAAAATAGTGGTGGTGTAATTTGCAGTCTTTAATTGCTGCAAATTTTATCTTGGCTTGTCTGACTGTCCTGTAGCTGGGTGAAGGGTGTTAATTGTCTGGCCTCTGACCTCAGCTACGTGATAACTGAAGGTGGGGCTTAGTCACAGTTAAAGCAGCAAACAGAAGTTCATCTTCTTCAGAGAAGCCAGAAGGTGAAGGAAGGAAACATATTCAATTCAGTGCTTCAGAGTAACTGGTAACTGGTATTTTTCTTTTAAACTTAGATTGTAGACTTGTAGTGACACTATACTTTCTTTCTGTGTTGTCTTTACTTATAATTGTTTTTGGGCTGTTGAAAATTTAAAAATAGTGGTGGTGTAATTCTGTGCTGTCTTTAATTGCTGCAAATTTTATCTTGGCTTGTCTGACTGTCCTGTAGCTGGGTGAAGGGTGTTAATTGTCTGGCCTCTGACCTCAGCTATCGGATAACTGAAGTTGTGGGCTTAGTCACAGTTAAAGCAGCAAACAGAGTTCATCTTCTCAGAAGAAGCCAGAAGGTGAAGGAAGGAAACATATTCAATTCAGTGCTTCAGAGTAACTGGTAACTGGTATTTTCTTTTAAACTTAGATTGTAGGCTTGTAGTGACACTATACTTTCTTTCTGTGTTGTCTTTACTTATAATTGTTTTGGGCTGTTGAAAATTTAAAAATAGTGGTGGTGTAATTCTGTGCTGTCTTTAATTGCTGCAATTTTCGCTTCCCACCTTCCCCCAACTCTTAATTATATGCCCTGATAAATCTGATTGACAGGAGCTAAACACAGGGTATAGTAAGAGGTGTAAGTAGGAGGGCATAAGGGGAAGAAGACCACCTCAGCACGACAAGTGTTTTGACTCATTTATTTATTTATTGGTTTCTTTTCCTTAAAAAAATATATATCTGAGGATCAGTTACAGGATTTTTAATACTGTAAATAAATAAGAGAAGAACTAGAGAGCTTTAGCAGATAAGTAGTGGAATGCAGTATAATGTGGGGAGTGGTGCAATGTAGTGGCTGTGGGCAGCCATATTCAGGCAGACCTTCTGACACTGAGGTGCTGCCCTATCTGCATGCATCTCTCGGGACTGAGGGATGAGGTAGCCAGACTCAGAGCGGAAGTAACTGGGTCAGGAGTACCATCACCCTGTCCAGGAACCACCCAGTCCAATGCAGCTGCCTCAAAGGATGCCGAGAACGAGGAGCACTTGGATGACAGTGGGCTCAGGGAGGTTAGAGCAGTCAGGCAGAGGCACATCCCAGATCCTATTCTCTCAAGAACTCATATGCCACACTGGCAAATGAGGACAACCAAATAGAGGTACCCAGAGGAAGTGGAAGGAAAGGATGTGGAGGTTAGGCAAGGAGGTGACCTCAGTGGGGAAAGCAGTGGACCCCAGAGGAGGAGGAAGCGAATCCTGGTGGGGGACTCCATCATAAGAGGGATCCAGCTAGGAACACAGGAGGGGGAGGACAGGGAGGTGAGGTGCCTACCAGGTGCCACGGCATGGAGGGATGGAAGGAAGATACTGGGGATCACTGGGAAGGCAAGACAGGAGGGTGAGCTGGATGTCATTATCCACCTAGGTACTAATGACTTGGCAAATGGGGAGCCAAAGGAAGTTCAGGAAGAGTTTAGGAAACTGGGAGGGTCTCAAGCAAGTAGCTACTTCTGTCACTTTCTCAGAAGTACTACCTGTGAGAGGCAAGGGAGAGAGCATGGAGTGCATGCACCAGGAACTTTAACTCATGGTTGAAGAACTGGTGCTGTGGAGGAAGGGTTTGGATTCATTGGTGACTGGGGACCCATCTGGAGGATGGAGGTTTGTTCAGCCTGGACGGCCTGCATCCATCCTGAGGGGAATCCAAGCACTCTCAATGATAAGTTTAAATGCTACATTGACAGCATTTAAACTAGCAAAGGGGGGTGGCAGGCCAGCAAGGATGGTACCTACTTGCTCACCCCCCACAGCTAGTAATGGAACCAGTGAACCAGAGGAGTGGCTATCTCTGCAAAGCAGTGTGCAAAAGTTGGAGATTAGTGTCCAAAAGGTGGATAAGCAGAAAAGGGCAAAATTCAGCAGAAGGGCAGGCAGCAAGGAGAACCAGGGATAAATGACAACCAAGGAAGGGGCTGGAGTAGAACAGTGAAGCAGTCTAGGGAGGTCAAATCATGGAAAGCTATGTGCAAATGCCAGGAGCCTTAGCAACAAGATGGAAGATCTGGAGGCTGTCATGGTACAGTCAGACCTGGACATTGTGGCCATCACTGAAACCTGGTGTAATGATAACCATGACTGGGAGATGGCTACCTGGCTACAACATATTCAGAAGAGACAGAGCAGGCAGGAAGGGAGGAGGGAGGGTACCTGTATGTGAAAATGACATAAGGGCCACACAGATCCAGGAGGAACAAAATGGGGAGAGATACTGTGGGTTAAGCTGGAAAGGAAAATGGGGCCAGCCATCCGCACAGGTGTGGTCTATAGACCACCAGCCCAGGAGGAAGAAACAGATAGGGAGTTGATGCTAGCCATCCAAAGGATGGCTGACAAGGTGAGGTAGTACTGGTTGGAGACTCACATACCAGATGTGGACTGGAGCATCCCAGCAGCAGCATCAACTAGGAGCAGATTTATCCTGGACTCTCTTCAGGGTGCCTTCCTCAAGCAACTGGTCATGGAACCAACTCTGCAGAAGGCAATACTGGACCTTGTGCTCACAAACAGGGACAGTGTGATGGGGTAACAGTGGGGAGCACCTGGGTAACAGTGACCACCAGTCATTGTGGTTTGAAATCACAGAAAGAGCAGAACCAAACCACACAAAACACGGATCCTGGATTTTAGGGGCAGACTTTGGGAAAATGGGGAGATGCTTGAAAGAGGCATTAAGGGAATGGGACAGGAATCAGGGATTGAGGAACAGTGGGCAGTATTTAAAATGGGGATTATAAGAACAACAGAATTATGCATTAAGCAGGTTAGCAAGAGAAAAAGAGGAGACCATTATGGTTTTCTAAGAGGTAGCAAAGAAAGTGAAAGCCAAAAAGACTGCATTCAGGCAATACAAAAGACACAGGCAGAAGGGGATAGGGAGAAGTACCAGGAGAAACAAAGGAGGCAGGGAAGTCAGTAAGGGAAGCCAAAGCTCAGACAGAAGAACACATTGCAAAATCAGTGGTTAAAGGGGACAAAACCTTTTACAGGTACATAAGTGAAAAAAGAAGGTCAAGGAGGGATAGTTAGACTGAAGGGGAGGATGGGAGCAGGCGTGGAGGATGACAACAGTAAAGCTGACATATTGAACAGGTATTTCTGCTCAGTCTTTACTAAGGAAGAGGGGGTAATGGGTCTGAAGGGAGTACAAGGGTGAGAATGGTGCAGAATGGACACAAGTCCCTTTACAGAGAAAGGGTCCTGAAGAAACTGGAAGTAATAAGAGTTGACAAAGCAATGGGGCCAGATGGGTGCACCCCAGGGTCCTTAAAGAACTAAGAGAGTGGTGGCTGAACCTCTGGCTGTCCTGTTCAGCCAATCACTGGAAACAGGGAGGTACCCAAAGACTGGAGGACAGCAGATGTAGTCCCCTTATACAAAAGTGGGAACAAAGAGGAAGCAGGGAACTACAGACCAGTCAGCCTCACCCGGTAGTGGGAAAGATCATGGAAGCACTACTGAAGGAGAGATTGGTGGAACATCTGGTTGTCAATGGACTACAGGACCCAAGGCAGCATGGTTTCACCAGGGAGGTCATGTCAGACCAACCTCATTGAATTTTTGACTGGGTGACTAGGGAGGTGGATCAGGGGAGGGCAGTGGACATGGCTATCTGGACTTCAGCAAGGCCTTTGACACTGTGCCACATAGAAGACTATTACACAAACTGGGGAATATGGGTGTGGGCAGGACAGTAGTGTGGTGGGTAGGTAACTGGCTGGGTGGCAGGACACAGAGGGTGGTGGTAAATGGCTGTCACTCCACAGAGGGAAGAGTGACCAGTGGGGTACCACAGGGATCAGTGCTGGGACCGACCTATTCAACATCTTCATCAGTGACATTGCACAGGATATAGAAGGCAGAATTTCACTGTTCGCTGATGACACAAAGCTCTGTAACAGAGTTGACACACCAGAGGGTGTAGACAGAATGAGAAGGGACCTGCAGAAACTTGAAGAATGGTCAAGGGTTTGGCAGTTGAAATTCAATGCAAAGAAGTGCAAGATAATGCATATGGGGCACAAAACCCTGGCACAATATATCAGTTGGGGGTGAGGATATAGCATGCACCAAGCAGGAAAGGGATCTTGGGGTTGTCATCTCTGATGACCTCAAGGTAGGGAAACAGTGTGACAAGGCATCAGGTAAAGCAAATAGGATGTTGGGATGTATAGGCAGGGGCATCACCAGCAGGAAAAGGGAGGTCATAATTCTGCTATACAAGACACTAGTGAGGCCCCACCTGGAGTACAGTGTACAGTTCTGGAGACCATACCTACGTAAGGACATAGACAGGGTAGAGAAGGTTCAGAGGAGGGCAACAAAGATGGTGCATGGGTTGCATCACAAATCCTATGAAGACAGGTTGAAGGAACTGAACATGTACTCCCTGGAGGAGAGAGGAGGGAGAGGGGATATGATAGAGACATACAAGTATCTTACAGGGAGGAACAGGGTGCAGGAAAACACTATTTTAAGCAAAAAAGATGTTTCAGGACCAGAGGGCATGGGATGAAGTTGGAGGAGGACGATTCAGAGGAAACATGAGAAAGAATTTCTTCACAGAACGGGTGGTGGACAAGTGAACACCCTGCCAGAGGAAGTGGTGGGCTGAAACAATCACGGATTTAAGAATGCATGGGATAGACATAAAGGAATTCTAGAGGTCAGGGGTAAGGGGAAATAGACTTCTAGGAAAACAAACTGAACTTACAAGCTCAAATGGGCAGACTAGGTGGGCCATAGGCCCTTATCTGCCGACACTGTCTATGTATCTATGTAACATGGGTTTTTGGATCCGAACCAGCTGATTTCCTTTTTCGCTTAGTAGGAACCGACTCCGCAGAGTTGGCTCTCCTCTTGCCCGAAAAGGTATCACCCGGGTCAGTGGACATCTCCTCAGGTTTGGTCGCAACCGAACTGGGCTGGCCATCCGGGTCAGCAGACTTCTCGGCCTCCCTCTCCCTCAGTCTACTTACACGTTTTTCCAAGAGTGGCTTTAGGAAAGTTCTTACAAATCTGGCAGACTTCTCTTGAGGTGGTCAAACCCCAGACAATATACACAGACGAGGTGAAGATCGGCCTTAGCAAAGGCCTCCTTACACTCGGTACAGTGCTGAAACCCAGTGGGACCGGTTTTCTTTTTGGGTTTCTCAGACATGCCTAATATTTCCAAAAAGTCACCCTATACAGCGTTAAGCCAGGCAACTGAGAAACTTATTGGTTCCAACCGTGTCATGGGACAGTTAAAAAATCCCACAAACCAGATTTTTTTTAGGAACCAATAAGTACCGGAAACCACAAAATAAACAAAAATAAATACCAATTACAATTGATTTTGGTTCTAAACCGGACCGACCAGAAAATAATCGAAAACAAAAACAATTTCTGGTCAAATTAACACAAAAATCACACTACCTACTACTACCACTTACTGTTACCGAGACAGAGGTAAGAATACCGATAAGATGAGGACTGCGGTTGAAAAAACAGACAATTCAAACTAGAACTGAACCGAAGTGCAGAAGGGATCTCCGGAGTGACTTCACAGTTAGGTGGAGTAAGAAATCTGACGGTTACACTGCAGAGCACCAGAGACAGAGGTTTGAAAACCGAGCTCGATGTTCTATGCTTCTGCATAGAGTTAACTCTTTCCTCTCCGGAGCAGTTCAAGTGCTGGGGCTAACTGCATATAGTCAGAATACAGCAAGACGTCATGTTGTCTGAACGTATGATTAGTGTGCAAGAACACCCTGTACTTGTGAAAAATCAAGTAAGGTTGTTCGCACATGAGCACTCGTAGCTCAGAAATCCTCTGAGTAGAAGTGATAGCAATCAAAAACAAGGCTTTCCATGACAGGTATCAGAGCTCGCAAGAAACGGTGGTCTTGAAGGGAGCCAAAGTAAGCTTCTCTAAAATGAAGTTCAAGTCCCATGCTGGGAAGGGTTATAGATGGGAGGCTTCAAGCGATGGATGCCCCTCAGAAAAGTATGAGTCACATCCAACTGGGCCACCGTATAGCCCTTGATGGGCACATGGAACCTTGAAATGGCAGACAAGTGCACTTTCAGGGAGGAATACTTGAGGCCAGTGTCCAATAAGGACAGCAGGTAGTCTAAGATCTGATTCACTGGGCAGATGAACAGGTTTAGGTGATGGAAAGCAGCCCATAAGGTGTAGAGCTTCCACTTCACAGAATAAGTTGCCCTGGTGGATGGCTTTCTGGCAGCCACCAGGACCTCAGCTACCTTCGCGGAGACCCCAAACCTAGCAATGGCTACGTCTTCAGGAGCCAGGCGTGCAGATGAAGAGACCAAAGGTCCAGATGAACCAGAGTCTCCTGGTCCTGAGACATGAGGCCTGGGCACAGGAGGAGGGGGACCGGAATCTCTACCACAAGCTGCTGCAACAGCAGAAACAATCTGGCAGGGCCAGAAGAAACCACCAGAATCACAGTGGCTCCCTCCATTTGGAGCTTCATGAGCACACTCTGAATCAGGGGGAAGGGAGAGAAAGGATTAGAGAAACCTCCCTTTCCAGAAGAAGGACAATGCTTTGTGCCAAAAACACCAGGCCCTGGATCAAGCGAGCAGAAAAGCGGCAGTTTTGCATCGTGTGGGGATGCAAAAAGTTGCAACTCTGGATGACCCCACCATTCGAACAGGTTGCTGATGACTGAGGTCAGCAGCTCCCACTCGTGCTGTGGACTGCGATCTGCTTAGGCTGTCTGCTAGGACATTTTGGGCACCTGGAACATGTACAGCTGACAGCTCAAGGCCATGCTCCAGAGCCCAATACCAAACCCTCATCGCCTCCATGCATACAGGGTAAGAGTGCCCTCCCCTCCCACTTGCTGATGTAGTGAACCACACTTATGTTGTCCGTTTGCACCAGCAGAGGTCCTGGGGACAGGTGGTACTGGAAGGCTTGTAGAGCATACAGAATGGTCATTTCCAGGACCTTGATGTGGAGGGAAGTCTCCACATTCATCCATATCTGTTGAGTCTGGTGAGGGTCCAAATGTGCCTCCCAGCCCATCCAAGAGGAATCCGAGGTGAGGATCTGATGAAGGGAGGGGAGGGGATCAGGAGAGGAACCCCCTTTAGCAAATAGTCAGGTTCTATCCACCATCGGAGAATCTTCTTCACCGCAGACGACACCAGGACATGTTGCTCTAGATCATCCGTTTTCTGGTCCCACTGCACCCTCAGAATCCAGTGGGGAATATGCATGTGGAGGCATGCTACCGGAACTGTGGTGATAGCTGCCATCATCAGACTCAGCATTCAGAGATATGTCCTAACCGTGACAAACTGACTGTTGTATAGCCCCCAGGCCTGCGCCATATGGAGCTCCACCTTATCTGGAGGAAGGAAGGCATAGCCCTGGGCTGTGCCCAGTATGGCCCCGATATACTGGAGATGCTGGCCGAGGGATAACACCGATTTGGAGGGACTGACGGTGATCCCCAGGTTGGCAAAAAACTGTAGAGTACGTGCCTGGATTATGGATAGCTGTTCCTTGGATGAGGCTTTTAGCAGCCAATCATCTAGACAGGGGAAGACATAGAAACCTTCCCTCCTGACGGCAGCTGCCACTACTGCCAGGCACTTGGTAAAGACCTGCAGTGCTGAGGATAAGCCAAAGGGAAGGGCCCTGAACTGGAAATGCTGGCCCTGAAAAATCTCTTTTGAGCAGGGCAAATCTTGATGTGCAAGTATGCGTCCTGCATATCCAGGCAGTTGATCCAATCTCCCTGCCATAGCAAGGGTAGCAGGCCCAGGGGGATGACCATCCTGGACTTCTTGTACTGGATGAAGAGGTTCAGACTGCTTTGGTCCAGGATGGGTTGCAGGTCCCCGGAGGATTTGGGGAAGAGAAAGAAATAGGAATAGAATCCCTGGTTCCACTGGTTTTCCGGGATTGGTTTTATGACCCATTTTTGAAGCAACAAGGTTATCTCTCACACCAGCATGGGGACATGGTCTGGGGAATAAAAAGACGGTTTTGCAGGGAGGTATGGATGAATCTCAAGGAACTTCACAGCACGACCTTGTTCTATCAACTGAAGCACCCAGGCATCTGTGGTGATCTCCTGCCACCCTTCTAGGTGGAAGGAGAGATAACCCTCGACCCCCGCATCCTGGGGGCCCAGGTTAGGGGGGGGGTCGGCTAAGGAGTCAGGCTGAGGCTGCTCCACCACCCCAGGAGGACTTTACGGTGGTGGAGGGGGTGCAGGCAGGGCCATGGAAGGTCTGTGCTTGCTAGACTGCTTGGAGGAGTAGGGCCATGGGTGGTGAGTAGCGTGCCGAAAGGGCACACACTGTCCACTCTTCTGCTGAGTGTGGTAAAGGAAGTGAACAGAGCGAAGGGATCTACCCGAGGCCTGGAGGTCATTGAGGATGTCTTGTGCATCATCCCCAAATAATTTATGGCCCCTGAAAGGAGCTTTCAGAATCGACTACTGAACATCAATCACAAAGCCTGAAACCATAAGCCAGGAGCGTCTCCTGGGACAGGTGCCCATGGCCGAAGGTCTAGCTGAGGCATCCATGCATCACAGGCAGCCCTCAGCAGCTGCCTCCCAATGTGTGCCCCTGACTGAAAAGCCCTAAGCATTTCTTGTTTCTGAGGCCCATCTGGGAGAGATTGTGTGGTTGCTCTAGCTGAGTCCCAAAGGTCATTCTGATACATCAGCATGTGACCTATATAATTTAGAACTCTAATGGCCAGGGTAGAGGAGGTGAAAATCCACTTCCCCATGAAGTCTAGCTTCCTAGACTCCTTGTCAGGAGAGGGGAAGCTAAGATGCTGAGGCCATTTTGAGCAATCATGGGAAGCATTTATGACAACTGAGTCTGCCTGCAGGGGTCCAGAGAAAAAGGTTCTCCCCAAAAGGGCTGGGTACAGTTTGCCTGCCTTCCTAGGTATAGGAGGGACCAGGTGAGATCTGTACCAGGCAGCTAGGATGGCATACCCATAAGTAGAAAGCTTATATATATATATATATATATATATATATATATATATATACACACACACACACACACACACACACACACACACACACATATATATATATATATATATATATATATATATACACACACACACACACACACATATATATATATATATATATTATATATATACACAACATACATATATATATATATATATATATATATATATATATATATATATATATATATACATACACACCCACCCCAATCCTGGAGGCTCTGGGTGCTTTACAAAGGAAGTGCAAAAATATACACATTTACATTTAACAGCACAAAAAGTATAAGGGCCAATAAATAATTAAAATCAGAATAAATAATAAAATCAATACAGTGGCTAACTAAAGAAAGGCTTTATTAAGAAGGTATGCCTTAAGACCCCTTTTAAAAACATCCACAGACGAGGCCTCTGTCAGAGATCTGGGGAGCAAGTTCCAGAGGGCCGGGACGGCCAACTCAAATGCTTGCTTTCCCGAGGTTTTCAGCCCGGTCCTCGGAACTGCTAGGAGGCCCTCACTGGAGGAGCGGAGCGAGTGCACCAGGACAGCAAGGGTCAGAAGGTCAATCAAGTAGCCAGGGCCCGATCCGTATAGGGTCATATAGGTGAGCAAGCCCACCTTGAAGATGGTCCTCCATCTAACAGGCAGCCAGTGCAGAGCATGCAGGACCAGGGTCACGTGACAGGACCTGGGAAGGCTCGTCAGCAACCTGGCTGCTGAGTTCTGCACCAACTGCAGTTGATGGAGGTTCCCTCCACTGACCCCAAACTAGAGAGCATTCCTGTAGTCTAGCCTTGATGTGACAAAGGCATGTAGCTGCATGGACAGGTCACCAGGCAGAACCAGGGGTTTAATCCGGGCAACATTCCATAGGTGGTAAAAACCACTCTGGACAGCTGACACCCGAGACTCAGATGTCAAACCGTCGTTGAGGATGATGTCCAGATTTCTCACCCTAGTGACGGCCACCATCGGAGTAGGGCCTAGGAACAGCTGCATCATGCCGGCGACCAGGCTCGATTACCAGTACCTCTGTCTTGAGTAGCAACCTGCTCTTTAATGGAGAGGTAGTGGGAAAGTGGAATTGTCTACCAAAGGATCTGGTAAATCTTGAGCTGGTGGGAAATTTCAAGAGAGTGTGGGATAGATACACAGGAATGGTGTAGATGAATGGAGGAGGGATAAGAGAAAATGTGGGAAGTGGTTTAGTTCAAGTGGTGCTGAGGAATGCCACTAGAGGCCAAGCCAGTGCTAGACCAGTAAAGACCTAGGTAGAAAATGGCCAAACAAAAGGGACCTCAAGTCTTTTTCCGTCTGTAAACATGCCCTTAGTGCTCAGTCTGTCACCCATTACTACTCCCTCTATACTAATCTCTCTCTCCCCTGCCTTGAGGTCTGGCACCTCTCACACTGTTCTTCCTTCCTGAATAAATACTGGCTTGGCACTGTTCATTCCTTTCCCTCTCTCCTTACAACCTCCATGTTGTCCTCCTACTCCCTCCACTCCTCTGATGCTCGGTCCTTTCATATCCACTACTTTAAATCTGCAGCAGGCCAGCCTGCTTTCTCCATCTGCATTTCTACATTGTAGAATAGCCCCCCGCCCCAACTCTCATCCTCTTCACTTGCTCAGAGCACCCCTACTGTCTTTTCTCAAAAAACGTACCTACAGTTAACCGTTTTCTTAAACAACTAACAGTTGCCCTTACACCCTTCACCTAGATTCCCTGTAACCTCTGAACACTGTAGTATTTACCAATACACTTGATATAAGTTTTTTATATTTTGCCCACTTTACTGTTCTGTACTCTCTACTTGCAGCCACGTTGCTGTTTGCTCATCCTTGTTTAGTTTGTATTGCTGTTTATAATGTGCTGTATTTGCATTATGCAATTTTACTGTTCTGTACTGTCACTTGTCTCCAAATCGCTTTGCTGTTTTTACTCCTTTTGTAACCCTTTTCAGGGTGGCACCTGGAAACTAATTCCAGTTCAATGTGCTTATCCTGGCCACTAAATGCTACATAAATAAATGAAAAAATGAATAAATAAATGTGTAGACAAGCAACAGAAACAGATGAGATTTGAAGGACACACCCTGGTTTTATAAAAATGTCCTTATTAATAAAGAATCTGTCTCTGGTACACATCTTTGTAGAAGGAAAGATGACGAAAACAAATTCTGTAGTGAAACAAAGTAGTAAATTACTTTTTTATTCAACTGCATAAAAAATAAAAAAACATCACAGTCGTATTACAGTTCGTATTTTAACCAACCAGTCTGTGACCATTTCAATTTCGGGCATCTCTTGCTTTTTTACAGAGCTACTGTCCCCTGTAATAGGCTCAGCGTCAGATGTTTAGAAACATCTTTCAAGGTCCATTTAGATTTTCTGGTACTGCCATCGAGAAACTTACACGAGCTGGCGTGAAAACTTTCGGTGAAGCACAGAGGTTTTCTTTCTAATCACACAAGCTGCATAAAAATAATCTTACAAAATGGGGGACACAAAGGTTGGTGTCAGAAATCTTTAACAGAATAACTTTTGTAATATAAGCCCCCCCCCCCAGAAAATATGCTGATCTCTGATTTTCATGGGCATCTTCCCAAGAGAGGCAAGCGATATTAGATATAAATCCCTTTTCCCTTCAAAGGCTTTGTTGGATATAATGATACAAACGTCATCTTTAGTCCAGGGGGACTACCGGGGTCAAAACATCACACTGATCTCTTATGACATAATAATGGCATATACTTACGCAAAATACATTTAAAGAAAAAATAAGGTGGGGGTAAGAAGAGGTGAATCTCAGAGTCAACACATTTTTTGTGCCTTTTTTTTTTTTTAACAAAATTTTCTGTTTTAATGTAAACTTTCCTTTTTTTTTTTTAAACAAGGATTGTAGTTTCTTTAAGAACAGTATATTCTGCAGTAGTCCAACATTACTGATTCATCATCCCTCCCGCCCCCTTGAAACCTTGGAAACCACTCACGTTTTCCTAAAACAATATAATATATATATATATATATATATATATATATATATACACATATATATATATATATATATATATATCTTCATTTTCAGACTTTAGTTGGGCCGCTTAAAAGGGGTCTGCAGACTGACATGTTTAAAACTTCAACTTAGAAAATTACTTTCTAGACACTTCACACATGGAAACTGTCTTTTAATAAAAACACATAAGATCTGACATTTTGTTTTTTAAAGAAATGTTTGGGCCGTAAAATAATATCATCATCATTCCTAAACATCCTCGCTTTTAGTTCTCTTGTCTAGACCTTGAGCTCAGTTAAGATGCCAGGACTAGTCGCTTCTGAATAATAACTACTGACTATGTATGTGTGTGTGTGGGTGGGGGGGACCCAGTAAGCTGAATTTAACAACCATGGATTTTAGGTACTGTAGCAAAAGCACTTTGCAGACAACAGTTATACATTCATCCAATTCAGGAAGCACTTTTTCCTCTTTTGTAGGAGCTGCCGACATGCTTCCATTTCTTCTCTTCTGTGAGCACAACTGGCGTGAGTGTTAAGCTGCCATTGGCAGAACTACAGCCCCCACTGGGCTGTGCAATTCCACTTACAAAGACACTGCACTCCTCCCCAATATCCCACCAATCACAAACATACCGAAACAATAAGCAGCAGGTAAAGGATTGTTTTGCAGAAGCATCGACAGTTAACAAGAAACTAACACTACACCTGTATGAAATGAACACACATTTTTTTCCAGTGTATCATGTGAAGTCTGACGGGGGGTGGGGGGTTGAAATCTAGTGCTTAGTGCCTGTATCTTCAAAGTGGATCCTTACATGTAAACACTAGGAATAAAAAAAGACCACCTTAAAACAGCAATGCAACACGTTATAAAACAGTTAAAATTGTTACAAAAACAGCATACCTGTAACATCTGCTTGTCTAAGGATTTCCAAAGCTGTGCACTTTTGTTTTTCTTTTTTTATGCAAATATAAACACAGAGGCATCTCCTGTGAACCCTTTGGGTGAGGGGACGGTTTCTGGCATCCAAAGGATGCAAGGGTAGAACTCTTTTGAGTAGTGTAGAGAGACACTGCAGCATTCATATTAGCATTTTATAAACTGGCCAACTTACTACTTAGTAATAAATGTTTAAAAAAAAAAAAAAAAAGTAGAGAAAAAACTTCCCCCTCTTGAAATCCAATTTTTTCAAAACCTACACGAGGACCTCTTGTGGTTTCACGAGGTCACAGCATGCAAGTAAATCTGCTTATTGGTCGAATCAGTGGTAACAATTTATAAATTTGCTCAGATTCCACTCTCCTGCCTAGCAGGACATTCCCAAACTAGTTAGCAGTGATGGCACAGCCAAGATGTGATAACTGTCAAGAAACGAGAGGCCAACCAGAAGTACACAGCAGCACAGATCAGCCAGATATTTTATTCTTCAGGGAAAAAAAATGTTAAAAAAAAAAAAAATGTTAGAAGAACTGCAGATACATTCATTTAAATTTAAGCAAATCTTCCGTATCCTGGGAAATTAAGACGCTCCTCAGACTTCCTCTAACCCTCCTGCTTTTCGCTTCAAAAAGCCATACTTCTTTGTGAGATCACAATTTGCTGCTGTGGAAAAGACTAGTCTCATAAATGAAGGATTATGACCTCAGCAGTGGGAAAAGGTGCTGTAGGAAGAGGTGTCGGTAACTCTGCAGGGGGTCTTTTCTCTCCTTGGTTACAAGTAACCACTCTAATGTCCCAGCAAGGTATTGGGGGATAATGTGCTGTCAGGAGGGCCACTGGATGAAATGTTAAGCTGAGGTCCTGCTGCATGTTCTGGCGGACCGTAAAGATCCCAGGGCACTTCTTGAAAAGAGCAGAGGAATTTCCCCAGTATGCGGGGCAAAATTCCCATTCAATGATTCACTAACAGACCTGGCTGTCAGTCAGACACTGCATCTGTAATGCCCACCCCCCCACAAAAAAAAAATGAGAAGAAGCTAAAAACAGGAAGCATTTCCTAGCCCTCTGTTCCTGGGCAACAAAAACAAAATAAAAGCAGGATGATAAGATGAAGACTCAGATGCAAAGATTGTGTTTTCATTCAAATGTGCTCAGTAATAAAGAACAAGGGGAGCTGATCAAACATTTGAACTAAAAGCTGAATCACTAAATAGCTTTTAAAATTTATACCAGATGCTGAAGGATCTCAGTAAGATGGCAGAGTTCTATTTGCAGCAAAAAAAAGGGGGGGGGTTGGTGGAGGGGGTAGTCTGCTTTGTCCCCACATTTTATTGGGCAATGCTGCTCTACTGGGGACCTGCACTTAACTCACTGAAATGTGTTCCTTCGCTGAAAAGCAGAGATCCACATGGGAAAGATGGTACTTTTCTAACAGACAGCTCTGGACTTGAGGCAGCATTTAGTTTTATACTCATGTATGTAAACTGATTTGCTGCACAAGCAACGAGACTACTCTGTGGTGAACAAGCAGATTTACTTCGGACACTGGCCTTGGACATGTGCGATAGTTTTAAAAATTGTCTGTCCATGGCGGGAGTTACAGTTTGTGGTACATAAATCATCTATTTCTTCAGTGTTGCTGGGGTCTGGCAGCTTTACGCAATACTGCTGGCTCACTTGTCTGCAGCTGCCTGCTGCCCTACCTATTTCAAGTCACTGTGCTCACGGTTACTCTGGACAACAGTTAGGTTTCTGTTTGGCATCTGCGGATTCAGACAGCAAAGCTTTTCAAACTTTTCAGGAAACTCATTATTTGATGTGGAAACATCAAGAAAAAAAATAAGGCTAAATACTGCAATGGAGCCGGCTCGTCGGCGCAGTGGCTGGATTTCGCTTCGGCGGCTGACGGAGAGAAGGCTGGGCGTCCGTGAGACAGCTCGCCTTCTCCAGGGAGGTGGGGATGTGAGGCGGGCAGCTGCTGGCTTCCCTGGCGGAGGCCGGGAGTACGGGCAGAGTGCCAGGGGCTCACTGGGAGACGGACGCCGCGTCAGCCTTGACGTCAGGTACGCTACTCTCCATGGGGAGAAAACGGAAAAATGGCTCTCTGGTGAACCAGATGATGGCTCTACAGTCCCCTCGCTGCCGTCATGGCCCCACGACCTCCTACCTCAGCAGCACCTGGAGCCGATGCCGCAGTGCGCTGGATGACCCCCACTGGTGCCTTCCCTCTCGGAGGAGGGGGACCCACCCGGCAAAGGGTTACGCCGGGCTACCTCCAGGGGGCTGTGATTTGGGGTTGAGGCAGGTGGTGGGGATGGCAGGCAGACGGGGCAGACATTGAGAGCCCGAAGGAGGTGCTTGCCAGAAGGAGCAAAGGAGCGTAAAAAAAAAAAAAATACTGCAATGGACTTTGAAAAGATGCCATTACTACAAGTAGGAATGTTACCATATTGTATTATACCACATTATCCCCTCATTTTTAGGCCTGCCACACATAACGTCCTAGCCAGCACCCCCACCTCAGACTTGGGGAATTACTAAATGCTCCTCCCACACAAACTCAATCCTGAACGCCCACATTACTGCACCCCAAACAGCGACTCCTACAATACAGTGGTACTGAGTATTGCCCTTCATGTTTAACATACTGTCACATCCCCAACCAGGCATGCTGTATCTGTCCTTCTGAATGGGTAGACAGAGCCATTCTGGCTAGCCCACTCTAAAACACATTTGTTTTACACTGTCATATGAATCATTTCTGAACCCCCCAAAAATGTGTTCTTTTTTAACCCTTCCTTAAGGGTTCCAATAACTTTCATTTTACGCACATGTAGTATTAGGATTCAAAGTGTATTTTTTCACAGCGTTTCTTTCCATCCATTGGAAATTAAGAGTTAAAAGTAATCCCTGTTGAAAACTGTGGGAGAACAGAATGAAGCGAGCCACTGAAAGGGGGGTTGGATGAATCTAGCAGTTAGTGCACTAAAGGCTGAACTAGAAGATCTTGGGTTCAAATTCCATCACAACCACTGACTCACTGTGTGACTTTAAGCAAGGCAGCCTGCTCTCCCTGTGCTTCAGTTCTCCCAAATGTAAGATTTGGCAGAAATAAGACCCCAGTGAAACTGAGATGCTGCTTCTCAGATGGGCTATTATGGGTAAGTAAATTGTAAAACTGCTGCTACACAGTAATGAAAGACGGTAAAACTGGCATAGCTTCTACAGTGTGTATAGAAAGGGGATACTGGTTTGCCAGTATGTCCTTTTGTTGGTTGCAATGATGTCTTACAGTTAGTTTTTCTTGTATATTTAGCCAAGATAGGCCCAACTGTGATGCAACTTTTAACTGTCAGTGGGTCCTACTTTGGCATAGTTTTACAACTGGGAGCCATGGAAGCAGAGAAAGGTCAAATGGCTTGCTCTGGATCATGCAATAAGTAAGTGGCTGTGGTGGGATTCAAGCCCAGGTTCTCCTGTTCCATAGTTTTCTGTTTTAACTTGTGGACCCCAATGTCTTCTGCAGGTGCTCTGTGACGGCTCTGGAGGGGTACATGTTCATCCTGCAAGGCATGTTGTCTGACTGACCAGTCACTCAACATGGAGCTCAAAAGAAGCCTCCCTCCCAAACTTCTCTTACTCACCGATTTAGCTGGAGGTACTGTGTGAAGTCCATTTAAAATAAAAATAATGGGGCGAAAGAATAAAATTTAAAAAATCAACGCGCTTCAAACTCAGAAAGGTCATTTGGCAGGCGTCCACTGCTGGTTCCACAATGTTGGCAGAGATGAATCTTTGGCTCCGGCTATGGCGCTCGGATTAACAAGTTTCCCTCCTCGGCCTGGCACAGCAGGCCTTAGAACTGCCGTAGAAAAATATTGGAAATTCATGGAATCCCAGAAAGGAACACACTGTGGCCAACCCGTGACCTGCTGTTGGTGTGACTATATCACTACTGTCCACTGAGAAAGGCCAAATGTCCTTTCAGGCATCTGTTGACGTAGTGTCCTTTCTCTCCACACTGAGAAACAAGAAACAAAAATAGAAGAGAAACCTGCGTCAGGAGGAAGGTCCAACCTTTATAGAACAATGGTGTATTTACAGTAACAATCTCATATTATCTGCAAAACTTAAAAAATATCAATACAAAAACCCCACAGAAACATAACTTGCAAACTTTTGGTAGCCAATTACTCTGCATACTGTATACTGGTCAGAAAATGGGTAAAGAAATTACGTACCGCAATTGGAATAATCCAGCCACATGGCCGTGTGTTTGTTACAAGTTATAAAATAAACCATGAAATCCTGTAAGCTTGTTGGTCCAAACATCACGACTGTTGATTATTCGCCTGCAACTGAACACCTTCCCCAAACTCCATTTTTGTTTGTTTTTTGTAACTAACAAAAAAGCCCATGTTATAAGTCAGATAACACACTCCATTGTGTACTTGGCATGGAAGGAAAAAAATTACTTACCACAGTAATCTTGTTTCTTCCAGGGGATATTCCAATATTCATAACTCTTCTGCAGTACGCCTTTAAGCCAGATCTGCCCGGAGATGGAACATTATGCTAATGATGGAACGCCATTGGCACGTGCCACTTTTACAAACATACGAATGTGCCAGCAGAAACAGATCATCCAGTCTATCCAAGTCTGCTTGAGTGTGCAGCTAGCACCCCTAGTCTGCAACTTCCCACCCCCTCCCCTTTTCAAATGCTGCCCCTATCAACTGCCTACATTCTAACGTCTTAGATTTCATGGACGCCTGACAAGACAGGCCCCATGAGGAAAATGCCTATAGAACACTATAATAGTAACACCCAAAAACGCCTCCAACAGGAGGTAATGACACCAACCCCCCCAATGTCAGAATCACTTGAAGAGGGTAAAACCAATGAAAACACAGTTTCAACAGAAATGCCAGAATGTGGCACTCATACCACTGATTACACAGCATGGAGTGCAAAGGCCCCTGGTTCTAGCAGGGGAGGCTGGATGGGAGAGTTATGAATACTGGAGTATCCCCTGGAAGAAACAATATTACTATAAGAAGTAATTTTTTCTTCTCACCCCAGGAATACTCCAATATTCCTAGCTCGAAGCAGTACCTGTACCTTTGGAGGTGGGCACAGAACCTACTTTGGGAATAGACTCTGCAGTACAGCTGTGCCAAACCTGGCATCACCCTAGCCTGTGTGTCCAGGCTGTAATGCCTAGTGAAGGTGTGTGCTGTTCTCAAGGTAGCTGCTTTACAGATGTTCACCAGTAGAACATCCCTGGAAGCTGCTATAGTAGCAGCTGTACCCCTTGTGGAGTGGGCTCTCAGCCCTGCTGGAGGCTCCTTCCCAGCTTTTGAGTAGCAAAACTGAATACACTGAACTATCCAGCAAGAAACTGACCTTTTACCTGCTGGACTTCCTTTTCCCACATCCTCATAAGTCAGGAACAGCTGTTTCCTGTCCTGTCAATGGGACTTAGTGATGTCATGTAGTAGCTAAGAGCTCTCTTTACATCAAGACTGTGCAGTCTATGCTCACCAGAGCTCGAATGCTCAGTGAAGAAAACAGGTAAAGTAATGGACTGGTTCAAATGAAAGCTCGAAACCACCTTTGGAAGAAATTTTCTGTTTGTTCGCAGGACCACTTTGTCTCTGTGGAATGAAATGTAGTCCTGTTCAATGTAGAAAGCATGGAGCTCACTTATCCTTCTAACAGAAGTGATTGCCATTAGGAAAACCGTCTTCAATGTGACATACTTCAAAGGAACTGGAGACATGGGTTCAAAGGGGGAACCCATGAGCTTGGCAATACACACATTTAGGTCCCAGGCTGGCAACGGTTCCCTGTGAGGGAAGTGCAAGTCAGCTAGACCTTTAAAGAACCTCAAAGATGGGGTTTGATGCCATAGAGGCATTCTTCCCAGGTGAGGTGCAAGCAGACAATGAAGCTAGGCTGACTTTTAGAGTAGTGGGCTGCAGGCTCAGTGAATGCAAATGAGTAAGGTAGTCCAGCACAGTTGGAACCCCTGCCTGAGCTGGCACCACATCCCTGGTGGAGCACCAGACAGAAGAAAAAAAATTACTCACCATAGTAATGTTGTTTCTTCTAATGGAGTCTTGCTGTATTCATACATAATGCAGTTAGCCCCAGCACTTGAACTGCCTCCGAGAGGAAAGAGTTAACTATATGCAGAAGCATAGAACGTTGAGCTCGAGCTCGGTTTTCAAACCTGTCTGTGGTACTTCCCAGTGTAACAGTCAGATTCTTAAAGCAAATGAACTAACTTAGTACTATAGTATGGAAATTGTTCAAAACATATAGTCAAAGGGCAAAATATTTTTTTGGGGGGGTTCCAAAAAGACTCAAGTTGACAACCCAAGAAGAAAAGGTAGTGACAATATTTAACTATAAAAACACAAGAAAAGTAACAATAACAGCTACCCCACCCAAGAGGGAGGGTACAAGGTACACCCCTGAGGTGCAACACTGTACCTGACAGCTCACTTCCCAAAACTAGGTTCTGAGAGGGGAGGTTGGGATTAGAATACAGCAAGACTCCATTAGAAGAAACATTACTATGGTAATTTTTTTCTTCAAACAACATGAAGTCTTGCTGTATTCTGACATAATGCAGACTACCAAGCAGTTCCCTATGGAGGAGGGAATGCAGAACCTACTTTGGGAACAGGCTCTGCAGTACTGCTGTGCCACACCTAGCATCACTCCTAGCCTGGATATCCAGGGAGTTATGCTTGGTGAATGTATGTACTGTTTTTCAGGTGGCTGCTTTACAGATCTCTAACAAGGGTATATCTCTGGCCGCAGCTAGAGTAGCAGCTGTACCCCTAGTCGAGTGAGCCCTCAGGCCTGAAGGGGGTGTTCTACCCAATTTGTCATAGCAGAATTGTATACAAGAAACAATCCACCTGGCAATAGTTCTCTTAGTGGCAGGCTTACCTTTTCCCACTTCACCATAAGTGAGACACAGTTGAAGACAGTCATTTCTGTGTGCCTTAGTATGCTCTATGTAGCAGCTAAGAGCCCTTTTAACATCCAAACTGTGTAATCTTCTTTCTCCTGAAGAAGAATGGTCAGTGAAAAACACAGGGAGAGATACAGACTGGTTCAGATGAAAATCCGATACCACTTTGGGCAAGAACCTCCTATTGGTTCTTAGGATCACTTTATCCCTATGGAAGTATATGAAGTCAGGTTCAACTGACAGGGCCTGTAATTCACTAATCCGCCTGGCAGAAGTAATAGCTACCAGGAACACAGTTTTCCAGGTCAGGTACTTCAACTCGGCCGAAGCCAGAGGTTCAAAGGGTGGCTGCATAAGCTGAACAACGCAGACATTGAGATCCCAAGGCGGAGTAGGCTCCCTAAAGGGAAGGTTAATGTGAACCAGACCTTTGGAAAACTTCCTGAAAACAAGATCAGATGCCAGGGAAGAGCCCTTTCCTGCTGAAAGGAATGCAGAGACAGCTGCTAGATGAACCTTCAGAGTGGCAGGCCTAAGGCCTAGGATATTCAGATGAACTAGGTAATCTAAGGCTGTGGAAAAGTCTGCAGAATCAGGCACAATGCCTTTCTGAAAGCACCAAATACTGAACCTCTTCCATTTGGAATTGTAAGTTTTTCTAGTGGAAGGTTTCCTGGAGACCTTCAGAATATCCAGAACTCCCTGTGAGAGATGTAATGCTGCATATTCTAACTCTTCAAGAGCCAGGCCTTGAGATTGAGAGACTGGAGATTGGGGTACCAGATCCACTCCTGGGAGGAGGACAGGAGATTGTATTTCCTGGGAAGAGACAGGGGACGTGACACTGTCGAGGACAGCAGTAGAGGATACCAAGACTGTCTGGCCCAATCTGGAGCCACTATGCTTCTGCATAGTTAACTCTTTCTTCTCAGGGGCAGTTCAAGTGCTGGAGCTAACTGCATTATGTCAGAATACAGCAAGACTCCATTAGAAGAAACAACATTACTATGGTGAGTAATTTTTTCTTCTATCTGGTGCTCCACCAGGGATGTGGTGCCAGCTCAGGCAGGGGTTCCTACTGTGCTGGACTACCTTACTCATTTGCAGTGTAGGGTTGAGTTCTGATCTTGATCAGAACTCTGAACAGCAGAGGGAAGGCACAGAGAAACCTGCCTTTCCAGTCCAAAATGAGAGAGTCCAGGGGTACTGTCCCCAGGACTGGAGGTCTGCAACAAAACAAAGGAAGTTGATGATTGTCCAGTACTGCAAAGAGATCTATCTCTGGAGTGCCCCACCTGGAGAAGATGACCTCCAGGATGAGAGGATCCAGGGACCAATCGTGATGTCCCTGTGAAATACTGCTCAGAGCATCTGCTAGTACATTGTCCTTTCCTGGAAGGTGAACTGCTACCAGGGAAGTCTGAAGAGAATAGGCCAGAGACCACAGTTTCATGGCTTCTGTGCACAAGGCCGTGGACAGCGTGCCTTCCTGCTTGTTGATGTACCACATTGTGGTGGTGTTGTCTGTTCTGACTTGGATCACCTTGCCCTTGACTGAATCTGAGAAGCTCTGAAGGGCTAGGAAAACTGCCCTGAGTTCCAGGAGGTTAATATGAAGGAGACACTCCTGTGGAGACCAGACCCCTTGAGCTGTCAGGGCTCCCAAGTGGGCTCCCCAACCTAGGAGAGAAGCATCCGTATTTAAAACTACTGATGGGACTTCAGGGAGAAATGGAACCCCTTGTCTGAGGTTGTCCTGGTCCAGCCACCACTGGAGAGCTTGGACCAGAGTCTGGGTCACTGGGATCAGTTTGTTGAGAGAGTCCTTTCTCTGTGACCAAAAGGACCTTCGATGGAACTGAATGTCCCTCATCTGAAATCTGGCTCCCTGTACCACTGCAGTGGAGGCTGCCATGTGGCCCAGGAGTTGGAGGAACTGTCTCGCTGGACAAGAAACCTGAGGTCGAAAAGAGAAAGCAAGATCTACTAGGGTCTTCACCCTTGCCAGAGGAAGGAAAGCTTTGGCTTGGATAGTATCCAACTCTATCCCTATGAAGGTGAGAAGCTGTACTGGTTCAAGGACATATTTTGGAAGACTGAGAAGAAACCCCAGAGAACTGAGCAAGTCCTGGGTGGTTTGCAGAGCTGACCTGACTTGGTCTGATGACTGGCCTATGAGTAGCCAGTCGTCCAGATATGGAAAAATGGTGATACCCTGTCTTCTGAGGTAAGCCACCACTACTGCAAGGCATTCTGTGAACACCCTTGGAGCTGATGTTAGGCCAAATGGCATGGCCCTGAACTGATAATGGCCTGAAGACAACTGGAACCTGAGGTATTTTCTGTGGGAGCACCTGATAGGGATATGGAAGTAGGCATCCTTGAGGTCCAAGGATGCTAGCCAATCCCCTGGCCTTAAAGAGGGAAGGATTATTCCCAGAGTTACCATTCTGAATTTGGGTTTTGACATGTGTTTGTTCAAATACCTTAGGTCCAGGATGGGTCACCACTCCCCTGTTTTCTTTGGGGTGAGGAAGTACCTGGAGTACAGGCCTTTTCCCCTGTGTTGAGTAGGAACCTTCTCTACGGCTCTGAGAGCCAAGAGAGAGGAAACCTCTTCCTCTAGGGCAAGGGTTTCTGAGATTGATGCAGGTGGAAAAGACCTGGCCCTCCTTTTTGGGAACCTTTTGAAGCTGAGGGCCAGTCCCTGGCTTACTACTTCCAGGACCCACTTGTCTGAGGTCACAGACTTCCAGACCTGAAAATAGTAAGCCAGTCTGCCTCCTACTGGGACTGGGGAGTCGACCCGGGCTGACACCTCAGGGTGTCTGCTTGGCAGGTGCCTTAGACTGGGAGGAGGAAGCAGCCCTGCTCATCCCCCTCCTGCCCCTCCCTTGGAAAAAAAACCCTCTGTGGGAAAGGAGAGGAGGCCTGGGCTTGGTAAAAATGCCTGTGAAAGGGCCTGCCCCTGCCCCTGGACTGCTGCTTTTGTGGAGTGACCTGCCTTTCCTTGGCCTGTGCACACCTGTAAGTGGTCCTGTATTCATCCATTTTCTTCATGTAAGCCTCTGTCTGCTCCCCAAACAGAGAGTTACCAACTACAGGAAAATCCATAGCCATAGTCTGGGTATCCTGTGATACGCTAGTACATCTGAGCCAAGCATGTCTTCTGAGAGACACAGATGTAGCCATGACTCTTGATGCCACATCACTGGAGTCCACAGCAGCGTGAAATTGTACTTTAGATACCTCAATTCCATCCACAGCCACCTCCTCCAGCTCCTTGGCTAGCTGGGGGGAGGCCTGTTTAGCCAGTTCCAGAACAGTATCCCACCTGGACTTCTGGTACCTGGCTGTGTAGGCCATATAGTTTGCCTGCCTGAGTCCCAAAGAGGATGCCAAATATTGTTTTTTGGCCATGGCATCAACTTTCCTGGAGTCCTTGTCCGGGGGGTGTGAAGCCAAAGGAATGTTAGCCCTGTCACAGGCTGCAGCCTGCACTACCCCAACATGGCTGCTATGAGTATAAAGGAACTCCGTACCTGAGCCTGATAACATATACCACCTGTCCATTCTTTTATCCACAGGAGGTAATGAATCAGGAGTTTGTAAAATCTTCTGTGTCTTGTTTCCCCAAGGACTTATGAAGAGGGATAGACACTCTTTTGGACTCTGGGATGTCCATCATTTCCACAAAATCAGGCTCTTCTTCCTCCTCAGCAGCTTCAACCATAGGGAGCTGGAGGGTTTCGGCCACCTTCTTGTAGAACAAGAAGTGTGAAGGGGACTCAGAAAGCCTGGGAGGGGAGACATTAGAGGGCCTGTCTGGGGAGATGTCCGGTTCAACTGGCACATCCAGACAACCCCAGGTCATCATCTTTGTCTTCATCATCGGGGTAGTCTTCATCTCCCTCCCACTCCTCATAAAAAAACATCTGGATCATAATCCGAAGGAGACGGAGCCTATGAAACCGACCACCTAACTGGCAGTACCGGTTTGGACGGAACCGGGCGAAGCGATTTAACAATGCTAATCACTTTGGCTATCTCGTCCACGGTTGGAGTATGCAGTACTGGATCCGAACTGGCAGACTTTCATTTCTTTTTTGACGGAACCGGACCCTCAGAGTCGGCTCTCCTTTTGCTCGAGGAGGTATCGCCTAGATCAGTAGGCACCTCCTCAGGTTCGGCTGCAAAAGAACCGGGCTGGCCATCCGGATCTACGGACTTCTCGGCCTCCCTTTCCTTCAGCCTACTCAGTCTTTTTTCTAGAGTGGTTTTGGGAAAGTTTTTTGCAAATTTGGCAGTCTGACTTGAGGTGGTCAAACCCCAGACAAACACAGATGAGGTGGGGGTCGGCATTGGCAAAGGCCTCCCCACACTCAGTACAGTGTTGAAACCCACTTGGACCGGTTTTCTTCTTGGGCTTCTCAGACATGGCCAACCTACTAAATTACCCTATAGCAGCTTTCAAGCCAGGTAATAAATAACTGATCAGTTACAAACCGTGTCACGGTTTTGAAAAAGAACCAGAAAAGGCCCAGTTCTTTTGAAACCAATCGGTACCGGAACACCACCTAATCCCAGAAAAAAATCAATTTAGAAAACAGAAAAAAAAAATACAAAGTCGGTTCCTAACCGGACCAACCGATAAGAAACAGAGGAAAAACAATTTCCACACTTTTTCCCCCAAATAAACACAGTCACTACCTATCTACAACACTACCTGTACCGTAGACAAAGGCTGGAAATCTGAAAAATAACAAACAGAATGGTTTAAAACTGAACGCTTTACTTTACCGAACCGAGCAGAGGAAATCTCTGGAGCGACTTCACTGTTAGGTGGAGTAAATAATCTGACGGTTACACTGGGAAGTACCACAGACAGAGGTTTGAAAACCGAGCTCGAGCTCAACATTCTATGCTTCTGCATAGAGTTAGCTCTTTCCTCTCTGGGGCAGTTCAAGTGCTGGGACTAACTGCATTATGTCAGAATACAGCAAGACTTCATGTTGTTTGAAAACCTTTTCCATTTTGAGGCCTAGGTTTTCTCAATGGAAGGCTTTCTGTACTCCCTTAAAATGTCCAGAACACTTTCAGAGAGATGCAAGCCTGCATACTCTAGGTCCTCAAAAGCCATGCTTTGAGCCTGAGGGATTTGAGGTTCGGGTACAGGTCTCCCTTGACTGGAGGTTAGCAGGTTGTGCCTCCGAGGAAGGTGTATTGGCTCGGCTCCAGACACGGAGAGCAGCAGAGAGTACCATGGCTGCCTGGCCTAATCTGGAGCTATCAAGATCATTGAAGCTGGCTGGGACCTGAGCTTGAGCAGCACTCTGTACACCAGAAGGAAAGGAGGGAACACATATAGGTACTTCCCTGATCAGTCCAGAACCACAACATTCAGTGGTATTGTTCCCTGAGCTGGGGGTCTGCAACAATACTGTGGCAGGTGGTGGTAGTACATTGTGGTGGTATTGTCTCTTCTGACCTGTACCACCCTTCCTGGTACCAGTGGTGTGAAGGGTTGGAGTGCCAGCAACACTGCTCTGAACTCCAGCAGATTTATATGCTGGAGTGACTCTGCACTGGACCAAGTGCCATGAGTTGTGTGATCCCCTAGATGGGCACCACACCCCAGTAGTGATGCATCTGTTGTGAGAATCACTGATGGAGACTCTTTTTGAAAAGGAAGCCCTTCCCTTAGGTTGGCCTCCTCTTTCAACCACTGAGTGGCCTGAAGTAATGTTTTTGTTACTGGGATTAGCTTTGAGAGAGGATCCTTTCTCTGACACCAATGTGCCCTGAGGTGAAATTGGATGTCTCTCATCTGGAACCTGGAACCCAGGATTGTGCCAGTGGTGGCTGCCATGTGGCCCAGTAGTTGTAAAAACTGTCCTGCAGTTTTTGGTCTGTTCAGGCTAAAGGAGCCTGCCAATTTCAAAATACTTCCCTGTCCAGAGTTAGGTAAACCCTGCCCCTCCTAGGTATTTAATTTTGTTCCTATGAACTGCAGCACTTGTGCAGAGAAAAGGACGGATTTTGAGATTTATCAGAAAATCCAGTGACTCTAGAAGTCCTTGAGTGAGCTGCAGATGTTCCCTTACCTGTTGTGGCAACTTTCCGACCACCAACCAGTCGTCCGGGTAAAGGAAAACTGTGACGCCTAGCCTTCATAGGTGTGTCACAACCACTGCCATACACTTTGTGAACACTCTTGGGAGCTGAAGTGAGACCAAATGGCAGGGTTGAGAACTGGTAACGTCCTGAAGGAGTCTGGACCTGAGGCACTTTCTGTGAGACTCCCTTATGGGGATGTGTAAGTCAGAATCTTTTAGGTCCAGAGATGCCAGCCAATTTCCTCTTTGAGTGTTGGCAGAATCAGTGACAAGGCTACCAATCTGAACCTTGGCTTTAATAAGCGACTGTTTAGCACCCTTAGGTCTAGGATAGGCCGCCGCTCCCCAATTTTATGTTGGCTCGCGCTTGCGAACCAGACGACATACTGCAGTAGTAGCAGATTTGGAGATGCGGTCACAGTTGGAGCATGCAGGGCATGCATTAGTAGGTGTATCCCTCATTCCCCAATAAGCTAGCTGCAGGCACTGACAGCAGGCATACCTAATGTGGCGTCCAGATCTAAGAACATGTCCGCTGCAATGAGAGCCAAGCTCGTCATGCAGCAGACGTACCCTTCCTGGTGAAGCATTCCAAAAAATATGGCGGCAGTGATTGTCGCCGCCGCCTGTCACAATGCCGTCGGCATAATGTCCCCCTCCCATTGCAACTATGTGCTGAGGGGGTGCCCAATCCCCCTCGGTGTCAAGCACCCCCCCAAACAGTCTTTCTTTGCCGACAGGGGCCCCAATCCCCATCGGCTTCAGTCCCCCCGTTCCCAGTTCAATCCGTCGATGGGGAGCCCACTCCCTGTCTGCATAATGCCCTCCCGTTTGTTGCATGCCGAGGGGGGTGCCCAATCCCTCTCTGTTCTCCCGCCCCCACTGGTATTTGCCAACAGGGATGCCATGCTAGCTATTTATGCTGTCATACTTTACATGCGAGTGTATCTGTGACACCTCACCCCTCATGTTTTCTTACCCAATAGTGTAGTAGCAAAAAAAAGAGAAACAAACATTTTGAGACTAGATCTTCATCAGAGAAGAAGAAAGGGAAAGAACTGTGATTTATTTAGTGCCTATAATATCAGGGGCGAAAGGAGGAGGTGTTACTTCACTGAGAGGGTGGTGGAGCCATGGAATGCGCTGCCCAGGGGGCTGGTGGAGACAGAGACGGTGGAGGGGTTCAAGAAGGGGTGGGACAGGTACAGGGGAAGGGTTCTGGAAGCAAAGTCCTGTGCAGCGAGAATATCCGGGACTGGGAAGGGAGAAGCCAAAGAGGGCGAGGGGGGCAGCAAGGTCATCTCCCAGGGTGGGGGCTGAACAAACGAGCAGACGCGAAAGACCATTAAGCCTATTCTGCTGGCATTTTAGTACGTTAGTAATAAAAAGAGAATACTGGATGAGCAGCTATGCATAACTAGTGTGTTCTGTCACAGAAGGGTTCTGATTCTTGGTAATTACAGTGTAAATACACTGTAACTGTGCTGCAACTGCAATATAGTTGCACGCAACAAATGTTAACTACTGTGTATTTAACTTGCTGCATGTAATTAACGATTAGTTACACTGAAACCCACACTTAAAGTGTAACTGTCTCTGGGAATCAGAACTCCGAAGTGGCAGAACACACTGGTTGCGCACAGAGTTGCTCATCCTGTATTTTTTATACTGTATAATATTATGTGTAATGTGCACACGGCAGTTCTTTTGCTTTCAAAACAAACTGATTTATGCAGTCTCTAGAGGTTTCAGAAAGCTGCTGTACAACAGAAGGGTACACTCACATTCCATGACTTTTGAACTGTGGTGCAACAGCATTTTGAAAGGGATGAAATTCTATACAGAACAGTGCTCTACTATGCACTATAAAGCTGTGTCCCAAAACATTTTACAATCCAGGTGAGGGAAGAAGGGAATATTGCCTCCATTTCAGGTGCAGAGAGAGAGATTAAAAGAACACAGATATAAATAGAAATTAAAAAGAGGTTAAGCACAAGGAGGTTAAAAGATTTGTTCAGGGAAATACTGTGAGTAAGAGGCAGTTATAAGATTCAAACCTTGGTCTCCAGGCTCACAGCTATGAGCTTCAACTCAAACTGCCTCCCCAATATGAGAGAAACAAAATGCTAATCTTGATGAAAAAGGGCTTGTCTCAAAATGGCAGTTTCTCACTGTTCTGCTACTTGGCAGCCACCTCGCAACTCAAACCTGGGTCACTTCAAGTTGTGCTTGGCACCAAACTGTCTATCCACCCTGTCCAACTTCTTGCACATTCAAACTGCAGTTTGCATTTGAACAAAAACACAGTAGGAATAGGTCTACCCGACCCCGCTGCTTGTCTATGGAGCCACGTACAGTTCAATCAATCAATCAATCAAAATCTTTATTTAATCAGGGCGAACATCATTGAGCATAGCTCATTTACAAGATGGACCTGAGTGGTCAAGAAGTGCAAGTGTTAATACATTGACAAGGGTAGCATAAACAGTAATACAATGACAGGGGTAACAAACAATAATACAATGCATAAGTGCTAATATATAACAATATACATATGTACACGGCACATTAAAACTTTTTAATCTGTGAGACAGAAGGCAATAGGCACATCAGGAGTAATATGTAGATTATAGGACCTAGCAGGCATTTTGAGGGTGAATCTTGGGACTGGAAGCGGGAGTTTTATCAGCATATGAGAACACGTAAAAAAGAAAGTAGGTAGGGCGGGGTTTAGGCCTTGTGGAAGCAGTTGCAGAGTTCTGGGAATAGGGTGGTGAATAATCTTTTGAAGGATATTAAGGGTAGGAGGTTATTTAGCTCATGGTTTTTGGAGTGAATTCCAAACAATTGCTAGTGAGTAGCTGATAGCAGCCCTCCCAAACTGGGTGCAGACATTGGAGACCTTAAGAATGATAATTTTGCTGATCCTTAGGTTGTATGGCCTAGAAGTAATTTGAGTAAAACAGTCTGAGATATAGGTAGGTAGCTTGCCTGATAAGGCTTTGAATATCCAAATTGCAGCATTCCTATTTCTTCTGTGTTGTAATGATGTCCAATTAACTGCCTTATAAAGGGAGCAATGATGGGTGCTGAAGGGAAGGTCAGTAATGAATCTGATGGACCTGTGGTATAGGGTGTCCAGTTTATTTAAGAGGGGGAGTAAACAATGTCCGTACAGAAAGTCAGCATAGTCAATGAGGGATAGGAATGAAGCCTGGATTAATCTTTTTTTGGAGTCTCTGTTGAGGTAGCGCTTTATTCTAAAAAATAAACCAAGCCTTTGTCTCAGTTTCTTTAGTAGCTCCTCAATATGGACAGAATAGTCAAGCTTGTTATCAATCCAGACTCCAAGGTATTTGAAGTTATCCACGAATTCCAGCTTCTCTCCAAGTAAGGTGGTTAGTTGTAGGGTGGTGGATGGTGGGGTAGTGGCAGAGCAACTCTTTGAGGTAAAGAACATAGCTTTTGTTTTTTTGGCATTTAGAAGTAGTTTTTTATCCGGTAGGTTGTGTTGTAGGATGGAAAATTCAGATTTTAGCAGTTCACAGGCTTTAGATAATGAAGGATTGCTAACATATAATACAGTATCATCAGCAAACAGATAGATGTTGGATTGAGTGAGGTTAGCATCAATATTATTAATATAGATGGCAAAGAGGATGGGGCCAAGAATAGAGCCTTGCGGTACACCTCTTAACAGTGGTTTTAAGGTGGATAGGTGGTTTCCATTTTTTACCAGTCGTGACCTATCTGATAGATAGCACTTGAACCAATTGAGTGAAGGGAATCCAACCTAGTGAGCCAAGGAGGTGATTAATGATTCATGATCCACTGTGTCAAATGCTTTGCTCAAATCCAGGAACATAGCACAGGTACTGTTCTTCTTATCCATAGCAATCTGCCAGTCGTTGGTTACTTTGGCTAGGGCCAAAATGGTATATGCCTTGATCTAAATCCTGATTGTGCTGTATTTAGGAGGTTATTGTTATCCAGGTAGTCCCTTAATTGTGAGTTTACTAACTTTTCGAGCATCTTGGATAGAACTGATAGGATGGAAATGGGCCTGTAATTATTGGAGGTCCATGGGATCACCAGATTTGAGTAAAGGAACTACTTGAGCTGTTTTCCAAGTGGAGGAATGGATCCAGTGGTGAGGGAAAGATTGAAGAGATGAGTGAGGGGCAGATAAGACTTGAGATGCAATCTTGAGGAAGTAGGGGTCCAGGAGTCTGTACCTGCACTTTTGAAGTATCTAAATTGAGAGGAGATCTTCCACTTCTTTCAAGGATATTGGGTTGAAGGAGAAGGTTGATGTAGCCTTTTGACCCACGGTGGATTGAAGGTTCAATGAAGATCTCAGGAGATTTGCAGGTGAAGAGTCAAATGCTAGTCCAGCTGTGGTGAAGTGGTCATTGAAGGTATTTAGGATTTCTTGTTTGTCCGTAATTTCTGTGTTATTTAGTAGCAGTTTGCAGGTTAAGGCAGGAGTAGAGTTTTGGCCCAAGATATCCTTTATAGTTCCCCAGAGCCTGGTTGGGTTATTATAGGAGGCATCCAATTCAGCTCTATAATAGGCAGCTTTGGCAGATCTTATTTGTGTTGTACATGAATTTCTTGCTTTTCTGAAATTTAGCCAGTCTCTGGAATCCTTAGTTTTTCTTGCCTTTTTCCACAGTTTGTCTCTGGCTAGCAAGGCTGTTTTAAGATCAGTGGTGAACCAGGGGCAGGACCTTGCTTTAGTTCTGATATTGGTGAATGGTGCATGAATATTGACAGCATTAGTGATAATGTCCTTTAAGATCTGGAGAGCTGTTTCCACTGAGGTTGTAAGGTAGAAATCTTGCCAATATATTGTGTTACTCAGGTCATGGAGGTATCCTGGTATGTTGAACTTCTTTTTTGACCTTTTGAGGACAAATTCAGCAGGGTTGGTTGGTTTGAGTGAAGATCTTATGCCAGCTATGGGACAATGGTCACTTACATCATTCGGTAGTACTCCTGCATGCGATATAAGTGAGGCTTGTTTACCAACATAATATCCAGGAGTGAGCTGTTGCTAGAATTTTTAGGTTAACCCTGGTTGGGTCTTTAATTAGCTGTGTAAAGCCATAGGTGTCACAAAAGGTTACCAATGGTGCAGATGCATTAGATAGCCAGTTTAAATTCAAATCACCAAGGATGATGGTATCTTCAGGGCCTAGATTGGTTATTGACCCCAGGTGAGATAGTAATTTGAGGCCTGCTGAGGGGCCTATAGCAGCCAATCAATTTAAATGGACAAGTTAGGAAGGGATATTTTGATTGACAAACATTCAAATTCCTTTGGTTCGGATGTGTTGATGAGGCAGGTAGCAGAGATGGTGTCCTTAATGTATATGGCCACCCCACCACCCCTGGAAGGGCGATCTGCTCTGAAGAGCTGATAGTTGGTAAGGTTTACAACACTGTCTTTGGTCGAAGGTCTGAGCCAAGATTCAGATGACCAGAAAGTCAGGCAGGGTATGTGCCACCCAGGCCTGTATTACGGAGAATTTTTTTAAGAGGCTGCAGGCATTGAAGTGTAGGAAGCTTAGGCCATTTATAGAGGATAGATCAGCAGGGGAAAATAAACTTTCAATGGGGCCAGGATTTATTTCAATGGTACCAAAACAGATCAGAAGGTAGAAGATTAATTTGAGGAGGGCACCAAGGGACAGGGATAGTGAGTGGTCAGAGCGTTTCCTCCTAATCCTGGGCGCCTGCTGTGAGATGAGTGATGGTGCTGGTATATAGGTGCGAATTTTATCATAGCATAATAATTTAATGGACAGGCATAGTGGGTTAATAAAAGCCATGATACAAGTAAGGTGCCAGGGCTGTGCTGAATTGTTAGGGTGGCCTTATGTGGGATATCCCAGAGGTTGCATTGTATAGCGTGGGTCGGGTGAATAAGGAATCCGTTGGTTGGCCATTGTGGATGGCAGAAGTGGGCAGGTAAGTATTAACTGAGTTATTTATCTTGACACTGGGCATAACATTAATATCATAAGGGATTGGGTGGGATCACGAGGCTCAGGAGCAAAGGAAGCAAAGTAGCATTGTGGAGGTTAGGTATGGGTTAAGGGAGGAAGGGAAAGGGATGTGGGGTGGATTAAGAAATGGCGGAGAAAGTGTATAAAAAGAATCAACCAGGAGGTGGGGGGGGGGGGCGCTGTACTGCCTCTATACAGTAAGCACAGCAAGCTGCATTTTTAAAGCTACTTAGGTACACCGTACGACAGCACAGAGAGTAACTACTAACCTTATAACAAGTAACAAGTTCCAGTGGTCGTTGCACCCTGCCTCCAGTGCTGTTGCCATAGTGCTGCATCACCCCAGTGACCTGTGGCATCCTCTGCTGGATAGGGGTTGAATTTTGATTCGTTAACTGGATCAAAGAAGAAGACCTCTGAATCACCACTGAATTATTTTGCTACAAACAGAAAAGAGGGGAAGAGAGGGAGAAACGTTTTATTGACATGTGGAGTGTTCACAGTGAGAGAGTACTAGCGCAAGTCACTCTTACGACAGCACACATAGTACAGTGTCAATGATACTGACCAACTGTGCATATTTTATTGAAGCTGCTCTTTATAAGTATATAAAAAAAACAATGCAACTGTCTCAACCAAAATATAGTATGGAATAACCATATCAACATATTAGAAATAAAAACAGATTTTGATAGTCAAACCTAGACTGACACGTAACACAGAAATATGGACAAACAACTGCCATACTTTAAAGAGCACCTTTCGTGGTGTTGGTGCTCCCAACCACGAAGGACCCTTACCTGGCTCTGAGTTCGAGGGTATTAAAAAATCGTTTTGATAGCGCTGCATTTTCAGGAGGGAAGGGATCATATTTTGGCTCGGAGGAGCCAAGCCACTGATCCCTTCCACTTTCCGGTTTAGAGACACGCCCCCCTCCCCCCAATGCTGTTCCATATTCTGACATCACAATGTGCTTGCACGGGGGCACGCTCCAAAGGCATGTTTGGATCACGTTCCCCACACAAGCACATTGTGATGTCAAAATATGTAACAGCGTGGGGATATGTCTCTAAACCGGGAAGTGGAATGGATCGGTGGCTTGGCTCCTCCAAGCCAAAGTACAATCCCTTCCCTCCCGAAAACAAAGCACTATAATTTTTTTTTTTTTTTCCTCACAGCTATTTTTATCTCCCAGCTGCGGCAAACTCTGGCTTGGGGCATCCAGCCGCCGACTCCACCCACCCGGAGAGCCGGGCAGCTCGAACTGCACCCAGGAGGATCTGGGATGGCCATCATGTCATCCTGCTGGAGGGTCCCCCTCTGCCTCTACCAGCCAGGACCTCCCTGACAGGACTCCGCCAAAGTCCTCTGGGTGGCTCAGAGAGCGGCCATCATGCTGCACGGTCGCGCCCAGCCATTTCACCTCCAGTTGGCCCCCCTTGGATCGCGGACGTGCAATGACGTCCAGGCACTATGCTCCCCCTCTACGTCACCCACGCTAGTAGTGTCCCCGGGCGTCCCCAGGGGCCGCTACAGCACGCTGAAGTGCCCTAGCCCACCCCAGGACTAGGACAGCAGTCTATGGACACCGATCCTAGTCCTCCTGGTCACCTCTCGACGACCTGGGATTGTTCCCAAACCGGTTGCCGGCGTGATGGCAAGGTGTGTCGCCCAGTGCCTCAACCCTCAGTGCCACCAGGCAGGCTAAAATTATTTTTTAATACCCTCGAGCTCAGAGCCAGGTACAGTTCCTTCATGGCCTTCAGGGGTAATTTTCTTCTAGAGAACGAAAAGTGCTTTTTAAATCAATGCTGGGAAAAGTTCAGTACCCTTCTTTTCGGTAAGTATTGCCTCAGTCTTTCTTTCTTTCTTGCTCTTAGTCCTTCAGTCTGGTCCTAAAGCTACATTTATACAAAACGGGGCCTAATATCTTAAACAGCCAGTGGAACCAAAACAGACAGGAAAATTATACAGAGAAGAAGGCAGTTGTAACATTTCATTTCTGAAGTATTGTTTTTCCCTTTTCCTAATTAGAAAGTTTTCTATGTGATAATGTTGTGCTGGATGTGTGGTACAGCTCTCAGCCTGGCAGCTACGTTACATAAGAACTTACTGTAACAGTAGATCTTTGAGAGGATCTCTTGCAGTAGACCACACCTATGGAACTATAGCCGCCAGGCACTAGGACCAAATGGAAACTTTTCTAGCTAGTGGTCTACCAGGAGGCCGCCCACTCCGACATCATATGTCAACGTCGACCTATCCTATAAGAGTGGGTGTCCCCCACGCCCTCCTCAGTTCTCCCACCGGAGACCATAAGCCACCGAGGAACAGCAGAGAGAACTGAGAAGGAATGAAGGTTTCCGCCAAAAGAAAATCATGGAGAAAGAGGATCAGGCACATGAAGACCTCCCAGTTCCAGGGGGAAGGGACAGCATGGCCTGCTGCAAGAGATCCCCTCACAGATCCACTGTAATGGTAAGTTCTTGCATAACTGTACTGACATTGTCTTTGCTCTAATCGGAAGGAATAAGGTCCAGATGGCAGCCACCCTTGTCTCCCCTCCCAAGTCCTGAGGAGGAGCGAGGGCCCAGGGTTCTGGGGTGTGGGCTGTGGCCCTGATGGTAAAGTGCCCTGATGGAAAAGCAGAGGGACGTTGCAGGGACGGACCTCAGGGAGGAGCAAGCTTAGCCTGCATGAAATCCCATAAGGCAGTATGCTATAGTTCCAAAGGTGTGGCCTGCTGCAAGAGATACCCCCAAAGTCAGATCTATCTCTATTCCCTCCCACTACATCATCAGCATTGTGATCTTACTGATAGTGACCTCACAGGCAACTGACCTGGCAGCTACTTAATGGCTGTTCCTAAGCAGTAGTGATGTCACAGTCCGTGAGATCACAATGCTGATGACACAGTTGGGAGAACAGCATTAAATGTGTCAGCTACCAGGTAGAGTGCTGTTCCACACATCACATCTACCAACATCGGGTAAACAATCTTCTAATTAACCAAAGGGAAAAGAATTACCTCCCACATAAAAGGCAATGGTTGGCGGCTTTTAAACACTTATTAGTTTTAGGCAGTACACTAGTTCTTTAAATGTTTGACACTAGGTTTTACTGCTGTAATGCGTCATGCTGGCAAAGCACTGAGAAGGGCTGCTTGGTGCCAATGGTGGCTGTCAGAACTGGCAAGAGACAGACTGCTAGATGAGACTGGCGCAACTGCCATGACTGCTGAGGTTGGCATGTGGCTGAAAATGTCTGGTGGGACTGACGGGGTGGAAAGCAGCTGGTGAGGTTGGTTGGGACTAAGACAGGCAAACAGAGTAGGCTGGTACTAAGAATGGCTGGCAGGTTTGACTGGGACTAAGAACTGTTGTTGTGACTGTCAGAAGACTGACAATGACTGGTGGGGTTGAATGGGACTGAGAATGACTAGTGGGGTTTGGGTTGGGCTAGTGTGCCTAGTGGGGTTGGCTGTGGCCTGAGGCTGGCTGGTGGAGGTTATCTGGGACTTAGAATGGCTGATGGGGTTGGCAGGGTTGGAGATTGGCTGGTAAGGGTTGGCTCAGGCCGAGAATACCTGGTGGGGTTTGGCAGGGGGCTGAGTGGATGGTAGAGACTGGCTGAAGCCCAAGACTGGCTGGTAGAGGTTGACTGAAGCCAGAGACCAGCTGGTGGGGGTTGGCATGGGGCTAAAACTGACTGGTAGGGGTTGGCTCGTGATACTGAATCGCTGGTGGGGTTGAAAGGGGGCTGTTAACTGCTGGTGGTGTTGGCTTGGAAATGAGACTCACTGGTAGGGGTCAACTGCGGGGCTGATAGGGCTGGCAAGTGGTTGTGAATGACTGATGGAGCTGGGACCAGCTGCTGGGGTGGCAGGGAACTGAGAATGCCTAGTGGGATTGGTTTGAGCGGAAAGTCCCTGGTGGGGTTGGCAGGAGGCTGAGAGTGGCTGGTGGGGATCAGCTGAGGCTGAGACTGGCTGATGAGGGCTGGTTAGAGGCAGAGTGTGACCGTGGGTTTTGGCTGGGGGCTGAACTGGCTTGGTGCAAGTTGGCTGAGAGCTGTGAATTGTTGGTGGGGGTTAACGGGGGGGGGGCTGTGAGTGGCTGGTGGGACTGACAGGAGGCTGTGAATGGCTAGTGAGATTGAGAGGGGTCTGTAAATGGCTAGTTGGGGTCATCAGGACTAGAACTGGCTGGTGAGATTGGCAGGGGACTAGGACTGGCAGGTGAAGTTGGCAGGGGACAAAGACTGACTGGTGGGATCTGGCGGTTGGGATAACTGGGACTAAATAGCTTGCAGGGTTGATTGGGACTAAGAATGGTTATCACAGTTAGCAGGGGGGCAGAGAATGGCTGGTGGGGTTGGCGGGGGGCTGAGACTGGCTGTTGGGGGTTGTTTGGGGGCTGTGAACGGTTGGTGGTACTGACTTGGGAGTGAACGTCTGGTTTGGATGAGAGGGGGCCATAAATGGCTGGTGGGATTGATGGGGCTGTGTCTGGATGGTAAGGTTGGCAGGGGACACATGTTGGCTGGAGGTTAAGAAAGGTTGGTGGTCTCCACTGGGGGCTGTGTCTGGATGGTAAGGTTGGCAAATGGCTGTGAATGGCTGGTGAGATTGGCAGGGGACTGGAAATAGCTGGCGGGGTTTTGGCAGGGAACTGAGTGGATGGTGGGGGTTGGCTGGTGACTAAGACTGGCTGGTAGGGGTTGTCCAAAGCCTGAGACCAGCTGATGTGAGTTGGCTTGGGGCTAAAACTGTCTGGTGAAGTTGAGAGGGGGCTGTTAATTGCTGGTGGGGTTGATGGGATGGCTGCAACTGACTGGTGGGGTTGGCTTGGAAATTAAGACTGGCTGGAGGAGGTCAGCTGGTGGGGCTGACTGGCTGATGTGGTCAGCAGGTAGCTGTGAATGACCGACAGGGCTAAGACTAGCTGGTGGGGTTGGCTAGGGACCGAGACTGCCTAATGGAACTGGCTTGAGGGTCAACTGACTGGTGGGGTTGGCAGGGTGCTGAAAGTGGCTGGTGGGGATTAGCTGAGGCTGAGACTGGCTGGTGAGGTTTGACTGGAGGCAGAGTATGACTAGTGGGGTTTGGCTAAGGGCTGAACTGGCTCAGTGTGGGTTGACTGGGAACTGAGCATGGTTGCTGCAGCTGGCTGGGGAGTGTGAAATGGTGGTGGTTACCTGGGGGCTGTTATTGGCTGGTGAGTTGAGAGGGGGCTGCGAATGGCTAGTGGAACTGAGAGGGTGCTGTGAATGGCTAGCGGGATTGAGAAGGGGCTGTAAATGGCTGGTTCGGGGTGAAGGAATGACAACTGGCTGGTGAAGTTGGCAGGGAACAAATACAGGCTGGTGGGAGCTGACTGGGACTAAATAGCTGGCAGGGTTGACTGGAATTAAGAATGGTTGCTGCTGGCCGGCCCGGTGGCGCTGAGGGTTGTGGCGCTGGATGCCACACCTCGCGCCACGCCGGCGACCAGAGTTCAGGAGCATGCTCAGGCGCCAGGGGTTGGCAGAGACGGGGCGAGGATCGAGTGCCCGCTGAGCTGCTCTCCTCCCCGGGGGTAGGGCTGGGGCTTGTCTGGCACATCAGTGGCTCCCCGTGGAGACCAGGGGCGTCGCAGTGCGTCAGCTGCACATTAGCGTGGTGATGCAGGCAGGGATGCCGTGCGCCATGCGTCAGACAGCACCACACTGGGGAGGAGGGGAGGGAGAACACCAGAACAAGGAAAAGCCCAGCTCCGCGGGGTAGGCGACGGCACCTGACCCCCATGCCCACCACCAGATCCACCTCGTCTGGCCTTCCAGGTCCTCTGCCTGGGCCCCCACCTGCAGCCAGAGTCTAAACTGTAAGAGCGCCCAAAGAGGTGGGGTGGCCCCACCCTGGAGGGGTTAAGCTGGGGTGCTGGCTGTTGGGGGGAGAGGAGGCTCAGGCAGCAGAATCAGGCAGGATGCCTGAGAGAGACTCCACGGGTCATGACCGGAGGCGAGAAAGAAGAATGGGGGGGAATGGTTGTTGCAACTGCCCGGTGGCACGGAGGCTGAGGTGCTGGATGCCACACCACGCGCCACGCTGGCGACCCGGGTTCAGATGCAGACTCAGGTCGTCTGGGAGGAGCGGATGCAGCGTCTGGAGGACTGCTCTCCTCTCCTGGGGTGGGTTTCGGGGATGCACCACTCTGAAGCAGCCCCCAGTGGAGACCAGAGGAACCACAGCAGTGTGCTGCTCGCAGGGGACGAGGTGACGGTGAACGTCAGCTAAGGGTCCACTCTTGGTGCAGACGTCATTGCACGTCCTCACCTCGGAGGGCGTAATCCAAAGTGGAAAAGCCTGGTGTCTTGCAAGGTGATGGCAGGGCTTGAGTGGTGGAGCCCGCATGCCCAATGCCAGTCCCGATCCCGAATTCAGTCCACGTGGTCCTGCCTCTCCCATTTGGGGTCACAGGAGGGGGGGGGGAACCCACCAACGGATTCCTCAGTCGGGGAAGGGTGAGGCGGTGGTAGAGGCAATGCTGAGGGAGCCCACGCCGGAGAGATGTCCAGGATACTGGTGACCGGAGAGAAATAAAGTTTAAAAAAAAAAGAATGGTTAGCTACTTAGCAGGGGTAGAGAATGGCCGATGGTGTTGGCAGGGGCTCAGACTGACTGCTGGGGGTTGGCTGGGGGCTGTGAATAGCTGGTGGTGTTGACTGGGGGGGTTGAACAGCTGGTGGGATTGAGGGGGGCTGTGAATGGTTGGTGGGACTGATGGGGCTGCATCTGGATGGTAAAGTTGACAAGAGACAGACTGGCTGGTGGGAGTTGGCTGGGGGTTAAGAAAGGTTGGTGGTCTCAACTGGGGGGCTGAGAATGGCTGTTGAGGTTGGCAAGTGACTGTGAATAGCTGGCAGTGGACCAGGAAAGGCTGGTGGGGTTGACTGGTATTAAGAATGGCTGGAAGAATTGACTGGGACTAAGAATGGCTAATACAGTTGACAGGAATTAAATGGCTGGCAGGGCTAACTGTAACCGTGTGACTGGCAGGTTTGACTGGGACTAAGAATAGCTGTCGTGATTGGAAGGGGGTTAAGAATGGCTGGTGGGCTTGGCAGAGGCCTAAGACTGTCTGGTAGTGGTTACTGAGTGCCAAGACTAACTGGTGTGGGTTGACTGGGGCTGAGAAAAGTTTGTGGTGTAGACCGGGGGCTGTGAACAATTGGTGGGGTTGAGAGGGGGCGGTGATTGGCAGGTAAGACTGGCAGGGAACATAGACTGGCTGATAGTGGTTGGCTGCAGACTGAAAATGGCCAGTAGGAGTTGGCTGAAGGCTAACTCTGGCTAGTGGGAGTTGACCAAGACTGGCTGGTGGGGTTCGCTGGGGGCTTAGACTGGCTGGCAGGAGTTGTTGATGGGTGGCAGAGACGGCTGGTGTGGGTTGGGGAGAACAGAGAATGACTGGAGTGGTCTGGTGGGGGAGCTGAGACTGGCTGGTGTGGGTTGGCAGAGTCAGAAACTGGCTAATGCAGGTAGGTGGTGGACTGACACTGGCTAGTAAGTAGTGGGGTGGCAGATAGAGGCCGAGACTGGCTGTTGGGTGGGCTGAGACTGCCTAGTAGGGATTGGCTGAGGCTGAGATTGGCTGATGAGTGTTGCCTGGGGGCTGTGTATGGTTGGTGGGGCTATGAATGGCTGGTGGGGTTGATGGGACTGTGACTGGCTGATAAGGTTGTCAGGGGATATAGACTGGTTGGTTGGGGGTTGCTAGGGCCTTAAAACAGCTGGTGGTGTTGGGTAAGGGCTCAGATGAGGTGATGAGCTGAGAATGGTTGGTGGGGTTGGCTGAGAGTTGTTGGCACCATGACTGTATTTTCCAATTTACATATGTTTGCAATTTTCTTGTAACGTTATTGTATTATATTATGTCTGTATTATTTTGCATTACTGTCATGATGCTTTGCACTCCTTGTCTGTACTGTTTCCCTGTATTCCCTGGGTCGCACCTGGAAACAAGCCTCAGCTCAGTGTGCCTTTTCCAGTTACCAAGTTTTAAATAAAATAAATAAATAAAATAAATGGCTGGTGGGTTAAAAGGAGGCTATAAATGGCTGGGGGGTTGAAAGGACTATGACAAGGCTGGCCCGCTGGTACAGCGGCAGTGCTACCGTTCGTGGCGCCAACAACTTGAGGTTGGCAGTGACCTTGGGAGTTGGAGGGTCAGGCGGGGGAGGGGGGAGGATCAAGTGTCCCGAGGACTGCTCTCCTCCGGGGAAGGAGGGGGGAGGCAGGGCAGAACCCTGGCGTGCTGCGCATATCAGCATGCGTGACACAGCCACTGGTGTCATTGCATGCAACTTCCTCCACACCGGGGAGAAAAATAGGAAAAGTGACGACTGGTAGGATGACACCAGTCTCCCGCAGGCCACATACCTGGCTACCTGGGCATGTTGTGAGGAACTGGATCCTATTCCCTGTGGGGCCTGAGGGGGGCCCCGCCGACCACACTTGGGGGGGGGGGAGACAAGCCCTGGGAGAAGAGATGGACAAGGTTAGCCCCAGAGGGCACCGGGGCTGGGGGGACCGATGGTGGGGGCTGGTCGGCAGAGGGAAGGATAAACAAACAAACAAACAAAAAAAAAGGGCTATGACAAGCTGGTGACATTGGCAGGGGATGGAGACTGGCTGGTGGGGTTGGCAGTGGGCTGTAAACAGCTGGAGTGGTCAGTAGGGGGCTGCAAATAGGTGGTGAGATTGGCAGGGGTCTAAGGATGGCTGGTACAGCTGACAGAGGGCTGTGAAAGGGTGGTGGGGTTGACTGGACTGCAACTGGCTGGTGAGGTTGGCTGGGCTAAACGGCTGGTACGATTGGCTGGGACAAAGCTGGTGAGGTTGACTGGAACTCAGAATGGCTGGCACAGGTAGCAGGGGGCTGAGAATGGCTGGTAAGGGAGGGGAGGGTTGGTGGGGGCTGAGATGAACCTGTGGGGTAGACTAAGGCTGACATGTGGGGTAAGCTGGGTATGAAGACTGGTTAGTAGGATTGGCAGGAGGCTTAAAACAGCTGGTAGCTTCAGCAGAGGAAGAACGGTTAGTAAGATCTGGAGGGCACAGAGAATGGCTTGTTGATTAAGCAGGGGATCGGGAGTGGCTGGTGGGATCGGCAGGGGACCATGACTAGCTGGTGAGATTGGCAGGAGACCAAGAATGGCTGGCAAGATTGGCAGGGAACAGGGAATGGCTGGCAGGATTGGCAGGGACCAGAAATGGCTGGCGGGATTGGCAGGGGACTGGGAAAGGCTGGCAGGGAATCAGGAATGGCTGGCGGGATTGGCAGGGACCAGAAATGGCTGGCAGGATTGGCAGGGATCAGGAATAGCAGTTGGGATTGGCAGGAGGCTGGGAATGGCTGGCGGAATCGGCAGGGGGCCGAGAATTGGTGGCGGGATCCGCAAGGGACCGGGAATGGCTGGCGGGATCGACAAGGGACCGGGAATGGCTGGCAGGATTGGCAGGGGACCGCGAATGGCTAGTGGAATCAGCAGGAGACCGAGATGGCCAGTGGGATCAGTAGCGGATTGAGAATGCCTAGTGGGATCGGCAGCAGAATGAGAATGGCTAGTGGGATCGGCAGAGGAATGAGATCTGCTGGTGGGATCGGCAGGGGGTTGTAAGCAGCTTTTGGGTGTGCCGGGGGCTTAGAGTGACTAGTGGGATTGGCAGGGAACCAAGAATGGTTGGTAGGATCAGCAGGTGGGATTAACTGTGTTGCTGGCAGTGTGCTGGACTTGACAGGGGGCTGAGAATGACTGGTCGGTCTGCAGGTGTGATTAGCTGAGTGGCAGGGTGCTAGGGTTGGCAGGGGCCTAAGAGAGACTAGTGGGATAGGCAGATGGGATTGGCTGAGTGGCCAGTGGGGTTGGCAGGGTGCTGGACTTGGAAGGGGAGAGTGACTGGTGAGATCGTGAGGTGGGACTGGCTGAGTGATTGTTGAGTTTAGCAAGGTGCTGGGATCTGGCAGGGGGTGGAGTAGACTTGTGAGATTGGCAGGTAAGGATGGCTAAGTATCTGGCGGGGTTGTCAGCAAGCCGAGATTAGTTGCTCAGACCCCACTCTGTAGTTCTACAACACTGACAGGTCAAGTTAACATATTTCAGACCATGAACTTTTGAATGACACAACTGTTTGGTGAATTAATCCTAATAACTGTAGCCACCAATTACAGCACAAATAAAACAAAATGAACCTTCTGTTGAGGCTGTGGCAGTGGTGGAAGAGGTGGTTGTTCCTGGGTTCCCATCGGGAGCTCAAATCGAGGGCTGAAGAAAAAATGAATAAAAAAAAGACAAAATAGTTAGCACTCATATTTGTCCAGGAATGAAGGAATCTGCTGTCAATGTTTCAGACACAATAAAAGAAAGTTTCAAACTTAGGTCTTGCTGAGGCTAAATCATTATGTTGCTGCAGAGAATGTAGAAAACTACTGTGTTTTAGCTGAAAAACATCTTCACTGTCTGCACTGTTTCAAGAAAAAAAACCTGAAGATGGAGTTTTGATCTAAGACATGATTTGCTCCCTATATGGAGAACTTCTAAAAATCACAGATTTAGCTGCTGTGACATGCAGGTTTCACCCTTCCTCTTCGGATGCTGTTAAGTGTACACCCTTTTCCTTGACCTTTAATGGTTTGCTAATGGTTTGACCGAATGCTCCACAATAAACTCTCAGAAAACAGTCCGGTGAGTGACAGCAATTGTTGCCTTTTTTCAAACTTATTTTACAAAATATCACAATGCTTATGTTACTCAAGTTGTTAGTCAGAGGACCTCATGTACCCAAAAAAGATTACACTTTGGGAAATACAATACAAAGTATCTCACATGTTCTGGAAACAGCACTGAAACTGTAAGAAGATCCCGTCCTAATACGCTGGGTCAGAGGGGTTGTGCCTCTGCTTGAATATGCATAAAAAAATGTGTTCAAAGGCACTTCAGTTCTGATTTCTGCAGTAGCGCCTCTTTCAGCAGTGACATTTATTCATTCCTGTGGCAAGAGGCTTTTGTTTCTGTGGCAGAATGAAATCCTGCCACATACTGTGATATAATGTCATGATAACATTACATGCTGAGAGCAGAGGAGGGGCTTCAGGATAAACAAGGAAGGAGGAGTCAGACTCTGTGGGAAACTATTATTTCAATGAAAACTCAGCAAGAGCCGGCCCAGTGGCGCAGAGGGCTGAGGCACTGGCGCCTTACCTCGAACCACGCCGGCGACCTGGGTTCGGAAACGGACTTGGGACGCCGGGGGCTGGCAGGGAAAGGAGAGGATTGAGCGTCTGTAGGACTGCTCTCCTCTCCTGGGGTGGGTAGTGGGCCGAGGTCGCGCCGCAGCAGCCTCTGGTGGAGACTAGGAGCACTGCAGACGCAAGCAGGTGGGAACAGCATCAGAAAAGTGGAAATACCGTTCCATGTACAGCCGTATGACGGCTGCCCGGCTTGAGGGCATTCATGTCCTGCTGGACCCTCCATCCCAGCAGCACCCCAGCCAAGTGTAGCGCTGGCCTGCCACTTCTGGGCTGGCGGACACTTCAGAGGAGGGGACCCATCCGCGCAAGGGTTACGCCAAGCTACCCTGGGGTGGCTGCCATATGGGAACGGGGCCCGGAGAGCAGATGGATCAGAGGAGGCCTTGGCAAGCCTGAAGGAGGGGTTGTTGTGGCAGCACGTAGGAGGTAAAAGAAATAATACAAAAAAAAAAAAAAAACAACTCAGCAAGAGCAAGGAATTCCATGGCACAACATATGGTATATTATTCTGCATGATGCAGGTCCTGCAGACATTTCCGGGGCTGTGGAATCGCAGAACTGCAGAGGCCTTGAATGTACTGCTTAGCTAAATTAGTATGCCTAGGAGGAACAGGTGTGGTAACTTGGCCTCGGGTTTCCAGAGGTCTGTGTCTCTGATGATTTACCTCTCCATAGCACCAAAGCCCATAAAATATATTGGTACTATTTTCCATTAAACAATGTGTTGTATACAAGAAAAGGCAATCTGGGCAAAGTGGTGCCACCTAGTATTGAACGAGGGTAAAGCAGCAGTATTTGTTAGTAACTATACACATTTTTCAGTAATAAGGTTCATCTGGCAAAAATATCAAGATACACATTTTTCTTTTCGTTTTCTTTCATTCCTGAACCAAGATATGAGGTATTGAAATTTTAAGAGTTCCCACACCCATACCATACCCACCACGGAAAAATTAATATTTTGCTGTTTACTATCAGAAAAATGCGGAAGAACCATCCTAATAAAACTACAGCATGAATCTAGCATTTACATTCAACAAGTAACACCAGGGGAAGAGATTTTTAAACATGGCGAATGGCGGCCATCTTTAATGACGTGAGCCATTAATTACAAAATCAGCTATATAAAAAGCCTCAACATCGGAGAAAACAAAATTATATACTGAGCATGAATCTTAGGTTGTCAGAGATACATTTTTGCTAAAAAACCTATATGATGAATTTTTTTCCCCGACTAACAACTACTACTGCTGTTTTATATCAGGGCCCCAGTTAGAATCCCAGTAAGGGCTGGCGGAGGAACTGTTAAAGCAGAGGGGGACATACATTAACACTAGCAATGATGACAAATGCCTTGCCTTGAAAAAGTAGAAGTAATTCAGTAAATAGAAAAGGCAGTCTGTGCAAACTGGTGGTGAAGGCAGTCAACAGTCAAAGCAGTGCAGAGAAATTGGAATGGCTAATGATTTCTACCGGTCAATGGCATGGGAAATACACAGACACAAGACAGCACTCTAACCTAGACAGGGGGAGTTTCCCTTTAGTGGAATGGCTAGCACTGCTGCAATCCCAGTTTGATTCCCAGCAAGGTTTGGAGAAGCAGCTGCCCAAGTGGGTGAGACAGATGGGTTCCCTGTCAAGAACGTGTGGAAATAACAGCGTGGTGAAAACAGCGTGGGCAACAGAGCGCAGGCAGCGTCAGCGAGCCTTACACAGCAGCGCCCCATCGGAACAGCGTGGGGGGGTGAGGAGCTGCGAGGACAGAGTGAACAGGGGGAAACTGCAGGAAAATGGGTAACTAGATACAGGTGCAACAATCACAAGGGATGGGAGGGCGTTGCCACTGTGGGAAGGGGAGCTGGAGGAGCGTGCAAATTCAAAGGTGAGAATTAGTTGAGGGGAAATAAAGAGGCCGCAAACAGGGGCAGTATACTGCAGTGGCGTTGTTTGGTTTGACTCCCACCAAGGTAGTGTGCACTGTAACTGTCAGGGCAGTTCCTCCGTGGCAGTGTGTTGACAGCGAGCCGGACCCCATCCACCTGTCATGGATGCCGGAATGCTGGTGCCAATATGGCACTGCATTATGTCCACAACCAAAAGGGTGCTCTCCTGCTAATGGAAGGCGGCTACTTGTACCGCCGCAAAGAATCAAATGTATGGTGACAAAACATTCTGGAAGTGCCACATCTCGCCACGGCAGAAGCCTAGCCAGCTGCACACCCGTGGAGGATGTGGTCATGTACGCATGCGCGAGCACAACCGTGTGCCTGATGCAGTGCACACTGCAGCCAAGAAGGTGATGTGGGCAATGAGGGAGAGGACCACGACCACCAGCGAGACAACCCACTCGATCACTGCGTCCTGTACCAGGTCCATGAGCACCTGTATTGGGGGTAGGCTGCCACCCGTCCCACCCATGAAGCGTATGATTCGGCAGGCCCATGCCTCCACCTCCCATCCACCGCCAGAGCCTGAAAGTGTGCTGGACCTGCAGATCCCCGAAGAGTACACGGTGACTGACATGGGTGAGTGGTTCCTGCTATATGGCAGCAGCTGTGAGAAGCAGCGTTTCATGATATTCACCACTGCCTGGACTGCAGCGAGATGTGGTACTGCGATGGCACGTTCAAGACCTGCCCTGCACTGTTGTCACAGCTGTATAGCAACCACGTCATGCAGCAGTCCACAGCTGTGCCCACAACCTTTGTGCTGATGAGCTTGAAAAAGGCTGCTGCCTACAGCAGAATGTTGCAGCAGCTGCTTGCCCCGAGTCCACGTCTGGCCCCCACCACTAAGACCCTGGACTTTGAGCAGGCAGCCTGGAAGGCATTCAAATCCGTGTTTCCCATTGTCTCCATACAAGGCTGCTTCTTCCATCTGTGCCAGTCTGTGCAGCAGCAGGTGCAGCAGCTGACAGAGGTGTGCCAGTGGTACAGCAGAGAGGAGGACCTTACACTGCACATCATACTGCTGCCTACCCTGGCCTGTGTGCCCCCAGCAGATGTGGCCATTGCATTTGAGGAGGTCAGGACATGGAACGTCTTAGTGCAGCATGAGGACCTGCTGCAGCCATTACTGGACTATTTTGAGGACACCTGGGTCAGTCACCCCCTGGGCCGGGAGGGGTGCAGAGACCACTGTTTGCAGTGCAGCAGTGGAACTGCTATGACCGTGCCCTGAATGAGATGCCCCGGAAAGGTGGCATCACTACTTCAAGCACTTCGTCGACACCTGCCATCCCTCCCTGTGGCGTTTCATCCGGTGTCTGCAGGCTGAGCAGCGTCTCAATGACGTTGTCCTGGAGCAGGTCCTGGCTGGTATGTCTGTAGCCCCTGCAAAATGCAGGTATGGTGACACCGGGAGGCATTTTCACAACCTTGTATAGGGGAATAAGCTGCGGGGTACCTATGAATACCTGCGTGGAATAGCCTATAACTTCCAGCTACAGGTGTGTGCATGGTACCTGTGTGCCCTGCCCTTCCCCCCGGGTTGAGTGGCTGCCTGACTGTGGCTCTTGCATGGCGTACTGTTGCAGCTGTCCTGGCTGTGACCTGCTTTCCTGATGTCCTGACCATGCATGTTATTGTGTACCTTACGGCACCCTGTGAATAGTAAAATGTGTGTTCAGCATGGCATCCCTCGGTGTTCTATGCAGTTATTCCTGTGCATGCATCTAATCTGCTATTCTTGTTCTATTTGCAGGTGACATTGCTGTGCTGTGCTGTTTGGTGGGTTAGCTATTTTTGCACTGTGCTATTTTGTGCTGTGCCATTTAATTTGCACTACTTTTGTGTAAGCGGTTTTGTTTTAGCCGACTTCACCTAGAACCGGACAGATGTAATGCAAAGGCTAGCGCTGCTTCTCATTACGTAAAATGCATCAGCTGCCTGGATGGCAAGAAGTAAATTTGAGGGATCCTTTCATATTTTTTTTATTCAAACAGTTGCTATGTGCTGAAAAAATAGGTTACTCACCTGTAAGTGTAGTTCTATGATTGGTATATCCGGTATACTGCACTGTCAACGACATCTCGACAGTGCGGTCCCCTCCAGCGACAACCGCGCCACATCGCTGTAGGGAACCCGGCAGTCTCTGTTGGGGTTCCTGCACCCCCCCCCCCCGAATCAGCTCCGACTCAGTTGACAATCCTAAGTGGGGTGGGGGATGAGGGGCTTTGAAAACAAATACGAAACCGGCCACCTGGCAAAATACAGTCAACCTGCCGGTTTCGCTGTCTGGTCATTCTACACAAATTTTGTCGACGACCAGTGGTGGATCCGGTATGTCCATACCACCCATCCAACCTCCCCTGGCAAGTGGCACATAGATCCCTGCTTCCTGCATGCGAAGATCTGATGTCATGGGGTGGAGACGAGGGATTTGCTAGCCAGATGACAGGAGGAGCTTTGCTTAAAGACTTTCCGGCAAAACAGCTCTTAAAGAACAATTGCTGGTGTGTGGATGTGAACCATATACCACTCCCTGAACTCTGGCTATAGGTCAGTAACCTATTTTTCTACGGGTGTGGATATGGTTCACTTGTCTACATATCGGCAGACCTCCATCAGTTCTCCAGGAGGAAGGAGCAAGACATGCACCTCTATTTGGCAAACAGAGATCCCAAATGCAGCATCCCGGCAAAATTCAAGGTCGATGCTGTAATGGGAGACAAAAGCTGTGAATCAACTTCCAGGTGGCAGCCCTGAAGATCTCCTGGATGGGGATGTCCCTAAAAGCAGTCACCAAGGCAGTAGCATGTCTGTTGGAATGAGCCCTGAGCCCTACAAGAAGCTCCTTATCAGCCAACTGTAACAGGGTTCTATGCAGGACATAATCCACCTACCAAAAGTCCTCTTATCTGTCAGTCTGCCAAGTGTGGCTTTAGCGTATGTCACAAAGAGCTGGCAAGCTTCACCCTGAACTCCAGCTGTGCACTCTACATAACAGGAGAGCACCCACCTTGGGTACAAAGTACAGAGCCTGTGGTCAGCCCCAGATGATGGTTTTATGAAGAAAACTGGGAGGTTTAGCACCTGGTTAAAGTGGAACTCCAAGACAACCTTCAGGAGGAACTTCAGGTGGGGGTGAAGGACAACTTTGTCCCTGTGGAAGACCAGGTATGGAGGCTCCACCAAGAGTGCCTGGAGCTCACTGATCCTTCTGGCTGACATGACAGCTACAAGGAAGGCCGGCTTCCACGATAGGGTTGACATGTTACACCTATGCACAGGCTCAAAAGACTTGTCCACGAACATAGCCAGAACCAGCAACAAGTCCCAAGGTGGTGGACGTCTATGCACCAGCAGAACAAGTGGTCAAGATCTTTAAAAAAGCACCCGACCACCTTCTCCTGCACCACAGCTGGCATACCAGCCCATGCCTGGTATGCAGAGATGGCTGCCAGGTGCAGGGTCATCGCTTGCAGTCTTAGCTGGGCTAGGAACCAGAGGTACTCCAATATACTAGCCACAGGGCAGGCAAGAGGATCACGCTTCTTGCCCCGACACCAAATAGAAAACAGTCTCCATTTAAAGGCATAGCATTTGTGAGTTGACTCTTTCCGAGAGGCCTCCACAACATGGAGCACATTCTTTGAAACGTCCAAAGCCTGGAACTTGAGCTGCTCAGGAAACAGGTGCGGTGCAGGATCTTTCCCGGCCGTCAGGTCAGCAGATCCGGGCGGAGGCAGCTGCCGCGGGGTCTGCTGTTGAGGTTGAGGAGATCCAGGTAGCAGAACTGGCGAGGCCAGTCTGGGACTATCACGATCATTCATGCTTTGTCCTTCCGTACCTTGACTACCACCTTGTGGATTGGGGAGAAGACATACAGGAGTCCTGGGGACCAGGGGCTTGCGAACGCATCCCCCACCAGTGTCCCAGACTGAGGGGGGCCGGCATAGAGCAACCTGTTTTGTGCTGTCCCAGGAAGCAAACAGGTCCACCGGAGGGGTGCTCCACAGGGCTTGCCACCTACTGATGCAGGGACCACTCATGCAATGTCTCACCCACCCGGCTGAGAACGTCTGCTAGCTGAATGGCAAACAAAGAACAAAGCTGGGCACACACCAGATCTGATGATTATAAAGGGTTTTTATTTAATGACAATGGAAAGCATAGCGGACACACCGGGCTAACACCCCTACCTATCAACCCAGTTACATGGGTCTTCCTCAGAGGGTCATCTGCTAGCTGAATGTCTGCTCCTGCGACATGGATTGCCAAGAGATCAGCACCCAGTCTGTGCACAAGGGTCCAAGTGCAGAAGGCCTCCTGACACAAGACAAGGGAGTGCGTGCCGCTTTACTGTTCGAGTAGAACATGGTGACGATGTTGCCCGTCTGGACTTGCACGACCTGACCCAACTAAGAACAAATTCTGTTGGAGCTAGCCCCATTGCACGAAGCTGCAGCAGGTTGATGTGGTGACAGAACTTCCTGGATGACCAGAACACAAGAGCCCTGTGGTCCTCCAGGTGTGCTCCCTACCCCACCACAGATGTGTCTGTCGTGAGTGTGACAGTCGGTTCTGAGTGGAACAACAGGACTCCTTCCTCTAGATGCTCTGGGATCAGCCACCACTGGATGGCATCCCACATTGGCTAGGTCACTGTGACTGACTGGTCCAGGTGTTCTAGTCGTTGGAACCACTGACGGCCCAACTCACACTGCAGATGCCGCATCCGCCAAGGCCCCCACTGGACCACACTGGTGCAAGATACCATATATCGCGGCAGCCTCAGGAAGTCCCAGGCAGGGCGTGAGCGTCCAACCTAAAATGATCAGGCAAAGGAGATAAGATCCAATGCCTGGTCCAAAGGAAGCAGGGGCTTGGCCTGTAGGGAGTCTAGCTCTGCCCCGACGAAATGAAATCCCCTATGAGTGGATCAGTTTGGACATGGCTGGGTTGACCAAGAGGCTCCAGTCTCTGCAAGTCTAGAGGGACAGGTCCCTGGACTGCTCCACCACCTCTTGGATGGCCCAGCAATCAGCCAGTCATCCAGACTGGGAAAAACACTGATATCCTTGTGGGTCAGGAAGGATGCTACCACTGCCATACACTTGGTGAAGACCTTAAGCACAGAGGAGAGATGAATGGCATGACTTAGAACTGACAGAGCACCCCTTCTGCACAGAACCGGAGGTGCTGCCAGTCAGATGGATGGATGGACTGGGATGTGGAAGAATGCATCCTGGAGGTCCAGGGAGCAGAACTGCATGCCCTGCTCCAGAGATGGAATTACCTGGGTCAGTGTGACCATCCTGAACTTGCACTTCCTGAGAAACTGATTTGGATTGTGAAGATCCAGTATGGGGTGCTAACCCCCCTCGTCTGTTTTGAGACCAGGAAGTACCTGGACGCGTACCCCTGACTTGCCAGGGTGTTTGAGACACAAGCTATGGACCCCTCTGCGAGGAGCTGAGCAACATCCTCCCTGAGGGTGGACAGTGTGTCCTGCGACACCGAGGACTTCCTAGGAATGTGGGGTCAGTAAGGTGGGAGAACGCTGAAATCGGGAGGCAACCCTCTGCTGACCACCTCGAAAACCAACTTATCCATAGTAATGGCAGACCAGTGAAGCCAGAAGTGACAAAGCCGACGCCCCCCACTGGAAGCTGGATCAGGGACTGGACAGGCAGGAGGCGAACACCCCTGAACCCGTCACTGGGCAGCATTTGAGAAGGCACAGACCGCGAAGGCTGAAGGGGCACTACCTTCCCCTAGCCCTGCCTTTTTTAGGCCCTTGGTTGGAGAGCTTGTCCTAGGGGCACCAGGCTTGAAACTGACCCTGCTGGGGCTGTTGCTGCCGAACTTGCTGTTGCTGAAAGGGCCAAAACAAAAAGGTCTTTTGCTTCTGACCTTTCAGGTCCTTCTGGGACAAAACCACAGAATCTAGGGTGGCACTGGACATACTGATCCTAGTGAGATGCCCATCCACCCCTGGGCCAAAGAGGTCGGTGCCCAGGAAGGGAATATAGGCCAACTTATGCCGAGTATCTACCGTGAAGGTGGAGATCCTCGGCCAGGCCTTGCGACATATCATGACAGCCACTGCCTCGGCAAAGGAACTGCCAATGTCCAAGCACTTGACCTTGACAGGGAGCTGCTTATCAGCAGGTAGGTAAAGGAGGACCAAGTTGAGCACTTTCAGCAGGGACTGACCAAAGAAGTCATCATCAGGGTGTAACTCGCCTGACGGAGACCAAGAGAAGATGCAGCATGGACTTTCTTAGTCGTGTGGTCAAGCTTTTTTCACTCCTTGTTGAGGGGCTTTGTCCATGTCCCCAATATTCCCTGATTTCCAGGAGACTGAGTCAGAGACCAGACCCTCAGCTGAGGAGGCCAGAGAATCCAGACAGAGAGCAGGTAGGGACTGCATATTTGTGGACCATACGAGCAGAGGGTGCCAGGCAGGATGCTGCCAAATCTCCAGAGCCAGTTCCAGAATGGCCTCAGCAACAGGAAAGGTGACCCCCGTGGATTTGAATTTTTCCTTATCCAGGATGTCAGTAAAAGGGTATTTAACCCTTTTTGGAACTAGCTCCAAGGGAACGTTCATGGACTCTGACAAGAGCTGGAGGAGAGCCCCAAAAGACATCAGGCTGTGGTCCATGGTCAGTTCCTCAACTGATTCCCGGTCAAATGTATACATCCTCAAGTACTGCATAGAGGAACATCGGAGTTGTCTGAGGGCTGGAAGATTGCCATCGACCTTTCTCATCAAGAACCACTCGGGAGTCATCTGAGTGGATGGTTTCCATAGATAATTGGCCTGGCATGCCAGTCCCTGGACAAGAGTCTTTAGTAGCTGCTCCCCACATGGGCTGCTACGGCAGTAGTTCCACCTATAAGGGTGGAGACACGCATGTTGGCGACAGTCGTCTCTGACTGACCGGCATGGGTTTGACCGGCCACAGCCAGCTGATCCCAGGGTCGGGGGTAGAGCACCACTCTGCCCCGCCAAGGCCCACTGCTGCCGGAGGAGCTCCTTGTACTGCTGCCACATCCATCGTCGAGCTTCTTGTCATTCAAGGAGGACCAAATGAGGCTCAGCCAAAGGTGAGTGCTCGAGAGCCTTCAAGAGTCGGGGGAGGCTGACAAGGTGCCCACTATGGATTTCGCAGCTGCCTCCTCAATAGCTGCAAGTTGGACCGCTGATGCAACGGGGGCCACCTTGCGACCACTCTTAGGCCTCAATGTTGGGTCTCTATTGGCCGGCTGGCTGAGGAGAAGGCAATCATCTGACAAAGGGCACAACCTGCAACATTGTGTGCTGACCCAAGGCAGTACAGGTACAACACGTAGGGATCCATCTGCAACATCTGCCTGTATGTGACGCACTGTTTGAAGCGAGGAGTGGGCTGTGCTTCCTTGTGTTGCATTGTGCAGTTCAGCAACGACAGCGGCACTGAGGGATATACTCAAAGTTAGAGAAATTTTACTTAAGTATGTCAACGGCACATTTAATAGGCCCCATTATGTGCAGAGCTGTGATTGAGGAGACCGAACTCTTCCAGTGGAAAGGAAGATATGACATCATGGGACAGAGTTGGGAGGTATACCATCCAGGTGATGGGAGCAGCTTTGATTAAAGACGTTTCGGCAGCCAGCTGGGCCGTCAGCACAGAGGTTGGATTTCTGCTTGTGACACGGCAACCCGGGTTCGGGAATGGACCCAGTTCTCCGGAGGGTGGCTGGGGAGAAGGTTTAAGTGTCTGACAACTCCTCCAGCCTCCCTCGGCGAGGGAGGAATGATATGGCTCACTGTATGCTGACCTCCAGGCGGCGAGAACACAACATCTCGGCGAGCTTGTGAAACACAAGTGGCGTGGTGGACGCCAGCATTCACATTGACGTCTGTAGCACACCACGCCCCCGGGGAGAAAAAACGGAAAGCAGCTCCCCGACCGGCCAGATGACGGCTGCCGGCCCTCGCGCCACGGAAGCCCCAGTCTCCAAGTTCCACCTCAGCAGCACCCAGGGTCCAACTGAGAGTGTGCTAGTTGCCCCCCCTGGTGCCTTCCCCCTCAGAGGAGAGGGACCCACCCCATGAAGGGTGACACCGGGCTACCCCTGGTGCAGCTGCAATATGAGGTGGAGGGGGATGGGGTGAGTGTTGGAGGGGCCTTGGCTGGCCCGAAGGAGAGGCAGGCTGGGGAGCTGAAGGAGCAAGAAAAAAAAAAAAAAAAGACGTTCCGTCAAAACACCACGTAAGGAAGAACTGTCAATGTGTGGACAGATGAATCATATCCACGACCCTAGAAAATCAGTGCCCCGGGCTCGAACGTTACCTCATTCTTTCAGACCTCTGCCCACCAATGTCAACATAATGCTGGCCACTTTGTAAAAGAACAAGCAAAGTCAAACTGTTTGTTACTTTGACCCGAGGTTGAAGTTTGAGTGGATCTATTGCAGAAGGTCTTCTTGTTTTCTATATAGTTTTTCATCCCCACTGTCAGTTCCCCAATTCAGGCTTGTATCTACAGACAACTGCCCAGCCTCATCTGCCACTAACCTCCATCGTTTTGTGCTCTCCAGCTTCCCCCTTGCAGTAAGGCTTAGGGGAGGGGGGTGTCCTCCCTTCTAAGGTCCAGGATCTAACCTGGAGGTGGGGGCTGCATGGAGTGGCACCCCCCCCCCGGGTCTCCTGGGTAGCGATCATGCTACATTTTTAGTCCTCATGTTGTCCTCTCACCTATCTGTCAGACGTTAACACTCCAGGGGCCTCACACATCCTAGTGTACTTGTGCCCAGCTCTCAACACTTACGAGGGAGTGGGCTCCCTGGCACACAGCGAGAGGTCACTGCAATAGCTGATCCAAGCGTCTCCCTCCCCAGGCTAGCTTGCGTGGCACTAGGCAGCACCCTCCAACCCTGGCTGTTCTGATCATGGCTCCCCATTCCTAAGCCGGGGTCGTCACCATAGGAGCACTGTGCTATCTGCCGCCCCCACCCAGTAGGTCTTTTAAACTTAGGAGATTCTCCCCCCAGGTTATTATAAATGGGGGTGACCAGATTTTTTGGGTGGGAGCTCTGATTTGTGTGCGTGTGTGTGTGTGGGGGGGGCATTAAAAAGTGTTTTTCCAGTCTTGAAATACTGTTGCTCTATCTTTTTTTTTTTATATTTTCTATTTTTCTGCGCCTCTACTGTCTCCTAACCTCCACTCCTTCAGGCCACCAAGGTGCTCTGCTTCCCGACCCTACCGACTACCCGAGTCTGCTCCTAGAGTGCCACACACTCGCACAATCCTCGGGTCCCTTGATGGCCTGGATTGCCCCCCAGGCAGGGCAAGGAGGGAACCCTCCTCTATCCCCTGAGTGATCGAGCTGCTCACAGCGGAGTCTGCCCCTTATTAGTCAGCGGGTGGCGAAGCAGGCAACGGTGGTCATCATCTAGGAGGATTTGGAGATGTTTTCCCTCCTTTCCTCTAGAGAGCCCGACGTGCAATGATGTCAGTGCACTGATGTGCAGACGTCTGCTGGCTCTCCCCCCCGTGTTAATGCCCGCACCTGCCGAACACCCTACCTACTGCGCGGCGCATATCCTAACCCACCCCGAAGGAAGGAGAGCTGTCGTAGGACGCTCAATCCTTCCTTCCCCCTGCCAGCCTCGGTGACCTAAGTCCATTCTCGAACCCGGGTCACCGGCGCGAGGTGTGGCGTCCAGCGCCTCAACCCTTAGCGCCACCGGGCCAGCCCTGTTGCTCTATCTTAATCATGACAATGACACAGTATTTACTGTACTTATGTTTTATGTCAACACAAAACATTTGTAAGTATTGTGCCTTTGTCGTGGGACTCAAGACAGGTATCTGCAGTCTTCATGTCAGGGAACCATCACTAACATTACGAGAATTCGACATCTGCCTCCCAAACTGCGCTTGCAAAACTGACATAATAAAATGGTGCTTTTTACTGATCTGCTGCCGACTCTGTTCACTTTGAGCTGCCCTAATCATTTCCGATTCTGCACCCAATATTAAAAACAGAAACACAGGAACCTAGCGCTCACTGTCAAAGGTCAGTCAGTGCAGGTGTAAGAATCTTAGAAGTTTTGGACCAAATACTAGCCTGCTTCTCCACCACTGCAGTTCACTGCTCCCATTCGTGTTTTTTCAATCTTGGCTGCCCGTGGTGACCGACCTCTTGCTCGACTTCCACCAGGTCCTGGGAGCAGCTTCAGAGAAAACAATTTTGCGCTACTTACCAACAGTTTTAGGACCCGGGGGAAAAAAGGCCCTCTTACTTGCAATAAACTAATTTGACTCAAGGAAAAAAAGCTGTGCTAAAACAGAAATAATTGTGGGATTCTTCCCTCCTGGGTTCCAAAAAAGCGGGAGGCTGCAAGCCAGATCTGATGTAAAGACAAATGAAGGAAAGCACTGTCAAACCAAAACAGGGTAAAGGGTGTGTGGAGGATAAAACATCAGGCATAAATTGTTTTTAGTTTTTTTTATTTTACAAGTTTTGGCCAGGAAAGACACACTAAGCCAAGGTTTGTTTCCAGGCGCATCCTGACAGCACAAGGAAATGAAGTGACTTGCTCATGGCCACACAGTATGCAAGTGGTGGCTGTGGGATTCAAACCCAGGTCTCCAGGTTTGCAGCTCAGTGCTCTTAACCACTACACTATACCGCCTCTGGTATTTACCAAAAAAAGGAAGGGCCACTACCACGGGGAAAGACAGCACTAGACGCTGGGAGATAAACTGAGTACGGAAACAGTAGCCACGGATTTGGTCCTCCATGGACTTGAGGCTCTGAAAGTTAAGAAATCTGAAATCTGGGAGTTGGGGGGGGGGGGGAATCTAACCAAATGAGTGGGAAACTAGCTAGGAGGTTGTAAACAGAGAGTAGTGGTCAACAGGCTCAAGTCAGGAGACAAGGATGTCACCAGTGAAGTGCTGCAGGGATCAGTCCTGGGACCGGTCCTCTTCAACATGTTCATCTGTGACACTGGTGAAAGAGCAAACTGAAAGTTGTCTCTCTTTGCAGATGATACCAAAAATCTGCAAAAGGGTAGATACTCATGAGGGGATTGAGAAAATGAGTAGAAACCTGAGAAAACCTGAGGAGTGGTCGAGGGTATGGCAGATGGGTTTCAGTGCTAAATCATGCACCCAGGGCACAGAAACCCAGGACTGGTGTATAAAACTGTGGAAAAGGTACTGACGATCACCAAACAGGAAAGGGACCTTGGTGTTATCATATCTGGTGACAGGTGGCAGGGTAGTGTGACAAGGAAGTAGGCAGGGCCAGCGGGATGCTGGGGTGCACAGGGAGGGGAAATCACTGGCAGAAGGAGAAAGGTGGGATTACCACTGTATTAATCATTGGTGAGGCCCCACCTGGAGTTCTGTGTCCAGTTCTGGAGACCACATCTCAGCAAGAACACAGATAGGATAGAGGGAGTTCAAAGGAGGGCCTAAAGTGATGCAGGGGTTGCATCATAAACCCTACGAGGACAGACTCGGAGATCTCAATATGTATACCCTGGAGGACAGTAGGGAAAGGGGTACATGATAGAGATCTGTAAGGAACTCAAAGAAGTGAATCAGGCACAGGAAGGCAGTATTTTCAGATGAGACGGTGCACGAGAACAAAGGAGCATGCAATGAAGCTGGCGGGTGGGGGGCGGGGATTTAGGAGGGATGTAAGGAAGGACTTCACTAAAGAGTGGTGAACACCTGAAATGGTCTCCCTAGTGGGGTGGTGGGGGTGAAAATTGTGGTGTGCTTCAAGCATACATCTTATAGGCACAAAGGAATCTTGATAGGGAAACGGGGGGTGAGTAGCTGGAGAGCAGTTCAGAGTCTGCAGTGGCAGTATAGGCAGGAACAAAATGGGCAGACTGAGTGGCCAAGCGGTCCTTATCTGCCAACAAATCCTATGTTTCTCTCTGCAGAGGGCACAAAGCTCTGGCAGAGTAGATAACCTGGATCGAGTGAAGGAGTCGAAAGAGGATCTGTATAGGTTGGAGAGGCAGTTCAAAGTCTGGGAGATTAAATTCAATGCGAAGAAGTGCATGGCTATGCACCTGGGTAAAGGGAACCCCACTACTGATGGGGGTGTTAGACTAGCAGTCTCATCAGAAGAAAGAGACCTGGGAGTGAATATTATCGGCTCCCTCAAACAATCCAGTCAATGTGACAAGGCCTACAGTAAGGCGGTTACGATGTCGAGGTGCACAGGAAGAGTCACTGACAGCAGGAGGAAGGAGGTGATATCGCCGCTCTCCAAGTCCTTGGTAAGGCCACACCTGAAGTACTGCGCCAAGCTCTGGAACCCCCACGTGAGTAAGGATAAAAACAGACTGGAGACAGTCCGGAGGAGAGTAAGCAAAACAATTTAGTGTCAGCAAGGCAAACCTTATGAGGAGGGATTCAGGGCCCTGAGCATGTACTCCCTGGAGACTAAAGGGGAGTGGGATGACATGACACAGATGTTCAAATTCCTGAGGGTCATTAAGAAGATAAATTACGAGGAGCTACTCAATAGGAACCTCGAGTCTATGACTAGAGGACATGACTGGAAACTGGTAGGAAGAAGATTCAGAAGAGATGTCAGGAAATGTTTCTTTATGGAATGGGTGGCTGAGCTTTGGAATAGCCTGCTGGCAGAAGTGGTGGGGGACAGAGACCGTCAGTGAGTTCAAGCACAGATAGGACAGGGTGGAAGGTCTCATTGACATGGACTCTAATGGATGGTACAGGGTATAAGGTAGTATTAAAAATGGGCAGACGGGACGGCCCCTTGGTCTTTATGTGCCATCCCATTCTGTGATTCTATGATAACATCTCAAGATCTGGACAGACTGCACCCTACGGTGCTGAGGGAGATGGCGCAGGTACTGGCAAAGCCCTTGGCAGACCTCTTCAACTGCTCCCTAAGAGACTGGTGCCAAGGGACTGCAGAACAGCACACATGGTATTTCTGCACAAACGTGGAGGAAAAAATGAGCAACAGAACTACAGGCTGGTCAGCTGATGTCAGTAGTCGGACAACTGTTGGAAACCGTAAGTTCTTGGAAGCAAATGGGCAGCAAGATGGAAGACGGCATGGATTTGTGGCAGGAAGGTATTACTGAACAAATCTGACTGACTTTTTTGACTGGTTAATGAGGATGTTGAAAAAGACTATGCAACTAATATACAGTGTCTAGACTTTAGCAGCATATTTGACTCTTTCCATACACGAGGCTGGTCATGAAAACAACAGTTGCATACTTACAGTAACAGTAGATCTTTAAGAGACTATCTTTCATCAGGTCACACCTTTGGAACACACAGCTGCCAGGCAGTAGGACCACATGGAAAACTTCTGAAGGCAGCCAGCCAGGGGCTGCCCACGATGACGTCAGAAGTCAGGGTACACATAAGCATGGGCAGCCTCTCCTCTCCTCAGTTCCCTGCTGGAAACTGTCCTCGGAGAACCTCCCTCTAGGGAACCAGGAGAGACCCCAGCAGTTGGCTTACCAAGTGAGACCGAGTGCTGGAAAAGAGAACAATGGAAACAGCACCACAAGTATCCTATGTTGCAACCCCTAAGGGGGAAGGAAGGTGGGATGACATGGCTTGATGAAAGAGAGTCCCTCGAAGATCTACCGTTACGGTAAGTACATAACTGTTCTATTGTCTTCGAAGATCTCTCTTTCATCAGGCCACACCTTTGAAACGAATCCCACGCAATAACAAAACCTAACAGTCTGGGCGGATGGAGCAGAAATGCTCATGAGAGCAGGCCTTGTAACACAGCACGGCCAAACCCTGCTCTTCTATGAGAGACAATGACCAGACTGTAATGCTTAGTGAAAGTGCGGACAGTACTCCAGACGGCAGCTGCACAAACCTCGGCAGCTGAAACATTCCAAAAACAAGCTATAGAAGTGGCCATGCCCCTTTTAGAATGACCACGAACCACACCAGGAAGTTCCTGCCCACACTACATGTCAGAGAGTAATACAATGTGCTAGCCATTTGGACACGCATGGTTTAGAAACTGCAGCCCCCTCTTTCCCAGGGGGCAAACAAAATAAAAAGCTGCGAGGACTTTGCAGTTCTTTGTACAGTGTGTACAGTACCTAAGTATTCTAAGAACAGAGTACGGAGCAATCCTTCCCCGGGATTGGCATGCTCTGGATAGCACACTGGCTTGTGGATGGTCTGAGTTGAAGTAAACTCAGACACCACCTTTGGTAAAAACTCAGGATTAGTATGTAAAGACACCCTGTTGTAGTGGAAAATCAAATGAGGCCCGCCCACATATTACAGCCTGCAGCTCTGAAATCCTTAAAGCAGAAGTGACTGCAACTAAAAATAGTGCTTTCCAAGAAAGAGAGCTTAAGCCACAGGTTGCAGCTGGCTCAAAAGGAGCTAAAGTCAGCTTTTTCAAAATAAAATTCAAGTCCCAAGCCGGGACTGGATTTCAAATAGGTTCGCTGTGTAAAATGCATCTCAAGAACGTACAAGCTATCTCCAGCTGAGCTACCATACGACTCTGCAGGCACATGGAAAGCTGATCTGGAAGCCATGTGCACCTTGATGGAGGAATACTTCAGGTCTGAATCCAACAAGGCTAACAGGTACACTAGAACCTGATTGACTGGACAGGTAAACAGATCCAGATTATTTGAAACAGCCCATATGGCAAGCTGCTTCCATTTCATGAAGTAAGCACGTCTGGTGGATGGTTTTCTAACAGACACCAGAACATCTGCCACTTTCTGTGACACCACAAAGTGAACTACAGCTATGTCTTCAGGAGCCATGTGTATAGATGTAGGGACCTCAAGTCCGCGTGGACTAGAGTGCCCTGCTCCTGTGACGGCAGACCCTTGTACAGGGGCAGAAGTATTGGAGGTTCCACTGCCAGCTTCTGCAACAATGGATACCAGATCTGTCAAGGCCATTAGGGGGCAATGAGCATTGGAGTTGCCCCCTCCATTTCAGCTTGAACATTGCTCTCTGAATTAGTGGGAAGGGAGGGGAAGGCATACAGAAACCTCCCATTCCAAAAGAGGGACAACACGTCTTGCCAAAAAATTCCAGGTCCTGGAGTGAGCGAGCAGAAACGTGGCAGTTTTGCATTATGTGGGGACGCAAAAAGGGCCAACTCTGGACGACCTCATCTTTCCAAGAGACTGTTGACCACTGAGGTCTGCAGATCCCACTCATGCCTCCTGGACTGTGACCTGCTTAGCTTGCCCGCCAAGGCGTTTTGGGTGCCTCAAACATGTACTGCTGATAGTTCTAGACTGTTCCAGAGTCCAGTTCCAAACTCTCACTGCTTCCCTGCACAAAGGGTAAGGATGAGTCTCCCCCCTTCCTAGTTTGCTGATGTAACACTGCACACTGATGTCCATCTGTATTAACAGAAGACTGGGTGCCAAGTGGTTCTGGAAGACCTGGAGTCTATACAGAACCACTCTCATTCCCAAAACATTTACGTGCAAAGCATGCTTCGCCTGGTTCCATCTGCCTTGGGGTCTGCAGAGGGCCCAGCTAGGCTCCCCACCCTGATCCCGAAGCATCCACAGTGAGGATCTTTAGAGGGGAAGGAATCAAGAACGGAACACCCTTGAGCAGGTTGTTGTGTTCTAGTTTGAGCGCTTTGCACAGGGGGGGCTTTCACTGTGAAGGGCTGCTGCCACCACTGCCATGCATTCGGTTAAGACTCGTGGCACAGAAGACAAACCAAATGGCAACACTCTGAATTTATAATGTTCCCCATGAAACAGGAACCTCAGGTATTTTCTGAGGTTGTCGTATTTTAATATGGAGGTACGCATCCTTTATATCCATAGAGCAAACCCAGCCCCTGTCTGCAATAAAGGAAAGAGACCCTGCAGGGTGACCATCCTGAACTTCTTGTATCCAGTTAAGTTCAGGTCTCTTGGACTCAGAACAGATCTGAAGTCCCCTGTCCACTTTGGGACGAGAAAGTATCTGGAGTAAAAGCCTGTGCTCCTCTGTTCTAGAGGTACAGGTTCTATGGCTCGTTTTTTGGAGCAGAGACTGTACTCCCTCTAGCAATAGGGACATGTGCCCTGGTGGGTATTTTGTCACGACTGCTGGATGGGTCTGGAGGGCTGTCCAGGAGATTCAGAGCATGACTCTTCTCTATTATCTCCAGAACCAGGCATCTGTAGTCACCCCCCTGCACTGATCCAAGTGGAGGGACAGACAACCCCCTACTAGCACCACTGGAGGGAAAGGTGGTTGGGGAATGTATAAGAAGTCGCGCTGAGCCAGAGGGGTCAGAGCCACTGGCGCCACCACCTTGAGGTGCTTTTGAATGGGCCCCTAGGGCTGTGCCGGGGACTGGCAAGGCCCCTGTACCTTTGGCCCTTCCCTGCAATCTATAGTTTTGGGGCTACCCCCTGACAGCAGCTGGGCAAAAGGAACCCCTGCTCCTACCCCCGCCTTGAGCATGGTACAAGGAGTGAACCGATTTCAAAAGTCTTGCCAGAAGATTAAAGATCTTTCAAAACTTCTTCTACCTCATGGCCAAACAATCTCTGCCCTCTGAATGGGGCACTGAGAATTGTGTTGCGCATCAATGGCGAAACCTGCTACTCTAAGCCAGAAGTAGTGCCCGAGACAGATGCCAGAGGCCGCAGCCCTGGCAGAGGCATCAGAGACGTCATACGCTGTGCAAAGCAAATGCTTCCCCACATCGGCACCAACAGCAGGAATTTTTATTAACTCCTGCTTAGCAGAACCCTCAGGCAAGGCCTGTGCTGCAGTCTTAGCCCTCCTCCAGAGGGTGCTCTGATATTTCATCATGTGGGCCTGGTAACCAGCAAGACATAGGCCCAATAAAGCAGAGGCACAGACGCTCTACCTAGGGACAACTAAGCTCCTAGAGCTCCTATCATTAGAGGGAGGGAGCTCATGTTTAGGGCTGCCTGGAATGTTATGGGCAGCTGTGATTACCACTGAATCTGCCTCAGGCTGGGCAATAGGGGCAGAAGACATTTTGTCTGCCTTTCGGGGCACAGCTGGTATATATTTTGGCCTATACCAGACTGCATAATTTGCATACTCCAAGGCTGAAAAAAGGGGAGGAACTACAGCAGAAGGAGAATCTGGCATTTCGAGAAACTACAGCTGGTTCTTTTTAGTAGAATCCTACTCTTCTAAAGTAAAGCCTATGGCATCTTGCATTTGCCGTATCATGGTAAACAAAGTCTTGTCACAGCCAATACAGCTGCAAAATGATATTTTACAAGGATTAGGAGCCATCTACAGGGGAATTCTTCCCACATACTTTCAGGTTATACAGGAAAATACAGCAATTAGGCCTCCATATGAAACAATGTAATCTACAAAAAAAACAGAGTAATTGCCCTGGTGTTACAGGGAAAATGCCAAATCAGTCTGGGAGCACTGCTGTAGTGGTCGTGGTAATTCAGTGGGAATGGGAAAGCAATATAAATGATAGGCTTTTTTTTTACCAAGAGAGAGACACCAAGCTGAAAGCTTGTTTATAGGTGCAACCTGGGAGCACAAGGAAGTTAAGTGATTTGCTCAGGGTCACACAGTATGCATGTGGGGGCTGTGGGATTCAAACTCAGGTCTCCAGGTTTGCAACTCAGAGCCTTAAACCACTCCGCTAAACTAGCTTAACACCATACTGCCCATCTTGCAGATTTGATCTAGAACGACGGCTTGAAAAGGGTATAGGGAAAAAAAACCCTGCACATTTCAGTGTTATATAACTTTTTTGTAAACCTTAAATTTGCTTTGAAGTAAAGCTGTCCATTCACAGTTGTTTGTGATCTCGAGTGCAGTTATGTTCCCAATGCCATGGATACAGTCTGCTTGGAAGGGTAGTACACTCAGAAATAAAACTAGTAGTATTTTAGTGTTACGAGTTTCCCAGCTTTTTTGCAGCCCACTCTCATTATCTGAGGTGCAAACAAGTACTTTTTTTCAGTCTGGTGTTCTCCGTCACTCACCCTTCCACTGTATCTGATCTGGTCAGGATGGGTCTGCTGCTTTATGCTTGGCTCTTGGCCTCCACAAAAGAACTTTCAGGCTGGCTTTCAAAACATACAGCATTTATTTCCATGAGTTTCAGTACAAAATAAGATGTGCTGATGGGTCACGTCAGGTCAAACAACCTGATGTGACCCACCACTACGTCTTATTTTGCATGGAAATAAATGCAGTATGTTTTAACAGCCAGCCTGGAAGTCCTTTCGTGGAGACCAAGAGCAAGGTGTAAAGCACCAGACACATCCTGACCAACTGTCGCAGAGGGATGAATGCCGGTTTTGCTTTGGCCATGTTGTATGTATTTTAACTGTGTACCCCTTCCTGGTGCAGCAGTTTCTTTTGTTCCACTGTCCTGTCACAGACTTGCAGCTGTGAGACATGCTGCGAGTGTATGTCCTGGAGTCAATGTAAGCGCGGTCATGTCTCAGTTGCCATGGAGACCGTCTCAAGTGTGGAGTGGGATGAAAAAAGTACAAGACAATGCTGTCAAAATAGGGACATGACCGACAGTCATCCCATGCCACCGTCTTGATGTTTTCACTACTCTGCCCCATTGCAAAACAAAGAATGGTGTCTGCATGGCGCTATCCAGAGGAGTAAATTGATGCAGAATCAGTTTACTGACTTCCGTACACTTCATGTTTTGTTAAAGAGAATACATGACAGGGTGTGTGTATGGTGCTGGGATAACGCCACGCCTGGCGTGGTTGGGCCACGAGGCCGCAGGCCGAGAAGCGTCCAACATGCCAGGCGGTTATCCCAGCACCATACACACCCTGGAGTGATATTCCTATTATACAATAGCTCAATTGTAAAAAGTGAAAAGGGATAGAACATATATTAAAAATATATATTTTTTTTACTGTTTTTGCAGTGAGTAGGATTACATTATGAGAAAATAGTGCAGATTTCTACTTTAGCCAGTAGGTAGAGATGTAGCAATCTTTGTTAGTGTTACATAGATACATAGACAGTGTTGGCAGATAAGGGCCTATGGCCCACCCAGTCTGCCCATTTAAGTTTGTAAGTTCAGTTTATGTTTTTCAGGAAGTCTGTTGCCCCTTACCCCTGACCGCCAGAATTCTCTTATGTCTATCCCATGCATTCTTAAATCCTATGATTGTTTCAGCCCCCACCACTTCTCTGGCAGGGTGTTCCACTTGTCCACCACCCGCTCTGTGAAGAAATTCTTCCTCACGCTTTCCTCTGAATCGCCCTCCCTCCAACTTCATCCCATGCCTCTAGTCCTGGAACATCTTTTTTCGCTTAAAAATAGTGCATTCCTGCACCCTGTTCCTCCCTGTAAGACACTTGCATGTCTCTATCATATCCTCTCCTCCTCTCCTCCAGGGAGTACATGTTCAGTGCCTTCAACCTGTCCTCATAGGACTTGTGATGCAATCCATGCACCATCTTTGTTGCCCTCCTCTGAACCTTCTCTACCCTGTCTATGTCCTTACGTAGGTAAAGTCTCCAGAACTGCACAGTGTACTCCAGGTGCGGCCTCACTAGTGTCTTGTATAGTGGAATTATGACCTCCCTTTTTCCTGCTGGTGATGCCCCTGCCTATGCATCCCAGCATCCTATCTGCTTTACCTGCTGCCTTGTCACGCTGTTTCTCTGCCTTGAGGTCATCAGAGATGATAACTCTAAGATCCCTTTCCTGCTTGGTGCATGCTATAGCCTCACCCCACAACTGATATATTGTGCCAGGGTTTTTGTGCCCCATATGCATTATCTTGCACTTCCTTGCATTGAATTTCAACTGCCAAACCCCTGACCATTCTTCAAGTTTCTGCAGGTCCCTTCTCATTCTGTCTACACCCTCTGGTGTGTCTACTCTGTTACAGAGCTTTGTGTCATCAGCGAACAGTGAAATTCTGCCTTCTAGGTCCCAAGAATGTCACTGATGAAGATATTGAATAGTACCGGTCCCAGCACTGATCCCTGTGGTACCCCTGGTCACTCTTCCTCTGTGGAGTGACAGCCATTTACCACCACCCTCTGTGTCCTGCTGCCCAGCCAGTTACCTACCCACCGCACTACTGTCCTGCCCACACCCATATTCCCCAGTTTGTGCAATAGTCTTCTATGTGGCACAGTGTCAAAGGCCTTGCTGAAGTCCAGATAGGCCATGTCCACTGCCCTCCCCTGATCCACCTCCCTAGTCACCCTAGTCAGAGTGTTCACTCTGTTTACAAAGCATCCTCTTAGGGTTGACTCTGTTTACAATTTGATAAGGAAAAAAAGTGTATTTACCAGTGAGCGCCGCCGTGACTTTGTGAAAATGCCGTTGCTGACTCGCCCGCCAACTGGCCCACGCGCCATTTGTAGGTCTCGTCCTCAGTCAACTGAGTTACTGCCAGCCAGAAGCCTCAAGCTTCCGGATGCCTGCATGGGAGGTAGGGAGATGTTATACAAAGTGCTTTTTAAGAAGGAGTGGAAGAAAGTGCATTTCATGGAGCGAGTGACAGTCATGTGAGTTTGTGAAAATGCGGTTTGTGACTCGCTCGCTAACTGGACACTCGCTCGCTTTCTGTATGGGGCTAGAATTTGTTTTTTAAAACAAAAAATATGAATACTTGTTTTGTTGTGATGTGTGTGGGTTTCGTTTCCGGGGTTGTCGTCTGTGGTGGGGATGGGTTTCCGGGTGTGCGAGGGAAGCGCCAACTGGCAAAGCAGGTACTGTACCACGAAAGCTGCATGCAGGCAGCGGAGAGATGTATGTTGTACAGTGAGATGCGGTCATCCCTGCGTTGGCACTAGAGCCATGGTGTTATGCCAGGATAACACCAGGGTCCAGTCCCACAGTCACCAATGACAGCTCAAGCTTCTTTCTTGCCATTGTATAATATTATTTATTTATTTTTTAAATACAATCTTGCCTACAAGCCATCCAAATTCCAACCAATCCATGTAGCTGATTCGGGGGTCTGCAAGAACCCTGGTGGCTGCAGTTGGGCATGTAAAACAAATTGTGCGATGGGGGAGAAACTGCACTGTACTGAACGTAGAGGACATGGTGAGATGGGATTCAAGTCCACTCGAGTGGAAGGACACAGCTGTGCTGTATTTGCAGTCATGTGGTGTCAGACTCCCCTTTTCAATGCAACCGCACTATGTCATGCATAGCTTTCGTCAAGCAGCAGTATAAATGAGGGATCCTCTGGAGGTGATCTTGGAGTGTTCACTACAGAGTCCTCACTGCAGGAGGAGACTGTGGAGCTGGTGCTACATTCATAGTGGCTCTCAGCACAGTCTTCCTCCTCTTGCATCATCACATCAGGGCTGCATTCATATTCACCGTCAACTGTATCATCGACAGGAATTGAGGACAGCACTGGTGACGATGGCAACGGCTGAGGAGGTCTATTCAGAAAGGGAGTACCTTGTAGTGCCACTGGGAGATTTTAGATAATCTCCATTGACTGGCCCCTTGGAACAGAAGGCCAATCAGTAAATGTCTTATATCTGAGAAGGTGATAAGGACTGCCTGTGCGTTGGTGCTGCCTTGATTAGCAGGCACAACTGGAATGGGCAACAGTGGCGGCTGAGTCCCCACTGATGACGTAATGGCTGCAACAGGCCTGGGAGCACCTACGCCAAGCCCTGACCTCAGTGTCTGGTCGACGGTCTTTGGGGGGGGGGGTTGGCATCACTGCTAGGGTGGACGATGTCGAAGCAGAGGTTATACCTGTAGTCCACAGCAGCAGCCTGGAGCTGGCCGGGTAAGGCTGGTCCCTGTCCTAGGGCTTGTGTTTGTGACTCCCTGAGGATTTCTCCTGGGACTTCAACACTGCAATTCAGTCGACGAGGTTGGCGATGCAAATGTTTCTTGAAGCTGCTTCTCCATTCTTTCCACTGTTTCTCCAAAGCCCCTTTCTGCATTGCCTGGTTGCAGAGTTGAACCCCTGGCAGATCTCACAAGCTTTCACGTTGTGAGCGAAGCCTAAACAGCAAACACAAACGGCATGGAAATCTCCTGAATAGATTTTCTTGCTGCACTCGCAGTACCGGAAGAATTTTGAAGAATCTTTTAACGACATACAGGTTGTCAAAGATCACTCTAAAACTGATTACGTAGATGTAAAAAAAAATAAAATATCAGCAATAAACAACAACGTTTCTGAGGGTCTGATGAATCTGACTGACAGTGGAAAAAGAACTGGGGAGAGGAGGGACTACCCACACTTATGTATATGCCAACATCTGATGTCATCGTAGGCAGCCCCGGCTGACTGCTTGCAAAAGTTTTCCATGTGATCCTATTGCATGGTGGCTACATGTTCCAAAGGTGTGGCATGGTGAAAGTGATATCCTCGAGGAAGATGTAGGGGACCACGTGATTTGTGACAAAATGACAAGGTGGGTGGGGAACTGGCTGGGGAGGCACAGAAGTTGATGATAAATGGGGAACTCTCAGATGTTAGACAAGTCACTAGGCAGGTCCTGCAGGGGTCAGTGCTTGGGCCAGCACTTTTTTACATCTTTATCAGTAACACAGGTGAAGGTATCAGAAGAAACAAAATGCCTAGTTGTAGATGACACCACACTCTGTGGCAGGGTTGACCGTAAGGAAGGAATCCAAGACCTGAGGATGGACTTGGAGAGGCTAAAGAGGTGATCAAGACCCTGGCGCCTGAGCTTCAATGCCAAAAAGTGCAAGGTCATGCACATGGAAAGCAAAAACCCAGAAGTCGAATACAAGTGGGGGGAGGGGGTAGTTTCGTATCCTGCCACTCTTGAGGACTGACCTTTTCTTAAATCTGCAACAGTTCTTCTACCCTTAGCCTAATCTATCCTTTACAATTTCTAGTCCATAAGGTTGGCCACCTACGGGCACCCCCTTCCCTTTCTTGACTATGCTATAGTGTCCTCTTTAATTTTCCTTTCCCTCTCAGGTCCTCGTACAGGGAGGTTATTGCTGTGACCTCCGAACTGATATAAAATAACAGGCTGTGTTCCTCGTTGTTGGATTTAGTATGCAATGGCACTATGTCATAAAATACTTTACTGTACATACCTTATGTGTATAAAACCTGTAAATGTTGAAAATACCATGGCACTAGGTGTCTTTGATCAAGCTAGAAAGTTACTACGGGACTGCATGATAAATATTAAGTTAGTTGTGCTATTTAAAATGCATGTAAACTGCTGTAAACTGAACAAGTCTGAAATGTCATGATGATTTGCATATATCCCATGACGCTTTGCATTATGGATGTGTGTGTGTGATGTGTTTCTTTGAAACTTGGCTTATTGTCAATGCCCTTTGGGGTAACCCTTGTTTCAGAGCTTCTGCACTGAGGTTCTTTGTCTTTAGCTTTTTCATTTTTATTTGAGCCCCCACCACCCAAGCAAACAAGGCCCGCAGAGGGGAGGCTAAATCTCAACAGATAAGTGAAATCAGAGATCAGTGAGTGCTGGATAAGTGCAGGGAAAGGACATACAGAGTCTGTTGCTGCAAACTGATGTACTGAAGAAGGGATAGGACATTGCTGAAGGTTATCTCCTGTACTTTGAATAAACGCAACACACAGATTGTGTGTTGAAACTGAAGTTTGGTACCTGGTCCTTCTGTTATCCCATAACCCCTCCACACTGAGGAGAAAAGGGATTTAGGTGTGGTAATCTCACACATCCTCAGAACATCAGCACAATGTAATAAAATTATAGCGAGGGTGAACATAATGCTGGGATGCACTGGTAAGAGTTTTGGCAGCAGGAGGAAACCGGTCATCTGGCCCCTGTAAAGAACCCTGGTGCAGCTGCATCTGGAGTACTGTGTGCAATTTTGGAGCCCTCGCCTAAGGCAGCACATAAAAAGTACAGGAGCCAATGCAGAGGAGGGTGACCAAGATGATTCAGGGTCAGGAAAGAAGGGCATAAGGGCAGAAACTGGACAGCCTCCACTGGAGACCAGAAGGAAGATGGGGGACACTACTGGAAATGCTATATATGCAGGGTCACAGTCAGTAGCAACACGAATACTAAGGAGAATAGCAGAAAATTGACGAGGGGGAGAAACAGGTTTAAAAAGGATGGTAAGGGACTTCCGGTGACGTCATAAAACTAATGGCAGCCTAATTTGGAGCTCTGGTACCTCGGGCTCAATAGTCAAGTGCACTGATTATCATCGAGGGGTCTGAACTCGCCATCCAGTAATTACCTGGTCCCTGTAATAGTTTGCAAAATGGGACAAACAAAAAAAAGCTCAACGAAGAAGGAAAAGGTGGTTTTAGGGGTCGGACTGACTCGAGGCCTACGAGTCCTGCTGGAGTCACGCCCTCAATAATTACAGCCTCGGGAGGATTCCGATGGTTCGGATCCCAAGCAACATCCACCTTCACTAAAGCAGATGGGCATAGAATGCTGAAGATACTTCATAGAATAGACGCTAGAATCCTGGGCTTACAAAATGATTTTAAGAAGTTGGAAGCTCGTATGACATCCGTGGAGACACATGTTGAATCGTTGCAAGCAGAACATATGGCATTTGGTAGATCGTTGGTCTATCTCCACAGAAGGGAAAAAGAGCTGACTGCGAGGGCGGAGGACGCAGAGGCGAGAGCTCGTCACAACAATATTAGAATTTTTGGCATTCCGGAGGGGGTGGACCCCCCATGTATGGAAGAATTCATTGATTCTTGGCTAAAAACAGAGTTAAATCTGGAGGAGAACTTCAAAACAGAAATCGAAAGAGCTCACAGATCTATTGCTCCGAAGCCAAAAGAGGGAGCACCTCCCAGATCAATAACTGTGAAGTTTTTGAGATACACAACGGAAGAGAAGATTGTGAAACTGGCTTGGGCAAAAAAAAATCTCAACTTAGATGGCCAGAGGCTATATGTAGACCAAGACTTTCCCCCTCTAATGCTCGCTCAAAGGAAAAAAGTGTTACAGGTGGTTAAAATTTTGAGAGAGAAAGGCTTTAAAGCATACCTGAGATACCCTGCGAAGCTCTGTGTGCAGAGTAAAGATGGGGTAAAGAGTTTCGATTCGCTGTTTGCTGCAGTCCCGTTCCTCACAGCCCAAGAGGTGCCACTCCCAGACATAAAGGAAGAACAGGTGGAGAAAGAGATCGAGGACTTGTTATGGTCTATTGCTCCAGGCCCCAGGAAGCGTACGAGAAGGACAGAAGAGGCCCTGCTCCCATTGCATCCGGACATGACGAGATGTTTACACGCTAAAGAGACCTGAAGAAATTACTATAACTTGCAGTTTCATGAACCCAGAAGGCGCCTAGTTTGGGACAGTGACTCTGCCTGAAAGGGTGAACTGGGAAGGGAGAAGGACTGGGGGGGATTATGTGATATATCCGAGGGAAGTTTTCTACTTCTGTTATATTAGCAATTTACCCCCTTAAAAAGTTCTGGTTTTGATCCTCGTAGTAGCTAGAAATTTTACTTTGCAGACGCTCCTTAGAAGGTAAAAGGAACCCCAATAGAGTTTGGTAGGTGTTTCTAGTGGGAGGGTTTTTTAGAGGGGACATATATGTCCGGGGTAACAACAATAAGAGTCCATCTGGTAAGCAGATTACATTCGAACTAAAGGGAAATAGAGGATAGATAAATTGGTCTAATAAGTAGTATAGTTGTGATTTGAACTAAGAGATGATTGAAGGGGAAATAACTTCAAGGATGTCAGTGTGGAGTGGAATATAAGCTGCTCTTGTGTTGTGTGTGCGGGGGTCGCCCTGGGCTAACGAGAGGATAACGTCGGGCCCTGTATATTTTGGGCGGCTTTCTGGGATAATTGTATAGTCTCTTATCTTTAGACATAGCGGGGACTGACCTGAAACTGTAATATTGAATTTTTCCTGGTTTTCGCTTAGAGCAGTTTGTTATTTTACTAATAGGTACTGTGCCCGGGGTGCCCGACTCCAATGGCTGGCCTAACCGGACCCATCTTAGGTAGGAGAGGGTTAGTCTCTTGGGGTTCCTGAGAGCCTGCCCTTTAGTGCCAATAGACACTTTCTCTCCTATCAAGCTAGGGCTTTGTACCACTAGCATCTGGAGAGTTAACATCTTAACCCTCAGGTTTATTTCTAGCTCTGATTGAGCTAGTGGGTTTCAGCAAATGACTGCAACCCTTTTTTTTTTGTTTTTGGGGGGAGCTTTCCTTGCTCTTCTCACCCCTAATTTTAAGGGGTGTTTGTTTTCCCATTCTCAAGGTTGGTTTTATGAGTAATAGTCCAATTGAGATTAAAAGGAACTGCATGATGTTTAATGTTAGTCTGGCTATTTGTTGTTATACATCTCTTTCTCGCTTTTCTAAACTGTTTTACCTATCTTACCTGACGGACATGTATACATACGAGTTACTCAAGGTATTTGCTTGGCACGAGGGGAACAGAGGAGGAGGTATGGATGGATACTTTAATTATCGAAATGGCATCACTTAAAATAATATCTGTCAATGTCAAAGGGATAAATGGGGTGGTTAAAGGGCAAGAATTCTACAAGAGTTGGGCGGTTAAATGTGACCTGGCCTGTCTCCAAGAGACCAAATTATCCGATTATGAACACTCCAAATTAAGAAGATCCTGGGTGGGAAGGGTATATGCAGACTCTTGCTCCGAGGCTTCTAGAGCAGGAGTGATCATATTAACTCGTAGAGGTCTTCCCTTCAAAGTCCACCGGAGTCAGAAAAGTGGTTCTGGACACTTCGTGATAATTTCCGGAGAGTTTATGGGGCATATTTTCCACTTGGCAGCATTATATGCCCCCACGCCCCCTTCGGGAACTTTTTTTAGGCAGTTTTTTTCCATTGCGGATCCCTTCTTTCAGGTAGAGTGATAATGGTGGGGATTGGAACTGCGGGAAAATGGTGCTTTAGACAGGAGTGAAGGGAAGGGAGGCCGGACAGCATGCTCTAGACTCCTCAGAGCCCTGGTAACGGAAGGAGGGTGGGTAGATCCGGGAAGCAACAAAATCCATTGGTTAAGGACTTCACTTTTATTCAGCGGTGCCAATCATACTCTAGATTGGCTAAATTCTATACCCAAATAAAATATGCTAATGACTTAACAGATTTAATAATACGCTCCAGTGACCTTCTCGGATCATGCAATGATTAGTACTAAGGTAAGATGGTCAGGGATGAAGACTAGGGGTGTTGGAGATTTGATCCTGGCCTTTTAAACAACACAGGATTTGTTAACCAAATAAAAGAATCTATTAAGCTCTACCTAGCGGAAAATAAAGAAAAGGACACTCACATACGTTTTATATGGGACGGCTTAAAAGCAGTCCTCATGGGCAAATTATAGCTTATTCTTCTTATAAATATAAATGTACTCAAACCAAGGTGCAAAGTTTACTGGAGTTATAAGTTCTCTGGAAAAGGAACATAAAAAAAATAAAGATGTTCGGGTATTAGAGCAATTACAAGAGGTCAGGGAAGAATATAACAAGGAAATGATGGCCCGAACTGAAAATTCTTTGAGATATACCAGACAAAGGTATTATGAATCAGGGGTAGGAACCGCTTACTGGCCCTCAGACTTAGAAAGCAAGAAGCTGAGAGATATATCCCTCGGCTGAAAAACTATGGTACCCAGATCATTTCTTCTGATCCAGTGCAAACTGTGGGTAGTTTTTGTCAATATTATTGGGAGCTTTATTCCTGTGAAAGGGGACCAAATCACCTGGTGTGGGTGGAGAGCTTCCTGCATAGTATTATACTACCGAGGCTTGAAGAATCTCAGGGAAATAAATTGGACGAGATAATCACAGAACAAGAAGTGAGGAAAGTTATTAAAAACCTTAAGGGGGGGGAAGGCCCCGGGACCCGACGGGTTTGTGGGAGAATTTTATCGGGCGTTTGCCGATGAGTTAGCCCCTTTATTTACTAGAGTTTGTAATGTAGCACAAGAAAAAGGGGAATCTCTGGCCTCTTGGGAGGAGGCAGTAATCACCCTACTGCCAAAACCAGGGAAAGACCTAACAGAATGTGGGAGTTATCGTCCAATTTCGCTAATCAATCAAGACGCCAAAATGTTTGCTAAGATTCTGAGTTCCCGGTTACAAGAAGTTATGTCGGAATTGGTGCACAGAGATCAGACGGGGTTTATTCCAGGTCGTCACATCCAAGATAATATAAGATTGTTGCTCAGTGTCTTGTCTGCCTCCAGGTCATTCCCGACCGATACTCTTAGGGCGGTGATGGCACTGGATGCGGAGAAGGCCTTTGACCGGGTAGACTCGTTTTTTTTGGATCAGGTCTTGGAGAAATTTGGCATAGGGGAAAAATTCAGAAAATGGATAGCAAATCTATATAGAAACCCTTGGGCGAGGGTGAAGGTGAATGGGACAATTTCGGATAGAATAATGATTAATAGGGGAACCAGGCAGGGATGCCCACTATCGCCTTTATTATTTGCACCGTGTATTGAGCCTCTAGCAGCCCTCATAAGGCAATCAAAAGATTATATAGGTATACAAGTACAGGGAGTCGAAGTCAGAGTTTCGTTATATGCAGATGACACCTTATTGTATATCACGGATCCTGAGACACAGATGCCTTTGATTGACTCTATGATACATTCATTTAGTGAAGTATCTGGGTTCAGAATTAATGACACTAAATCAGCTCTATTGCCCATAGGAGGGCTGAGAGATGGTACACTCCCTGTAATTGGTAAATACATATGGGCGAAGGAAGGGATTAAATATCTGGGGGTTAGGATAACCAAAGATATCTCTAAACTATAAGCCTCCAATTATACTAGACTGTTGCAGACTGTCCAAGAGGATTTGCATAGATGGGAGGAACTGCCCCTTACACTACTGGGCAGAGTTGACAGTGTGAAAATGAATATACTTCCTCGTTTTTTATTTTTGTTTCAGTCATTGCCGCTTAAACTCCCAGCCCTTTTTTGGAAGACAGTTAAGTCCTCTTTGCCTCGATTCATTTGGCCTGGTAGGTCACCCAGAGTAAGATGGAATATTCTTCTCAAAAGCAAAAAGACAGGGGGTTGGGTCTGCCGGACCTTAGAAAATATTATTGGGCTGCACAGATCCAGCCAATAACCCTTCTTATGGGAGACAATGATCCACCATTATGGGTAGAATTGGAGAGGCCAGAGTCTTCTAGAGGGGATATCAGAGATTTGATATATATGGATTATGATGGGATACAAAGGCTACAGGACGGTAATCCCTGGTCCAGTCGGATAATTTCCGCCTGGCAGGAGATTAATAAAACATTAGGTATGGAGCTGTCTTTGGGGATGGATTCCCCGATTAAGGCTTGCCTGGATTTTGAACCCTTGTCATGGGCTATAGGATTTCTGTGATGGAATCAGAGAGGACTATTTAAAATTGGCCAGTTATACTCGGGGGAAGGGGTTAAAACATTTCAACAGCTTTCACAAGAGTTCTCCCTCCCCGCCTCTGATTTTTTTTTAGATATATACAAATTCGACATTTTTTACAGGGCAAGGACTTTGAGAGGGGAAGACCTAGAGATCTAGGTAATAATCCGTTGGTGGCTGCCCTGGGAGCGGAGGCCAACAGTACAGAGTCAAAAGGTTTTATTTCAAGGATGGTGGGCCAATTTTTGGACCTGGAACCAGATTCCACGATTTCAATTAAAACAAGTTGGATCAGGGAACTCGGAAAAGACATTGCGGACCCAGTTTGGGATATGATATGGGAGGCTATACACTCAACCACTGCCTCTAACAGTTGGCGGGAGTTTCGGTGGAAAGTGGTCTCCAGATATTTTCGCACTCCGGTAATCACTAAACATTTTGGTCAATATTTCACAGACCTCTGTTGGAGGGAATGTGGGAACAGAGGGACACACATCCATATATTTTGGGAATGCCCTCACACTAGTAATTTTTGGGCACAGGTGAGGGACCAAGTGATTGCCGTTCTAGGGGTATTTATCCCTAATGATCCTATATATTGGGTTCTTGGACAGTACCCTAACCTGGTTAAATTAAAAACTCAACGATACCTGTTCAATATATTGGTGGCCTTGGCTCTCAAGGCAGTAACTCAATATTGGTTGGCTAAAGTTTCTCCAGCGTCGGAGGTATGGTATAAGAATTGTTTGTCTATCCTTGAAATGGAATACCTTACTGCTAAGGTGAGATTGCAAAAAGATAAATTTAAATCCAGATGGATGCCCTTTTTTAAGTTTCAAGCTCAAAGAGAGCAAATTAATGTGTTAGAAATTTTGGTTAAATATACTTGTTAGTGAGATGATATTGGGGGTCTGCAGATGTCTTCTCTTCGTCCTTCACAAAGAGGAGATTATTCTTTAGTTGCAGCCTATCATACGATTTGATGTAGTATGGTTGTCTTCTCCTCATATTAAGAGGTGTAAAGCTAAGACAATAATAGTCCATCTTTTTCTTTCTTCCTCTCCCCTCTTTCTCCCTTTTTCTTTTTTCCTACTTTCATAGACAGGTCTCTATTTTACTGATTTCTGGCTTTACGAGAGACTTGTCTGCTTCTACTGTTATTTGGAATAAAGTGTTCTGGATACTTGTTATGTGTGGAAAAGACATGAAAGGGAGAAGGGAAAGGATAAAAAAAAAGCATGGATGTCCAACCACACTAAATCAGATATGTTGGTTAATTATTAATGGTATAGTTCCAGACATACCAAAGTCACTTTTTATAAATGAATGTTAATCTGAACTATCTGTACTGTCTTTATATTAAGATATAATAAAAAAAAAAAATGCTATTTCAAAAAAAAAAAAAAAAGGATGGTAAGAAGTATATACTATTTTACGAACAGGGTGGCGGTGGTGTGAAATATGCTACTTGATGTACTGGTCAGTGTAAAACTAGTGGAGGGTTTTCAGAGAGGGTGGGACAGACAAAAGGCTGGTCAATTAATAAATGGGAACCAAAGATTGTAAGAGCACTCCCATCTCCCTGGCTCAAAACACTCATACTGACCTGGAGAGAAGTGCTACAGAATTTGAAGATAGAAAACAAAGCCTATAGTTTGGTTACAATTCGAGCCTGCAGGAGTTCTCTCCGGGGAGGAGCAATACAGTTTTTGTCAAGTGGGAAAGGCAGGGTCTGACCCGATTGACTCAATTCTATACGGGAGGGACCCTAAAGAGTTTTCACCAATTGCGAGAGGAGTTTAAGTTGCCCCACAGGGACTTTTACTGTTACCTGCAGGTCAGGCACTATTTGACCACGGATCACAGATCTGAAACATTTGGGATAACTGAACACCACCCCCTGACAGAGTTTTTTATGGGGCTGTTAAGAGGTGCCAGAGGGACAGACCATCTGATCTTTCGAGTGTACTTGCTTGCTAAAGAAAACAATATACCCCACAGAGAAGCTAAACAGCAGAAATGGGAGGGGGAAAATAGGCACAGCTCTACCCACCAAAATGTGGGACCAGATATGGGAGCAAGTACAAAAAATCACCGCCTCCCCATTGTGGAGGGGTTTCCGGTGGCAAGTCCTAACTACGTTTTTTAGGATGCCAGTTATAACGAACACTATGGGAGGTTCATAACGGACAAATGCTGGAGAGGATGCGGCCAGACAGGCACTTACCTGTTTGTCTAAAGCTTAAAAAATATTGGGAGGGGGTGCGCCTGGGAAACAGGATATACTGGAGGTTCCCGTTCCTGACCAGTGCCAGGCTCTTTTGCTGGGTGGACTGCCACCAGGGTTATATGGTTCTTGGAAAAAATATGTATTCAACATTCTTATCTCGGCCGCACAGAAGGCTATTACAAGGCGCTGGCTGTCGAAGCAGCCCCCAGTGATCTCTCACTGGCTAAAGGGTGTCAACAAATTAAAGAGATACAGAGACCGACTGCACATCTCCGCCTGCAGACTGACAAATTCACGTCTCGCTGTCTACCTTTTTCGAATTTCAGGGTAAGAGACAGAGGGTGACACTCCTAGATGTTCTGGCATGTGAAGCGTTGGGACAATAGGGGCAGCTGTTTATACTTACCCACTAAGTAGGAGCCATGGGGCTGACTTCACCTGGGCACATTACAGGGACACTCTCTTTAAAGTGCTGATCAGACTTTGAGTGGTGTAATGTCCCATGGGGTTGGAATGGTTCTCATGGGGGGTTTTCTGTTGCTTGATCTGATATTCCATGCACACTGCTCGGGGGGTGTTTATGTTGTTCCGTTTGTAATTTGTATTATGTGAAGATATGTCTATTTCTATTTGTGTCCTGTATTGAAAACTTTAAATAAAAATTGCAATTTCAAAAAAATAAAAATAAAGGGCTGGTCAAGGGAATGGGGAGGTTAGGGGGTGGTCATGCTCCTCTAGAAGGCAAGTACCACCTCATGGGGCGGACCGAATAGACTGTAAGGCCTTCCTCTATCAGATACTTTGTATGCTGCCAGTGAATGAGGTGCATCTGTGCCAGTCTTCTCATACGGGATAGCATGGGCATTACGGTTTTGAATGGTTACTTCAGAAATTGTAAGATTATTTCTATTTGTACTTCAGACATTGATGTGATTGCATTTTTTCTTTCTTTTTCTTTTGCTCTGTTCTTTGCTTCCTGGCACCCCACTTTTTCAGATCCTGCAGGTGTTCCCTTCTTCCCAGCAGAGTAACCACTTGCTACCGGCACTGACATTCAGGCACCCCCAAGGAGTGCCCGTCCTCCACAGCTCTAGTGCATCCCCACCAAGCAGGCCTCTTTGCCCCTTTCTGATAGAAAGTGCTTTCAGACATTTGAAGAGATGGCTGGGGATGGGGACATGCTCTGCAGGGTCTGGTATTGGGGAAGCACAGAGGACTGTATTCCAGCACATTCAGACAAGCTGTTTTCCCACTTCCTCCCTTTCCCCTCCTCATTAGGGTACATCTATCATGATGTCTGGGGTGGGATGATGCTTAGTAGCCTGAGGTAACCCAAGCTGCCATGTTTGTCTTCATTGGACTGCCTCTAACAGTGGTGGGTACATAAGGGTTACTCAGCTGTAACTGTAGTTCTAAGAGAGGTATATAATTCACATCCACACACTGGCAGTCTTCTTTCCCCTTTAAAACTTGCTGGATGCTTTTAAGCTAAGCTTCTCCCCGGCTCTGCCCCATGACGTCAGATCTTGCACACTGAAAGCAGGGATCCTTGTGCCACTTGCCAGGGGAGGTCAGGTGGGTTGTGTGGATGTACACCAAATACCACTCCTAGAACTACGGCTACCGGTGAGTAACCCTCATTTCTAGGGATGTTGATATGGTGCACTATCCACGCTTTGGCAGACTCCTAGCAGTTCTCCAGGAGGAGGGGGCCAGGCACACACCCCTACTTGGCAAACGGGGACTGGAGAACAGAGGACCCAAAAGCAGCAACCCGGCGTGACTCTAGGTCAATGCTGTAATGAGAAATGAAGGCATGTGCTGACTTCCAGGTAGCAGCCCTGCAGATTTCCTGGATGGGGACATCCCTGGAAGCAGCCACCAAAGCAGCAGAATGTCTGGTGGAATGAGCCCTGAGCCCTACGGGAGGCTCCCTATCTGCCAACCTACAGCAGAGGTCAATGCAGGAGACTATCCACCTGACAATCGTCCACTTAGTTGCTGGTCAGCCAGGTGCAGCTTCAGCGTATGTCACAAATAGCTGATGAACCTCTCCCTGAACTCCAGCTGGGCCCTACTTATAGTAAGCGAGTGCCTGTCTCAGGTCCAACGAGTGGAGCCTGTACTGGGCCTCCGAGTTTGGGCTGGTGAAATATACTGGGAGATTCATCACTTGATTAACGTGGAACTCCGAAACGACCTTCGGGAGGAACTTCGGGTGGGGGCAGAGGACTACCTTGTCCTTGTGGAACACCAGGTACGGAGACTCCACCCAAAGCACCTGGAGCTCACTGATCCTTCTGGCAGAGGTGATGGCCACCAAGAAGGTGGTCTCCTGTGACAGGTGTGACATCTCACACCTGCACATTGGCTCAAACTGCTTGCCCATGAGCACTAGAAACAAGTCCCAAGGTGGCGGTTCACGCACAGGCGAAGACAGGTGGACAAAGACTTTGAAGAAGTGCCAGACCACCTTCCCCTTTGCCACCATCGGCATACCAGCCCATGCCCTGGACAAGCTCCCTGCCCTGGCACCAAATGGAAGGTCGATTATTTTCCAGAAATCTCCACAACATGGAACACATCATCCGAAAGATCCAGAGCCTGGAACTCTAGCCACTCATGGACCAGGCTCTGAGGTGCAGGGATTGAAGATCCAGGTGTCTGATCCCCCCTCGTGACAAGAGAGCAGATCCAGGTGCAGAGGCAAATGCCACAGAGTCCTGCTGCTGAGGCTGAGGAGAGCCGGGTACCAATACTGATGAGGCCAGTCCGGGGCTACCAGGATCATCCATTCCTTGTCCCTTCGCACCTTGACCAACATCTTGTGGATCGGGGGAAAGGGAAGGAAGGTATAAAGAAGGCCTGGGATCTAGGGCCTCGCAAAGGCATCCCCCAGCAGTGTCCTGCATTGTGGGGGGCTGGCACAGAACTGCCTCAGCTTTGCATTCTCCTAGGAGGCAAAGAGGTCAACCAGAGGCATGCCCCACAGGGAGCACAGGTGGTTCTCCACTTCCTGATGCACAGACCACTCGTGTGACATCTCTCCCACCCGGCTGAGGGCATCTGCTAGCTGGCTGGATGCTCCTGCTACACGGACTGCCAGGAGATCCACATCCAACTTGCGGAAGAGGCTGCTGGGGTATGGCTTGGGCACAGGATCAAGCATCTGACAGACAGCTCTTCTTTCCTGGGGGGGACATGCTACACAACTGCAATGTTGCCACCATGTAGAGAAGTGGTGGTAAGGCAGTTGGTGTGCCAGCAATGCAGGACAGCCAGAAGCATGATGCAGGTGTGCATGTCGTTGGCGGAGGGGCAAAAACAAAACAGAAAATAGAGCTGGCAAGTGACACCTGGCTCCTCCCCACCCATGCTGCCACCGGTGCTCCTGGCCCAACTACACCATGATCCGAGACAGCCTTCCCCTCCTGGTACTACCACGGGGGATGCTGTTGGGAGCTGTGGGGGAACATGGCTGGTGAGTACCAGGGGAGGCTGGTTGGTGGCAGGCTAGGGCAGAGAGGGCTGGCCAGGCTCACGGCAAAAAATTCTGCATCGTTCATTATGTAATTGTACAGGCCTTGACCGATTTTTGCGTGAGTGCTTTCAAACCTCGGATTTACTAGCCCAAGACTCACACCTATACCACTTGTGGGGAGGAGGGGAGTTGAGGTTGGGGGTCCATTGTTTGTAAGAAAGAGGAGAAAGTTTTAAGAACTAGCTAAAACTGATTGTATGTATTGCAAATAACAATAGCCAACCTATCAAAATGCTTCTATCTGTATAAATAAGCTTATGAATTGTCTAATTCAATGTAATATTATGAGATGATGGAGAAGACCTGTACCTGACTGATGTCAATAAACTTGAATTAAAGAAAAAACAAAAACAAAAAAAACTCGGATTTACTGTGATAGTCTGACTATACTGAGCAAGGCAGACATGCAAATCCTGACAGAAAATGGGTACATGCAAGTCCGGAAAAACATACCTCGCCCAATATGGCCACCAACAGCCAGAGAAGTTCCTCCTGGCTTGCAAAATACTACTGAACAGTAAGTTTTCAAGCTTAAAAACAAATACCGTCACTGCTCCCAGCCAAGACTGGTGAGACCCCACTGATTTGGGGCAAGCTCTTGGGGAGTTTAACAATGAGTAGGTATCAGAGATGGGCAGCGTTCATCTTGCAATGCCTGGGAACCAAAGTTCTGTAAAACAAGTACAGGCCCCAAACGACTGAAACCGGAGGTTAGAATCCCCCCCCCCAGCCCCCAGGAAACATGGCAAAATGTCGGGCAATGCAGATACCATGGAGTTGTTTTTTTCATCACTGGCAGGTGGAACACTTGATAAATTCAGTATGCAGCAATGTTCACCCAGGAGAATACATCAAGGCCACCCTGACAACAGCCAACACCATCCTCACACATGGCAGTGGATAACAGGCTCCAGAAGACTTGTACAAATCACAAACAGTTGTACACCATATAATAAATGACTAATGTTTTTTGGGGGGGGGGCGCTGTGGAGCTCGAGTAAGATGGACGCTCAGGCACAGAGAAAGAGAAAGAGAGAGAACAAACTCAGATAAAAACAGCTGGGAAAATAAGTTTTTGATTAAGGAAACTCTACCAGAATCATAGCGAGTGTGTTTGGGAATATAGTGAGATCATTATGGGAAACCCTCGAAAAGACCGCCTTCCGATAGATGGTGTGAAAAGTAAGGGAGCTGCGGGAGGGCACACCACAAGGTCGGCCACAGGTAATCAAGGGCCCCGAGGAGCCAGCTGAAGAGACGTTGCAGTCTTTGGGAGTGAAGATCTCCCATCTTATCCAGTCTGTGGCAGGACTGTCAGAGAAATTCGACAATCTTACTAACCGGGTAGTGTGTCTGGGGAGTGAAGATCTCCCATCTTATCCAGTCTGTGGCAGGACTGTCAGAGAAATTCGACAATCTTACTAACCGGGTAGTGTGTCTGGGGAGTGAAGATCTCCCATCTTATCCAGTCTGCGGCAGGACTGTCAGAGAAATTCGACAATCTTACTAACCGGGTAGTGTGTCTGGAAACAACTATGGACTCGGTTAAGACCACGACAGCTGATTCTACCAAGAGATCTGAAGCAGCAATGGGAACGGCGACAACCTTGGTAAAAGAAAATGTGCACCTCGGATCCCGGCTTGAAAATCAAGCACAAGCAATGAATTTACAAACAGTAGGGATGCCGAAGGATTCTGAGGGTGACCACCTGCTTTTATTTCTGACAGAATGGCTCCAGCACCAGTTGGAAGAGAATGGGACTCTTAAACCGATACCCATACAGAAGACCCATCGGGTGATGCCTTGTGGCAGAAGAGACGACAGAGATGCTCAACGTACCATTACTGTGGTTCTAGACGGGGTTGGAACATGGGATTATGTTTAGCTCTCACAAGGAAAAAAGGAACGCTGCTTCAGGATGGGCAAGTGGTAAGTCTCTATCCGGACCTAAGCTACGCCACACGGCAAAAGAAGAGGAACTTCGATGGGGTAAAAGCTATTTTAAGGGAGGCTGGAATCCCTCACAGTGTACAGTTCCCAGCGAGACTCCCAATCTTCCACAGGGGGAAGATTTACATCTTTAATGACCCACCGGATGCACTAAAAGTGGTCGCAGAAGAACGTCCCAGCACGAAGATCTAGGGAAGAAGACGAAGTCTCCGAGTCAGAGGTTGAAGAACCCTGAAGAAAGAGAGACATTTTGTTAGTTAGAACTGAACACGGTATCGCAAGGTAGTTGATATGGTAGGGGAGCAGTGAGTATTTGGTCTGACCCCAGGTTAAGTGTACATTACCTTCTGTCTGGGGAATTGAATTCATTTTGGTCTCTGGGGCGACTACTCATTTGACTCTCATAAATAATATTGTTCCTCTCTTAAACCTGTCCTGAAAGCCCTTTTTTTTTTTTTCTCTAAAAAAAGATAAAGTTAAAATTTGAAAAGATAAATGTGTTGCATGTTGCTTCTAGGTGGAGTTTCATTATTTGCTTGTTTTTATATGATGCTGTATGTACAAGTTTAATGGCAAAAAAGTTCTGAAAGAATTCTTACTCTGATGCCTAATTGGTGATAGCTGCAAAAAAGTAACTTAACTATTGTTAAGCATGTTTAAGTACCCCAACCCCTATATGAGGGAAGGTTCTTTTTTTGAAGTTTCACTGGACTTGTTTAAGAAGTTACACATGCTCTCATGGACTCTAAAGTAACAGCACCAATGAACTAATTAATTAAAGTATTAATAGGATTAACCCTCCAAATATTTATCTTAATAGTAAAGATGACTGAATCGTACTATTAAGAGGACTGATGACCTCAGGTGTTAAAAAAAACAAACAAACAAAAAAAACAACAACTGTATATCTTTACTTTGATGAATCAACTGTATGTTTATTATAAATATACAATAAAGTTAAAAAAATGACTAATGTGATTTCAGCCAATCAGCATGCACGGGCACAGTACCTCATATCCTGTGAACAGTGAGCTCTTGTTCAGGAGCGTTTGGAGGGAGCATTCCCTTCAGTGCCAGGGGGTAAGAGGATGGCACAATTAAAAAAAAAAAAAAAGAAAACTGGAGAGATTTATAAGTTAACAGGGCTTCCGAGGGCTGTCTCTCTGAGGTTTGGGCAGACGGAACCTCTCAGCATTGCTTCGCCATCCTCTTGCCCAAACCTCATGATCCAAGTCTCTTATACCATAAGTGACACCTCTTAGAGGCCTTATGAATTTATAAAATCCCACCCCCAACAAAATCACAGTTTAAGGAAAGTGACTTGCCCACAGTTTAAAGCATGTGGCCAACCTAAACCCCAAAATACTGGTATACCCATGCATCATAACATCCATACTGTGCACCAAAATAAACAAATGTAAAGAGAGAAATGTGTGGGTACTCACTGCATGAATTTACAGACCGGTCCCTGAGGACAAAACCCTACCAGGTAATTAACACAGATAACTCTTCGGGTGTGCCGGTGCCTACACAAAGGGCCTGAGAAAAGAAAACAGGAAAGGAATAAACTGCCTAGTACAAGTTTCAAGATTTTTTGCTGTTACCAACTGGACTGGCAGCAAGCGACTCATGTTCCTCAGTGACCAGACACTCTTCCCAGTTATGAACACCATACCCATTTCTTCTTCCCAAGTGACCATCTCCTTCTCAAGAGTGTTCACATGTGATGTCAGCGCCAAGGTTTGTGACTCAAGATTGAGCATCCCAGAGGCCACTCTCCTCCTCGTGGTAACAGGGGAATATGGTGACCCAGGATGCAGCACAAGCCCATCTCGGAGTGGGGGCACCGCCACCATTTATGATGGCTCCTCTTTCAGAGGACTCAAGGAGCAGTATAAAACTTCTGAGTGACTACGCACTGTCAGCCCTCTCCTATGGTAAGCGGGACTTGGTGGGGAAGGGGGACCTCATTTATGTGAGAGTGGAGGATCCTAAAGGCACAGCAAGAGGGATGGGTGTAACGGCATGATGTCCCTGGCCGTCCATGTCTCAATGTCCTGCCCATCACCCTGGGACCCATAGTAGTTCCTTGTGAAAGTAGCCAGGGGACCCCAGTGCATGGGGGAGGGAGGGGGACTGTTACATAAAGGGGCCCCCCCTCACAAGGCTGCAGTGCTGTGGACAAGGTGACATTTCAATCAGCAGACTAATGTGGGCAGCTCTTCCTTCAAAAAACAGACAATAAAATAACTAAATAAAGCTACGTTGTCAAAAACAACATGTATCATAACCATCAGGAAGGAAACACGACTGATTCAGTAGTCAGAATGAGCAGTAACAGTTATGCGGATACCTTTTCAGGTGTATAGATTGCATTCCATTAAACAGCAGTTAGAAAACTGTATATTACCTTACATTCAAAGTGTAAAGCATTTTTTTCCTTCTCTCCCCATCTTTCTGCTTACTTACCATGTTTACAGAAGCCGCGATCGTACCACGGACAGTCTTTGATTTTCGATTCTGGATCGATGTGTAGAAAAGGACACTCTTTGTTACTGCACTCCGCTGTAAGCAAGAGAGATGGAAACTGGATAATGATACATGGATACACCGAATGCAAATGTGTGGCTGAGTAATGCGCTTAAAAGTTTCTGAATGGGTATTTACAATTTATATTACCAGGCCAGCCCAGTGGGCTGTTGCGCTGCCACCCCCACAATACTACATGTGGCTGCATAAGAGCCTGCTTGTTGAAGAGGTGAGCGTTTAGCTCCTAGGGAGGGAAGTACTGGGCTACCTGGTAGTCTCACACCTCCTGCTTGCCAATCATGGAGACGAGTTGGCACTGGCTGTGAAGACAACTGCTTATCTGCCCTCCCAGCCAGAGGAAGGGTGCAGCTGTGGAGACCCCATTATTGGGGTGGCAGAAAGTGGGATCCAAGGGGTAAAACATAAAATAAGGGTGAGAATAGATAACGCTAGCAAGTGAAGTCAGCTGGGAGAATCAGCATGCTACACAGTGGTGCCCGCATGTTTTAAGGTTGGCCCTGGCACTGTTTTACCCACTGCACACCCCCCAGTCTTTGGACTCCCCATACCTTTGTGGCCACTCTAACTGCAATTGCATGCACCAGGGTTCAATCCCCTTTTGAACCAGTATTCTTATCCTTGGCACTGCCTCCTGTCCAATTAGGCAGACTGGTGTCAGTCACTCATGTGAAGTCCTCCAGCGCCCCCCCCCCTTTCCCCGATTCCATTGGTGTCAAAACAAAGGGTGCCTCACCCTATGACAATACAGGACACTGAATCATTTAGGCTGACTGGGAAAGCTCTTTATTGGAGTGAAGCACTGTGGCATGGAGGCAGCTGTCGTTTACAATACGCACATTTTTCTGTATGCTATGGTAGTGATCTACGGATACTATTAATTTGTACTATGGTATTAAATATTCCACCAGCACTAGCACTTTTTTGGGGCACTGACTCAGGGAGCCTGTGTCTGAAATGAAGAAATCTATTTACAATGAACTAAACTCTACAGCTGTTTACTGTCATCAATTCTAAGTACATTTCAATTTGGCCCCCTACCCTGGAGGGTTTGCTCACTTTTTTCTTTTATAGTGAACTGTATTATGGAGAGTTGGCCACTCTCCAAACGTAGCATCATTCTACCACACAGGTGAAGCTCTGCACACACACAGGTGGGTGCATGTCAGCACACCGCTACGGGTGTACGTGCCCTCTGAACCCTCATCATCAGTGTCTGGGGGGGGGGGGGGGGGGGGCAGAGGAAAAATCAGTAACCGCAGCATGACGGCACTGGTGTGATCTGGGGCACATCACAGGACGAGCACCATGAGAGTCAGAATGTCTCAAACATCACAGAAGGAGCAGGGCAAGCGGAAAATATTTTTCTCACAGGACAAGTAACTAGGAAGAGCTAATGGTTCTGGAATTTAACTCACTGATGCACCTTTAAATGGTTAATAAACTGGCTGTGAGGTACTAAGCAGTGGGGAACCATTCTGCTGTGCTGACAACTCTGGTTTACGTCCCCAAATTGGGACTGCAGGAGCAGGAGATGATGTGGCAAGTGCAGGAGCGTCCATGTGTATGCCCTCCTCTCGCGGGAGGGTTATGCTGTGTACCATCCTAGGAGCATCTTTTGGTGGTGGCATAGCAGTGGTGCACTAGGGGCATGGGTGACCACACACTGCAGCACACCCTCCCCTGACATGATGGCATGCATTGCCGCAAGGGAAATGGGAGGTACCAAAAACAGCCCCTGACCCAGAATGCTCGATGATGACTCTGACACCCTTCCCTATGTTAGACTCCTCAGCATCCTCACACCCCCTTGGTCATCTCCCTGGCTTCATAAGCAGTTTCTCTCCTGGTGCAAGGAGAAGAGCCCCCGCCCCCAAGAAGGGATACCCAGTAGCCTTGGCATGACGGACAGCCTGGAAGTGATAACTGGCAGTGGGAGGTGAATATTTTATTTTTATTTAAATGATAGATAACTGGGAAAGGCACACTGAGCCGAGGCTCGATTCCAGGTGCATCTGGGGAGCAGCAGGGGAGCTGAGGGGCCCAGAGGACGAGAGTGCTGGTGGGAGAGAGTTGGTGCATCTTTGCTGTGAGCCTTAAACTTGTAGTTTAATATATACCAAAAACAGTATTCAGATTCACCACCAACAGAAATTAGACACTAATTCCTGCTATTTTCTCAACTATATCTTTATCAGATCAGTAAGAATTCATTTTTTTTTACAATCTGGAGCAAACCACAGCTCCATCTCTCCTCCAGGACCAGTAGAATTTTCAATGTTTAGGACAGATAAGTGAGCAAGATTTTTTTTTGGGGGGGGGGGGGGCAAAATTTGACATGGAGTCAGAAGGTAGGGGTTGCCATGGGGCTACGGAACAAAGGGCAGGATATGGCATGGGGCCAGGGTACCCTTTGTTTATACTACATACGTCTTTACATAAAAGCTGCCATAGTCACCCCAGCTGATCTCAAAGCAAAGGTAGCCTTCTTACCAAACTTGGAGTAGAAGTAGCACTCCGGCATTTTTGTCATGTCATATTCATGTAAGAATTCACACTGGTCTCCCTTCTTACACAGCCCTCGTAGCCAGTGTTTGCACACGACCGTCTTCTCTCCACTGATATGTCGAAAAGGACACATACCTCCTATGGTGTTGAAAGAAAATTTAAAAGCATATTATTGGCAAGCAAATCCTTTTACCTACAAATCTGCTGCAAAACAAGAAAAATGTGCTAGTCCTCATCATTGTGTACTGTATCCTGGGAGACAGACCAGGAACAGCAATTAGCACCAGTTCACTGTTCAAATACTGTCTGATGCTGTGTCGGGCTAGTTAAATATTCATTTCACTAGCTATGTTGGCAGAGGTAACAATCATATGCTTATTTATTTATTTAGTTTTTGTTGACCGGGTAAGTGCACTAGACAAATCCTGCCTATTTTCAGGCACAACCTGGGGGAAGGGTATACAGATGAATACCAACTGACCTTGAACTAGATTAAGCTGTTGGTGGTATTTTTAGTGAATGAGAGAAATTTGGCCAGGACACCTGGGGAAATTCCCCTACTCTTTTCAATAAGTGCCATGGGATCTTTAACATCCACCTGAACTACCACCAATACAGGCAGATGGGACCTCGGTTTAATGCCTCATCCGAAAGACGGCACCTCAGAAGTGCAGCACCCCTCTCATGCTGCACTACAGTGTCAGTACTGGGATATTAATCCAAGTGCAGGATGTGGGAACTGAACCCACAGCCCTCTGATCTCCCAGCCTCAGAGGCGAGTGTGCTACCTACTGAGCCACTGACACTGCAATTATTCCCAGCAGCATTCTGGTTTAAAGGGAAACGCTAGATACAGTACTACTAAAATAGCAGCAATTTCTGCAAAAAAAACAACAAAAAAAAACAACAACTGGGGCTTTTAGCATTAAAGTAAACTTTTTCAGTACTGATTTCTCTTTTTATCTCATTTCCAAAGACCCGGGCCGGCTGTCACGTCAGCCGAGCTGCCCGCAGCCATCTCGTGCATACCATGTGGTTTTCAGTGTGTGGGGCATGTTAATGAGGGCTACCAACTAATGGCAGAATGGGTAGTACTGATTAGCATACCCCACATGCTGGAAGTTGCCTGGTGAGCACGAGATGGTCGCGAGTGGCTCGGCTGCTATGACAGTCGATGCAGGTCTCTGAAGATCAAATAAAAAGTGAAACAGCATTTACAACATTGCAAATTTCATCTGACTTACCCAAACGGCACTTCTGGAAGTACCTACAGATCCGCAGTATGATGGCTACTAGGCTCCAGAAAGCACAAGGAACAGACACTTCTTGGGAGCCAATCTCTCAAAACCTAAGGGCCAGGTTAGCCATATTTACGCTAATCTGCGTGATGCCCATTCTGATGGGCCTCTCCCACCAAAATCTGCATGGGAAAGAGAATTACAGATCCAAATCTCGGACGAACAGTGATCTATCTGCCTTTTTTGGGCCCATAAAGCCTGCCAAGACAGTCCCAGTTGCCTCATACAAAACAAGGTTCTTTTGCGATGGTACTATGCCCTGGCTGCTTTACATCAGATGGGTCTTCACACTCATGACAGATGCTGGCGCTATGCACAGCCTGAAGCTCATCTTTCACACATACTATGGTCCTGTCCTCACGTTAAAGATTTTTGGACGAAAACTGCACATGCATGCTCCAATGTACGGGGGCAGGCTATTGTCTGGGATGCACTGCTTTTTTGGCTAGGCATAGAACAACCACTTCAGCCCAAATATTCATGGCTGCGTTGGGTAGCAGCGGTGAGTGTAGTCGCCAAACGCTTACTTCTTCGCAAATGGAGATCTTCCGAAGTCCCTTTACTTGCAGAATGGCTTATAGAAATGGGCCAACTTACCCCTCTGGTGCGCCTCTCATACAGAAATTTGGGTGCCTTAGACCAATACCACCAACCATAGGAGGGCGTATCTCAACTCAGAGCCATGTGCACCCACTTGATCCTTCATCATGCATACCTCAAAGTGCCAACCAGGCAGTGGTAGGGGAACGGTGCCGCCACAGAACAAGGTGAGACTTTTCCTTCACAGTCATATATTTTGCCTTATTGTGTTAACCTATTGCTATGTTCTATAGGCATTTTGTATGTCTACTTTAATCTAACCTACATACCCCAACCCCCTCATATCGTTAGCATTCCTGTTTGAAATTTACCATTTTGCAGCATAACGTTGTTACCTGTTTTTCTTTTAGTTTCCATAAAATGTACTTTGACTATGTTTTGTTGAAGGTTTCTTCAATAAAAAGATCAACCATATAAAAAAAAAAAAAAAAAAATTTGAAACGGGTACCAACAAATGTTACTTTAATGCTAACTGCCCTAATGGGGTGTTTGTTCGCAATAAATGCTGCCATTTTAGTCGTATCTGGGGTTTCCCTTTTTTTCTATATACCGTACGTTTTTATCCTCCTGGCAGGTATGCACGGTTGGTTCAGCCCTGTCCCATCGTCTGCAGCCATCCTGTGTCTCATCCTGCCTTGGGCCCTGTGGATGGGCCGAGAAGGGAGGGTCGTCCTCCCCCACCCAGAACACAAATTCAGATGCCCCCCTGAGCCAGAGAGACCGAGTGGGTCATCGGCGCGAGTGCACAGGGCTTCATGAAGCCCATCCTCTATTTTCCTCGTTTTTCTCCCCCGGGCTATGTACATGTGCAATGAGCACAGCGTGCAAGATTCGTCTCCGCGAAGACGCACCTGGTGCTCTGAATGTGCACCCTTCCCACTTACTGGGCCTCACATGCACTACCATCTAGATTCCTCCAGATGGCAGTCAAATGTCAAGGCACAAGATCTCCCTCCCTGAGGCAGGAGAGCAGTCTTGTGGACGTTCAATCATCCCTCCCCTGGTCGACTCCTGAGTGACCAGAGTCAGTTTCCGAACCTGGGTCGCCATCTTGGGAAGAAGTAAGGCGCTCATGGCGCCTCAGTCGTCTGTACCACTGGGCTGACCTTCTGGCATTTCCCTCTTAAATGACAGGCTTATTTTCTGCTGGCTCTCCCCCAGAGTCAGTGACACAGATCGTGCCCTCCTTGTTTACTCTGTTTTTTCCAACAGGACAGGGACAGGTCAAAACGGTGCAGTAGCTTTATTATCGACTCTGCCATCCCCCTCTAGTTTCAGACTGTACAGCACTCACACACCCCGTCTCCTATAAACTTCTTGTTGGCAAACTCCATTCCTTTTTCTTCTTCCCCATTTATACTGCTGCACATATCTCTGTTGGCTTCAAATTGGAATCCCTCCTTGGCTCTCTCTTCTCTTCTAACCATTGCCTCTAATGGAGAACCACTTATCCTGGGCGACTTTAACCACAACTGGACCTCTCCTGCTGGCAAAAAACTCACCCAGCAAATTGAAATGCTTCATCTCAAACAGCATGTTATGGAATCTCCCCCAGCCAATCCCTCCTTGACTGGGTTCTCTCATTCCACTCCATCACATAATAAGCATGGGCAACCCTTTCCGATGCCCTCAGTGGCCACGGCTTTGTTTACGGTGTACACAAGGTCCACTGTCCAAAAGCTTCTCCTAAAGTCATTCAGCTCCAGTCATTTAGGTCTCTTAACCGATCTGCCCTCCAGTTTGATCTTCTTGCCACGGACTGATCCTTCATCTCACTGTCCCATGATGTTGATGCACTAACCAAATTTAATTCTTGCTTCTCCTCAGTACAGGACAAATGCACTCCCGTATGCAGATCTCATGTTATGGGGCCCCACCTCCTCAGGCTAACTGCTGAGTTCATTTCACGCCTTCAGTCAAGAGACTCTGCCTGCCATTTGTATAAGGCTAGTGGTTTACAAGCAGACCTCCTCATGTACAAAAGGCTTACACTTATGCCATTAGACAGTGTTCTGTCTTCAACTCCTAGACAAATCTAAATTCCCCAACTAAATTTTGGAAAGCTGTTCACATTCTTTTTAACCCCCCACCCAATCTCCTATCCCTACTCTCTCCCTTAATGGATCTACGATCTTCTCCCCATTGGAGGTGGCCACCTCCTTCAACCACTCAGTCTCTCTGTCGTAGCCCCATCCCCACTCCCTCCCCAACAATTCCTTCCCACCCACCTCTTCTTCCCCATGCCTAATCACCGATTCTTCCCCCCTTCTATCTCAGTTACTCCCTCCACCCTACTCTCTCAACCCTGTAAGAGGCCTAAGCCTGGATGGGTTTGACCCTAAACTCCTCTCTCTCCCTCTCCCTCTCTGCTACTGCCTCCCCCTAACTGAACTCTTTAACCTCACATTCCACCTAAGCACGGTTCCTACAGTTTGGAAGGCGGCCAAGATCATCCATCTTCATAAGGGTGGTAACAGGCACTGCTGTCCCAGGAAACTACTGCTTTCTCTCCCTCCTCTCTACTCTCACTAAGCGCCAAGAATGCCTAGCACCCCTGCCCTCTCCGAGTCCGGGGTACTACAGGATTCTATTCTCGGCCCTCTCCTGTTCTCCATTTTCCAAAAGGACCTCTTCAAGGCCTCTACCTCCTCCAACATTCAACTGTATGCAGATGATAGTCTTATTTGCCTCTGGCCCTTCTCCACTTAGTTGGCAGTACAGCTGCAGCTTGACTTCTCAAATGCCTTGCACTGGCACTGTAACAACCAACTCACTCTAAATGTCAAGAAGACGGTCTCTGTAACCTTCGGCACCTGGCAGCGCGTGGCTAACATCCAGTCCCCCGCCTCTCATCTTCATGACCCTGGTTGGCTGCAAACTAGATCATGTTCCCACCTTTAAATAACTCTGGTCTGTGGCTCGACAGCCATCTTGACTTTTTGGTCCACATCGACACGATCCAGTCCAAGCTCCTTCCCAAACTGGGGGCATTTTGCAGGAACAAAGCCTATACCTAATATACAGTGTGTGTGTGTGTATATTATATACACACACACACACACACATATATACATAGATATATGGGGCACGGTTGTGCCCCTATAGGTAGAGTTGGGTAGTCCATTTAATGTTAAACCTCAGATTTTGCACTTTAATAACTTTGCAACCAATCAATGGATTTGCACAAAATGTGGTATGCACAGTCCTGTGGGGGTAGATCTCTTGATGTGGCACATTTCTTTCCAGTCGGACGTAGGGATTCTGAAATCCAGATAGTACTAAAGCCTTAAAAGTCATCATTTTTTGTAGTTTTTTTCCCTCATCGCGGTGTACCCACACGGTGTGGAATTTTGGCGTGAATTTTTTTTTTTTTTTTAACGGTAGATCCAGCTTGGGTTAACAGCACTGCTGTGGTTTGTTTGGTGAAAAAATATTAATCTGTTGCACACTTATTAAATTTTTAAGTTCCTATTATTTTCAATGAGGAGTTCACTGTCCAAATTAGAGGGATAAAATTTGACAAAGGATTGACCTTGCAAAAAAGGATTTGCCCTCTCGAGATCTGTTTCTTTTTCGTGAGAGAAAAATTTTTTTTTTTTTTTTTACCAGCTACCATTTTTTTCCACCAACTAAAAAGTATGGAAAATACACAAACATTTGTCATTTACAAGTAAACACAGATCTAGCTAAGCGGGCCCGTTTAGCTAGATTCTTAATATTTTTGTTTTTTTTACAATTAGGGCAGAAATAGTTTTTCTGGGCACCTGAAATCCCAGGTGCCCAGCTTAGTGAGAGGAGCCTTCTGTCGCGTTCTCTGTACGAGAACAGCAGATTTTATTCAGTTCTGCAGCCGCAGCTGAAGTCCTGCTGCCAGCTGCAGTGTGAGTTGTGAGCCCCAGGTTTTCCCTGGTGTCTAGTGGCACCCTCACTCCCCAATCACTGTCACCATATACTGTAATACTGTTTATATTAGCTCTTTGTTTATTTTGTGGCTTTGTCTTATTCTAACCAAATGCGCCAATCAAATTTCACGCCTGACAAACCCGACCAGCTGCATGCTTCTCAGTGATCAACTTTAAATACAGTAAAACTGCTGATGCACAAAAAGCAGTACAGTATGTGTCAGCTTGCAAGTACATCTCCCGTCTCTTATTCCAGTAGAGTCCACATCTTTCCTACCCCACACCACTATGAACCAATGGTACTGTTTTTTTTTTAATTCAGCTTTCAAAAAAAACTCTAGCTGCACACAAAAGCTGGATGGGTTCACTACCAATGAGACAGGTTCACGACCATGTACATCTCCCAACCCCACACCACAATAAGAGCCACTGTAATTGTTTTTTTACACGGCTTTAGAAAAATCCGTTGCTGCTCACAAAAGCCGGTCAGATTCACTACCCGAAGCCGCTGTATACCCTGAAACAAACCCAGACAGGTAGGCTACGATCTGAATGAAAGCAGCCCTTTCTCCTCACAAAATCCAGTAACCCGATATGCGCTGTTGTTGGGTTTTTTTTTTTTTATTAAGTATTTTGGCTTCTCAAGCCTAATGCTCACCCCATTCTCATAAAGGCTACACATCTGACCTTATATACAGATGGAATGGGGTTGAGTGTTAGGCTTGAGAAGCCCAAGGCACACCCCACACCTGCTCTCTGGGCCTGGTTTGGGAGGGTGGGGTGTTAGGGTTGGAAACCCTAACACCTCATTTCCCAACTTTTGTCGCTTTGACCCTAACTGGAGCATTAATGAACTTTTTTTGCTACTTATTTCCTTACTTTCTGAGACAGTATAATAGTATTGTTGTGCTCCCATCCCTCCGTGGATACATATATACGGGCCCTGCACTTCCATTTATATGAAAACAGTGCCCAAATTGTCAGCACAGCCACCTTATTACCCCACCTCATGTACCCGGTACAGAAAATTTTTGAACCCCCACCAAAATGTAATTCTGCGCAACTGAAACGCCATTCCGCACCAGGGGTGTGAAAACCTATTTGGGGCATGATCTGAAAAATGGCAGTTATGACATATATAAGTTGGGGTAATAAGAAGGCTATGTGGAAAACCTGGGGTCAAAATATTTAACATTTCCCAAGTTACAAGCATGCATAGCGAAATTGCAACGAATGGTCATAACTTTGGCTTTTTCCTATTTTGACCCCAAATTTATAACATAGTCTTCTTATGACCCCACCTCATAAACCTCGTAGGTTAAAATGTTCAAATCCATGCCAAAACGGCATTTCACGCCACAGGTGAAAAACACACTTTGGACAGGATGTGAAAAATGACAGCTGTATTGTTCACGGTGGTGTGGAAAAATGGCTATGTTGAAAATTTGAGTCAAAATAATGAAAATTACCAAAGTTATGGTGTCCTTAGAAAATTTCCAATGAACACTCATAGCATTAGCAGACCCACAAGGAATTTTCACAAAATTTCAACATGGCCTTTTGGGACCCCATCTCATGAACACTGGTGGAGAAATTTCATTATTCGGTCCTGAAAGGAGATTTTGCACAGTGACAGAGAAATCACCTTCCGGGCCCGATTAACTAAATGACAGTGCCAGTGTTCATGAGGTGGGGTCCCAGAAAGGCCATGTTGAAAATTTGGTGAAAAAATTCCTAAAAATGGCAAATAAGTTCAAAATGCCAATGAAATACATTATACAGCACTTTATTCCTCAGTTCATGGTTTGGCTTTTAAGAGTGCAGATGTGTCTCGTCCCACAGAAGATGACAGCCTACAACCTCCAGTGACAAGTACAGAGTATGGTGGGAAGGTGGGTGCTCAGTGGGAAGGTTGGGATGGGGGAGGGGGTCGGCAGCGATGATGAGGTACTGTTTTCATTGTTTCAGGTTTAAAAAAAAAAAAAAAAAGATAATCGCAGGACTTTTTTCCTTTTTGCAGGTACCAATAAACTTAAACCATCTTGGGACACTGGGGGTGGGCTTCTTAGTGTCCCACACTGCTGGGGGGACTTCTGAATGCCGACATGGGGATTAGGCCTCCCTGTCGGCTACAATTAATAAAACAAGGGGCTGCGGGGAAAAGGGGAGGATCTGACACTGGGGTGGGCATCCTGGTGTTGGATTATATAAAAATAAATAAAAACAATAACAAAATGAAACTAGGCAGAGGGTGGGGGGTGCCACTAGACACCAGGGACTAAACTAAAAATTATGGGACTGACGATCGGAGGTGGGGGTTGCCACTAGACACCAGGAAACATGAATATGAATATATATATATATATATATATATACACATACATACACACACACACACATATATATATATATATATTTATATTTATATATTATTTTTTATTTTCCGCCTTGCTCAGCGCTGGGGCATTGAGCCGCCGGCTCTGCCTGCCCGGAGAGCTGGGTGGCTCCAACTGTACCCAGGAGGGTCCGGGATGGCCGTCTTGCCATCCTGCTGGAGGGCCTCCCGATGCCTCTCTCATCCAGGACAACCCCGGAACCCTCCCTGACGGGACTCCTCATGAGTCCTCCGGGGAGCGCAGAGCACAGCCATCAGGCTGCACGGTTGCGCACAGACCAATTTTCCTCCTCTTTTAGTCCCTTTGGAGCGCGGACATGCAATGACGTCCAGGCACAACATGCTGACGTCCGCTGCTCTCCCCCACACTTATACCAATGCTAGCAGTACCTCCAGGCATCTCCAGAGGTCACTACAGTGCAGTGAGTGTCCCCAACCCACCCCAGGACTAGGAGAGCAGTCTACGGATGCTCAATCCTAGTCCCCCCCCGCTGACCCCCAACGACCCGGGCTCGTTCCCGAACCCAGGGTCGCCGGCGTGGCGCCCAGCGCCTCAACTCTCAGCCCCACTGGGCAGAACATGTATTTATTTTTATGAAGGGGGACAGTGATGGGGGGGGGGGGTTGACACTAAACAGCAGGCCAAGGAGACTCACAGTTGACACTGCAGCTGGCGGCACAAGTTCAGCGGAGACTACAGAAATCCATTAAGTCTTGCTGTTTTCATACGGAGAAGCGGTGGAAGCACTCTTCTCACTAAGCTGGGCACCCGGATTTTGGGTGCCCAGACAAAGTATTCTCGCCCTAATTGTTTGGGAGACACATCAGAATCTAGCCAAACAGGGCCTGCTTAGCTAGATTCTGGCATTTGATTTTAAAAGGTAACATTTGTATGAGTTTTCCACGCTTTGTAGTTTGTGGGGGGGAGGGGAAGATGGCGGCTCACAAAAAAAGAATTTTCTCGCAAAAAGAATTGGCCCCTCCCACACAAGGATCCTTTTTCGTGAGTCCAAATCCTTTCTCAAACTTTTTACCGCTATCCTGGCGCGTGATCTTCCCACAGGAATTAATGAGAACTTAAAGACTGAATAACTTTGCAATAGATAAATATTTTTTCACTGAACAAAGCATGGCAGTTCTGTTACCCAAGTTGTTGCTACCACAACAAATTCACACCAAAATTCCACACCATCTGGGCACAAGGCGATGAAGGAAAAAAAAACTGCAAAAAGTGGTGACTTCAAGGTTTTTCACTATCTGGATCTCAGAATCCGCACATTCAACCGGAACAAAACTTGTCACGTCGTGAGATCTACCCCACAGGACAGCGCATACCAAAAATTTGTGCAAATCCACTGATGCGCTGAAAAGTTATTACAGTGCAAAATTTGAGGTTTAACATTAAACAGGCTACCCAAGTCTTACTATAGGGTTGTGTGTATATATCTATAAATATATATATATTTATACCCCAGAATCCACCCATGTCAGCAGTGGTGCCCCAAACTCCACCCATGTCAGTAGTGGTGCCCCAAACTCCACCCATGCCAGACTAGGGCCGTTCCATTATACGACGCTCTGCACCGGACTGTCCACCCCGCACTTATCACCGATCTCAGTACTCCTCACTCTCCTTTCCCTCCCTCAAAGGCCACCACCTCTTTCACAGTACCTCCCTAATTTCAAAGTTTTGGCTCAGCACACAACTGCAAAACCTAGGCTAATTGGCAAAGATGACTAGTAACCAATATGGTATATATTACGAAAATACTTTATTATTACATTACATACCCACAGTAGCAATGAGCCCCACCCTCCGACCTTTTGTGCCAGTTCCTGGGATTTATTAAGGCAAGCATCATCAGTAGTAGACCCTCTTAAATACAGCACAGTTAAAGAGACAGACATCCATACTGCAAACCTGCAGACTATTAATTATATTATATTAAAAATCAACATATAAAGTGCTAAAATCAGACAGTACTGAGACAAAAAAACATCCAAGAGTGCAAACATTCCATCTACTTATTAAAGAATCTACATCATAACAAAAATAAAAAGCAAGAAGGAAGAAACTGGGATGGGGAGGAGGGAAATTAAAGAAAATGGACTAAAAAAGAGGGGGAATGGGGAAAGTAACACAAGAAAGGATGGTAGAAAAAGGGAAAGGGTTTAGGCAAATTAAATCTATGTGGAAGATTTTACTAACGCAGCAGCAGCAAATGGGTCGAAAAATGCAATCCCTTATCAACTATTAATCCAATTCATCACATCCTACTGAAATATTTCAATCATAAATACATAGTGCTCAGATACAGAAGGGCTGGCTAACAATCTGTCTGGAGCCATAGCCTACTAAGAGTCAGTAAACAGGAATGCATGATATCTTGCACAAAAAAAGAAGTACGAGATAAAGTGCCAAAGTCAATTTGTTCTTATTTCAAGAATGGGGCCAACTGGAAGCTATCATTTAATTAGTCCAGGCTGTTCAAGAGCCTTCAACATATACTGCCAGAAAGATTCTCTGCATAGTAGTTTATTTTCGATGTCACCTCCTCGCGGTCCCATGGTAACCTTCTCAATACCTATTGCCAGAAGGCTTCTCTGCACAGCAGTTTATTTTCGATGTCACCTCCTCGCTGTCCCATGGTGACCTTCTCAATACCTGAAAAAGTGAAGGCACGATTACCAACAGTGTGATTCACATCTATCCAAAGGGCATTTTTCCATCTCTCGTTTAGCTACCGAACAGATATGTTCTCAAAAGTGTAGTTTTTTTTCATAAAGCTTTTAAACCCGGCGGCAACCTCACATCTGTCCCCCCACCCGAGGCATCCTGGAAGCCAGTCCCCACAGATTTCCCGTGTCAGGGATGGAGGGGAGGTCTGTCCCCTCCCCACCCTGTCCTAGACAAATAATCCAGAGATGCCTTTAGTGCCGGGTGGCAGCACGGGACCCAGGAAGTGTGCAGTATGGTGATGTACTGTCAGGTCCCATTTTCCGTTTTCTGCCCTCTCACCCACACCACCACCACGGCACATCAGAGTGTTGGCGTGGAGCATACATACCCCCTCCCCACAAGTCGGCTCTTCTGCCACTTTTTCCACTGGGTCTCACGTGACAGTCCAAAGGCTGGAGTCGACTCCCCGGACCTTAGCTTTTTGGTCGTCGTCTTCTTCTACAAGCCTATCACCATGCAACAGTTTTGTGACCCCTCTGTGAAGGGAGATCCTGCTACCCTCGAGGACCAACCTTTTCTTATATCTGTTGCAACAGTTCTTCTTTATCTTAGCCTAATCTATCCTTTACAATTTCTAGTCTATAAGGTTGGCCACCACCTCCCCTTTCCTGACTATGCTATAATGTCCTCTTTGATTTTCCTTTTCCCTCTCAGGTCCTCATACAGGGAGGTTATTGTTGTGACCTCTGAGCTGATGTAAAACAACAGGCTGTGTTCCTCATTTTTGGATTTAGTATGCAATAGCACTATGTCATAAATCACCTTAATGTATATGCCTTATGTGTATGAAACCTGTAAATGTTGAAAATACCACAGCACTAGGTGTTTTTGATAAATGTAAAAAGTTACTAGGGACTGTATTTTAAAAATTAAGTTACCGGGGTAGAGATATCAGAAAACCCCTGTTGTGTTATTTAAAATGCATGTAAATTACAGATTGTTTGAGGGGCCCTTTGGCACTATGCATTCCTGCTTTAAGCTGAACCAGCCTAAAAGTTTATGGTGATTTGCATATACATCCCATGATGCTTTATGGGGGTATGTGTGATAATGTGTTTCTTTGGAACTTGGCTGCATTGCCAAAGCCCTTTGGGGCAACCCTTGCTTCAGTGCTTCTGCACGGAGGTTCTTTGTCTTTAGCTTGTTTTTGGGTTGTGTTTTTTTTTTTTTTTGGTCTCTCCATCATCAAAACACACAAGACCAATACAGGGATGAAATAATGTTCACTAAAGAGATAGCACAGTATATCAGTGGGTGATAAGTGCAGATGAAGGCCATGCATAGTCTGTTGCTGCAAACTGGTGTATTGAAGAAGGTATGTGCCATTACTTATGGTTAACCCGTGTTTTAAACAAACATCACACAGAGACTGTGTGTTAAACCCAAAGTTCTGTGTCTGATCCATCTGTTATCCCACACCCTCCCCCTTTTTTCTGTTTTTCTTGAATATACCGTAAAAAAAGTGTTTCTCCCTCATCTTTATCCCTCCTGCAATCCTGAGCTCGGTTTCCACTTTTGCGACTTTTACTGCCCATTTAGCTTCCTTGTTTTTTTGTTTTTTTTTTGTAAGTCTTCCCACTCACTTACCCCTTAGTTCCTTTTAAACCTGTGGAAGGCCTCCCTTTTGTTCCTGATCATTGCTTGGACCGTATGGGAGAACCAAATGGGTTTCTTGTGCGTGTTTCATTTCTTTACTGTTCCGATGCAGAGTTTTGTACCTATTAGGATGGGTTTCTTTATGGTCCCCCAGATGTCTCCTACTTCCATTTTGTCTGTGATATTTGCCAGATTGTTTCTTACTGTCTGCCTCAACTTTTCAAAGTTCGCTCCCTTGAAGTTCAGGACCTCTGTTTGTGAGGTATGCGTTTTGGTCCCATAGGAAATGTTGACCCATACAGTGTTATGGTCACTACTGGCTAGCGGTTTCCCCCACCCTGACTTCACCTACTGCCTCGGTGTTAGTAGGGACTACATCCAGAATTGCTTCCTGCCTAGTTGGGTCCCTCACCAACTACGTGAACATGCTGTCTTGTAGGGAATCCTGGAAGACCTGACTTCTAGTGGATTTTGCCACCGGAACATCCCAGTTTATGTCAGGTAAGTTCAGGTCCCCAACCACCACTGTACTTCCTCTCCTTGAAACCGTATTAATTTCCTGTGTAAGCTCCCAGTCCCTTTCTTCCTCCTGACTTGGAGGTCTGTATAACACCCCCAAATGCAGCTTCTTCCTTGATGCCGAGGTAAGTTGGACCCACAAGGATTCTACCCCTTTGTGACTGTCCTTATCACTAACTGTGGCCCCAATGCCCACCCTAATATAGAATGCTACCCCACCTCCCTTGGTGGCCTTTCTATCCCTTCTGTAGAGTGCATATCCTGGAATCGACAGATCCCATTCGTTGTACTCAGAGGCCCATGTCTCCATTGACAGCAACCAGGTCAACCTTATTGCTCGCCATCAAAACTTGCAGGTCACTCATCTTATGCCCTAGGTTCCTGGCATTGAGACTAACTCCCCTTCCAGGAATCTGGCCATGCCCTGTCTTCCCTGCCCCTCTTACTTGTATGTTGTTTAACATCCTTTTTTCTCCCCCTCTGCCCCTGGTGTTCCTGTTTAGGTTGGCAAGGTCTGACTGAGGCTCATCATCGTTGGTTTTTATATTTGTTTGAGGGGGAGTGTCGGCTAAGTTGCCATCCTTACTGTTGATAGCTTCCCTAGCCTCGTGTTCCCCTTTGCCTAGTTTAAACCATTGACATGGATGTCGAATTTTTGTCCCAGTGCTCTCACTCCCTCTCTTGTCAGGTGCAGCCTGTTGTACCCGAAAAGTCTTCTGTCCCAGACGTCCCCCCAGTTCCCCCACGTACAGAAATCCCTTTTCCCTGCACCGTTGTTTCATCCATCCATTGAATTCTTGAATCTCTTCTTTTCTAATTCTGTCTGTGCTTCTTCCCGTACCCCACACTGAGACAACCTCGGATAAGGCCAGGAATGCCGATCTTGTAGCCAATCTTTCACCTAGCTTTACTAGGTTCTGTTTCACCACCTCCACCAAACAGTCTGTCAGGTTGTTTGCTTCCAGTTGCACCAAGACCCCCAGGCCATCTGCCGTGTGGTTGACCATCCTCCCGATGCACTCTCTATCCTGTTTCGGCAAGGCCCCTGGAAGGAACCCGACCGCCACGTCAGTCTTTCCATCCTTACTCAGCTCTGGCTCTGTTCCTCGGATCATTGAGTCACCGATGATTAGGCATTGTTTGTGATTTATTTTACTAGTACTCTTTTTATTCCTTCCCAATCCCCCTGCATTGTTCTGTGTTGGCTTTTCGACCGACTTATCATCTCTCCCCCCCAACCCGGTGACAGGTTTCTTTACTTCCACTAGGGGTGCAAATATGTTGGAGTACGGAGTGGCCGTAACATGAACAGAGTCCTTTTGTGCATTTTTCGATGATTCTACCCTCCCTCTCCCTCCCCAACACCTGCACCCCCCCCGGACCAACAGGCCTCTGGGGGAGCAGACGATTGGGGTGAGAGCTCCAGGCCAGCTGATGATGCTGGCTTGGAGATTTCTGCACAAGCTGCCTCTAAATGGACTCTGAGCTCCTGCAGTTGCCGGCATATGGGGCAGTGACCCATCCTCCAGAGTTGTCCCCTGGAGGACCCCACACCTGTTGCAATTCACTATCCCCATTTAGTATATCTGACCTTCTGCTTACACTTGACCAGTTTAGGTAAGGCTGCATTGCTCAACCAATACCTTTGTAAAAAAAAATTTTTTTGTAGTCAATAAGCTCTCTAGTCAATGAACAAAATCCCCGGTGTCCCACAACCTTCCTGGTCACGTTCCTGACTGAACCCTGGCACAGGCAAGACCAGCAGCACTATTCGAACCTGCAGAGTTGCAGTTAAAAAAAACAAACAAAAAAAAAACAGTTGATGTAGTTGCGTGGACACACTGTAAAACCCTGTAATTACAGTGAGGTTAACTCTGCAATCTGCAGAATGGAATCAACAAAACAACTACCATTTATGAACGCAGTATAAGAGCTCCCTGATACCACCAAGAATTGCAATATGTCCCTATAGTCTAGGCAGTTCAGATATAATTTCTAATCATAAGCACTGTGAAGACACACTCTAAAGCTCTTTAATTTCAGTGAAGTCAACAACTAACCCCCAGTCTGTCTGACTTTGTTGTACAGTAGTCAAAATTTTCAACCTAGAATGCCAAGAATTTTAAATAAACTAAAACAAAAAGCACAAGCATGCGATCTGCAGAATGAAACCTACCTACAAGCCCATGAATTACAAGGAGAGGAAAAGAAAAGACAAACTAGAAACTTATCTGCTTGCTGTTCCCTCCTCTTGCCCTTTCTACTGCTAATTATCTGGTTGATCGCTGCCTCCCCATTACATCCAGTGCTGCACTTCCGCCTCTCGTCTGATGTTCGACGTCACTCCTCTCCCCACGTAGCTCCTTCGACTATAGGTGTATTGGGTGAGCAAGGAGGGCCAAATTTCAAGCTCTCCTCCCTGCCACTGCCGAGCCGCTCACTGTGTTACACTGTGCAGGGGAGGTCTGTGGACCAGAAACTAACTGCTCAATCCTCCAACCCCTGGTAGTGTGCTCTGCTTCTGATCTTCTCCCAACGGCAACTGCTACTCAAGAGCTCCGGTGCCCTTTTTAAATCCCCTGCTTTCAGTACTGCAGTTTAAACCTGGTGCCTCAGGTAGTGACTGGCTGCCAGTTCACTGCGCTACTGAATGGGGCCAACCGTCAGCTGCTATTAAGAACGGGCAAGAAGACAAAAAAACAAAAACAAGAAAAAAAAACAACAACAGATTATGTATTGTTCCACTATGAAGTAAATAAACTTTTTCAATTTACAAAAAAAAAAACAAACAAAAAAAAAAAACAGATTAAAATAAAATTCAAGCTCTCCTCAGCCACTGCTGAGACGCTTGCTGTTACATTGTGCGGGGGGAGGCACGTGGAGCAGAAACTAACTGCTCAATCCTCCAACCCCCAGTAGTGTGCTCCACTTCCGATCCTCTCCCAACTTCAACTGCTGCTCAGGAGCTCCGGTGCCCTTTTTAAATCTCCTGCTTTTAGTACTGCAGTTTGAATCTGGTGCATCAGCTAGTGATTAGCTGCCAGTTCACTGCACTACTGAATGGGGCCAACTGTCAGCTGCTACAAATGCAGAAAGAACGGGCAAGACGACAAAAAAAAAAAAACGATTAAAATAAATTCAAGCTCTCCTCCCAGCCGCTGCTGAGCTGCTCGCTGTGTTACACTGTGCGAGGGGAGGTCTGCAGAGCAGAAACTAACTGCTCAGTCCTCCGACCCCCTGGTAGTGTGCTCCGCTTCCGATCCTCTCCCAACAGATTCTTTTTCATGAGAAAAATTTCCTTTTTCATTCTCTGCCATCTTGTTTTCCATTTTTTCAAGAAAAAAAACATTGAGAACTCACAAAAATGGGGTACTTGGTGGTCAACGAGAGATGTAGCTTGCTCACTGCAAGTCCTTCAGATGGGTTCTACAGTTGTCTGGTGGCAAAATGATGCTGGAATCTTGTTTTTCAACATTTTAAATCCTTTTTTGTCAATCGCTAAGATCCTTTTTTGTGAATCCTTTTCGTTCAAACAAAAGGATGACGAATCCACGAAATGGATTGGGACTCCATTCCCCGTAAATAAATATTTCTATTTTTTTCCTTATGACAGTGGTGTGCTGTGTATACATATATATATATATATACACACACACACACACTCATATATATATATATATATATATATATACACACACACACACACAACACACATACATACATACACACACACGTACATATATACACATACATACATACACACATATATATATATATATATATATATATATATACATACATACATACACACACACACACACACACACACACTACATATATATCTATATATATACATATATATTTTTTTTTGTTTAATTTCCTGGTGTCCAGTGCCCCCCCATGCTCCAATTCCCTCCTCATCAAGAGTTGTAGAAATCCATGGTGTTTAGTGCCCCCCCCGGTGCTCTGATGACCTAACCCAGCAATCTGCCATTTACCCCTGGTGTCTAGCTGCACCCCTCACCATCCTGTGGCTGTCCCAATTGTTGTTGATGCTTACCCTGCTGTCCAGTGAACCCCCCCCCTTTGTGCCTCTCATTCTGAAAATAAGAAAACCGTCCCTCACTGTCTGTTTTTATTTTAGCTGTTAAAAAAAAAAAAAAAGTTACATCGGTGACATGACACAACTCCCTCCAACCCCAACCTCCCATTGAGCACCCACCACCCTGTACCCCCACGGACCCTTCCACGCACACAAACTCACCTAAACAGGTCCCACTGTGAAGATCCACTCTCTGATCAAAGACACGTCTTGCTGCTGGAACCAGCGACAGCAATATGAGAAACTAAGGTAAATGCAGTTCAATGCGCAGTATTTCAATGGGGGTTTCAACTCTGGTGCATAACTTCATCGGTTTTCAACATTTTGACACTGTATTTTCAATATACCCTTTTTGAGACCCCATCTTGTGAACAACATTGAAGTTATTTTGCAAATAATAATAATAAAATTTATTTAGTTAAGCGCCTTTTAAATTTTCAAGGCGCTATACATAAAGCGTAAGAACACCAGCATATCAATGCATACAATAAAACAATACAACAAACATAACAGATTAAAATAACCAATTACGGTATAACAGGGAATGCCTTATCCCATAAAAAGGACTTTAAGGCCCTTTTAAAACTTTCCACCGCTGTACTCTCTCGGAGCTGACGGGGCAGAGAATTCCAGAGGGAAGGAGCCACGAAACCGAAGGCACGGGCTCCAGAGGACTTCAAATTTACCCTCGGAATCTCCAGCAACCCCTCATCAGCCGAGCGAAGCTGTCTCAGAGGGGTGTAGGGCACTAGAAGCTCTTTCAAGTAGTCAGGACCAAGCCCGTGTAGGACTTTGTAGGTCAAAAGACCCGCTTTAAAGGTGATCCGCCACTGTATTGGCAGCCAGTGCAGAGTGCGCAGCACTGGGGTAATATGAGACCTTCTTGAAGCCCCAGTCAACAAACGTGCTGCTGCATTCTGCACTAGCTGCAAGCAGCGGATATCAACCCCAGCAAGCCCTAGGTACAGGGAGTTACAGTAATCAAGACGAGATGTCACAAAGGCGTGGACCAAAACCGGCAAGTCGCCAGGTGGAACCAGGTGCCTAATCCTGGCGATGTTTCTAAGATGAAAAAATGCAGTCCTGACAACTGCAGACACCTGATAACGAAGGGTCAGACCAGTGTCAAGCTCCACACCCAGGTTACGCACCCATTCAGAGGTAGGGATCTGGTCCACCCCTAGAATTAATCCAGAGGGAAACCCCGCCCCTAAACCCTCAACCCTGCCCAATCCTGCCTGAAAGGTGATTTCACGGTCAGTTGGTGAAATCACGCCAGGCAGGATATCAAAGTTCGCACCGTACTTGTTTATGAGATGGAGTCATGGAAGGGTAAGTTGAAAATTTGTGGTCAAAATATGCAAAAATGGCAGTTGTTCACGTTTTGCCATGCTCGCTCATAATTTTCTTACTTTTCAATATTTTAACACTGAATTATCTATATAGCCAAGTCTTTACATCACCTCATGAATGTCACAGATATTTTTCAAATCCTGCCGAAAATGTCTTTTCGTGTCCCTGGTGCAGAATGACGCTGCGGTGTCGCGGAATGACATTTTGGTGAGGATTTCACAATTTTTACTACCGGGCTCATGAGGTGGGGTAATAGGAAGAGGGCCCTGCGCTCCGTCAGACAAATAAGGATACAATTATACTATCTCAAAAAAGTACGGATGCATGGGCACAGGGTCCCCAATGGGAAAATAAGGATATGATTATAGTATCTCAAAGAGTAAGGAAATTCTTTGCAAAAAAACTGCGTTAATGCAACATTTAGGGTTCCGGCTAAAGCAAAAAAAAAAAGTAGGGAAATGTGGCTTTAGAGCTGAAACCCTAAAACCACATATCCCTATTTTTGTCCACTTTAGCCGGAACCCTAAATGTTGCATTAACGCAGTTTTTTGCAAAGATATTTAAACAATATGCAGGTTTGCACTACGGATGTCTGTCACTAACTGCGCTTTATTTAAGAGGGGCTACTACTGATGCCATTTGGCTTGATAAAACGCAAGAACTGGTGCAAAACGTTGGCGGGTGGGGATCACTGCTACTGTTGGTATGTATTTTAATAATAAAAAGTATTTTTGTAACCTATACCATATTGGTTACTAGTTGTCTTTACCAGTTAGCCCAGCTTTTTACAGGGTGGCTCCTGGTACTCTGTTCCTTAGCAACCTTGTTTTTGTTGTTGTTTTTTGGCACAAATTCTCTGTTGTGCAACATTCAGTTTTACATTTGTGGCAGAAAAGTCATTTAAAATTAAAAAAAATTCCAGGCTGAAAGACAGTTGGAGTTGCAAACACTTCTGTAATTCGTTGTGCGCACAAGTCCACCGCGGGGGCAATTTTGGGGCAGTGCCAAGGTAGATGAATCAGATCGCCCACTTGGCAGCATTCTACTCATTATAATCTAGACAGAGAACTACTGATATATGGAAAATGTTACAAGGTGTAAAATGTGCACAATAAAAACCTTTCAACTGAGTTCTTTCATTTTTGGCATATCTACAGAGTTTATTACATTTAAATCAGTTGAGTTTATTTAAACACACTATTGCAATACACCCAAAAATAAATTGAATACAATATACCAAATAGAATATATACACACACAAAATGTACACACACACACACACACACACACACACACACACACATATATATATATATACACACACATATACATATATATACACACACACATATATACACACATACATACACACACACACACACACACAATGCAAACGCAAATTTACCATAAATTAAAAATCCTATAACTAATCCAACTCACCATCTAACTAAAAAAAAAAAAAAAAATTAAACACAGGTATACTTTCCAAAAATGTCATAAAAATTCTATTCACTAGAAATACAATTCATCATACAGAAACAACTGGAGTCTTTGCGAGGCCACTATCCTGCACTGACTCTGTATAAGCAGCAATCCTGTACCTAGGGTGGTGACATCTTCTAGGTGGGGAGGGTGCATTCAGGAGGGTCTGCATCCCACACCAATATTGTGCTGACAAGGCTGCGTGCGTACGGCACCCTCCCCACACGTACAGTATCACAGCACTCACATGTTACACTGGCTGCTGCACACAGTGCTGCAATAATGGTCAGGGCTCACAGTTTTGGGTCCAGACAATAATCCCCTCCTTCCCCGCTTCTATACCAAATTGGTGGTGGTGGTGGTGGGGGGCAGGAGACATTTCAAGAAAAATTGCATTTCATTTGCTGATGTGTGTGAGTGTTAATGAACATTGCACCTACAGTTCTGTGTCTTCTGGTCTTCCTTTTGTGCGTTTTTGACGACAAACTAGTCATGGACGTCAAAGGCGTTGACATAGACAAGGCAGTTTAAAAACTAAAACTAGAGACTGGGTCAAACACAGCAGGACAGACAGTCACTGAAAAAAGCAGCTGAATGAATAAGAACAGAAAATACTGAGCTAGCCTGGGCGGTCAACATAATGAGTGCGCAGCTCATTCCAAATCTACAGTTTCCCTAGTGCCACCCAATTCTGAAATTTAGCATTAAGTTTTTTTTGTTTTTTTTTTTAATAAAGAGCACCTTTTTCGGTGCTGCACAAAAACAAAAGGAAGCTCACTACCTCTGTGGGAGCTCCTCTGTAGCAAAAGTAGAGACAGTATAACTACACCCCCAAGGGAAGGGAAGGGGTCGTAAAATGGCCCCATTGGGCTAGTGGCGTGATCCCTTTCCACTTCCCTGTTCTTGGCCATGCCACATTTTATGACATGGCACTAGGGAGAACAAGGGGTCATGCTCTACTGAAGTGCACAGAGCGTAATTTTAAAGCACATTTTTTGGCTGTTTAAGTGCCCAATTGTTAAAATCAGAGCAGGGGGTCAACAAGAGTCTTGTTAGTTGAACTCTGGCTCCAGTTTTAACAAATGGCCACTTAAATGGCAGAAAACTGTGCTTTAAAATTACGCTCCATACACTCCAATGGAGTGTGCCCCCGTGCTCTCCCTAGTGCCGTGTCATAAAACGCGGCATGGCCAACAACAGGGAAGTGGGAAAGGATCGCGCCGCTAGCCCCTTGTGGGCAATTTACGATCTCTTCCCTTCCCATGGTGATGTAATTATACTGGCTGCTTTTACTACAGAGGAGCTCCCACGGAGGTAAGGAGCTTCCCCTTGTTTGGGGGGGGGGGTGAAATCTCAGGAATGGTTCTCTTTTATTGTTTACAGAGTCCATAAATTTTGATTTCATTCCATTCTGAGAACTGAAGCCTAGTTCATATTCTACAATAGCTGCCGGTATAACCACTGCAACCTGATAAAGCTCTTCAAATTCTGGAAACACACCTCGATGCTCTTTCAGTACAACTTCACCAAACTGCTGGAATGACAGAGACTGGTAGTAGTCATTTAAGGCCATGATACTAATATACTAACATACTAAAATGCCAGCAGAATAGGCCTAACGGTCTTTCGAGTCTGCTCGATTGGTCAGCCCCCACCCTGGGTGCTGACCTTGCTGCCACCCTCGCCTTCTCTGGCTTCTCCTTTCCCAGTTCCGGATATTCTTGCTGCATTGGATTTGGATTATGCTTCCAGAACCCTTCCCCTGTACCTGTCCCAGCCCCTCTTGAACCCCTCCACTGTCTCTGCTTCCACCAGCCCCCTAGGCAGTGCATTCCATGGCTCCACCACCCTCTCAGTGAAGTAGCACTTCCCCCTTCAGCTTCCAAGCATGCCCTCTAGTGGCCCCCTCCTCCTTCCTTCGAAGCACCCGGACTGTTCCTCCCCTATTTACCCTCTTCATGTACCTAAAGACCTCTATCATGTCCCCCCAGTCTCTTCTCTCTTCCAATGTGTACATATTTAGCTCTTCGAGACTCTCCTCATAGGTCCTGTCCCCCAAGCCCCAAATCATTTTGGTTGTCCTCCTCTGGACCCTCTCCAGGAGTTTAATGTCCCTCTTTAAGTGTGGCCTCCAAAACTGCATGCAGTACCCAAGGTGTGGCCTCACCAAGCAGTTATACAGAGGGAGTATCACTTCCCTCCTTCTGGAGGTGATCCCCCTAGCAATGCATCCCAGCATCCTGTTGGCCTTGGCTGCTGCTCTCCTACAAGTCTCCGAGTTGTTCATCTTGACATCCACCACCACCCCCAGGTCCCTCTCAGCCATCAAGACTTGTAGCATCCCCCAGGGTGTACACTTGGCCCGGGTTTCTGGCCCCCAGGTGGAGTACCTTGCATTTCCCTGCATTGAACCTCAGCTTCCACTTTCTAGACCATCTTTCCAGAGCCTCCAGGTCCCCCCTGTAGGGCCACCCTCCCCTCCTCCCCATCCACCACCGCCCCCAGTTTTGAGTCATCCGCAAAGAGACTCATCTCACTCCTGATTCCTGTCCTTATGTCAGAGACGTAGGCGTTGAACAGGAGGGGCCCAAGGACTGATCCCTGTGGGACCCCACTAATGACCCTCCTTGGGGATGAGACTATCCCGCCAACTACGACCCTCTGGGTCCGGTCCTGGAGCCAAATGCCTATCCATCTGATCATTTGGTTCCCCAACCCCATTTCTCCCAGCTTATCCAACAGGCCCACATGAGGAACAGAGTCAAATGCCTTGCTGAAGTCTAGAAAGAGGACGTCCACTGGTCTACCCAGGTCCAAGGCACTCGTCACCCAGTCATAGAACTCCACAAGGTTTGTCTGACACGATTTCCCCGGACGAATCCATGCTATCGTCCCAGGCACCCTGACTTTCCAGGTCCCCCCAGCCTCTCCTTGACAATGCCCTCCATCACCTTGCCCACCACCGATGTCAGGCTGACAGGCCTGTAGTTCCCTGCCACCTCCCTTGATCCCCCTTGTGGATAGGCACTATATGCGCCACCTTCCAGTCCTGGGGCACCCACCTGTCCTCAGAGAGATGGTGAAAAGCTCCGCCAGGGGTTTTGGCAGGACATCCGCAAGTTCCTTCAGCACTCTGGGATGTAATTTATCCGGCCCCGGTGCCTTCTCCGTCTTAAGGGAGCTGAGGGCTTCCCTCACTCTCTCTGCTGTGATTTCCACTTCCGGTACCTCTTCTCCCTGATTAGCCCTCCCCCCTCCTGCCAGTGATGCCTCCCCCTCTCCCCAGACCCGCCGATTGGTAAGGGTCCCCCCCTTCTCAGTATCCGTCTCCTCCCATGTATGATGCAGCACTCCCATTTTCCTTGGTGATCTCTTATAATAAAATGAATTTTGTTTTTGCAGATTCCGGAGCTAGATCAGAAAAGTGGAAGTACTTCAGTATTCTATCTAGAGACTCTCCACCACAATACTGAAATCATCTGTTTCGCTATTGAAGCTCTCCTGGGTTCTAAAATGGAGAAACAGCTTAATATGTCTAAGGTCTCTTGTTGTGCTGGTTGTTTGGGTATGAGGCTGCTGTATACTGAATGCACAGGGCATTCGGGTTGATCAGATTTCTCGGGGTTTTCCTCTACAGTAAACTCACGCTTTGCTTTTGTCTCTCTTTTGGCTGGTATTTGCATAAACAACAAACCAACTAAAATCAGACAAGAATTTATCGGACTCTTTTATCAAGAACAGTAAAAAGAGAAACAGCTGCTGTAGTTGATTCCTTAAACAGTCCCATAAAAACTAAGTCTAACCTTTGATAGATCGGGACGAGCCACGTATAAAAATCACAAAGTTCATCAGTGTAAAGCAGTTTATGGCCAAGCAATGTAAACGGTACAGACAATACGGGCAATGTGAGCAGCAAACGACAAAGCAGCCAGTGAAGACTGCACTGAATCATGTCTCTTCGCTCGGCCCACACTCCTTACCCCAAAATCAGGTGTTCATAGCATCTTCTCAAAACCGTCTCTCAGAGAGCTACGACTGGTCAAGGACTGCACCGGACAGCAGGCAGCATGCTGCAACATGGTCCGAGGTGAGTCCTAGGTGATGTGCACAGGAACCAAAAAGTGGAAAACACTGCAGCCACCAAGTTTTGAGATGTCTGCTTCCGCCAGGGATTATTGCCGCCCCTCGTGGACCCGCACCCAGCGATTCAGGGACAGTCCTCTGGATCCTTGACCCAGTGGGTCAACAGTGTGCTCCCTGCCACCGCTTATGGGGGAGACATGGTTGCCTAGGGCTTGGTAAGTCCTGGGGGATGCCGCGGGATGGGATGGGGGCCATACCAGAGAGACAGAGAGATCAACTAACAAAAAAAAAAAAAAAAAAAAACAGAAGAAGGAGGAGCTTAAGTCCATTATGACCCCCCCCCACACACACACACACACACACACACACAGGGATGAATACGTAAGTTGTACCAACATGTACTAAAATACAGACAGCACAAACACACAACTAAGTCTACGTCACCCTCATATTCTTTTGCACTTGTTTTTAACATACAGCTGCTTCAGGTGCTGCTGTAAGATAACAGAATTCACACAGCTGTTGAAATGAAACTAATTGTTGCGATACTGAAATCAGGAAACCTGTTCTACACTGAGGCCTCGTTACTGCTGCCACAATTACCCATTTCCCTCCCCTCCCACAGAGTTTCAATTCCATAATAAATGGTTTGATACCTTTTATTGGACCAACAAGGATGTTACAAAAAGAAAAAAAAAAAAAAAGTGTTAGCTTTCGGACCAACCAGTCCTTCTTCAGAAGCTTAATAACAGTTATTTAGACAATCCCATATTATTAACACTTAGAACATTCAGGAAAAAACAGAAATAATTCTAATTGGTTTAAAAAGGCATTCAAAACATAATTAAAGTGAGGTCAGAGAGCTTGAATATCTTAAGTGTGCTTTCAGCTGAACCAAACTTAAAGGTCAAAGGTTGTTTAGAGATAACAGCAGGCAGAGAATTCACCCCACAAATATTATACCATGTATCATGAATAACACTAGGATTCTCTACTCACTAAATTATATGTCAAGTGAAAAAAAACTCCCAAAGACACATGCTTCAAGAGTGAGGTAAGAGCAAACCAGTAGAAGCCAGCTTTAACTCTGCTCAGAATTCTGTTAGTTTGAGAATACAGCTAATGACAATGACCCTGGATAAAACAATTACATGCCAAAATGTGACATATTAACTAGTAAAAAATAAAAAATAAGCCCCCCAAATTACAACATAACTTATCTTTACACGGCATATAGAAGGATTAACGTGATGTTTAACCAAAGTGAGTAAGTGTATCACACTGCTGAATGTACAACTAGCTGGAGATACTGTATATTCCCAACATACTCTCAACCAGCTATTATGTTCCAGAACCTTAAGGCATTCAAGTGTTGTAACAAGATTTTATACATGATAATATTAATTGTCACTGTAAGTGCCAGATATGAAGAAGTACTAGTCAAGGACCCCCAAGAAATTGAGACTATGCAGTCTGACGTGTACAGATGTCAATAAATTTTCAGTGTATAAACAGAAACAATACATTTACAGAAACAGTCTAAAGAATCTAAACAAAAATTCCTAGGAATTAAATCCCCCCCCCAGTAACTACTTAAAAAGAAATATATGTACATGAATCCTAATACATCATCAATTGCAGCAATCACTGTAATAGTTACCCAAAAAGGAATTACACCCCGTCATGAATCCCCAAGTAAATGAGATACTGTGTCCTAATAAATACAAAATGTAAAAACATAACAGTATATACCCAAACTACAGAATTAGCAGAAGTAAATATTCACTATAATACGAGCCCAGAGTCCTAGCCACTATGACACCATAATGTAATGTACCTGAACACAAGTTTACCTCAATATCCCCACAATATTCACATCCACTACACCCACATAACGACCCATCTCAAATACCGATATTAAAAATTCAATGTGCCACACTTCTCCCCCGCAACACACACAAAACACATACACAAGCCCACATACATACATACACACCCCCCCACCCACGCACACATTCACACGATACTAATGTGAGAGGCCAACCTGTAGATAACCAGTTAAGAGAGACTGTATAAGAGTCAGAGTTTCAGTCATAGTAGTTCTCAAGGCAATAGAGGGTTCAAAAGGAATGGTGTTCTACTCCATTCTGACGACCATATTTCAAGGCAAAAATACTACTGTGTGTACATGCTACGGTTCCATGTCAAATACCGCTCCCCTGGGCTAACACACTGCAGTTTTATTTTTCATCTCACTTTGCAACACACACAGTGTAATAGATTCTGAACCAAAATATAAAATGCTGATATTCCACATCCAACACCTTATCTTTGGAGGCATTTCTACATCTATACAAAATAGAAAAGAACAAGAGAGAGAGATGCCATTTTTCCCACAAGCTGTACTATTAACCATGACTCTAGCTGACATAACAAAGCCTGAAGAGTGAACAGAATGCACACTTTATACGGATAAACTAGCAGACAGTGGATTTTGGAGTCCTCATTTAGTGGAAACTTGCATCTGTGAGAAAGAACTCAGAGGCAGCCCACAGTCTCGAGGGACTATCAGTAAACACGTAATAAAGGCCTTGTTGGTCCCTTTCTGTTTTTCTTTTTGAAACACCCAAACTCTGTGTAAGGGAGTAAGAGTCTTAAATTACCCTGTCATTTGTCAACAGGCTGGGATAATCTCACTGAACTGTCAAATCAGAAGTGAACGGTTTCTGCTCTGAAAATGATTTCACAGGGCAGTCCATTCTCTCCAGTTGCTCTATGCTCCACCCTGGACCTGGCGTCAGTGTTGTTATAATCATTCCCTGACCCAGTGATTAGTACGTGGAGAGACCTGATCCAAAGAAAGGGATAAACCAGTCATCAGTTCAGACTGATGAGAACTGGGGAAACTGATTCTTCAATCTGAGCACTGGGGAAGAGTGGTTCTCCGATCCCCAAATCTCGTGGCGCACTACAGAGGTGTATTCTACAATCGCAAGAGAAGACCACAGAATACTGGGAAGAGTGATTCTACAATCTCCAAACCAGACTGGCAGGCACTTGGGAGAGAATTCTCTAGTCACCCGACCAGAATGCCTAGCTCTGAGGAGAATGCCTTTCCAAGAATCAGAAGAATAGACTGGCAGGCATTGGGAAGAGCGGTTCTCCAGTCACTACATTAAACAGCCTAGTGATAGGGAAAGTAGATCACTCCACTCATCTGGTCAGACTGGCTGGTCCTCAGAAGAAAAGCACATACCACACAGTTACACTTGACACAAGCTAATTAATGTTCTTACCTTTTATACAAGCATTTTTTATGAAGAATTCACAGACAGCAGCTCCCGACTCTGAGGGGAAAAAACGAGATTTTATAAAACTTATGAAAATCAGTATTCTGTTTAACAATTCATGGAGGACAAAACTGTGTTTCGAACAGGTTAAACATTATTTCTTTTCTACTATTTTTTCACTATTTTAGACCCCAAACCTCAACACACGTATACTTGTAAAAGGACAGCAGTCACTTAGCAGCAACTTTCTTACTCAGTGCCTCTTGAACCCAACAAGCTAACGTGGTATAAACTTTACTCAAGGGCTAGGTTTGGAGAGGGGGATGTCAACTAGCACTGACACAACAGTCATGTCTAATGAACACGTTTTTGCACATGACATTCTCAAACCCATGAAGGCTGCAAGAAATATTTGTTGCTGAGAGGAGAGCATTATGTCACCCAAGCTCTCCACATACATTTATTCACAGTTTGGTTACACAGTTGTTGGCCCGAGGTTCAGATACACCACATAAGACTGGTGTATTAAGCAGATCATGATAATTAAAAATTTCTACGAACGCAGACTTGAGGCAATTTGATTTGGTCTCTGATCTCTTCATTATATGGGCTACACATGCTTAATTTCAAAACAGTTTACAAACCCACCAAAGATACAGAGAAAACTTTGAAAAATAATACACTTGGACACCGTTCTTTCATTTCATGTATTTGCCATATTTCTCTTTCCCCTCATCCTTTACTAATAAGGACATTTGCATGGCAACATGAGCCTCAGTTTACGACACTACAGCTACTATGGAAATTATGTAACAAACAGAGGACAGTAACACAGGGATCGAAACTGGCACCTGCCCACTAGCCAAGTGCTGGTACATTTTGTATTGGGTTAGTAGCATTTTCCTTTAACTAGCCCTGCAAGCTTGTACTGGAGAAGGTAACATTTCAATATGTACACCAGCTGGGCCAGTGGAAAAGTCTGCTGGACTAGTGGATTTTCCCAGTCACTAGCCCTGCTGGCTAATGGCTGCAAAACTTAATTTCTACCACTGTAAGATTATATTTTCCATTTTTTTTTTTGAGGAGGCAGAATAGTGCAGTAGTTCAGGGTTCTGAGCTGCCAACCTGGGTTTGAATCCCACAGCCCCCAAATGGATACTGTGTGACCCTGAGCATGTCACTTAAATTCCTTGTGCTCCCAGGTCGCACATAGAAAAAAGCTTCAGCTTAGTGTGCCTTTCCTGGTTAAACAATTTCCCCCTTCCCTTACTGATAACTGGAAAAAAATGAATTCAGACAAACTAACAGTCCTGTTTTCAACCATGTTTCGGGGAAAGAGGTAGGGTAGACAGCATCACCAAATTAACATGTTTACTGATCAACATAAATGTTGGAATACTTTGCAGTAATGAACATACCAGACTCATTTTTAAAAGTCATGAAGTTAAGCTTCTTGAATACATGAAAAGTCATACTCCTCGATTTGTAACATCTTGTTTCAACTGTAGCAGGTCATGATGATGCCATAAACAGAGGATTATGACTACCCACGTAGACAGGCACAGGGTGCCGATGAATTCTGAGGGACAAAGATACAGTTTTAGTGCATGTAACCTTAACAACAAAAATAGATAAACACTGATGATATCGGGAAATATAAGATAAGATAGACCTAAATACAAACTTTTTGCTAAGAGTACTACAGTCAGAATTTGCATAAACATGTTGTGCAAAGTGTTTTGATTTGTGTGTAGTCCTAGTGTGTCCTTCCCGTTCTCTGCTGTTACAAGTTTTTTTTTCTAAATTATCCTGCTAGTTTTTGTGGTAGTTATATGGCCCCTGGGGATCTCCATCTTGGCAAGGTTTACTGATCTTCTTTTTCGTACAGTGCCTCCTGTCACTTATAACAGTGATGCATCCGGGACTAAGGATTCAGTAAGTATTGGTTTAGAGCCAATTTTACAGCAGCAGAGATGTGATGTTAAGTAACTTTTCCTTATCCTAGGAGGCAATATAGCGCAGTGGGTTAAGGCTCTAAGCTGCAGATCTGGAGACCTGGGTTTGAATCCCACAACCGCCTAAGTGCATACTGTATGATCCAGAGCAAGTCACTTAACCTCGTGTTCCCAGGTCACATCTGGAAACAAGCTTCCGCTTAATGTGCTACTCCTGGTTAAACAATGTTTCCTTTCCCTTATCCTGTGAGCACTAATGGCTACATTTACAGTTTAGCAAATACTTTAGTATTAATTGAGTGGGTTATTCTGTAAGAAAACAGCTGTAATCTTTACTAATCATAGCACAGGTGATTAGTCTGCTTTTTATGGCTGTGTGTAGTTTGATAAAATGAAAAGTTTTAAAAGCAAAACATTTGCTCCTGTTTGCTAGACCTGACACTTACACACATGCACGTGTGTAGAAAAACAAAAATACTGTATCAGAGCTACATAGTGGAGGTCAGAACATCAGGCTCCAATGTCTAGTACTTGCTGAATCAGTGGTCCTGGATACATCACTGTCATACAGGACAGGAGGCACTGTCAGAAAAAGAGCAATAAACCATGCTAAGATGGAGATCCCCAGGGACCACTAAACTACCATATAACCAGCAGGCTAATTTAGAAAAAAAACTCTTTTACTAGCAAACAAAGGAAAGGATAAACCAGAACTACACACAAACAAAACACTCTGCACAACATATGCTTTTGCAGATTTTGACTGTAGAATTTCTTTAAGTAGCTCACAGCCTCTGACAACACAGGGTCAACTCTGAAAGCATATAAGTAGACACAGTGTATTTTACATTTCATATACCTACCTAACTCATACTTTATTTTTTATGAAATTTTCATGAGAATGGGATCTCTGTCATCTAATCTTCAGAAAAATGCCAAGAGGTAGTCCAGGGCAATTGGCACTGGAGCTATAGTGTCAAAACAATCACTCACACCAAAAGCTCGGATCATATACCAGGAAATAGTGCTTCTCAAACTGGCTGATGTTTCATGCCAATAACTGGTGCTTTTTCAAAGCCTCAAGCACAAAGTAATAGTAGTAGTAAGGGGGGGGGCAGAGTAGGGTCGCAGTGTCAATACAGGTAAAGAAAATATGGGCAGACTAGGTGGGCCAAGTGGTCCTCATCTGCAGACAGCATCTATGTTTCTATTAGCATGAAACATCAGCTAGTTTTGAGACACACTTTCTACTGAAATATAAGCGATTTCTGCACAATAAAGTTCCTTATCCTTCATCTCATAGGGTGATCTACAAAGGTGAAGGTAAACATAAGAAAACATCCAAGTTATATACTGCACTCTGTCTAAATATTACATTTTTCAAATGTTATTCCCCCGTAAAACTCTATGACAAAGAAAGCAATGCAAAGTATGTTATTTATATAGCACTCTAATCCTAGGGTGCTTCACAAAATACAGTACACAACTACTACATAAAATATATTAAAACAGTATAACAACATAAAATAAAACAAAGAAATGCTGATGTAATAATGTTAATGAGTCCATTTTTACCATAGGGTGACGTGAACAAATAATATTTAAAGAGCTGCTGACACCTAAAAGAAAACTTAATTACTTACAATTCACATCTTTCATTAGAGGAAATCTGCACAAATACATTATCCTTGTTTGTTAGAGTTCATCTGTCTCTATAGCTTACTCCCTGCTTCATGTCATAATCCTGTTGTGACATCACAGTCTGTTTCCATGGGCGTAACTGTGATGTCACAAGCAATGCATTATGACCTCAGGTGGGGAGAAAGCTACAGGAATAGAGGAATTCTTTAGAAACAGAGATCCTGTTTTGATGCAAATTGACTCAGTAATAAATAATGGGGAGGAAAAATACAAAACAAATGTGAAATATTAACAGAACTGAGTCTAAATGTGTTATGTTTAAGCTATCCTGAAGGCACCAGCTGCTTTTGAATGCCTCCACCAAGGGTGAACTTATCAGGGGGAAGAGTAGAGAGCTCCAAATAAGTGGGACCGCCACCGAGAGAGAGAGAGAAGGGCCATATTTCTAAGCTATTCCATATTATGAGGGACAGTCCCTCATTTTACCACTCAGAAGCCCCTTGTCAGACAGTGAGAGGGTGATGTACCTTAATGCAAACATTCATAATGATCTATGTGACTCCATGAAGAGCAAACCTAAATGCACGAATTTCCACAGTATTCTGTGCTTCTATTTCTAAGGGCTGATGATGTGCTGTTTCCCCACATCACACATACATCTGGGGTGATGAGAGGTATGATCAGGGCAGTTGATTTTTGGCTAAAGCATTTCTTATTTACACCTTTTTAAGCTATATAACAGATCTGATCTACTAAAACCAATACACAGTATTAGTCCTAGTAGCCGGGAAGGAAAGTGATTTAAATTCAAAGAAAGAAATGCCTCTGCTGGCGTGGGTTCCTAGTTGTATTTCTGACACCATTTACTTCTACTGCCCCAGCAAGGGGTAAGCAATGCGCGGGGACTGGATCTCAGGCAGTAAGTGCTTTATTCACGCTGTTCCCGGACTCGGCTGACACTCACTGTCCATGCCGGGGAAGGGCAGAGGCTGAGCCCCCAGCTGCTGCTCCACGGCGATCTCCAGGTCGAACCTGATGTGATCCACGCTGGCTATTAGCTCCTGCATCTTCGGACACGGCGGTGATCACAACTCGGGCAGAAAATATTAAAAAAAATAAAATAACCCGGAAAATGAGCGCCCCTAAAGGCAACGTCCCCGCCAACGGCAGCTCCTCAGCACCCCGCTCTCGTCGGCGGCCTGTCTCCAAGGCGGAGCATGCTGGGAGGTGAACTCTGACCTTTCACCTCGCTGCTACCGCCTCCACCGCGCACCAGCGCAGCCCCTGCAGTGACGTCACGGCGATCGATGCGCCCTGGGATGGATTGGCTCGCCTGAAGCCTGTCTGGGGAGGCAGAGCCCACGTGAGAGAGAGAGAGAGAGAGAGAGAGGCAGCACAGGGAACTGAGCCCGACGGAGGAGTCCGCGATAGCCTGCTACCGGGAGGGGATGCGATTTAAAGGCTGTGAAGGAGAGAGGAAAGCCTGCGTGCGCGGCCGGTGGTGCCCTTATAAGGTACTGAAGAATCCCAGGACATAGTACTGCCTGGGGGAGTCTGCATCAGCGAAGGAGAAGGACCTGGGAGTGATGATCACTAGTGACCTGAAGCACTCCACGCAGTGCAAGAAAGCAGCAGCAAAGGCAAACAAGATGCATAGCTAGGGAGATCAGTAGTAGGAGGAGAGAGGAGGTTATACTGCCCTTGTACAGGTCACTAGTGAGGTCGCATCTAGGTATGGAGTTCAGTACTGGTGCCCACACCTCAAAAAGGGCATTGACCTGCTGGAGAAGGTCCAGAGGAGGGCTATAAAGATGATAGTGAGTCAGCAGGGCAAGGCATACGAGGAGAGTTAAGTACTTGAAGGGGGGAAATAAAGTTGATAAGGAGAGCCTGTCTAAGCTGAGTGTCAACTATAACACTAGGGAGCACAGTCTTAAGCTGGAGAGTGGGCAGTTTAGGAGGGATGTCAGGAAGCGCTTCTTCACAAAGAGGGTTGTGGACACTTGGAATGCACTGCCGGAAGAAATCATCTCGTTGAAGACTGTGGGCAGCTTTAAGAGAGGCTGGGATAGGCATAGGGGAAAGTAAAGACCATGGGGAGGAAGAGAGGGGTGTGGAGGGGAGGGACATTAGCTCAAGCTGTGGACCCTGCAGTATGAGCAGACTTCATACACCAAATGGCATTCTTCTGCTGCCTTCTTCATATGTTTGTATGTACTGAGAGAGGAGGGGGCTAGGGACAGTGGAAGAGGGATTTTGCTAGTAAGGGATCTGGTTCAGTCGTCTCCTCAGGAGCATGTCATTTTGTTGGTATTGTGTGTTTATAGTTTTTTTCTCTAGTTCAAATGTAAAGTTTTAGGTTAGTGTAAACCGGTCCCTACCTTGTGGCCCGGGGCCCTCAGAGTCCACCTCCTTTCTGTTTGACTCCAAGGGGACCAGCCTGGTTTCTTTCGTGAGCAGGCCAAAACGGGCTAATATGTGATAGTCTGGTGTCTCCACTTTGGGTAGAAGTGCAACAGGGTACCAGCATGAACCCTGCCCCTGCCCCGGAAAAATCAGTTGAAACCTCCTGCGTACTGGTAGATACCCCCAAACAATAATGATATACTCAATAGTAATACCCAGTACACAGAAAGTAAAATGCATAAATGAACTGTTTTGTTGAAAGGAGAACTGCGCTGAACCTGAAAGTCGTTTTTCCCAGAAGATTTTTTTTTTTTTTTTCGTTAATACTGGTGGAGATTCTGTTTTTCTTCCATCTGTATTAGTAAACTTAGTTGTTGTTTATAACTTTGCCTGTGGTGTTCGGTGCCATTTTAGAACTCTGTGATGTAGTTTAGGTTCCTGTGGACTACAGAGTTCTGTAGTACAAGGATGCATTGTGCCAACAATGGAAGAACTATGCAAGGGACATAAACTGCATCATACAGCTCTAAAATTATACTTACCAGCAGTGTGCAAATTAGAATTATACAATGTGGTAAATCCGATATGCCGAATCCTGCATCCTGATTGGTTGGCTGGCACAATGACCACTGTGATAAATCCTCCAGTGTACCCACTGGAAGAAGTGCCAGCCAACCTTGTACTGTGCTAATCTGGTCGCTTTCGCTTCAGACGAAACTGCCACAATTTGTCCTGTCGCCGCTTCGATAAAACAACGCGGTAAATTTTTAGCAAAATGACCTCCTCTTTCGAAGTGTAGGGACCTCAGTGAGTTAGAACACAGTTAAAAAACATTAAAAAACAACATTCCGCATTGTATAATAAAAATTTATCCCTCCAGGGGGTGGGTACACTGGAGGATTTAACACCACTGGTGTGATTCGGTATCGGCTGCGCCTCGCGACTAATGACACCAGCCATGGTAAATCCTCCAGTGTACCACACCCTGAGGGATAAATTGCTTAAATACCCACGAGGGTAACTGAAAAAGCATGTAGAGATGGAACAGTGACTGAATTGCCACATGTATTTAAAATCAGTTTCTGTTTGGGGGGGGGGGATAAACAGATTCAGCGCAGTTATCCTTTTTATTTATTTATTTAAACATCTGGTAACTGGGAAAGGCACACTGAGCTGAGGCTTGTTTCCATGTGCGATGCGGGGAAATCTGGGGAGCGGGGTACAAAAAAAAATAATTCCCTTAATACAGTAGCAATTACGGCTCATAAGCAGGACAGTTACAGAGGCAATAGTGCGTAGGATCACAAGTCTGCAAGACGGTGTATAATAGTAAATCATGAGGGATACAAGGCAGTGCCAGCAATTAAGGAGGAAACGGTACAAAGTGGTGAACAAATACAAATAGGATTACGGTAACAGCATAGAGTGGCAGTGCTTGAGTGCAGTCAAGTGACACGGGAGCAGGTAGGAGGAAGCAGGAGGCATACTTGAGACCTGACAGAGGGGTGCGAGAGGGAGTTTCGAAGGACAGGAGGTTGAGAGTTCCAGAGTGAGGGGAGGTGATGGGTGTAAGCAGATCTGCCCATGCTAGAGGATGGTTTGGGAAGGGAGAAAGTGAGGGCATCTTTATTTTATTCATTTAGTTTTTGTTAACCAGTGAGGTACATTAGCCATAGAGATTACAATTTTCAGGCACGACCCGGGAGGTAACAAACCAGAGAATATACGTTACAGAGAGAAATACAAAAATGAGGTAGATAAATACAATTTCACATGATGGCAGAGACAAATAAAACATAAATAGAAAATACAATCATTGACATAGCTGTACAGTGTAGTTCCTAGAAAATGCAGGCACATAAAACATTGGTGAGTAGCGCTTTGAGGGTATCATGTAAGGAGGGAACAAACTGTTGCATGAAACAGGAGGGAGGGAAACAAAGAGGATAACCGGCTAAACAAAGCATGCAGAGATCAGTGCAATCGCAATAACGAACAATAAGGAATGAGGAATTTAAAGGGTAACAGTCAACACTGAGAGGCCCACATTTGTCCCAAGTTGCACTTTGTGTATAAAACATAGAATAATGTATGGGTAACTGCGTAAAAGAAAGTTATGTTTCTATCAAGGGATTCTGAAGACACTACAGACCTTGAGCGAAGCTCAAGAGGTCTCCAGTTTCTTCAGAATCCCAAGTTGGGCATTGTTGCCCATATTTTTATGTTATTTTTTTTTCCATTTAGTATTTATCCTCTGGCAGGCCCGTGTCGGCCGACTGTACCAGACTCCGCAGTTGCTTGAGGCACCCTCCCTCTCGTGCTCCAGCGGACCACTGGAGCCAGACTGAGGGCTTCATCCTGCCGCGGCCCCGGATTCTTCTCCCTTTTTTCCTCCTGTTATCCCGAGGCCCCAGAATGTGGCTGCGCATGTGTGTGGAGGCACGCATGCATACCGCGGCTCCAATGAAGGCCCCCTTCCCACCCTCCCAGCTCTTGCCAGGTTCCTCCTCTGGCATGGCACTACCACCTAGCCTCCACTGGGTGGCAGCCAAGCAAAGGGGAACCCCCACGTCCCTCCCTGAGGAGGAGAGCTGCCTGCTGGCTGCTCAATCTGCTTCTCGACCCCCGGCCTCCCAAGCTCGTACCCGAACCTGGGTCGCCGTCATGGCGCGAGGTGTGGCATTTAGTGCCTCAACCCTCAGCGCCACCAGACCGGCCCCTTCGTGTTTTTTAATATTATATGGTTCAAGAAATATACAAACACAAAACTAACGTTTGGGATAGACTTTAACTTAAACTGAAACACAGTGTTATATTCAAACTGAATTAGAGAAAATAGCAATGACTAAAGAAGTAATTTCCTGTACGTAGATTTGCTGAACTGTACTACAGCAACTTTTTTTTTTTTATTCTGTTTCTGTACCGCCCACTAGGAACTCTCTCCAGCATCCTGTGTCCTCCGGACACTACATCCCACCTTCGAGACTCTTCCTTCTCCCTTGCTCCATCCCGACATATCCCCCAGCTCTGAACCCCCCCGAGGAGGTGCCGCCCTATCCGCCCAGAGCACTCTATCTATAATGTAGAGCATCGGGCCGAGCGAGCAGGGCATGGAGAGGAGAGGAGAGCGCCCTGTGTTGGGAGTGTGGTCCGGGGCAGAGGTACCTTCACCTGTCTCCGAGGATGGGAATTTTTCTGGTTAACCCTCCAAGGAGTGCAGCATGCAGAGACGCCTGCGCATGGCTACCCTGCTGTTGTCTGCCACATTCCGCCTCTTACGTCGACTGATGAGCCTGCAGTACTCCGTGGGCTGCCAAGCCACTGGGCATCCTTGGATCCCACCCCAGGGAGAGGAGAGCAGTCCTCCGGATGCTCGATCCTCTCCCTCCCCTGCCGACCTCCAGCAACCCGAGTCCATCACCGAACCTGGGTCACTGGCATGGCGCGAGGTGTGGCGTCCAGCGTCTCGGCCCTCAGCGCCACTGGGCCAGGCCTGTTCTACAGCAACATTTGAACTGTAGTACAAGAAAACTGAGTCAATCAGTTTCCATGTACAGTAAGCCAAACCATATGCTATGTAAGCAGTAACACATAACGGGGTGTGGGTTATGCTCCGATAAAGGCAAGCCTCGGGGTGTAGCCTTACTGCCCTTAGAAGTACATTTATCAGAGCATAACCCACATGCCAGAATGTGTTATTGCACATATAAGAAAAGGTGTATGTTGAGAAACTGTAGTATTTCTTAAAAATTGGTAAAATTAAAAAAACTTTTATTTGATATAGTGCCTCCACTTTCCGCTTTCACTTGGGGTGCTGTTCCACTTACTAGTGTCACTAGAGGCACTGTATTGTGCTGCGGGTCGCTGCCATGGCCCGCTAGTATGATCATGTCTTCGATCGTCTTGCTAGCAGCACGCTACACAGTTGTACGCTTTTGCAAAAAGTGCCGACAGTCTCCTTCTGCTTCTGGGTCGGGAGGGAGTTCATACGCTGCACAATACCTGGGGCTGAGGATGGGGGAGTGGCTCGGGAGGGACAGTGGGAGGATTTTTGAACCACAAACAACACATTGAGTGTTGTGAGTGTGTTTTGTTCCTTTTGTAACTTCTGATTTCACTTGATTTTTATGGCTGTTTGTTAAATGGGCAAATGATGGCAAATTTCAAGATGTGAAGGCAGAGTGGCACAAGGGTATCGTTGGCATGTAGGTTGCCATTTTTGGCACTTGTTTGCTGTAGTATAAGCAAAAAAAAAAAAAAAAGGAAAATAGCTGGCAAGAGGTGTCAGCCAATCGCATTGTTTTACTGTCTCAACCCATTTTATAAGGAAGAGTAGTATGGGTGACCATACACAACAAGCTTGTGTTTCCACCGAGGGGTTGAGATAACTGCATATGGACCGCGAGACTTCCATGCTGGTATCTCAACTTAAGATAGAAACACAAAGCGGATTAATACAGATCATATATTTATATGGTTTAATTTGCTCAGTGCTGACGAGACAATATGCGGCCTGCACACTTCCATCTGTAGTAGTGGCAGTGAAGAAGAGACCTCTGTTCTGCTTAGCACAGCAGATGAGTGTACACGTTAGCAAGTCAGCAGCTGAGTAAAAAAGAGACGGGGTGGGCACCTGGGTGTAGGGAAATCAGGCGTGGTGCGTGAGTTAGCAGAGTGCTGTTGAGAAACCAAAAGTGGGAGCCCACGCTGTGTGAATGAAAATGGTGGTAGTCGGCACGAGGAACACAGCTGAAGGCACTGATAATAGAACGTGCACAACATCTTTGGGATTGTGCACATCTTGCCAAACCAATGGCCACCCGACCCCTTACATTTCCCTGTCTGCCGCCCCATAAAGATGTTTTATGACATCTAACCAGGGAGACCGTGGGAATGGGCCTCACTGTAGTCTAGGAGGGGGCATTTTAAAAACATTTTTATATATGTTAAAGCATGGTTTTCATAAAAATGTTTTTAAAATGCCCCCATAGACTACAGTGGAGCATGTCCCTGCGCTCTCCTTGGTTAGACTTCGTAAAATGTCTGAGCGCAGGGGTAGGGCTTGCAGACAGGGAAGTGGAAGGGATTGGGTGGCCGCCAGTTCGACGAGATGTACGATCCCTTCCTCTCCTAAACAGACTGAATGAAAATGAAAGTTTGTGCAGGGAATGACTATCGTGGCCATAAGGTAACAGGCTATAAATAAAGCCCATAAGCAAATAATAAAATGTTGGAAATTTTCTTTAAGTAGCTTCTTCTGTAATTTCAAATATGATAGTATTCAGTGTTGATATTCCTGTTTGCTTTCATCACTAGATGCTGTATTTTTTTTCTTTATTATAGGAGAAGATCTATAGGGGTGGGGGAAGACTTTCAGTGTTGAAGAACTACCATGAAGTTCCTGAGGATGTTATCCCTGCAGTACTATAACAGGCCTTTATACTTGGGATTCTCCTCATCCCTACCTTGTCGTGGGTTGCCATCTGAAGGATTACTGAGGACTGCCTTGAAGAAAGCTGATGGAAGATTCCTGCCTCTGAGAGTATTATCACAATGGAGACAGCGGAATTGTCCATTGCACTCTTTGACCTTAAATGGGAATTTTAGTTCTCGGAACACCGATTTAACGTGGGGCAGGACTCTGTCCAATGACATCCAGTCCAGTGACAGCCCAGATGCTGCACCTGAAGAAGAAGGCTTTGGAACCTTGTCTGGTTCATATTCTTCCAGAAGGGTATTTCGCAAAACATCCCCAGAATTCTGGAATTTGGAATACGAGAAAGAAGAGGATGACAGAAAGGATCAGGATGGGATAGAAATGAAGCCCAAATCAGGCAGAAGGAACACTCCATACTGGTACTTCCTTAAGTGTAAGAAACTAATCAAACAGGACAAGGTAGAGTGATTATTTAAAGACAACAGTCCTGCCTGTAGTGACTTTTGAAATCCTGTATTTGCCTGCATTAGGTCCCGTGCCTGTTTTGGCAGTACTTCACATGGTTAGTAAGATAGCGGCCATAGCCTAACAAATGTGCATTTTGACGCGTACTAGAAAAATATTTATGTGCATCCTCTAGGAACACACTTCAATGTTGTAAGTTACTAGGTTCTCTGTGGGTGTCTTTTTTATTGTATTATAGATGGTGGGAGCATCATGTGATGCTTCCGACCAATCACTGCACTTTCTTCTGCTGTGTATGAAGTACTCTTATTTCCGTAACAGTGTCTCACGTGCTGAGCTGCTGTAATGGGCTTCACGCTGACCACTCGTGCCGCCAACATTGGTAAGGGTAAGGAGGCAGTATAGTGCAGTGGTTTAAGGCTCTGAGCTGCAAACCTAGAAACCTGGGTTTGAATCCCACAGCCCCCATTTGCATACTGTGTGACCCTGAGCAAGTCATTTAACTTCCTTGTGCTCCCAGGTCACACCTGTAAACAAGTTTTCAGCTTAGTGTGTCTCTCCTGGTTAAAAAAAAAAAAAAAAGTGCCAGCTCGTTGGCGCAGCGGTTGGATTTCCGCTTGCAACGCCAGCGACCCGGGTTCGGGAATGAGCTCAGGTCGCTGGAGGGCCGGCCGGGGGGAGACAGCTTGAGCATCCCACGACTGCTCGCTGTCTTCAGGGAGGGAAGGGATTGCGACCCGGTGTTGAAGCGACCACTGTTGGAGACAGGTGGTAGAGCACGTCGGGATCATTAGGGGTGGAACGTGACAGACGTCGGCTCTGGCCTTGACGTCCGGACGTCACGCACCTTAAGGAAGCCAGGAAAATCACTCGCTGGCCTCCGTATGATGGCTCTCTGTTCCCTGAGGGCCTCCAGCGCCTTCCCAGTGCCTCCTGTTCTCAGCAGCATCCCGGGCCCTAGAAAGTATGTGCTGGGGTTATGTCCCCCCGGTGCCTTCCTCCTGGAGGGAGGGACCCACCCGTGAAGGGATACACTGGGATATCCTGGGGCTCTGCCAGCATCTGAGGATCAGAGGAGGGCTGGGTAAGGACAGAAGGGGTTGGGGGGAACTTGGTAGAGCCGGAAGGAGTGGAGGACCGGCCAGCACGGGGCGGAAAAATAGATTACACAAAAAAAAAAAGTTATGTGATCTATGACAAGTTTATGGGATGGGTTGACGTGCCTCTTATGGATCTGAGAACGTCGCCCCTTGCATCCTTAGGGCGACAGAACTGCTCACCTTCTGTTTGCAGTCCTTTCATCCTAAGAACATGTGAGGCGATACTCTTACATCCATAAGATGCCCTCCAACTGGACCCATAAACTTATAAAAGAGACTCCAAGCAGGAGGTGTGGGTGAGAGGAATGTAAAGTGACAGCAGTTCTGGCTGCCCAGACCCCACAATAGGAGTCTTTTACACCATCAGAAACACCCCGGAGAGACCTATTAACTCATGATAAATCACTTGAATTAATTTATAAAACAGTTGGTATTTTTTTTTTTTTATTATTTCAAACGCTAAATGAAGGCACCCTGCCCCTAGCTGTCAAGTGGAACGTTCCACTCCTAACATTCCTGCACGAGAGGTCACTGTACGCAGGATAAAAGGTACCATGGCTGTCCATGCTGATTGGCTAAAATCACGTGATTTATAATTGTTACTAGAGGGCTATACTTTATGTAACTGGGAGCAAATAGTTAATAGGTTGTTATTCACCGTATCTGGAAAACTATTTGACTGACCATTTTTAGAGAAATTCTATTTAAATTGATTTTTGATGAGTACTATGTTCTTTCTTACACATGGCAAAGTTCCATACAAAACAAAAACAGTGCTTCGTAACTCTGTTGGTGCTTCAGAAAGAGCAGATTGTCCCAGGTTTAAAGAACGGTTACTCACCAAAATGATATCACTCTGCTAATTGACGATTGGTGAGTACATTAGTGCTCTTACGTGCCAAAGTTATCTGGAGCACAGCTCACAGTTATGTGTCCTGCGTTTGCCACTGCATAGTTCACCTAGCTGTATAACTGGGCAGAAGCCACCTCCCACCGAGAAAGAGATGTTTAACCCTTAGTGAGGCTGTTCTATGTAAATAAATGTGACCGTTTTTTGTATTTTCCCCGTTTTCATCTGGTTCCCATGGAATTTGATAACCAGCTGCTATAGGTATAACCTGAGCTTGACAGCTGTATGACTTGCAGCAACAGTTTGGTAAGTGGGGCACTTATTTAGTATACTAGTGAACGGATTTCTTTCAGATGTGGTCTTCGAACAGTATGGATGCTGTGCAGCGTATTGTAAAAATGAATCGCTTCTCCTTCTGTATATGTATTGGGGTGTAAACCACTGTGGGGAGGAGCACCAAGGCTGCGTGCTCTGTTTCTACTATGTGAAAGGAGGGAAGGTCAGTATTTCAAAGGGGCCTTCTGTTTAGTTCACAGAAACACAGTTATCCGTTCAGCTGATATTAAGATGCACATGTAAGACCTGTTCAAAACTTGGGGTATATGGTGTCTGCTGAAAAGAGATACCTGATTAATAGTATTGCTTATGACTTATGCCTGGAACTATAAATTATCGCGTATTATACAACAAAGAAACTTTGTTGCGTGAGAGCTGTCTTAAATCTTAGCACATAACAGGGAAAAAAGTTCCAGTCGGACACCACATAAGACAATAAATCGCAGCACTGTCATTCATTTTAGAGAAATGTACCCTGAAATACCGTTTTTTTTTTATATCAGCATTGGCCCTTGACAACTGTCATTAGTAATGTATCTCAGTGTTCTATGGTTGTATTACATGTGGTTAGTTATCTATTGTATTTTTGTATAATTAGTTATTTTTTCTTTCATTTAAGCATTCTGAGCAATCAGGATAGTGTGCTATACAAACATAAATGCTTTGCCTTTGATGGCAAAGATTCACAGCACACTTTTATTTATTGAAAGGGTTTTACCAGGAAATACCTGCAGAGGACGCGGTAGGGGGTACATAGGGAAATACATTCAGCAATTTAACAGCAGAAAGTAGAGAACATGGCATTCTTCAGGAAAACTCAACTATTTCAGAATGTTAATATAATGTTTTTAACCTGCTTACTCAACACTAAGTTGAACCTTTTTTGTTCTCAAATTCTGTTGAATTGAAAATTATGACTGCTTCAAGTCCTCCTTTTTTCATTGTATAATAATACTCTCCAGGGTGTCTCGTATCATAGGCTATCGTCACTTCTCTGGCATGAGTTACTCAGCCTACGGCTTGTGACTCACAAAGCACTTGGGTTGTCAGGATATCCCACGATATGAACACCCTGTTGTGTACTGTTACATAATTGTCAAATGGGTAAGAAGAATCCAGGCATCTCACTGGTTAACGGAAACCACAAGAGTAACCATGCTACAGCATGTGGCCGCCCTACCACTTTCTCCCACATAGCATTATGCAATTTCCAAGTGAGTTTCACTTCCGATAACATTCTGGTGGGAACTTTTTTTTTTCCCTCTTTTTGTTAACATTTGCACGTTTGACAATTGCAGGGTGTGTGGGTGTAGGTGGGTGGGTAGGGGTGTGTGTGGGTAGGGGGGTGTGTGTGTGTGTGTATCTTTTTGTGATAAAGCCACTTCTCTGGTGGTTGACTGTTCTAGCCTGTCGCCTGAGATGTGGTGTTATCCCATGCTGTAATACTGTTGACCAGTTTACAGATGTTATAAGTAATATGCCATGACAGGGTATGTATTATGTAAGGAATAATCCACGGTTGGGGAATATTGCAATAACTAAAAGACCTGGGTGGATTGTAAGGCCCAAGGTGCATTCAAGGGCCTTCACCCACCCAGGAAGTGAGGCTATCACAGCATTGATGGGCACCCAGAGTGAATTATTACATTTATTAAATGGCAAGAAAAAAATCTAGAAATTTCACTGACCATGCACAAAATCTCTCTAAACTCATGGTCAGGTGCAAATCCTACTTATAGCCATTTTATTAGTGTAATAAGCCCCTCCAGGGTGTGCTTCATAGGATTTTAGTGCACTTCCTAGGGGCATAAAGATACTTTGCCTTCAGCCACGTGCCTTACCACACCCCTGGGGTGTGCACTAAAATCCTATAACGCACACCCTGTCATATATTGCTCAAATAATATCTGGTATTTGCAGGTTTGTTATAAGATCTGTGGTACTGGCAAAATAATGTCATTTTAGTCTTGCCTAATTAAGACTGATCATGTGTGTCATACATGCAGTTGAAGTGGGTATATCATGGCGACAAAAATATTAGTGATTTTTTTCTTGTCACATGACCTACAGTGAGAATAACATGATATTCTCACTTTGTCACATGACAAGAAAAATTCTCACCGTATGTTCCTCATAATCAAAGCCTGAAATTTTATTTTCCTTCTCGTGCCTCGCTACACACCTGTGCTTGCATTTAACCCGTGATAACCAGTGTCCTGTCATGTTTTATTGCTAATGTAATTACAGGTGGGCAAAAACACAACAGTGTGTTCCTTCATTTGTAGATCTAGGCACACCTCCAGAGTATATTTTGCTGAGCCAGTGACAACAGCACCCTATAAAGTGTCATTGCACATAGTTTGGTATATAAAATGCAATACAGTGAATATGTATAAGCATGGCAGGTGACGTGGCTCATCCAGAGAGAGGGTATTATTTACAGCAGCCAACGTGGCCCGTTTTATAAGTATGTATTAATAATTTCCTTTCTGCTTTTAGTTAGCAGAAGCCCTGGATCTGTTTGAGACCCAGATGCTGAAGGCAGAGCGCCTGAAGCCAGAGGAGTATAACTACACCATACTGATTGGCGGCTGCGGCAGAGCTGGCTACACCAAAAAAGCCTTCAATCTGTACAATGATGTAAGTATGCTGGACTTGCAGGGACCAAAGAAGATCCGGTTTTGATCTTCCTGTGCACTCACAAGAGTCTTCACCTGTCTGGATTATTTTGTGCTGCGTTTTGAAGAAACACACACTATTCTTCTGTGACTGAAATTAAGCTTTTCGGTTGTTGGACTGCAGGACTAATAACTAAAATCCACTAGCACCCTAGACTTTTGCACCGGCCCAAATGGTGTATTTATTTAAATGTTCCCTTGTCCATTACAAGCCAGCAAGGCTAGTTACAAGAAAGCTTTACTAGCTGAGTTCAGAATCAGCCAGTGTTTGGCTAGTGAGCAGGTGGCAGTTTCAACCCCTGTTACCTAGTCGCCTAGTGTATCAAAGAATTTACCTGAATGCTGTAGAAAGTCTGGCAAACCAGGGTGTTTCACTGTGAATGTAATGTACTGCAACCTTTAAACACTGATTGCTGGGGGGCACACACCTCTCAATCTCCTATCCTCTAGCAGATTGGAATAACAAATACTGCACGTGCTTTCCCCTTACACCAGCGAACAGCAGCTATTTAGTTCTAATCTGAGTTTTAAAAAGGAGTATTTTGTACTTTTCTGGGGAAAGTGCTTGCCCTTTGACAAAACTGCTAACCCAGGATCCGTCCCTGCTTCCACCAATCGCTATGCCTGACTGTGCAGCTTCTGTAGGATTCTTTATGTGTTTTTTATATTATCTGTTTATGCCCCTCCCCACAGCCTTCCCTTCCCTCAGGTCCTCCAAGGCATCAGGACTAGCTACACTCGAACCTCTTCCCTGGAGCCACCTCCACGCTGCCTTGCCCCCAGCAGGGAGAGGGGGAGTGGCCTCCCCTTACCACTCCTGCCCATCTGCCTAAGTGTTCATTAGGTGCCTGCAGGGATCGTCCAAAGTGTATGGGCTACATGCCGGAAGCCATCCCCAGGTTTGGCTGTAGGCCATTTCCTGTCTTGCTTCCATCTCCCTTGGGCGTCGACACAGTAGGGGCTCCGAGGGACGAAGGTACTTCATTACGTGACAGCTGTCCCGGAACTCGGCCAATGTCCTTGCCATCCCCGAACTGCACCTCCACCTGTGGTCACCCAGGTGGCAGTATTGCAGTGGCGATGGCTGCCCTCCCTCCCCAAAGGAGGAGAGCTACCCAGCGGATGCTCTGTCTCCCCCCCCCCCGGCCGCCCCCTGACGACCCAAGTCTGCACTCAAACCTGGGTTGCTGGCGTCGCAAGCAGTAGTGCTACTGCTGCGCCGATGGGCCAGCACCCTCTAGGTTTATTTTTGACCTTTTATCTCTGAATCTGTTACTTCTGCATGTGGGTAGGCACATGTATAAAGTTACCAGCTATTAACTGCATTGGCAACCACTGATAAACCACATGGGCACTCATTCCAATGATGCAGTTGGCAAGCATTGCCATGTGGAACAGACAGACTTTTGGGGCTGAAATGTGGGAGATTCCATGCAATGAGGAGCACTTAAGAAGTAGTTAGAAATATGATCTGCATTGGGGGGTTACCAAAAACATAGGTGATATGGACAAGCTATGCTATTTAGTATGAAATACCGTCTTCAGTACCATACTCTCCATAATCTGTGCATGGGTTTGGCTGTCTGTGATGTTTTTTGGTGTGTGTAAGGGGAAGGGGAGTTACTGTAATCTAAAGGCCAGGTTTCCCCCCATTTGTTCCCTACTCAATTAAAACAAACATTTTTTTGGTCTATTTTCCCATTAGCAAGTTATACTGTACTGCCACTAGAGGGACACAATCTTTATCTAAAGTGATCCCTGCCTGTTGTTCATATAGACACCTTCCTAAACCGCAGCTACTTCCTCCATCTGTCCAGCCCCCCGCGCTCCCTGCTTACAAATTCCTCCTGTTCCTAAATCAGTTGTTCACCAATTTCTCTGCCTTCACGAACAATGCATCCCCTACTCTCCTCTTGTCCCCCTTTTTCTGCTCATATCCCTTTCTTTACCACCTCCACTTGCTCACTACTCATCTATTTCTAATAACTCTTCCCAACCCCATCAGTTACTATCTCCAGTCCCCCACCCCCATCCATGCTATTACTCCCTCCCCTCCATTTGAAATATGGTCTCACTTTGCCTCTATTCCTCATGCGGCTTTGATAATGGTGTGTACTTTCACTGCGGTTCTCCACCTTCTTCCTCACTCATCCATTCCCTTCTCACATCTCCCAAACTCCTCGCCAGCCTCTTCAAACTCCCCTAAGCTCCACTTTCTCATACTCGCTTTCCTCTTGCTCTCCACTGGGGATATCCACCCTAATCCAGGCCCTATTGCCCCTAGCTCCTCAGGTGCTTCCTTCTCTACTACCTCCCCCCGCTCTCTTCTCTCAGCCCTCCCAAAGGGCTTAAAGATCCTACATCTAAACACCCGCAGCTTGTCGAAAAAAAATAGACCAGATTCAAACCGTGATGTGCACTCTAAAACCAGACATTCTAATCATCTCAGAAACCAGGCTAAAGAGCACTGTTTCTGACCACTCGGCCTCCATTCCTGGCTACTCACTGCTAAGGCAAGACCGTGCTGGTAGGGGTGGTGGTGGGGCCATTTATGTCCTAGCCTCCATCCAGAATTCCATCATCTACTCATCCTTCAATCCTGAGACCCACGATGCCCTAGCTATCCATGTGACCCTCCCCTGCACTCTCCCAATCTTCGTACCTGGCATTTACTGGCACCCAAAAGTCCATCCTTCGGTTGTGCTAGACCTCCTAACCGCCATCACTTCCCTTGCTCGCTCTGGGAAATTATTCATCCTAAGTGACTTCAGTATAAATTGGTTGTTACCTAAAACTACGAAAACTAAAAAACCTAATCAGAGCCCTAAACCTCTCCCAACTGATTTCCAAACCCATCTGCCCAAACCACAAGACACAACAACACTCCCTGCTTGACTGGGCCCTTACCTCCCACCCCCACCATGTCATCACCTCTGGCACCCTCCCTGATACACTCAGTGACCATAACCCAATGTTCATAGTTAGGAAAGTCCACAGAACTAAATCACCACACAAAACCATACAACTACGCTCTTTCAAGTCTCTTGACCTTGAACCTCTCCTGAGTAACCTTGCCAATTCCGACTGATGCCCCCAACCTACTTCCCCTCAGTTGATAAGGCCCTTGCCTACTTCAAATAAATCTTTCTTGTAAACTGGAATGCCTTTGCCCCACTCAGACAAACCAGAGTCCGAGGTAACCACTTACCTTGGATAACCCCTGAATTTCTGGCCTGCCTCAGGGCTAGAGATCGAGCCTGGAAGCATCATAAAGCTGCCCAGCATCCTAGTGACCTTGCAAACAACCGCATTCTCCAAAACGCTTGCACCGGGGCTACAAGGTTAGCCAAGTCCGAGTATTTCAAATCTGCCTTCATCACCAACATAAATTCCCCTTCAAAGTTCTGGAAGGTGGTCCACGCCCTGTTTACCCCCTCATCTCGCCCCACCCCGTACTTAAAGTAAATAGCTCGCTAGTGTCTGACCCACCAGCCGTAGCTGCGGAATTTAACTCCTACTATACCTGCTGCGCCACTGAGCTACTGAAATCCCTCCCCTCCTACCCATCACCCTCCCCACCCTCTACTGGTGTGCCCCCTACACCACCCTCCCACCTCTCCTTGTCTTTTGATACTGTAACCCCAAATGATGCCCTAAGTGCCCTCCTCACCATCAGCCCCTCTAAAGGTGCCTCCCCTGATGGCCTCAACCCAAAACTCCTCTCCCTCTCCGCTCCGGCCATTGCCTGCCCTCCTCTCAATAATCCTAACTCTCTTATTCTCAACGGCCTTAGTCCCCTCTTCATGGAAACATGCAGTGGTCCTCCGTTTACCCAAATGGGGTGAGCCCTCATCCCCTGGCAACTACCACCCCATTTGTCTCCTCCCCACCCTTGTCAAGCTTCAAGAACACATTGTCCTCTCCCAACTCACCTCTTTTCTATCCAGCCTCTCCTTTTTCACCCCTTTTCAGTCTGTTTCAGGAAAAACCACTCAAACATCACCTCATTCTCTTACAGCTCACAGACTCCATCCTAACTGGGATGGACAATGGCCAAATTACCTCTGCCATTTTTGTCGACCTGGCCAAGGCCTTCGACATCGTCTCTCACTCCCTTCTCCTCAACTCACTCCTGGCAGCTGGCCTGTCTCACTCCGCCACAAACTGATTCAAGGCCTACCTTATTGGCAGAACCCAATCAGTTAAGATCTTGGAGTTCGGACGCCACTTTCCCTCCTCTCCCGATTAGCACTGGGGTCCCCCAGGGCTCCATATTTGGGCCCCTCCTGTTCTCCACCTTCTTAATTGACCTCCCCCTCTGTTCGCTCCCCCTCCTCCGCTATACATGTGTATGCTGATGATACAGTCCTGTATGCATCTGGTTCCTGTCCTGCTGAGGTTACAACCAGCTTACAGCAAGACTTCGACAAGGTCCGGCTCTGGTTTGCTAACCATCAACTTTTCCTCAACACCAAGAAGACTGTCTCCATGACCTTTGGCACTAGGCAGAGACTCTGTAGGCTTCCCTTCCTCCCCACTTTCCACACCCTTGATGGGACTTTACTTGAGGACACATCCTTCTTCAGGTACTTGGGTGTTTGGTTGGATCAACACCTAAACTTCTGTGGACATATTGACGCCATCCAGAAAAAACTGCGCCCCAAGCGTACTGACCTGTTCAGGAACCGTAGTTGCATCCCTCCTACGGCTAGGCGTGAACTTGTTCAGAAGATGATACTGCCCATTTTTGACTACTGTGACGTAGTCTATGGTGCTGCCCCTAAGTCCTCCCTGGCCAGACTGGACACCTTCTTCAATTCCTTCTGCCACTTTGCCCTGGATTCCCCCGCTGCACCCACCACTGCGATCTTTATCGTGCCCTATCCTTCCTCCTCTCTTACAAATAGGTGACTCTCCCACTGTGCTAATTCACCTCCAAGCACCGTTCGGTGAGCTCCATTCCTACCTCACCTCTCCTTTATAACAAACCCCCCATCCTCCACATTCCCTTAGATCAACCAGCTCACGCACCTTGGTAGTCCCCAGATCCACCCTAATCGGCCAATCCGGTTACTCTCACAGCCTCCCAAAAATTTGGAATTGGAATTCCCTCCCCCCTCAAATCCGGCACTCATCCTCTATCAGCTCCGCCCTCAATAATTACCTTGCACCTAGCTGCTCCTGCCATGTCCCTCCCTAAATCCCTCCTCTGAGCCCTGGATAACCCCTACCCCTCTACAGTCACCGTCATTTTACCCTGTGTTCCCACACGCCCCAAATTTCTAGCTCTCCTCCCTTCCCCAAATTGCTTTCCCTTACTGGCCTCCCTTGATCTCTCACAGAATGTAAGGGGACACCGAATGCCCCCCATGGGACCATGCATCCTGATGGACTATTGATTAGGCCCCATCCCCTCCAAAGGTGCAAATTCCCTCCCCCTCAAGGGTTCAGTTCTCACTCTCTCCCTCTCCTGTCACTCTTTTAATCCCTATCTAGTGACCTTTCCCCAACCCCCAGACAGGGTACCTCGCATCCTGAAGGGTCCTCTCTTGGGTTGGGTCCTGTCCCCCCAGCATTTAAGTCACACCTCCTCCCTCTTTAATCCCTACAGCCTTGTCCCTCTTTTCGTCTAACCCCATAGCCCCCTTGCAGCGTTCCACACATCCGAAAGGGGTCTCTCTGGGACACTGCATATCCCCTTCTCTCTGGTCCCCCAGTCCCCTTGCAGGGTTCCTCACATCCAGAAAGGGTCTCCAGGGACACGACTCTTTCCCCCCCCCCACCTCACTATTTCCTCTCCTTTCTCCTCTTCTCTTTCACGTAAACACTTGTTTTCTTTTTATCCCGCCACTTATTATTGTCTACTTTTCTACCTATTATGTGCAACACTGTTGTAACACTGCTTGTAACTCGTGCCTTACAATTGTATGTTAATGTTGATCTTGTAACTTGAATGTTTAATGTTTCACTCCTATTGTACCCCTTCCCCCCAGGTCGCACCAGGAGACAAGCGACTTGACGCTCAGTGTGCCTTCCTAGTGAAACATTTCAATAAATAAATAAACAAAAAAAGGGTTTGTGCTCACAGACAGCTAGTTGGCACAGGTGAAAAAAAAATCCTTTATTTGGAGAACAAAACAGGAATAACCCTGTGTGGTAAACTGAGGCAGCCTTCCCTATATTTCGCCCAACAGTCTGGCTTATCCCCACCTAAGTGTCAGGGAAATCGTGGAAGTCTTCTTCTGTTTGCTGCCAGGGGTTCTTCCTGCTATATTACTGCTTTCTTCGCTGGACTATTTGACCCACTAATATTAAATGCGCGTTAATATTAAAAACCTCATTGCTGTAAAGTCAAGTCATTACCACTTAGTGTAAATAAAAGACCACAGATAGGTTCCTCTTGGTCAAAGTGCCAATATTTGGGGGCGCTATTTTCTGTACTACAGTATCTGAGTAGGTTGAAATTTTTTTTTTTTTTTTTTAACTGCGTCCACTGACTGCCTGTGTGCACAACACTTGTTTGTTTGTTTTGCTCATGGATTCTGCCAGTTTCTATCTTGCCTTGCCACACCTCTGGACTTGAGTGCACTGCTCTTTGTGCTGCAGCACACGTGTTCACCTGGGCTGGAAGAGCAGCTGCCTTTACAACTGATAGATATCAGTGCTGCTCCACGGTGAGCCACATGTAGGGCAGGTGAACGCCAGGCTGCCCACACCTTCCTCGATGGTTGCTTAGCATCTCACCTTCAAGCCCTGGCTGTGGCTGAAAAGAGGACAACAGTCTCTGTCCACCTTACTTAGCAACAGCAAATAAAAATAAATTGTGCAACCAGCGTCAGTGCAGGACACCAGAGCCTCCCAGCTGCTGACGCTGAACCATTAGACTTCATGTTTTTTAATGTAAAATAAGTTGGGATGATTCTGTGCTGTGATTGGTGGAATCTAATTACATGACCATGCATTATTGCCATACAACAGCACAAGTCAGAAATGCTTTACTATCTGAACCTTATTACAGAGATCTAAAATTAAAAATCGGGGAAGCCATTTTATAATCTCAATGAGACACTCCTGGGTGTACATAATTGTGGGATAAAGGCACTTCTCGGGTGCATAGTGCACTCTGCCACACCTCTTGTCTCATTTCCCAAGGCGTGCCATTGTCTCACAATAACGCACACTCTGTTATGCCTTATTGCCTAATTCTTATCCAGGTGAAATCAGTGAGCAGAAAGCTCGTTTACAGTGATGTCCTGGTCGACAACGCAGCAAATGTTGCAGATCATTCATCAAATGTACATTAAATAAGATAAAACTACTGAAATTCTCAATTTAAACCATTTTGGTCTTCTGACCTGTTACTTTGAGATTTTTTTTAACACCCTGGGTTTAATCTAGAGAACAATTGGGCACAGAATCAATCTTTGAGGAGGGATGAAATATTGATCTCTTTATTTTTGTACCCTTCTCCCCTAAACTGGAGACAGATGAAGAAGCGAGGTCTAGAACCAACAGATGCCACCTACACTGCCTTGTTCAATGCATGTGCAGAGTCGCCGTGGAAGGACTCTGGCCTGCAGCAGGCCAACAGACTGCATCAGGAGCTGCAAAATAAAAACCTCCAGCTGAACCTGGTTACGTACCACGCCTTGCTGAAAACCTACGCCCTCACCTCTGATCTGAGGGCCTGCTTTGAGATTTTTAAGGTAAGGCTTATTTTTTTATCCTGTATTTTTTTTTTTTTTTGCATAAGCTAGGGACAAGAGAGTGTAAAGTTAATAGGGATTTCTAAGTCCTTGCTTTGTACTTTGTGGGCAAGTGCACGAGTGGGATGAGAACAGAATAGCCTAGTGGTGAGTTTGTAACAGACTGGCGGCAGTGAAGGTGTAGTGTCTTAACCCTGTGCGTTGCAGATGAGATTCCTTCACACCTGTATGCCGAATCCCACCCTTGAATATGGTGACATAGTATATAGTGAAGTGCCCAAGACTTGACTTGCCAACATGAATGGAAACATGCCACTGTACTTTGTACAAGTAACGGGGCTGGCCTTCTCTCAGAGGTTGACTTTCTCAACACCTTGCTACCACAGTAGACGCGAACTGGCCGAACAAATTCCATAACTATCTCCAGTCCCTTCTAACTCATGATGTCAAATCCAGCTACCTCCTCAGATTCTCCCACACCAATGATTCCTTGTTCCTTTCTGTTGCAAATACACAGTACGGGCTGCGTCTCCTAGCATCTACATAATCTCCATTCAGAAGTTCTGTGGCTACACACAATACCGTCAAAACTCTGTGAGTTGCCTTTTTTTTTTTTTCCCACTCCTAAATACACTTGCCGAGTTCACTGTTTTTATTTAGGGGGGGCAGCTGCAGAATAAGGGGTGCTAGCTGCACATTCAAGCAGACTTGCTAGACCTCTGGGCCTTTATCTGCTGGCAAATTCCGTATGTTCATATGTACGTATTTTTGCCATTTATGCCTGTATGACTAAGTCCATCCTGAATGTTTGATTCCTTTGTAATGTATACAGACTTTTTTATTTTTGTACACAACTTTATTTGTTTCAGTGCTGTACATTGAATTGTTTGATCTGTAGCTTTATTGGTACGTGTATGTATTTTGCTTTCTGGCTGATCTGTATGCTTTTTCTAGGTGTGATCAATTTAAATACAAGAATAGCACCCTGGAAAGAGGAAATTCTAAGGCCAGACTTCTTGGCTTTCACCTGGAATTTAAAATCCTAATTCCCATCAGAACTTAGTCTAATCATACAAGTCAGGAGTAAATTGGGGGGCATTTTTGCTGAATTTTGATCTTCAGTGTGTGGAGCTGTGGAACTAATGGACTGGAATCTAACCTCCCAGATGCAGTGTAGGCTGCTCAGTGGTGCTTGAAAAGACTGCAAGTATTTATTTGGTCATTTCTATCATGTGACTTGTTCTTGAAATGCTGAACTGATTATCAGAATACGATTAGGTGAGTGGCAGCGTATATACAGTAGCTTCTTGGCATCACCTGAAACCTGCTGAAGCACTACAGAGCTGAAGAATGTTTTTAATAACGTTGCATTGTGATGATGGAAGGAAGGGATTTAGGTCCATCTTGTCTGCCCCCTCCTGTTACATGGCAGTGACTACCCAGTTTGAGTATAGGCATACACCCAACCTTAACAGCTGGGAAACTAGCCAAACTCGTGCAGTGTAACCCTTTTTTGTAACTCTAATGTGTAAATAAAAACTAATGCTAATTGTTTTTCTCCAATAGGAAATAGTCCAAAGGGGCCATGCTGTCACACAAGAGACATTTAACTTCCTTCTGATTGGCTGCATAAAAGAGCAGAAAAATGGGTTCCGTTATGCATTGCAGGTACTGTGGACACTCCACGCAGGGTATCTAAAGCAGAATGGCTGTCTGTCTTGGGAACCAGGCTTTTCAGGAGGTGGCCAGAGATGAGGGTTGAAAAGGACGATTATGCCAAGCCGAATCTGCATTCTGCCTTCCCCTTCAAGGATAGGCTGTTATTAGCTGCCCTCTGTCTGGCCTCTTAAGAGGGACCCTGTCAACCCTTCTCTAGACAGTTTCATCCATTTGTGTTGGGGAAAAAATCTCAGAGGACTAGTTTAAAAAATATTTTTAGAAATAATATGGGGCGCCATATTGATGTGTTTACCACAAAACACTGGTGGCTCATTTCGCTTGTACTGATCATTTTCCTGACATATAAGCCATGTTAGAAACATATAGAATCGCTATCACACTAAATCTATAAAAAAAAATACAGTTCTATTAGAAATCTTAAACTCAAAATTACACATGTTTGTAATATACTATCAATTCCCCACTTTAGTTTAAAATGGCCACGGCCAAAATCAGCTTGGGGGGTAGTATTCCTTTAAGCTACAGGGACACATGGGAGAAAACAGAAATGAGTTAGAAGTCAGGCATGGTCAGCAAATTGTCATACAGCACATTGGCAGTTTGCGTAAACCTTGTATAGCAACGTTAACTGGATAGAGTTCCAACCTTGGAAGTCTCGTGGTGATTACAGAGCAAGGGCCTGTCTTCAGCCAGTTGGAGAGCTCCATTCCCCTATCAGTGAGACACTTTTTTTTGTAGAATGGCTTGTGGTCAGGTGCCCTGGAAATTATCTCCTTCAGTAGAGAATTCTTTGTTGGAGAATTTCATTGATGAACTTCAAACATCAGTATGTTACTGCTGCTACAGAAGCCACTTTAATGGTTGTAAGAATAGGGTTATTTACATTCTTAAGGTATCAGAACATTTCATACCCTAAGAATGTGCATGAGACCCCTCTTACAGTTATAAGAGTGGTCTTCGTGGCAGTATAGCATTTAAACTTACAGGCGCACTGGAAGAACCAGCCTGTCAGTGCAGTGCTATGGCAACCGCTCACAAAGCCAATAGCCCAGGTTCAGGAACAAGCCCAGGTTGTTGGGGCCAGACAGAGGTGGGAGAAGAATCAAGTGCCCAGAGGATGCGCTCCTTCTCCAGGCAGGGAAGGAGTGTCGCCACCACAGCAGTGCCACATGGGCCACCATAGGTGGAGCTGCAGGTAGGCACGTTTGGGGAGGGTAGATGCTGGCTGACTCCACGTGGTAGCACACTTAGGCATACATGCTCAGGTATGGCTTCACAGAGCTGACGTCATGAGGGGGGAGTAGAAAATGTTAATATGACCTCAGCACCCATATATGATGGGCCTCGGAACATCTGGGCCAACTTTCCCACCTGGGAGATGAACCAAAACTCTGTGGAGGGCTGGCACTATCAGGCTAGTTGGGGGCATTGTGTCCAGGGTGGGTTTTCTCCTGAAGGAGTCCAGTGCCTGGGGTGGTACGGAGGGAAGCACAGATTGAAAAATTAAAAGCATATTGGAGCCCTGATAAAGCAAAGAGTCAGATATTTGAAACATTTGTACATGCAATCTGGTGGCTCCTGCGTAATCAGAAACCTTTTTTGGGGGGGGCAGAAAAGGGGGTCGGTGGGGCGTTAGCAGTGTTTAAACTGGAAATGTTTAGGAATGGGAGCTCTGATTTTAGATATTGGGCAGTGGATGTGAGCTGTCATTTCTAGGAACTGAAGCTTTCCTGTAGTATTTGGTGGCTGACTGAGAACCTGGAACTCTAAAACAAAAAGAGGAGAAGCCAAGTTCCTGCTCCATTTAACCCACTGTTCTCAGTCTCCAAGGACACCACCAGAATTTCATTGGTGTCTTAAATCATAGTCCCTGGAAATTCTGGGTCAGGAAAGTCGCCAACAAATTGTACATTTTTTTTTTTTAATTGCGATGAGCAGTCAAGTTACGTATGTATATAAACTCGGGAACACTTCCCAGGTTGCATCTGCAAACAAATCTGTTATTCTCTATATAGCTTACCTGGTAAAACAATTTAAAAAAATGAATAATCACAAATAAAGATAACGTTTGTCATTCAAAACAGATATGGCGATGGATGTTGAAGATGGGGATAAAGCCTGACTCCTACAGCTATAACCTGCTGCTCCGTGCTGCAAGGGACTGTGGGGTAGGAGACCCGGCTGTGGCCTCGCGCTTGTTACTGAGAAATGATGATGAGGGCAGCCCACAGTTACGGCTGAAGAGTAGGAGGCGGGCTCAAAAGGTTAAAGACCAGAAAGAGAAGAAGGGTGACAACAGTAAGATAACTGCTGTGGATGCTGAAGCATTGGAAACACAAATCTTTTTACATGGTTCCAGAGAGCCACAGCGTGACTTGATGAATAAAAATGATACAGAAGTAGAAAGTAAAGAACTGGGTTCTCCAACCAGCCAGTATACTGCTGAGAACAGTTCAGAGGGCTTGCAGTCGGACCTGCCTCCTGGAAACAGAGGCAGTGTATCTTTGGCTGAAACTAGTCAAGACCAGCTGTTAAAAACAGAGTCAAGTCTTCCTAACCTTCTTGACCTCAGACTTGTGAACAGAGACGTTATTTCATTGGGCACTGTGGCCACGCCCTCTGATAGACTTGCTCTGATTGGAAACATGGAAGGTTTCTTGAATAAAATGAGAGAGAACAGCGTGACTCCGAACATTAAGACTTTCACTTTATTGGCCGAAGTAGTTGAATCCCACAGCGACTCGGAATCCGCACTGTTGGCTGAGATGGACAGGCACAAGATCAAAGCAGATGTCTGTTTTTTTAATGCCTTAGTGAGGAAGAAGAGCAAACTGGGAGATCTGGAAGGAGCAAAAGTAAGAGCACTTTTAACCTCAAGACAAAAAAACAAGTCTTATCAATTGTGGGCAATAAAGCACTTTGGGTGTACGGTGATGCTTTAATAACCATGTACGTCAGGTGGGTTGTGATGGGTGTGCGGTGATGCTGTAATACCCACATGCCAGGGGATGGGTTGTGATGGGTGTGCAGTGATGCTGTAATACCCACATGCCGGGGGATGGGTTGTGATGGGTGTTTGGTGATGCTGTAATACCCACATGCCCTGGATGGGTTTCCATGGGGGTGTGCTGTAATAGCCACATACCCTTTGTGGGTTGTGATGGGTTGAAATATAGAAACACAGAATTTGCTGGCAGATAAGGACCGCTTGGCCCATCTAGTCTGACCATTTTTTCCTGCCTACAGTATCACCGCACATCCTACTTCATCTCTAGTCCGTTATCTTTCCTCCTCTTCCTTTTCCCCCAAGATTCCCTTGCGCCTGTCCCATGCATTCTTGAACCCCACCACTGTTTTTTCTTCCAACAACTCCACTGGAAGGCTGTTCCAGGAATCCACCATTCTTTCTATGAAGAAGTACTTCCTCGCTTCTTTCCTGATTTTATTTAGTTATTTATTTGTTTAAAAGTTTGGTAATTGGGAAAGGCACACTGAGCTGAGGCTCGTTTCCAGGTGCGACCTGAGGGAAAGGGGAGAATCCAGGCAGAGAGTTTCCTCAATGAAGAACAATGACAGCAGTTACAAATACAGTACAGCGGATAACAAAATAGTGGCAAGGCATAAAATAACTGGGTTTGCATGGCAATTTGCGAATCAAAAACCGGCAATTGGAATCAATTTTGGTTTTGATTCGAGGTAGGTGCTAATCGAATTTTTCAGGACTGCAGGGCTTGGAATGTGCAGATTATGCTATTTTTCACTAGTTTTAGCCATCTCACTCACATTCTGCCCCCCCACAACTGTTAATCAGCTTCGACCAGTTGCTAATCATTTTTCATTCTGATTAGCAAAGGCCGCTAATCAAGTCTGCAACACTAATTTATGCCTTGAGAGGAAAAATACTTGGAAGTATAAAACAAAATGACTGTACACAGGTTTCTTAAAATTTTACAAGGGTAGGGGTGGGGGATCTAGACAGATTGAGTTAGGAAGAGGTGAGCCCTCCCAAGAGAGAGAGAGAGAGAGAGGGAGGGAGCAGGGGTTGAGAGGGACGTATGAAAAGTAGATTTTAGCAGAGAAAGGAAGAAGTGGGGGTGAGAGGAGCAAGTGTGTGGGGGGAAGGTGAGCTTTTAGTAGACGCCTTAGGGATAGAGATAAGGCTTGGTGAAAAAGAGAGGGGAGGCAGTTCCAGAGGGAGGGGAGCTGGTATGAGAAAGCATCCTGACCAGTGCGAGAGCAGGGGCTGAGGGATAGAGAAGGAGCCGGAGTCTCTAGTGTGAAGGGGGTAAGAGGAGGGAACAGTGGGGGAGAGGAGAGAAGATAGGAAGGGAGGGAGTCCAACCAGTATCTAATAATGATGGCTGAGCAGTGGGAATGGCGATGCAAGGATGGGGGGTGATGAAAAGAGATAAGAAGAGGAGCAGTGATGGATGCAGGGAGGAGAGTTTGAGGCAAAGCAACTGAAGGCCTTGCACAGGGTATCAAGTCTGACAAGGATGGAGGGAGGGTGGCTGCGCTGTAAACCACATCCACATAGTCGAAAATAGGGAGAATCATTTTGACAAGCAGGTCCTTATCGACTTCAGTGGGGAGACCGTTCTTGTTTCAGTGAAGGATGCCCAACGTGGGGCAAAGCTTAGAATGTATTGCATTGATGTGGGCTGAGAAGTTCAGGTTGCCATCAAGCCACACACCAAAGGTATTTATAAGTGTGGACAACCTCCAGTTGGGTACCATCAAGGATGGAGAAGACCGGAGAAGGTGAGAGCCTTGCTAGCTTTTGGCTAGTGCTAAGGGTCATGAACACAGTCTTCTTTGTGTTTACTTTGAGGTGGTTGGCATAGAACCAGCGTAACGCACTGTGGAAATCTCACTGGAGTGAGGATACGACAGCAGATGTGGAGGGACCAGATGCGTAGATGGCTGTGTTGTCAGCATATACGTAAATATGTGAGGAGACCAATGGATGGGAGGTCGTCAAGAAGAATGGAAAATAGTATGGGGTCAAGGATGGAGCCCTGGGAGACTCCTGCCAGAGGTGGGGGGGATGGTTCACCTCCCACCTGAACAGACTGCCGGCAGTTAGTAAGATATGAGTGAAACCACTTAAGTGCAGGAGTTGAGCGACCGGCTGAAGTCAGTTTGTTCAGGAGGAGAGGATGGGATACCGAATCAAATATCTTAGCAAGATCAATAAAAATGGCTGCTGTGATGTGATCCTGGTCCATCCCTGTGAGGACAGAGTCAGTAATGCAAAGAAGGGAGGCGATTGTGGGGCGGTGTTCTTTTTTTTTTTTTTTTTTCCTGAAACCAGACCGTAATGGGGAGATGAAAGAGGAAGAGTCTAGGAAGTCGACTTAGTCTGGAGTGAGCTAGTAAATATTGTAGTTTAGCAAGGGAAGGAGAGAGAGAGAGATGGGTCTGTAGTTATCTGGAGAAGATGGATCACCCCCTTTGTGGAGGGAGAGTACCTTGGCAGATTTCCAGGAAAGAGGGACAGCACAGAGGGAAAAGGAAATGTTCAAGAGGTGGGTGAGCAGGTGAAGGATAGTAGGGGCAGATATATGGAGGGGTTCGGGGTCCAGGTAATCAGGGCTGCATTCTGGTAACAAAAACCTGCAGAAGAGGTGGATGGGGGGGGGGGCCTTTGAGGACTGGTAGGGAACCCCACAAGTTGTGAAAATTTTGTTAAAAAGGGAAGCGATGGCCCGGTGATGCTGAGGGTTGAGGCGCTGGACGCCACACCTCACACCATGCCAGCGACCCGGGTTTGGGAACTGACTCGAGCCACCGGGGGTCTGAGGAAGGGAGGAGGAGGATCGAGCATCCCAGTGGATGCTCTCCTCCTCCTCCTAGGGGTGGGATCCTGGTGTGCTCTTGGGCACTCGACGCTCCTGTGCCTGTGGAAGCACGGGCATCAGGGCACCAGGCGGCTCATGGAGTCGGGAGGACGCTAGGGCACTTGACAACGGGCGCATTAGCACGCTGCTTGTCTGGATGTCAGTCCCATGCGCCATGTCCTTAGGGGAGGAGGGGTTACGGGAAGGATAGGGAAGAAAAACGGAAATACCCCCTCTCAGTCCTAGATGAGGATCGATCCACGCCTCTGATCACCCTCCCACGGGCAGACTCCGCTGTGTGTAGGCACTCCTAGGAGAGGAGTCAGGAAGGGGAGAACTGGAGATAGCCTGACACTCTAGGGGCAGACTCCGTGGAGGGTGCTCTCGGGGGATTGATCAGAGGTCTGAAGGAGTGGAACGAGAGGGTAGTTAAAGCGTTGAAAAAAAAAAAAAAGGAAGCAACAGCAAAGTGGTCGGAGACCAGGGAGCCATCTGCTTTGGGGGGTGGGGGGAGGTTGTGGTGGCGGGTCGAAAAGGGAGTGGATAACTTTCTGGAAATTGGAGAATTTCGGTTAGACTGTAGGTTGGATTTGAAGTAGTGAGCATTGACTGCGCAAATTGCCTTGGTGCAGGAGTTTCTAAGAGACCTGTAATGGTGGTAGTCAGAATCCAAGTGGGAGGCCCTGAAGCTTACCCATGCAAGATCCCTAGATTTGCACAGCCTGGTGAGGTCAAGTGTAAGCCCAGGGGTGGTGAGAGCATTTCATTCTGGGTCTTTTAAGGGGGGCATGGGTGTTCCAGGAGCAAGTGAGGATGGTGGTGAAGTGCGAGAGGGCTGTTGATATTTGGGCAGAGTATATAGGAGACCTTGCAGCAGAGCCCAGGTCACTTAAGAGAGCATCTGTGTCAAGTGACCTGACAGGCCTGTGCCAGATTTATTTTGGGGTGGATTGAGGGGGCAGGCTTTCCTAATACAGTAGGTGAGGCAGTGATCACTGAACCCATTAGGGAGCACACCTGCAGCTGAGATGCGATGGGAATGGGATCACAGTACCCAGTCCAAGAAGGAGTGGTTTGAGGAGTGGGGGTTGAGCCTGGTGGGTTTGGAGTTTAGCTGTGAGATTGTTATTCAGTAGAGTGTAGTATAGACTTACAGGCAGTGGAGAGCCAGTTTAGATTGAAGTCTCCGGGTAGGATAAGTTCACCAGAGGCGGAGGAGGGGGGGGGCGGGATCTAGGGAGGTGTAACTCATGCCAACAAAGATAAAGAGGGTGGAAGAGAGGAAATTTTGAGCAGCAGGAGCTCATGGAGGTGGGGAGGGCCTCTTTGAGGGAGCTAGACCAGGAAATATTATGTCGGATGTTTATGGCAGTGTCTCCGCCATGCTCACCTCTGTCCTGGCGAAAAAGGTGGAAGTCAGGGAGGGTGAGGTGCCAGTCTTGGACTCTCCTAAGATTAGTACTTGATGCAGAGCTGAAGCAACCACGTCCTGTCCTAAGCGTGGCTCACTAGCGCCCCTTGGGAGCAGTTGTTTGGCCGCACACCGCACCGCAGAGAAGACAGCAGACCAGCAAATGGAGTAACATGCTGCAGGTATGGCACACTTGTAGAACAATTGCTTGTTTCCAGGGGTGACGTGAGTGTGCGGGGGGGGGGGGAGGTCAGTGACTTTGTCAGAGTCACACAGAATGCAAGTGGAGGTTGTGGGAGGAATCAAACCTAGGTCTGCTGGAATAAGCGGGTTGTCTTAATTCTTTGGTACACAGGTATAGCCCACACATACGAGTGCCAGTTTTCAGCGGAGGTTAAGCGACTTGCTCAGAGCCGCACAGTATGCAAGTGGAGGTTGTGGGAATCAAACCCAGGTCTACTGGATATACCAAGCTTATTCACAGCTTATTACTGTAACCCTAGGTTGTACTGCCAATTAGGCTTGTGTCTGTGTATTAAAACAGATCACACAAAGACAGAACTCATTTTAATGAGAATTTTTGTTCAGAATAAAATATATTTTTTTAAATTGTATGTATACACATTTTTAGTATTTTTAATTTTGCTAATCAAATTGAGGCAAGTGCTATGCATCTTCACAACTGATTAGCAGAAAGTGCTAATCAGTTTTCGCAGCTTATTTCAAACCCTGCATACAACTGGCAACGTTACTGTAACGTTACTTGTCGTCATGCTACCGGTACCCACAAGACAGCACAACTGATGGCAGCCACTGATTACATCTGAATAATCCCATTCTTAGATTCTTTATTAGACCAGATAGACTCCTATTGGGATACTGACACCCAGTTCCACTTGGCAGTTGAGCCAGCCTCTGCAATTTTTTTTGAAACCTCCCCACGTGGTGGAGCCAGGCACCAGTAGACAGTGAAGGCCAATGCCAGGAACAGTCTGTTCATGTGGGTGGGGGTCCTGGAGCCAGACCGTGTGACATGGCAACCCAGGAACGGCTATATCATTGGTGACAGCCTGGACTGTCTTTTTTTCTTTGTTATATTACCCTCCTGCTACCCAATGTCTGTCATCTTATTGGGGGGTTAGTAGATGCTGCTACCCCCAAGCCCCACCATGGAAGGTGCCCTGGCAACATGAGGAAGGAAAAAAACATCACACAGTGCTGGAAATTAGGACTTGATGCAGTCTCAGGTCACCAGTACCACAGGACTGAGCTATCGTCAGAGTTTATATATAAAAAAAAAAAAAAAATACATTATTATTAGGTCCCATACCCAGTGTCTGAGTCCATCGCACATTAAACCAGGCCTCCCAGCTGGCAGTGCAACTGGGATGGCCAGATCTTGTATATTCTAAACTACAGGACAAGTTTAAGCCATGCAAACATAACATTTTATGTAAATGTTATGAAATTGTATTTAGTTTTACCTTAATGTCAAGATGCTTTAAACTTGTTTCTTACCTGTGTGGAAATTTCAGGACAAGTATATCATTCCAGATATGGTTTCGGACAAGGTGGCAAAGAGAAATGTTCTACCCCTGCTCAGTTCTTCTGTTTGTACTTTTCTATTAGGTGCAGTTACCAGTTATCGTGGAGAGAGGTTTGACACCCAACATGCAGACCTTTTGTAACTTGGCAGTTTCCTGCAGGAGACAAAAAGATGGACTTCAGCTACTCGCTGACATAAAGGTAGAAACGTAGTGAAATTATTTATGGAAACGTTTTAATTTTTTTTTGTGGTGAGATTTATTTTTCCTGAAAGGTATGGAGTAGACATATTGAAGCCTGAAGTCTTGTATTTATCCACAAGATCCCATCACTTTGCATTAGACTTATTCCAGAGGGACCGCCTCTGCTGGTGTTATGGTAGTTCCAATTCTGTCTACATTTATTCCTGAGTTTCCCATTGGGGAATGTCGGTAAGCCCGCAAATTGGTGCCAGATGTGATGGTTCGTTTGCAAAGGCCACTAAAAGCCATCAGATGATTGCACCTGTTGGTGACTACCTGACTCTGGCTGAATTCAGAACAGCGACCTAGAGGTAAAAGGCTTTGTAGCCCATTGCCAGTGGACCTCCTTTGACATACTGTAGAGTAGCTGCTCAATAATCATATTATTTAATGCCTGACCATATTTTATAAGGTGTGCCATTGTTGCCTGTGTTTTGCTAATGGAACATAGTTCCTGTTTTGGCCCTTCCTAATTACTTTACTGCTGCCGAATTCTCCATGTTTTTAATTCACACTGGAACACACTGCCAGTCCATTTTGCCATTTGTTTTCCCATTTCCGGAACCTTTGTTTCAGTGTGTTTTCTTAACAAGAACAACTTCTGTTGGGTAACTAATGAAAAATTCCAATCATGGCAGGCCTGATGATGCTTTAGCAGCACCAGCGACCTCATCCACGCCCTTAGCTCAGGTTATCAGAAGGTCAGCAGGAAGTAGAGTGAACATCCTAGAGGACGCTCTTCGCCTCCGCTAGGACTGTAGTGTTGGATGAAGACACTCTCTCCGTCTAGGGCTGTAGTGTTGATGAAGACGCTCCCCCTCTAGGGCTGTAGGATTGCATGAAGACGCTCTCTCCCTCTAGAGCTGTAGTGTTGGATGAAGACGCTCTCCCCCTCTAGGGCTGTAGTGTTGATGAAGACGCTCTCCCCCCTCTAGGGCTATAGTATTGCATGAAAACGCTCCTCCTCTAGGGATGTAGTGTTGCATGAAAACACTCTCCTCCTCTAGGGATGTAGTGTTGCATGAAGATGCTGTCCCCCTCTAGGGCTGTAGTGTTTCATGAAGACGCTGTCCCCCTCTAGGGATGTAGTGTTGCATGAAGACGCTCTTCCCCTCTAGGGATGTAGTGTTGCATGAAGACGCTGTTCCCCTCTAGGGATGTAGTGTTGCATGAAGATGCTCTCCACCTCTAGGGATGTAGTATTGCATGAAGATGCTCTTCCCTCTAGGGATGTAGTGTTGCATGAAGACGCTCTCTCCCTCTAGGGATGTAGTGTTGCATGAAGACGCTCTCCACCTCTAGAGATGTAGTGTTGCATGAAGATGCTCTCCCCCTCTAGGGATGTAGTGTTGCATGAAGATGCTCTCTCCCTCTAGGGATGTAGTGTTGCATGAAGACGCTCTCCCCCTCTAGGGATGTAGTGTTGCATAAAGATGCTCTCCCCCTCTAGGGATGTAGTGTTGCATGAAAATGCTCTCCCCCTCTAGGGATCCAGTGTTGCAAGAAGACACTCTCCGAGATGCTCTCCCCCTCTAGGGATGTAGTGTTGCATGAAGATGCTCTCCCCCTCTAGGGATGTAGTGTTGCATGAAGATGCTCTCCCCCTCTAGGGATGTAGTGTTGCATGAAAATGCTCTCCCCCTCTAGGGATGCAGTGTTGCATGAAGACGCTCTCCGAGATGCTCTTCCCCCTCTAGGGATGTAGTGTTGCATGAAGACGCTCTCCCCCTCTAGGGCTGTAGTGTTGCATGAATAAATACAAGGAAGATCAAGGGCCTGCCCAGTCTTTCTTTATTTTAGAATTTTTGGCCAGGAGAGGCACACTGTAACAAAGCTAATTACGAGATGCGTCTTTTGTGTTCAAGGAGGATAAGTGACTTGGGTCATGCAGTGTACTTACTCTGCTTTAACTTCAGGGAGACATTTTACTTGGTGCTTCAAAGAAGACTGACGAAAAAGTTAGAGGATCTGGGTGCAGTGACTGACGTAGATGGGTGAGAAGTTGGTTGGAAGGGAAGCAGCAGAGGGAAGTGGTAAATGGAGTCAAATCCAGGGAGAAGGAGTTAACCAGCAGGGTGCCACAGAGATCAGTTCTGGGTCCAGTCCTTTTCACTGTGATCTTCAGTGACATAACAGAAGGAATTCAGGGCAAGATGTACCTCTTCATAGATGCCACTAAGCTCTGTGGTATAGGACAGACAGCAAGGATGGGGTAAGTGATTTGTGGAGGGACTTGCGAAGGTTGCAGAGGTACTCCAAGGTTTGGCAGTTGAAATTCAATGCCAACAGGAGCAGGGTGATGGACATAGGAAAGAAGAACCCCAGGACGGAGTGTTGGATGGGCAGGGTTATGCTGGGCACTACTTTTGAGGAAAGGGGCCTAGGAGTCCTCATAAGTGACCCCCTAAAACAATCTAGTCAATGAAACCAGGCATACAGTAAGGCTAACAGGATGCTGGGGTGTATTGGGAGGGGTTTTGGCAGCAGGAGGAAAGAGGTGCTACTAACCCCTCTATAGATCACTGGTGAGGCCCCACCTGGAGTACTGTGACCAGTTCTAGAGTCCTCACCTAAGTAAAAACAAAGACAGTCTGGAAACAGTGCAGCATAGGGTAACCAAAATGATTCAGGGCCAGCAGTGCAGATCCTGTGGGAATTGGCTTAGGGCACTGAACGTGTACTCGTTGGAGACGAGACGAGAGAGGGGCAACATGATAGAAACCATCTAGTTCCTGAGAAGAATTAACAAGATGAACTGCGAGGAGCTTTTCAGCAGGAATAGTGAATCTAGAACACGAGGACATGAGCGAAAGGTAGCGGGTGGGAGAGTCAGGAGGGATGTGAGACAGCAGGAACAGTGAATCTAGAACATGAGGGGAAGAATGAAAGGTGGCGAGTGGGAGAGTCAGGAGGGATGTGAGACCACAGACAGTGAATCTAGAACACGGGGTGAGTGAAATGTGGCGGGTGGGAGAGTCAGGAGTTGTGAGATAACAGAAATAGTGAATCTAGAACACAAGGGGGTGAGTGAAAGGTGGCGGGTGGGAGAGTCAGGAGGGATGTGAGACAACACGAATAGTGAATCTAGAACACAAGGGGGGTGAGTGAAAGGTGGCGGGTGGGAGAGTCAGGAGGGATGTGAGACAACATGAATAGTGAATCTAGAACACGGGGTGAGTGAAAGGTGGCAGGTGGGAGAGTCAGGAGGTATGAGATAACAGGAATAGTGAATCTAGAACACAAGGGGGTGAGTGAAAGGTGGCGGGTGGGAGAGTCAGGAGGTATGAGATAAAACAAATAGTGAATCTAGAACACAAGGGGGTGAGTGAAAGGTGGTGGGTGGGAGAGTCAGGAGGGATATGAGACAACAGAAATAGTGATTGTAAAACATGGGATGAGTGAAAGGTGGGGGGTGGGAGAGTCAGGAAGGATGTAAGAAAGTTTTATTTTACAGAGGGAGCGGTTGGGCCATGGAACAGCCAACCAGCTGAAGTGGTGGGCGCCAGGACCATCAGTGATTTCATGTATGGCTGGGGCAGAGTTAAGGGAGTAGTAGTTACTCGGGGGGGGGGGGGTTAGCAGTAAGACAGGAAGCAAGGGGGTGGATAATTTTGACAGAAGGTCTCCGAGGATGATAGGGTGTTACAAGCAGACTGGATGGGATCAGTGATCTTTTTCTGCCTTCATGATCTACAGTAGGCATTTGTGTTTCTGTGACTTGCTCAGAGTCATATGCAAGTGGCACTTGTGGAATTCATGCCCAGATCTGCTGGATCTCTGGTTCATGGCTCCATGCATCTAGGCTATTCTGTCTCCCGATTCTCCTGAACTATGCACAATTCAGATAGGAAACCTCTGATCTTTGTGTTGGGAGCCTTGCTAGAAAAGACAGTCTGTGTAAAAGAGTGCCATCTGGTGGTGACAACTGTGAATAACTGTCAAAGGCAGTGCTGAGTAATTACAGAAGTGCATAGATATATAAAATGTGATGGCAGATTACAGCCCAGTCTGCCCAGTTGTGTTTTCTACGCCCCAGCCATCTTTTTGTATCTTTTTTTTTTTTTTGTAATGCAGACCCTACTTAATCCATGTTGCAGTGTCTTCTGCCCTGTACCCCACCCCCACTATTCCCGTGTGCCTGTCCCAGATATTTTTTTCACTGTTTTCACCCCCACTACCTGTGCTGAAGGCTATTCCAGGTATCCACCACCCTTTCTGTGAAAAACTATTTCCTCACATCCCTCCTGAACTTACCCCCACTTCATATCATGCCCCCTTGTTATAGACCACCTTTTTCTGTGAAAGATACTCTCCTTCGGTACCGTATTACCCCACCCCCCATAAGGTATTTAAAGGTTTCTGTCATATCCTCTCTCCCAGGTTGTACATTTAGCTCCTTCAGCCTTTCTTTGTAGGAACAGTGAAAGGAAATATGCCCATGTAGTGGTAATTTATGAGATGGAAGAATGGAAAGTCACAGGAGCGTTCTTATCTTTTTTTTTTTTTCCCCCCCAATTGTTTAACCAGGTGAGACACTATGCTGAAAGCTTGTTTATAGGTGCAACCTGTGAGCACAGGGAAGTTAAGTGACTTGCTCAGGGTCACACAGTACGCAAGTGGGGGCTGTGGGATTCAAACCCTGGTCTCCAGATTTGTAGCTTAGAGCCTTAAACCACTGCGTCATACTGCCTCCCACTATACTAATCTCCCAGCTAAGAGCATTCTAATCTCCCAGCTAGGGGTAATTCCTCTTCAGCTGAATGTTTAGAGCTGCTTCCATTAGGACTTAGGGTCTAAGGTTTGATTCCCAGCAAGTGGTGGTGGTGGTGCATCCACCATGGCAGAGGAGACGGGCATAATTAGTAAAGGCTACAGTTTTCATAATTTCATTTTTTATAGTAACAGAAAACATTTACTCACCAGAGTTATTCCTCCTAGAACCTTAAAACCTCGCAGTTCACCACCTTATAATCACAGATCCCGTACCAAGTTATTTCCTCTCCCCACCCCAACCCTTAAAAGTCAGTAAGAATATGGGCCCATTTATTTAATAGATGCTTGATTCTTTTGTTCATGTTCATTTTGGTAACTGGGTAAGGCCCACTAGGCACAAGTGCCTGTGTGGCGACCTGGGAGCACTGAGGTGGTTAAGTGACTTGCTCAGAGTCGCACAGTATGCAAGTGGAGGTTGTGGGAATCAAACCAAGGGCTGCTGGATGTATTCTAATAATGCTTCCTGTTGAGAAGACAGAATTAATGTGTGAAAATGAGGTATATCTAATACCGATGGATATTATTTACACAGCTAATTTAGTTCATGAATGCTGTGCAGAATTACATGACGGGTATCTACTGTAAGTCAGTCAGAACACAGGAAAGCTGTGATTTTAATAACCCCACAAACTACTACAGTCACATTTTAGACATGCTAACAGCGGGTTATCTACATTGTACACACTCCCATAGTAGGTTATCTATATTTCAGACATGCCCACAGTAGTTTATCCATTTAGTGCACATAAAAAAAGGCACATTCCACTTGTAACTACCACAGAAATTTAAAATTCCTAGTTGTGTAATAGTAATAACATTCAGTTAGCAGGAGTATACTTAAGCAATGAGGCACAACAGGGTGTGTTTTATTGTAAAATAACATCACTTCTGTGGTGGGTTGAAGCATGAAGTGAAACTGAGTGCTTTCATCACCCCAGGAGTGACATTATTACACAATAATACACACCCTGTCATGCCTTATTGCTATTATACAATGGCTCATTTTTAAAATAACAAAAATAAAAAGACTGTGTGTGTGTGTGTGTGTGTGTAATTCATATATTGGAAGTGTGAAGAGAAAGTAGTCCAGTAGGTGGAGCTGATGCTTCATGCCCCCGTTTTCAGTCTTTCTCTGTGTCTGTCGTTTGTGTCATCTTCCCCATCACAGACACACACACAGACATAAACAATTCTTGGTGGCCACCTAGTTTAATTCGGCCTGTTTTGCCCACAGTTTGGTTTCCTGCTTTTAGTGGGTTTTGAATGACGATCTGTGGGGGAACGAGCGAGCGATGAGGACTGTACAAGCACGTGGTTACACAGCCATGATAGTGAACGGCTGTAAAACTCTGTAGGCTATGTTGCTGCATGTCCTGTTCCTCTCTTAACATGTAAGACAGAAACTTTTTTTTAGTGTATTGTCTTACTTCAGCACTGAAGTGTACAACAGGCTAGGGACGTTTGAACTGAGCGGCTTCAGTGAATCGCACAACCAGCAGTTAAGGTCTGCATGGTACAGTGAAGCAGCTTGCTTTGGGGGGTGAGAGGAACAGGCTTTCAAATTAAATTCCTTTTCTTGTGGTGCAGTTATTATGTTTGCTGTGAGCACCTTTAATTTGTTTCTGTTGTAATGTACATGACACCGGGGTCAGCAGGACACTAATGGGCTGAGAGACTTGTAGGGAGTGCAGCGCTGTTTGTGTCTCTGCTGGCAACAGAGCAGGAGCCCGTGAATGTAAAGAAGGCTTTGAGATGGTTTGGGGAGTAAATTTTTTTAATGTTATGTGGTCATCTTGGTGCCTGCCCTAGATATAGTGATGTTATGAAATAACATCACTGTGTCTAGGGCTCAACAGCCAGTCAGCTGCTTAGATTTTTTCTTGCCATTGTACAATTGGAATTACCAGCTTCTGTGGTTAATTAAATGCCTTGGCCTTCAGCCCGGGCATTTCATCACCCACATCAGCCGGTTATTCCTTCGTATACTCCAGCTAACTGAATGTTATCCCTTAAATAGAAGACCTGTAACGCCACGGAGGGATGTCACAACCTCCTCCAGCCAGGACTGCATTGTATTAATTATCAAAACCCTTGAAAAGCAGTAAAAACATCATTAAAAAAAATAACACATTTAATCACATTAATTGCTGCACCGGAAATCTGCTGAAGTGCTTTGACAAATGTTGTACTTTTCTTTTTCATCTGTTACAATAAAAAGCATAGCAAGAAATGGAAATTTGTAAACTTCTGCTCCTGAAGGGGAACAATCTGCACTAAGATCCTCGCACCCAAGTGAGGGATGCTCCCAATTTGCACTTTGTGTGCAAAAACATTATTTTACTTATTGTCTACTGCAGTACAGTAGATTGCATCTGGCTGATTTGGTTGAGTTCCAAGCTGACATGTCCTTTAACCAGAAATCCCAGAATCCCCTGCAGCTGACATCAGAGGAGGGCTGCAGCAGTGAAAGAATCAGAGTTTTTATAAGCTCTGATCTTTTGTTTGCTGGTCCCGCTGTCCTCCTGAAGCTAAGTACAGTCACAGCAGGCAGTACTTAGCCCTGTGAGAACAGCAGGGCCAGCAAACATCTGATCTGAGTTTATAAAATCTCTAACATGCACTGCAGGCTACTTAATCTTCCGGTGCTACAGTCCTCCTCCGATGTCGTAGGTAGAGGAGTCTGAGATTTCTGGTTACAGGAAATGTCAGCTTGGTACTCGGCAAATCAGCCTGATACTGTTTAATGCAGTATAGTAGATTGCAAGTAAACACAATTTTTTTGTGCTCACAAACTGCAAATTGGGACCAACCCCACCCTTGGATATGAGGCTGTTATGCTGACTGTTCCCCTTTAAGCAGCGGACAATAATTTGTATTTCTAGATCACTTCATATACACTATATCCTAAAGTGCTTTACAAGTAACAGGAGATGCTAGTAGTGTGGCGACTTCCATATTCACCGTGGCAGCCATTCCACTCATCAGTGCCCGCACACCACCATGGACAGTTGCCAGAAATATTTTTTGTTAAGAGAGGGTAATGTTGGCCAGCACAATAGGCAAGCTCTTGCAAAACATACCATGGCTTATTAGGATCAATGATTTTCCATTGTCAACAGAAAACACCAGTAGAAAACAGAAATTGTCATTTTAAACGAGCACTTGGGAGTCAGTTTTTCATGAAAAATGCCATTTTGCACCAGCTTTGTGGACAAACCTCTCCATTTTAAATCAGATTTTGTGTGCAAAACATGTGGATTTTCCCTCAGTTTGGGGGGAAAAATGGATTTTAAGATTTTGCCAAATGGAACCTGACATTTATGAAAGTGGAAAAGCATTGGCTGTAGATTATATAGTTAAATATAATTCAAGGTCTGAAGGGATTCTTAAGCTAATCAGGTCTGCCGTCCTGCAACCCCCCGCACTTTATAAGTAGAGACTAGTGATTATGTTGTTCTTTGTGTGGTTCTGTGGGTTCTTTCACTTCCACTTGGACAGCACCAGAGATGGAGCCTCATTTTAATGTCTCATCTGGGTGACAGCACACTCACAGTACAGCACCCCCTCCCCCACCCCCAGTGCTGCTCTGTAGTGCCATTATTTTGGTAGGACCCAGAGTCCTGGTGTGGAACTACAACCCGTGTTCTTCTAGTACAGAGGCTGATGTGGTAACAACTAAGCCATACTGATTGTCAAAACAAGTTGCACTCAGAATGGAACAATAACTCGCGTGAATGCTGTCAATTGCGTTCAGTGCCTTTTAATTTCAAAGACCTTCACAATACAGCTAGAAATTCACCAAATGGACGTAACCCCAGTGCTTCGCCTCTTCGCGAGGCTTCGAGGTAAGCCTTACTGATGTCTGAATTATTAATTTAATGAAGAGCAAATCTTCACTCATCCCATGTGTAAAATCACTTTGCTGGGTGCCGTCTATGCTGCTCAGTTTATTAACAGTGACCAAGAATACAAGCCTGTAAAATCCACAGTAGGATAGGCTGCACAGGCAGTGTGCTGTTGGGCTGATGTGTGTTCTTCAGGTGAGGCCACTGCGGCCACCAGCACAATTTTGTGTGGCCACAGAGGTCTTTAGAACCTAAATTAGAAATGTCATGGAACTGTCAATTTGTCACACAACATACTGGGGAAAAACATCAAGCAACTAAGCTGCAGTAACTTGCTATAATGTGTAAAGTGATTTGTTGGATCGGATTTGAGGTAAAAAATGTAAAAGTGTGGCTTTTAGTAAGTTTTAGTAGCTGAACTGTGAGGCCACCAGACTTTGGGACTTCAGAATTACTGTACTACACACTGCCCGAAAATCTAATGCAGGGCTAGTCTCAAAATGAGTTTTTTTTTTTTTTTTTGTCTACTGTTCGGCAACTTTCTTGTAAATTGGCATGGGTCACCCTTCGGGTACTGGGCCCAAGTACAGGCTTGCATGGCCCAACCATAGTGTATCTGCAGGTGACCCAGGTTTGGGAACAACCCCGGGTTGCCAGTGCTCAGGTGGCCAGGCTGGGAAGCGATGCCAGTGACAGCATACCTTAGGCAGGGATGGATGGCGGTACCGCAGTCTACCCGCACTGTAACCCCTGTGGTGGGCCAGGAAGCTTGTTTCTTTGCAGGGGGACACTACACATATGGAAGGCTGCAACAGGCATGTGCAGTGCTAGCAGGGTGTTTGGGGGAGACAAAAGAAAGTACAGAGAAAAATAAGAGCAGATGAGGAACCAGTACTTTTGGCCCCACGCCGCCTGACCCCAGGGACATGAAGTGACAGAAAGTGGGGTCTGTGGGTCTAGAAGGGGACTGTCTAAGCTGGTTGGGGGGGACTGGCTAGAAGAGTACAAAAAACTTAATTGGGGGGGAAAAGTATGCAATTGTAGTGTCCCTTTGATCTGATGTAACCAAGGTTGAACTGTATTTGCTAGCGAAACAGCTTACATTGTGCAGGAATAACAGCTGCTGTGATCTTTGCAGGAGTCGGGGCTTACCCCCAACACCCATGTCTACAGCACCCTCGTTAATGCTGCCGTTAAGCAGCTGGATTATGTCTACCTCACCGAGATACTGAGAGACATGAGGAAAAATCGAGTCCCACCCAATGAAGTCATCATCTGGCAGTTGGAGTTTGCAGCCCAGTACCCTCCCAAGTATGACCGAGTAAGTAAGGTCTAATGAGACAAGGTACAGCACCAAATAGTTTAGTCATTTGTACAAAGTAACAGTTGAAAAACTGAAAGGGGGGGGCCCAAACCAAAAGTCCAATGATGTAAATGCTTTCCCTGACCACATATTCCAACCTTAAAACTTTTTATGACTGATCTGTATAATGAAAGGTTTTGGTTTCGTTGTGTTCCTGTTGTCCATGAGAGAGTGTTCTATTTATTGGGAATGGAGGACTTCGTTTAGCATTCTCTTGGGGGGTGGGGGGGGTGTAAAGAGGTTTTGCTGATTTTTTTGGTACAGTTATGTGGATTTTATTTTAGCTATTTATTTTATTGTTTTGTGACTCTGTAAGGAAGTTTGCTTTCTTTACAGGGCATCCCGTGGTGGATGTTGGAGTGGTTGTAATATGATCTGGTTAACTTGCATATTTATGAGGGTGGGTGTGTTATTGGTGAGGTGGGTTCTTGCTATTAATAAAGCACTCCCCCCCCCCCCAGCTGGCCTGCCAGTGCAGCAATGGTGCTACCACTCACAATGCTGGCAACCTGGGTTCAGGAACAAGCCTGTGGAGTCGGAGGGCCAGCCAGAAAGGAGGATTGAGCATCCGTGGGACTGTTCTCCGAGGGGGGGATGGGTGGGACTTGGTGCTTGACTGACCTCTGGCGGAAGCCAGAGGAAAGCCGGCCTGAGCTCAGACTAGGGGGGAGGCATGTCCGACATCAGCACACACGCCTTGATGTCTTGTACACATCATGCCTCTGGGAGAAAACCAGGAAACTGGCCCCTGAGTTCTGGGATGATGGAGCACCTTGCACTGCTCTGGATCTCTCTGCCCAACCAACAGCGCCAGCCTCCCAACAAAGTGATGGAGGTTTGAGGCTCCCTTGTCCCCACCTGGGGGGTAAACCACAGCTCCATGGGGGAGGGCCAGCGGCATCGGTGCTTGGGTACGGAGGGACGTTAGCTGCAGGGATGCCTTGACAACTCCCAGAGTTGGAACTCAGGTGGCCGGGGGATAAAGCATTCAATAAGAAAAAAAAAAAAACAGCCATGATTTACTATCTAATAAAGCAGCCCCCATGTTACTGGCTCTCAAACAATGTGAAGGAAGAATTGGTCAGACTCCATTCTATGAAACAATGAGTTGTTGCAAATAGTATGCTACTTTGCACGTAGAAGCATTTCAGATTAAGAAAGGACTGGGTGCGTCAGTATATTGACACTATTGGTGGTTGTCTTTCAGTATAAGTCCAAGAACACCTATCTGGAAAAGATTGATGGCTTCCGGGGTTATTACTATCGCTGGTTGAAGTTGATGTCAGCAGAGGAGACGCCACATCCATGGGAGAAGTACAGAACTCCGAAAGATTCAGTGGATCCTAAAGAAAGCAAAGAGTGTATAGTGGAGAATGACGTTTCGAGAAACTGAGACAAAGAAAGTCTTTGATGTGTGAGCAAGTGGGCGCATTACTAACCCTACATATTCTGTGTCGGTTTGGGGATGTCCCGAATTGGACAGGCAATGAAGTTGGCAGGAGTTGAGGATGACAAAAATATACCTGTAAGGTTTTATGCTGTATTTGAATTTTGTACCTTGGAGGTAGTTTGACGTTGTTCTTCCTAGGGTTAAACCTTCTGCAGAGTTTTTTAGCCACTCATTCTGGGGCATAGAGCAAGGCCACCCTAGGCATAACCATCTTGTTTCAGATGAGTGTAGCAGAGCCTACTGCCAGTTAAAATATTTAAAAAAGAAGCCACATCAGATGACTGATACAAATTCCAAATGTGGTTTTAAGGAACTGTGACTGTATACTTGCTTTCATCACTGGTCAAGCAGGCAACAGTATGAACAGAGCGACACCTTGATTGTGAAGTCTTCTCATGGGATGTGTTAAGTACAGTAAGACTTGTGCTCTATTCCTTGGCCTCTTGTGCCCATGCACTCTTTTAATAAAACCTGTATGATAACCTTCAAATACAGAACCTGCTGCCGTAATGAGCAGAAACCTTCCTGATACAAAACCCATCACTGACCTTCCCCATAGCAGTTGCATTCAGATGTCCAGTGGTCCTAGCTTCAGACTTCTGAAATGGGTCTGGCCAGAGAGGTTTTGCCTTCTCATTGGTCAAAACCCTGTAACATGGGTCTTCAGTAACATATAATAATTAAAAGGTAAGAGCTGCAGTAATCGAACTAGACCCTTTTCAGTAATCACAACCTGTTAGGCTCAAAGGTTAATGTGCAAATGAAACTAGCATGACAAAAATGTCCATATCCCACAACGCAAAATTGCTTTAAAATTATATGTTGCAAAGCACATGAAGATGTACTATCACTTTTGATGTGAAGAAGCACTTCCTCGCATCTCTTCTGAATCTACCCCCCAACTTCATATCATGCCCCCTTGTCCTTGAGCACCTTTTTATTTGAAAAAGACTTCCCTCCTATACCTTATTTACCCCCGTGAGGTATTTAAAGGTCCTTGTTATATTCCCCCCCCCCCTCCTGTCTTCCAGGGTGTGCGTATTTAGGTCCTTAAGTTTCTCATATGGCTTCTGATGCAGACCCGGCACCATTTTAGTTGCCCTCCTCTGGACCACTTCCACTCTGTGTCCTTCCGGAGATGTGGTCTCCAGAACTGGGCACCGTACTCTAGTTGGCATCTTACCAGAGATGTATACTGAGGCAGTGCCACCTCCTACTTTTTGCTGGTGATACCCCTTCCTTTGCATCCCAGCATCCCCTTAGCCCTCCCAATTTCCTTGTTGCACTGTTTGGCCACCTTTAGGTCATCCGATATAATCACCCCCAAGTCTCTTTCTTGCTTGGTGGTCATCAGTACCACTCCTCCCATTTAGTACTCCACCCCAGGGTTTCTATGCCCCAAGTGCATTACTTTGCACTTTTTTGCATTGAACCCCAGATGCCATACCCTTGACCACGCCTCTAGTTTTCTTTTCTCAGGTCTCTGCTCATCCTTTACACACACCCCCAGTGTCTCCACCCTATTACAGATTTTGGTGTCATCTGCAAAGAGGCAGTCTGCCCCTTCTTGCTGCTCTGCAGTGTCACTTATAAGATATCAAAGAGCACCGATCCTGGCACTGGTCCCTGAGGTATCCTGCTGGTCACCCTCCCTTCCTCAGAGTGAATCCCATTTACCACCACACCATGCCGCCTATCCCCTAACCAGTTTTTTACCCAGTTTTACCACCTTTGGACCTTCCCCTAAATTATGTCCAGTACATTGGAAGAAATGTTATTACACATAGCTAATGAAAAATTATTTTTAGGCTGAAAAGCCTGATTTTGGGGGGGTGCTAACAAAACAAGCCTAATTAAAGCAAATCATTTACTAGTACAGCTCACGCAAGGGCAAACGCATGTAAAAAACACAAGATTCATTTAACCAAAAGTGTACATGTAGTGCATTAAAATGAAGTAAAAGTGACAGCTTTTAACCTAGTTAAAAGCAGCATGAAGCAAAACACATCTGCTCCCCGGCACTTGCAATTAGCGGAACACACTGCTTCTCAGTTGTGTCCAAACTAAAGAAACCTTTCCTTAAAAGAGCATTACCACTAACAGAATTTAGGAATGTAGGTTATAATGGGAGAAAATAAGCGTACCCCACAGTGAATTGTAAACAGACCCAGTTCTTAAAAGGAGCAATGACTTTCCAACTACACTTGCAAAACTTGATTAATTTCTCATTACAAAAACATTTTAGCCATTTTGTAAGTGGAATAAGCCATTTCAGACGGGGGGGATTTGGTTTTGTCTGTGCACCTCCTGGTGATTTTACCATTCGGTACATTAACATATCTTAGTGGGCTGACAGTATAGCCTAGAGGTTAGAGGAACGAGGTGTGAACAAGCTTAGTACATCCAGCAGACCAGACCCGAGTTTGATTCTCACAGCCTCCACTTGCATACTGTGTGACTCTGAGCAAGTCACTTAACCACCCCGTGCTTCCAGGTCGCCCCTGAAAACAGGCATTTGGGCCTAGTGGGCCTTATCCGGTTACCAAAGACTAAAATAAAAAATAGTAGAATCATAAAAACATGGACTTTGTCGGCAGATAAGGACCACTTGGCCCACCCAGTCTGCCCAATTTTCCGTACGTACAATATCACCATAGACCCCATTTAATCTTTGGCTCTTTTTGCCTCCCCCCCCACCCCCATTTCTTTTTCCTAAGATCCCCTTATGCCTATCCCATGCATTCTTGAACCCCATCACTGTTTTCACCCCCACCACCTCAACTGGTAGGCTGTTCCAGGAATCCGCTACCCCTGCTGTGAAAAAGTACTTCCTCACGTCCCTTCTGAACCTACCTCCTTCTAACTTCACAGCACATCCCCTTGTTCTTCTACATCTTTTATTCTGAAATATACTTCCTTTCCTGTACCTTATTCACCCCCTTAAGGTATTTAAAGGTTTGTCATATCCTCCCGTTTCTCTTCTTCTCCTCCATGGTGTTCGAGTTGAGTTCTCTCAAGCTCTCCTCCTAGGGCTTGTGATGTAGACCCCTCACCATTTTAGTTACTGTCCACTGGACTGCCTCCAGTCTGTCTGTAGCCTTCCCGTAGACATGGCCTCCAGAACTGTACACTCTAAGTGAGGTCTTACCAATGATCTATACAAAGGCAAAACTACATCCCTCCTTCCGTTGGTGGTCCCTCTCCCTATGCATCCTACTAGCCTTCCCAACTGCTCTGCCACATTGCCTGGCCACCTTCAGGTCCTCAGAGATTATTACCTCCAGCTGTCTCTCCTGCTTGGTAGTCATCAGTAACACACCGTCAATTTTGTACTCTGCCTTTGGGTTTCTGTGCCCCAGATGTAGTATTTGACACTTTTTTTGCATTAAAACCTAGCTGCCATACTCTTGACTTCTCTTCAAGTTTTCTCAGACCTCTGCTCATCCTTTTCACCCCATCTGGAGTATCTACCCTATTACGATTTTGTTGTTATCTGCAAATAGGCAGACCTTTCCCTCTAGCTCCTCTGCAGTGTCACTTATAAAGATGTTGGAGAATCCACAAACGGGAGCGCAAAAGCGAAAGGCACCAGATAAAAATAAGGTACTAGCGAAGGCTTTTCATTCGTTTCAAAAATCACACATTTATTTAACTTCACTAGCAAAAATATATAACATCTGGTGCAAAAAATTAAACTGAGTGTTGTAACAAGCAAAACACACCTAGCGCCTCGACTCCCACGAGTCTTCAGATGGGGTGTTTGCATTAAAACCTAGCTGCCATACTCTTGACTTCTCTTCAAGTTTTCTCAGACCTCTGCTCATCCTTTTCACCCCATCTGGAGTATCTACCCTATTACAGATTTTGTTGTTATCTGCAAATAGGCAGACCTTTTTCTCTAGCTCCTCTGCAGTGTCACTTATAAAGATGTTGGAGAATCCACAAATGGGAGCGCAAAAGCGAAAGGCGCCAGATAAAAATAAGGTACTAGCGAAGGCTTTTCATACGTTTCAAAAATCACACATTTATTTAACTTCACTAGCAAAAATATATAACATCTGGTGCAAAAAATTAAACTGAGTGTTGTAACAAGCAAAACACACCTAGCGCCTCGACTCCCACGAGTCTTCAGAGGGGGTGTTTGCATTAAAACCTAGCTGCCATACTCTTGACTTCTCTTCAAGTTTTCTCAGACCTCTGCTCATCCTTTTCACCCCATCTGGAGTATCTACCCTATTACAGATTTTGTTGTTATCTGCAAATAGGCAGACCTTTCCCTCTAGCTCCTCTGCAGTGTCACTTATAAAGATGCTGGAGGACTGGTCCCAGCACCAATTCTTGAGGCACCCCCGTCGGTCACTGCCCCCTCCTTTGAGTGAATTCCATTCACTACCACCTTCTGCTGCCAGCTCCCAACCAATTTCTTAGCCACTTTATCACCTTTTGACCCATCCCTAGGCTGCTCATCTTGCATAAAAGTCTTCTGTGTGGAACTGAGTCGAATGCCTGTCTAAAGTCTAGGTAAGGCCCCCGGTCATGTCTTGTTCCTCACTGCATACCTTGCCTAAAAACTGGAGTATAGTTTGGATCCACAGGACAATTCACCAGCTCCTTGCCTGTCATAATTAGGGATATAATTTTTTAGTCATGGTAAATTTTGAACTGTAAATTGAAAATCTTTGGGACTCTCATCTCCAGCCCACTTCTACTACTAGAAAGAGGCAATTTGGAAGTAAGCCTAACTATTGCTGTTGGTGTACTTGCATTTAGCACTCCTGCTACCTGTGGCTTAGCGCAGTGGATGTCTGGTAACAGATGGGGTGGGCTGGGAAGATGAATGGCCCAAATTTCAATTTATAGTCAAAGTATTATATCAGGGCGGGGATCAGTAGCTGAGATGGAGGAGTTAGAATGTTTTACAGAGAAGATATTGGAGAAATCCTTTGTGTGCCCTGTACCCTCCCGTAATAAGATGTGACTCTTGGTATTCCTTTGTAATTTACCTACATCTTTGTGTGAATGGGAACGCTGGATAGGAGCGCTGCCACGAACTTGCCCCATTGCTTACACCTCTGAATGTTCTGCTCCCCAGAGAAGTGCTCTTCAAACACCCCTTTAAGTGGCTATCATTTGTAAATGTAACTTTATATTTACTATGTATCACCATGTTTATTCCCCTACGCCAGGTCACAGCTGGAAAGAAACCCTCCCCAGACTGTGTTTGCTTCCCTGATAAAATTTGTTTTAAAATAAATACATTTCTGCATCTACCCCCATTCTTACTACAAGCCCCCCTTAGTTGTTGTATCTCTCTCACCCCTTGAGCATCTGACTGTGAGTGTTGCAACCACAGTCGAATATTGTCCTGCCTTTCTGTAGTGATATAATGTCACAGCCAGCTTCCTCATCGGAATGGAATCCTTGCGTTCCGTACTCCTTTCTTGCTTTACTGCTGTTAATTAGATTTTATACAATGACTGTGAGAGTAAAATTATGAACTTTCAATTGATATTTCAGTGTTCTGTGGATCATAAGCATTTATTTCCACCTTAGGTTGGTTACAAAGGAGCTGTTAATCATGGATACATAGACCGTGTCGGCCCATCCAGCCTGCCCACCCTACCTAACCAATCTGCATTGGTCTTCGTGGCTATCCCTCCACTTTGTTTCTGCTCCCCCTCCCAGTTTCTAACTAACTCCATATGCCTGTTCCATCCCTGCATGAAGCTGTGATTTGGCCAGTACCACTTCCTCCACCAGCTTGCTCCACTTGTCTACCGCTCTTCCTGTGAAAATGTGCGTCTGGACGTCCCTTTTGAATCTTCTCCCTGCAAGTTTAAATGAGTTTCCCACTCATCCTGTGGTTGAACTCAAGGAGAAAAGTTCCTTGGCGTCCAACCTTTTTATCCCGTACTGGTACTTGTATGTTTCAATCATGTTGCTGCTTTCCCTCCTTTTCTCAAGGGTGCACACGTTCAGGTCCTACGGCCTCTCCTTGTGTATATTGCCCCCCAGTCATTGGACAGTCTTGGTTGCCCTGCACTACTTCTACCTTGACACAGTCTCCCCTCAGGTGTGGACTGCAGTATCTGCGCAGTATTCTAGGTGTGGTTGCACCAGTGACCTATACAATGGGAGGATCATCTCTCTGCTTATGCGGTTACTCCGCTCTCTGTTGAACCCTGTTTGCTTCGCCCACAGCCCTGTCACAGTTCTCTTGTTGTTTTTAGGCTCTCTGATATCATGGCCCCTAGGTCTTTTTCTTCTGTAGTGCCTTCCAGCACCACTCCCACAATTTCATATTGCACTCTTGGGTTCCTCCTCTCAATATGCATTACTTTACATTTTGTTGCTTTGAAACCCGGGTGCCAGATCTTTGGCTAGTTTTTCCAACTTGCCCAGATCCTCCTGTAGTTTCCCTATCCCTCCTTCCGTATCCACATTTGCACATATCTTTGTGTCATCTGCAAAGAGGCATTTCTTGCCCTTGATGCATTCCCCCGTGTCAGAAATTAACACATTGAAAAAGACCAGGCCCAGAACTGACCCCTGAGGTACTCCACTTGTTACTTCCCTTAAGTCTGAATGCTGATCAACTACTACCCATTGTGTTCTTTCCCCTTAGCCAATGCTCCACCCCAGTTAACAATTCTCCCCCAACCCTAAGTCCCTTGTCTTCTTGACTAACCTATTGTGGGAGACTGAGTCAAAGGCCTTGCTGAAATTCAGATATACCATATCTGGCGCCTGCCACGTATGTGGTGCCCTGGTCACTGAGTCGAAGTCTGCCAGATTTGTCTGACAAGACCTTCTTCTGTGAACCCATGTTGTCTGGCATCCTGTAGCCTGTTTCCCTCCTAATTTTTCCCACAAAACACTTTGAGTTGACTGGTCTGTAGCTCCCTGGCTCACCCTTCCATCTGCTGTTGTATAGAGGGACCACACCCACTGTCCTCCAGTCCCTAGAGACCACTTCCATGACAAGGTGGGACAAATCGGTTTGTAAGCTGGTGGTCAGTTTGGTCACAAGCTTTTAAAATCTGGTAGACAAATCATTATTTTTAGTGGGCATCATTTTTAAGGGCTTAAAAATCACTGCTTGAGCAGGTAGCCAGTTGACTGGCAACTTTAAAAAAAATCTGGTAGCCAAACTAGTTTTTTTTTTTTTTTTTTAGTGACCATTGGCCACCTTGCTACTTGATTTGTCCTATCCTGCCCTGTGGCAAGTGAGCTGTTGAATGTGTCTGCAAGTGGCTTTGTTATCACTTCTGCTACCGCCTTCTGCATCCTCTGTGTAAGCCATCGGGTCCTGTAGATTTATCTACTTTCTACAGTGAAAGCTTTTCCAACAAAATTTCTCTTACTTTTTTTTTAATTTGTTTATTATTTTATGTACATAAAACATACACACATTTCCTCATACAGGGTAATAGGCATAGCAAGGAATAATTTCCATACATATTGTTGATATACACATTTTAAACCCCCATAATCTTTAATAGCAGGAGGAGGAGATATCTAGCTTTTCTAATATTATGCCCTGAAAATGGCAGCCCTCTCAGCGGATGTGGAAAGTCCTTCAAAGGTAGAATTTACTTAGTACAATACAGTTGTAACAGACTGCTAATTATCCATATATCAAAAAGACATAGACAAGGAGCGATTTCCCCTGAGGTTTTCAGCCCGGCCCTCGGAACTGCCAGGGGCCCACGGTGGAGGAGCAGAGGGAATGTACTGGAGTGGCTGGAGTAAGGAGGTCAGACAGGTAACCAGGGCCCAGGCCATATAGGGCCTTGTAGGGGAGCAAGCCAACCCTGAAGATGATTCTCCACCTGACTGGCAGCCAGTGCAGATTATGCAGGACCCAAGGTCACATGGCAGTACCTCGGAAAGGCCCACCAGTAGCCTGGCTGCTGCGTTCTGCAATAGCTGCAGCCTGCGGAGGACTCCTCCATTGACCTCGAAGTACAGAGTGTTACAGTAGCCTGGAAGTTACAAAGGTGTGTATTATGATAAGTCTTTCCCTGAGGAAGACTTGTTTGGAGTCGAAGTGCTGGGGAGCTGCAATAGTGTGCAACTATGTGACCACAGTCAGGTTGTGGAATAAATCGTTCACCATCTAACTCGCTTGGCTTGCATTTGCAATTTGTTGGTCCAAGTGCAATAGCAACTTTTGGTTCTGCCTTTTGGCAGAATCAGGGATTTAATACAGGCAACATTCCTTACATGGTAGAACTCACTTTTGACAACAGATGACACTTGAGCTTCCATGGTCAATCTGTTGTCAAGGATGATGCCCAAATTCCTCACCCTGGGGGGAGCCGTCAATGGAGTTGACTCCCGGACCAGCCCAGTTACCAATCAGGAGGCATCCCCAACCCGCCATCGACCAGGCTCCATCACCAGTACCTCCGACTTGTCTGGGTTCAGCCTCGGCTAGCTCAAGGACATCCAGTCCTGAATCTTGGGCAGACATTTATTAAGCACTTCAATGGCATTTGCAGCTCCAGGGGCAAATGACATATACAGCCAAGCTCTGTTAAGAATTAAGTCAAATCATCCCAGGACAGAATGCAAACTGTGCCTTTGTCTTCTAAAGAGAAATCTTGTTATGAGAGAGATTTAAGGCTTTATAAAACCAGGTGAAACAAATGAAAGCAAAAAAATAAAAAAAAATTTATCCCGCTGCTTCTTCCAGCTGTCATGCCTGTTGTAAGTAGGGCTGAGTATATCTCACTACACGTGAGAGGCAGAGAGCCATTGGGGCACTGCTGAAGAGATGACATCAAGTTGATAGAGGCATCCTTATGGTTAAGATGCTTATGAAGGAGCAGGTTCTCTGATTACTGAATCAACCAAAAAGTAAGTTTAAGGTATTTATATATAGCAAAAAAGCTTATTTCATTCTAGAATTTTTTGAAGCTTCAGAAAAATCATTTGAGTTTTATTTTTAGTACTGTAGAACTTGAAAGTATTACTGTAAAAAAAAAAATCGCTATTATCGCACTGTACCTTTAATGCGCGACATTATGTTTACCGCACTCAGTGATATTCACTAAGCGACCACGTGGTGCTGTTGTAACTTGGCAACAAGAACCTCAATTCAAAAACAACATGGACGCGAATGCTTATTTTTAGTTTATTTGTCTTGCCACACAATTACCTAAACCACCCGAAGTCTACCACCCTAATACTGTTTTTTCAGGCTGCTTTTGTGCCCTTTCTTTTACTGAACCCCATGCAGTTAAGGAATAACCAGGACCACTGCTGAGAAAATGTAAGGGTGCCACCATTTTCAACGAGCATATGTGGGTGTGTGGTTTTTACAATGCCAGTCACTATTGCAGCCAAAACGCAACCATTTACTACAGCACCCTCTGCTCGGAGAGACTTAATGATCGCTCTCAATTCCTTTTCCACGTCCTCCATAAGGAGTGGTGGGCGACCTCGGGGTGCAATAGGCAGACTTTTCTCTAATGTCTGGGGGTCAGGGTTTTCTTTTAGCTTCAGCAGGTAGTCTCATTTAAAAGTTCTTACAGTACTTTCATTGATTTTAGATTTGTACCTAGTGTCATAACATCGTACTGCATTCATTACCCCATGCTAAACTGCGTATTGGCCAACCTCAAAACGGACCTCAGGAGGATATACACAACGGACCATTTTCCTTTTCTTTGGAGGGGGAGATGCATTAGCAAGCTCCTCCGTGACATTCTCTGCCATGAGCCTCGAGACACCAGCAGTAACACTCAGCAACTTAGCGTTAATGCTATCTGTATGCAGTGCTGAGTAGTCACGCTTTGTTTTTTCTGATTGGGGGTGTGTAACCACTTGAAGAGTGACATGATGCTGGTCAGTAATCCAAATGAACTGGCCACAAACAGAGCAATGCTGACCACAACATACTTTAAGTACTGTATAAGACACCTATCAGATGTAAGCTAGCTGTCAGCCAGTAGCGGAGTGCGATGGTAATTTGACGCGCTACCGCACAAGATAGATCGCAATATAAACTCGACGCAATATTAAATAGTTTTACAGTATTAGCTACATATTACAAATAGTTAATTTTTTTAGCTAGTTTATGTAAACACATTGTAATTTTAACTGGGCTCGGGTTCCATTAAGGGAATTATTGATACTAACTGCACTGGCAGTATAGCCTAGAGGGTAGAGTAATGAGCTTGGTATAGCCAGCAGACCAGATCTGGGTTTGATTCTCACAACCTCCACTTGCATACTGTGTGGCTCTGAGCAAGTCACATAACCCGCCCAGTGCTCCCAGGTAGCCCCCGAAAACAGGCACTTTTGCCTAGTGGGCTTTACCTGGTTACCAAAGACTAAAATAAAAAAAATCTATAAATAACTAGCTGCAAACTGCTTCCTGTAAATGGTAATAATAACTAAGTCTGTCTTATCAGTCTCATGATTGATAAAGGTGTAGAAAAGGTCCGAAGTTATTTTTGGTACACGTTATTTGTATTAGATGCATATAGATTGGTTTAATTTAACTTGAATACATTTTTAAAGGCAAGTTGGAAATTAACACTGAAGCTATAATTTATTAGAAATAAATGTGTTAAATTAATAGCCAGAATTTTAATTGAAGTTATAATTCAAACCTCAGGAAATCTTAATTCTGACTAATGCAATATGGTCTCACCATAGCACTGCCCCGGAGCCGAAATGGTTAATAGAACCCATACAAATGTTGGAATGCTAGGCTCGAGTGAGCTCAGTTTTCATACCACTGTCCCTGGTAAACAGTTCTAAACCGTCAGATTCTTTACAACGCTTGCCTCAGTAAGATGTCTCCGGAGAGCTCTCATTCATCGCTTGAAAAAAAATTGTTTTTCTTGGTTTTACCTAGTACTGTTATAGTTTATTTAGTATTTAAAGCACTGTCCTTGGTTTTCAGGTAGAATTAGTTTAGATTTTAGTGTTCATTGGGTAAGTAGTCCGGTTCTCTAACCGAGAAGAAACCGGCATCTCCCTTATTTTTCTTTATATTAATAAAAATTTCATAGATTGATTTAATCTCAGGTGTAAATCGGTTTTTGGCTAGTTTTGTACCGGGGTAACTCCTGTTTTCTTATTGGTTCGCTTAACAAAAAAAAAAAAAATAACATACTTGTGTTACATACTGAAGCTTTTAGAGTAGTTTTCTTCTGGGTCATGTCACAGAACACCAAGAAGAGAATGGGACCTATAGGTTTCCAGCACTGTACTGAGTGTGGGGAACCTTTTGCCAAGACTGGTCTACATTTAATTTGTGTATTCTATCTGGGGCTTGAACACCTCAAGATAGACTGAGATCTGCAAAACCTTTTCTCAGTCTACAGTCGAGAGACGGTATAAAAGACTGCAGGAAAGGATGGCTGATAAGTCTGCTGACCCAGCCGTTGAAAAATCGGTTCCTCCTCAGAAAGAACCGGAGGAGCTGCCCTCTGAAAGGGGCGATGGCTCTTCCAGCAAAAAACAGACCGCACAGACATGGCTGCTGAACCGGCCATTGCAGTAAAAAATAAGAGAAAAGAAAAACATCAGGAACCACAACTGAAAAAAAGCTACGGCCCCTACTGCAGAAGAGATCGTTAACGCGATTAGAATTATGCAGTTTCTTCAGACTGGAACCCCGGTTTCGGATGGAAAACAACCGCTGTCTACAGTGGTCCAGACTCCTGGTTCAACCCAGTTCTCCGGTTTGTTAGACCTCGGTGGTGACTGATTTGGAGATGAGGATTTCGGAGAGCCCATTGATCCGGACATTTCTCTTGATCCTCACCAGTCAGATTCCCCTGACAAGGGAACCGAGGATTTTACCTATTACTCATTCATGAAACAAATAGCCCAGACCCTCAACCTCAACAATCAACTGAAGAGGAGGAAGAGGACTATAGAGAAATGATGGATGTGCCAGCATCAAAGAGGTTACTGCTGCTAATTCACAAGTCCCTTAAAAAGCAGACTTTTAAGCTTTTACAGACACCCACTTCAGTGCCTCCTACAGAAACAAGGTGGACAAGAAGTACTGGGTAGCCAAAAATGGAGCTGAATTCCTTTTTGGGCACCCTAGTCATGAGGGGGTAGTGCAGACCGCAGCTTGTGACAAAGCTGGCATCCCCCTGGCCTCTCACCCTCCAGACAAAGACTCTAGGAGGGTGGATTCAGTAGCAAAAAAGGTGTACCTGAGGTTGTCCCTTGCCATCAGACAGGCCACATGCATGTCATACGTGGCCAGGTATCAAAAGAATCTCTGATCTACTGTCCTAGAGATTTGAGAAGCAGTCCCATCTCCCATGGGAGCTGACCTGGAAGAAGCTGCAAAAAGAGGAACTGAGGCTGCTGAAATGCAGTTTAGAATGGCAGTGGAGGCGGGTGATACTGCACCCAGGCAGGTGACGGCATCCGTGTCCCTCAGGAGGTTTGCCTGGCTCAGAACTACTAATCTGACACAGGACACACATACCAAAGCCATGGACTTCCTTTGTGACCCTAAGTCTCTGTTTGGAGAACAAACAGATACACATTTAAAAAAAAATGGATGAATATAAGGCTGCCTATAACAGTACAGCAGCAAAGGAGAGAGCATCTACACCCCAGAAACACCAGACCAGAGGTGACAGGAGCAAAGCTGATTACGGGCCTTTTTTCTGCCTCTTTTCCCCAGTATCGGCAGCAGAGGGGAGAGGCAGAAGGGGCAGTGGCAGTGCTAGCCCCAGTACTCAGCCAGCAGCCCAGACAAAGCAGACACCCTGAGGTGTCTGTCCGGGTTACCTCCCCAGTCCCAGTAGGAGGCAGACTGGCCCACTACCTCCAAGAGTGGGAAAATATGACCATAGCCAAGTGGGTCCTGGAGGTAGTGGGCCATGGTCTCCTCCTCTGCTTCAAGCTCAGGCCAAAGCTGAGGTCAAGGTCTTCAAACCCTCTTCCCCATCAGAAACGAACCTTGCTAGAGGAGGAAGTTTCAAGCCTTCTGTTACAAAGGGCGGTAGAGCCAGTTCCCTCAGACCAGAAGGGAAATGGTTTGTACTCCGTGTACTTCCTCACAATGAAGAGAACGGGAGTGGTGACCCATTCTGGATCTCAGACACCTAAACAAACATTTATCAAAGTCAAAATGGTGACTCTGACTACTATCCTACCAATCCTAAGGCAGGGAGACTGGCTAGCTTCCCTAGACCTAAAGGATGCTTACTTTCACATCCCCATAAGGGGATGAGGAACCCAAGAGTGCAATATGAAATTGTGGGAGTGGTGCTGGAAGGCACTACAGCAGAAAAAGACCTAGGGGCCACGATATCGGAGAGCCTAAAAACAACAGAGAACTGTGACACGGCTGTGGGCGAGGCAAACAGGGTTCAATAGAGAGCGGAATAACCGCATAAGCAGAGAGGTGATCCTCCCATAAGGTGGTCACACAGAAAGTACCTCAGGTTCAGACTGCCATCAGGCCACTACCAATTCAGGGCAATGCCCTTCGGACTAACCTCTGCTCCAAGGGTGTTCACAAAATGCCTAGCTGTGGTCGTGGCACACCTAAGGAGACAAGGGATAACAGTGTTCCCCTACCTGGTTGACTGGCTGCTAGTAGGTTAATCATATCAGCAAGTGAAAGAGGCATTGGCAGTCTCACAGGATACCTTGCATTCACTGGGGTTTCTGGTGAACCTAAAAAAGTCCGTGCTGAAATCAGTTCAGTTACTCAAATTCATAGGAGCAGAGTTGGACACACAAAAGGGAAAGGCTTTCCTCCCTCAGGACAGAGTGGACAACCTGATACAGGTAGCCAGCTCCTTCAAATTACATGTCCCAAGGCCAGCAAGGCATTTCTTGCAAGTGCTAGGCCCCATGCGAGCGTCCACAGCAACTGTATCAGGAGCCAGGTTCCAAATAAGAGACATTCAGTTCCACCTGAGAGTCCACTGGCTTCAAAAAAGGGATTCCCTGTCAATGCTAGTACCTGTCACAGTAACATTTTTCCAAGCTCTACAGTGGTGGGAAGACGAGGCCAACCTCAAGCAAGGGGTACCATTCTTGCAACAAGCCCCCTCCCTGGTACTGACCACAGATGCATCCCTCCTGGGTTGGTGAGCACATCTGGGAGATCATACAGCACATGGCATATGGACAAAGCAGGAATCACTCCTGCACATCAACTTGTTGGAGCCCAGGGCAGTACTCCTGGGTATCCAATCATTCGCCAGTCAAGTAAGGGGCAAGGCAGTTCAGGTCAGAACAGACAGTACAACCACCATGTATTACATAAACAAACAAGGGGTCACAAGATTGACTCCACTATGCATGGAGGCAATAAAAATCTGGACCTTGGCATACTCCCTGGAGGTTTCCCTATCAGCTGTCCATCTCCCAGGAAAAGGCAGTGTTCTGGTGGATGCTCTCTGCAGAATCACCACGAGCGGTCACTGAGCAAGCAGGTCCTGGAGGCCATCTTCAGGAGATGGGGCACTCCAGAAGTGGATTTGTTTGCAGCTCATGGTAATCGTCATCTACCATAGTTCTGCTGCAGCCCCCCTATCAAGGGTACAATTCCTCTGGATAGGACAGGGACGTTTCTGTACGCATTCCCTCCCTTCCCCTTTCAGCTAAGGGTGCTGAACAAACTCAGGGCCCAGCCAGCAGCAATGATTCTCATTGCCCCAGACTGGGCCAGGCATCCCTGGTACTCCATGATTCTATCAATGTCAGTAACCAAACCAATCGGCCTCCACAGGAGGCACAACCTACTGCCATCCTCTCAGGGCAGGATCATGTATCCCAACTTGCAATCACTCAGGCGCAAAGCCTGGCTCTTGAGGACTTAGAATATGCAGATCTGGGTTATGGAAATATTTAGGGTATCTAGAAAGCCATCGACTAGGAAAACCTGTTCTTCCAAATGGAAGAGATTTTGTATCTGGTGCCAAGGCAAGGATGTGGACCACGTCCAGGCAGGTTTGCCAATAGTCCTGGATTACCTAACCCATCTCCATTCTACAGGCTTAAGGGCTTCTACTCTGAGTGCGCACCTGGCAGCCATCTCAGCTTATTTATCTGCAGGTAAGAGGTTTTCCCTAGCTTTAAACCCAGTGTTTTAAGAAATTGCTGCATTTGCATCTGCCACATAGGGAACCAACTCCTGTATGGGACCTGAACATCTGCATTGCCCAGCTTATGCAGCCCCCCTTCAAACCCATGTCATCGGCAGACCTCAAGTATGTGACTTGGAAAACAGTATTCCTGGTGGTCTTGACTTCGGCCAGAAGGATTAGTGAGCTTCAGGTCTTGTCTACAGAGCCTGGGTACGTTGCTGTCCATAGAAACAAAGTCATCATGAGGACTAATAGAGAATTCTTGCCCAAGGTGGTATCAGAGTTCCACCGTAACCAGTCCATTACAGTACCTGTCTTTTTTTACTGATCATTCCACCTCAGGTGAATACAGGCTGCACAGCCTGGATATAAAAAGGGCAATCGGCTACTACCTTGACCACACAAAAAGTCATAGGCAGGATCAGACTCCACTGTTCTCACCTATGGAGAGGTGGGGAAAGGGAAGCCAGCTACAAAAAGATCCATAGCTAGATGGATGGTGGTTTGCATTCAGTTCTGCTACAACAAGGTGGGTAAGCAGCCACCTATAGGACTCTGCCCATTCAACCAGGGGTACAGCTGCTTCCTTAGCAGCTGCCATAGATATTCCCCTGGTGGAAATCTGTCGACACATTTACCAAGCATTGTTGCTTGGATGTTCAGGCCAGAGGGGATGCCAGGTTTGGCACAGCAGTCCTGCAGAGCCAGTTTCCCAAGTAGGTTCTGTACCCACCTCCAGAAAGATACTGCTTCGGTAGTCTGCATTAGTAAGATTTCTTGGGGTTAGAAGAAAAAAAAAATACCATAGTAATCTTATTTTTTCCAAGGAAATTTTACTGTATTGTGAGCTTCCTCCCCTACTAAGAACCTATGGTCACTGCACTCCAGCTGTGCTAAGGATGTTGCAAACTTGTGGGTATGTTTTTTCTCTTGGGAATCTGTGACTTGAGTCTTAGTGGTGCCAAGTTGAACCATTGGGGGGGGGAAGAGACTAGTTGTTAGTAGTAGCATAGTTGGATAGTTCGTTGTGCATGTTTCATAAGAATCTGATGGTTTAGAACCGTTTACCAGGGACAGTGGTTTGAAAACTGAGCTCGAGCCTAGCATTCCATCATTTGCATAAGTTCTATTACCCATTTTGGCTCCGGAGCAGTCCTATGCTGAAACCATACTGCATTAGTCAGAATACAGTAAGATTCCCTTGGCAGAAATAAAATTACTATGGTAAGTAATTTTGTCTTATTTGACACTGATTTTATTTAAACAGAGAAAGAACTGGGAGGTAAGAATTGGAGCAGTACCCTCCACTCAACTTCTGAGGCACAGGAGTAAATAAGATCCAAAGCACTGGAAAAGACCCTGGAACAGCTGTATCGAGGCCAAGAACTGGGAGTCCTGACTCCTTGTGAATACAACATTAAAGAGGGCAGTGCTAAAATGACATATCAAAATTGATGACTTAACTGCACTAATGTTTGTAATTATCTGCAGATTTGCATTCTCTAGCATAGAACCAGTATTTGGTTATTTTACCTACGGGTCTTTTTTTTTTATGATAAGGATTCTGTAGGTCTTGTGGCTCTGATATTTTAAATTATTGTTCATTATATTTAAACTTTATTTATTGCTCCTTTTTTCTGTTTTTGGTGTCTTTTCTTGTAATAGTTTATCACGGTAGTAATGAAATGAATGAGAAGTTGGCAATCCCAGTGCAAGTTGTTATTGACATGAAGTTGGTGGCCTTGTCCTTAAAATAACTTGCTATTCCCCCGACTAAAATATTTAGCTTCTCCCTGCAATACACCCAATTCCTAGGAATCTGGAAAACTGCACTAGTCACCCTAGTGCACAAAAGTGGTGATCACTCAATGTTGCAATATCAATCCTTTCCCCACTGTCCAAGTCCCTCAAAAGAATTGTAGTCGACCAACTTGTCACCAGTCTGTACAAGTATAACATTGTGTAAACAGCAGCATGGATTCAGTGCGCTCTATAGCACTAGTACCACCCTTATTCAGTACACCAACTTCCTGCATGAGGCTGTTGGTAGTGGCCAGCTACATTAATCTAATGGAGGATGCCATGTACCCCAGCAGCCGCAGGAAGTCCCGGACAGCAAGTGAGAGCACAACCTGAAGTGATCAGGCAAAGGAGGTAAGATCCAATGCCTGGTCTGCAGGTCGGCCTTGGCCCACTGGAAGTCTAGTTCTGCCCCAGTGAACATGCTCACCTGCCAGGGGAGCTGCTCGGACTTTGCTGGGTTGACCAGAAGGCCAGAGTCCCAACAGGTCTGGAGGGCCAATTCTCTGGACCTCTCCATGGCCTCTTTAAATGACCGGGCTAGGAGCCAGTCATCCAGATAGGGATACACCCCGATGCCCTTGAACTGTATGAAAGCCGCCACCACTGCACTTGGTAAAGACCCTGGATGCAGACAGGTAGCCAAAGGATGTGACCCTGAACTGATACGGGATCCCTCTGCACAAAAATAAAGGTAATGGGACAGAGGGACTGAAATGTGGAAGAATGAATCCTGGAGGGTCAGGGAACAAAACTACATGCCCTTCTCCAGAGATGGGATGATCTGATTAAGAGTTACAATCCAGAACTTGTGCATCCACATGAACTGGTTCAGCTTATGCAGATCTGTATGGGGCACCTGCCTGCCAACCTCGCAGAACTAGAAACTACCTGGACATGTATCCCTGAGTTGCCAGGGCATAAGGAACATGGGCTATCTCATTGCACTTTTGGAGGTGAGCAATGTTGGCTTTTAGCTAGAACATGCCCTTCAACACCCTGGACTCCCAACCAGCCCAGAGTCAGTACAGTGGGACAGCCTCAAAATCCAAAGGCAACATTTTACCCACCACTTCTAGTACCCAACTGCCTTAGGTAATGGTGGACAACTGACCTCCAACTAAGAGCAGGCATAGGGACGGGAGGGGTAATGACAACCCACAACCTGTCACTGCACAGTCTTGGAGGAACTGTCACCACAAGGACTGCAGAAGCACCACCTCTGGCCTTTTTTTTTAATTTTTTGCCCCAGCTGCTGAACTTGGGCTTTGGACACCAGTGCTGAAAGTGCCCCTTCTAGCACCACTACAGATGATGTTGTGGCTTAAAGGATAAATATTGAAAGGCCTTTTTACGTGTCTTGTCCTTCTGGGACAGAATCAAGGGAATACTGTACTTCTCAATCTGTGTCAGATGCCCTTCTACCCCAGGGCCAAAGAGATCAGTGCCCAGGAAGGGGACATCAGTAATTATGCTGCGTATCTGCTGTACAGGTGAAAAGAAGCCAGTCCCACAACAGAGAGCGACGACTGTTGCCATGACACATGCAAAGGAGTCACCCATGTTTAAAACCATCTGGAGCTGGTGTTTAGCGAGCAGCTGACCCTGGTCTCAGACAACATTGGCAACTATTTGTCGTCTGGAAGATGGGGAGAAAATACCCACTCACAAGTGGGAATGTCTGAAGCTCGCCATCATGATAGCATAGCTGGCCTGTTGGGTTACTCACCTGTAACAGTAGGTAATTACTTCTGGGAGTTTCCAGCAGAGGGCGCTGTCATACGGCAGCTCTTCTAGCAGTTTTCACCAGGGACTGCCCACACATGACATCATCTTCCTGCTTTCTATATAAGCATGGGCAGTCCCTGGTATCCTCAGTTCATTTTCCCACCGTCTTCAGCTTGCGCAGCAGCTAATTCAGCTTCTGTGTAGCAGTCATTGATGAGAAATTGAATTACAAAATGAATAAGGATTCTTCAACCAAGCAAGGTCTATTTCATTCCTGCCATTGCGGTAGGAAGATATACTGCTTTGACAATCACACATCTTGTGTACAGTGTCTGGGACCCATACACGACACCAATTCCTTCTACTCCTTTTAGGAGTTTAATAGAGCAACCCATCAACGGTTGCTCAAAATTCAGCACTTACGGAGCAGAAAATGTGTCTGTTGGAGAACCTGGGGGCTCGTACCAAGGGCTCCCCCAGCTCTGGTTCTCGGCAGGGTAAGGGGGGAATCCTCTCACTCTTGTCCACATTGCCCCTTGACTGCCACTGATTCTGTGGTTCCTCCATCAACAGAGCATCTTATTCCAGCTTCCTTGTCAATGGGGGGCCCGCACCCACTCATAGACAGTGCTTTGAATGCTGTGCAGGCTTTGCCTGCTCCATCAACAGGGGCATAGTGCCTCTAGTCAGCGATGCTGTCTAGCGTATTGAATCCAGCCAAATACACAGCTGCTCCATCGACAGGGGCTCCTCTCCAATTGATGACATCTGACATATTTCATGACAATCATTCCACAGGCTCATCAACAAGATCCCGTGTTCCACAAGGCAAACCAATGGCTTCTGCTGAGTATACCATATCCACGTTCCTAGAAGCACCGTTTTAGCTGCATAGTCAGTCTTCTTGGCCTCCTCGTCCACGTCCCCTTGGCCCACCAATTTACAGAAAGAGTCCGAAACCATGCCTCCGGCAGAGGGGTGGAAGGAGAACACAGAAAGGAGCCCACATACTTTTGTTTTTGATACCAGGTGTGATACACTAGCCATACATATGCGTATTTTCTGGCATGACCTGGGAGAATTGCAGATAACAGCCAGGAAAATATAAAGCAGACAGTATATATAAATTGAGAGAAACATTATCAGGGGTTTACAATTAAGACATGAATAAGCAGTAGTGCAGACAAAAAAATATAGTAGCCTGTGCATTTGATTGTAGACCACCTGCATGGAGGGGGCCTGGCAGGATGCTGCCAAAGCTCCAGCGCCAGTCTCATGATGACCTCCGCCATTAGAAAGGCAATTCCCAGGGAATCTTCCTTGTTCAGTAGGTCAGTAAACTGGTATCTTTTCCACTTCTGGACTTGCTCCAAGAGCTCATCAAGGGACTCCAATGCAAGTCAGATCAGAGCCCCAAAAGACACCAGCCTGCGGTCAGTGGTCAACTCCTCGACCAATAACCGACTGAACATATGAGTCCTGGTAGAAGTCACAGATGGTGCTCACCTTCAGAGACTGAGTATTTCTCCAACAACCCCCTCGACTGTTTGCCACCACGGACCACCCTAGAATCCGCAGATTGGGTGAGCACTGACAGCTGGCCTGGCAAGCAGACTGCAGCATGGAACTCCTTGGTTGGTGCCTCTAATGGGCTATGCTGAAGGTGGCTTCACCCGAAGGGGCAGAGAAGCAGACACAGACTGCTGAGAACTGCCAGCACTGGCCAGGGGACCAAAGGTCCAGGTGAAGAAACCTGCCCCTCCTAACATTGGTCCACTATTGCCAGAGGAGCGCTTCCTAGTGTCAACACATTTTTCAGCAGTGCCACTGCTCACCTGAGGAGTGTTGGCGACACATCCTGGTCAAATGAGAGCACTTGACCTCAACTGTTGACCTGATGGTGGATACTGATGGGTGTCCTCTGGGTAGTTAATATAAATCTACCTTTCTTAGCAGGTTAAACACTAGAGGAATTTAGAGACATGACCACCAGTGGAGGTCACTCCTGTTGCAACCCAGCCAGGTCACACACTAGGCCATGTCCTCCTCAGTAAGGATTAGGATAACTGGAGTCTGGGAGTTCGACTCCTGCATCTCCTCTGACAGTCAACAAGCCCAATGAGGTTACTGTGGAGCCTGCAACCATACCCTTAACTAAAGGGAGTCTGACCGTGGCTGAGCTGTCGAAGGCGAAGGAGCAGGAAGAGTGTGACTGTTCCCTATCCCATGATCCAAGGCTTTTTTTTTTTTCCCTGATGAGCTGAGAAGGGCTCTCCTTGAAGGTCTGAACAGCCAGACATATTTTCCCTGAACTTGTCAGGCGCAGAGACTGACAAACTCACCACAGTCACTACCTCTTCTTCCAGGACAAGCTAAGCCGTTGACCCGGAAGCCATGCCTTTTTGCGGTCTTTTGGCCAACTAAGAGCCAATCAAGCCTTCCAGTCTTAAAGAGCTAGTGTACTTCCTCGAATTAATAGTAATTTTCAAATACAGTCAGCTATCACTTCTTAGATATTTTTTCTGTTTGCTAATTAGAAGGTTTTCCACCTGGCAGTATTGGACTGTGTAGAGCAGCACTCTGTTTGGAGGCTAAGAAAAAAAATCAGGTCGGTTCCTCTCACATCATCAGAAATGTGTCCAAACACACTGAGGCACCACAACCCTTGCAGCCTGAGTAGTGACTTTCACAAGTTACCAATCAAAACGCATGCAGGAAATTGTGACATCACTATTAACCAGTCCCTGCTGCTTCATGTGAAAGAGAATAATCTGGCAGTGAGAAATGGTTCTCCTTGTTTACTAGTGATGCCACAGTCAGTGTGGTCTCTGTGTTGATGTAGTGGGAAGAACAGAAATGACTTTTTTTTTTGCCTCCAGAGAGTGCTGCTCCACAGATAACCCCAGTATTGCCAGGTGGAAAATTGTCTAATAAGCAAAAAATACTTCACATATAAGAAATGATAGCGGACTACATCTGAAAATTACTATTAATTCCAGGCAGTACACTAGCTCTTTAATAGGGTAGCATGGCCCACCACAAACTGCATCCCTCGAGGTCATGTTGATTGCATAGGCAGTATAAAGCACATAGCGTGCAGGTCCGTGGTGGACATTTTATGCCCGCACTAGGTGCAGAATTTAAACCCTGTTTTTTGGCTCTCCAGCTTCGATCGTGAAGCAAAACCAAAATACTAGCGGGGCAACCTGTAGTGAAAAATACGGATTTGGAAGATTCACCAAAAAAAGTACTTGAATCACTTGAAATCCTTCAATGCTGCAGTGCTGTGAAAGAAGAGAGTTGTCCCTTCTGGCAGAAAGAAAGATTTGAAGTCACAGGATAGAGCCAGATGCTATACCACCAAGGTAGTGGGAGGAGCTTAGTTTGAAGATTTCTGATCATTTACATCTCCAGGAAGACTGCCAGAGTGTGGCTGTGAAGTGTATCCACGTTGTTAGAAACATTAAAAGTAGAAGGAGGGGGCGCTGTGGAGCACACCTACCGATCAGACGTGTCTCAGATCAGCTCCTCTCCCAGCCGAATTTTAAAATGATAAAATTTCAACTTTAACTGAAGAACGTGAGTTTTTGTACTCTAACGGGTTCTACAAGTCGAGCTGCATAGTTTAATACTGAACTCGGACGATGGGTCATACAAATAAGGGACTGCAAGGCGGTTCTAAAATCAGGCCTTCTGAATCAGAGCAACATGAAGATACAGCAAAACCAGCAGCTACGAGCGATCCACCATGGTCGGCACTTCAAAAATCGATGCAGGCAATCGATACTAAAGTGGAATCGATATTGACCAGGCTTGCTGATCAAGATAATAAAATAGAAGCAGCAGTTAAAACGGCCTCCACAGCTGAATCAATGGCGACTAAAGCTTTAACCACCACAAATAAGCTTGTTCAGTAGAAGGCGCAGCTTCGCTATCGTTTTGAGGCCCTCAAAAATAGTCAAAGGACTCCTAATGTACGCATAATTGGCCTACCGGAGAACTGTGAGGGTGATAGCCTGTTGTCTTTTCTTCGGACCTGGCAGCCAGATGCCCTGAATTTAGGCTCGGAGTTCAGAGAAGACAGCCTTATCCGTGCCTACAGAATTTCCCCATGAGTAGCAGCAGCTCAGGGTGAATCACCCAGGTCAGTTCTTCTGGTTACCGCCAGTCCGGCAATTAGGGATCGTATGATGCAAGCGGCGAGAGACACTGAAAAGCTACGCTTTCACAGAGCCATGATTCATTTATTCCCTGACCTCTCGTATGCAACCAGAATCGGACGTAAAATGTTTAATGGGGTGAGAGCAAAACTCCGTAGCCTCGGAATAACCCACTTGTTGATGCCAGCTCGACTGTGATTGCACTACGGAGGCCACACTTTCCAATATACAGACCCGGAGGAAGCAGGAAAGAAAGCTGCAGCTATCACTATGGAATTTAACCGAAGCAGCAATCGGGAGAATTCAGATTCAGAAGAAGAGGTAGAGACCTGAAACGGACTCAATATTACATTCTGGACTTGATGATATAAGTGAGAACGCTAGTTGCGATTCTTAAGCTCCATGCTTGTTTTTGTTTAAATACTTTTACCTCCACAATGTCGATGGGAGTCATTCAGATGTTGTCTTAATTAGTTTTATAACAGGTGGAGGGCCAGAAACTGTTCAGGAAAGTGCTGTTCTACTTTATTCAGACAGTTCTCTCACATAATGTGTTAGTCACAGTTACTGTTAAAATTAACAGACTAAGGAGGGAGAGGTTGGCTGGAGGGGGGAGCCGAATGCTGATGTACACTAAGAATTTTGAGGATTTAATATGGTGACCATAACACGGGATGTTGTTATTTAATGTTTGGTTTAGTTTCTTTACGATAGGTCTCCCAAAAGTCATGTAGGGTGCAGCTTATTAGGGATATTATTATTTTGTTTTCTAGACACAATTGGATATACCCCCCATATCTGAAAATCAGACTGCACAGAATACCATATACTTATACATCGGATGTACTGTAAAGAACACGTGATTTCTTGCACGAGTGTAATTGTATGAAGTTGTTTTACTTGTAAAGCAATAAAATATAATTTCAAAAAAAAAAGTAGGAGTCATTCTAAGTCCTGCATTACCCATATGTAGGGATGTAAGTTTGTCATGGATGAGGTTTTAATGACCCATTGTTTGTTCATGAAATCATTAGTAAACAGTAGTAAATGTTGTGGCACTGTCATCATTGCTACATTCTGATGACACTAGTGAAAGTCATGGAAGTCCTGAATAAAGATCAGACGTCATGGAATCAATGACGTGTATGACTGCCATGACAAACTTACATCCCTACCCATATGAAAGGTACAGAAACAAGAGTCTGTGAAGTAAGTTGTATAAATGAACTTTTGCAGCATAACCACGGATCAAAGACTCAAATATAGAAAGAAACGGGGATCTTTAGTGAAATACTGCACTCAGACTGGGTCATACTCATAACCACCAACAATGTCCATAAAAGTGGTAAAATTCCATAGATATGTGACCCCACTGCAGAACATACCACCCCTGACCATCCCAAACATATATTCCATAACAGCACAAGGTATAACACCTTGCATTCCAACAAGAAGGTGAAACAGTAAACGTGAACATTAATCAGTATAAAAGTTAGCAAAACATGAAACAGGTCTTCCTAAGCAACATTAATCAGGAGGTTTACACAATACCGGAGTAAAGTCAAGCAAGATACAATAGTTCAGTCCTCAACACTGGGCCAGTACAGTCACTCTGCTGACCTCTGTCTCTGTATACATTAGGTCAGTGTACCAGCTTATCAAACCTGCAGTCTGGAGGTCAGGAATACCTTGTGTGCACACAGCACTGCTCTCACCCTCAGGTGGGGCTCTGCAAGTATTATGTATACATACACACAAACATGTGAGGGGCCCTTTACTCTCTCTGTAGGGGACCCTTATATTTGAAGGGGAAACTTTATTCAGAAGTGTTCACGTAGAAATCATCACGACTCAACTAAATTTGGTTAGCAGTAACAATCAACCATTTAACACGCGACTCAAATACTGTAACTACTTCTACAGTTGGGTGAATTCTGATGCATAGCAACTGCTTTATCAAAAAATTTGTACAGCAGTAGATGAAAACAGAGTAGGGTTTTTAACTATGCTAATCCAGTAAACATTTTCCTTGACAAAAGGGTCCTTCTCTGATGAAGAGCCATGCCTTTCGTTCTACTATTGCTATTATTTACCAGTGTTTTTATTTTTGCCATAAAGCTTTTTCTCCTGTGGTTGATGCAGGTGGGCTGTTTGGCCCTGTCCCTGCCTGCCATCTGCCCCTCCCAGACTTGCCTTGCCCATCCCCCATGGACTACCCTCCATGGCACAGCCAGGAAGGGGAGGGCTGTCCTACCCCCACTTGCTGTCTCTCATCCAGAACTGAGGTCAGTGGCAGGCAGGCAGGGCTTCATGAAGCCAGCGCCAACCCTTTTCCATTTTTCTCCCATGTTCCCCAGCCGTGGTGGCACATCAGCGCATGCATGTGGAGGTGCACACATGCTACGGAACTGTGGCCCCTCCCTGCTGTGTCACTCGTAATTCTGGTGCTACCACCTAGCAGCCTTCACCAGGTGGCAGCCAAGGAACGAGACGTGCCCTCCCACCCTGGGAGAGGAGAGCTGTCCAGTGGACACTCAATCTTCTCCCTTCCCGACCGACCACCAGCAACCCGAGCTCGTTCACAAACCCAGTTCACCAGCGTGGCAGGAGATAAGGCGCACAGTGCCTCAGCGCCATTGGGCCAGCTTTACCAGAGTGGTTTTGAGTTATGTCTCAGTGCCCATCCCCAATAACTGTACATGATGAAGACCAACTTCTCCCCCTCCCCCCCAAAAGACATCATAATAATAGAAGTACATACGCATCAGTAATTATAAATGTCATCACACAATGATAATTATACAAATAAAACACCTGTGAAAGATTTTTTTTATTTTAAAAATGTATACACATTAACCCAGACTAGAACTGAATGGGGGAAGGAAACATGCAGGGGGTCCTGTGGACTGTTCTGGCACTACTACAGATAAAGTCTTTCCCCCCCAAGGAAGTATTTCAACGGCCACCTGGGCCCAATTATCTGGGGTCAAACTTGACATTACAATGGACATGAATGAGTCACCCCAGACACAGTGACCGCTTGATGAGCTCTTCAGAGTCCAATAAGCAAGCCTTATTTTTTCCTTGTTCTTTTAAACTCTCGGAACCCTTGCACTTCTGCCACCAGCAAAAAAAATTACAGCTGGCCTTATAACAGAATTTTAACATTTTCCAAATTTGGAGCCATTTTGTTCTTTATTATTAAGGACATCTCTATGAAGACAAGAGTTTTCCTCACCTGAAGTTCACTTACAACTGAGGGAGAGTCTGAAGTTGAAGTTGTAAAGCCCTGCTTGTAATATCATAATTATTTAAAGCAGCAAAATGTACTATTTTTCATGTAGTAGTTTTGATCAACAAATTTTTTTTCTGGCAAAACATCAATATAAAAAGAGAGAGCAAAGGCCGACACTCACAGCAACTGGTACTAAAGTTCATAGACTTCTTTGTGCTTTATTCACTTTTAATTCACTCATGCAGCCACATATACCAATCCCAACGTTTCACTTGATGAAACAAGCTATGTCAAGGGATGTAGTCCTAACATTTGAAAAAACAGATAATTACATATAGGATAATGGTATATTTCATCAGCAGAGTCCATTCAAACATATTAAAACAATTTCAACTCTCTCTTTGCAGCCTTATAATTAAATCTAATCGATACATAATAATATGTTCCTACTACGGTAGGAAAGTTATGATGGCTTTTCAGTGCAGCATGTCCCTGTTGAAGAATAACTTTACTTGGTGTTCTGCAAACGTCTCTGTGTAGATCTGGCTTTCAAGAAAGCCGCTTCCTCCTTTATTGTCAACATCCGAAACTCCACCCTTTCGGATCACGTGTGACATCATATTGTGATGCTGTTATCATGCTCCTGAACGTATGTCCCCATTCTGGAGGCAAGCAGTAGACTTAGGCAGTGCATCCTAAGATGCACTGGGCACCGATGGGTTCCCCCTAGGGAGGATGCACCTCCAGAAGGTATAAGGATATTGTCATGGCAACATAAAAAAATGTTGGCTTCATTGCTGGTTAAACCTAAAGGAAAAAAAGGTATCAAAGTATCATGACAGCAAAATTGCCCTCCTGTTCTTAACCAGAGCCATGAAGGAGGTTCAAAGTAAAGATAAGTGAACTAAAAGATTATTTGGTTTCAAGATTATTTAATTTTAGTCACTATGTCAAAACCTTGACTACAAATAGTAACTAGATAAAACAGATGATTGGCTAAATCAACGGTTGGGTACAAGGTAAGAGAAAGTAGGGAGTTAATGATTAATATGGGAAAACAGAACATAGTACTACCTATTAATTAGGTTTACCTACAAACCTGCAAGATCATCACTTGCCAAAGTTTGTTTTATCAGGTAAAACGTTGGGACTTGAATGAAGCAATCAAGCAAGAAAGAAGTTTATGAACTTTTAAACCAGTTGCTGTGGGTGTCAGTCTCTGCCCTCTCCTTTTGGGATTACTAAACTGTCCTTTAGATATGGACTCTGGTGACCTTTTGGCCACAGAAAAGGCCTAGCACCAAGACCTGTGGGACCTTCCAAAATGCAAAACATCAGTAGTCCTGTTCTTTTCATTTTCTTTCACTCCAGAACAAAGATAAGGGATTCTGATAATTTAAAAATTTTCCTGGCCCTGTGCTATGCCCACCATGAAAAAATTAAAGAGACTGTGCAAGATTATGAAGTGGGCTTTTTTAATGTCATAGCCCATTTCCAGATCCTGGCAAAAGTCTTTTTAGCTATTACCCAAATTTTTTAAAGTTTTCCTATTCTGAAGAGAAAGGATCTTAAATTCAGTTGAACAGACGACCAGCTGATCCCTTCCACTTCCTGGTCTGTCTGCTCCACCCCCGAGCTCAGACGTTTTGTGACGTCTAACTAGGGAAGAGTGCAAGGGCGCACCCCACTGAAGTCTATGGGGCCAGTTTTGAAAAAAAGCTTTATGCATTTTTAAGCAACTTTTGATATAAATGAAAGGCAGTGCTTAACTAATAGGGGTCTTCTTAGTTAAAAGCTGACTTTCATTTATATCAAACGTTGCTTATAAAAAATACATAAAGCTCTTTCAAAACTGGTCCTCACAGACTTCAGTGGGCATACCCCCACATTCTCTCTAGTTATACGTCACAAAACGTCTGAACGCAGGGGTGGGGCTGACAGACCGGGAAGTGGAAGGGATCGGCTGGCCATCTGTTCAGCTGAATTTACGATCCCTTCCCTTCAGAACAGGAAAACTTTAAAAAATGTGGGTAACGGCTAAAAAGACTTTTGTCAAGATCTGGTAATGGGCTATTACATTAAAATAAAGCCCACTTCAAGTGCACTTCGTAATCTTGGACATTCCCTTTAAATATATGATACAGTGCTGTTTACCATCAGAAATGTGGTAGCACCATCCTAATACATCCACAGTAAAAATCTGTGTACATTCAACAGGTAACCTCAATGGAAGAGATGTTTTAAAAATTGTAAGTTACGGCCATCTTTAATGACAACATTAGCTATAATCGTTTTTAAAAGACAAGAAAATTAAAAATACAATGAGGAAGAATCTAATGGAGTCAGAAATATATTTTGGCTAAAAAAAAAAAAAAAAGATGCAATAAGCCAACAGATATGCTGTTTTAAACCCTAGCCATAGGTAAACTGCATGGGAAAACCTCTTTTTGCCATGTAAATGCACTCGGTAATCAAGAATGGAATGGCCTGAAATTCATTTTTTAATATTGTTCAAGAAATAAGGTCTACTGATGCCAGCGTTTTTTTGTTGGTGGTGGTGGCTGGACTCCCTTCTTTAGGGCTGGCATTTTTCAACTTCACAATCCCGTTTCAAGATGGCAGATTCCTGTTGTCACCAAAATATAATCCACGAGGTCATAAACCAGGTAACAGAGGAAAGGTGAAAACCACTGGAGTAAGGCTAAAGAAAAGTGGAACGAGAGCACAGGCCACACTGTGGGCTTCATGGATTGTTAATGAACACCAGCAATCAGCAAAATACAAGAAGGAAAAAAGTCACAGTGAAAACACAACCAGCTTTTTAAATCCAACACATCTCCCAGTCTTAAGCATGGTCCATAAACTCTCTCTGGCTTCCGGGGTTTGGAGAACTCAAGAAACATTCCCCCTTATCAGTTTTGTGTCTAGCCAGAACATCCTCGGCAACCACAGTGTGCGCATTCAATAATTCTTCCCTGGGAAAAGAAAAAATATACAAAACATTAACCTGCTTGAAAATATTAATTAAAACAAGATACAAAAGACATGCAAGTGCTGTTTGTTTGGAAACAATTTGCTGCTGCTTTTTCAATACTTGTGCTCTCGCATGCAGTTTGGCTTTCTAATACAGGATAAATGTCTAAATGTGAAGTTACACCAAATACCCTCATCTCATTCCAGTCATTTCAATAGACTAAAAACTTCCCTGCAAAATTCAAAGTGACAGTTTGGTTTACAAACTCTTTGCCATGTAGTAAACCCTGGAACTTAGTGACTCTCGTATAACCGGACTGTGTATTTCTGATTTATATTACATACTGGGGAATGTGTTTTTAACATCTGTGTAACCGTTAGTTTATGTATTTGTAACAACTGCTAAAAGTCTAGTACACCCCTGTAAATGAGTACTGTTCAATGGCATATTAAAGTTTGCTAAGCTCTATACTTCAAAATCGACACTGTTTGCACGTCACTTCTGCACCACTGACACTGAAGTTTAACAGAGAACTATGCTGAACCGGTGTGGTTTTCCTTGTAGAAGTTTGTTTTTTAAATACTGGTTCCAACTGTTAATAGGGCTGTTCAGCACACCTGGCGACCGCTGTTATCCAGCGGAGATGCAGGTGTTACCTTTTGCCATCAAGAAGCATTGCTGGGTTGAATGCTTTGTCTGATTAATTGCATGAAATGAGAGCTGTGCCTGTTTATTTGTTGGTTCTCCTGTCCATTACAGCCGTAGAGAAACACAGAATCTGCTGGCAGATAAGGACCATACAGCCCACCTAGTCTGCCCATAAACATTGCAACATCTCAAGAACACCCAGAAATACAGGATGGCATCGCTACGATGACCCTGGATGGCCTCCACCCCAAAATCCACTTACAAAACCCATGACCCCAAATCAGTGGTCATTTCTCCACATTCTCCCCCATGCAGTTACTAGGGACAGTTTCTACCTGGGAAAGTATGGACTGTTACACTGTAGTCTATATCCAGGTCTGCAGCACACCAGAGCAAGGAAGTCTATCCATACTCTCAAATTTCTATTAATCATAAATACCTGAGATTCCCAGCCTTTACCCACCAGATTATGCTATCTGGAAACTTGAGCTAAAGCTCTTAGTCTATATGTAAGTTCTCACATAGAAACCCAATCCTTTGATTCTTACATTGTGGGCATCTTGTCATTCCTGTGAGGCCCTTAACCAAAAGGCTCACCTTTGAAATAAAGACCATCAACCTTGAAACAGAACACACATTCAAGTTCCCTTTTTAGTCCCTGATTAACTTCTGCACACCACAGCAGGAAACCAAATTGTGTACCAAGTTGGACTACCTAGTATTCTCCACCACCAGGAATTCCCCCAAAAGGTCAGTTAACCTTCTTTGGTAAACCCAGGACCACTTCTCTCTCAAGGGAGTCTGACCAGAGCAATGTAAGATGCTAACCCCTTTTTTCAAGGCTGTCTTCTGCTCCAGCAACATGCTGAGATCACAAGTACCCAACTTTTCTCTAGAATGCACACATTTTTGGACCCCATAAACCAAGAATGGGCTCCTCCATTAACTCTCCTCATTAGTTAACTTTACTCCCTAAAAATTTTGTGTGTGCTACAAGGTGTTTTCCCCATTCACCACCTTACCCCAGCAGGCCATACAGCAGTCACCATCCTAAATACCTTTGTGAACTCCTGGCCATTAGAACAGCAGGTAAAAATAAACTTGGTTCCTATACCATGACAATATGTGATCTACTGGCAGTTATCCCAATAAGGGTCTCTTGCACCCAAGCAGCCCTTCTGCCATGGACTTTTCACCCACTATGTTTAAACAAGAAACCCAGCAACCACACATGTAGAACTACAGCAAGTTCCAAATCCCTTTTTAACTTCTAGTATGGTTGCTCTCTGTTTTAGCATTCTATATCTTTTATTTAAAACTGCTTGGGTTTATTTTATTGTACAGATCTGCTGGAGGGAACTTCCTCAGCCAAGGGAGCCACTCACACAATACTAGGGCTCACAGCACTACCATCTGGTTCACCAGTCAGATACAGCAATACGTTGCCACATGTTGGTACATCTCAAACTAGGGGTGTGCACTTTTACCAAAGCCCTCTATCAATACTCATATCTTAAGAGAGTGCTAGCAGTGTGCTGCTCCCACCATTCAACTTCAAGAAATGTCAAAGCAATCCCAACCTTAAGTAGACCTATTAAATTCGTTTCCCCTTTTTTGTACCCATCAGGGAACAAATTCTTCTAGATTCAGTAGTCATAAATAAGGAAGTTTTGTGACCATTACTCAGTACCCATACTCTGGTCCTCTGTTTAAGTCTTCTTCCAGGTCACAGAAACATAGAATCTGTTGGCAGATAAGGACCATATGGCCCACCTAGTCTGCCCATTTCCCTACTCACTGCTGCAGCCCCAGATCCTATCTGATCTGCAGTTCTCCTGTTCTGCACATCTCCAGGGTACTCATATCTATCCCATGCACTCTTGAACCCCATATTGTTTTTGCTCCCACCACTTCTGCTGGAAGGCTGTCCCACGGCTCCACCACCCTTGCAATGAAAAAGTACTTCCTAACATTACCTATGAGCTTTCCACCCTTCAGCTTCATGTCATGCCCCCGTGTTCTTGTGCAGTGTTCTCTCTGAAATATTCTTTCCACCTGTACCATTTATTCCCCTAAGTTACTTGAAAGTCCATGATATCTCCCCTCTCCCTTCTTTCCTCCAGTGAATAGATATTAAGGTCCATAAGTCTTTCCCCGTAAGGCTTCTGGTGCAGTCCATGTACCATCTTCGCTGCCCTTCTTTGTATTGCCTCTGTTTTGTCAATGTCCTTCTTCCGGAGATGTAGCCTTCAGAACTGGTACAGTACTTCAGCCAAGGCCTCACCAGTGATCTATTCAGTGGCATCACCACCTCTTTTCTCCTGCTTGTTACGCCCCTCCCTATGTACCCCAACATTGTTTGCTCTCTCCACTTTTTCACACTGTTTGGTCACCTTCAGGTCGTTAGATATGATAACCCCCAGGTCACTCTGACTTGTGGTGGCCAGAATTTCCCCACCCATCCTGTAACTCCTCCCTTGGATTCCTGTGACCCAGGTGCATGATCTTGCACTTTTTAGCACTGAAACTCAACTGCCAGACACCTGACTACTCCTATAATGGGCTTGGGTCCTTTCTCATTTTTCCCATCCCCGCCGGTGTGTCCACTCTGTTGCAGATCTTGGTGTTATCTACAAAGAAGCACACATTTCCCTTCAGACACACTGCAACGTTGCTAATGAAGACATTGAATAGGACTGGCCTCAGCACCGACCCCTATGGCACCCCGCTAGTCACCTCCCTCTCCTCAGATTTCATTCCATTTACCATCACCACCCTCCGAGTCCTGTCCCTTAGCCAGTTTCCAACCTGCTTTACTATCGTAGGACCCAATCAGCGGCTCCACAATTTATTTAGGAATCTCCTGTGCGGGACAGTGTCGAAGGCCTTGTTGAAATCCAGGTAGGCTACATCCACCACCCCTCCCTGATCTAACACCCTGGTTACCCAGTCAAATAAATCTATACGATTCATCTGACAGGACCTTCCCGTTGAGAATCCATGCTACCTTGAATCCTGAGCAAAATCTTTATCCTAAATGGGCTTTTTTTCCACTTTCCTCAACAATCTCGTTAACCTTTTAACCAGCAGGACAGCTAACCTGCCCTTGACAGTTATTCTTTTAATTTATACACATTACCCAAGTTTACTTCCATACTCCAACTTATAAATTTTATTTACAGAATCCCTCTGGAATGGATTTCCTCTAAGGAGGCTATCCAACCCAGACAAATCCATCTAGCCCAAATTGTTCAGACAGAGTCATAAACTGAGGCCCTCCTCCTGTAGGAACGATAAATTATATATATGTGTCAACATGGTACTCCTTTCTTTACTAGGGACAGCACTTTCTTTGCTCAGGGCAACATCCCTGGCCATATTCACTGCCTGACAGCAAGCCTCACAAGTACCGTACTTTGCCACCTGCCTGTAAATACCTGGCCAATACCACTTTGGCACTATGCAGACTAATATCTTTCACCCCTTTAAGTGCCACTTCTGGGAAGCTATATTGCTGCCTCCAGCACTGCCAAATGCTCCACCATCTGGTGTTTATGAGGATTTTGACACCTCTGCCATAACTCATCACCCCTGCAGATGCAATATGGTTTGATGAAACCCAAGTCTCCAGCACTAGGAGCAGTAATCTTTTGAGCCCCTGCAGGAGAAACAATTTGGTTAACACATTGCACATTACACTCTAACATTCACACAAGAACCCAATGACTTCCCAAGTAGTCCCTTCAGCAAGCTGCCGGACCGGTTTGCAACCACAGTCATTTAGTGTCTTGGAGTATCTGCTACCATAGTTCTTTCCTTCAGGATCTCAGGCAAGTGTCTCTCCTCCCTCTGTACAGGCTCCTCCTTTCCAACTTCTGTGGTGTCTTCTCGATCAATACCCCTTTTGGCTACATCAACCTCCTGGTCACTGCTACTATCTGTGATTGCGTGGTCAGGGACCTTTGACTGCTCTGTAGATGGGTCCTCTGGTTCATGTTCCTCGGTCAGATCTGATGCTGTGCTCCTCTGCTGCCAGCAACTGGTCCTGCATCTCATCATGGCCCTCGGACAGCTGACAGACCACCATCAATCCCATTAGGATCTGCATCAGTCACTGCCTCTTTTGATCCACCCTGCGGCTGTACAGTGGACCCTGCAGACTCCATTTTGCAGTTAGCCATCTTCCTTCAATCACACCCTTCCAATAGAATCCTCACCCAAAACGGCCTTTGTACCCAGTCCAGCACAAGTGAGAAATCCCAATACTAACACCACAGACAAAAGTGAGAGTGCTGATGAAGCACACAGCAGACAAGAAGTTAGGTAAAAATCCTGCAGGATGGCACAATTTGTGTGCTTTTGTCAGTCTTTAGATACTTTAACAGATACAAAATAATAATAATAAAACAAAAAACAGTCCTGGTTATATAAGTTAACGGGAGCTCTTGCTGCACTGAGAAACTGTTTTTTAGATTACATTTTCTTCTACCAGCTAAAGGGTAACAGATACAAAGAAAACTGTGCATGTTCTACCTTCAAATGCTGTCTTTTTAAGCAATAAGGCATGACCAGGGGTTAGATTAACAGTCTGTTAATAACCCCCTGGGGTGTAATGTGGCATGAGGCGCAGCCAAGTGCCATATCGCCCCCAAGGGGTGACTGACTGTTAATCTAACTCCTGGGACTGCCTTATTGCTATTATAAAAAAATATTCCAAAACAAGAGAGTTAAAAGTATACTCTTTGAATGTTTTCCTCATTTAGAGGAAGATGTTTAATAAAATAGTTCTTCCACCAACTATTTAAGAATGCTGGGTCAAACTTAGAATGTAGCATTCCAGTCATTCAGCAGTGCTAGAGGATGGAATGTTGACAGGAAGAATCCATGTGCCATGGTGATCAGGCTGTACATGACAGTGTAACATGGATTAATGTAAAGCTGTTGGAATTCTAACAGCCAATCAGATTGCAGTATTTCTAAGCCCCTTTTTATAATAAATAAACTTTGTGACTGTTCCTAGATTGCTTATTTGTCCTTTTTAAAACAGGGCACCAGTCTTGCATGTTTTTATCTGTTAATAGTTAGTCTTCTCAGGGACATTATAAATTCTCATATGCTTTTAGTATATTTTTTTTTTTGAAGTTCACTTCAGCTCAAATAAGTCTGATCCTTGGCTCTCTTGATCCTGGACCACTGCTAACCCACTAGTGCCAGGGTAATTAAATACACACAAGTTTCTGCTACCATCACCAGGGAGAAGAAAAGATGCCTAAAGAACAAAACAGGAACTACAAAGAATTAACATGTCTTCACTTCCATAAATTTGGGGGTGGGTGAAAAAAAAGAGAGAAGACACAAGAGAGCTTTCCTGGATGATCCGTAATAACTATAGACAAGGTAGAAGCTGCTCAGCTACAAGATAAAGAAAAGGTGTGTTTGAATTGTGCTTATTTTTCTTCAGAAAGCAGTCCCTAAACTAAAGCAATGCTTCTACACTAACCATCACCTTGGAGAAGGCCTTATCATGGCAGAACCATACACAGTTTATAATTCTGGTCCTTATTTATAAGGCACAAAACATTGGCAAGGGCCACCCTGCCACAGTTACCCTTCGTGCTGATTGCCGCCATGCTCTGCCTCATTGACATTTCCGCTTCGTGTCCAGTCCCCTGCCTTGCATGTTGCTGTGTTCATACTTTTGTTGTCTGATCTGCCTTCAACCAACCGGCCCGGTGGCACTGAGGGTTGAGGCACTGGACGCCACACCGGCAACCCGAGTTTGGAAAAGAGCTCGGGGATCGGGCAGGGGAGGAAGTAGGATTGAGCTTCTGATGGACTGCTCTCTCCCTGGGGAGGGATCCAGGGGTTCTCCGGTGCATCTGTGCCCCCCTGGTGGAGACCGGCAGCACAGCCAGCACTTGGAGCAAAGCAAGGGAGGAACGTGGTGGATGCTTACGGCACAGCCGTGCTGGCATCACTGCACAGCCAAGGCAACCTTGAGATAGAGACAGCTCCCCACCGAGCCATGCCACCACACATGTCCACATCCCAAGCTGCTCCCCCATCTCCACAGCCAGCACATTTGATTATAGATAGAGTGCCGAAGTGGAGGTGGCCCTACCCTAGAGGGCTCACAGCTGGAGAGTCTGCCAGTTGGAGGATGGTGGAGGGCAGGCAGAGCCAGGGGAATCAGGTGGGCGGTAGAGCTGTGCTTGGTCAGCGACAGCAACCCAAGAGAGTTCCGGAGGAAGGGGTACAAACAGAAGATACCAAATAAAAAAAAGTATCTGCCTTCAACTTGGCCTCATATGCTCTGTCCGAGCATCCTCTGCAGTGCCTTGGTTGGTTCCTGGCTTCCTGTATGACCCCCTAGTTTTGTGGGTCATGTGGCTCCCTTTGGCCTCAATAACGCTTGTCCTTGTCCCAGTCTCACTGTGTGGTTGGGATTCGATATTTTTCAGCACTCTCCCTTTCTGCCGGTCGTAGCCTAGCTCTGCCTCCTCATCACAGTCGCTATGTGTGCAGTCCCTTACTTTATGCATGGCTATTTTCATGCTCTTCTGTCATCTGCTTTGCCTTCTGGTCTGCCTTTGTGGCAGGTCAGGCTGTCCTCTGGGACACCACGGTTGGTTCCTACCCTTGTTCCCCAGTCCCCATTTCCACAGGGCCAGTGGCTTCATCTCCTGGACTTGTGCCATCAGCATATTCGCTAACTGGGTTGGTGTGGCAGCTTATGGCACCTCCATTTTTGACGGGTCATCACCAGGCTTTGCCCACTGCATCCCTGGTCTTCTGCTTTGTACAGGGCTGTTGGGAATGTTACCGTCATCAGCTTTATCTTTGCCTTGGCTTCCTGCCACAGTTCCTTGGGATGTCTCAGTCAGTTCCTAGCTTACTGGTGCACCGCCTGGCTTTACCTCATCAACTTTTTTTAGTGTTTGGGCTGGTGTTGTCATTTGCCAGTATCTCTTCTTGCTGGCTGTCACCTGGTTTTGCCTGGTCGACATCCCCTCTGCTTGTGGCCGTTTCCTTGAGCACCCTTGTCAGCTTTCCCATGAGCTGTAGCTTTTTTGCTGTTCTGCCTATCCTTCAGGCCTTCTCCTCTGCTCATCCTTCTGGACCTGTCCTCTGTCTCTTGCCCCCCGTGGTCATGGGGACTGTGAATGTCTTGGGCCCGGAGAGGTGGCTTTGCCTTGCCAAATGTTTCTTGTTTGATCACCGCCTGTCTTCGCCTCAGCAGTGTTCTCTGTTCATCAGGGTTTCCTGTCAACATGTTTGTTTGCGGGGCCTGACTCAGTCGACTTCCCTTGTTTATACCCAATCTCCGTGTTTATACACTGGCCATAGTGTGTGTCTGCCATCAATGTCTTTTTGTGTTGTTGGCTGGGGCTTCCCGGTGCCTTGCTTCCATGCCCCTTATGCTCGGTTGGGGTTGCCCTATTTTGGCAACATTATCAGCCATGAAACATTGGCCTACGTGTTGGCTGACTTGTATGCCTTCCTGCTGCCCCGGTGCTGCTTGGAAATTGTTTCAGAGGTGTGGCTCACTGGAGGGAGATATTCCTGAAGAAGATAGTACAGTTACTCAGTGGTAACAGTAGTTCTTTGGGAGAATCTCCTCTAGTGGCCACAGAGCACTGTTCCCCCTAGGTTTGGCTGGGTATAGTGTGGGCTTTGGGCGTCGTTTTGTCCAGTTTTCTTTGCTGTTCACTGACGCTCCCTTTTGGGTCTTTGACATGCTTGCCATTTGGTCTGGCACAGCGTTTCTTTGTCTCCAGCAGGCAGAACTAAGGTGGTTTGGGGCCACCCAAGTTATACATGCTCCGATGATGCACGTCATAGTGGATAGCTTGCTAGGCAAACATTTCTGGATAGGTCCGCTGATGGCATCTTATGTTCCACAGGTGTTGCTCAGGGGAGGAAATTCCCTTGAAGATCTACTGCTACTACAAGTAACTGTACTTTGCTCCATCTTCTCCAGGAAGGACATCTGCCAATTCTAGGTCTAGGTCCTGCCCTTTGGGTTGTTTTTGGTGCATCATGTCTCTACCAACTGCTCTGAGGTGGCGGCTGCAGCACTGCGCTGGGAGAAGATCTGTCTTCTCCATGCCTGGTCAGCTGGTTTCTGAAAGGAGTGTTACAGGGTATTAAATCAGCAAAAAATATTGATTAGCAGTTCTGCCAGTGGAAGTGCTATCAATGGTGAAAATGCATAGCACGTGGCACTGATTGATTAGAATACTTTCTTTTTTAATGTGTTTTGAATGTGTAAACCCAAATAAACATCGAAAAGTTTTAGCAGTCTAATGCTATGCAATTCTGAAAATGTTCAGCATTACCCTCTTGATATGGGTAGCATTTTGCTCTGCAATACCAGCTGTTAAATGCCCTGATTTAGCAGCCACAGTAGAGCATATTTTGCAGCGCACCTGATGGATAGTACAGGGGTTCTGGTGACTATGGATAAATCTGTTGTGGTTTCTTGTCAGAGGCTCAAGTACACAGAGAAGCCTGGACACTGCCAATGCGAATATCTTCCTCCCCAAGGACAGGATCTTAGTGGCCCAGGAGACCTCAGTAGGATGCAGGGACCAGGTTACCAGCTCATCTAATGCTTTGCTTCTGGGGTCTAATGGCCACCTCCATTTCGTGGTTATTCTGACTTGCCAGCATAAGTGGATTCCTCAAGGGTTACTGCACCTCAGAGGCCTTGGGCCTACAGTTGTTAGACCATCTTATTCTTGCTTATCGCCCCCTACAGGATGCCCTGCTGTGGTGCAATGACAGATCACCTGCTTGTGAGTTTTCCCCTTCTAGTGTCTCTCCCTGGATCTTATCTCTAACCTGGAGTGGGATGCCCACTTTGGTCCTTACTAGTCCTATGGGTCCCAGTCTCAGCTGGAACGAGGCCGTCACATGACTGTACAGAAGGCTGTTCCATATGGACTCCAGACTCTGGCCACTTGAGTCCTCATCTCTCTCATGATCCTGGTAACACTTGTGGCCCAGGCAGCTCCGATCTCTTCTGTGGAAACTGGCAGCTCACTGTCCCTAGGGCTCCATGCCTGGCTCCTGAGGAGAAAGCAGTCTCTAAGTTCTCAGTTGCTGTTAAGCTTGCTGCTAGAAAACCTTCTACCAGACATAACTCCCCGAAGTGCAGTATCCCTGGGACCCTTTTCAAATCAAGGATGCTGTCAATGTATTTTCATGTGTCCGTTGTGGCATGTTGCTCTAAATATGAAGGGAAAGGGTCCAGGCTCACACTAACTTCACTTGCTGTCACTGGTGGTGGTGGTGGTGGGGGTATGCATGAGAGTCTTGAGATGCTTTATCCTTCGCTGCAGCTGGCCTGTCTTTTTCTGCCAGTAGTCCCACGATGTCAAGATCGCTTAAAGGTGGTGATGTTTCAAGGCGGTCTTCAGCTGTGATAAACTTCTGATGGGTTCATTTATGATACATAGTCGGGTAGGCGCTTGATCAGTACTTGGAGCTCTATGGTTTCAGAACCAGGAACGGTGCTTGTGGATTGTTACTGGCTCCTCTTCTGTTGCAGGGTCATACTCAGTGTGGGGCAGTATCTTCACATACCACCAACAGTTTATTATAGTACTTTCTGTCATGCAGTGCCACGTGCGATAGATAAACAGAAGTGCACGGCACACACTCACTTTAAGCTCCTGTCCACACTCGGCGCAGGAAATAAAATAACGGCACAGCTCCTTTCTGTAGTGGCACTTGAAATGGTTTATTATTCCAGTGTCCATTTGGTTGAGTATGGGCGGTAGTACTGGGAGGGAGAAAGCGGACTTTTAACATTTGACAAGTTCTGTGGGCATGTATGGCTTGTGGCATTATCTAATAAGAGAATAATATGGACTGTGTTGTACCCTTATTGCCCTATTAAAGACCAGCAGCCACTCTCCGAATTCATGGGATGTTATCTATGCACTTCCATTTGAACAATAACGTGCATACAACTCAGGGTCAAAATCCCCTGCAAGACATCTGGGCTTTTTTGCTTTACCAATAACGAATGGCTTAATTTTAAGTGTCCCATCAGCACTGCAGCACAGTGCCATGGTTAATCTGACCTTTGATTTTGTTTTGGTTCCTGAGACAGGGGGCTAAGGACAAAGTGGCAGCTGGTCCTAGCCTGTAAGAGTCCAGTCTCATCCAGGTTACAAGTCTCCTTTGGACAGAAACCGGCAAGAATATCACAGAGTTGCTGTCTCCCTGAGATGACGGCAGTCTGGTCAGCACTAGCAGTTTCGCCATGATACATCTTAGATGACAAGCCATGCCTTTTTTTTTTTTAAACCCTGGATCCACCCATGGGAGTATGAAAAGTCTGCCAGTCCAAACATTCTGCAAAAAATCTGGCTTTTTCAACAAACGTGGAGCCAGATACGCTGGTCCCTTTAGTGTTCATCTCTGATCCACAAGTTTAGTGCCGTTTCTACATCCTGATGCTTACCAAGCCGTACTCTTGTAAGAGACGCCGAATCTGATGAGGCAGAAATCCTTTTGTCTTTGGCACACCATATATCACTACAGGCAGATGAGCCCAACTTCCAATCAAAGGCTTTCAGCGTACAACCTGCTGCGTCTTTGTAGGTAGAAGAAGGGTTAGCGTGCTTCCATAAACAAACAGAATCTCAGAATGCCCATGTTTGAATAGAACAGCTGGAGCAGAAGAAGCCGTCCTCATACTACTCTCAAATGCTGGAACAGGATGAAGCAGATTACCGGCAGATTAGCAAGCAGCGAGAAAGCCAGCACACTACGGCCAAGAGCAGGAACCAGCAGCTTTGTCACTCATCAGCGCTCATCAGCCAGAGACACAAAGCAGCAGATCAGCCAGCAGTCAACACCTACTCCTTGCAAATGGATTAACCAGGTATTTACACACGTGCTGTATAGAGCACTGACCGGCTTAATGGGCAACAGATACAGATGCTTCATAGTGTGTCCCCTTGTTCTTCAGCACTTTTATTTCTGAAAAATACTCCTGTACCTTATTTAACACCATGAGGCATTTAAAGGTTTTTATCACATCCCCGTTCCTCCTGTCTTCCAGGGTGTACATACTGAGGTCCTTCAGTCTCTCACCATAGGGCTTTTGATGCAGACCCTGCACCATTTTAGCTGCCCTCCTCTAGACCGCCTCCAGTCTATGTCCTTCCAGAGATGTGGTCTCCAGAACTGACATGGTATTCTAGGTGGGGTCACACCAGTAATCTATACAAAGGCAACACCACCTCCCTCTTTCTGCTGGTGATACCCCTCCCTATGCACCCCAGCATCCCACTAGCCCTTCTGACTGCCCTGTCGCACTGCCTGGCCACCTTTCATCAGATGAATACCGCCAGGTCTCTTTCCAGGTTAGTAGTCGTCAGTACCACTCCACCCATTTTGTACTCCGGCCCCGAGTTTGTGTGTCATAAGTGCATAATTTTGCACCTTTTCATACTGCAACCCAGGTGCCATACCCCTGACCACTCCTCTAGTTCTCAGTTCTCTGCTCACCCATTTCACCCCACCCCCACAAGAGTGCCTACCCTACTGCAGATTTTGGTGTCATCTGCAAAAAGGCAGACCTTTCCTTCCAGCTCCTCTGCAATGTCACTTATAAAGACATTAAAGAGGACTGGTCCCAACACGGATTCCTGAGCACCCCCCTGGTGATCCTCTGTTCACCATCACCCTCTGTCACCTATTCCCTAACCAATTTCTTATCCAGTTTACTGCCTTTGGACTCAGTCCTAAGCTACCCAGCTTGCTTCTTAGTCTATGTGGAATGGTGTTGAAAGCCTAAGGTAGGCCACATATCCACTGCTTTAATTCCTTTGTCACCCAAGCAAAGGAATCTCTCAGATTTGTTTGACGTGGCCTCCCCCCTGTGAACCCATGCTGCCTCGGGTCTTGTAACCCACTGGATTCAAGATATTCTACAATCCTTTCCTTTAGCAGAGATTCCATTTACTCTCCCACCACCGATGTCAGGCTGACTGGCCTGTAAGTGGCCTGCCTCTTCCCTGCTACCACTTTTGTGAAGTGGGACTGCATCTGCTCTCCTCTTGTCCACCAGAACCACTCCTGTTTCCAGTGAACTGTTAAACAGGAATGTCAGAGGTGCTGCAGTCAGTACCTACCTGAGCTCTCTCAATACCCATGAATGCACTCCATCTGGCCCCACTGCTTTGTCCACCTTCAGATTAGAGAGTCCCTTCAGGACACTCTCCTCCAAAAAAAGGACTAGTGTCTACCTCCCTCCCTCCAAAGCTTCTGCTACTTTTTTGTGCCCCCCTTTCCTCTGTGAGCATTGAACAAAAGTATTTGTTGACGTCGTCTGCCTTTTCCTGACCCAGTCTGTACAGTCCCCTCTTCCCTTTTTAACCTTACAATCCCACCTCTGGTCTTCCTCTTTTCACTTACATACCTAAAAAATGTCCTGTCCCCTTTTGTTACCTCCTGGGCTGTTCTCTCTTCAGTTGACACCTTTGTACTCCTTACTGCTTTTCCTGCTTCTCTCTGTCCCCCGATACACCTCCCTATCGTCTTCCCTCTGCGTCTCCTTATGCCTTTTGAGAGCTATCCTTTTAGCCTTTACCTTTTCAGCTCCCTAGATTACCTGGGAATGACCCTAGATCAATTCATGACCTTTGATCCGCATGTAGATGCACTGACTAAAACACTCAACCTAAAGCTCGGGCTACTATATAGACCTTCCCCCTACCTGTCTGGAGAGGCGTGCTGTACCATCGCCTTCAGCTCCATCCTCCCTCTCTTATTCTACGGTGCCCTGATAATGTAGGCACTACGAAAACCCACCCTCAATAAGCTAAGAATACTCTACCATTGGGCGATTTGCAATCAGTGCCCACTCCAAAACCCACCACCGCACAATGCCAACAACCTTAGGGTGGTCCTCCTTCGAAGCCAGATTGCATTATCCCCTGTACTGTCTTACCTTCAAGCTATTGCAAGGTCTCACCCCACTTAGTCTATCTGGCATAATCCAACGCAAACAATATGCTTGACCTCTTACAGCCTCAGACTTCCCAGTGCTGGAAGTCCCCAAAATACGATACGAAACTGAAGATGGCCCTTCTCTTACTCGGCTCCGCATCTGTGGAACTCCCTACCCTTAGTGGTCCATGCCTGCCCTACCTTGGTGCAGCTTAAGAGGACTCTTAAATCTCTCACTTTTGGATAACTTCCCCCTGCAATTGTTTTCAGCTAGTCTAATGCTCTACCAGCTACAATCTTTGTGGGCTCTGATATCCCAGATAGCTCATTCTAACATGACTGCTGCTCTAATTCAATCCAAGACCACTGTCTGTATACATCATGTGTGTATTCTCTGCCATTATAGATTACTGAATCTTTGTGCTCAATTTTATTGACTGAAACAAAATCCTTGTTGGCATGAAAACTGTATGTATATGTATAAATGTATGTAACTAACTCAGGGTCACTCCTGAAAAAGGGACATCTCATCTCAGTGGGCTTACCCGGTCACCAAAACCCAAATAAATAATAAATAGCCACCTCGTTTGAGAACCACAGCAGTCTTTCTTTTTTCTCTTCTTGCTTTTGCTCACTTGCCTGACACAGAAGTTGGTTGCCTTTACTACGCTCCCTTTCAGCTTCGCCCACTGTTTCTCCACCTCACCCAGGCCATCTCCACCACCAGGTCATCCCTGATGCATTTCACCCATATTTATGAAATCCAGGCTCTTCAGCTTTGTGTAGTTTGATTCTGCAGCTGTCCTTATATTGAACCACAATGTACACTGGCCACTGGCACCCAGCTGGCCCCCCCGCCTTGATGTCTGTAACACTGCCCCAATTAACAAAATGACAGTTATGCAAGAACTTACCATAACAGGAGACCGACCTTCGAGAAAGGTTCCTGCAGTAGGTCTTTACACATAGGACTGCGTCCCCTGGTGCCAGGACCGCCCCCAGCGTCACCTGATCAGACATCAGCGCGACAGTATATAGGGGGCGGTCCCCACGCCTGCCCTCCAGTTCTCCCGCCATAGACCTCCAAAGAGGAAACAGGAGAAGGGAGTAAAAATCAACTCCTTAGGCCCTGTGCTCTGGAAACGAAGCCTCGGTAAAGGTAGAGAGGATAAATAAGAGGAGCGGGGGAAGGTGGGTGGGAAATCTAGACCTACTGCAGGAACCTCTCTCAAAGATCTACTGTTACGGTAAGTTCTTATGTAACTGTCGTATCTTACTTCAAGAGGGTTCCTGCAGTAGATCTTTATACATAGGACTGAATACCAAGCAGGTGAAATTAAAGAAGGAGTCGGAGACCAAGTTCCGGAAGGAAGGAGCACCTGCCAACTAGAAACCTTCTTAAGAAAAAAGGCATCGCAAAACGGCAAGGCCGAAGCCGGCTCTACGTCTAGAGGCAATGCCCAAACTATAATGCTTGATGAATTTGTGGACAGAAGACAAAGTGGCCACTGCGCAGATATCTGCTGTGGACACATTCCAGAGAAAGGCAGTCGAAGCAGCCATGCCCCGAGTAGAATGGCCTTTCACCTCCCCCTTCTTGTATATATACACGAGATGCAGTTAGCCAACCATTTTGACAAACCCTGTTTGGAGATGGCCTTGCCCTGACACTTGGGAGCAAAGGTCACAAACAACTGGTCAGACTTCCAGGCCTCTTTGGTCCTAGAGATGTAATATCTCAAGAGTCCGGTGCACATCTAAAGCGTGCAGGAGGTATTCCCCGGGTTGGAATATTGTGGGTAAAAAAAAAAAAAAAACCCACAATTCAACATTCTGGTTCAAAGTAAATTCCGAAACAACTTTTGGAGGAAAAGATGAGTTAGTCCTCAGAGCCACCCGGTCTCTGTGGAAAATCAAAAAGGCTCCACACAGACGAGGGCCTGAAGCTTGGAAATTCTTTGAGCTGAAGTTATAGTGACCAAACAGAGTGTTTTCCAGGACAAGTAATGCATGTTGCAACTTGCTGCCGGCTCAAAAGGGGGCAGAGTAAGTTTATCCAAAATAAAATTTAAATCCCAGGGGGGACCGGATTCTAGACTGGAGGCTTAAGGTGGAGGAGCCCATTGAGAAAGGTTCTGGAGACCTCCAACTTAACAATGGTTTTGCCCCCTTCCCCTCCGGGAAGGTGGTAGGCGGAAACCGCAGATAAGTGGACCTTCAGAGAGGAATAACTGAGGCCCGAATTAGACAGGTGCAAGAGGTATTCAAGGACTTGGAGAACCGAGCAAGTGAATGGGTCCAGACTCTTGGCCGTGGCCCAACTAGAGAATCTCTTCCACTTTATAGCATACGTGGATCTGATAGTGTGTTTTCTAGCCTCTACTAGAACCTGGGCGAGTTGAGAAGAGACGCCATAATGAGAGACAGCTATGCCCAAAGGTGCCACGCATGCAGGTGGAGAGACCTGAGTACAGGTGCACCAGGCTGCCCTGTTCCTGAGACAGAAGGTCGTGGGAGAGAGGAAGAGGTACTGGGGATTCCAATGTCAGCTGCTGCAGCAGAGGGAACCAAATCTGCAGAGGCCAAAGAGGGGCTATGAAAATCATGTGAGCCCCCCCTGCTTGGAGCTTCACCAGAACCTTCTGCAGAATAGGAAAGGGAGAGAAAGCATACAGAAATCTCCCTGTCCAGGATAGAGACAGTGCGTCTCACCCCAAAAAAACAAACAAACAAAAAAAAAAACACCATGCCCTGGGAACGAGCGAGCAAAAGCTGGGTAGTTCTGCGTTGGATGGGGAGGCGAAAAGATCTATTTCTGGCCGACCCCACTGAAGGAAGAGATCTTACACTACTTCCTGCTTCAGCTCCCACTCATGAGCCCGTGCGACAGTGCGGCTCAGACTGTCCGCCAGGACGTTGTGAACTCTTGGAACATGGACTGCTATCAATGACAGGCCATGCTGAAATGCCCAGTACCATACCCGCATTGCCTCCCTGCAAAAGGGGTACAATCGGGTACCTCCCTGCTTGTTTATGTAACAGACTGTAGCTGTGTTGTCAGTCTGGACTAATAATGTTCCCGGTATCAAGAGGGAATGGAACGCTTGGAGAGCATAGAGCACCGCTCTCATCTCCAGAATACTGATATGAAGATGTTCCTTTAGTGGAGACAGTGTCCCCTGAGTTCGGTGGTCTCCCAGGTGAGCGCCCCATCCCTGGCCTGAGGCATCCATCGTCGGGGTCATGGAGGGGGATGGTGTGGAAGGTGATCCCCAATAAAAGGTTGGCGAGATCCTGCCACCATAGGAGATCCCTCTTCAGGCTGCTGGAGACTAGGACCATGTGGTCCAGGTCATCCAGACGTTGAGCCCACTGGACCCGAAGGGACCACAGGGTCGCCCTCATGTGCAGTCTGGCCAAAGGGACTGTGGGTATGGCAGCTGCCATTAAGCCTAACAGGTGGAGGACAGAGTGTGTCTTGGTCTGCCGGGTGGAGGATACCAACATCACTTGTTGCATCAGAGTTTCCGCCCCGTCCGTAGGCAAGAAGGCCCTACCCTGAACCATGTCCAGCACTGCTCCAGTGAACTGGAGCCGCTGGGAGGGTGAAAGTTGAGACCTGGGAACATTCACAGTGATGCCAAGTCTGGAGAATAGGTCCAGGATGGAGAACAGGGAAGCCCTCAGACTGTCCTGCGACAGTGCTGACAGACAAGTCGTCCAGGTAAGGGAACATATGAGTCCCCTGGTGGCGCAAGGCCACAGCTACCACTGCTAGGCACTTGGTAAAAATCCGAGGTGCTGAAGAGAGGCCAAATGGGAGGGCCTTGAACTGGTAATGGTTCTCCTGAAAGGAGAATCTCAGAAAGCAGCGGTGGGCCTGGAGGATAGGGATATAAAGGTAGACACCCTGCATATCTAGGGAGCACAGCCACTGGTTCTGTTGGAGCTGGGGCAAGAGTCCCTGGAGCGTCAACATAAGGAATCTCTTATATTCTACAAAGAGAATGAGTAGGTTGAGATTCAGAATTGGTCTCAGATCTCCCATCCTTTTGGGAACCAGGAAGAAGTGGGAGTAATATCCCCCTTCCTATATGCCCTGGCAGAACTGGCCCTATGGCTTGGCTTGTTTTTAAAGTAGAGCCTGGATCTCCTGATGAATAAGGCCTATATGGCCTGACGAGTAGTGAGACCTGCCCGGTGGGTTGTCCGGGGGTCTGGCCAGGAACTCGATTGAGTGTTCTCTTGCTACTAGCTGTAGGACCCAAGTATCTTTGGTTATCGTCTTACACCCTTCCAGGTGGAGGGCAAACCGTTCCCTCACTGGTTCCTCAGGAAGAGGAGTTGGGGGGGGGGGGCGCCCTCCCTCGCATCAGGACTCAGAGAGGAGTGCCGCTTTTCTGCCTCTGGCGGTCTTTTGGGATTTTGCCTGAGGGGTCTGGGAGCCCAAACCAGTGGCGTGGAGCTTACCCCATTGTCTACCTTGGTTCTGCCTATTCCACTTCTTCTGGGGGTAATGAAAGGACTGCTTGAGCTTTTGTCCCGAACAGTACATAGAGCGCACATCCTTAAGTGACCTTCCGCTCTCCTGCAGCTCCATGATTATGTCCTTTGCGTCTCCCCCAAACAGGATGGGACCCCTAAAGGGGGCGTCGAGGAGGGTGCTCTGGACATCTTGCACCAGTCCCGCAAGACGGAGCCAAGCCAGGCGCCTCAAATGCCCGTGGCAGTGCAACGGGCCACTGAATCGACCATATAAGTGGCCCTTAAAGCGTGGCAGCAAGAAGACTTATTCAGTCTTACCTTCTCCAAGAGCAGATTTCTGAGGTCATCATCCGGAATCTCCTGCAAGTCCTTCTCAAAGTCGGACAATGCCAACTTCTGGAAGGACATCATATAGGCTACATAGTTTAATGACCATATGGCACAGGTCGATGAAGAATAGACTTTGCGTCCATACTGATCCACTTGTTTGGAGTCTTTATCTGGAGGAGAAGCACTTGGGTGTTTTGGATGTGCTGACCGGTCATGGACTGCAGTGATATGGAGTTGGCCTTTGGTTGACTGGTCAGATGACCAACCCCATCCGGGGGTGATATGTTCTGTCAGCTTTTTTGGAGACAGCTGGAATAGAGGATGGCTGTTGCTAAATAGTAGAGGTAAGATCCTCATGCGGTCCCATCCATGGAATAGGGAAGGGATCCGCGCTGGTGAGGTCTAGGTGCTCTGCTAGACACGTCTCCTCTTGGGGTCCAACTCCTGAGACGCCCAGCCACGGCCTGTTTGATGGACCTTAGGAGTTCTGTGAAGGATGGGTCCTCGGGCGGAGACTTCAGGGACTCCTTGAGCTGGGGTTCAATGGGGGAGTGAAGTTCCAAGTAACGAACAGACTCGGGGGTCCGAATCAGAGTCAGAGGACTCCAGTCTGCTGGGTAGAGGTGTGATGTCTGGGACCGTCTCCATCACCCTTGCTCCTGAGGGCTCCAAGAAATGTCTGCCTGAACTATCAGATGCCCAGCCCAAGGGGTAAGGGCTTCTGGGGACAATCCTATGGGTTGGGGTGGAAACCGTGACCATATGGGGTTGTTCCAGTTCTTGTAAGAACTGTGATTTTACATCCTGCCACCAGGCCAGAATAAAAGTGGGTGGTTCTGGCTGAGGAGGTGGCAGAGGTTGGCACCCTGTAGAGTAAGGAGGGTAGCCAGGAGGCTGGTACCAGTACTGGTACGGTTGGTGTCCCTGGTAGCTGTGATCCGGTGTCGGGTGCCCTGGCGATGGCCTTGCTGGCGTCAGGTAATACGGGTACTGGAATGACTGACAGCCAAGATAATGACCAGAGGGACCAGACAGAGGAGGGGCAGAGGATCCAGGGATAGGCAGTGCTGAAGGACCACTGGGAAGGCTAGGGTCCATCGGCAGGCCTTCAGGGACTCCTTGAGCTGGGGGTCTCTATTCTGACCCCGGATGGGCCAGAAGAAAAAATTACTCATCGCAGTAGTCGTTTCTTCCAAGGGGCCTTTTAGCATCAGTAACTTTTTTTGCACTTAGCTGGCTAGGTGCAACTGCCCCGGAAGTGTGCTTTTAACAGATATTTAAATGAGCGTAGGGCCACGCCAATCAAGAGACAGGAGGGGGTGTGAGCTGAGTGAGAGCTGCTGAATGCTTCAGAATTTTTTCAAGGAAAAACGAGGGCAAATGCCCCGGAAAAGAATCAACAGGATTAAAAAAACATGCAAATGTCCACAAAAGTGGAAACAGAAACAAACAGCAACATGAGCTAAAAACTCATCAATAAGAAACTCCAAAGTTGGTAAAAGGTGACATAAGAGCCCTTCTCCGACAGGTGAACTAGAGAGGAAGGGTGGGAGCTTACTGATGCTGAAGGACCCCTTGGAAGAAAGAAGATTACTGCGGTGAATCATTTTTTCTTCTTACCCCAGAAGTCCTTTAGCATCAGTAACTTTTTTTGCAAACTATCCAGCAGTACCAAGTGGGAGGTGGGCAGAGAACCTACTTAGGAAAGAGGCTCTGCAGAACCGCCCTGCCAAATCTGGCATCGGATCTGGTCTGCACATCCAAATGGTAGTTTTTCACAAAGGTGTGCACAGATTTCCAAGTAGCTGCTTTGCAGACATCCAGTAGGGGAATGTCCCTTGCTGCTATAAGAGAGGCTGCATCGCCCCTGGTGGAGTGAGCCCTGAGCCCCACTGGAGGTTGCTGACCAGCTTTCTCATAGCAGAATCTAATACAAGAGACCAACCAACAAGAAACAGTTATCTTGGTAGCTGGTCTTCCTCTACCTACATCCCTGCAGGTGAGGAACAACTGAGTTGAAGAGCCTCTGGACTGTCTAGTATGCCCTAGATAGTAAAAGATGGCTCTTTTGACATCCAAGCTGTGGAGCTTTTGCTCGCCAGGAGTGGATGGTTCAGTAAAGAAGACAGGCAGAGTAATGGACTGGTTCAAGTGAAACTCTGAAACCACCTTTGGCAGAAATTTCCTATTTGTCTTGAGCTCAACTTTACTGTTGTGAGGAATGATGTAATTCGGCTCAGTGCACAGGGCCTGTAGCTCTGAAATCCTCCTGGCAGATGTAATAGCTACCAGGAAGACGGTCTTCCAAGTTACAAATCTAATGTGGGCCGTGGACATAAGCTCGAAAGGTGGATTCATGAGCCCATTTATGCAAGGGTTCAGGCTCCAAGGAGGAACAGGCTCCCTGGTTGGAGGCTGGAGGTGCAAGAGGCCTTTGAAACACTGTTTAAAAATGCGAGAAAAAAATGATTTCTTCTTTCCCACCGAACGGTAGGCTGAAATTGCCGCCAGGTGTAGCCTGAGTGAAGATAGTTTCAAGCCTGATGCCTGTAGGTGTACCAGGTAGTCTAGCAGCCGAGGGTCTGAAGCTGATAGGGGTTTGACCTTTTCACTTTTGCACCCAAGGGAAAACCTTTTCCATTTGGCTGCATAAGTCTTCATAGCGTTCGGTTTTTTAGCCATCCTCAGTATCTTAAGGACCTGTTCAGAGTACTGTGAGGATGGAAACCAACTCCTCAAGAACCAGGCCTTGAGGTGAAGAGTATGTCTGGCTACTGCACTCCTGTCTGAGGAAGGGTCAGCAGGGAACGAGTCGGAGGCAGGCGAATAGGCCTGTTGCAGGACATTCAGAGAAGTAGAGGGTACCAGGCTTCCCTGGGCCAGTCCGGAGCCACAAGGATCATGGATGCAGGCTGCTGTCAGAGTTTCAGCAAAACCCTGAATATCAGGAGAAAGGGAGGAAATGTGTATAGGAACCTCCCTGACCAGTCCAGGATCAGGGAATCCACAGGAAGTGCTCCAGGAAATGGGGGCCTACAACAGTACTGAGGAAGCTGAAAACAGAGAGGCAAACAGATCCACATCAGGTGTGCCCCACCGCCTGAGCACCGTGGCTAGTAGTTGCTTGTTCAGTGTCTATGCACTCTGATCTTGACTGATGCAGCTTAGAGCATCCACCAGAGTATTGAGTTTGCCTGGGAGGTGAATAGCTGCGAGGCTAACTCCCAGGGAGAATGCTAGAGACCAGAGCTTCAGAGCTTCCAAACAGTATTCCTGATCCGATACCACCCCACTTGTTTATGTAGAACATTGCAGTGGTGTTGTCCATTCGAATTTGAACCACCCGCCCTTCTATCCTGGGAGTGAAAGCTTTGAGAGTTAGTAAGACTGCTCTGAGTTCCAAAAATTTTTTGTGCAACTGCGACTCTTCAGGAGTCCAGTTGCCGCTTACTGAGGCACTGTCTAGGTGAGCTCCCCAGCCCAAAAGGGAGGCATCTGTGGTGATCACCTTTGTGGGAAGAGGAGCTTGAAAGGGAACCCCTGCCTGCAAATTTGCAGAGTTCTTCCACCACAGCAAGTTTTGGAGGAACTGCTCTGACACAGGTATAAACTTTGCAAATGTGTTGCTTCTCTGAGACCAGCGAGCTGAGGTAGGCTAGCAGGAGTCTCATCCTGTACCTGACCCCTGGGACTACTGCAGTCACAGAGGCTATATGTCCCAGAAGTTTGAGGAAATGTCTGGCGGGTCTTGGCTGTCCCTGGGCAAAAAAATCTGACACTGAAAGGAAACTCTGAATTCTTTCCTGCAGGAGGAAAGCATATCCCTTCTGAGTGTCCAGCTGAGCCCCTATGAAGGTGAGCAGCTGGGTGGGTTCCGGTGAGATTTCTTTAGATTTACCAGGAAACTCAGAGACTCCAGAGTGCATTCTGTGAGGGAGAGAGATTCCTTGACCTGGCAAGAAGACTTTGCTACTATGAGCCACTCGTCCAGACAGGGGTAGAGCGCGACATCCAGTCTCCTGAGATGTGCTGCTACCATTGCGAGACACTTGGTAAAGACTCTTGGGGCCGAGGATAGCCCAAAGGGCACTGCGGTGAACTAATAGTGACCCAAAGGAAGTCTGAACCTGAGAAACTTCCTGTGAGATCTCCTTATGGGTATGTGGAAGTAGGAGTCCTTTAAGTCGAGGGAGGCTAGTCAGTCTCCCTGCTGTAAGAACTGTATGACCAGTGACAAGAGTGACCATTTTGAATTTGGGTTTTTCCAGATGTTTGTTTAACGTGATGAGGGACCAGTACTGAAGATTGTGAGAAAGTCTTCCTCTAACCGGAAACAGGGAGGTGACTTGGACACTCACATCAGGACTTAAGACAGAGGCAGATGGCTGGGTATAGGTGGCTCTTCTTTGGCCCCTTCTGCCCCTGCCTTTGAAAGATCCCCTGTACTGGCCAAAGTCAGAGATTGAGGATAGGGCTTGTAAGGCCTGGGAACAAAACTCTTGCCCCTACCGCCCCTGGGATGGGATCTCTGAGGGGTGGCGGGTTTAGGCTTGGATGAGTGGCTCTGCTAGGAGGCCTTGTACTCATCGACTTTTTTCATGTAGTCAGTGGCTCTGTAATCAAACATATTTTGATCACAGGGAAAATCCATGGCCTTGTTCTGAGTGTCTTTGGTCAGACTGGTTGTTCTAAGCCAGGCGAAGCATCTCAGAGAGGTGGCATGGGCCATCGCCCTAGAGGCTGCATCACTTGTCATCCGCCATGTGGAATTGGTACACAGTAGCTTCCAAGGCAGTTTTTGACGTATCCACCAGCTCCTGCACCATAGAATCTGATCTGTTGCGGGCAATAGCCTGGACAGATTTCCAAAGGCTTTCTGATATTTGGCTGTGAATGCCATGTAAGAAGAAAGCCTGAGAAGCAGGGAAGCTGTGGCATACATTTTCTTTGCTATAAAAGTCAAGTTTCTTGGAATCCTTGTGAGGGGGAAGAGGGCGACAAGGAGACTCCAGCTTTCTCACAAGCTGCCTGCTGCACTATACTTTTGTGGCTAGAGTGTGCAGACAGGAACTCTGTACCATTTTTAGACAATTTATATATTCTCTCAAGTTGCTTATCAACCCCCGACACTGAAGTGGGATGTTGAAGCACGTTCATGGTATTTTTTCTAAATGCATTACAGATAGGGACGACCAGGGTCTTTGAGGATGAAAGACCCTTCATCTCCCTATAATCTTCATCGACATCCTGGTTGGGTTCCTGCATAGGGAGGTCCAGGGTGTCCAACATATTTTGTATAAATGTTAAACAGAGGAAGGATCCTCGTGGTCACCTGGGGGATCCCCAAGGTGAGGGTCTGGGGACTCCTGAGGCTCAAGGCTGTCAAAATCCATGTCAGGGGCATCATAAAATTGATCATCTGCGTCGCCCTCACAGTCTACAGAAGGCAGAACTGTGGAAGAGTGCTTGCCAGCCCCAGTAAATCGAGGACCCATCTTTTAAAGGGTCTGAAACAGTTGCCATGCTTTTTCCATATCTTGCACCGATGGAAGAACCTGCGCAGTCTGTGCTTTGTTTTTTTCTGTATGCTTTAAGCTGCCTGTTGTCTCACGTTGTCTCGCTACTGGCTTTCCCAGGAGCAACGGGATCATATCTGTCTTGACAGAGTTTCTTTTTAGCCACTTCAGAGGCTTGATCAAGTTTCCTTTTTTCGTCACTCTTATTAATAATTTTTCAATTTGTGAGGAACTTCATCTTTGGAAGCTTTATTTTTTGAGTGGGATCTGGAGGGTTCCTCAGCACCTCTGCTTTTGGTATTAGTACTTTTGAATGGCCTCTCATCGGAAGCCTTTGATTTATCCTCAGCCATAATAATCAAAGGTTTGTCTGCTATGTTTGCCAATTTAAGCAAAGCAAACCAGTTCTGGACCTTCGGACTGAGTGCAGGTTTCTGTGAAAATGCCACCGGCAAGTCCTGCTCCAGTTAAAAAACTATTACTAGTACCTTTTTTTTTTTTGGTTGTAAAACTGGGATCTATACCAGTGCCAATCTTAATAGAAACCCAGTAGTACTCAACTGCGCACAGGTGGCTGCTGGACCCTTACGGACAGTCCTGACACAGATGATACCAAGGTTAAGTAATACAACAAAAAAGGTTTCCTCATAATTGCCAATCTAGAGAGAAAACCCCCAGGCACTGTTTAAATTTGAAATCTACTGCAGGTGCCTCGCGGTAAACCCAGTGAGGTCAGAGGTAAAAAACAAGGCAACTATCCCTAATTCGACGGTTCCCACAAGAATTTGCCCCCAAAATTAAGGAAACTGTTGAAAATAAGCACCTGCGATAAAATTAGGCTTTAAACTTAATAGTCGTGGTAAAAAAGTCAAAATAGCACCGATGCGCTCAAAATAAAAATTTGCACAGTGCTAATGAAAAAGTAAAAACTTTCACTCAGCACACTAAAGGAAATAATTTACGAGGAAAACTTTACCCAGATAAGCACTAGGAGGCTGTCAACAAGGAAAATTGGGAGACACCTCCAAGGCAATATTGCTCAGTCCAGTGAAGAAAAAATTCTGAAGCATTCAACAGCTCTCACTCAGTGTACACCCCCTCCTGTCTTTTGATTGGCTTGGCTCTATGCTCATTTAAATATCTCTTAAAGGCACACCTCCAGGGCATTTGCACCTAGCCAGCTAAGTGTAAAAAAACTTACTGATGCTAAAGGACTCCTGGGGTAAGAAGGTAGCTCCATCATCTGAGCAGGAAAGCCCATGTCCATATCAGGAACTGGTATATGGACTGGGGAGTGGCCCGGCGTTGTGTGTGTGTGTGAGTGAGAGTGAGAAATTGACCAGATGTCTGGTCTGAAGGAGGCTAGGGAATGAAGAGCCCAGTCACCTGATCCAGCACGAAGGTTGGACTCTCAGAAGGAAGGCTTGATGCAGGAGAGGTCTCTTGGACAGCCACCCTCGGTTCCCCAGTCAGGGAAAATGAGGCGTTGGGCACGGTCAATACGTCCCTTGAAGGAGAATCCTCGTGGGACGAAGGCGGGCCTGGAGGCTCACCCTGCGTGATGGAGACCGCAAGGGTGTCTAACTGGAGAGCACCCGCCAGGCAGGCGTCAGGCAAGCGGACGACAGACTTAACAGCGGAGACCTGGCGGGTGTCGGAGCCAACGTCCGACTTACAGGAGGCAGTCAGGCCTACAACAACCAGGAGGCTGGAGTCAGGCAGAGCATCCAGAGCCGAGCTCCTGATGGCAGGACCGGTGGGGGGAGACTTAGTGGCAGAGCCTACGACAGGACCTGAAGAATCCGCCAGAGAGGAGCCCCCCCCGCCCCAACTGCTCACTGACCAAGGCAGGAGGGGGTGAAGGTGTCCGATCCGGGATGGAGACATTGGAGATAGGGTACTCACTGCTGTAGAGGCCTCACCTACTGCGTCATTGGCTGTCTGACTATGCGGAGATGGAGGACAATCCCGATTCCAAAGCTTCTCCTTCTTTTGCTTTTTCTTAGTAGTGGGTGAAGAAACGTGTTCCCTCAGCTCCTGGCGCTCTTTTTCCATCGATTCCAGGCAACGTTTTAAAAGTTGAGCATTGAGGGCCTTCTGGAGATGGGTGCATGTGGCCTGGTTAAAGGCCTGGCAGAGCTCGCAATCTGCGACCCGATGTTTGGGGCCCAGGCAAAGAATGAAGTGGGAGTGGTCGTCCCTGTGCAGGATTTGAGCACTGCACTGCGAGCCCTTTTTCTCCGATTTACGCAAAAACATACTCTTAACTCATTGTCTCCTAGCAGACGCCTGTAGTTGTCAGTAAAATACACTGGTGTGTCCTGAGGACGCCTGCAGAAGTCGGCTACTGACTCCCAGTGTGCCCTTGCAAGGTCTGGAGAAGTCACTTATGTATTTTAATATATAGTGTAACAGAATATAATATATATTTGACTGCATCGCACCGTTGGAAAGGTAATTTTATGCTGAACAACTTTGTCACTGATATTTTGTGTATATCATGTATAATTTAGGAGTTGTTCGCATTTGTTTATGGTATGGTGCGTATGGCTTATGTTGCCTTGTTTTAGTGAAAAAAATTTTTTTTTTGCTGTTTCAACCAGCATATAAAAAAAAAAATTACATATTATTATTTGCATACCACCATCTGAAAGGTAATTTTGTGCTGAACAACTTTGCCACTAATATTTTGTGTATATCATGTATACTTTAGGAGTTATTCGCATTTGTTTATGGTATGGTGTGTATGGCTTATGTTGCCTGTTTTAGTGAAAAAAAATTTTTTTGTTGTTGTTTCAACCAGCATAGAAAAAAACTAAATTACATATTATTATTTGCATACCACCATTAGAAAGGTAATTTTGTGCTGAATAACTTTGTCACTCATACTTTTTGTGTCTAGCACTTACGGTTCTTGAGCTACTAGGATTTGTTTGTGGCATGCTGACTATAGCTTGATTTTGCTTAGAAAGGCCCAGGATTTACTGTTAACAGCATACAGGAGATAAGTGGTGCAACTTCAGAGAGCTCCTGTGGAGGCAATAAGTTAAGACTTTTTGAAAAATGTGCAAAAAAACATGCACAATAGATAAAGAAATGGTGGACGACTGAGCTAGTTAACCGCGACGATCTGACGAGTTCAGGTCGACAGCGGGAAAGAACTGGAAGGCAGGTGTGGGGACTGCCCCTATATACCGTCACGCTGATGTCTGATCAGGTGACGCTGGGGGCGGTCCCCCGTTAATGATTGCTAGCTAGAAGTTTGCTGTGCGGTCCTGACGCCAGGGGGCACAGTCCTATGTGTAAAGGCCTATTGCAGGAACCCTCTCGAAGAAAGATTTTCATTTTCTCAACATACCACATATTACCGGCATCATTTTTGTTAACTAGCAGTTCCTAGTGATTTCCAATAAATACATGCAGTATATGGTTCGGGCTTAAGTGTGTATAGAAAACATTGGCTTTCAAAATCTTGTAGAACGGTTCAAAGGTCACTGAAAGTTAAGTATTTTTCTGACATCAATGATACTACATCAGCTTCTCCCCATGATCTGCTACCTGACTGGCTGAAACAGCGTCTTCACAAAAAAAAAAAAAATACAAACTAACATGGTGGCACTGCTTAGCTAACGTCTGGGCAAGCACTTCAAAGACAGACTGCCATAGTCGGCGCCATGCTTCCAAACTATCAATTAAGTTATTTATTTTCTGTTAATCACTACCGCTATTAATCTCTGGGGTCGGGAACAGAGCAGGACTGCAGTGAGGACTGGTTGCAAGTGGGACTGTGAACACAAGGTATGAAACTTTGTGAAATTAAACTTTTTAAATTGTCGGGGAACCATATCATGGTAAAAGGCAGCAGAATAGGTCCCATGGTCCATCGTGTCTGCTCGGAAGCTAGCCCCCTACTGGGAGCTTGCTCCTCCACCCCCCCCAGCCCCAGAGGTGGTCTTCCTCAGCTTCAGTATCCCCCTGTACCTGTCCCAACCCTTTCTGAACCTTTCCACTGTGTTCTCTTCCACCAGACTCCTGGGCAGTGCGTTCCATGGATCCTGCACCCTCTCGGTGAAGAAGCGTCTCCTGCACTCCCCCCCCTTCCAGCTTCCACTCGTGTCCCCTGGTAGTTCCCCCCTTCTTAAGCCTGAACACTTCCCTGGCTCCGCCCTTATTTATCCCCTCACGTACTTGAAAACCTCAATCATGTCCCCTGTCCCTCCTCTCCTCCAATGCATACAGATAGAGTTCTTCCAGTCTTTCCTCATAGGGCTTACCCTCCATGCCCTGAATCATCCTGGTTGACCTCCTCTGGACCCTCTCCAGCAGCGCTATGTCCCTCTTAAGATGGGGTCTCCAAAACTGCACACAGTACTCAAGATGCGGCCTAACCAGCGCATTATACAGAGGGAGGATCACCTCCCTCTCTCCCTCCTCCTGGAGGTAATCCCCTGGTTATGCAGCCCAGTATCCTGTTTGCTTTTGCTGCAGCTCATCGACAATTCTCAGTGTTCTTCATTTTGCTGTCCACCACTACCCCTAGGTCCCTCTCGCCCAATGTGACTTGCAGTGTGACCCCCCCGGGTGCATGCACGGCCTGTGTTTCTGACCCCCAGATGCAGCACCCTGTATTTCCCTGCACTGAACTGCGATCCCCACTTCCTTGCTCACCCCCCGGGTATCCAGATCTCCCTGGAGGGCCTCTCTCCCCTCCTGCCTGTCCGCCAGTGCTCCCAGTTTCGAGTCATCTGCAAAGAGACTCAGCCTACTCCTAACACCCCTCCGTATGTCTGAGACATAGGAATTGAACAGGAGTGGCCCCAGGACTGAACCCTGGGGGAACCCACTTACAACCCTACTGGGGGAGGAGACTATCCATCCAACCACCACACTCTGTATTCACCCCGTAAGCCAGTTTTCCACCCACCTGAGCAACTGCCCCCCATCCCCCCAGCTTTGATAGTAGGCCATTATGGGGTACCGAATCGAACGCCTTACTGAAATCCAGATAGAGGACGTCCACCGGCCTTTGTCAGTCTAGGGCACCCGTCACCCAGTCATAAAACTCCACCAGGTTGGTCTGGCATGACCTCCCCGGAACAAAACCATACTGCCCATCATCCAGGTGCCCCAACATTTCCAGCTTCCACTCGTGTCCCCTGGTAGTTCCCCCCTTCTTAAGCCTGAACACTTCCCTGGCTCCGCCCTTATTTATCCCCTTTACGTACTTGAAAACCTCTATCATGTCCCCCTGTCCCTCCTCTCCTCCAATGCATACAGATAGAGTTCTTCCAGTCTTTCCTCATAGGGCTTACCCTCCATGCCCTGAATCATCCTGGTTGACCTCCTCTGGACCCTCTCCAGCAGCGCTATGTCCCTCTTAAGATGGGGTCTCCAAAACTGCACACAGTACTCAAGATGCGGCCTAACCAGCGCATTATACAGAGGGAGGATCACCTCCCTCTCTCCCTCCTCCTGGAGGTAATCCCCTGGTTATGCAGCCCAGTATCCTGTTTGCTTTTGCTGCAGCTCATCGACAATTCTCAGTGTTCTTAATTTGCTGTCCACCACTACCCCTAGGTCCCTCTCGCCCAATGTGACTTGCAGTGTGACCCCCCCCGGGTGCATGCACGGCCTGTGTTTCTGACCCCCAGATGCAGCACCCTGTATTTCCCTGCACTGAACTTCGATCCCCACTTCCTTGCTCACCCCCCGGGTATCCAGATCTCCCTGGAGGGCCTCTCTCCCCTCCTGCCTGTCCGCCAGTGCTCCCAGTTTCGAGTCATCTGCAAAGAGACTCAGCCTACTCCTAACACCCCTCCGTATGTCTGAGACATAGGAATTGAACAGGAGTGGCCCCAGGACTGAACCCTGGGGGACCCCACTTACAACCCTACTGGGGGAGGAGACTATCCATCCAACCACCACACTCTGTATTCACCCTGTAAGCCAGTTTTCCACCCACCTGAGCAACTGCCCCCCCATCCCCCCAGCTTTGATAGTAGGCCATTATGGGGTACCGAATCGAACGCCTTACTGAAATCCAGATAGAGGACGTCCACCGGCCTTTGTCAGTCTAGGGCACCCGTCACCCAGTCATAAAACTCCACCAGGTTGGTCTGGCATGACCTCCCCGGAACAAAACCATACTGCCCATCATCCAGGTGCCCCAACATTTCCAGCTACCCCCCCCCCCAAGCCTCTCCTTGATAATGCCCTCCATAACCTTGCCTACTACAGACGTTAGGCTAACAGGCCTATAATTCTCCATCTCCTCTCTGGACCCACCCCCCCTTTGTGGATAGGCACCACATGAGCCACCTTCCAATCTTGAGGCACCCACCCTGTCAGAGAGATGTTGAAGAGTGAGGCCAGTGGAGCTGCCAGCACATTCACCAGTTCCTTCAGCACCCTTGGATGCAGCCCATCTGGCCCCGGCGCCTTCACAGTCTTTAGCAACCTGAGGGCCTCTCTCACCCTATCCATTGTGATTTCGCCCTCCCATCCCACCTCCTCATGCATCTGCTCCTCTCCTTCTAGATACGACCCATCGCCTGCCCTAGCCTCATCCAGTCCTTCAGTCTCCAGCTGACCTCCTGGTTCAGTGAGCTCCCCTTCCCTCCCATCGGGCTGGAAGGATCCCCCACCTCCCCCGGTAAAGACAGAGGCAAAGTACTCATTTAGCACCTCTGCTTGTTCCCCAGCTTCCTGCGTCCATCCCTCTCTAGTCCTAATCCTGCTGATCTGTGCCTTCGCTTTTCTTTTCTCCCCTATGTATCTATAGAACCCCTCCCCCCCCTGCGGATACCCCTGGCCAGGTTTAGCTCCTTCTTCACCTTGGCCCCCCTTACCCCCCTGGTGACCCTCCTAGCCAGGGACTCATACTCTCCCCTCTCCCTACCCCCTGAGCACTTTACGTGCGTACAGGCAGCCTTTTTATCTCTCACCGCCTCCTGCACCCCCCGGGTCCACCAACACGGCTTACTATTTCATTGCTTGTGCCTTGCAGCTGCGCAGCAGGCCCTCAGAGCCTCCTGCACCCCTTCTTAATGGTCTCCCACAAGCTACCAGCATCCATGTCTGGCCTTATCTCATCCAGCACCCTCTAAGAATCCTTCTCATGCCCTCAAAGTCCGCCCCCCTGAAATCTATTACTACTGTGTCAGTGCGAATATTCTCTTCCCCCTAGGAACATAAGAAACCAGACCGTGGCATGGTCACTGCCTGCCAACGATCTATTCACCTCCAGGCCCCTTATCTGGTCATTGTCTGCTAGGACAATGTCCAGGATCCAGTCCTGCCTAGTAGGCTCCCCCACATGCTGGACTAGGAAGGCATCCTGGAAGATATCCTTCAACCTCTACTCCCTGGCCTCTGAGGATGTCATAGTGCCCCAGTCTGCCCCCAGCATGTTCAGGTCACCCATGACCACCACCCTGCCCTTTCCGAGGCCACAGTGACCCCTGATGGTCTCAGCCAGATCCTCCAGTTCCACCTCCATTGCGGGGGAAGGGTCTGTACACCACCCCTATTTTTAATCTTTTACCACCCTTCTCGTTTGTAGGGTTACCCAAATTGCCTCCACATCTCCCCCTGCCTCCTCGATTCCACCAACTACCATGTCATTTGACTATCAATGCCACCCCTCCTCTACCCACCTCCGTATCCTTTCTAAACATTGTGTAGCCCTCTAAATTTAGGTCCCAATCATGCCTCTGGGTGGCCCATGTCTCAGTAATTGCCGCCACGTCTGCTGCACCCTCAACTAGCATTGCCTGGAGCTCTGGCATTTTATTGCCCATGCTCCTGGCACTGATCAGGACCGTCCTCCACCCTCCCCCTCTCCAGTCTTCTCATCCCAGCCCACCCCGTCTCTCTTCCCCTCAGTTCCCCCTGGTCTTTTAACACTACCCGCAGCCCGCTTTGCATGATCTAGTCCTGAACCCTCAAATTTCCTCACTGGGGCTTTGTCTTTCTATCCCCCCCTTTACAAGTTTAAACCCCACCTATCACCAATGAATCCAAAAAGTTTTAGTTTAAGGATCTCCCTCCCCTCCAGGTTGAGATGCAGCCTATCCCTGGCATATAGCCCCTCGTCTTCCCATGTATCACCCCAGTCCCCCATCAATCCATACTCTTCTGACCTGCACCACTCCCCGAGCCACTGGTTCACCCCCAAGTTTTTGCTTATTTTCCCCACTCTCCCTTCGTACTGGCAGTATCTCAGAAAAGGAGACTGAGCATCCTATGGAGTGGTAAACCCTGGCCAATTCCCCGAATCTTGCCTGTATCTCCAGTTCACTGTTCCCTTCTAAATCGTTTGTTCCCAAGTGAACTAGAAAGTCTGGGGATCCTCCGCATTCCCTTGCCATTGAGTATAGCTGGAATTTGGTCTTGTGTACTGATAGGCCTGGGATACATTTAACCTTGACTGGGCTGCCTTTTCCCTCCCCAACCCCCTCCCACTGGATACCCCAATCATGGAATCACCCAGCAGGAGCACCTTCACCTCTTTCCCCAAGTTACTAGCCCAATTGTGCCCTTCCACACTCCTTACTATACTCCGTATACTATACATAAAAACAGTATATGGGTGATCATACACAGCAAGGCTACGTTTGCATCTCGGGGATGTGATGCTGTCATACAGACCTCTTGAGCTTCATTCTAGAGGTCTATACGTCGTCATCACATCCCCTCAGTGGAAACAGCCTTCTTGTGTATGGTCACCCATACACTATTCTATATATACACACACACACACACACACAGTAGTGTATGGTGGAGTGCTGTTATATGCTTGGAATTCCATGCCTGGAATATGCTTGTTGTGCTGCATTAGTGCTGTCACTACAGCAGCATAACCACACAGCTGCTTTCTTGTATCCAACTGAGACAAAACTTTTATATATATATATATATATATATATATATATATATATACACACACTACACGTTACTTGAACTTACTGAAATAGCTGTAGCACACTGCTTCAGCCCGTCACCAACCCTCGAGGGCCCCTTCCCAATTCACTGAAAGGAGCGGTGCCTGAAATAGGCATGGATGTCCATACCTATAGCGACAGGCATCCCATGCATAGACTCTCCTGTGTTTTCATCTCAAGATTTCTATGGCAACCAGGGAACCTCTCGAATTTCGTTCTTGGTTGTCACAGAAATCTCTTGATACAGACACAGGCTTATGTATGGCTGCCCATACATTATCCACTATATGTATACTTGGGGGTCCTTACAGAATAAGAACTTTTACCTCATGCTGCTCGGACTAACAGAACTGCTCAACTTTGCTTTATGGTCCTCTCAGCCAAACAGCAAGAGACAACATTCTTATTCTGTAAGAAACACCCCCCCAAGTATACACATGAACGTGTATTAGTTTAAGTTTAGAAGGGACTCCAGGTTCATGAGGTCCTCATCTTCCCCATATCATAAGTGAGATCAATAAGTATGCTGTGCAAAAATCCTGCTCTACTAACCAGGGTATCATGTGACCATCTTTTACATCCTGCACAAAAATGTCAAAGTTTTACTTCAACTGTGGGAGAGCATTAAAAAAAATACACAGCCGGCCTGCCAGCACAGCAGTTGGATGTCTGCCTGCGATGCCAATGACCTGCATTTGGGAACAGACTTGGGTGCTGGAGAGCCGACTTGGGGGATGGCTCAGTGTCCACAGACTGTTCGCCTTCTCGGGGGTTGTGGCTCGCGGATGTTGGCCCCTGGTTAAGGCCGGGAGTACAGCAACATGTCGGGCCACACTGCAGGTGAGAGTGTGACGGGCATCACCGTATGCCTTGACATCATGTGGCAAGTCACGCCCCCAGAAAACCAGGAAAATGCCCTGGTCCAACTAGATGACAGCCACCAATCCCCTGCATGCCATGGTAGCCCAGGACAGCCCTGTGGACTCCTCCCCGCTGATCCCATGGGCTAACTGGATGTGCCTAAGAGCACTTCTCTCCGGGAGAAGAGATCCACCGATGAAGGGTTACATCGGGTCCCCCAAGGGGATCCGCTGGCAGATGTGGGGGCAGCAGGATTATGGCCAGAGGAGGTGGGTGGCCGTGGGTCCCAGGTGGCCCGAAGGAGTGGTCGGGCCAGGAGGTGGGAAGGAGCAAAAAAAAAAAAACAGGCAGTTAGGGAAATCAGAACGTAAAGGTTCTCCAATTATATCAAAATCAGTAGCTGCATTTTTTTAAATGACAATTCTTTTGCCGGCTAAAACGAAAAACAAAAGACCCTTCTCTTGATTGTACTAGTGTGCCTCTGACTAATGGGTGTGGGACAGTATTCAGGGAACAACAGGTCAAACGGACAAGCTACTACTTACGACCTCCAGTTTGCTTTTAGGGACCCTGCAGATGCAGTTGGTTCCAAAGTTGGTGTCACGGGTCTGGATGCAACGCAGGCAGCACAGGTTCTCATAGCCTTGCTTCTTCCACTTAGCAATCAGGTTTTTATCAGCATAGCCTTCTCTGATGCAGTACTCGTACAGCTCTGCATGAACACAGAACAAAAAAAAAAAAAGGACAGATGTTTAAGGTTTGCAGGGAGAATCGAAAATATCAATTTTTGTGGATTTTACCTCCATAAGGTCTAACAATCTCAGTTCATTTTCCTAAGACAGCTCACAGTTTCATTGCTTTGTAACACACTGGAAAAGACACTGACAGCAGAACATGGCCTTATAACCCATCTGGACTGCCTAAACCTACCTATAGCAAATTGCAAATACCTTAGCATGACTCACTCTACCTTCCCTTGTGCTAGCCTCCCCAACCACATGCCCTTACCAGTCCCATGCCCCTATCTCACCTGTGCTTAAAACCCACTACTGATTTGGAACAGACCATCTCCTGGTATGCTGTACATTTTTTTTTTTTTTTATGGTTTATTTTTCTCCCTCACCAACCCCCCTGTACAGCCCTCCATCCGCTCGAGGTCTCCCCCCATACAGCCTTGGCTTACCTCCCAGGCAAGGTGGCGATGGGGGGGGGGGCGGTCCCCCTATACCCCCCCTCCCAAGGAATCAAGTCTTCGTCAGGGACCTCTATTGGCGGCAGGCCAGCTGGGGAGGGCCCACTATCAGGTCCTCACTTCGGTGTTGCTCCAGGCGGTGTACTTCATAGTACACCCCCAGCGCACGCCAGGGCTTGCATCGGCATCCGCCGCTCCTCATTAGTTTGGGCACCAGGGCTGCTGTACCTCCTGGCCAGGACCCCCGGAGATGAGCAGTCCATAGGATGCTCAGCCTCTCTCCCCCGGCTGACCCCAATGACTCTGGCTCGCTCCCCAACCCAGGTCGCCGGCATAGCGCAAGGTGTGGTGTCTGCCGCCTCAACCCTCAACGCCACCGGGCTGGCATTGATTACTGTACTTCTGGATAGCATTTAGAATCTCCCTCCTGCCAATTCTGTAGAGATCCTCCTTGTGCCAGTGTTCGCGCTCACTGTGAACAATGCCCTGCTGTCTCAAATGAAAAAATTACTCACTTTAGTAATTATGTTTTTTCTAATGGAGTCTTGCTGTATTCTGACTATTGCAGTTAGTCCCAGCACTTGAACTGCCCTGGAGAGAGAAGGGTTAAAATTCTATGCAAGGCACAGAATGTTGAGCTCAAGCTCAGTTGAAAACTCTGTCTGCAGCACTTTGAAACCCAACAGCCAGATTCTTATGAGCTAAAATTCACTGACTTTAAGAAAGTGGAAATTGTAAAATTTCAACTAGCCAACTGGCAACAAAAGTTTTTGATTCCTAAAGACTCAAGTCAGGAAACCCAAAAACCAAGTAATACAGCATAACATTCTGAACTAATCAAACACAAAGCACCCAAACAACAGAAAGTGGGCTGAAGACACCCCTGGGGGTGCAACACTGCACCTGCCTACCCACTTCCTAAAAACAAGTTCTGAGAGGGGAGGCAGGGAGGGAGGGAGGTCAGAATACAGCAAGACTCCATTACAAGAAACATAATTACTAAGGCGAGGAATTTTTTCTTCAAACAACATGAAGTCTTGCTGTATTCTGACTATTGCAGACTACCAAGCAGTACCTCCATGGAGGAGGGAGAGAACCTACTTTGGGAATAGGCTCTGATGTACTGCTGTGCCGAACCTAGCATCACTCCTAGCCTGGATATCCAGAGAGTAATACTTGGTGAAGGTATGAACTGTTTTCCAGGTGGCTGCTTGACAAATTTCTAACAAAGGAATATCCCTGGCCACAGCCAGAGATGCAGCTGTACCTCTAATGGAATGAGCCCTCAGGCCTGAGGGTGGAATTTTTCCCAGTTTCTCATAGCAGAATTGGATACAGGACACAATCCACCTGGCAATAATTCTCTTGGTGGCAGGTTTGCCCTTACCTACTTCCCTGTAAGTGAGGAACAACTGGAGGGAGTCAAACCTCTGACCCTTTGTACGTTCTATGTAGTAAACTAAGGGCTCTTAACATCTAAATTGTGCATACTTTGCCTTGAAAAAAATCACTTTCAACACCAGAGGGTCCAGGGACCATTCGTGATGGTCCTGGGAAATCCCGATCAATGCATCTGCTAGCACTTTGTCCTGGGTGGGCCAAGCGGTCCTTATCTGCCGTCAAATTCTATGTTTCTATGTTACTTCCTCAGGAGAGCAGAGGTTGATCAGTAAAGAACACAGGAAGAGACAGACTGATTTAAATGGAAATCAGAAACCACTTTGGGTAAGAACCTTCTGTTGGTTCTAAGGACCACCTTATCTCTATGGAATGAAATGAAGTCGGGTTCAACTGACAGGGCTTGCAATTCACTGATACGTCTGGCAGAGGTAACAGCAACCAAAAACACAGATTTCTAAGTCAAGTACTTGAGCTCTGCTGAGGACATGGGCTCAAAAGTGGGTTGCATAAGCTGAGCAATGCAAACATTCAAATCCCAGGCAGGAACAGGATCCCTAAAGGGGGATTGGTATGAAGCAATCCTTTGAAAAATGTACAGAATACAGGGTGAGATGACAGCGAGGAAGTCTTGCCCACTGACAAGAAAGCAGAAACAGCCAACAAATGTACTTTGAGAATAGCTGGTCTGAGGCCTAGGCCATTAAGGTGAACCATATAATCCAGAACTGTAGACAATTCAGCAGTGTCTGGAGATATACCTGTATGCTTCTTGGAACACCAAATGCTGAATGTTTTCCATTTGGAGTTGTAAGTTTTTCTGGTGGCAGGCTTTCGAGAATGTCCAGAACCCCGTGGGACAGATGCAAATCTGCATACTCTAACTCTTCAAGAGCCATGCCTTGAGATTGACAGACCGAAGATTGGGGTACCAAATCCTCCCCTGAGAGAAGGTTAACAGGTTGTAATTCCTGGGAAGAGACAGGGGAAGATGGACTGCTAGAGACAGCAACAGGGGGTACCAAGGCTTCCTGGCCCAGTCTGGAGCAATCAGAATCACTTTGCAAGGTTGTGACCTTACCTTGACTAGAACCTTGAACAGTAGAGGAAAGGGAGGGAAGGCATATAGAAATTTCCCTTCCCAGTTCAAAAATCAGAGCATCCAGAGGGACTGAGCCCAAGACTGGGGGTCTGCAACAAAACAGAGGAAGTTGGTGATTGTCTGGGGCTGCAAAGAGATCCATCTCTGGAGTGCCCCACCTTGAAAAAAATCACTTTCAACACCAGAGGGTCCAGGGACCATTCGTGATGGTCCTGGGAAATCCCGATCAATGCATCTGCTAGCACTTTGTCCTTTCCTGGAAGGTGGACTGCTACCAGAGAAGTCTGTAGTGAATAAGCCAGGGACCATATTTTTATGGCTTCCGTGCACAAGGCCGTAGACAGAGTGTTTCCCTGCTTGTTGATATACCACATGGTGGTGGTGTCTGTCCTGACCTGAACCACCTTGTTGTGTACTAACAGAGAAAAACTTTGCAGGGCCAGAAACACTGCCCTGAGCTCCAGGAGGTTGATATGAAGAAGGGATTCCTGAGGGGATCACAGTCCCCGGGCTGTGAGAGCCCCCAGGTGGGCTCCCCACCCCAACAGGGAAGCGCCTGCAGAAAGGACCACAGAGTGAATCTGAATGACGAATGGAACTCCCTGCCTCAGGTTGTCCAGATTCTGCCACCATTGAAGGGCCTGGATAAGGGTCCGAGTAACCGGGACTAGTTTGGTAAGAGGATCTTTCCTTTGGGACCAAAAAGCCCTCAGATGGCACTGAATGTCCCTCATCTGAAACCTGGCCCCTTGGACCACTGCTGTGGAAGCTGCCATGTGGCCCAAAAGCTGAAGAAAATGCCTTGCTGGTCAAGAGACCAGAGGGAGGAAGGAAGAGGCCAGCTGTGAGATGGCTGTTGCACTTTCCAGAGGAAGGAAAGCTCTTGCCCTGACCATGTCCAGCTCTGCTCCTATAAAAGTGAGAAGCTGTACAGGTTCGAGAACTGACTTTGGAAGATTGAGAAGAACCCCCAGAGAAGTAACAACTTGTTGGGTCACCTGCAGATCTGACTTGACTTGGTCTGGGGACTGGCCCACAAGGAGCCAATCGTCCAGATATGGAAAGACTGAAACCCTCTTTCTTCTTAAGAAGGCCACCACTACTGCTAGTCACTTTATGAACACCTTGGGGCTGAAGTTAGGCCAAAGGGTATCGCTCTGAACTGGTAATGGCCTGAGGGCAATTTGAACCTGAGGTACTTTCTGTGGGAGCACCTGATGGGAATGTGAAAATACGCATCCTTGAGGTCCGGGGACGCTAGCCAGACTCCTGGCCTTGGAGAGGGAAGTCTAGGATGGGTCACCACTCCCCTGTCTTTTTTGGGGTAAGGAAGTACCTGGAGTACAGGCCTTTGTCCTTGTATGGAGTAGGAACTCTCTCTATGGCTCTTAAGGCCAGCAGAGACAAAACCTCTGCCTCTAGAGCAAGGGTTTCTGATTTATTTGCAGGTGGGAAGGCTCTGGGTCTCATTTTCGGAAAATTTTTGAAACCGAGAACCAGTCCCTGGCTTACTACCTCCAGGACCCACTTGTCTGAGGTAACAGACATCCAGTCCTGGACAAAGTAAGCCAGCCTGCCTCCTACCGGAATGGGGGAGTCGACCCGGGCTGACACATCAGGGTGTCTGCTTGGCAGGAGCCTTAGGCTGAGGGGTGGATGCAGCCCTGCTCATCCCCCTTCTGGCCTCTCTCTCTAAAGAACCCCCTCTGAGAAAAGGGAGAAGAGGCCTGCGCTTGGTAGAAAGGCCTGTGAAAAGGCCCGCCCCTGCCCCTAGCTTGCTGCCTTTGAGGAGTTGCCTGCCTCTCCTTGGCCTGTGCAATCCTATAAGTGGTCCTGTACTCATCCATTTTCTTCATGCAATTCTCTGTCTGCTCCCCAAACAGAGAATTACCCACTACAGGGAAATCCATGGCCTTAGCCTGGGTGTCCTGTGAAAGGCTAGTACATCTGAGCCAGGCCATTCTCTGAAGAGCCACAAATGTAGCCATGACTCTTGATGACACATCACTGGAGTCCACAGCAGCATGAAATTGCACCTTTGATGCCTCAATCCCATCAGCAGCCACCTCCTCCAGCTCCAGGAGGGGCCTTAGTCAAGTAGCACGCACGGTAACCTTCTCGGAGGTGCTACCCATCTATGGCATAGGAGAGGCTAGGGTGTTCCGCATCATGGGATTCAATCAGTGGTTGAAAAACTGGTGTGGAGCTCAGGGATTGGCTTCATTGGGGACTGGGGTCCACCTGGAGTGATGCAAGCCTATACTGGCATGATGGGCTGCATCTGTCTGGGAGGGAACCAGGATCCTAGGTGATAGGTTTAAATGCTTCATTGGCAAGCTTTTAAACCAGCCAAGGGGAGGCACTGAAAGGAGCAGGAAAAACCTAGCCCCCAAACAATCACGGTAGTAAGTGTGGCAAACACCAACATGGAGGTGTCGATAGGGAGAAGGGCAGGGGTAAATGGAGAAAGTGACAAAGGCAAGAAGGACAGGGATGGGGCAAAAGGGGGTAAGGCCATCAGGAAATGGAGGGTAATGAGTACCAATGCCCGTAGTCTGGGCAACAAGCTCCCTGAGCTGGTGGCCTTAATGGAAGAGGGATGCCTGGATATCGTAGCAGTCACAGAAACATGGTACACAGAGAACCATGACTGGGATGTTAACATACCAGGGTACATAACCTACCGTAGAGACAGGCAGGGGAGAAGAGGGGAGTAGCTCTCTATGTAAAGGAAGGGATAAAAGCAACTGAACAAAAGAGTAAACAGGGAGGAGAGGAGGCACTGTGGGTCACCTTGGAGACTGGAAAGGGCACCACAATCCGCACAGGGGTTGTGTACAGACCCCCATGTCAGGGGGAAGGAATGGACAAAGATATGATAGAAGGCATTCTTAGAATGGCAGAGAAAGGGGAGATACTGTTGATGGGAGACCTGAATATGCCAGATGTTAACTGGAGCACATTTGCTGCAGCCACATCCAAGAGCAGGCCATTCTTGACGCCCTACAGGTGGCAGGCATTGAACAGCTAGTTTCGAACCCACTCGAGAGGGAGCAATCTTAGACCTCGTACTCTCAAACAGGGGCAGTGAGAGGATCTCAGATCTAGAAGTGGGTTGCCATCTGGGGACAAGTGACCATCAAACAGTGTGGTTCACATTAAACTCAGCTACAGAGTCGAGCCATACAAAAGTGAGGGTACTGGACTTTAGGAGGGCTGACTTTGGCAAGATGGGAGAGTGCCTCAGAAAAGCACTAGCAAACAGGCTAGAAGGAGGTGTGGAGCAACAATGGGGAATTATCAAAACTGCCATCACAGAGGCAACAAGCCTTTGTGTGAAGCAAATAAACAAATCAAAATGAAAGAAAAAGCCACTATGGTTCTCAAGAGAGGTGGCTGTGAAAGTCGGGAAGAAAAAGATAGCATTCCGGAAGTATAAGGAAACACAGAAGGAGCAGGACAGAGAGCTGTACCAGTTAAGGCAGAAAGAAGCAGGGAGGGAAGTCAGAATAGCAAAGGCCCAAACTGAGGAAAAGATAGCCAACTCAGTTAAGAAGGGGGATAAAACCTTTTATAGGTACATCAGCGAGCGTAGAAAGACAAAGGGAGGGATAGTGAGGCTGAATAGAATGAACGGTGGGTGGGCAGAGGGGGACAGTGAAAAAGCAGGAATACTGAACGAATATTTCTGCTCAGTATTCACAAAAGAGGAGGGAGAAGTGCCTAATCCAATTAACAGAAGCACTCTTGATAGGGGGGTCGATCCCAGTCCTTTCACAGAAGAAAGGGTTCTGCAAGAACTCCTAAAACTGAAGGTGGACAAAGCAATGGGGCTTGATGGAATTCACCCAGAATTCTAAAAGAATTAAGGAAGGAACTAGTGAAACCACTGGCTACTCTTTTAATAAATCATGGGAGGATGGTGTGGTACCCGAGGACTGGAGGAAGGCGGATGTGATTCCCTTCACAAAAGTAGGACCAAGACAGAGGAGGAAACTACAGACCTGTCAGTCTGACCTCTGTGGTAGGGAAAGTGATGGAGTCACTTCTGAAGGAAAGAATAGTTGAGTACCTAGAGGTCAGTGGAGCACAGGATCCAAGGCAGCATGGGTTCACAGCGGGAAGGTCATGTCAGACGAATCTAATAGATTTGACTGGGTGACCAAAGTAGTAGACCAGGGAGGGGCTGTGGACATGGCCTACCTAGACTTTAGCAAGGCATTTGACACAGTCCCACACAAAAGATTAATAGTCAAATTAACCAGCCTGGGAGTGGGTCCCAGGGTGGTAGCCTGGGTAAAACATTGGCTGGACAACAGGACACAGAAGGTAATTGTAAATGGAGTCCACTCTGAAGAAAGGGCGGTTACTAGTGGGGTACCCCAGGGTTCAGTATTGGGTCCAGTCCTTTTTAATGTCTTCATCAGTGACATTGCAGAGGGACTGAAGGAAAGTATGCCTTTTGCAGATGACACAAAGATCTGCAACAGGGTTGATACACAAGGAGGTGTGGAAAGGATGAAAAGGGACTTGGCAAGGTTGGAGGAATGGTCAGACGTATGGCAGCTAGGATTCAATGCAAAAAGTGCAAATAATGCACCTGGGAAACAAGAACCCAGGGGAAGAATACACAATGGGTGGGAGGTAGTAACAACAACAAACAGGAAAGGGACCTGGGGGTAATCAATCAGATGAACTTAAGGTTAGCAAGCAATGTGAGAAGGCAGTAGGGAGGGCCGGGGTATACTGGGATGTATAGGGAGAGGCATCAGCAGCAGAAAACAGGAAGTTGTTATCCCTCTGTACAGACAGTTGGTGAGACCCCATCTGGAATACTGTGTCCAGTTCTGGAGACCCCATCTCCGCAAGGACATAGACAGGATAGAGGCAGTCCAGAGGAGGGCAACTAAAATGGTGCAGGGTCTGCAAGAGAAGCCGTATGAGGAGAGACTAAAGAAGCTTAATATGTATACCCTTGAGGAAAGAAGGGAGAGGGGACATGATAGAAACTTTCAAGTACCTCAAGGAATCAACAAAGTCCAAGAGGGTAGCATCTTTCAGAAAAAGAGACTTGCAAGAACAAGGGGACACAATTTAGAGATAGAAGGAGGGCGGTTCAGGGCAATGTGAGGAAGTATTATTTCACAGAGAGGTAGTGGATGCATGGAACAGCCTTCCTGAGGAAGTTTGGGGTCTAAAACTGTGGGAGAATTCAAGAATGCATGGGACAGACATAAGGCAATTCTTGTGGGGGCAGGAAGATATAGGCTGTTGGTTAAGTAGGATCTGCGGCCTATCCTGTAGGTAGGGAAATGGGCAGACTAGATGGGCCTAGCGGTCCTTATCTGCCGTCAAAGTCTATGTTTCTATGTTTCCTTGGCTAGCTGGGGGGAGGCCTGTTTAGCCAATGCCAGTACAGTATCCCACCTGGACTTCTGGTACCTGACTGTATAGGCCATATAGTTAGCCTGCCTGAGCCCCAAAGATGATGCCAAGTACTGTTTCTTTGCCATGACATCTATATTCCTGGAGTCTTTGTCTTGGTGGGGGGTGAAGCAAAGGGAATGTTTGCCTTGTCACAGGCTGCAGCCTGCACTACCCCAACATGGCTGCATTGCTGATAGAAAAACTCTGTATCTGAGCCTGACAAGGTGTACCTCTTGTCCGTTCTCCTGTCAAGAGGAGGTACAGAGTTAGGAGACCTTAGAATTTTTTGTGTCTGTTTCCCAAAGGACTTATGGAGGGGAACAGACAGTCTCAGACTCTGGGATGTCCATCATCTCAACAAATCAGGCTCCTCTTGATCCTCCACAGCCTCCTACATGGGAAGCTGGAGGGTTTCAGCCACCTTTCCGTAAAACAGATAGTGGGGAGGGGACTCAGAATGCCTAGGAGGGGAAACACCAGAAGGTCTGTCTGGGGAGATGTCCGATTCCACAGGACATCCAGACTTTCACCATCATCATTCTCCTCCTCTCTTCAAAATCCCTTCCTCATCAAACTCTGGTTCATAAAAGTCTTCAGGGGAATAATCTTGAACCGGGGGAACCAACCGAACCAAGCCCCTGACAGAAGGCACCAGATCGGTCAGAACCGGATGAAGCGATTCAACAATCCAAATCGTTCCGGCCATCTCTTCGGCAGTCAGATCATGAAGGTCTGGATCCAAACCGGCCAATTTATCTTTGTGCTTTCTCTTTGTAGGAACCAATCCCTCAGGATCGGCTCTCCTCTTGCCCAAAGAAGTATCACCCTGGTCAGAGGGCACTCCTCCTGGTTCGGTAGGAACCGAACTGGGCTGGCCTTCCGGGTCAGCGGATTTTTCGGCCTCCTTATCCCTAAGTCTACCTAACCTTTTTTCCAGGGTAGACTTAGGGAAATTCTTGCAAATTTGGCAGTCTGCATTGAGGTGGTCAAACCCCAGACAGTAAACACAGGTGGTGTGGGGATTGGCCTTAGCAAAGACCTCCCCACACACACTGCAGTGTTGAAACCCCTGTGGACCTTTTTTTCTTGGGTTTCTCAGACATGGCCAACCTAACAAACTTACCCTTTTTTCAGCAACCGCCAGGCAAGACTCCCCTATCAGTTTCTTACCGTGTTACGGGTGATGGAAAAAAAAAAACCCAAAACGTTTAAATCAGTGTTTTTTTAACGAAACAGACTGGTAACCACACACTAAATGTTTTCCACACAAGACTACTAAAGGGTCGGTTCAGCAGAAACCGACAGAAAAATACAGTTCTTTTTACAATTTCCACAAGAACTAGCCTAAGTACTTATGGTACCGCAGACAGAGTCCTGAACCGACAAAACTGAACTAATTTTGGACTAACCGACAACTTTAACCGACTTTTTGAACCGAACAAAGGAGAAAATCTCCATAGCGACTGTTCAGTGAGGCGGAGTAAAGAATCTGACGGTTGGGTTTCAAAGTGCTGCAGAGTTTTCAGCCGAGCTCGAGCTCAATGTTGTATGCCTTGCATAGAATTTTAACCCTTCTCTCTCCGGGGCAGTTCAGAATACAGCAAGACTTCATGTTGTTTGAACTTTCCCTTACAGGGCTTCTCTCACTGACTGGCCCTTCCTCAAGTACGGACTCCATAACTGTGCACTATATTCTAAGTGTGGCACAACAGAACTGTACAGAGGCAGAATTACCTCCTTTCTTGTGCTGTCAATTCCCCTGCTTATGCACCCCGGCATTCTATCTGCCCTCCTAACTGCTCTACTGCACCGAGCACACTGTTGTAGGACGGCTGCAATTCTAGGCCCGAGGTGTCTCTCCACTGTCATCATCATATGTACATGAAGCTCGTCTCACGTACTGGGGTATATATCAAACATATAATGGGTTGCAGTGGAATAACACATTTATCTCCACTAGTGGGTAGTAAGGCCCACAACTCATAGAAACATAGAATTTGACGGCAGATAAGGACCGCTTGGCCCACCAAGTCTGCCCAGAGTGACAAAGCCACAAGTTAGTTATGAAGGTCTTACCACTCTTGTGGAGATAAATGTGGTATTCTGCTGCAACCCATTACATATATTTGTTATTACCCCACTATTCGTAATATTTGTTATTAGTGCTTTACTATGTTTTAGATTAAAACTGTCTTTTCCACTGTAAGTCTTCTATCTGGCCCATTGTTCTCTGGGTTCCATTTCTAGATTGTAAGTAGAAATAACATGTTCTAAGTGTAAACAAATGGTGCTGTAAGTGTAAATAAATATTTATCCCAAAATAACATGATATGTTTGCCCAATTTAGCCACCACTGGTGTGGTGTATATAGAAAACACATGTATCTAGAGATAGAGAGCGCGCGCGAGAGAGACATGATAATCTTCGGGGATGGATGTCAGAACAGGTTCTCCCAGACTCCTTGCCATAGAAGGAAAATTGCTTTGGGCTCCTGCTGCAGGGAATGGACTTCCAAAAGGTGCTGGGAGCAGGAGGGGAGGCCAAGAGAAAATGCAAGTAGGAAAAAAAATGTTATTTAACAAAACTAGAGAACTCGCAAGATTTGGGGAGAGGCAGTATTTTAAACAGGGAAGGCAATCTTGAGTAATGTTTAGAGCACCAAACTGCGATACAGGAAACCCGGGTTCAAATCTTTCGACAAATATGGGCCCAGAGCAAATTGCTTGGCCTTTCCAAGCTATCAATTTATATACCTGTAAATTTTCTTTCTCCGATGGCTGGTCTCCGGGCTTCCTTACTCCTGGTCTGTACCTCCTGATGCTGATCTATAGGCAGGGATCAGACCTCTGCAACAGGGGACATCCAGCCCTCCACTTCCTGTTCTCCTCAGTTCTTCCTAAAGCAGTCCAATGTGGTAATACTACAAGAACTTGGGAACAAAAACCAAGAATTTTAAGGCATATAGAGCTGAGAGGCCAGCCAACTACATACATTCTGGGAGGGAATCTGAAGCCCGGAGACCAGCCGTCGGAGAAAGAAAATTTACAGGTATTTAAATTTCTCTCTCCTAAGCTGGTCTCCGGGCTTCCTTACTCATGGGATACACAAAAGCAGTACGTCCCCAGATGTCCCAGGTGGGAAGAATGTCAAGAGCCCTTAAGGGTTCACCACCACTTGAAACACTCTGCAGCCAAAAGATGCCTCTGCCGAGGACATCCCCTCCAGAGAGAATTTTTGAGTGTGTGGATGGATGACCAAAAAGCCACGCAGTGTCAGTTTGCAGTCGATGCTTCTCTGAATTCGCCCACGGAGAGGGTGGACTCTCACTGGGCCAGGCAGGATAGTCTGGCCTGATCATAAGCCATAGAGGTGACAGATAGAATCCGTTTGGCTACAGAGCCTACTGAATCCTTGCTGCTCCAACTTTTTTTCCTTTTAGCTGGCATGAATATAGTTAAAGTTTTGCGAATAGCCTTCTCTCAATGTACATTTTTGTCCCTCTTACCAGGTCTAGTGTATGACATTTTCCATCATTGCTGCGTTCAGAGAGTGGGCAGAAAGAAGGAAGAATGAACCCTTGATTGTAATAGAGGGGAGACAAAACTTTGGCAAAGAAAAAATTGGAACTGTTCTAGCCTGATGAATGAGAGTACAGCTCTTGGGCAAGCAATGCTTTTAGCTTGCTGAAAACTCCTAGCTGGAGTAATAGCTTTGAGAAAAAAGGGGCGACCTTTATTTTGAGATGCATAAAGGATGGCTTAAGAGACCCATATTAAGACTGCAAGGTGATAGCTTTAGTGAATTGAAGATGTTTTAATGCTGCTGCCTGAAGAACTACTAGACATGGGGATATGAGCCCAACATTTCCCTAGGGACCGTCAAGAGTGTCCCCTGTGCAGAAACACTAAGTTGTAAGGTGGCTGGTTGCAATCCTTTGTCCGTCTTAAGGAACTGCAGTAGTACCGGCGCTTATATTGTGTCGTTTTTGTATGTGTCTGTAATGAAGTCAGAACTAAAATTTTCTCCAGATTCTATGATGCACTTTGGAGGAAGAGGAGATGCACTAGTACCCCATCATGTCAACAACAGGAGCTGTACCGCATAGCTCCTTGAAGTTTTTCCACTCGCTTTCCAGGTCTAGAGGGAGACCAGTTGTTAAAATGGGGTGCAGAACTGGACCTTCAAAGAGAACTCCCATGGCTGAACCTGAATGTTCGAGGTGGTCGCCCTGACCAATGAAAGAGAAGCAATTAAGTGTGCGGAAAATCCATAATGGACATACTAGATTCATGACTGTTCTGTCCAATGCCACTTTGTGGAGGACTTTTGACAGAGGCGGTATTGGAGGAAGACATACAGGAGACCAAACAGGCCCCAGTTTATGGGGAAAAGGTGTCCTGAGCCACCGCTGGTTCTTCCTTGGCCAGGGAACGGAATTGCTTTACCTTGGAGTTCTGCCAGCAGACGAAAAGATCTGTTTGAGTATTGCCCCACTATCCTGTCTGAATGTGGGAGGCACTGTCCTTCAGCTGCGATCCCTTGGTCGACCACCTTTGCGACTGAGTCATTCTGCTATGACATTTTCCTGTCCCGATACAAACATCGTTCCGTGGTGCTCAACCCCCTGAAAAAGAAGAGATTCCTTTAGCATTTTTGAGCTTCTCAATTCGCCCTTATGGTCAGTATATGTCAGTGTTGCCAGATTGTCAGTTGGAATGAGGCTAGCCGGGTTCAGGAACTGCTGTTCAGCATGTCGCAGGGCATGGCCTACTGCCCCCCCCCCCGGTCCGAAAACGCTTATACTGTATCTTGTGTCCAACAGCAATCCTCTGCCCAGTGCTGACAGCTGATGCAGGCGAGTCCTTCCCAGCTCCTGAGGCTTGCATTGGTCGCAATTCCAACTTAGTGCAGATGGCCTAACTTGTGGCCCTTCATGACCTCTGACCTCTGGGACCGTCCCTGGAGGAAGGGCTTAATCCGTCTTAATGAGCTGTGTGACAAAATAAGCAGGTAGCAGAGGAGCTTGCAACACTCCTTGATGAACAATTACAGATCCTGAAATCTTGTGCCGTAGGGGACCTGACTACCTCTGCTACTGCCACTGCCTGTAATGCATGGTTGAGCTGTCAGAAGACCACAATGGTAGAGCTGGAATTGGAAGTACTGCTCTCCCATTCTGAATCTGGGATAGTGCGCGTGCCATTACTGCATGGGAATATGTGAATAGACATCTTGCAGATTTGCGGGTGCCAGAAAAAAACCCTTTTAGTGAGTTGCTGATTACTCGTGACAAGGTTCCCCCTTAAAAAGGTCTGCTGTGTGATTGTGTCTGCTGGGTGACAGAGATGACCCAGTATCGTCTGCCAAGGCCGATTTAATGTATCCTCCGAGTATACCTGGGCTTGAATACTCTGACGGGATCCCTGCGTCCAGGGTCTGTACGTGCTCCTGAATAGTGGCAGTCATGTTTTTGGCACTTCTCTAGGAACCTTTACCACCCCTTTTAAAGACTATCCATACATGAGCTCTCCCTTGTCGGGGGCATTCGCCAAGTGAGCTTTGGCGACCTGTCCGCCTGTCATGCCTGCAGCTTTATGAATGTCGAGGCGAGGTGAGATAAAGTATGGCCCTTGCTACGCAATTGGCAGCCTCCTTTGAGATATCTGCTGATAATGCCTAAAATAGTCCCGCTCTGAGGCTGTTGCGGGGTGGGCTTATCTACCTCTGGCTCGTCAGCACGCTGGAATGCCAGGATAGTGGCCCACGGTACTGCGGCTCATGCGGAAAAACAGATTGGCTGGGCTTGCTTATATGTGGCTCATCAGCACGCTGGAACGCCACATCAGTGGTGCTGAGAACATGTTGTTCACAGCCACTTTAAGGGAGGAGTGGAGGACTGAAAGCGTCTCCTTGAGGGAGGGCCTCTCTATTCCTGTCCGATGACCATCTCAGAGGGTAGCTTTTAAGGTAGTTTAACTATTTTTGCGGTTGCTTCTGTCTAAGCCTGAAAGGCTTAAGATATGCTGGGGCACTATCTGAGGCATTGGATAGGGCAGAAGCCTAGAGAGTTGTCGCTCCTCCTTCAGCCATTTCCCTTATGGTAGGAGGCGTAGGAAAAGCTGTTGCCGGTGTGGAAGAAGATGCCCGGCAAGAAACCAGCTTCTGTTGGATGGGAGACCCCAGGTGAGATCAAAGGGAATTTAGACTGTGACATCTTGGGCAAGGTCTTGCCAACTTGCTCCCCCTTCAGAAGAAGATAAACTGGAGTCCAAGAAACGCATCCTGCAACGCTTTAGCGTTCCTTCTATGTGTTATCTTCCTGTGATTCATATCTGGGGATCCCAGGTTGTCAGTCAATGCATTCTGGAACCAAGTGAAGCCCTATTTCACCTTTTTATGAGGTCTGGTATCAGAGTGGGCTGCGGACTGCTGGGTCCCTCTGGTGACCGCCACTTGACCTGTGGGCTATCAGGTATGCTTCCATAACGTCTTCCCCATCCACAGGCGTCGCCATACCTTCTAGGTGCAGTGATCCAGCCAAAGTGAATTAGCATTAGCAGCACTGATCTTGTCTGCCTCTGTAAGGCTTGTGTGAGGATAACACTACAAGTTGAAGCGGAGATTAACGTGCTGGCCCTTTAAGAAGTGTGCTAGTCCTATAAGGGCCAAATTCCATGCTTCTATTTTACTCCTACTAGACTAGGTAGGGATCCAGCCTCAGGGTATCCTATGCAAATAACCCTCTGGGCATCAAATTTCATACTTGTAATTGACTCCTAGTAGCCTCCATACTTTTATTTCAGTCCTAGTAGCCTATACAGGGATCCGGCCTCAGGGGAGCCTATGTAGATAACCCTCTGGGCATCCCTTTTTGTGACGGATGGAGGGGGGGGAGAGAGGATATAACGCCGAGCAAAAGCTGCTGGAATAGCTCCCCTCCCGCACTATAGTGCTAGTTCTGTAACTCAGTCGCTAAGCCATGCTGCAGGTCCCTCTTCAATGAGCGGCTAAGGTAATCAAATTGCCAGCCATTGACGAGCTGTCACCGAGACTGCTTCAGGCACTAAACTCTCACTGAGGAAGCGTCCCCCTTGTTCCAGAGTAGGGCGTCTCATACCCTGCCATGCTTGTCAACAAGAGCTCCCTGACAACGAGCTGACACTGCCATGCTGAGGGGAGATGTATTCCCCCTAAGAACTCCCGTGCCGTTTTTGCTCCAGTACTTGCGCTTGACTGAGGGCCCTGACGACGAGCTGACTCTGCCATGCTGAGGGGAGATGCATTCTCCCGGAGTCCTCCGGCGCCGCTTTTACTCCAGAACTTGCGCTTGGCTGAGGGATAGCAACCCTTGAAGCTCTCCAGTGCTGTTTCGCTCCCCTATGCTGCTCACTCCCCTAGCCCAGACCATCACTGCCGAGAAAATGGTGGCTGCCGCTTATTCTGACCTGAGCATTTCAGAATCAGGTCAGAAGGCACGGGAGAAAAGGCCGAGGGAATATGCATTCCCCCTGAATCCTCTGGTGGCGTTTTACCCAGGGCGTTACGCTTGACTGAGGATAATGTCCTTGAAGCTCTCCGGCTGTTTTCCTCTCCTAGCCCAGACCATCGCTGCCGAGAAAAAATGGTGGTTGCCGCTTATTCTGACCTGAGTGTTTCAGAATTGGGTCAGAAAAGCACGGGAGAAAGACACCGTGATGAAATGGGGCCAGAGAATAACATTTTCTCCTAATCCTAAGCGCTCCCGAAAGAACAACATGAAGAAAAGGGGTCAATCATCCCTTTTAAGCACTCCGGCGCCCATTTTGATTCCCCAAAACAGCCTTTCACTGCACTGCAGGAGCATTCCGAGCAGAGTGCTGGAAATGCGGGGAAAAAACAACGCAGCTAAAATGGGGCCAGACTGTGCAGCTTGCAAGGGGGTGAGTGGCACCCATGCTGGAATCCTTAAACACAGCTGAGATTTTTCACATCCAGAAAACCAAAATTGTTTGACTTACAGTCTGCTGTCTTCAGCTCTGCCACATGGCAGAGCTCTGCTTGCAGAGAACCTGTCAGACTAAAGGCAGGAAGTAAACCGAGGAGAACAGGAAGTGGAGGGCTGGATGTCCCCTGCTGCAGAGGTCTGATTCCTGCCTGTGGATCAGCATCAGGAGGTGCAGCCCAGGAGTAAGGAAGCCCGGAGACCAGCTTAGGAGAGAGAAATGAAAATTTACCTTAACAACTCAACATGTATACAAACATACGAAGAAGCCAGTAGAAAAAGGCCATTTGGTCCATCAAGTCTGTTTGTATTACAGGGTCCATAGCTAGAGTTAATGTCCCTGCCCTCCCTTCCCATGATCCTTACCTTCCCCCATGCCTATCCCAGCCTCTCTTGAAGCTACCCACTTGTCTTCCACGAGATCACCTCTTCCGGCAGTGCATTCCAAGTGTCCACCACCCTCTCTATGAAGAAGTGCTTCCTGCTCTCCCTCCTAAACCTCCCACCCTCCAGCTTAAGACTGTGCCCCCTCGTGTTATGGTTGCCACTCAGCTTAAAGAGACTCTCCTTATCAACCTTATTTATCTCTTTCAAGTACCTGAAGGTCCCAATCATGCCCCCCCCCTTCGCCTGTCTTCCAGAGAGTACATGTTCAGTGCCCTCAATATTTCCTTGTATGTCTTACCCTGCTGACCAGCTATCATCTTTGTAGCCCTCCTCTGGACCTTTTCCAGCAGGTTGTCCTTTTTTGAGGTGTGAGCACAAGTACTGAACTCCATACTCTAGATGAGGCCTTACCAGTATATGTATGCATGTTTTAATATTTAACAAAAGGTAAGGTTTTGAGTGATTAAAGGCTAAAATAAGACCATCTTGTTCCCCCCCCCTTACCTCGGCTGATGGCCTTTCTCTTGTAAAAGAGGTCAAAGATGTAGCGTGTTTTTTGGTGATGGATTCTGAAGATGGGCCACAGGGATTCCACTTTCCTCCTTCCTTCATGCGGTTCAGTCTCAGCTGGAATCAGACAAGAAGGGGTAAATTAAAAAAACAACGCGTTCAGTAGAAGGATTTAAATCAATGTACCATACAGAACACATGGCTGTGATGACCTCGCAGGAACACTGGGTGGCGCTGAACCAAAAGAACAAGCAACTTATTAGTTAAAGCAGGTTTGTGGTTCAAAATTTCTTGAGACGGTCTGTGAAGGAGAAGCCCAGCATTGCACAGGCATCCATGATGCCAAGGCACCCTAATAACCCACAGGAGGTATTTAAAGAGCGGGTGGTGTCAGCCCTCCCTCACTGCAGCCTGTGCACTCTGCCTCTGCAGTGTGCCCAACCCACTGCACCGGAACTGGGGAGCTGGGCTTCGATCTGATCCTGGGATTCTCCGCATGGCAGTGCAGCGCACTACCAATCAACACCACTGGACCAGCTACCAGGGCATGAACAAAACACTGGCAAGTGACAATCTGTTTGAAATTTCCATCTGGACAGTGGAATCTGGCAAGTATAGATACACAGAATGTGCCAGCAGATGGGGACCACGAGGTCCATCTAGTCTGCCCATGTTTTTTCCTACCCCCTACTTGGGATCGCTTGTTAACTTACTGACATGTCTGTCCCACGCTGATTTAAACTGCTTGACCGTCTTTGTCTCTACCACCCCGAGGCAGTCTGTTCCATGGGTCTGTGACGTAGACAGCCAGTTCTGAGTGCTGGATAATATATATATTTTTTTAATAGAAAATGTATTATGACTGTCTCTCTGGAAATTCAAATGCTCTAGGAATGACCTCTCACCCCAAGATTTCCAGCGGATGCAGGCCAAGAGAACTGCTGACAGTTACTGGAAGACTTTTATTAAGGATCCTGTTTCTCTGAGCTAATTACAGAGTTAAGTTAATTTTGTTAAGAGAGAAATCATAAACTAGGTTTATGACGTTAAAATAAGGGAAGCTAAAATGTTACATAGCGGTGTAAGGTTGTAAATGACCCTATGAAGCCTTTGTGAAGAGGGTACAGCATGAGATCAAAAGAGGTGTCATTGATACTTGAGTTATGCTAAGGTTGCAGAATTTATACTCTGAAATTACATCCTGTGGTTGTACATTTTTGTTAGATATTTGACCAGAGGAGGGACTGGATGACTTCATCCAAAAGACGAATCTAAATATAGTTGTAGGAATTGCATCGTTTTAAATCTTGTTTTGTTTAAAGATCTGTATGTCTTGTGATATAAGAGTTCTGTATTGTATGTTTGACATATTATTTTATATTTTAGTAAAAACTCTAATTTTACAGAAAACCTGGTCCATCTTTGAATTGCTTTCTTTTGCTAAGAAATACTTATGGTTCAGCAGACATATAGCTTGTATTGTGGTATCAAACTGGAAAGAGAAGAGTTTCAAATCTGAGGCCTTTATAAAAGTTTTAAAGGGTTCATCTCTGAACACCTGGTTAGGTGCCCGTAGGTAAAGATATCTGGCCCCCCCAAAGACAGATATATCTGAGCCTGTGCACTGGGTATGCTAGCAAGAGGTTAACAGTTTGAATCCCTCCAGAACTGAGATTAAAGGTTGATCCGAACTCACAAAAACAGACAAGAGGGTTACCTTGTCTGTTACACTGTTCACAAGACTGCGCTCAGAGGTTAGCACTTTGGGAGTACAGGGCCTGACCTGCTGAGTGAATTTGTGACAGGGTCCACCACTCTTTTGGTAAAAAAAGAACTTTCTACTATTACTCCAAAACCTAACCCCCCCCCCCAAACAGTCGCATGTCATGCCCTCTTGTCTTACTGCAACTGTTAATCTGGAAGAGGTCCTGTGATTGTACCTTGTTAATACCCTTTAAATACTTGAGATCTCAATCATGTTCCCCCTCTCCCTCCTTTGTTTCAAGGAGAAGAGGTTTAGTTCCCGCAGTCTTTCGATGTACTTCTTATGGTGTATGCCATGAATCATCTCAGTTACCCTTCTCTGCACTGTTTCCAACCTATCAATGTCCTTTTTGAGGTGGGGCCTCCAGAATTGGACACAACACTCCAGGTGGGGTCTCACCAGGGACCTATACAGTGGCATTATCACCTCACACCTCCTGCTAGTGATGCATCTCCCTATACAACCCAGGAGGTCACTCTCCTGTGCCTTCTCACACTGCTTCCCCATCTTTAAGTCATCAGAGATGATTACTCCCAGGTCGCGCTCCTGCTCTGTAGCCGTTATCTTCTCCCCTCCCGGATGGTACTCCGCCCCATATGCATCACCTTGCACTTTTTCGTGTTAAACTTCAGCTGCCAGTCTTGAGACCATCTTACCAAACTTAACAGGCCCTTTTTCATTTTTTGCAACCCCTCTGGTGAAATCGATTACCACAAAGCTTCATGTCATCTGTAAACAGACACCTTTCCAGACACACCTACAAGTAATGAGTAGTTGTCACTTTAAAAATGCTCAGGACCCTTCACTTATATCATGCATGAATGTGTCATTAGGGTGTTTATTATACATTAACACAGTTGAATAGCATCATAATACACTAACTGGCTGTCTATGGGGACGAGGGCCCAACCATGCATTATGAAAGCAATAAGACACGACAGGGTGTGGGTTGTTGATTGATAAGAGCACGCCCCCAGGTGCATTGTTAGGCATGAGGCGCTTGTGCGGAGTGACTACAGCAGCTGGGTAGTGCTCTTATCAATCAACAACCCACACCCTGAAGTGTCTTATCGCTCTTATAAAGTGGGTAACAACTATTTCTATAACAAACAAAACTCCAGACACATTATTAAAAATGTAATAATAGTATGTTATTTTATTTAAATATGGTGAAAAAATAGTCCCCAGACTTGGGTAGTGGAGTGGTAAAATTGATTGAATAGCAATTCACTGAAAAATGCTAAACTAGTGAGTTGGAGGGACAGCAATGTATTTGAGCAGTTTGGGTCTGCCTCTGCCTGTGTAACTGTGTTTTCCCAACTTCTCTCTTTGTTTATAAAGTATTATTGTATTGCTTACTTTCTGCATCCTGTTTTTTTTGGTTTTGTTTTCCCCTCATTCAAGACATAGAATATAGTGCATGGTAGAACACTATTGAGCATGGAAATCCATGCTCCCAACAGCGTTGTTGTGCTTGCTTCAGTGCGTCACAATCTTGTTGTGCTGCACTGAGTACGTCACCGGTGCAGCACAACAAGATCGAGTGCATGCGCAATTTAGCAGCCACGTCAGCGAGTGAGCGAGTAGTGCTGGGGTGAGACGCAACATGAAGCCAAGTAAGGCTTGATTTAAAATATTTCTGCGTCCATTCGCTGTTTTTTCATGACTAGACTCCTCATACACTATAAAAGATTGTCTCTGAGTCCATTCACAAACAAGGATCTTCTCAAATCTGAGGTCTCTCCTTGGCAGCAGATGACCTCTCGGCCGCTCTCGAGGTCCAACGTTGCCAAGAATGCCCCTCGATCGAGAATATCCTTGTTGTGAATGACTCCCCATAGACAATCCTCTATGTTTATCATGGAATGTTTACCGTGGAATACAGTGATTCAAAATTCTGCTCAGTTCCTGCCAAAATGTTACTCTCCTAACATACTGTACACACAGACAACAAAGGCCTGTTTTAGAGCCAGTGACTATCTCACTGTCAGGGCAAGCAGAAGAGATTTCCCTGATAAGCAGGTAAGACAGAAGGGGAATTTTTCACTGTTAGTAAAGAAACAGTTGTAATGAAAACTATAAACAATACTTGTTTCTAATTTGTTTATGTGTGCAAGGAGAGTGTGATCAGGGAAACAACATTTAATTAATTTGTTTTATTTTTTATTTAAGGTAGTTTTATTTTTAGGGCCCAGTTGAAGGTTTTTACAGTGTAAAGGTAGCAGCCATGTTTGTGATGAAGATCAGTTCTGGTTGCAGAGTGACTGAAGGAAGATAGTTCTGGTTGTAGGAGGATTGATTTGCTCATTGTGTAATGTGGTTTAGGACCAGGATGACTCTGTGTGTATAGATATTTAATGTACAGTCAGTTGATGTCTCTTGGCCAATGAGATTTCTAGATTTTTTTCTTGCCATTTTATAAATTTCCATAATGGCAAGAAAAAAAAAGTAGACTTTTTTTGGCCAAGAGATATCACCTCACCGTGCATTAAATCCCCATAAATGCACGGTCAGGTGCCAAGCCTCATTTTCCTCCCAAAAAACTTCATAGAGTAATTTCATAAAATGTGATAAGCCTCTCCAGTGTATGCATCATAGGATTTTACTGCACTTCAGAGGAACTTACGGACACTCTGACTTCGGCCTTGTGCCTTACCACACCCCAGATGTGGCTTATTACTTACACAGACATACTTACATATACACAATACATACATAAACTATTGTATAAGTGCTATAGTGGCACAGCAGCACTACTACAGTTATGGTCGAGTAGGCGGTTTATTGTTAGACCCCTGACTTTGCACTTTAATAGCTTCACCCCGTTCAACAGAACTGCACGTAATTTTACATACGTGGTGGGGGGCAAGGTCTCTTATACAGAAACAGAGACAATGACGAAAGAAAAAGACCAGAGGTCCATCCAGTCTGCCTAAGTTATCTATAATCCCTGGAACCTGCTGTTCCTCCAGGGTACTAACCCTCCTCATCCTCTTCTCCTCCTTGGTCCTGTCGCCCCTGGTAACCACTATTCCCTTCATTATGTCCCAGCCCTGCCTGAATCCCCCGACTGTTTTTGCACCCACCACTTCAGCCGACAGACTGTTCCAAGGTTCCACCAACCTTTCTGTAAAGTAGCACTTCCTCACATCTCTCCTGAACCTACCTCCTTTAAATTTCTATTCGTGTCCACGTGACCGCAAATTAGTATTCAGGCTAAATGGTTCCCTGCAGTTCACTTTGTTAATTCCATTAAGGAACTTGAAGGTCTCTATTATATCTCCCCTCTCCCTTCTGGTCTCCAGTGAGTACAAATTTAGTGCCTTGAGGCGCTCTTCATAGGATCTGCCCTGCTGGCCCCAAATCATTTTTGTTACTCTGTGCTGCACTGTCTCCAACCTATCTGTATCCTTTCTGAGGTGAGGACTCCAGAACTGGGTGCAGTACCCTAGGTGAGGCCTCACCAGGGATCTGTAGAGGGGAAGTATTGCCTCCTTTTTCCTGCTATCAATACCCCTTCCGATACATCCCAGCATCCTGTTAGCCTTGCTACAGGCCTTGTTGCACTGACTCGATTTCTTAAGTGAGTTGCTAATGATAACTCCCAGATGCTGTTCCTTAGCTGTAGTGCTAAGTCTCTCCTCCCATTCAGTACTCTGTCTTGGTTCTTTTTCCCTAGGTGCATTGCCTTGCACTTTCTAGCACTGAATTTTAACTGCCAGACCTTCGACCACCCCTCTAGCTTTTGTAGGTCTCTCTGCATTTTCCTTATTACCTCGTCACTATCTACCCTCCCACATAGTTTTGTGTCATCTGCAAAGAGACACAACCTGCCTTGGATTCCTTCTCTAATGAACAGGTTGAAGAGGACCGGACCCAGGATCGATCCTTGTAGAACCCCGCACATAACCTCCCTCTCCTCTGATTTAACCCACTGACCACCACCCTCTGCTGCCTCCCCTCTAGCCAGTTACCCACTCAGTTCACTATGGGTTTAGCTGCACCCAGGTTTTCCATCTTCTTGAGCAACTGTTTATGAGATACAGAGTCAAAAGCCTTGCTGAAGTCAAAGAAGAGCAGATCCAAAGCATGGCCCTTGTCTAATTCCTTTGTCGGCCAGTCAAAGAAAACTATCAGGTTAGTCTCACAAAATTTTCCTGCCACAAACCGTGCTGTTTACAATCCTGGAGTCTGTTGCTCTCCAGGTAGTCTATGAGGTCCTCTTTGGTCAGTGACTCCATCAGCTTCCCTTCTACAGAGGATAGACTGACAGGCCTGTAGTTCCCTGGTTGCTCATCTCCCCTCCCCTTTATGAAGTGGTACAACGTCTGCCACCTTTCAGTCCCACAAAACTTCCCCAGACCTACGTGAGCTGTTGAACAGATAAACCAGTGGTTCAGCCAGCTCCACTGCCAATTCCCCAGAGTATTCTCAAATGTAACTCATCTAGTTCTGGGGGCCCTGTCTATCTTAAGAGCAGCCAGCCCTTTCAGAACCCTCACTAGTAAACAATGGTTTTCTCATTTTCGAGATTCCCTTAGTGGTCGCTTTGATGCCACTCTCCGTCACGGACCCACTGTCCTCCTTAGTGAAAAGTGAGCAAAAGAAGTTATTTAAGATGGCAATCTTTTATCCATCCTTCTCTATCACCCTACCCTCCTCAAGTAGCCTTAAGATTCCCCCACTCTTTCCTTTTTTCACGAACATATCTAAAAAACTGTCTTTCTCCATTCCTGACTCCCTTCGCGATATGCAGCTCTGTTTCTGCTTTGGCCTTCCTAACGGCCCTCTTTGCCTCCCTGTTTTTCTGTGGATAATTCTCCCATTCTACCTCACCCTGCTTTTTCTTGCATGTATACAAGGCCTTCTTTTTGGCCCTTATCACATCCCTGACCCTTGCTGAGAACCACAGTGGTCTCTAAAACCCGTTTTTCTCTGTTACTGTTCTTATGCAGTGCAGTGTCAGTGGCTCAGCAGGTTGCACACTCGCCTCTGAGGCTGAAACACTGAAAGGCTGTGGGTTCTAGCCCCACACCAGGCACTTGGTGTAAATCCCAATACTGACACTGTAGTGGATCATGAGGGAGGTGCTGCACTCCTGAGGTGCTGTCTTTCGGAGTTGAGATATTAAACCGAGGTTCTGTCTACCTGATCTGGTGGTTGTTCAGGTGGACGTTAAAGATCCCATGGTATTTCTCGAAAAGAGCAGGGGAATTTCCCCGTGTCCTGCACAAATTTCCCTCATTCACTAAAAATACCACCAATAGCTTAATCTGGTCAAAATTTCAGTTGGTTACCATTAGTAGCCCCCCGGCCCGGGTCAGTCACCCGACTTCTAGTCTCAGTGTACCTACCTGGTCAACAAAAGTTAATAAAATAAATATGCGTACTTTAGATGCCTCAGGGATGGCCCCCTTAATTTCCCCCCATATCTCCTCCACCCCACCTATGTCCTCCTCCCCTACTAACTCATTCCTGACCAGTTCCCTCATCCTATCGAAGTCAGCCCTTCTAGAGTCAAGGACTTCAGTTCTCAATTGTGGCTTGCCAGCCCTGAGAGCCAGTTCAAACCAAATAGAGTTATGGTCGCCGTTTCCCAGTGACTCCCCTACTCCCACCATCTCCGAGCTAGTGAGTACCACATCAAGGACTGTGGTCTGCCCCGGTGGGTTCCTTAACTAGCTGCACCAACAGACAGTCCTGGAAGGCAACCAGCAAGGCCCGACTCCTAGCGCTCTTGGCCACTGGGACCTCCCAGTCAATGTCTGGCAGGTTCAGGTCTCCCAACACCATTACTTCCCCCTTTGCTACCCCTCTTTCAAGTTACATAGAAACATAGAAGTTGACGGCAGATAAGGACCGAAAGGCCCATCCAGTCTGCCCATTTCTTTTTCTACCTTATAAATGTGCCATCGGCCTTTGCTCTGTCAGTGACCTATCTATTCGTAGTCATTTGTATTGCTCCCTTATGCCTATCCCATGCCTGTTTGAAGCCCTGCACTGTATTCATAGCCACCACTTCTTGTGGTAAGCCATTCCATGCATCTACCACCCTTTCTGTGAAAAGAATTTCCTCACATTCCCCCTTAATCGGCCTCCCTCTAATCTCATGCTGTGTCCTCTTGTCCTGCTATTTTTCTTATATTTAAACATGTTAGACTCTTTCACCTTGTTTATGCCCTTAAGGTGTTTAAATGTCTCGATCATATCACCTCTCTCCCTCCTTTGCTCAAGGGTATACATATTGAGCTCCGTTAATCTGTCCTCATATGTCTTCTGATGCAGTCCCTGCACCATTTTGGTTGCCCTTCTCTGGACTGCCTCAATTTGGTTAATGTCCTTGTGAAGGTGTGGCCTCCAATACTGCGCAGTACTCAGATGGGGCCTAACCAATGTCTTGTACAGAGGATTATTACCTCCCTCTTACGACTTGTGATACCCCTACTAATACACCCTAACACCCCCCTAGCCTTACCTACTGCTTTAGAGGTCTGCTTGGATGATTTTAGGTCATCAGTGATGATGATGCCCAAGTCTCTTTCTTCCTTTGTGACTGCTAGCAACTCCCCTCCCAGCCTATAAGTGGCTTCAGGGTTTCTCTTCCTTATGTGCATGATTTTGCACTTCTTTGCATTAAATCCCAGTTGCCACTCTTTTGACCATTCTGCTAGTTTATCCAGATCTCTTCTCATTCTGCCCACCCCATCTGGATCATCTACTCTGTTGCAGATCTTGGTGTCATCTGCAAACAGACAAGCCTTACCCTCTAGTCCATCTGCGAGGTCCATCTGCGAAGTTCCTCTACAAGTTCTCTATCCCTTTTCTCTTCTTGCCCTGGAGGCCTATATAATCACCTCTAAGTGTACTTTCCTGCCTGAGGCTACCGTGAGTTACACCCATAGTCATTGGGGAGCTGTAATTGCTTGGAGTGCACTGGTGGGCAGAGTTTGTTGGCTGCTTAGGTGGCGATCCCGGGGTGGGGGGGGCGCACACGAGGCGGGAGCAGCCGGGGCTGCATCAGCAGCCGCATCAGTGGAGGGGGATTTCCGTGCTGCATCGGCAGGTGTGGTGTTCACTGGGGGCATTGGAGTGAACTTCCCGGCGGCTGCAGTCAGCAGCGGGCCAGGGCCTGAAGGCGAAGAGCAGTGGAGAAAGGGCATCGGAGCGGACTTCCCAGCAGCTGCAGTCGGCAGCGGGCCAGGGCAGGAGGAAGAGGAGCTGGAAGTGCTGTGGACCAGTCGGGACTGAGGGCACCAAATCTGAGCTGTGGCTGGGCTATATAGACGGGCCCAGCCACCTCATTAGTCCCTCTATTAAATAGTCGGAGAGGGTGGAGTCTTGGGGAGGGCATGGTGAGACTGGTTGAGCTGGAGCAATAAGAAGCTTGAATTTGTTGCTGGATAGGTGAGGGGGGCGGACATAAGTTTCACATACTGTATTGGTTTGGTGGTTACTGTTGGAGACTGCAATTAGCATTTTGGGGTTGCTATTTAAGGGATTGCTGTAGTCTGATAGTTACATACTGTGGGGATTGGGGATAATTGCTGAAAATTATTTACTGCTGGACTTTGCTAGTGTAAAACTGAATATTGCTGGGTATTGTGTGTGGGTGTGGGTGTGTGTGTGTTGCTGATAGGGGGCCATATTATTCACTTACAAAATGAAGGTGGACTTGGGGGCTGTCAGTGCGGGTATCTTCGGTAGGGTGATTGGGTGTACAGGATGTGGGGCGGCCATAATATTAAATTGGGCATGGAAGTTTAGAGGGTGCCCAGTGTGCTTTAGATTGGAGGGTCTTATGGAGGAGATCAAGAGGATTAGAAGGCAGCTGGAAGGCGGGGAGGGATGGGGGGTAAGTTGGGGTATGGATCATGTGTACCTAGACATAGTGGACTAGGCCAAAAGGGCATATACCAGGGGACTGCTGGACCATATGGTCATTCAAGAGGAGTGGGAGGTGGAATAAGAAATGTACGGGTTGCAATCCGTAGGGAGAGGGCTGCACAGAGGGAACAGATGAGGGAGGGGTGGGAGAAAGTAGTACGGGGCAAGCAAACAACTTTCAAACTGATTCACCTTACTATATCTGGGAGATGAAGTGGAGGAGGCTGGTGGGGGGGGTCAGGTGGAAAGTGAAGGTTCGGTCAGTAAGCTAAGAAAGGTGGGGGATAAAGGAGGGAGCCAGATTCAAAGGAAAGGAAAAAGGAGGGAGGGACATGAGCCTAGCTTGGAGAGAAATATGGTAGATGGGGGGCAATGAGGGAGGCTGGGATGGAAGGAGGAAGGACTGGGGTCAGGCCGGTGTCTAGGCAGGGGTTGTCAATCGGGGGGGGGGGGCGCGTAGAGAGTTTTCTTGATAGGGCAGTTTTGAGACAGAAATCATTGGAAGAGGTGGAAAATAGGGTAGGGAGAATTTCAGTAGATGGGATGGGAGGTGCAGGTTTAGAGGGGTGGGATGTAGCGGGAGGTTTCTCGGGAGTGGGATCGGATGTCTTTAGTTCAGGAAGGGAGATGGGGTTGAACTGGAAGGGCATTCTATGATCACCCAGGAGATTGTGGGGGGGGGGCGAGGAGCAAAATATCAGTTGCAGGTAAAAGGAGTATGGTAGAGCATGCTCAGGAGGGTGGCCCTCAGGCTGCTGGGGGGGGGGAAGCAAGCAGGGAGTTGAAGACAGAAGAAGGAGTCGGGATGGAAAAATAAGGGCTTACAAAGACCCACAGGCTGATGGGAGTGGGAGGTGCAAGCAAGGGGTTGAAGATAGAAGGAGGAGTCGGGATGGATCAAAAGGGGCTATCAGAATGTGGGCTGGGACGAAGGTGATACTGCTGAGAGACTCCATGACCAGGGGTATCCAGTGGGAGGGAGGGTGAGAATAAAAGCAGCCCAGTCAAGGCTAAATGTATCCCAGGACCATCCATACACAAGGCTAAATTCCACCTGTACTCATTGACACTAGATTGCAGGGGATCCCCGGACTTGCTAGTACATCTGGGGACAAATGACTTGGAAGGAAACAGTGAGCTAGAAATACAGGCTAGATTCCAGGAACTGGCCAGGATTTGTCACTCTATAGGAAGCAAAATGTCCTCCTCAGGTTCTGCCGGTACCAAGGGCAACCGGGGAACTCAAGCTAAAACTTAGAAGGGGTAAATCAGTGGCTTACAGATTGGTGCAAGGATATGGGTTGGTGGGAGATTGGGGGGGATACTTGGGAGAATAAGGGGCTTCATGCCAGGGATACGTTATATCTCAACTTGGAGGAGGAGAAGGAGATCTTGAAATTAAAACTTGCTGGATTTATAGGCGAGAGGTGGGGTTTAAACTTGTAAAGGGGGTGGTCAAATAATAAAAAGACCCCAGGGGGCTGATTGTGGATCCAGGTCTATGGCATGAGAGGAGTGGGAGGGACAATGTTGAAATTTAAAGGAAAACTGGGCAGAAAAGGGACTGCGTAGGGTGGGGGGGACTAGAGAGCGGGGAGAAGTCGGGGTGGAGGACAGTCCTGATCAACGCCAGGAGTACAAGCAATAAAATGCTCGAGCTTCAGGCTATGTTGGCTGAGGGAACAGCAATTACAGAGACATGGGCCACTCAGAGAAATGACTCAGATCTAAACTTAGAGGGCTACGAGATATTCAGGAAGGTTAGGGGAGTGGGAAGAGGAGGGGGTATTGCGCTGACTGTCAGAAATGACATAGTGGTTAGTGGACTGGAGGAGGCCGGAGGGGGTGTGGAGGCGATTTGGGTAACCCTGCAAACAAGGGGAAGGAAGAAATTGAAGATAGGGGTGGTATACAGGCCCCCTGCAATAGAGGAAGCTATGGAGGATAAACTGGTTGAGAACATCAAGGGTCACTGTGACCTTGGAAAGGGTAGGGTGGTGGTCATGGGTGATCTTAACATGCTGGGGTGGATTGGGACACCATGACATCCTCTGTAAGCAAGGAACAGAGACTGATGGATGTCTTTCAGGATGCCTTCCTGATCCAATAGGTGGAGGAACCTATTAGAGAGGGGAGGATATTGGACGTTGTCCTTGCGGACAATGAACAAATAAGGGGCCTGGAGGTGTGCAGTCCACTGGCAGGTGGTGACCATGCCATGGTTTGGTTCCTGCTATATCTAGGCGGGGAAGAAAACCACACTCATACAGTAGTGGTTGACTTCAGGGGAGCGGACCTCGTGGGTATGGGTAGGATTCTAAGTGACAGGCTGGACATGATTAGGCCGGACATGGATGCTGGGTAATGGAGGGCTTTATCAAGGAGAGGCTTGGGAGGCAGTTGGAAAGGTTAGGACACCAGGATGATAAATAGTATGGCTTTGTCCCGGGGAGATCGTGTCACTCCAACCTCGCAGTTTTATGACTGGGTGACAGGGGCCCTGGATAGACATAGGCTGGTGGATGTCATATACCTAAATTTCAGCAAGGCGTTTGATTCAGTGTCCCATAATGGACTGATAGCAAAAATGGGGGAGATGGGGGTGAGAGGACAGGAGCTAATTTGGGTTGAAAATTGGCTTTCGAGGCGTTTACAGAGGGTAATGGTGGGTGGGATACTCTCCTCCCCTAGGAAGGTAATCAGTGGGGTCCCTCAAGGTTCAGAATTGGGGCCAATCTTGTTCAATGCCTACGTCTCAGATATGGGGGGGGGGTAGGAATAGGTTGAGTCTCTCTGCGGATGATTCAAAACTGGGAGCACTGGTGGATTGTGAAGAAGCGAGGGAGACAGTCCAGGGATTTGGTTATTCTGGAGGGGTGGTCAAGGAGATGGGGACTGAAATTTAATGCTGGGAAATGTAAGGTACTTCCTTGCTTTTCGTCCCTTACTAGGTGGGCCAAGCAGTCCTTATCTGCCGTCAAAATCTATGTTTCTATCCTCGCTGCTACTTGACAATGCCGCCTGGTTGCTCTCCCCTTCCTTGCTCTGGCGCCCCTCCTAATCCCCTCCTCTTCTCACTCCCTGCCTTGAATCACGTGCTAAACTGATGTGTATTTATTTGCTGTTCTCTTATTCTGTATTTTGTAATACAAACTGTTTAATTGTTTGTGAAACCAGTCTATTTTCCATTATGGATCTGTACCCCCCATTGACGTGGAACCTTTGTAAATGAGCTGCTTGGCGCTCAAAGGTACTTGTAATCCTAGACTCAATAAATAAAAATAAAAAGTGGTAGAATTATGTCCCCTGCTCTTCTGGTCACCCCCCTTTTATAAAATAAGCAAATACAGACATGATGATGCACGGTACAGTGTCCACTCTGCTTTCTATGCCCCAAAACCAGTTTCTCACACCAAATCTACCATACAGAAATAGACTACTGGTTAAAGGGAAAAATTCATCTAGGATTAAATTACTCAATATTGTTACCAATGGAAATCTGCTTTACATAAGCTATTGACCGAACCCATAACACTTTTAGGGACGGAATTATACAGTGCTTTAAGCTGCAAACCTGGCGACCTGGGTTTAAATCCCACAGTTCCCCACTTGCATAACTGTATGATGAGCAAGTCGCTTAACTTTCTTATGCTCTCGGGTTGCACCTGGACTCAAACTTCAGCTTAGTGTGCCTCTCCTGGTTAAAATATTTATCAACTATATGCATTTCCCCTGATGTGATGTCATTTCATGTGCCTGTGATTTAGAAAATGAATGCCTGCAGCTATAAAGGGAGGGGCAACTGAATGGGTTATAATTCTGGCCCTGAAAGTGTTACAGCTTCGGTAAAACAGACTTCAATTGGTAATAATATGTTAATCCTAGATAGACGTTTCCCTTTAACTAGGATCTGCAGCTTATCTAGTAGCTAGGGAAATGGGCAGACTAGATGGGCTGGTGATACTGGATGATTAAGGATCCCTCATGCGCGAAATTAAAAACTCACAGCATTACGGTAGTGACGGCTTTTTCCAGGCCATGCACACACCCCCTCTCACAGAAAAACAGTGTACAGTGACACGTCCAACCACGACATGCTACCAAAAGTCAATTTATTGCACACGGTAACACCTTGAGTATGTATGTAAAATGTGACCTTTTCAACTTGCAGAGTATTTGCACCTCAGCCGGCTTAACTAACTTTACACATTCATTGAAATAGAAAGACCGTTTCCATGTTGTACCACTGCACTGTTTTATTTTTCTGTACACCCCCCTTATGCATCTAAGTTTCATCATCTGAACAATATTTTTACCACAGCACTGTGTTTCCGTTATATTTGTAATCTTACTATAGCTTAAGGCCAGTTTTCCGACTATACGGCACATTCTCAGCATTGTCCTCTGCCACAATATATTATTTGTCTGTTCTTTCTTCTAAGGGGGCGCTCCACCCCCTGGGTTCTATTTGGTAATCTGCACAGCTGCATTTATTATTCTGACTGTTATTCTTTACGAGGGAGTATACTGGTAGCTGGCAGTGGGCGGAGCAACAGCCTGCAGCTACAGTGAAACTGTTGTAGTTATCCTTGAGCGTAAGAGGGGTCCTTAATCATCCGGTATCTTCGGTGGGCCAAGCAGTCCTTATCTGATGTCAAAGTCTATGTTTCTATAATGGCAATAATAAACTCCAGGGTGCATGTTTAAAAAGCGTGTGGATGAAAAACAGACCTCCAGAACAGGACCAGATTATTAAGATCCAGACTGGATGCAAGTTGCACAAATTTTACCAGTCCAGGCAGTCTAACTGGTCTGTTTTTTTACCAAATCCTGGGTACAGGTGAAAACCAGATCAGCAAAATTCACTTAACTTGTACCTGGTCCGAGAGGTCGAAAAATTTACCTGTCTGGCTCATATACGGTTTTCGCCAAATCCATGTTTAAACATTTTGGATGCACTTCCCAGTGACCTAGGGTACTCAACATCCTATGTCACAATACGCACTCTGTTGTGTATTACTACTTACTTAAGCCCAGAATTCTGGATATGATAGTGTAATATCTATGACTCCGCAATATGCCACGCTGGCTTTTTGTTTAAGTTTGTAAGTTCCTAATTCCAAAACAAAAAAGGCATAGCCCAAAGTAGACACTAAAGGAGAATCTTCCAAAATGTGTTAACGCTTTTTAGGAGTAGGAAACTGTATGTAATAAAAAAAAAGAGACTTTGTGTAATGAATCCGTGGATTATTCACGCGGGTCTTTAAGCTGTGTAGGGTACTGTGCACTCAAAAGAGGCGTACAACCCTAAGAAACTGATACTGGGAATGCAAAAACTAAAACGCGGGCCGACACTAGAAAATCTGCATTTCAAAGCATGCATGTTTACAATAAGAGTGCGTGTGTGTTCTACAGGCCCCATGCTGGGTTCCGTAATATTCCCCGCAGTCAGCTAGGAACGATGAAAGACACACTGTTATTATCTGTGCTCTGCCGGCCTGCGTTTACACATTAGCTTTGCACACCTTCTCGCATTTTCTGATCCAGTTCATCCAGAGTAGGTTCAATCAGCTCCCAGCCGTCTGGAGGAGGTTTTCTGCTTCTCTTCACCTTGGGCATCTCTTTAAAAAACACGAATCCTGAGCCAGGTAAACAAAGCAGAGGCCGCTTCCTTATTCTTCCGCTCCCCTAGAAGTTCTCTGTTTTTGGTTTCTAACCTTTTTCCGTCCGTCGTCTCAATGATGACGTCACCGGGCAGGGCTTTCCACTCTTCAGCTTACTACAGGCGCCTATAAAATTGCGTCAGAAAGTCCGCGTCTGCTTCGTAGAATACCCATCTCTATGGTCTATCTGAAACGTTCTTTATACTTGGAAATAAAAGTTACAAACATTGAAGTGAAAGAGAAGTAACGTTTGGTTTGTTTAGGGGATAGTTTGACACTGATTTTTTCGTCTGTTTTTTATAAGTGTGCTTCCTGGTCTCCCGGCGTCCTGTTGCATCAGCTTAGTTGCCCAAAGACCGCGCCGGATGCTGGGTGGTTAGAACTGCATCAGTAAACACGAAGCCCGTAGTTTCTGAGAACCAGAGCCCGGTGTGCTATTTCGAGACATTAGATGAACTGACCCGTTCGCGAAGTGAGCATTTGGGTCTGTGTTTCTCGGGCCAAGTCGGCGAGTCGAGTCAGGCAGTGCGACAGACGCCCCTCATGCGGCCCACCCGCTGTTTCCCAGCTCGAGCTGTGTTGTGTGTGTGTGTGTGTGTGTGTGCGCGGGGCGAGGGAGCGCGCGACCAGTAGTTTTGTTTTAGTGGCCACTAGACGCATCCCTCACGGACAAACAGTGGCGCTGAATTTTCTCTTGGCCCGGTCTGGTTTCCTCATTTCTTGTCGTCTTACAGAGCGTTCAAAATGCCAAAAGGTGAGTCGGGACGGGGAGGGCCGTTGGTGTGCTGAAGTCGCGGGCAGCGCGAGTCCGCTTGGGCTGCTGCTCCCAGCCCGCGGTTCCAGTCCTGGGCCCCCGATGTAAAGGCCCGAGGCTGGAGTTGCTGTCGGTTTGGGCAGATGTGTCTGCTTTATGGACTCGCAGCGTGAGGGTGGTGTCGCTTCTGTTTCTCACTTCGTGCCCAAACCCTCATGTGCTCATCTAGATCCGTTATGGAGATTTGATTTCATTCTTGAGATCTTGAAATACGGGCTCATTCTGTGAGCGAGCAGTCAGCATGTACCTTACTTTTCGTTGGTTCTATACCTGTGAAAGTACCTCGGTTTGAAAGTACATTATGTGAATTCAAATCCAGACTTTCGGAAAAAAGTCTTTGTTTTACAAGTTTGGTTTATCTCCCTCACAGTCTGACCTGACAGGAAAATCGAGTAGGACTTAAAGTGATTGGGGGGTAAATATAATCTTAGTGTAAAATGCGAGACAGCACTTCTGAGTGGTAATACATGGGCACGTTGAGAGGCATGAAGTTCAGATTTAAACCAGCTGGTCCATTAAATACTTTCTTCTGATTGATACGTTCTTCTGTTTGGCTCAGCCAGCACTTGGATTGATTCGTGTGTCTCTGTTATATAGTTTATATGTGTTTTTTTATTGTTTTATTTGCGACTCTTCCTGTCAAACTTGCAGTTTTACTCTTTAAAAGTTGTGTGGCACACTTATAGTACAACAGACTATTTGTGATACAGCGGCTCGGATCAGTTTAGCTGTACCAGGCAAAAAGTAGTAGTCAGATTTTAGTTAAGTGAAAGTGTTACCTGATATTTTATTCTAAGATTGCAGGGTTCATTGGCATGTTGAACCACTTTGCTTTCAAATGCGATTATGCATCTTGACAGCTGGCTATGTAATTCGTTCTTGGCTGCTAATAATCTGTGATCACTGATAGCTGATACCAAGGATGTAGCTTCACTTCTGTTGAGCAACTTGTGTAATTGAAGGTGCAGACCACTGAGGGTTCAGAGAGCTGACAGCTATTCAGAGTGACTGTTGGCTCACTCTGATCAGCCATCCATTTTGGAATTATTTTTGCATCATTGTCCTGACTCCCAAGGCCTCTTGGGCCCCATGATTCATCAAACTTAAAGTGTTCTGAGTGAGTTGCCAAGCCTGTGTTCTGCAAATATAATGAACTAACAAGAAGTAGCAGAGTGGTTAGATTGGTATTTATCTCATCTGTGGGCCAGAAAGGCACAGTTTCAAGCATGCTCTGCAGACTTGGGAACTGAGTGAACTGCACCACTAGAATATCAATCCTTCAGTCTTGTCTTTAGTGGATATCTATGTTCATGACATTTTGTTAATGTAGATGCCCTGGTAGCATCTCTCTGCCAGTAGCAAAGGTTCTTCCATCATTTGTGGCTGCTGTATTTCCTGTATTCATCCCTTGGTTTGTTCTCCATCCGCCCCACCCCCTCGGCTGGATACTGTACTCTTCTGTTCCTTTTCCCAGTGGGCTTCACCTTTAGAAGTGTCACAGTATCAAATTTTGGGTATCATAGTATTTGTGTAACAAGAAGCACACAATATATTGATTATCACAAAGTTTTGGTTCTTTTTAATGTATGTAAAAAAAAAAAAAAACAGATTGTGGAAGGTGACGATTTTGGACATCTGGTTGGGTATTTGGAGGGGGGTAGGACGTCAGAGTAGCAGACATGAGAAAGTCAAGGCAGTTTATTGTAGTATATTGTGCTGCTTGATAATCATGATGCTTTTTTTTTGGTTTTAAAACGATAAATTGCTGTTGTATTGATTTATCGTGATACATCATCACCATATTGCTCTTGCTTTCATGACGTCCCTAGTCATCTTACTTTTTTGCATTGATGTGCCGCTGTCAGATCTGTGACCAGTTTTCCAGCCTGCCCAGATTCTTGCTGAGTCCTGTTATCTCTTTGTTTGGGGATGCCCCTGCACAGATCTTTGCGTTGTCTGCTATGAGGCAGAACTTACCCTTTTATGCCCTACCCCGTGTCGCAAATAAACACACACAAAAGGACCGGACCAGCACCAATCCCTGCTGTTCTCCGCTTATAACTTCCCTTACCTTTGAGAACTCCCCATTTATTATGACCCTTTGTGCCCTTGTCCTCTGCCAGCTTTCCGCCCCAGTCAGAAATTTTTTTCCCATGGTCCGTCCCCCAATTTCTTGGGCATCTCGCCCAGTCTTCTGTAGGGGACCGTCAGCAGCCCTGGTCACCCAGTCAAAAATGTCAATTAGATTTGTCTGGCAAGACCTCCAGCTTGTGAACCCATGCCACATGGGGCTGTTGTAGCCTATTGCCTTCTCCACTTTAGACATCAGGCTGATATGTATAGTTTCTGTCCTTACTTTCATAGGAGCATATGAAGAAGCCAGCAGAAGGCCATTTGGTCTATATAGTCTGCATGTATTGCAGGGTCCTTGGCTACTTTCCTTCCATTCTTGTGCAGAGGGGACCACGTCTGCTGTCCTCCAGTCCCTAAGGACCACCCCGTGACCATTGAGCAGTTGTATAGATCTTCAGGTGGTGCTGCTATTACTTCCACAGCCTCCTTGATCATCCTTAGGTGTAAGATGCCAGTTTCCATAGATTTATTTGCTTTCCTTTTGGCTTTTCCATGACCTTTTTCCTGTTATACTGCCCGTGTTGCTTCTGTGACTGCCCTGCTCACCCACACTCTGACATTCTCTTTTTTTCCCCTAGTAAATACTGAACAAAAGTATTTGTTCGGTATCTCTTCCTTACCTTAGTCCGCCTCCTCCCTCTTAAGTCTCACAGTGCTCGTTTTGACCTTTCGCTTATCCCGAATGTATCTGAAAATTGCTTTTTCACTTTTCCTTGTTCCCTTAGTTTTTTTTTTTTTCTATTTAGTTGTTTAACCAGGTATAGCACACTAAGCTGGAAGTTTTTTTTACAGGAGCGACCTGGGAGCACAAGGAGGTTAAGTGACTTGCTCAGGGCCACACAGTATGCAAGTGGAAGCTGTGGGATTCAAACCCAGGTCTGGTCTGCTGGATGTCACCAGATTTGCAGCTCAGAGCCTTAGACCACTGCGCTATACTGCCTCCCTTGTCTCTTGAGTTTTGTCTCCACCTTGGCCTACCTGACCTTTTCTACTAGCTGCCTTTGCAGGCTGTAGGTGCGCTTCCCTAGCCTCCTTTTGTCTTCTTTTATATTTCATGAACGCCATCCTTTTGGTTCTTACCATGTTATTTATTTCTGCCTTGAACCACATTGGGCCCAGTGTGGTTCATGGCAGAAGTAAAGACCATGGTAAGAATCTCTTGCCTTTTATTTTTATTTTATTTGGTTTTTGTTTACCGGGTAGGTGAGCTAGCCATAAAATGACTGTTTACAGTCACGACCCAGGAGGATTACAACGAAGTGGGGGGCGCATCATTATTATTACTGAACTGTGTGGACAATATAGGAGAAATACATGGGGTTACAGATTGGCTGAGAAAGTATACTTGGTAAAGATAAGAGAACATGTAGGGCAGAGTAAGCAAATAAAACCATAATCGGCTATCTAACATATAAGGAGAGCTAGGTAACAGTTACAGTAAGCTAGTGAGTACATAGTAAGTGCGAAGTTTAAGCTAGTACAGTTCATTTTACATTAGAAATGAAGCAGGAAAAGCAGTCATTCTTAAGAGGCATATTGTAGTGGAAAATACCGACGTCCAGTGAGAAAAAGGGATCAGGCATTTCACTGGACATATCAATAGGGAGTGATATGGGTAGGGATGAAAAAGCAACCATTCGAGTTGGGGGATGAGGAAACAGAGACAGGTTAATCGCCCTTCTCCTCCCCCTAGCCTCAGGGGACTCCTCACAGTAAAGAGAAACCAGCGCAGCCTTAGGTCCTCGGGCCAAACGTTGCTAGAGGTTCCAAAGGCTAGGACTAAGGCAGGCCAGAAATCCTTCTCGTATGCTGCCCCTTCCTTATGGAACCACCTCCCGTTGGAGGTGCGAGAAACCCCTTCGGTGCCTTGCTTCCGCACCAGACTCAAAACCCATCTCCTATCAAAAAGCGTATGCCAGTGCCACTACACCTGACACTACCTAAACTACCACTACAAACCAAAATTTCAAACCCCCCAACAAGTTAGCACTAACTTTTCTCCTCAATGAACCATCCTAATGCTCTCGAAGTATGTCACCCAATGAATCCATAATGCTGTCTCACTAACATGCAGGATAAATGTTTGAATGCAATGAACTACAACTTACCAACATGATACATATTACCCTAATAACTACTGCTATGTGTAAACAGCCGAATACTGTATACCCATGACTTCCTGTATTATGTAATTGCACAGAAGTTCATAATGTCTGTACTGTTATTCCCAGGTCGCCCCTGAAAAAGGGATCTTTGGGGCCCAGTGGGCCTACCCGGTCATCAAAATTCAATAAATAAATAAAGAACACAGCAGGCATGGGAGGTAGGCAGAAAGAGAAAGAGAGAGAGAGATCAAGGAGGTTTAAAACAGGTGCAGGAGTTTGAAGCAAATAGGCTGGCACGGAGCTCTTTTTTAAAGAGTGCATGAGACGGCGCTTGGCGAAGAGCTAATGGTAGGGCGTTCCATTGCTGTGGGGGCATAGTGGGAAAATGCTTAGGAGCCTTTTAAGGTTTTACACCTTGGCACCTGCAGCAGGGACTTATAGTCAAGTGTAGACCATAGAAAGGTGTTTGAGGGGACAGTAGCCTTGCAAGACAATAAGGAGATTGTGCCCTGTTAACATTGTCCACTAGGGAGCCCACTGAGTAGAGTTGCAGTGCAGCAGGTGACACCCATTTAAGGCTTGAATAAAGTTTGCAGTGGTGTTCAAGCCTAGGGGAGGAGGAGGCATAACGACAAATATTATTATTGTAAGTGGTGTTCCAGACACGCAATGATGACTTGGGTATGGCCGCATATGTGATGACTCCATAGGTCAGGGCTGGTAAGAGGATGCTGCAGGCAACAGCCAGCCTGGCGGATGGAGTAAGTGTGTAGCTAGCTCTCTAGGCAATGCCTAGCTTTGAGTTTACTGATTTGCATGTGGATTTGACATGGGGATCAAAGCTAAGAGACTGATCAAGGACCACCCCAAGGTATTTGAAAGAGATAACTGTATTTATGGGAGGGGAGACAGAGATGCTACTATTGCAGGATTTTAGTTTGGTAGTAGACCCAAACAGCATCGCTTGAGTTTTCGCTACATTGAGGACCAGTTTGTTGTCAGATAGCCAGGTTTGAGTTTTCAGGAAGTCAGATGAGAGGGCCGAGTTTATGTCGGACAAGTTTTTGGAGCTAGCATATAGAACAATATCATCTGCATACAAGAGGGATGAATGGGAGGTGAGATCCAAGGTGATGCTGTTGATGAATGAAGAGAAGAGAGGGCCTAACATTGAACCCTAGGGTACCCCAGTGTTTATAATAGCCTGGTCCGAGAGGGTGGAACCGTATTTCACACATTGAGCACGGTTTGACAAATAACTACTGAACCAGGCCACAACACCCATCAAGAAACCCATGGACTTTAATGTTGCAAGGAGAATAGGGTGGTCAACAAGATCAAATGCTTTCGTCGTATCTATAAAAACTGCCCCTGTAAGAAAGCCTGCGTCCATGGCAGACAGGGTGTAAGTGGTGAATTTTAGCAGGGCCGTGGTGGTGCTATGGCCCTTACGGAAATCATGTTGGGCAGGAGACAGAAGATTGTTTTTGTGAAGAAAAGTAGTGGTTTGAGTAGCAGCAAGCTTTTCAAGAATTTTGATTAAAACAGACAATATCGCAATGGGTCTGTAGTTGGAAGGGTCTTTTGAGTCATCTTTCTTGAAAACTGGAGTGATTATGGCAGTTTTCCAGATATGAGGAACACAGCTCTGACAGAGGGATAAAGTAAAGATACGGGCAGGAGGAGAGGCTATAAATGGTGCTGCTATCTTCAAGAGTCTAGGTACAATACCATCAGAGCCAGTACTAGTGTTGTCCGAGATAGAGTTTAGGAGTTTTAGTACCTCTGACTTGGTAATGGCTTTGAAGTGAAATGATTGTTTTGATGTATCCGTGTGTAGCTCAGTGTGTATGCTTAAAGGTTGCATATTTGGGAAGGTTGAGGTGTATTTGGTCAGGTCAGAAGATTGTTTGTTGAAGAAATTAGCAGTTGTCCGCGGATCATTACAGTGGATCCCATTTAAGATCATGTTATTTGGAGTAGGGGACTGGGTAGACCCCAGGAAGGACCCAACGTGTCCAGAATTTTCTAGGCTCTCCTGTTGCATCAGTGAGAAGACTCTTGCAATATTTGCTTTTGGCAAGTCGTATATGCTTTTTACATTCTTTACACTGTGCCCTATAGAGGTCAAAATTAGCTGGAAGACCTGAGAATTTGAAGCATTTTCAATCTCATGTCTCTTGTTTCAAGTTTGGAAAGGAGGTCCTTTTTTAACCATCTTGTTTGTCTTCCTTTCACTCTACGTGTAGAGTAAGGGGTATGGATATCCTGGAGAGTCAGGAATTCATTAAGGAAGAAATCTAGGGCAGTCTGGGCATCATTAGCTCTATATATTTTGTTCCAGTCAATTTGAGAGACATCATTGAGAAAGTGTACTGGATCAAAACTTAAAAGTTCCTAAAGATGATATACTTTGGGGGCGGAGTAGGGTTTGTAGGGACCGGAGACCATAGACAGAAAATAGGGGAATGGTCGGTGAGCACATCAACAAGTATGCCAGCAGTATGTATGTGTTCAGGCTGACTAATTAGGGCCCAGTCAATTAGGGTGCTAGATATGTGTGCATAGCTGTCCTGGTGGGTTCAGTAATTGGCTTATGTGGTATGATTTGGGATTGAAAGTTGGTTTGGCTGTTTCTCAGCCAGTTTAAGTTTATATCATCCATAATAATCATTTTGTTTGACCCAGCCAGTAGAGATGTCTGTTCAGGTAACTCCACGAGACTAGTGAGGACACTGCTCTGGGGGTTATATGCACATACAATATGCAGTCTTTTTTGTACCCCAGGAAAGTGTCGCGTGTGTAATGACTCACAGTGTGGGATGTCGGGTTTAGGGAGGACAGAGAGATTTAAATTCTCTTTATGATAGATAGCAACACCACCCCACTTTTTGGAAGAGGTTCTGTCTCTCCGGATGAGGTTGTAAGTTGCTAACAGGCAGGAGGAGTCGGTGACTGTGGGTTTCAACCAGGTCTCTGATAGACAAAGTAGGTCTGACTTGTAGAGGGTGACCCACGCTTCAAGTTCCAGCTGGTTTCGCAGAAGGCTCCTAATGTTGTGATGAGCAATGCGTAGTCCTTTCAAGTTGCAATTCAAAAAGTTGGTATGGGAGTAGGGGGAGCTAGGACAAGGATTTGTCTCAGCATCTCCGGAAAATAGCAGTGCAATGAGGATGAGATACCACAGTTTCCGGTGCACAAAGGAGGTATAGTGTAGAGGACCATCGCGGTGTGTTAGAGAAACCGTAGAGGCAACGTAGATGAGACCCCTATGGAGAAGAGGGGTGGGATCCACTCTCATTACATCCAGAACAAGGAGGTTTGAGAAGTAAGTCACTGTGTGATGTGTAACGATCACTTGCGTTGTAGTGGTGGTTAAAGGTAGTCCCAGAGAGGGTATTGAGCAGGGGGAGAGTGATAAGTAGATAGAGAAAGGTAGAAGAGGTCATGATAATACAGTAGGTCACAGTGGGAACCAGATAAGTAAAGCAGAAGAAAGGTTAAGATGTGGATAATTCACGAGGAGTGAGTGTGAAGAGCCTGTACAGCTTACTGTGAGAGACCAGCTCAGTGCCAGTATGGGTGACACTTCGAGTATTCGTTATAATTTGCACGGTTTATGGTATGGATGCCGTGGGTTAGAAAGTGGAGAGACACATGCCTATAGTGACACAGAAATACAGTTAGCCTGAGAGATTGAGGTATGCGAAGTAAAAAAGGGGAATAAATAAATGGAAACATTTTGCAGTGCTGCCTCAAGTGGCTAAAGGCTATAATCTGCAAGTGGAGAAGTGAGCTGATTGGTTCTACACTCAGCCCTAGCCCTTGGTTTTACACTCAGCCCTAGTCCTATATAAGGGAGAGTCGACCAAGGGTGGTGGTTGGGCCTGCGGAGCCTCCTCAGTTCAGAAAATGCAGCAGCTGCTATGTGGCCGAGGAAGTTCATGGCGCTCACCTTCGGAGATCACTTGAAAGCTGGAGGGAGGGCTTCAGGAACTTGGCCCTCACGACCGTCCATCCGCCTGCTGGTGGGGGGTCCATTCCCAAAACCAGAGGGAAGAGAGGAGAGAGAGAGGATTAATTTTAAGAGGTGAGGGCCTTTTGTTTGTCTGAAAGAGGAGGAGGTGAAAGAAAGGGGAGGGTAAGAGTTGGGGCAGTTTGGGCTGAAGAAAACTACAATTTAAGTAAAATGAGCAGCTCAGGTCTGATTTTAACAAATGTTAAAGCAAGGGTCACAAATTAATTAATTGTAGCAGCTTGAGTGCAGTTTGGGCTGGAGAAATACAGTTTAAACATGAAGCTCAAGTTTTTCTACAAGTTACTAACATACTAACATACTAAAATGCCAGCAGAATAGGCCTAATGGTCTTTCGTGTCTGCTCGTTTGGTCAGTCCCCAACCTGGGTGCTGACCTTGCTGTCCCCCTCGCCTTCTCTGGCTTCTCCCTTCCCAGTTCCGGATATTCTTGCTGCATTGGATTTTGCTTCCAGAACCCTTCCCCTGTACCTGTCCCACCCCCTCTTGAACCCCTCCACTGTCTCTGCTCCACCAGCCCCTAGGCAGTGCATTCCATGGCTCCACCACCCTCTCAGTGAAGTAGCACCTCCTCCTTTCTCCCCTGAATCTTCCCCCCTCCAGCTTCCAGCCATGCCCTCTAGTGGTCCCTTCCTCCTTTCTTCGAAGCACCCTGACTGTTCCTCCCCTATTTACCCTCTTCATGTACCTAAAGACCTCTATCATGTCCCCCCGGTCCCTTCTCTCTTCCAATGTGTACATATTTAGCTCTTCGAGCCTCTCCTCATAGGTCCTGTCCCCCAAGCCCCAAATCATTTTGGTTGCCCTCCTCTGGACCCTCTCCAGGAGGTTAATGTCCCGCTTTAGTGTGGCCTCCAAAACTGCACGCAGGTACTCAAGGTGCTGCCTCACCAAGCAGTTATACAGAGGGAGTATCCCTCCCTCCTTCTGGAGGTGATCCCCTAGCAATGCATCCCAGCATCCTGTTGGCCTTGGCTGCTGCCCTCCTACAAGTCTCAGAGTTGTTCATCTTGACATCCACCACCACCCCAGGTCCCTCTCAGCCATCGAGACTCTGTAGCATTCCCCCAGGGTACACTTGACCTGGGTTTCTGGCCCCAGGTGGAGTACCTTGCATTTCCCTGCATTGAACCTCAGCTTCCACTTTCTAGACCATCTTTCCAGAGCCTCCAGGTCCCCTGTAGGGCCACCCTCCCTCCTCCCCATCCACCACCCCCCAGTTTGAGTCATCTGCAAAGAGACTCATCTCACTCCTGATTCCTGTCCTTATGTCAGATACGTGGCGTTGAACAGAAGGGCCCAAGGACTGATCCTGTGGGACCCCACTAATGACCCTCCTTGGGGATGAGACTATCCACCAACTCGACCCTCTGGGTCCGGTCCTGAGCCAATTGCCTATCCATCTGATCATCTGGTTCCCCCCCCCATTTCTCCCAGCTTATCCAACAGGTCCACATGAGGAACAGAGTCAAATGCCTTGCTGAAGTCCAGAAAGAGAACGTCCACTGGTCTACCCAGGTCCAAGGCACTCGTTACCCAGTCATAGAACTCCACAAGATTTGTCTGACACGATTTTCCCGGGCTAATCCATGCTGCTCTATCGTCCAGGCACCCTGACTTTTCAGGTCCCCCTAGCTTCTCCTTGACAATGCCCTCCATCACCTTGCCCACCATCGATGTCAGGCTGACAGGCCTGTGGTTCTCTGCCACGTCCCTTGATCCCCCCTTGTAGATAGGCACTATATCGCCACCTTCCAGTCCTGGGGCACCCACCCTGTCCTCAGAGAGGTGGTGAAAAGCTCCGCCAGGACATCCGCATGTTCCTTCAGCACTCTGGGATATAATTTATCCGGCCCCGGTGCTTTCTCCGTCTTAAGGGAGCTGAGGGCTTCCCTCACTCTCTCTGCTTTGATTTCCACTTCTGGTACCTCTTCTCCCTGCTTAGCCCTCCCCCTCCTGCCAGTGATGCCTCCGCCTCTCCCCAGACCCGCCCGATCCGGTGAGGTCCCCCCCCTCAGTATCTCTGTCTCCTCCCATGTATGATGCAGCACCCCCATTTTCCTTGGTGAAAACTGAGGTGAAGTACTCATTTAGTACCTCAGCTTGCTTCCCCAGGTCTTGTGCCCATCTCTCCCCTGATTTAATCCTGCTAATCTGCCCCTTCACCGTTCGTTTTTCCCCAATGTATCTAAAGAACCCCTTGATCTTCCTGGACATAAGTCTCCACCACTCATTCACACTATTGGGATCTCTTAGGCACTAGGACCCATCGGGGAGCAAGCTTTTGCTGGAGGGTGGCGCCAGAGATGGCGCCGCGAGGAGCAACGCCACCAAGCCCTAGCTCGTCGTGTAACGACTATCTCTCGTCGACCTCCAACCACCTCAGTTCTTTTTTCCCGCCGTCAAGTGCACTTCAGTGACTACATCCCTCGCCTGTCGAGTCAAACTCAAACTAGCAGCATAGTTTTTCAGTTTTATTATTTTGTAGTATTATCTCGATACAGTATAGCTTAAATTTATTCTTATTTTTAAAATAAATACAATAAAGAAGTCTCAGCCTACCTTGGCGGAGTCGACCATGAAACAGGTCAGGTGGTGAGGAGACCGTGTAAGCTGTTCAGTCAGTGGGCTGGGTCCGTCCGCCCTCTTTCTCGGAGGGAGGGTCTGACAACGGTCAGTCCAATGCCGGGGATGGGCGGTCCCCGGAAGGCATAAAATAAACGGTCGTGACTTTCGCACCGCTCGCCTCGAGCTCTTCTTCGCCCACAGGTCTAAAAAAGAGAAGGCATCACTCGAGGTCGCCTCGATATGTCTGCGCCAGACGCCGGTTATCGGGGTTGTTGTCGGCCCTCCTTCGAGTCGCCAACCTCTGTCCTGGTAGCCGACTAAGCTGACATCGAGCCCTACCCGCCCGCAGGTAGGTCTTCAGATGAGCAGTTTCATCAGTGGGCGCTCTTATGGAGCAATGGGCTCGGAGGTTGGTTGTTCCTGGCTCGATTGGCTCGTGGGTCTTGAGCCTCTGGGCGACCAGGTAGGGTGTTGGACATTCTCTGGTCATGTGGCACCTTCTTGGTGCCGTCGACTCCACGCTAGGTGTTTCCCCACCTCACATGGCTGCGCGCAGGGGCCACACCGATGCCCTTATCTCCTGCTCTTCCTCCTTCAAAACCTGTTTTCGGAGTCTGGGAGTGTTTGGCACCCCTCGGCATCATGTGGCCTCTGGCACCATCCTCAGGCCGATGCTGTTGCTCGGTTATCGTCCTCTCTTCGCGCCAGCGGCTTCTCGCGCTTGTTTTCAGCACCGCTGCGGGCTCACAAGGCCATTCTCAGCCATGCACTCCCTCGGCGCCAGTGGCCTCGGGACCTCTTTTCACTTGTTTCCTTCTTCCTCCTCTTCTGAATTTCATTCCTTTCCTATCCATACAGTCCCTCCTGGACTGTCAGGAGATGATGTTGAGCCTGACCCAGACCTTCGGTTGGGTGATGAGTGGCCTTAAGCAGGATCTTACATTGCTACAGAGCCTGTGGTCGAGGACCTGTCCTTTAAGTCTCTGTTGGAAAATCTGAGTTCCACATTCTCTCTCCAGACTACGGACATGATCCTGGGAGGTGTTGAGACTCCAGTATCTTCATGCCTCCCGGAGATCCCTAAGTTTAGCTCTCCGATTCAGCCTTCCATTCGAGACGCTGTCTCAAATGGTATGGAATAATCCTGCTCTTACCCTTCGGTGGCTAAATCCATTGATAGGAAATATTCCAGCCCCCAGGATCGTCCCACTTGGCATCTCAAGCCTTTGCGGATCCTATTGTAGTCCTGGCAGAGAATGATAATCGTTTCTTCCTGGCAAGTCTACAGCTTCGACCTGTATTAACAAAGAATCTCGTGAAGATAGACACCTTAGGTAAGAGAGTCTTTGCTGCTTCTACTCTAAGTATGCGTGTTGCCAGTTACCAAGGCTATTTTCTCAGTATGAGTATATCCTGTGGCATTCTATTATAAACAGATGGTTGAAGCCCTACCGGAGTCTGATTCAAAGCCAGAGCTTCTTCAAACCATTACCAGAGGTATTGAATCTAATAACCAGCAGGTTAAAAGCAGCCATGGATGCTTTTGCCGGCTGCTGGTATTTGCACCAAGGCCATCTCTCTGATCATGCACTTCGGCTTTACCAATGACACGCAGGCAGGCAGATGGCATTGCCCTTGACAGTGCATATCTTTTGGTCCTCAGGTGAGAGCAAGCTGTAGAAGCTACACAAAAACTAGGTCAGCTATTATTGTTGGCTCGGCCCCTCCTGCCCCCTCTCGAGGCATGCCAGTAGCGACAGTTTCATAATTGCCAGTCCTTTCGAGGCAGAGGAAGTTTCCATAAGAACCAACCTGCCCAACCTCAAAGAAGGCGCAACAGAAGCGCCAGAGACTAGCCCAGCGCTTATAGTGCCGCCCAAGTTCCATTTCAGCTGCCGAGGTGGGATTTTCCTCTCCGGTGGGAGGTCGCCTGATGCACTTCTACAACCAGTGAAGTCCATAACCTCAGACAAATGGGTTCTTCGGATAATTCGCGAGGTATTCACTCAGTCTTGTGGAGAGCCCTCCGGATCGACCCCAAGCGACAGCCCAGGCTGTCAACCTTCAGTCAGACCTTCTGTCGCCGAGATCTGGGCCTTCTGAACAACAGGGCAGTAGAAGTGGTGTCACTGCACCAGCGAAACACGGGTCTACTCCATTACTTTCTGGTTCCAAAGAAGTCTGGCGGAATGCGCCCCCATTGTAGATCTCAAGCTAAACAAATTTCTCCCCAAGGAGAAATTCAAATGATTTCTCTGGGAACCCTGTTACCTCTGCTCACCAACACGACTGGTTAGACTCCTAGATATGCAGGATTTGCCACATTCCTGTTCACCGAGCATCACAAATTCCTGAGGTTTGTGGCTCTGGGACAGCACTATCAGTTCAGAGTCCTGCCCTTTAGGTTATCCTCGGCGCCACAAGTTTTTACAAATGTTGTGCAGTTCTCATAGCGCACCTCAGAAAAAAGTCGAATTCAGGTGTTTCCTTATCTGGACGATTGGCTTCTAACAAGTCCTTCCAGGCAGGGACTCTGGGCGCTGTGGAGCGGCCTCGCGCTTCCTACGTCCATGGGAGTGCTGCTCAACCTCAGAAATCGCAACTGCAGCCCTCCCAGAGGCTCCATTTTTTAGGGGCTCTTCTGGACACCACCTGTGTGAAGGCATTTCTTCCAGAAGACAGGAGGAACGATATCCTTCAGATGGCCCGTCACATCGAGGAAAACAGCTCAGTCACAGCTCTCTCGATGCAACGGATGCTTGGCCTCATGGCATCCTCAGTGTTCACTGTACCCCTAGCACATCTGCACATGAGAACCACCCAGTGGATGCTCAGTACTCAGTGGTCCCCAACCACTCACCTGCAGTCCTATCTCATCAAGGTGACAGAACCTTTAAGGAGGTCACTCACCTGGTGGTCTCAAGAGAGCAGTCTCCTGGAGGGTATCCCTTTGCTCCTCTGGACCATCAGATCTCCATTACCACGGACGCATCCCTACTGGGGTGGGAGCTCACTGTCAGGCTCTCCACACTCAAGGTGCGTGGACTAAGTCGAGTCCCAGTCCCACATAAACGCCCCTAGAAATGAGAGCCGTCCTTTATGGGTCCGAGCTTTGAAGGACATTCTGTGTCACAGAACATTCTCCTTCAAGCGGACAACAAAGCAGTGATGTGTTACATCAACAAGCAGAGGCGGGCTCACTCTTACCCCTTATGCAGAGAAGCAATGAGGGGTATGGGAATGGTGCTTGGAGCACGGGCTTTTAATTCAAGCGGTGTATCTGCCAGGTGTTCAGAACGAACTGGCAGACCGTCCTCAGCAGAACAGAGACAGACCCTCACGAGTGGTCTCTCGACTCAACCATAGTTCAGTCACTATTCGAAGAGTGGGGAACTCCAGACCTGGACCTTCTTGCATCCCCACTCAACGCAAAACTGCCTCTCTTCTGCTCCAGAAATCCAGGGCCTGGCATTTTCTGTCAGGATGCGTTCAGGCTGCGGTGGACAAAACGCTTTCTTTACGCCTTTCCACCTCTTCCTCTAATTCTGAGAGTACTCCTCAAGTTCGAATCCTAGGGAGACAAAATGATTCTCACTGCTCCCTTTTGGCCTTGGCAGCTGTGGTTTCCACTGCTCAACAATATGTTGGCACTTCCCCTGCAGATGAACCTTTTGACTCGGGGACAGGTGGTCCATCCCAACCTGAGATCACTTCACCTTCACGCTTGGCTCCTGAGGAGGTCGAAGTAAACCGGTTCAATGTCTCTTTGAAGGTTTCAGATATTCTTCTGGCTGCAGGAACCAGCCACTGAAAACTTACACAGCCAAGTGGGCGTTTTTCCACTCTGGTGTGCAAAGTCTCTTTGAATCCCTTTTCCTGTCCACCCAGATAAGGTTTTGGATTACCTTTTGGACCTCTCAATTCGGGTCTGCGGTACTCTACAGTCAAAGGTTCATCTTAGTGCCATTTCAGCGTATCAGAGCCCGTTATTTCTCTAACTCTAGCTCAGTTACCTATGGTTAAGAGGTTTCTTAAAGGGATTCTGCATACCAGACCTCCTCCAAGGCGTCCAGTGGCAGCCTGGGACATTAATCTTGTGCTAGACATGCTCACTGGAAACCTTGAACCTCTGGCTACCTGTGAGCTAAAATTTCACTTGGAAGACTGCCTTCCTAGTGGCCGATTCCTCAGCCCCGCAGGGTCTCTGAGATACATGCCCTGGTCACAGACCCTCCGTATACTGTGTTCCATAAGGACAAGTAGTTCTTCGGACTCATCCTAAATTTCTTCCCTGGGTTGTGTCCAGAATTTCATCTAAACCAACCTTTGGTCCTTCCCTCTTATTTTCGTGGACTTCCAAAATGAAGGGAACGTTCTCTTCATTCTTTGGATGTTAAGAGGGCCTTGCGTTTCTATCTAGATAGAACCAGGATTTTCGCAAGCTCTCAGCAACTGTTAGGTTTTCCTTCAGTGAGACCCGGCTGGGTCAACCTGTCTGCCATCAGATGTATCTTATCATGGCTGAGTGGCGTGCCTTGGTCACTGCTATTCCATGGCACAGTTAAGTTTGAGTGGTAGAGTTTACGCCACTCCCCACCAGAGCGGTCATGGGCATCCTTAGCTGAAAATCACTGTGCCCATTGCAGACATCTGCACGCGCCACCTGGAGCTCAGTGCATACTTTGTTAAACATTATGCACTAGATGTCCATGCCAGGCTATTATTCTTCCTTTGGCAGAGCCATCCTCAATGGACTTCTGTCCAAAAACGTGAGCTCTTGGTCTCTCCTGCCGCCCTCTCGGGGGATTATTAGCCGGTACTTTCTTATTAGTGTGATGAGTGGTGGAGACTTGTGTCGAGGAAGATATGAAGGTGCATGTGCCTACCGTGATTCTTGATCTTCTTGAGTGAGTCTCACTCATCTGCCTCCCCTCCCTCCATCCCCCGAGCTCACCTTTCTTGTTGATCTTCACTCCCTCACATCTTTAGGCCATGAAGACTTCTTGATTGACCCTTCTTACACGGGTCGCCCGGACTATCTTATGTCCGGTTTTTAGGTTAGGCTACCCTTCTAGGTTAGTTACGCTGTACCTCCTTGGTAAAAGGTACTGAGGCGGTTGGAGGGTCGACGCCGAGATAGTCGTTACCGCACGAGCTAGGGCTCACGGGTGTTGTTCTCACGGCGCCATCTCTGGCGCCGACCTCCAGCAAAAAGTTTGCTCCGATGGGTCCTAGTGCCTCCGTGCAGATCCCAATAGTGTGAATGAGTGGTGGAGACTCATCCAGAAGATCAAGAATTACGGTAGGTACGTAATTTTCATTTCTCTCCAATTTCCTGGCCAGGTTCTGTCCTTCCTTGCCTTAGCCGCCCTCACCACCCTAGTGGCCCTTCTAACCATCAGCTCATACTCCCTCGATCCTTTTCACTCCTTGAGCACTTGAATTGCCTATAGGCTGCCTTCTTTCCCCGCACCACCTACTGGACCTCCCTGGTCCACCAGCAGGGTTTTCGGGCCCTACCGCATTTTCGTCTTACTCTTGCACAGGTGCTGGTAGCATCCTGCACCTCTCTCCTGATGATTTCCCACCTACTATCAGCGTCCATGCCTGATCCAATCACATCCAAATGCTCCTTAAGGATCCTTCCCATTTCCTTAAAATCCGTCCCCCTGAAGTCAGTTACCTACGTCTTTGTGCAGCCTTCTAGCCCTCCTAGGTCCAGGCAGAACCAGACCGTGGCATGGTCACTCCCCGCCAACGGGTCCCTTACCTCCAGGCCCCCAATCTGGTCACTGTCTGCCAGGACCACATCCAGCACCCACGCCTCCTGGTCGGTTCCCCACCTGCTGAGTTAGGGTACGTGCCTTGTAAGACATCCAACAACCTCTGTTCCCTGGTCACAGAGGATGTCATAGTCTCTCAGTCTGTTCCTGGCATGTTTAAGTCCCCAACACCACCACCGTTCCTCTGCCCAGTCTGCATCTCCCAACATCTGCCACCAGACTCTCCTCCAGCTCCTCCGCCAGGGCAGGGGTCTATACACCACTCCTATTTTACTCTCCCCCTTGTTATCAAGCTGACCCAAATCGCCTCCACGGTTCCCTCCGCCTTCTCCTACTCCCCCCACGCCAATGCAGTTTTTGACTATCATTGCTACCCCTCCTCCCTTCCCTCCCCTGTCCTTCCTGAACATAGTGTAACCCTCCAGGTTCAGGTCCCAGTCGTGTCCTGCAGTGGCCCAGGTCTCAGTGACCACTGCCACATCCACTGCTCCCTCAGTTAGCATCGCCTGGAGCTCAGGCATTTTATTGTCAAGCTCCTGGCATTTAGCAGACTACCTTCCACCCTTTCCTATACTTCCATTTCCCTGCTCGTTTCCCATGGGTTCTGTTTTCCCTGGTCTGCACTTACCAGTCGGCCTTTTCCATGAATCCTCCAGCTCCCCCAGGGGGGGCGGAGACAGAGTCCCTCCTTTATCGGCACCCCTTGACAGCCTTTTCTCCCATCCTCCCCCTTCAGAAGTTTAAGCCCTACTTTTCACCAATGAACCCTCTATTTTCAACAAGATTCCCTCCTCAAATTGAGATGGAGTCTATCTCTAGCATACAGCTCCTTATCCTCCCAGGTCTTCCCCAATCCCCATCAGCCCATACCCTCTGGCCTCACACCACTCCCTGAGCCACTTGTTTATTTCCTAATCTTCCTTTTTGTGTCCCCACTAGCCCTTGGCAATCGGCAGGATTTCTGAGAAGAACTGTGCATCCATGTCATGACAGACCCTGGCAAGCTCCTGACTTTTGCCTGTATCTCTAGCTCGCTATTTCCTTCAATGTCATTTGTGCCCAGGTGGACCAGTATGCGGGGAACCCCAACAATCCTTTGCCAGCTGATATACTCGTGCTTAGCCCTGTGCACCATTAGTCCAGGGAAGCATTTTGTTCTAACTGGCCAGGCTTCTCCTCCCTATCCCATTTGATACCCCTGATCATAGAACTCCCCAACAGGAACACTCTTGAACGCCCTTTCCTCCATTCCCCACCCCTTCCATGTCCTCATCCTTTCTACCGCCCTCCCCATCTGGGTGCACATGCCACCCCTCCTTATTTACCCTGGCACCCCTCCTCTAATCCTGTGCCTCTCCTCCTCCGGGTATCCTTCTGTACCTTGCTAACTCCTCCCTTACTGCTCGTGACTGGTCCTTCTCCCCCATCTGCTAAACTAGCCAGGCTGGTACTCCCTTCCCTCCTGTCTCCATTTAGTCCCTCCTTGCTTGTCGTGCTCCCCTGGCTTAAACCCTCAGCTCGCTTTACTGAATCCTCCTTGTACTTCTGGTCCTTCTCCTTTACCTTTCTTCCCAACTGGTCTTTCTCCTTGCCCTTTCTTCCCCCTGCCCCTCCTGCTCTGATTCACTGCTCCCCCATTTTCCTGCATTCCAGGTTCCCCTGTTCTTCCTCCTATCCGCCCCTGCCTCCTGCCCCTACTCCTTTCCGTCTCTAACCACCCCTGTCGTGGTTCGTCACCCCCCCTCATCCTCGAGCAGAAGAAGAAAATTGAAGCGGTTACTGAGTGTAAGGTCTGATCCACCTCCCCGCCTTGCTTCCTTCTGTCCAGCCCTGGCCATCTGCCTACTTCCCTGAGAATGTTGTCCCTCCTTTGTGAGGGTCCCCAGATCTTACTTCGAGACACAGCTCTTGCAGCAGGTTACACCATTAGGACCGAAGCCGCCAGGCGCCAGGACCCCACGGAAAAATTCTAGCTAGCTAACTACAGCTGGGACCGCCCCCGACGTCGGTCCGCCTCCGGCGTCAGGCGTGGTACAAAAAGGCGGTCCGCCAGATTCCCCAGTTCTTTTCCGCCGTCGACTTAGCTACCTGACCCTTCTCGGTTTACCAGTCTGAGCGTTGCGTGAATAGTTCTTTTTCGATAAAACTTTCAAAATCTTCAGAATCTTCAAGCAAGATCTTGATGTCATCACCAACTTGGCCATCCATCGAGTGCGCGCTTGTGGAAAGCAGATCCCGTTCAAGGACCCCCCACAGGCCTGCTTCGGTGCCTAGGCCCAGACCACGATACCGGGCCTGTCCTTCTTGCCAAGGGTTCAACAGCCGTACCGGATCCGGCGTCAGAAGGCTTTGGCGTTTCTTCTGGAGGAACAACTGAAGACCATGTCCTCAAGGGAAAGCTCCAGGGTCCACAAGCCGGCGAGAAGAGAAGGAGAAGGCCCTTCAGGTCCCTTCCAGGGGTTGAGTCCCGTAGTTCGGTTCAAAATCTCCCCGCTGCAATCAAGAAACCTTCATCTCAGGAGAAACTGCCAGGCCTTCCTCCCCTTCCAGGGCCTTGGCGAAGTCCGAGGCTACACCATCACCACCGCAAGTCGGGTTCCCGCTCCTCGGTACCCGGCGTCAGGTCTTCGTCGGTGCCTCCACGCAGGCAGCTGGAGCTCACGCCTTTAAAGGCCTGTAGCCCAGGCGCGGCTCGACAGCCGTCAGGCGCGCCCTTCTTCTCTGGAGCGCCCGTCGGCCCGACGACCGGCGCCGCCATTACATCCCAGCGGACGCCGGTAGGGGACCGACGCCGCCCTCCTGAAAAGAAGAAGGCCCTGTTGCCTCCGACCGACATCGGTCAGGGAGCCTCTATCGGAGGAGGACCTAGAGCAGCCCGAGAGACCAGGCAGGCGACCCGGTCCCGTCCGGTACTCCCAGGGAACCCTCCCATTACCAGAGCCCCCTGTGGAGCCGGCGCTGGACCCGGACGCCCCACCGGCACCCGGCCGTCGTCGGGCCTCTCTCTAGTGGAGGTGAAGATCTGTTCACCTACTGGTGGGATACCATTAAAAAGACAGGTTCCCCCCTCCTCCTCCTCCCTACTCCGGTTCCTGCCCCCGCCATCCGGGATCGGCAGGCCGTGTTCCCTCCTCCCGAGACTAAAACCCTCCCAGGGGAGACCTGATAAACGGAGATCTCCGCGAAATCCTCTTCTGGATCACCCAGCCCCAAGAGACCCAGGAGACGCCCGACGTTAGCCTTCAGCGGAGGACACGGATCAGACTACTCCACCTCTAGATCCCCATCTCCACTCTCCATCCCTCTCGGACCCGCGTGAGATGCCTAGATCTCCTCCGATGATCCTCGCTCCTTGATATTATGAGACATATACAAGAGAACATGGGATGGGATGCTGAAGACTTAGACCCGAAGAAACGACTCGCCAAATATCTTGACAAAGGACCCCAAGCCTGTGGTGGTACCACCCTTGGTTGACACTTGTGGGCGTCACCAAGGCTGCGCGATGGAGCGTCCACACTCGCTCCCGAGACCGAAGAAAGCTGATCGCTTGCAGGCTCTAGGATGACCTGATACTTGACGCGGCATCCTCAGGCCGATTCTCTGGTCATCACAGCCTCACATGACCGGGTCACAGAGGCCACAACATTTGAGCACCCTGCCACGGACCCAGAGTCCAAACAACTGGGCGCATTGTAGGCGCACGTATGCTTCGCTACCTCGCCATCAGATCCCTGAACTATTTAACCCACATGGTTCAGTTCCAGAGCGCTTTGTGGGAACAGGGTCTGGGCGGCTGAAAAGATGCCGAGGTGAGCAGAAGGAGGAGAGCTTCAGCTCCTCCGTGCGGAGTTCAGGCGTGGGACCTAAGTGCTAAGAGCAGCGTATGACTCCAGCGGACTCATCGGCCGAGCAGCAGCTTCTGGCGTTTGCCTCGAGACACTCTTGGTTGCGCGTCTGGTTTTCCCCGACGTCCAAAAGAACATCTTGGGCGCCCCTTTTGAGGAAGTACTGTTTGATAATCCTACAGAAAGATCCTTACCAAACTCCAAGAGGCGGGAAGGCGGTAAGGTCGGTTCAGGCCATGTACCGACCTAAGCTTGGTTCCTTAGTAGGAACCAAAGCCGTTCGTCTTGTGGGACGCAGAGGCAACAGACCCACTCGCTGCACCTCAGAGAGGCTCCGGTTTCAGTGAGCCAGGGCAAACACCCGCCAGCGAGGCCAGCGTTCTCCTAGGCAGGCCCAGCCAGCGGTCCATCTGCCGCCACAGCCTGACTCCTTTCCGGCCCCGCCCTCAGGATCAGCGGGAGTTTATAGTGAGGGGTGCGATTGCGAACTTCCTGCGGGATGGCAGGCCATTACCACCGACAGGTGGGTTCTTCAGTTGGTCAGTCTAGGCCACTTTATAGAATTCGCAGGAAAGCCACCCTCGAGGCCTCCTTTGCTCTCCCGGTATCAGGGTCAGCACAAAGCCTTGATCTGGCAAAAGTACTGCGCTACTACGAAAGGGAGCGATATATCGTCCCAGAGAACCAGAAAGGACTAGGATACTATTCCCACTTCTTCCTGGTTCCCAAGAAAACAGGGAGCTCGTCCAATCTTGGACCTCAGCGACCTCAATGTGTCGGTCACTTACAAGAGATTCGCATGGTGACCCTTCGGGTCTTATCCCCATGCTCAAACAGGACGCCCCTTTTGAGTCTCCTGACATCAGGGATGCCTCCACCTGCACATCCCTATGGCTCAGGCGCACAGGAGGTTCCTGCGCTCGAGTTTCTCGACCACCACCTTCAGTTCGAGCCCTTCCTTTCAGACTGTCTTCCGCACCAGGGTCTTTGCAAGTGCATGGCGGTCGTGGCAGCGTCTCTGAGGAGACAGGGCCCTCGTGTTCCCGTACCTGGACGACTGGCTTCTCATGGCCGCCTCCAGAGAGCATTGCTTCTTCGCAATCAAAGCACCCAGGATCTGTTCGATCCTGGGCATCCTCATAAATTACGGAAGTCTCTCCTGGTACCCGTCGCAGAGACTGCAGTTCATAGGAGCAGTTCTGGACACTGTTCGGGAAGAGCCTTTCTTCCGGCCGACAGAGCGGGGCGCATCAGATCCCCATAAGGGACCTATCATTAAGCAAGGTTGTACCTGCCAGGTCGGTCCTTTGCTTGTCGGAACATGGCTGCGGCCATTCCTACTGTCCTTTCGCAAGACTCCACATGCGCATTACTCAGTGGATGCTCAAAGTGCAATGGGACCAAAGGCAAGACCACTTGCAGCATCGGTCAGACTCACGAATTCAGTGATTCAAGACTGGCAGTGGTGGCTAGCCCCAGGGTAAGCTCTCATCCAGGCGTCCGTTCATTCTGCGCTGTCCCGAGGTCACCCTCACCACAGGCGGCTTCCGGTCTTGGGTGGGGGAGCACACCTGGGCGGGGTAAAGTCCCAGAATGCGTGGACCCAGATCGAAGCTCACCTTCACATCAGCGTGCTGGAAATGAGAGCGGTCCTCTATGCCCTGCAGCCTTTCAGTCAGTTATCCCACGTGCTCTTCTACTTCAGACAGACAACACGGTGCGGTGATTACCTCAACAAACAGAGGCGCACACTCTTACCCCTTTGCAGGAGGCCATGAGAGTGTGGGATTGATAATCAGACACGGCGCGAATCTGAGTCACTGTGCACGTTCCCGGAGTGGACAACACGGTTGCAGGCGGCCTGGTCGTTCTCAGGCCAGAGTCCAGAATGGGAACTCCTTCAAGAGGTAGCAGAGGATCTGTTTCTTCGATGGGGAACTCCAGATCTAGACTTGTTGCCTCCCCATCCAACATAAAACTGCCCAATTTTTGCTCGCTAGATCCAGGGCCTGGTGTTTTCTGGCGGCGCGTTATCCCTCTCCTGGGCCAACAGATTCCTCTACGCTTTCCCTCCTTTCCCGTTGATCCAGAGAGTTCTTCTCAAACTGCGCAGGGAGCACGCAATAATGATCCTAGTGGCCCCATTTTGGCCCAGACAGATTTGGTTCCCTTTGTTGATTCAACTATCTCGGGAACCCCCGCTCCCGTTGCCGCTCAGCTCCCACTTACTGTCTCAGGAGAAGGGTTCACTTGTCCACCCGGACCTACGTTCCTTGAACCTGCATGCTTGGCTCCTAGAGACATAGCCATTTTCGTCGCGAGGGGTCTCGCAGAGGTTGCAAGTCCTTTCTGCAGCCAGAAAGCCCGTACAGCGCGTCGTCGCCATGAAATGGCTGCTTAGGTATGGTCGCGAAAGACGCGACCTTTTCCCTTTAGGTTGTCCTGTGGGAGTAATATTAGAATATTTGCTCTCCTCTTTCATTCGGGTCTAGCCTACTCCTCTATTAAAGTGCACCTCTGTGCCATTTCGCTTACCACCTCCCGTGGAAATCGTACAGTGGCTCAGGTGGGCGCCTCTCTGAATTTCTTGGGGGGTGTTGCACCTTAGGCCTCCTATTAGAGACCTGTGCCTCCATGGGATTTGCTTTTTGTCCTTGAACAGCTCACGCTTCCCTCTTTGAACCTGCCATGATTATGAAGCCACGCTTTTCTGTCGTGAAAACGTTGTTTTTAGTTGCTGTTACCTCGGCAAGAAGAATTTCTGGAACTTCACGCCTCATGTGCAAAGAGCCTTATTTAGTTTTCCACCGGGACAGAGTATCCCTGAGGACGAACCTAAATTCTTGCCTAAGGTGGTTTCTTCACTCACTCTGAACCAGGATATCGACCTTCCGGTCTACTTCCCGAACTACTCTAATAGAGGAGAGGCTCTGCTCCATACCCTGAATGTTCACCGCAGCCTGAGGTTTTACTCTCAATAGAACTCAGTCCTTTCGTAGTTCTGAGCAGCTTTTCATTTCCTTCTCTGAGAGAATGATGGGCCAATCAGTATCCAAACAGTCCCTTTCTCGCTGGCTTGTCCAGTGTATTTCTCACTGTTATGGTATCAAACAAAGCCCCTCCGGGTACAGTCCGGGTCATTCCACTAGAGGGTGGCTACTTCTTTGCAGCTCAAAATGTTTCCACTTCTGCTATATGCGCTGCAGCACTTGGAGTTCTGTGCATACCTTTATCAGGCATTATAGCCTGGACGCCATACCCTCGGCGAAGGGGCTGGTTTGGTTTGGCCGTACTTCAGGGTCTCCTGTCCTAGGTTCAGGACCTGGTTTTTATCCTTTATTTTCCTCCTCCCGGATTTTCTGACAGCGTTACTGCTTGGGAATCAGTCCTAATGGTGTAACCTGCTGCAAGAGTTGTGTCTCGAAGTAAGATAGTACAGTTACGTAAGAACTTACCGTAACAGTAGATCTTCGAGAACAGCTCTTGCAGCAGGTACCTTCCCGCCCACCTTCCCCCTTGGAGGAAGCATGGCTCAGTCTTTCTGAGCAGGAATTGTTATCTTTCTGTCTTCTGACGAATCCTAGGTCTCCCATTTTGATGTCAGCCTGCGGCAAGAAGTCTCCAGGCGGAGAACTGGGGAATCTGGCGGGACCGCCTTTGTACCACGCCTGGCCGGAGGCGGGACCGGCGGTCAGGCGGTCCCCTGTGGTTAACTAGCTAGAATTTTTCCGTGGGTCCTGGCGCCTGGCGGCTTCGGTCCTAATGGTGTAACCTGCTGCAAGAGCTGTTCTCGAAGATCTACTGTTACGGTAAGTTCTTACGTAACTGTACTTTACCTGCCTGCTTTCTTGGTAGTATCCTTTTGGACCACCTCTGCTAGGGTCCCTATGTGACCCCCTGAGTATTCTCTCACCTTTTCCCTATGCCCCCGCCCCCAGTGCTTGGTGCAACCCCGTGGGAGATCTCCTGCCCCTTCCCCAACCATACCTCCCCTTTCCCCCAGCTGTCTGCTAATCCCTGCAACCTCCTCCCTAAGCTGTGCCAGCTGGTAGCACACTGGGCAACCACCGAACTTCCAAGCCCAGTCCAGTATCATGGCTGCTCCACACCCTGTGCACCCCACCACCCTCCCAAAGATGCCGTCCCTAATGACGTGTGGTTCCATCCCCTTCCAAGTAGGTTTCCTTGGGTGAGCCACCAGGTTCCCCCAAGTCCAAGATACACCCCTACTGCCTAATCAAGTCACCCACTAATCTTAGATACAGTCTCACAGTACACCAGTAACCCTGTTACTAGGTGCAGTACAACACACTAAACTTATAAGGGAAATGAACAACTCCCTAAGCTCCTCTCTCCCAGCCTTTAAATCAACTCCCACTGCATATTTCCTGGCCCTGGAAACCGCCTCAACACAGTCTAGCTACTCATGATGCAGTGGAAGGAGAAGAGCGTACTAAATCATGAGTGACTGCACTGTTTAGGGGTTTTCCTATTGTTCTGGAAGTATGCAATAAACACAGGTTACTCACCTGTAACAGGAGTTCTAGGAGTGGTATATGTTGTTCATCCACACGACCCAACCGCCTTCCCCGGCTTCACGCAACCTGGCTTCCAGCGGGCTAGATCTGGCATCATGGGGCGGAGCCGAGCGTTTTACCACCCAGGTGGGTGGGAGGAACCAGCTTGAAGACCTTCCTGCAAGATTTAAAGTGGCAAGGAAACTGCCACAAAGTGTGGATGAACAACATATACCACTCCTAGAACTCCCGTTACAGGTGAGTAACCTGTGTTTATTGCATACTTCCAGAACATTAGGAAAACCCCTAAACAGTGCAGTCACTCATGATTTAGTATGCCCTTCTCCTTCCACTGCATCATGAGTAGCTAGACTGTGTTGAGGCTGTTTCTAGGGCCAGGAAAGACACAGTGGGAGTTGATCAAGGAAATGTAAATTAACAGTTTTTTTTTGTGTGTGTGATAACACCAATATGTTTTTCACTTTAAAAGAAAAAGGGAGAGTTGGCCCGGTGGCACTGAGGGTTGAAGGCGCTGGAAGCCACGCCTCGCTTCACCTGGGACCGGGTTCGGGAACAACTCGGTCGTGGGGAAGGATTTGTCCCAACAGATGCTGTCCTCCCTCTGGGGTGGGATACCAGAGGTGCAGTATGCACCGACGCCTCTGAGAAAGCGCCTGTGAGACCGTGTTTTGAGGGGTTGGTGGCTCTGCCTAACGGAGTCGGGAGGGGGGACGCCTGTAGGTGCTCTGAGAGGGATGTGCTCCAGCATCGCCTCTTCTGGACGCTATGGCCCCTGCGCCGCATCTCAGGGGCTGGGACAGGGAAACTACAGGAAAACGGAAAATACCCCGAGGTAGTCCTAGAAGACAACCGCCCCGGCCATCCAAGACCACCGATTCTGGAAAGACCCCACTGTGCAGGAGGAAGTAAGAGGTGAGGCACTCTAGGGGCAGATCCGGAGTAGGGGGCAGAGATGGTGATGAGCGGCCTGAAGGAGTAGGCACCGAGGGTGGACAGGAGGAGATAAACAGAAAGTATTAAAAAAAAAGGGGGTTAGAATCAAGCTACTATTTACATAATGGGACCAATCCTACAATGTGTTTTTTGAACTTGGCATTTTGAGGCCTAAGGGGATTGACAGTGTCCCTATAAAGCAGTGGTATTTGTTGGTCGACAAAAACATTTCATTATATAGTTTTTTTGTGTATGTTTTGTTTATTAGGAAAAATATATTTCTGACATCCTGAGATTTGTGCACAGTGTATTTTTAGTTTTTTCAAATATTGTTGAAACGTATTTTACAGGTAATTTTGTAATTAGTGACTAATTCCATTAAAGATGGCCGTAACTTGCAGTTTTTAAAAATTCTCTTCTGCTGAGGTTACCCGTTGAATGTACATGCTAGATTTATACTGTGGATGTATTAGGATGGTGCTACTAAGGCCCTGTCCACACTGCACTGAAAATCTGTAACATTTTGAAACCATTACAGACTGAAAGGCCCTGTCTACACTACTCCTTGAAATCCCTCCCAGTAGTTACAGAGGACCTGAGGTTACTGCATTGTGCCTATGCTTACACTGGTAAAGTTGAAGAAAATGTTTTCATAACCGTTACAGAAACCTGTTGTGAGGTAGTTTCAACAGTGCTTTCTGTAATGGTTTCAAAGCTCTGTTTAATCCTGTCCACACTACACAAGTAAACTCCTGTAACGTTTTCAGTGGTAGTATGGATGCACTGTAACATTTTCAGTTTGTACTGGTTTCAAAACTTTACAGATTTTCAGTACAGTGTAGACAGTGCATCCACCCTACCACGGATAACATTATAGAATTTTACTTATATAGTGTAGACAGGCCCAATATATCAGTTTTCAACAACGGTTTTGAAAAGTCTTTCTGTGATGTTACCAGTGTAAACGAAAACCATTACGGTAACAGTTTTGACCCTCTGTAACATTACAGAGGGAGTTTTCTGGTGTAGTGTGGACAGGGCCTAAGTGTTTCAGACACAGGTTTTAAATAAGCTGAAAACACTGATTGGCAGTTTGACATGTGAAAGTGCTAATCAGTTGTGAAAATGCATAGCATTTGGCACAGACTGATTAGCAACATTGTAAAAAATTATATAGTGTAATAATGGTGTGTACTATGTCATGGACTCGCTCAAAAAATGGTTAGCAGTCTACTGCTAAGCATTTCTGAAAATGGTTAGCATTAGCCCATATTTTGCTTAGTGTTTTGCTATGCTAATACCAGCTATTTACTACCCTGCTGATAGTAAACAGCACAACACTGTACCGAGATTTTTAATGTTTTCATGGTGGACATGGCACAGGAGTGGGGACTATTTAAAACTGCTATACTGTATCCCCTGTGTTTGTTCAGGAACTAAAGAAAACAAAATGAAAAAGGTGTATCTTTATTTTTGCCAAGCATTACTGCTGAAAAAACGAAAAAACCACTGTGGTATTAATCTATCCATGACCCGTTTTCCAAGGAGCAGTGCGGCTAAAATATCTTTTTACTCCATGGTTACTAACAGATACTGCTGCTTTAACTTGGAAACAGATAATTTGGGTGCCGTGCAGCTCAGGAATTGGAGATGTTTGGAAGTGCACCCCCCATCCTACAGAGGCTGTTCTGCTGAGCTTTACTATCATTGCTGGAAACTTACTGGGACACTGCCATCCCCCGTTAGACCTCCTATTTCTCTCCAGTTAAAAACATATGGTCATGTTTTGAACAGTTTGTTACTGCAGCTGGTTGTTTTGCATGTGCTTCATTTTTCATAGTAAAAAATGGCTTTTCCATGTTAGCATTACCTCAAGCTTGTTTACTGTTCTTGGTGTGCTCCCAATTTACTGTATCCCTCCAGAAACTTGGAAACCCTCCCAGTGACATAGTCCAGACACTTAGGATGCAGTGGGAGAAGCAGGGTTCATTTCATACATTTGTCTGTGTGGGACACTGACCCACTAGGTATAAAAAGTAAGGGTCAAATGAAAAAAATAATGGGTCATAATTGTTCAACTGAGCATAAATTCATAAAACCTGTATAGCAGTGAGCAGATTGTCCCCAAGGTAGAAGAAAAGGTGGGTCAGAATTAAAAACTGTGTGTCCGTTCAGGGCTCTCGGGGACATGAGCGCCCGCATCCTTTATGCACATTTTGAGTGTCGGTATGCACAGACTTTTTCCGTGAGAGTCCCCGAGACTCTCAGCAGCCAAGCCCCGGGAGTCACTGTAGGATTTTTTTTTTTATGTTACGGAGAAGGAGTTATAACTAATTAGGGCCACTGCTCAACTAAAAAACCTCTTGTTAGTTGAGCAGTGGACATAATTTGTTTGGCTATATCCTCTGAAACATAAAATAATGTAGATTAAAATGCCCCAACAGAAACTAATGGGTCTTTCTGCAGAATACTAAGTAAAAGCTGTGCTGGCGCAGGGGCCCGGCTCCCATGTATTTGAATGGGGACCCCTAGAAATTTTCCGAGGACTCCCACTTTTCGGTTGTGGACCCTCCCCTTTTTTTTCCCCCCATGGACAGTCCCGGACCCCCAATCAAAAAATCCTACCGAGAGCCCTGCGTCAGTTGTCCCAATCCCCCACACAAAAATGAACCCTGGAGGAGACTACTGCATCACTAGTGTCAAGAGTCTGTCTGGACCATTCTTAGGTTCAGGAAGGATATAGAAAAGGATCTGAATTAAAACAAGTTTTATAATGTGATTACACCATTAGCTTTTATTTATTTTTGTGCTTTTTCCAACAAAGGGAATAATATTAAAAACATAGCCTCCATGTCCATGCTGTCTCCCACAGGGGGAGTGTCCTTCTCATGCAGGAAGCAGCGGTCTGAGTAATCCAGTTGGAATCCTCAAGTCCTTGCTGTGTGTGTGTGTGTGTGATCGATCACCTGACATGTCAGGCTGGGCTTTTTACATTTTCTGCCCACCTTTCCCAGCCTCGTACTCTGCACTTGCCAGAACACCACCCTATAGGCAGGTGACATGTAGTTCCCACTTGGTCCACTGGTTTTCTGTTTTCAAAAATGGGCAGTTTTGTTTTATAAAGTCTTTAAATCTGTTTCCTTGCTCCCTGAAGTTTAGTGTAAATTATCATGTTTTACACTAAAAATGTGATGCAAATTTTTTTAACCCAAATTTGGCACAAATTTCAGTTATAAATGTGGTGCAGACAGGCTTTTTAAATGAAAAATTGACTCCCGAGTGGTGTTTGAAGTGGCCAGTTCTGTTTTTAATCCCAGTTTTTCCATTTTCGCAGAAAGAGAGGTGGCCCTACTACACTGCAAAGCCACACTGCCAACCACTGTGCACTTAGTCCTGGCCCTCTCTTAAGAGTTTGAACGTGCTGCCAGACTCCATCTGCCTGGTGCGGGAATCGGGCTTGGGACACTAGCCTGGGTCTCCCATATGATGGCCCAGTGAGATACCCTCAGCACAGCTGTCTAGGTTATAGTTACTCCACACGACTGAAATGTGAGCTGACTCTGGTTATAAGTTATTCAGGCTGGCCTGTTGACCTCTCTGGGTAGGGGATCCGCTTGTCATGCTAATGTTCCCTATGAGTAGCCAGGGTCTAAAGGGCTGTTGCAGGCTAAGCAAAAGAGGATAGAGCAAGGTTCTTCATTTGGAGTGGGTCATGAAACTGTTGATTTGTTATTACATACCAATGTACTAAAAGCCAGCAGAATAGGCCTAAGGGTCTTTCGTATCTGCTCGTTAGCCTGCCCCTATTGGGCGCTAGCTCCTCCCCCATCCCCGGCCCCCAAGAGTGTCAACTTCGGCTTCAGTATACCCATGTATCTGTCCCACCCCCTCTTAAAGCCCTCCACTGTGCCCTGTTCGACTAGATTCCCGGGCAATATATTCCATGGCTCCACCACCCACTCTGTGAAGTAATGCCTTCTACTTTCTCCCATGTAGGTTCCCCCCTCCAACTTCCACTCATGCCACCTGGTTGTGCCCCCTTTCCTTAGCCTGAACATTTCTTTGGCTCTGCCCCTGTTAATCCCTTTCACATATCTGAATACCTTAATCATGTCACCCCTATCTCTCCTCTCCTCCAGCGAGTACAGCGCAATGACTTCCAGCCTTTCCTCAGTTACCAGTTTTCAATCAGTCAATAAAAATATTAAAAAAATAAATAAATAAATATATACATCAGGTATGCACAGAGTAATGAAACTCTGTTCCCAGAAATTTCAAAATGAGATCCAGCAGCACTGGCTGTGTCCTTTATCCTCTTGAATGTAGCGGGTACTATTTTCAGTACAGTAGTCGAATTTGTGCTAATTATGCTGTGGTTTCTGGCAGTATGCATTTGTGTTGTTGCATCTCCCAATCATGATAAAGTCTGCTTAGTCCAAATAAAATGGTGCAAGCACACTCAGTCCCTGGCAGCCCATGTCCACCACTGATGGACACAGAACTGTTTACATACTGAGTTCTTTTTCAGTGTGATATTTATTTTTTATTTGATGAAAGGAACTACCTCACCAAGTAAAAAAAAAAATTAAAAACGGTTAAAATGAAAGCTATTTTTATTCTGTTTTGTCCCTTGGCCACCGCTTGCTCTGCATTGCTCTGGTTGGTCTTCGGTGCAGCATGCTTCCCCTGCTGGCACTGCTGGCAGCTCTCCAAGGGATCTAGACCGTGTCCTCTCAATCCTTTGCTACTCCTGCAGCTTGCTGCCTGCAACAGGGCTCTTTTGGCATGGGTCACAAATCCTGGCCTAGCTGCGATGCAAATTCAAGCTTTTGCGTGAGTTCTACGTAGTCTTGGTAGGGCAGCATTACTGGTGAGGGTGGCAAAACGGAGCTATTCATGGCATTAACTAAACAACTGCCCAACCCAGTAGTGCCAGCTGTTGTTGCATTGCCACGTGGGAGACCCAGGTTTGTGTCCCAAGCCCAATTCCCCTGCCGGTGGGTTCTAGAGTGTGATATGGAAGTATCTTTTTTTTTGTTGTTTGTTTGTTTGTTTGTTGTATTGTTCTTTATTAACTTTGTGGTTGGCAGGGATGTACTCCTATATCTGTCCACTGGAGGTACCCACGTTCCACCCCACCCGGCCCACACAGGGAGGCCCATGGCATGCCCCCACTGCAGGCTCCCCCAGGGACAAGGGGGAAAAGACAGAAATCTACCTGCATTCCCCCTGACAAGTTCAGGCAGGTGCCATTTGGGCAGGGCTTCCGGAATAAAGCACAACTATTGGCGGAGAACATTGGTTCGGATTCATGCCACTGTGGTATGTAATTCTTATAATAAAAGTTTTTTCTAACCCATACCACACTGTTTGTTAGTATCTTTTTCAGTTATCCTGGCTTTTTGTTGCTGTGTGGTCTTTTCTCATGTTGTGGTTCCTGTCTTTTTGGCTCCTTAGCTACCTTCTCTTCAGTGCTTCTTTTTATGTCCTCGGTCTATGGCCATGGGGAACCCCCGTATCAGCTTGGTCCTGGTACTTGCTGGGATCCGGGCATCATCGGCTCACAACAAGGTGTTTTTTGTGCAGGAGTTCCCCAGACCTGACGGAATGGAGTCAGTCATGCAATGACCTCGGCATACGATCGGGCGCGTTCCCGTCCCTGATGTGCAGAGGTCCGCCATCTTCGTCCGACATGGCCAAGCAACATGGTTCTGGACTGCTGTGCACCCTCCAACAGTGCTAGGGGTCGGTAGGTGTTGGGCACCAAGTCCGCTCCCTCCCTGGAGAAGGCGACCAGTCCCCTGGACGCTCCACCTCCCACCCTCCCCCGGCCGACTCTCCAACATCCAAGGTCCATTCCCAAACCCCAGTCGTCGGAGCCGTAGGCGGTAACACTGCCACTGCACTGGCGCATTGGTCATACCTTAACAAACTTCTTGGTTGGTTTGGCTTCCAGAATCCCCAATCTTGTTACTGCATGCCCTATTGGAGTGGACATGCAATGATATAGGTGCAGGGGTTGAAATTAAGTTTTGCAGACATTAGCCAGCAGGCTAGTGATTGGGGAAAATCCACTGGCCCCACAGACATTTCCACTTAGTAGAAAGAGCTGTAAAGTAGGGGGAGTGGCTTAGCTAGAAGGAAGCCTGGTGTTTTTTAGATTTAAAAACTGCCCTAGATAGCTTCCGGGAGAGAACAGCAAGAGGAAGAAGCTACTGTTACAACCAGGGCTCCAGATAAGATTTTTTTTGGGATGAGTACTGTACTCCTCAGTTTGAAAGCGAGATAAGTAAAACCAAATTCAGATGCGTACAAATGTCTGGGCAGAGTGGAGTGAGCAGTACATTTTTAAAAACGACTTTTTTTTTTTTTTTTCCAGATAAGAATTGATGAGGTGCCAGCTGTGCCCCAGATAATAATGGTAGGCAGGAGTAATTTACTCACCAGTTTTAAAATATAGTGAGTAAAGCTAAATTGGGATGCTTAAGAGTACTGTAAATCTGGAAAACCTGCTCCATTTGAATTGCCAGTTATGTTGTGAAGCACTGTCTTATGATGGCACATTCAAAAATGTTGGGTGAGTATTGGTACTCATTAAAAAAGATTTCTGAAGAGTATTTCCTAAAATGGGGTGAGTAAAATATGTTTATATTCGCCTTATCTGGAGCCCTGGTTATAACTATACTTCTCTACTGGGACTATATTGCCGTCCTCCTCCTCTCCACCTTTAGCCAGTTCTAGTTTTATAGGCACAGGATTTGACTGACAACAGGAACTTCCTGTTTGGGAGCAGGAAGTGAGTGATCACAGAGCCACAAAGACTCACTATCCTAGAAGGAAAAGAGTAACTCTCTGCCCCCAGCTGCTGGAGGTCTGACTCTGAACAAGTAAGGAGACTACTGAGAAATATAGGAACTTATTGTCTCAGAACAGGAAGATCAGGAGCTTAAAGATCACAGAGGTAGTAAGTATAGAGAAAGAAAAATAAACAGAGGAAAGAGTAAGTACTCTAAACAACAGTTAAGGGGCCAGAAATAAGACATGATGGGAGTGGTGTAGTGCAGTGGCTGTGGAGCAACAGTCTTCCGAGAGACGTTCTGGAGGATGCAGTGTTGTCCCATCGCAGGCACCTCTCTGGGCTGAGGGAGGAGGTTGTTCATCTCCAGGCTGAGTTGGCCAGGATTTGGGGGACGTCCTCTCCCACCCAGGGACCACCAGGGCCACTGCTGTTGCCTCAGAGGTTGCCAAGAAAGAGGAGTGGTTGGACCACAGTGGGCTCAGGGAGGGTGAGGGTGGTGGAACAGAGGCACATCCCTCCAGTTGTACCTCTCCACAATTTATATGCCATTCTGGCAAAGTGTGGTTCGTCTACGGAGGCACTCGCAGTGGAGACCAAGGAAGATGCTGGGAACCTCCACAAAGGAGACCCACAAGAGGGCGGCGTGGGACCCCACAGGGGAAGAAAACGACTCCTGGTGGGGGACTCCATTATTAGGAGGGTAGAACTGGGGAGGAAGGGGAGAGGGATGTAAGGTGCCTGCCTGGCACTGTGGCCTGGAGGGACAGGGAGTAAATCCTCAGGATCGCGGGAGCAGCTGCACGGGTAGGGAGCTGGATGTCATTGTCCGCCTAGGGCCAAATGATCTGGGTGAGAAAGGGATCAGAGCAGTGCAGGAAGAGTTTGTGGAGAGGCCTCAGAAAAGTAGCACGAACGGTAACCTTCTTGGAGGTGCTGCCTGTCTATGGCATGGGTGAAGCCAGGCTGCTCCACACCATGGGATTCAGTCAGTGGTTGAAAAACTGGTGCAGAGCTCGGGTTTGGCTTCATTGGGGACTGGGGGTCCACCTGGAGTGATGCAGGCCTATACAGGTACGTTGGTCTTCATCTGTCCAGGAGAGGAACCAGGATCCTGGGTGATGGGTTTAAATGCTTCATTGGCAAGCATTTAAACTAGCAAAGGAGGGGATGCACTAGAAAGGAGCAGGGAAATCCTAGTAGCCCCCCCAAAAATCAGGGTAGTAAATGAGGTAAACACCAAGATAGAGATGTCGATGGGGAGAAGGGCAGGGGTAAATGGAGAAAGTGACAAACGCAATAATTTATTTATTTATTTTATTTTACCAAGTGAGACACACTAAGCTGAAAGCTTGTTTGCAGGTGCAACCTGGGAGCACAAGGAAGCTAAGTGACTTGCTCAGGGTCACACAGTATGCACCTAGGGGGCTGTGGGATTCAAACCCAGGTCTCCAGATTTGCAGCTCAGAGCCTTAACCCACTGCCCCACACTGCTGCAATAAGGACAGGGATGGGGCAAAAAGGGGTAAGGCCATCAAGAAATGGAGGGTAATGAGTACCAATGCCCGTAGTCTGGGCAACAAGCTCCCTGAAGCGGTGGCCGTGGTGGAAGAGGATGCCTGGATATTGTGGCAGTCACAGAAACATGGTACACAGAAAACCATGACTGGGATGTTAACATACCAGAAGACACAACCTACAGGAGAGACAGGGAGGGTAGAAGGGGGGAGGAGTTCTCTATATAAGGGAAGGGATAAAAGCAACAGAACAAATGAGTAAACGGGGAGGAGAGGAGGCACTGTGGGTCACCTTAGAGACTAGAAATAGCACCACAGTCCACACAGGAGTTGTATCCAGACCCCCATCTCGAGGAGGAAATGGACAAGGATATGATAGAAGGCATCCTTAGGATGGCAGAGAAAGGGGAGATACCGTTGATGGGGGACCTGAATATGCCAGATGTTAACTGGAGCACCTTTGCTGCAGCCACATCCAAGAGCAGGGCCATTCTCGATGCCCTACATGGGGCATGCCTCAGACAGCTAGTGTTGGAACCCACTCGGGAGAGAGCAATCTTAGACCTCATACACTCAAATGTGGACAGTGAGAGGATCTCAGATCTAGAAGGGGGGTGGCCATGTGGGAACAAGTGACCACCAAACAGTGTGGCTTACGATAAAATCAGCTACAGAGTCAAGCCATACAAAAGTGAGGGTACTGAACTTCAGGAGAGCTGACTTTGGCAAGATGGGAAAGTGCCTTAGAAAAGCACTAGCAAACAGGCAAGAAGGAGGGGTGGAGCAACAGTGGGGAAGCATCAGAACTGTAATCACAGAGGCAACAAGCCTTTGTGTGAAGCAAATCAAAATGAAAGAAAAAGCCACTATGGTTCTCAAAAGAGGTGGCGGGGAAGGTTAGGGAGAAAAAGATAGCATTTGGGAAATATAAGGAAACACAGAAGGGCAGGACAGAGAACTGTACCAGTTAAGGCAGAAGGAAGCAGGGAGGGCAGTCAGAATAGCAAAGGCCCAAACTGAGGAAAAGATAGCCAACTCAGTTAAGGAGGATAAAACCTTTTATAGGTACATTAGGGAGCGTAGAAAGACAAAGGGAGGGATAATGAGGCTGAATAGAATGGATGGTGGGTGGACAGAGAGGAACAGTGCAAAAGCAGGGAAACTGAATGAATACTTCTGTATAGTATTCACAAAAGAGGACGAGGGGGAGATGCCAAAACCAGTTAACAGACACACTTTGAATAGGGGGATCGATCCCAGTTGTTTCACAGAAAAAAGGGTTCTGAAAAATCTCCTACAACTGAAGTTGGACAAAGCAGTGGAGCCTGGCGGGATTCACCCCCAGAATTCTAAAAGAATTAAGGGGAGAACTAGTGACACCACTGATTTCCCTTTTTAATAAATCATGGGAGAATGGTGCGGTGCCTGAGGACTGGAGGTGGGCAGTTGTGATTCCCCTTCACAAAAGTGGGAGCAGGATGGAAACAGGAAACTACAGACCTGTAAGTTTGACCTCTGTGGTAGAGGAAAGTGATGGAATCACTTCTGAAGGGAAGAGTTGTTGAGTACCTAGAGACCAGTGGGGCACAGGACCCCAGTCAGCATGGGTTCACAGCGGGAATGTCATGTCCGATGAATCCAATTGATTTCTTTGACTGGGTGACCAAAGTAGTAGACCATGGAGTGGCTGTGGACATGGCCTACCTAGACTTTAGCAAGGCATTTGACACAGTCCCACACAAAAGATTAATGGACAAATTAGCCAGCCTGGTAGTGGGTCCCAGGGTGGTAGCCTGGGTAAAACATTGGCTGGACAACAGGACACAGAAGATAATAGTAAACGGAGTCCACTCTGAAGAAAGGGGGGTTACTAGTGGGGTACCGCAGGGTTCAGTACTGGGTCCAGTCCTTTTTAATATCTAAGTGACATTGCAGAGGGAATGGAAGAAAAAGTATGCCTCTTTGCAGATGACACAAAGATCTGCAACAGGGTTGATACACAAGGAGGCATGGAAAGGATGAGAAGGGACTTGGCAAGGTTGGAGGAATGGTCAGAAGTATGGCAACTTGGATTTAGTGCAAAGAAGCACAAAATAATGCACCTGGGAAACAAAAACCCAGGGGAAGAGTACACAATTGGAGGGGGTAGTAACAACAACAGAAATGGAAAGGGACCTTGGGTAATCCTATCGGATGACCTTAAGGTTTGCAAGCAATGTGAGAAGGCAGTAGGGAGGGCTGGGGGGACACTGGGATGTACAGGGAGAGGCATCACCAGCAGAATACATGAAGTTGTTATCCCTCTGTAAAGACAGTTGGTGAGACCCCATCTGGAGTACTGCGTCCAGTTCTAGAGACCCCATCTCCGCAAGGACATAGACAGGATGGAGACAGTCCAGAGGAGGGCAACTAAAATGGTGCAGGGTCTGCAAGAGACGCTATAGAGGAGAGACTAAAGGAGCTTAATATGTATACCCTTGAGGAAAGGAGGGAGAAGGGGGACATGATAGAAAATTTAAATACAAGTCCAAAAGGGTAGACCTTTCAGAAAAAGAGATGTGCAAGAGCAAGGGGACACAATTTGAAGGTAGAGGGTGGACGGTTCGGGGGCAATGTGAGGAAGTATTTTTTCACAGAAAGGGTGGTGGACGCATTGAACCGCCTTCCTGAAGAGGTTGTGGGGTCTAAAACTGGGAGAATTAATGCATGGGACAGACATAAGGCAATTCTTGTGCAGGGTAGGAAGAAATGGGCTGTTGGTTAACTAGGATCTGCAGCTTATCCTGTAGGTAGGGAAATGGGCAGACTAGATGAGCCAAGCGGTCGTTATCTGCCGTCAAAGTCTATGTTTCAGTGGCCCAGTTAGTGTACATACTGAAGTGTTGCCATCTCCAGTAATAGCCCGCAGGGCTCGTTAAGTGAAAATCTTACTAGCCCGATACAAAATCTACCAGCATTTGGCTAGTGGGCTGGTGCCAGTTTTGACCCCTGAGGTGCACATTGGGAGCGCTCCACCAATTCCAGTATCAACACTGGTCCCTGGCACACCAACCCTTAGCCATCACTAGGGGTTGGAGTGTTGCGGAGCTCCATCTCCCACCCTACCCTGAGGGGAGAGCAATACTAACATACATACTAAAATGCCAGCAGAATAGGCCTAATGGTCTTTCGTGTCTGCTCGTTTGGTCAGCCCCCACCCTGGGTGCTGACCTTGCTGTCCCCCTCGCCTTCTCTGGGTTCTCCCTTCCCAGTTCTGGATATTCTTGCTGCATTGGATTTTGCTTCCTGAACCCTTCCCCTGTACCTGTCCCACCCCCTCTTGAACCCCTCCACTGTCTCTGCCTCCACCAGCCCCCTAGGTAGTGCATTCCATGGCTCTACCACCCTCTCAGTGAAGTAGCACCTCCTCCTTTCTCCCCTGAATCTTCCCCCCTCCAGCTTCCACCCATGCCCTCTAGTGGCCCCTTCCTCCTTCCTTCCGAAGCACCCTCACTGTTCCTCCCCTATTTACCCTCTTCATGTACCTGAAGACCTCTATCATGTCCCCCCGGTCCCTCCTCTGTTCCAAATCCCTTGGACACTTATCTCCCCCATTTACCCTCTGATACTCTTAGTTTGTGCCCAAACCCAGGTCATCGGCATCACAAGCATTGGCTTTATTACTGCACCAGTTGGTCGGCCATGTGAAAACATCTTGTGCTGCCCGGGGGAGGGGGTGTTTGCAGCATACTGCTCTACAAGCACCACTTGCTGGTGGAAAGTGGGAGCTACTTTGATGCTGTGGGTGACCACACAGTGTTGCCAGTTTCCCACCTCCAGGTTGGTGCCATGGGCGCACATGGACTGTGTGCTGGGGAGAGGGAAGGGCCCACAGGATCACCCTGGTGTGAGCAGCATGAAGATTGACATGCTCGAGCCCTGGTCTCTGCTGCTGGCCACTCTAACCCTACAGTGGCGTCTCCCACCATGGCAGCTGCAGTGGTGGGCAATACTGACAGGCCCCATTGCCCGGGGGGGCTTAAACCCATGGGATCAGAGGAAGGAGGTAAATGCCAGTGACAGGACTGGGCCTGACCAGCCAGATTGGGAGCTAGGGTCGGGGGGAGAGATAAGCTTGTGGGGAAAATGAAGGAAGAACATGCAAGAGACATGGCAAGATAGGGCTCGATCTGACTAGCCAGCTGGGGAATGGGGTCGGGAGGGGGAGCCCACGGGGACAGGGGAAGGAGAGGAGTGCTAGAGATGCTGAGGGATGTGTGTCGTGCTGTGATAACGTCACGCCTAGGGTGGTTGGGCATGAGCCTAGCCGAAGGCCCAACACCCGATGACATTATCCCAGCACAACACACGTCCAAGTTGTGCATATTCCTATTATACAGTGACTGTTTGGGAAACAAAAGATATTAAGAATTTTTTTCATATTTTTTCAACGTGCAGATATAGATATTTTTTTTATTTATAAAAGCACCCATTTCAAAAGACTCTGGGCGCTGTACAACAGCAGAATGATAATAAGTAATATACAATAATATTCAGTACTTATGCTTAACAGTGTTACTAAAATAACATTTAGGATTCATCTATCAGTCCTAACATAGACACTAATCAATAAAAGCCTTCTGGAACAGATAGGAATACTGACAAGAAAAGTAGTTCTGGTTATGTTGGCCACAAGGTGGAGCTTCTATGATTATTCTGTCTGTCACGCCCCCAGACACACTGGGGCTGTCCTTTTGACACATGTATTGTACACACTTATCTGTCCTAGTAGCCCCTGTCTCTCGTCCCCCAAAAAAACAGATTTTTCAGGCTGTTTCTATATCTTGGCCGAAAAGTCTTATTTGTCTCATGCTTTCCTGAAGCGGCGCCCCCCCCCCGCAGTCGAACAGCGCAGTGATGCTAATACTCTGTATGTTGTTTTCCTGGTACAGCTGGTGTGTGTTTTGTACTAGGAGAAGAAAATGAAAACTAACTGTGGTAAGTAGAAAACAGTCTCTGATATGGAACAGAAGCATGTGCTCTGCTCAGTTCGTGCGGGTGGGGAGTGCAGAAAGCCGAAGCTGACTGCAGCGATGTTTATATGAACATGACTTCACTGAGGTTTCCTTTTTTTTGTTGTTGTTGTTAGTGAAACCTGCTATAAAGCACAAGCACTAAAATTCTGTTAATGCTCTGGGTCAGTCATTATGCAGTGTCTTGCGGGGTCAGTAAAGTCAGCAGCCGACCGGTAACAAGACACCGTTTGTGCTGATGGTTTCACTTTTAGTTTTAAAATTTATGAGCCTCCCAGAGGAATATCTAGCAACTGTTTGGTGGGGTCATACGAACGATGTTTTTCTGTGTGACATTGTGGGAAGTGACGATTCTGGTGGCATCAAGTGAGTCTGGGATACTGTACATGGCTTGCCAGCGGGAATCGGTGAAGGGGGGCTGATCAGACTAGCGGGGCTGCTTAGAGTGATTCTGTTAAACAATCGATGCATCAGTCTGTGTGTTGGGACTAGACCTGTGATGTTGTGTTGGGATAACATCACGGGTCCAGTCCCAGTAAGACCAGTCGGAGACCAGTATTCTTTCTTGCCATTGAATAATTAAGCAATAAGGCACGAAGGGTGTGGTATATCATGGGATATCGTCACGCCTCAGGTTGGTGGGCACGAGGTCACAGGCCAAATGCATCCAACCACCCGAGACGTGACGATATCCCATGATGTACCACACCCTGGAGTGACTTATTGCTATTATGAACTGAGTTTCAAGTTTTTTAAATAAATAAATAAATAAATAAAAGAAGTGGATTTTAAAATGTTTTATGAACGAGTTTTTGGGTGGTGTAGGAGTACATTCTGAAAAAATAGTTCAGACAGAGAGCAAGGAGGCTGGTGGCGCCGGAACTTTTTTGAAGCCGTGATGATGTAGCCCGATATCATCACGGCTTCAAAGAGCTTTTGGCCAATCAGTTTCCTTTATTTACGATACTCGGTTTATAATATAACATGTAATCCAAAAATAAAAAGCTAACCACCCGTATGAGCTTAAAAATTTTAAGTTTTTGTTTCTAGGGACATGGATATGTTATTCATCCGCACTGTCTGGCAGGTTTCTTGCCGCTTTAAATCTTGCTGGAAGGTCTTCAAGCTGGCTCCTCCCACCCACCCGGGTGGTAAAACTCTCGGCTCCGCCCCATGACGCCAGATCTTCCTTACCACTTGGAAGCTCAGGTTCCCTCCTTAACGCTCTGCGTGATAGACTGGATCCTAATTCTTCGGTTCGTCCAAAACTCATTTTAAAATTTTCAAGACTTCAGTCTCCCTTTTCCCTAGCGGCTGCGATGGACAAATCAACTCCCGGTTTTCGGCGGTGCCTGTGTGGGCAGAAGATGTCCAGGACGGATCCGCACTCCACGTGCGTCTGCTGCCTCCGCCTAGAACACGGCCCGCAGGCCTGCGAGTCTTGCTGTATGTTCTCGGCCAACGTCTTGGAGGACCACGCTGCCCAGTTGAAGCTCGGGCGCCCCGAGGAGCGCCACCCACCAACTAAGTCAAAAGAGGCCCGTTGGGTGGTTACCGCGGCAGCTGGCTCGGCTGAGCAGCTCGAGCAGATGATTGCCCTCGAGGAGGCGGCCTAGGCGGCATCTTCTTCCTCCTCGGTCGCGGCATTTATCCCGCTCGCCTTGGGTACCTCGTATTCTGCTTCGTTCAAGGAGCTTTGCCATTCCCTTTCCACGAAGGGAGAGGGGCCATCGGGACATTCCTCTCGGTCCAAGAAGAAGGATCCCAAGGGTAAGTCCCATGATCGGTGTTCGTGGGAGCGGGAGAGGTCCCCTTCCCCGGACAGCCGACCGTCGACTTCGGTTGAGGTTGCGGCTAAGGCTGCTGGCTTCACGGCGTCCCCGTCAGGTCAGCCGGCCGAGACAGCCGTCGACGCGGTCGAAATTTTTCTTGTCCCGTCGGACGGTTTGTCGACTGGTGAGGCCGACAACCCGGTTCCCCCGGTGGAAACTGAGGATTTACCTGCGCCGTCGGTGCAGCAGTCCCCAGTTAAGACGTCCGAGCCGAAGGAGGAGCAGGTGTCCCCTGCTCCTTCCCAGGCCCACCCTCGGACACACCGATGGTCTCGGTCTCTGACCTCTTCTCAGTCCAGCCGATCCCGCCGACATCGCCGGTCTCGGCACCGAGGTAAGCGGCGACGCTGCTCCTCCTCATCTTCCTCCTCCTCGGATGAGAAGAGGCTTCGGCGCAAACTGCGTCTGCGCTCGAGGGAGCTGATGTGGCAGCGATTACTTTTGTCGAGAATTACGTCGGCCCAGCGCCTTCCCCGGCCATCAAGTGGCTGTCACCCGATCGGCCGAAGCAACCTCTCGCTGCAGTCGAGATGCCCATGTCTGGGCCGGTTGTTCGGCCTAAACTTGCTGCCCCACCGATTGTGGTGGAACCTCCGCCTCCACAACCGAAATCGGGGGCACTGACCAAGGACTCTTGGTCTGCTCAAGGCCTGTCCCACAGGTTGTCGGTCACCCTCACTCCCGACCGTCCTTGGCAGGTGGAGGGTTGCTCAGGCCCTAGGCAGCTCTTCGCGGACTCTTCGGAGTCTGACGACTCCTCCCTGTTCTCCAGGCAGGTCGACCTGGAGTCCTCTGGGGGCCAGTCACTGGACGAAAGCACATCGTCCTTTATGGGTCTGCTTCGGCTCATCTCAGAGTCCACCGGGATGCAGCTCGAGCCTGTGTCCAAACGGGCCAAGTATCCTGACGGAGATACTGGACCGAGGGGATTCACCCACGAGGCCTTTCCGGTGGCTGAGGCCATTGTCAGCCCAACCTTGGAGCTTTGGCAGCGGCCTGCTTCCTGTCCTGTGCCCTAGGCCAGGATGGGCAGGAAGTATGCGGTCCCTACCGGCTCTCTGCCCGGGTTTTCGGAGCACCCCTCTGCCGAGGGGTTGGTCACCGACAGCGTTTTCCGGCGTTCTGGGAACACCAGGGACGTGGACTACGCCAGGCGCAAGGTGTACGCTGTGGTCTCCCTTGGCCTCCGCCAGGCCAGCTGAGCCGTGCTGATGGCACACTTCTTCCACACCCTCATGGGCTCCCTGGATGAGGTGATCCCTCATCTCCTGGCCAACCTCCAGACCATGGTCCGGGACCAGGGTAGGGCAGTGGCGAATCAGCAGCTCCAGATAGCTCTGGACTTAGGTGACTTCTGTGCCAGATCAGTGGCGGCCGCAGTGGCCATGCGCAGCAGGGCATGGCTGAGGATATCCACCTTTACGGCGGATACCCAGCACAAGTTGGCGGATGTCCCCTTCTTGGGAACCGACCTCTTCCGCCCTGGAGTGGAAGGTCACCTCCAGCGGATCGAAAAATCCAATGCCACCCTGGACTCGGTCACCTCTGCCCAGAAGGACAAAGACCGCCATCAGCAGCAGCACAAGTCCTTTCGTCCTTCTGCGCCTGTGGCACGTCCGGCCCAACAGCACCAGCATCAGGGCCAGCAGGCTCGCGCTTGGCATCACAAACCCAAGCCCGCGGCTTCCTCCAACAGGAAGCAGGGAGGTAAAGGCCCAGGAAGTCCCTCAGCCGGTCCCTCCTCCAAGCCTGCCCAGTGATGGGTTGAGGGGTGTCGCCCCCAGCCCCGTCACTCCCCCCGGGTGCCCCGATGGGGGCGGCTCCTCACTTCCTTTCGCTATCACCACGGACGCTGGGTGTTTGGAGGTGGTAGGAAAGGGCCTGCCTCTGGAGTTGAGCAGACCTCACCCTTCGAGCCGTTGCCTCTCGGGGGGGCTACAGGGTCTGCAGCCTCGCTGTCGGCCCGCTGAGCCGATATTGCCCTGCTCCTCGAAAAAGAGGTGATCAGGAAGGTGGCGGATCCTCCTCCAGACCTGGGGTTTGTGTCCAGGTATTTCCTGGTCCCAAAACGGGCGGGGGGCTGGCGCCCCATTCTCGACTTGCACGACCTGAACAGGTTCCTAAGGTCTTGGACCTTCAGGATGGTCACTCTGGCTCAGATAATCCCATGCTTGGAACGAGGCGTGTGGTTCTGTTCCCTGGACCTCCAGGACGCGTTCTTTCACGTCCCAATCCGTCCGTCTCATCAGAGATTCCTCCGCTTCAGAGCGGAGGGATCCCTTTACGAGTTCCGGGCCATGCCCTTCGGCCCTCTCTAGCTCCCAGGGTCTTCACCAAATGCATGGCAGTGGTGACAGTATTCCTGCGGCGCCAAAGGGTTCGGGTGTACCCCTACCTGGACGACTGGCCGATTGCAGCCCCCTCCAGAGCGGAGGTGGAGCGGTCCAGAGATCTGGCCCTCCTGGTTTGCTCTCAGATTGGCCTCCTTATCAACGAGGCCAAGTCGGAACTCTTGCCAAAGCAGGTGATACTTTTCATCGGGGCAGAGCTCGACTCTCTTCGAGCCAGAGCACGGCTCTCGGCGGACTGGGCCGAGGTTCTTTCCTCCTTTGCCCAGTCATTTCTGGTTGGGCAATCGCGCCCTGCCCGGGACTTCCTGGGCCTCATGGCGGCAGGCACCAGCGTGGTCCGTTCTGCCCGCTGGTACATGTGTCCCCTTCAATGGGGACTGGCTGGCCAGTGGTCACAGCGCTTCGATCTGTTGGATCAGCTAGTGACAGTGACCCAGGGGATGTGGAACGCTCTCCAGTGGTGGACTGTTCCGGCACATCTGCAGGAGGGCATCCCGTTTGTCCGCCCCGAGCCGACGGTCTCTTTATCAGCCGATGCCTCTCTGATGGGTTGGGGTGCCCATCTGGGGGAGCACAGAGCGCACGGCCTCTGGTCCCCTCGGGAGTCCTGATGCCACATCAACCTGCTGGAGCTTCGAGCGGTTCGTCTAGCCCTCACAGCCTTCGCTCCGTTTCTACGGGGTCAAGTGGTTCAGGTCCAGACGGACAATACCACGACCATGTACTGTCTAAACCGCCAGGGCGGGACGCGCTCCATGCCTCTGTGCAGGGAAGCTCTCTGCATTTGGTCTCTCGTGCGCAGCCTGGAGGTGGATCTCCTCGCTATTCATGTGGCAGGAGCCTCCAACACCCTGGCCGATGCTGTAAGCTGGATAGGGGCTGCGTCTCACGAGTGGTCTCTCCCCTGCCGGAGGTAGTACAATATCTCTTCTCCCACTGGGGCATGCCTCAGGCGGACCTGTTTGCCTCCAGGGAGAATGCGAAGCTGAGACTGTTTCATGCCCGCCCCCCTCAGCAGGGCTCACTGCAGGGGGATGCCTTCTTGAGGCCGTGGACCACAGGCTCCTCTCTGCCTTTCCCATTTCCCTTGATCCACAAGGTACTTCTCAAGGCAAGGAGGGACAAGGCGCAGGTGATTCTAGTAGCCCCAGACTGGCCCGTCAGTTCTGGTATCCAGATCTCCTCAGTTTCAGCTCCAGGCTCCGAGGCAGCTTCCAGCCCGCCGGACCTGATCTCAGTCAATCGGAAGGTATTCCATCGGACCTTCAATCCCTGCACCTGACTGCCTGGTTCCTGAGCGGCTAGAGTTCCAGGCCTTGGGTCTTTCAGACGAGGTCCTCAACGTCATTGAGGCGTCCCGTAAGGAGTCGACCAGAAAATGCTGTTCCTTCAAATGGAAGAGATTCTCCATTTGGTGTCAGGGCAAGGGCCTGGACCCTTCCTCCTGTTCCTTGGCAAGCATTCTGGACTACCCGTGGTCCCTTTCTCAGCAAGGGCTTCGGTCGATGACCCTTAAGGTGCACCTGGCAGCCATCTCTGCTTACCAGGCGCAGGCCGGGAAGCAGTCGGTGGTGCAGGAGAAGCTGGTCGGGTGCTTTTTCAAAGGCCTTGATCACATATCCCCTCCAGTGCAAGAACCTCCACCTCTGTGGGATCTACTGCTGCTATTGGCTAAGCTCATGGGCAGGCCATTCGAACCAGTGCACAGGTGCGATATCTCCCACCTGTCGTGGAAGACCGCCTTCTTGGTGGTTATCACGTCAGCCAGAAGGATGGGAGAGCTCCAGGCGCTTTCCATCGAGTCTCCTTATCTGGTCTTCCACAGGGACAAGGTTGTCCTGCGCCCCCACCTGAAATTTCTTCCGAAGGTGGTGTCGGAGTTTCACCTTAACCAGGTGTTGACTCTGCCGGTGTTCTACCCCAAACACACCTCGGAGGCCGAATATAGGCTCCATACTTTAGACCCTAGAAGAGCGCTCGCTTATTATAAGGAGCGGACGGCTGAAGTTTGGGGAGAAGTTCGCCAGCTGTTTGTCACCTACGCTGAAGCTGCATCTGGCAGACCTGCAGCCAAGCGGACGATAGGCAGGTGGGTCACCTCCTGCATAGATCTCTGCTACAGGTTGGTGGGCATGGAGCCTCCCAGAGGGATAAGAGCTCATTCTACCCACAATACCGCTGCATCGGTAGCTGCTTCCAGGGACGTCCCTATCCAGGAAATCTGCAGGGCTGCTACCTGGAAGTCAGCACATACTTTCATCACCCACTACCACATCGACCTTGAGTCACGCCGGGATGCTGGTTTTGGGGCCTCGGTTCTTCAGTCTTTATTCCCTTAGTAGGGGGTGCTCGCCTTGCCTCCCTCCTCCCGGAGAACTGCTAGGAGTCTGCCAGACAGTGTGGATGAACAACAGATCCATGTCCCTAGAAATACAGGTTACTCACCTGTAACAGGAGTTCTAGGAATGGATATGTTGTTCATCCCTACAATCTCGACCTCCCGGCTGGCCGCACAACCTGGCTTCCAGCGGGCTAGACCTGGCGTCATGGGGCGGAGCCGAGAGTTTTACCACCTGGGTGGGTGGGAGGAGCCAGCTTGAAGACCTTCTGGCAATATTTAAAGCGGCAAGGAACCTGCCAGACAGTGTGGATGAACAACATATACCATTCCTAGAACTCCTGTTACAGGTGAGTAACCTGTATTTTTGCACTAACCGTGCTAAGGGGGTGCATCCCTGCACTAGCAGGACTAGGTGGGGAATATTGCTGGGGCCCACAACTGCTGTGCTTATCAAAATGTGTGTGTTCAGTACAGACCAGCGGGGTGCTAATGTGTAGGTTTTGGGGGATCTGGGATTTTGAGGGAGGCAGTGGCGTGGGGGAAAACAAATGCAGTGCTGTGTTCCTAGAGATCCAGATCTGAATCCCACAACCTCCTTTTACTGTGTAACTATGAGCCAAGTCATTTAACCTGTATAACCTTAGCTGTACTGTTTGACTCTCCCTGTGCACCAGCAATAGTAGAACCATTTACTGTACCTGTGCTGCTGGATTGTAATACACTTTGGGATATAGTTCACTTGAAAGACGTTTGTGTAAAACCACATTCCTTTCCTTCCTTTTGCTGTATTATACCAGTGCTTCAGATAAGGCTGAGTGACGGCCTATTTTAATCACCATTTTTAAGGAAATACTCATAAGTTGAAAATGCTCCATATCCAGCAAAAAAGCACATCATAACAATATTATGGCTTCAAAAGGAGGGTTTTTCTTCAAGATTTGAAGCTATTTTACTTGCCAAGATGTCATTGTACTCGCCTTATTTCAAAAATATGGATGGGCAACTGTGCACAACCAGTGTGTTCTGCCTGCTCAGGGTTCTGTGATTCCTTCTGATCTCGAGCAAAGCTTGAGAGGTCCATGAGAATCAGAACCCCGAGTTGGCAGAACACACTGGTTGTGCATAAAGTTGCTCATCCTGTAGTTTTTTATAGTGTATAATATTGTGCAGAATGTGCACCCAGTTCTTTTGCTTTCAAAACAAAACTGATTTGTGCAGTCTCTTGCGGTTTCAGTATGTTGTTGTTGTACCACAGAAGGGTACAGTCACATTCCATGACCCTTGAACTGTGGTACAACAGCATTTTGAATGGGATGAAATTCTGTACAGAACAGCACTCTACTGTACACTATATGGAGACTAAATTACTCTTGCCTGCCAAAATTATCTGGAGTACCAGGTAAATCTCTGTGTGACACAGATGCTGCAGTCCACACAAGATGCCCCGAGTCTGGTTATTTGCCACTCTTTTAGTAAGAAAACTAAATCTGTGTTTGAACATGTCTTGCAAACAGGTAAAAAAGGAGGCCACAAAGGTCGCATGAGGCAGTACAACAGTCCCGAGGAAATCGAAGCACAGCTGCGGGCAGAGAGAACCAAGGCAAAGGTACCACCTATTTTTTTTTTATTTCAATTCTCATTTTATCCCCAAAGTGTTCAGACTTCCCGTTGGCAACAGTTCCTGTTCCTCCTTCAGCTGTCGCCCCCAATTGTTTCTCCTCCTGCTGGACCTCCCAAAATTCACTGTAGGGGTTGGTGAGCTCAGGACCTCTTGACTGACCACTAAAGCATGTGGGGGGGGTAACATCACCCCGCAAGGTCCCCCACCTCCCTTATGTAATGCTGCCTTTGTCATGCCTGCCCTGTGGTGGTGGTGGGGTGGGCTGACATTACTTGGTCGTATACAGCATCCAAGCTGCTTTATTTCCCCCATCAAAGGAGGCTCTGAAGCTGCAGGATGAGCAGTTCAACCCTCATGGAGCAGTGCACTGAAAAATGACATTTCACAGTCCCAGAAGAAAGGGTGCACAGGGACCTTGAAACCCTGAAGGTGGAGAAAAGAACCCGGTCCTGACGGTTGCTCTCTAGAATGCTGAAAGAGGGTTGGCAGACACTGGCTGCGGTGTTGAGAGATCTGTTTGTTTCCTGGAGACAGAAGTGGTTCCTGCTTACTGGAAGGTAGCTAATGTAGTGCCTCTTCACAAGAACAGGAATCGGGATGACTCAGAAAAAAACAGACCAGTCTTGTAGGTAAGTTGTTCGAAACCATCTTGAAGGAACAGATTATGGAATTCTTGGAAACACATAGGTTGCAGGACCAAAGACAGAATGGTTTTGTAGCAGGAAAATCTTCCCAAATTAACCTGATTGACAAAGGTAGAAGACAGGAGCCAAGCATTAAATGTGTTGTACTTCAATTTTAGCAAGGCCTTTTATGTATGAAATTCTTGGAAGCACATGGGTTGCAGGACCCAGAGGTCTTATTTTAATATTTGTTCACAAACCCTTTCAAAGGCACTGCCTTAGGACATTGTACCTGCACCCTGAAAATTTTAGGGGGACATTCCATTCCACATAGCCTGTAAATGAGAGCAAATAAAAAATCCCATGTTAAGTATCGAAAAAAAATTAGATGTCTACAGAAAAATGACATATAGTAAGTGGATCTCAGAAACTGCATAAGCTGTCGTCACAAAACTTTCACAGATTTACATCTTGCCTCTTAAGCAACACATGCAAAACTTCAGCTGATTTTGTCAAACGCTGCCAAAACTATTACGGTACAAAGTTATGGGTTTAACATTGAACACCCTACTGAACCCTAACTATGGGGGTGCTACTGGACCCCTGCAATAGACAGAGAATAATGTGTGTAGGAGAATACACCATTGAAAGGGGCTAATTATCTCCATAACTCACAAGCTCAAAGGGTGAGTGGGATTATGATCTAATTAGCCCCCCTCGATGATATATTTAAGCAATATACCACAACAGGGTTTGGGTTATGCTGTGATTTACCCACGCCTGGTGTGGTTTGGTCACAAGGCCGAGTGAGCAGACCACACCAGAAGTGGGTAAATCCCAGGTTGTACAGTGAGGTCTGAAAAAGCAGTAATGGGATTGACTGGCTGGCACCTTTTACCCGTGGTAAATCCTAGCATTACCCATGGGAAAAGGTGCCAGTCAGGCACATTTAGCACCCCCTTAAAATCACTCCGACACCCAACATCCAAAGTGAAAATCCACCATATTAATTCCCCGCTTACCCCCAGTAAACCCTGACGATGAACAAACACTGTTGACTCTCACGGTGAAGTATCCCCCATTCTATCTCTGCTGTTCTTTTTTTCCATTTGCATAGGTTTTCTGCTTCCCTTTTTGGCTCTCAGGAACCTCCTCTGTTCTTCTTTGGCTACCTGCTCCGGGTCTCTGGTGGGAGAACTGAGGGGGGTGCGGGGGACCGCTAACCTTTATAGGATAGGTTAACATCAAAGGGTGGTGTCGGCAGTGGGTGGTCCCCCGTGGTAGACTGCTAGCTAGAAAGTTTCCATGTGCTCCTGGCACCTGGTAGCTAAGTCCTACCAGTGTTGGCCTGCTGCAAGAGCTCCTCTCGAAGATCTACTGTTATGGTAAAGTCTGACGTAACTGTACTTTTTCATGTATATTGTGCCTGCAGGAGGGATCTGGGTGCTGATGCCCCAGTCTGAGCAGTGCTTGGGGCTTCATCTCTGCTGCTAGATCTGCTTTAAACAATAAGGCAGGTACTGGAGGATTGAGAATATGGGGCATTAAGGAGAGTGTACAGTAGCAAGAAGGCTGACACAGGAAGAGACTGTTTTGGAATGGAGTGTGCTGTGGGGGGGGGAAGACTTTCAGTGTGGTGTGCTCTACAAACTTTAAACATCATTACTTTAACATATATATTAGTATGAATTATGCTTATTTTAAGTGATGATTTTTACTTCTTTTAGACAGACTGGCTGTTAAATGAAGTAAGAACATTTCCTACTGCTTGATGGCTGTGCCTGCTACAGCACTAGTTGCTGATTGGGCTCTCTCCTCATTGACGTAATCGTGTTGCATGCCAGCAGCCATTTTAGAGAAGCCAAAGAAGGGAAATTTTGAATTGGGGGAGGCTGTTTTTCAATTTTTTGTAATTTTTTTAACTTTATCTCCTGGTCACTGGTGCTGCATTCCTGTCTGCCACTTTCCAACCCTGTCCTTACCTTCTCCGTCGCTCTCACCGGAGGAGGCAAGCGGTTAGTTCTTTGAGGCCCTTGAATGCTGGCATCGTGCTGCTCACTCTGTGGTTTTCCTACTTAGTTGCTTCTAGACCCATAGAACTCCTGCAGCAAAGGCTCCTTAAAAGTACACAAAGCCATGCTTGCCCCTCCCCCCCAACAAGCCGCTGCTTCTCCATCTGTGGTCATCCAAGTGGCAATATAGCAACAGAGCCAGCTCCACTCCCTCCCTCCCTGAAGGAGGAAGAGAGCATCCGAGGGGACAGGTAGTCCTCCTCCACTGGCCACCCATGGCATTTCCCAAACCTAGGTCGCTGGCATTGCAAGCAGCACCAATGCAGGGCTGTTCAAAAAAAATTTGCACTTGCCCCTGATTCTTTACAATGGAATCTGCCTTTTTTTATTTTATACTTCCAGGAATTTACTTGCCGAGATAGGAGGCACTAGGATTTGCACACCACTGCTGCTGTGCCGATGGGCCTGCATTAAGACGTGCTTTTCAACTTTTAGAAGTAATCAAGCGTAGTTTGATTATTTGGAATGTATTTTTATGGAGACCAGAACATTCCTTTCTTCCTTAGGGTGCCAGAGCCAGTCACCTTTGGTTTGTTGTGCTTTCATCCTAAAAATGCACTAGGTGAGCACATACAAGAGATGCTGTGCCCTGTAAATGAATTGGAATCCAGGAAAACTAAAAGGAGCAGAGTACACAGACTGGATATGGCAAAGTGAAATATTTTGTTAAAGTACAGTAACATGCGCATGTGGCAAAAGTGCATATAGCTCAAAACTCAGGACACAGCAGATAACTCCCACATCACTACAGGTCAGGCGCAGTTTGTGTGACAGTGCAGCTGCTTCACGAGTACATGAAGTCAGCTACTGATCTGGCACGATACATTTCATGATGCAGTTGCTGCTGCTTTGCATGTGTTCCATAGTAGTAGCTATCTCAGAAATAAAAATAAAAAAAGTATTTGCAGAAAAAGTTACTGCACAAGCTAGGATTTCTTTCTAAAGTGACAAAATTAATGAAATGTGATATTGGTGGCTTTTGAACCCTTACTCCGTACACGCTGAAGCAGAACTTCCGTAAACACTACCGAATTGAATGCCAAAGTGCAATCCACATTTAAACATATGTCTTAGCATCATAAATGAATAACGGTACAAGTACAGTTACATCCCATGAACTGTAGCGGACTTTCTGAGTGGCCAGAAGCGGCTGCATGGTCACGCAATCTGCACCAGACCTGTAGTAAACCTTGTAAGTTGGCCTCAGCTGCTTCCTCGCACACATTGTCCCAGACAAGTAGCAAATTTTGTGAGTAGCCCTTTGAGCCACTCATAAAGCAGCAACCAGTGCAGCGTTTGCCATGAGTGTAACTGTTCTTCTCATACTGTGATTCATTTAAGATTTTAAAAGCTATGTTAGAAATGTGCATTGCGCTTTGGCATTCAGGTTGGTGGGGTTCACGAGAGTGGTGCATACGGTGGGAAGAGCCAGGGTAAAGAAGAAAACACGTAAGCACTGCATTTCCTTACTTTTCTCACTTTAAGAAGAAACTTTAAACTCCTTAAAGACCACCAGTTTCAGTGTATAAATTAAGCCCCCACGTTAAAGCTTACATAAACTGAACTGAAATAGTCCATGTTGCAGTATTGTTGGATGCCTCAATACATCAGGGGAAAGAATCTTAAATTTATTCATTTTTATTTGTTTTTTGTAACAGGGGAGGTGCGCTAGATACAGGAAATGCCTATTTTCAGGCACAACCTGGGAAGTTACAATAAGTGAAATACAACACAAGCCAAAATAGTGGTATACAGAACCGTACTCAGGTGGTGGAATATGAAGAATACAAGCTAAGCAGCCAGTACAAATTTAGCTAAACATTAAAGAATAGTACACTAAGTTCAGGAAAGAAGTGCTAACAAAACTAGGAGAAGCAGACATAATGAATAATTAAAACAAGTGCAATCAGTGCAGTAAGCTTAAGATGGTACAGTAATTGTCATCCAGCAGTCAGCATGGTAACAGGGGTGAGTAGGGACAATCAAAGTGGAAAGGGGAGAACATAGCAGTAGGTAAGGGATGAGAACGAGGAGGGGGTGGCTTAAGGAGGATTGAAGCATGTGCAGGGGGCTGCCTTAGTAAGATAATCAAGGCCTACCTTTTTGAAGAGGTAATGACTAGGTGCTTGTCGGATAGCTAAGGGAAGTGAGTTCCAGTAATGAGGGGCAGCATGGGAGAAGGCATGGGTACCCTTAGTTGTTTTGTACCTAGGGATATGTTCAGACACTCGATCTCTTCCTGGTACCACTACTAGAATGCTTCGCCTCTGTGTGCCCAAGTTTTATGTTGTATTAGTTTGTCGAGCATGGGGGCGTGCTTTATTGAATACACAGGGAGCAAATCAGAACTACAGCTCAACTGACTAAAGCCTTGTGAGTTGAGCTGTGCTTTGATTAGACCAGAGTGACCCTCTTAAATACTAAAAAATGTGTTCTAAACTCCACTCCATTTGTAACTAATAGAGCATGTCCCCACAGTCTGCAAACTAATGCATCAGAGTGATGGGGAGGGAGAAAGGTGGCAGAAGCAGCCACAAGGATGTTGTCCAGTCCTACACCGACCCGGTAGTAAATCGCTTTGCACTCCTGGAGAAGACTCTGGTACCCCATTCCACCAGTGGTGGTGCAGGACTCTTGAGTCAATGGGGGGAGGTGGGAGTGATAACCTGGTGAGACCCAAGGAAGAGAATAAGAAGGAAGGCAGCCAGGAGAGTCTTAGTAGTCGGGATTCTATGAATGAATGGGGAGGGGGGATAGTCGGGTGCCTTCCTGGGGCATCAGCCATCTGTGACATAGAATGGGGGGGGGGCTGGTATACTTCAGTACAACAGTCTGGCGAACCAGCCTTTGGAGCAAGTCAAGTGGAACTTTCAGAGGCTGGCGGACAGATTGCAGGCACAGTCAGCCTTCCTGGCCTTTTCTGGGGTTCTTTTTATGCAGTGTGAGGGGAGGGAAAGATAGAGTTAGAAGGGAAGAGATTGCAGAGTTAAAGGAATGGTGTCACAAGAAAGGGTACCACTTTGTGGGAGACTAAGGGGAACGTCTGGGTCAGGAGGCCCTTCAGTGGAGTCTGCCTCCACCTGACGAGAGGGGCGACCAGCACGCTGGTGCAGAAGTTTGACATCTTCATTCTACTATGGGGGTCACTGAGTCTAGGGGAACCACAGTAAAAGGAGTGGGGGAAGGGAAGCTAGCTAGTGCTCCCCCTCTACTGGGGACTGGTAGCAGTAAGGTGGGTAAGAATAAGATTGAGGTTCAAGCAGGAGTGGCTTTCAAGGTCTGCAAGCAATAGGAAGTAAAGGAGGATGGGATGGGATGGGAATGCAGGAGTAGGATCACAAAACAGCAAAAGTGGAGCCAGAGCTAGTTGAGAGGGGGTATGCCTCAATGCCAAAAGTCTGGATATTAAAATCATTGTGCTGCAGGCATTGGTGGCAGACACTGAAGGTGGACCGAGTAGCCATCGCAGAAACTTGGGCCATAGAGAATAACTGGGACTTGTCAGTCCCAGGTTATGCAGTTTTTAGACAGGGTAGAGGGAAAGGAAGTAGGGGGATGTACCCTTATATATCAGGAATGGGCGTAGAGGTTGTGGAGGACAGACGCATCAGGGGAAGCAAAGGGAAAATAGAGTTGTGGGTTAATCTCACGGCACCCTCCAACAAGAAAATATGGGTGGGGGCGAGCTATAGACCACTAGGACGAGAGGAAAAGAGAGAAATTGGGAGATTGGGAAAGAGCTGGCAGGGGGAATGAAAAAGGGGATGTGGTGGTGGTGAGTGATCTGAACCTGCCCAGTTCAGACTGGGACATTCCAGTGGCCGGTGCACCAGAAATCTGGCCCTTTTGGATTCAGTACTGTACTGCCTGCTGGTGTAGCTGGTTTAGGAACCCTCTAGATAGGTGGCCATTCCTGATTTGGAGCTTACCACCTTAGAGATGGTTGGTGAAATGAGGGGAGGGTAGCCTGTTAGGTGCAGCAACCATGACTCCACTTGGTTCAGGCTGGACCTCTGGATCAGATTGCCCTATCAAAAACTGAAGTCCTAGATTTTGGAAGAGCAGACTTCAGTCAGATGAGGGAGCTGGTCTGAGACAAATTGACCAGGGTGGGCAGCATCGGAGTTGTAGATGAAAGTTGTGGGGGGGGCGCGCTATTAAAGGGACCATTTCTGAGACAACAAAGTCTTGCATGAAAATTATCACAAAATAAAACGGGTGCAAGAGACCAGTAAGGTTCTTGGAAAGGGTCAGAGAAGCAATGAGAACCTAGAAAAAGGCTTTCACTAGATACAAGGAAAAGCAGGTGTGGGGGAGGATACCAAATGAAAAAACTAGAGAAACAAAAAGGACAGTCGGGGAGGCAAAGGCAGACATAGAGCTGCATATTACTGAGGAGGTCAAATGTGTGTGGGGGGGGTTTCTTCAGATATATTATGGAAAAAAGGAAACTGGCAGAGGGTGGTATTAGTATACGAGGGGGGTACTGGATGAAGATGAACAGAAAGCAGCCATCCTTAACGATTACTTCTGCTCTGTCGTCACAAGAGAAGACGGCAGGCTGCTGCCTGAAAGTGGTATCGGGGGCATTCCGGAAATGAGGCAGACAGTATTTGCCACAGAAAGGGTCCAGAAGGGGCTTGAAGCCTTTAAGACAGATAAAGCTCCAGGGCTGGAGGGGCTGCATCTAGGGATGCTCAAAGAATTGGTAGTGGAACTGGTTGAACCCATAGTAGGGCTGTTAACTAACTCAGTTCAGACAGGGGTAGTACTATAAGACTGGAAGTTAGCAGACATAGTCCCGCTACATGGAGGGGGCCGGCAAGGAGTAATCAGGAAATTAGACCTGTCAGACTTACCTTTGTAGTGGGTTAACTGATGGAGTCACTACTAAAAGAGGACCATGTGCACTATTTAGAGAATGTCTGCAGGATAGTAAACATGCTTTTGTGGCAGGAAGGTCTTGTCAGACCAACTTGGCAGTTTTCTTTGACTGGGTAACAAAGGTAGTAGATATGGGAATGTTGCGGATTTACTCTGCCTCGATTTCAGCAAGGCTTTTGAGTCTGTGCCACACAGAAAATTGCTGAAGAACCTGGGCACAGCTAGGGACATAGGTGGGTGGGAAACTGGCTGAAGAGAGGCAGCAGCGGTTGGTTATAAAAAGAGTCAGACTGGAAGAGAGAGGGGTCAGGAGTAGGGTGCCACAGGGATCTGTCCTGGGTCCTTTCCACTTCAGTATGTTTATCAGTGACATTGGAGAGGGCCTCAGGGGCAAGTTGTGTCTCTTTGCCGATGACATAAAGCTCTGTGGTAGGGTAGATAGTGACAAAGAGATCTACAAAGGCTGGAGAGGTGGTCTAAGGTGTAGCAGTTAAAATTCAATACCAAATGCAAGGTTTTACACCTAGGGGACAAAACCCCCAGGACAGAGTATTGGATGGGAGAGGTAGAAAAGAGCACTACAGTAGAAGAAAGGAACCTGGGAGTCATTCGTGACTCCATCAAAGAATCAAGCCAGTGTAACAAGACTTGTAGTGAGGCTAATAGGGTATTGGAAGGGGCATTATCAGCAGGAAAAAGGAGGTACTATTACCTCTCTGTGGGTTACTGACGAGACCACACCTGAATACAGTGCTCAGTTCTGGAGTCCTTACCTAAGGAAAGACAGGGACAGGCTGGAGACTGCAGTGCAAGGCAACCAAGATAATTCAGGGCCAGCGGGGTAGATCTGAGAAGAATTGTCTCAAGGTGCAGAAGATGTACTTATTTTATTTATTTATTCAATTTTGGTGACCGGGTAGGCCCACTGAGCCCCGTAGGTCCCGTTTTTCAGGGGCGACCCGGGATAACAATACAAGTTATAAGAATGAACAAGGACATAAGGAACATTGGGGCATTGTGAGTTACATCATGAGGTGGTTACAGTAAAGAAAAATAGTGGGTACAGGCACGGTAAAAGAAAAGCAGTGGATGCAGGCATGGCTTACAGGCACGGTAAAAGAAAAGCAGTGGATGCAGGCATGGCTTACAGGCATGGTTATCATCATGACATGTAAGCAATTGGTAGTACTTTGCATATAGTTTATTCAGGATAGAGACCATGCGAGAGAGTGGCAATATGATAGACATTCAAGTTTCTGAAGGGAATAAACAAGATAAATAGTGGGAAACTATTTAGCAGGAGTACAGATTCAGGAACCTGAGGTCACGAGTGGAAACTGTCGGGGGGCCGGGGGTTAAGAAGGATGTGAGGACATTCTGTGTTACAGAACTGGTAGTGGCACTGTGGAACAGTTTGGCAGGGGATAATGTGGGTGCCAAGACCACGGATGGTTTCAGGCATGGCTGGGACAGAGCGAAGGGCTTGGTGGTTACTTGGGTTGGTAGCAGTAGGCAGAGGAGCATGGGGTGGACAAGGAGGGATAGAACCCCCTATGAACAGTAAATCCTGGGGCAGATAGGGAACCACAGGCAGACCAGATTGACCCTTGGTCTTTTTTCTGCTGGATTGTCTGTCACAAAAGTGTGAGCATAGGGACAGAGCATGCTAGTAGGGGTACTAGGAAGGCTATGGGATTGAGCAACCAAGTTGAATTAATGATCCCTTCCCCTAATGTATTGAGGCATCCATTTTTTTTTTTTTTTGGACTTTATTTTTTAGTTTTCATACTATGAAACATAGCAGTTAGACATCATGTCAAGACATCCAAATTACAGTTTTTTACAACACTTGGAGAGTAATCATCTCCTTAATCTTAGGTATGGTGTATCTTTGACATTGTGATACCACATTGGGGGGTACCCAGAATTCAAAACAATCTCGAAGGTAAAAAAAAATCCAGCAGTTTAATGCTGTCTAACTAAGCCCAGGAGCACTATGACTTTTGTACTGTTATTCTAAAGTCCGTTGTAGTCCAACATGTACTCACCTTCCAGAGGCTAATGGCGTCATACTATTACCTAAAGGAATTTAATTCAATGTTATAATTGCAGCCAAATATTCAGTTTAACATCTGAAACATTCAGAAACTTAATATAGCTCCACAGCTCGCTCGAATATGCAAACATTTAAACTCGAACAGGGAAAAGAGGACTAGCTGTTTAAGTCTCAGTGTCAAATATATATAATGTGCTAAAGGTTTAGAGCAAACTATAACCGGCAAAATTGTAGACATGGAATGATATATTCCAAAATTAGGAAATTGAAAGTCTCACTCCCAAAAGTCAGTCCCCTTTATGCCTTCTTTGAAACAAAATTTCCTTCCTCCTCCAACAGGTCGGAGTTCTGCCGCCGGGCCTGAATACGAGTGGTCCACTTCCCAGCTTCAGTCGGGTCTGAAAAAAATCCATACCTTCCCATCAAACCAAGTGCAGTCTGGCTGGATAAATCATGGCGTGTGAGACCCCAGAGTCTCGCAGCTTCAGCCGCACCGCATCAAACTTATTGCGCCTCAGGCAGGTAGTGTAGCTGAGGTCCGGGAACAGGTAGATTGTGCGGTTGTCCTGGGTTATAGTCCCTGCCCTCCTAGCCAGCTTCAGGATGATGTCCCTTGTCCCCACTCTGTCAGTCACCACCAAAAGGGTTCGCGGGTTGGTTGGGTCTCCACGGTAGCCTCGGGGAGTAATCCGATAAGATTTTTGGAGGGCAAAAGGAGTTAGCGGTTCTTCAGGGGCTAATTTTTCTTGCAGCCATTCTTGTATGAACATAAGGGGGTGATCACCTTCAATACCTTCGGGTAAACCCAGTATCCTTATGTGCGAAGACTGGGCCTGATTCTCCAAGGCCTCCAATCTGGCCCGAAAGTGAGCGTTCTCTTTCACTAAGCTCACACTAGCTGCAGAAGCCGATTCCACTTGCTGTTTTACATCCTCTGATACAACCTTAAGGTCATCGATGCAGGTCTCTGCTAGATTCATACTGGTGCCATAAGAATCCATCTTTGTATTAAGATCAGAGACCACAGATATCAGTCTTTGTAACTTTGTGCCAATAGAGGATAGCGTCTCCTCGGTTTCACCAGTTGCCAAAGACTGTACGGGACTGGCTGCCTTCGTTGTCTGAGCAGGCCCTCGCGTTTTTCCACCTGACCCTCTTCCTTTCTCTTTCTTTGGATTTCCCATTCCAGTACTCTTCAAGGTGCTCTTTCCAGTCCTGGAAGAAAATTCACCCAGAAAGAAGTTTCAAATACTTAAATTTGATAGATAGAGAATTTGAGGAGCTATTCTGACTTGCACTCAGCTTGGGCTCCACAGCTGCCTGCATCCAAAAATTTGTAATATGGACTGTGCAGTCCAATGTGGGGCTTGAGGAGATTGTTAAAGAATAAACACAATTGTTGTTCTTTAAATGGGAACACTCAGCACTAAGAGCCTCACACCCAAGTGTGAGGCTGGTCCCAATTTATTTATTTATTTGAATTTTGATGACCAGGTAGGTCAACTGAGACAAAGTCCCTTTTTCAGTGACAACCTGAGAAATAAAGCATTCCAAGAACACAACAATACAATAATATACATAGACTAGTATAGTGAGTCACAATATACAATTAAGCCATAGGTAAATAACAACAGTACCCGAGTAGGCAATAACCAAACGATTCAGGATTACAGGCAGTTTGCAGGTAGCCAGGGGAGGCAGGAGGCAGATTAACATTTTATACCATGTGCAGAGACGTTTATGCCACTCACATACCAGATGTCAGCAATTTTAAACTGCAAGATAATTAAAGATAGCCAGATTCAACTGCATTTGGTTAGAGAACATGGGGTTCAGGTTACAGTCAGATGTTATTCTAGGTAGAGGAGGAGTGAGAATTGGGAGAACAGCTTGCCTTTGAGATAGGAGAGAAGGGAGGCTGTTTGTGACTGTTGCGGAGATTGAGAGAGACGCATAACATTAGTCACATGTGGCCTTGCTTGTTAATAACAGTTATCTCTGCATTGGTGGGGTTTGAAGAACTCAACCTTGTGGAGTTGTTTTTGAATTGGTTAATGGTTTTGCAGGAAAAGTAGAGGGTGGGGCAGATTGTTCCAAATTCTGGGGGCAGTGAAGGCGTAGTAGGATCTTTGGCATATCTGTAGCCTGGCCTTTGTGCGCTCCAGTAATGGTAGGCTAGAAGATCTTAGTACACGGTGAGGTTTTTGGGGTAGCAGGCCCATCAGACGGGGGGGGGGGCACTGATGAATCAACTTAAAGGTGGTACAGTGCACGGGGAAGTCACATTTGTTGTCAAAGGTTGGCCAACTTAGTTTGTTAAGTACAAGGCAGTGGTGAGTACAGGCGGGGTCTGAGGCGGCAAAGCAAGTTATCCCATGGTATGTCTTTTTTAGTTTGTTCAGTAATGGAGCCTTAACCGAGTGGATGACAGGTGCCGCATAGAATAGACCAGGGAGTAGGGTTGCAGAGGCAGTAGGCTCTCTGGCATGCTTTAAGAGGTAGGGTGCTGAGCAGTAGAGCAGCCCAAGTTTTTGATTAGTGGTTTTGATGGTGGTGTTTATGTGTGCTTTGATCACTAGGTTCTGATCAAGTGCGAGTCCCAGGTATTTGAATGATGAGACATTTTCCAGTGGAGTACCGGAGAAGGGTTTTTAAGAGGAAGGGTGTGTCATATGGGGTTTTGAAGGCGCTATGACGAAAGAGCATAGTTTTGTTTTTGTTGTTTTTTTTTTTTTCTCATTGAGAACCAGTTTGTTATTTAAGAACCAAGTTTCTAGGATGTGGGAGTCTAACTCAAGATTCGCGGTCAGGGTGTGGATATCCTATTGCATCATCCACATAGAGTTGTACTGATGCACCACCACAGTTAAGAGGCAGGTCAATGATGAATATGGAAAATAGTAGGGGACCAAGTGTGGACCCTTGCAGTACCCCGTCAGTGACTGGTGCTAGAGGGGATAGAGGGTTTGCCCTTTGGACACATTGAGAACGATTTGCTAGGTAATTTGAAAACCATGATGTGGTGAAGTTTAACTATGAGCAGGGGGTGATTAACAAGGTCAAAGGCCTTGGATATACAAAGACTGCCGGTGACTTGGCCTAGATCCATGTTATTGAACAAGTCATAGGTGACGTGAAGGAGGGCAGAGTCGGTTCCATGGTGTTTATGGAACCCATGCTGAAAGTCTGTGAAGATGTTTGTTCAAGGAATGAGTACAACTAGTCATTGAGGATTCGCTCTTGAATTTTTGCAGTAGGGCATAGAAATTGGTCTGTAGTTTTGGGCTGTATCAACCGGGCCAGACTCATGGACAGGTACCACAGCCGCTGTTTTCCATTTGTCAGGGATAGAGTGGGTGATGAAAGATAGATTGATTGGCATCGAGATGGGCAGGGCAAGCACTGATGCCCTAATGTGGAGGAATTTAGGGGGCATGGTGTCAAAGCCTGGCGAGCTATCACATTTGAGTCTCTTGAGCAACTTTAGGACCTCGAAATTGGTGGTAGTTTTTATGTGAAAGGAGGGACGGTTGGTCTCATGTTAACGTCGATTTATATTGTAGCACGAGCAAGAGGAGGGAAGACAGTGTTTGTATTTATTTTTTTAGTTTTTGTTTACCAGGTAAGTGCGCTAGCCATAGAGATAACTATTTTCAGGCACGACCCGGGAGAATTAGAGATGACAAACAGTGACAAATGCAGAAATGGTTCAACACAAACAAGGTGGTATACATCAGGGTTGCATCATGAAATAAGGTACAGCGTATAGAATAGGTTACAGAAACAAAGTTACATTGGTTGGCACAAAAGGTTCATACAAACATGGTAATTTATATCAGGCTACAGTATTAATTTAATTATTTAGTCGTTTGCCGGGTAAGTGCCATAGCCAAAGCATGACTATTTTCAGGCACGACCCGAGAGGTTACAATGAGGCGGGGTAAAACAGGGAATACATTTTGTATACTGGGAGAAAACAATACAGAGATAAACCAGAGTTCACAGGTACATAGGTAGTTACAGGATAGTTGAGTACATAAGCAATACAAAGTTAAGAACAGCACATTAAGCAAACAACTATTTGGTTTCAGAGCATAAGAAGCATAGTCAGTTGAGACGTAATTGCCTGATAATGAAACTAGATGGGCAGGAAAGTAGAGATCAATTTACAGCAGGGGGGAAGTATGACAGCAGAGCAGCAGAAACAGGGTGTCATGTTCAGTGGGGTTTGAAGGAGGTACAGGAGACCTGGCTAAAGAGGAGGGAGCGATTATTTGTTTTTGAATTGGCCATGACTGGGAGCTAGGCGGACCTAGAGAGATAGGGAGTTCCAGAGTTTGGCTGCCGAGTGTGAGAAAGCTAAGGTTCCTTTGTTAGATTTACATCCAGTTATAAACAGCAGGGATTTATCAGATGATCGAAGACCATGCGAGGAAGGCCGCGGAGTTAACAATGAGGCAAGCGAGACAGGGATTCCTGTTCTAAGAATGTCAGCCAAGGACCAGAGCACGAGCAGAAGTGGGGGTAGCCAATTTAGATCAGCATAGAGCTGACAGTGTTGTTTTGACCAGGGGGAGGCAGAGGCATACCTGCAAATGCTGTAATAGGTGGTATCCCACTTCCTGAGGAGAGAGGGGGAGGGATGCATAGAGATGTGACTACCCTGCAAGATAGCGACGGGAGCAGTATCCCACGGGCAATGGCTAATCTAGCTGACTGTGTAAGGACATAGCTTGTTTTGTAGGCTATCCCAATTTTAGCATTAACTGATTTACAGGTAGCCGTTATGTGCTTATCAAAATTGAGAGAGTAAGGTCTATAAAGAAGTTGTTTATTCCAGTGGCAGTGTCCAGAGGTGTTGTAAGAGTGGCTCCATTAGCGGTCATGGTTGGGGAACAGTGCATTCTCTACCTTTTAGTAGGGTATTCATCTGGTGCCAGAAGCTTTTAGGGGTGGTAAGGTTTGTTTCTTATAAAGATATAAGATAGTCTTTTTTGGCCACCTTTATTTTATTTTTGCATAAATTGCGGAGCCGACGATAAATAATCCAATCAGTATGTACCTCAGATCTCTTAATGGTCTTCCAGGCTTTATCACGTGTGCACATGAGATCCCTCAGGTCATTAGTTAGCCAAGGGACAGGGAAGCCTTTGGATCTTCTGGTTTTATATGGGGCAAGAGAGTCAAGGGCGGCTGTGAACACTGAGATTGGATAGTCACGGGCTTGATTTATATCATGGAGGGTGTTAATAGGTGACCAGTCGATGGAGGCTAGGCAGCTGTTGAATTCTTCCTCGCTGAACTTGGTCAGAGCCCTGGTTTTTATTATTTTTGGGGAGGGGGGTGGATGGGGTGCAGAGCTGTTCCAGACACACTAGGTGGGTGAGTGATCACTCAGGGAGTCTGTGAAGATACCAGCAGCTTTGATGTTAACTGGCATGTTGGTTATGATCCAGTCAAGGAGCGAGTGTCTCTCAGACTTCATGTTCAGTCTAGTGGGTTGCTCTGTGATCTGCACGAAATTAATGTCCGCCAGAGCAGAGTGGTACTGCACGTTTTGTGAGCCAAGCCAGTTAAGGTTAAAGTCCCCACATACCACTGTCATGTCTGGGGATGTTGTCCAGGCTGGCGATAATCTCCTCATAAGAGGACGATTATCTGGGAGGCAGATAAATACAGCCTAACACCAGTTTCTTGAACCCACCAAGAGTGATGGTGATGAAGATACGCTCAGCCAGAGGGTGGATATCCAAGTCATCCATTTCGTCAGCAGTCAGTGCAGTCCTGGCATAGATCACAACACCCCCACATTTTCCACAAGCCCGGTCCTTCCTAAAGATGGAGAATCCAGGAAGGATAACCCAATGAGATTTGACGTCGGGTTGTAGCCAGGTTTCAGATATGCATAGGATGTTGGGTTTTAGCCAGGTTTCAGATATGCATAGGATGTCAGGTTTATGAAGCTGGGTCCATGCTTCAAGCTCTGGCATCTTACCTCTGATGCTTTGGATATTCTTGTGAGCTATTGTGAGGCCTGGGGTGTTGGTCCAAGTGGGCAGCTGTCTCTGGGAGTTGGGTACACTTCAACAGGGGGTGTTAGTGGTGTGGCCTGAATTTGGCCCAGGGTTTAATTCAGTTTCCCCAGATAGCAGCATAGTGCAGAGGTAGCACTGCATCAGGAGGGTACGCAAGAAAGGTAATTTTCACCACCATCTGATTCGAGTTGGAGTCAGGGCTGTTTTACATCACAGGGCTAGTAATTGGAGACACGGACATGATGGTATGATGTTGGTTGAGGACAGGGTATTGATTGGAGGTTATTAGGGACCTTGAAGTAGTGAGGGCTGGTGATGGCCCATAGTGTAGCAGAAGTGCAAATTAGTATCACTCCTGTACCTTTTAAGCGTAGCATGGTTGTGGTATGTAGTAGGTTTTCCTGGGAGCTGTTAGTCTGACCAGAGAGGGTCCAGGGATAGTAGAACTAAGGATTAGTTTGAAGTGTCCAGCCAACCACAACGTAGTTGGGAGTGGCTTATGAGCATTTAATGGAGGTCTGGGGTGGTGTGGGAGGGGGCAGGCTGAAAAATTGAGTGTGCAGCATTGCAAGAACAGGGCGCTACCTACTGGTAACCAGGGCTGCCATTACCCAGTAGGGAGATCCATGGAGCCTGCTCAGCTGCGGCATACAAGTCTGATGAAGCTTCTGTCCAATAGGGAAGAGGCAGTAGCGCTTCTGGCCAATCCTATTAGGATAGTGCGGGGCCATGGGCCAGTGAGTGCAAAAGCCGTAGAACTAGGCGCTTGTGCACTTTCCATACAACAACATTTTTTTTTTAACTTACTGTTTACTGCAGCATAGTAGTTTGTATTAGGCAAATGATGCTGACTTTTAAACTGACATTTATTGTAACCAGAAATCTCCAAATCCCCTGCCGCTGAAATCAGAGGAGGGCTGAAGAACCGGGAGATTCAATAGCCCACAGGACGTGTTAGAGATATTATAGGCTCAGAGCAGGTGTTTGCTGGTCCTGCTGTGCTCACAGGGTTATGCATAGTCCCCTGGTTACGGGAAATGTCATCTCAGAATTCAGCATAATTTGCTTGACACAGTCTTCTGTACTGCAGTAAGTAGTAAGTAAAAACAATTTTTTTTCACACAAAGTGCTGCTTGGGACAAGCCCCACACTTGGGTGTGAAGCTGTTGGTTATTGCTAACTCTTCCCCTTCAAAGGAGTGGATACCTTGGATAAAGGCAGCTGTGAATTGTCGATTGTCTGATATCAGTATATGTCTAATTTTTTTTATTTTTTTTTTTTTTGTGACATCTTCATTTAAATAACTATAAGTAAGCCTCTATAAAATGTCCTTAATTTATTAATGTAGTCAGGCCAGCTATCACATTTTTAACAGATCACCTTGGGTTCCCTCATGAAACCTGCTCACTTATTTATTCAGTAACTGAGGGATAATCAGATCAGAATCTGTTTCAATGGCAGTTATGTGATTGGAGATAAATTTCTTAGTTTGTACATGTGATAACTGCAGTATTTATGCGCGCCCAATGGCAAGCATGCCCAGTTATCACACTCGCAGCTGTCAACTTCCTGCCCCAGAAATCAAGGGCAAGGCTTGAAAATCAGTGACAAATGTCCAAAATCAAGGTTACACCTTCAAAAATGGCAGTATTAGCTCAAGCAGCTATGTGTAAGCTTAGTGTGAAAAGCATGTTGTGAAGAACGGTACTGTAACACTTACATTTAGCATTATTTTAGAAAATTGAGGCAAAATTAGCGTCCCTGAAAATCGGGGACAATTGAGTGGAATGACCACGCTTGCAGCCTGGGTTTGTGGATGGGGCCACTGAAGATTGGACATCGGACAGGTAAGGCATCCAGCTTAGACGCCTCCGAACTTGGGGAGTGTGGTAGGCTCCTCCCAGGGTCTGGGGTCGTGCAGATAGGATTCCAGATCTGTGCCAGTTGCCACCATCTTGCACGTGTTTGGCACCCACCTGGAGGTGTGGATGTCTGGTGGGTGGACAGCACAGTGCCAGGCACTTGGAGTAGGAATTCTGTGTACAGCTAGTAGAGTGCTTTAGAATCCTATCCTTGGGGTATTGCATGGGAGAAAATTGAAGAGTTAGCAAGAGATGTATTTATTTAGTTTTTGTTGACCGGGAAAGGAGGACTAAACAATTCTGCCTATTTTCAGCCTCATCCTGGGGGAGAGGGATACAGATGGATGTATTTTTAGTGAAATATAAAGTTTGTACTTTTCCTGTATGGTGCCCCTTATGGTCAGCCTCTCACCTGACTGGTGTCTACCTACTCTGAGCTCAAGTGCTCCTGGGGTAGTTTGCTGTCTCGGGGGGTGTAGAGTAGTATGATGTTGGGTTGGGCGTCTGAGATGCAGCAGAAACCCTGGGATTGGAATGGGGTAACTGGCTCTTTGGGCTGGCAGAAGATAAGGAATGTGGAAGGAGGCACCGCCCTTTGTGTGGGAGAAAAAAATCAATATATTAATAGTTAAAAAAAAAAAAAAAAAAAAGTCTTACTGAAGTAATATAAGCTGGGGCAGTTTGCGCTATAACTTTTTTGGGGAAGGAGAACCTTTGAAAATTCATATTTACCATTGTTGAGTAATGGTTTTTTGAGTGTGACCTTTTACTTTCCACAGGAGGAAGAGGAGGGCTTAGATGGAGAGGGGGCAGTAGGTGATCATGAAAAGGATGGCCAAAGCCCGGATTCAGAAGACAGTGAAGGCGAGGATTACCAGGTACCCCACAGTGTTTGAAATGAAGTTCAGAGGCTTTTCACACCCCTGAGGAGCTGTTCACCAGAAAGGCTTCTCGATTTATCTGTTGTGTATCAAATGTAGCTGTCTCCCCACTGAATGACTAAGGCGTTTGATGTCTGCAACCCACCCATGTTTTTTATTTTTTTTGTAGCACTCCACATTGTCAGTGGGTATTTAATACATACGGGTAGTGTGCACCCATTAGGGGCAGTGGTGCAGCTCAAAGCTGTGAAGCAGAATAGAACCCTGGGCACACAAACATTCCAAATAGCAAGGAGTCTCCACTCTTTCCTGTACCACTGAGGGGTAAACAGCATGGAATATTCTCTCTGAGGAAGATATTGCAAATTTTATTTTCTTAACAGGATTGTGAAACTGTCGAGCAGGTTGGCCTCCTGGTGGCAGGGAGGACCCCCAAATTTAGAAAATGTGCCTGCTAAGCTGCAGCTTTCAAATTGACTAACCTGCTAACATTTCCTCACTTTCTAGTGCTTTTGTGCATGGATTGAGGACCATGTGCCCTGCCTCAATGTGGGGGGGGGTCAGGTCTCCGTTTTTTTTTTTTCTCCCCTGGGTGCCTCAGGTGAGTGATTTATAGCATTTTGTTTTACTCCTTTTCTTTTTTTTTTCCCTTTCTTCCCACAGTGCCTCTTGGACAACGGGCCCCCCACCTTTTCCCTTATGTGAGGAATATAGCCTGAAGCTAGTGTAGTGGTTTTATTATGTGTCTGGAGCTTGTCTTTCAATCTGGGCTGCCTTGGTTGTTTTTTACTGTATGGTCATGAACCGTTTTTCCAGGCTCGGAGACCTTTTTATTACCTCTTACTAGCTAGTTGGCTTTCGGACCTTCAGTTTAGTGGTTAAAAGTGTTCATTTCTTTAGTCGTGCCTCAGAGCACGTTTATGGGCCCCGCTGAGCCATGCAGGGAGTCAGCCATTGCTGGCAGTTAGCCAATACTGACTTTCGCCTTCTACAACTGTCAGGCACGCTTCCGCTGCTTTCTTTTTTTGGCTCAGGGCGCTCTCCCACTAGCTTGGTGATGTCACACGTTCTGGTGTGACATCCCCCAATTCACGTACACTGCTTGATTTGTTTTGAAAGTCTTCTCCAGCTCAGTACACCTCCATGGGAGAAAGTTTCTTAAGCTCTGCCTAGACAGAATGGTCTTGTGTAAGGGGAGTGTTTTATGTTCACTACAATAAGAATGCCTTTTTTTTTTTTCTTCCTTTTTCTTTTTTTTGTTTGGTACTCCCAGTAGGAAATGCTCTCTCCAAGGCAGTCCCACTAATTTCCTGTTAGTTCAGGCAGTTGTTGATTTACAAATGGGTAATAAGGAGGATTAGCACAGTAATTTCTCTCTATTGGCTAAGACATCTAAAGGTCTTATTTGGATTGACATATTTTGTGGAATTCTCATTCTGCATTTATCTGTGTATTTCTACTCGAAGCCAGTGGAACCGTTGCTTATTGGAAACCTGTGGGAGGGTGATGAGACCCTCACCCTTAGGCTCTTATTGCCCTAATTGTGTAAGGCAATCTAACATGTTGATTTGCCGCCTCTGGGGCCTAACAGCCGGGGTTGTAAATTCTAGAGTACCAGCTAGCAGTGGCAAGGCTGAGTTATGCAAACCTTTTGTTGCTCTTAAATGAGCTACTGAGTCCTGATGTCCCACAGGACATCACCACCCGAGCCCAAGGCGGGCCCCTCCTTTCGGAGGGGGGGCATGTAGGCATGTCCAGGTGCACCAGAGCAAGTCAAGCCTGCTCACCCAGATCTGCAGGCAGACCCCGACCTTGACTATATGGAAGGCCAAGATGATGATATCAGGGACCATGGGGAAAATCCTGACCCGAATATACTTTTGTCATGAGGAAGAAGGTGAGTGGCTGGAGCCTAAGAGAAAGATTCCGATCCCTTCCCTGTTAGATACAAATCTCTGGCCTACCTTATATCTGAGGCTTGTAGGACATTACAGTTAAAAGAGGTGCAGGCCATTAAGGCTGTAGATGTGAATCCGATACTATCCGCATCCTCCTCTGCACCAAAGTGTTTTCCAAACTTTGTGCACTGTGACCAAATTATTGAACAGGAATGGCAGGCATGGACCAGAGAAATCACTTCCCCAGGCAACGGGTGAGATGTTTTCCCTTTATGGAGGTGAACTTCCAGAAGTTGGAAACCCCTTCCATGGTGAATAAGGCTGAGCATAATTCCGTTAAGCACACCGCTATACTGACTGAAGGATCTTGAGCCTTAACAGATGTGCACAATAAGCAAGTGGATGCCGCATGCAGAAGAGCTCCCCTGCCTGGTGTGACCCCACTGAGCACTTACCCCCACGTCCCCTCTTTATCCCCCCCGCCTTCCTGCTTTCTCTTCACAAATATTAATCCACCACAATATTCACCCCTCTCCCCACTTTAAAATCCTTTCCTCTCCCCCACATTACCAAGCCTGCCTATCACCTACTTATGTAACCCTGGGTAGATTCCTATCCAGTCCCACCACTCTGACTACTCAACCCTTATTCTGTCACCCCTTTTGTCTTTGCCCCCACCCCCTACTCTCATCTATTCTGTCCCCCCCTCCTTTGGTCACCACCACTTCTGACCCTCCATAACTCTACCTTCGTGCTCTAAAGCTCAGCTACCACTATAATTGCTTGTCCACCTTAGGTATGCTCCTATCACTGTTGCAATAAAGTTGAGCTCTCCTACCTGATGTATTTTAACTGTACTTGCTTGAATCTGAATCTGTATGTACCATAATGTACTTACCTGCTGTATATGCCCCTGTCTGTTTTGTAATGTCTTGTTACCTCGTCTATTGCCTTATTACGTGGAACCTTTGTAAATGAGCTTTTAGCTCAAAGGTGTTATCCAAGATTCCAATAAATAAATAAAAATCCCTTGCTGCTTCCCACTGGTACCTGCCCCCAGGCAAGCAGTGCCGGCCCCAGACCAGCATCTAAATTCCCTTGCTGCTTCCCACTGGTACCCGCTCCCAAACAAGAACTACCCATCCCCAGATCAGCACCAAAATCCCTTTGCTGCTCCCCACCTGTACCCGCCCCCGGGCCCAGACCATCGCCAACAGAGTACCCATCCCAGCAGCAAAGAAAATCTCCCAGTCCCTCCTATTACCCACCCCGCTCCCTCCGTTCTCCATCCTGGCAGCAAAGAAAATCTTCCTCTCCCTCGTACTGCTGCTGCCCACCCCACTCCCGCTGTTCCCCATCCCGGCAGCAAAGAAAACCTCCCTCTCCCTCCCACTGCTGCTGCCCGCCCCGCTCCCTCCATTCCCTGTCCCTCTGACCAGGAGAGCGAAGCTCAAGATATCCATGGGAATCAGAACTCCGAGGTGACAGAACACATTGGTTATGCATAAAGTTGCTCATCCTATGTTTTTTATAGTGTATAGTAGTTTTTTATAGTGTATAGTAGTAGTAGTATGTGAAATGCACCAATTGTGCTTTTTTTCTCTCTTTCATAATGAAACTGACTTGTGAAGTCTCTAGAGGTTCTACCACCCTTTCTGTGAAGAAATACTTCCTCACGGTACCCCTTAGTCTACCCCCTTCCAACCTCATGTCATGCCCCCTTGCACCTGGACATCTCCTTTTCTGAAAGATGCTACCCTGTAGCACCCTTTTTATGCCTTTTAGATATTTGAAGGTTTCTTTCATATTACTCCATCTCTTCTCTTCTCCAGGGTATACAGTCGTGGCCAAAAATATTGGCGCCCTTGCAGTTTTTTTTCTAATAATGCACCATTCCTTCCAGAAAATTGTTGAAATTAAAAAATATTTTGGTATCCACATATGTATTTCTTTGGTTTGCAGTGGAGTAAAACACAAAAAGCAGAAAAATTTACTAAGTCTTAGCTTATTCCACACAGAAATCCTTAAATGGCCCAGACAAAATTATTGGCACCTTTTAGAAGTAGTTAGAAATAATTAGATTTCAAGCAGGTGATTCTCCTTCACTTTAGATTGAACTCACCTGTGGTGAGTTGCAGGTGCCTGCAATATAAAAATCACTCATTCAACCAGTTTGAATAGAGAAAAGGACTCATTCTCCTGTTTTGTGTCACTGTGTGTACTGCAGTGAGCATGGAGAAAAGAAAGACAGCCAGAGAATTGTCTGAGGAGGTTAGACAGAAGATTGTAGCCAAGCATGGACAATCTCAAGGCTACAAATCAATCTCCAGAGACCTTGATGTTCCTGTTTCCACCGTACGTAATGTTATCAGGATGTTTAAGTCCCATGGCACTGTAGTCAACCTCCCTGGATGTGGCCGCAAGAGAAAACTTGATCGAAGATTGCAGTGCAGGATTGTTCGAATGGTGGAGAAAGCACCTCGATCAACTGCCAAACAGATTCAAGCTGACCTTCAGACGCAAGGTACGACAGTTTCAACTCGCACCATCCGTCGCCAACTCAATGAAAGGGGGTTATATGGTAGGAGGCCCAGGAGGACCCCATTGCTGAGAGAGAGACATAAGAAAGCCCGACTGGGGTTTACCCAAACACACCTGAACAAGCCAAAATCCTTCTGGGAGAATGTCCTGTGGACAGATGAGACCAAATTAGAGCTTTTTGGTAAAGCACATCATCTCTATGTTTACAGAAAACAAACTGAAGCCTTCAAAGAAAAGAACACCTTCCTACAGTCAAACATGGAGGAGGTTCAGTGATGTTTTGGGGTTGCTGTGCTGCCTCTGGCACTGGGTGCCTTGAGCGTGTGCATGGCATCATGAAATCTGGAGATTACCAGGCCATGTTGGGCGCAGTGTTGAACCCAGTGTCAGGAAGCTGGGTCTCCATCGAAGGTCGTGGGTCTTCCAGCAGGACAGTGACCCCAAACACACTTCAAAAAGCACCCAGGAATGGTTCAAGACAAGACGCTGGACTGTTCTGAAGGGGCCAGCAATGAGTCCAGATCTAAATCCCATTGAAAACCTGTGGAAAGATCTGAAAACAGCAGTTGGGAGACGGCACCCTTCAAATCTGGGAGAACTGGAGCAGTTTGCACAAGAAGAGTGGGCCAAACTGCCAGTAGAAAGGTGCAGGAAGCTCATCCATGGCTATAGGAAGCGGTTGATTGCAGTTATTTTAACCAAAGGCTGTGCTACCAAATATTAAGTCTAGGGTGTCAATAATTTTGTCAATGTCATTTCTTTTCATTTTCTGATTTAAAAGGATATATTAAATTCTGAATCACAAACAAAGGTTCTGTAATATTAACAGGGAAATAAAGAATTGTGGAGACCAAATACTGTACTATTGTTAATTTCAACTTATGTTTAGAGGAAATTGTGAGTTATTTGAAAAAGTGCAAGGGCGCCAATATTTTTGGCTACGACTGTATATATTAAGATCTCCCAGTCTCTCCTCATATGACTTCTAGTGCAGGCCCTGCACCTTCTTTACTGCCTCCACTCTCTCTACATCCTTACGGACATGTGGCCACCAGAACTGGACACCGTATTCCATATGAGGCCTCACCAGTGATCTACATAGTGGCATCACCACCTCCTTCCTTCCGCTGGTGATACCTCTCCCTATGCACCCCAGCATCCCACTGGCTCTCTCCACAGCCTTGGTGCATTGTTTAGCCACCTTTAGGTCATCCAGTATGATTACCGCCAAACCCCTTTCCTTTTCGGTGACCGTCAGTTCCCCCTCCCCCCAAAATCCTCCCCTGGGTTCCTGCAACCCAAATGCATGATTTTGCACTTTTTTTGCATTAAATCTCAGCTGCCACACTTCGGACCATTCATCCAATTTGCCTAGGTCCCTCCTCATATTTTGTCCACCCTTCCCGGAGTGTCCACTCTGTTGCGGATCTTAGTGTCATTCGCAAAGAGGCACACTTTCCCCTCCAGTCCCTCTGCAGTTTCACTTATGAAGGCATTAAACAGGACTGGGCCCAGGACTGATCCCTGTGGCACCCTGCTGATCACACTCCTTTCCTTCGATTGAGCACCATTTACCATGACTCTCTATCATCTGTCATTCAACCAGTTCCTAACCCGGTTTACCACCTTGTGACCCACTGTCAGGCTGCCCAAGCTTGTTCACAGGTCATATGTGGAACGGTATTGTAGGCCTTACTAAATGCAATTCATATTTATGTTTAAGCCCATGAAACACCCTCATCTAGTTAATGTATTTGCAGCTGTAGTGGCTCTGCCAGCGTTTGTTATTATTACCCTTTCTAGCTTCCTTTTATCTCCCACTGACCTGTTCCCATTTAGTACCTCCCACCCATTTCTTGTCGCACATGTTTTTACTTTACTTATATAGACTTTTATCTCTAGTCCCCTTTTATCTCTTTCTTACTTCACTTCCTGCTTCTTTTTTTTTTTTTTTTAATAAATTTCTCCTCAGTAGATATAAATACTGCTTATGTTGCTCAGTTTTGCTATTCGCCTGAAGAAGGTACCTGTGAGGCCCCAAAAGCTTTTGTGTATAATTTCATCTTTGTACAAGACACTTAGTTCAATAAAAGGTTTCAAACCTTCCATCATCTCCTGTTTTCCAAGGACCAGTATGGCTAGAATCTCTTTCTACAAAACTTCGCCATTAGAAGCTTCACCAGAATTGATTCTGACAAGCAATGCTAGCCTGTCGGGCTGAGGCGCAGTCCTGAACCAGGTTCCGGCCCAGGGCATTTGGACTGCACAGGAATAACATCATCTGCAGATAAACTGTAGATGAGGGCGGTACAGCTTGCACTTCTTTACTGTCACAATCTGATTCGGTCAAAAACTGTAAAAGTAAAGTCGGACAGTGGCACGACAGTGGCATACACAAACAATCAAAGAAGCACAAAAAGGAAGGGCATGCTAGCAGAAGCAACACAACTGCTACTGTGGCCAGAGGGAAACCTTCTGTCTCTCGACTGTTCATCTGGCAGGAAACTGAACACCCAGGCCGATTGTCTGAGTCGAGAGACTGTTTATCCAAGGGAATAGATGCTGAATCTAGAAATGTTCAACCTTCTGTGCAGAAGGTTTGGTGGGGCTCAGACTGACCTGTTCGCCTCAAGTAAAATTCTCGGGTACCGAGATTCTTCAGCTGTAACTAGTGCCCACAGGTGGAAGGCGGCAGATGATCTGTCCCAGATGTGGGATTTCTTCAGAGTATATTTGTTTTCTCCTTTGCCACTGCTCCCCAGGGTCATTCACAAAATAAGATGTACTGAAAGGAAATTTTCTTCTGATAACATTGGATTGGCCAAGAAGGCTGTGGTTCTCGGACCTAGTGAATCTAGCTCGGCACACATAGTTTCGGCTCCCACTCTGTGAGGGTACCTTCTTTCCCATGGACCCATTGTGCATCCATACCCGGAGGCGATGCAGCTGGCAGCCTGGCTCCTGAGAAGTGGATTATTAAAACAGGTTTTCAAGGAAAAATAGTTGCTACCCTGATGGCTGCCAGGAAGGTCTCTGTCTGTAGCTTATGATCAAGTGTGGAACACCTTCTCAGCTTGGGCCAGAAAGAGGTATCAGGCCCTCAAAGGCTGTAGTTCTGCAGATTTTGGATTTTTTACAGGTGGGGTAGGCAAAGGGCTTGCGTTGAGTACCCTGAGAGGTCAGGTCTCGGCACTGGGAGCAGCACTGGGAACCTTCACAGGGTCTTCCATGGGGACAGACCAGGTAGCAACAAACCGGGAGGTTATACGAATGTGCTGTTTCGATCGCCAGTACCTCTGTGGGACCTGAATCTGGCGTTGAATGCTCTGTGTAAAGCACCCTGCAAACCGCTGTCATCAGTACTGCTGGACACTTTGTCATTCAGGGTGTGTCTTTTTAATTGCAGTGTGCTCAGCCAGAAGGACTTGCAAACTTCAGGTGTCCTACAGAGAGCCTTACCTAATCATCTCCTTCAGAACAAGAAAAGCATCAGAAATGGAGGACACGATATGAGGCTCAAGGGTGGGCGATTCAGGACCAATGTTAGGAAGTTCTTCTTCACTGAGAAGGGTGGTCGACTCATGGAATTGTCTGCCCTGGGAAGTGGTGGAGGCCAAAACGGTAAACAGGTTCAAAAACATCTGGGACAGGCACAAAAGTATCATTTCACAGAAAGGATAGAAAGGAGGGTAGTTACCCATATCAGACAGACTAGATAGATTTTGCGATTCCCTTCTGCCATTAATTTCTATGTTTCTGTCCATAAGGAAGAGGCAGTCCTGAAGGGTGGGTCCATCCTTTGTACCTAAAATACCTACAACGTTTCATGTAAACGAGGGAATCTGCCAGCCATCCTTCTGTCCAAAGCTGGGTCATGCTAAAGAGTGTAAGCTGCACAGGTTAGATTTGCACAGAACATGCCTCAAACAAACTACAGAGATAAGAAAATCCAAAGGTCTGGTTGTTCTCTTTGGAGCAGTGAAGAAAGGTCAGAAAGCCTCCAAAGCCACTTTGGCCAGGTGGCTGAGGGCTTGCATCACCAAGGCGTACGCAGCAGAAAAGAAGAAAGCTCCAGCTCTTATCAAGGCTCACTCCACAGAGCTTTGGCTACTTTCTGGGCGGAGAGAGGGGAGGCATCGGTGTTAGAATTGTGCAAGGCAGCAACATGGTCCTCTGTCCACACATTCACTAAGCACTACAGATTTGATGTTCAAAGTTCCAGTGATACGGCCTTTGGTTGCAGAGTTTTGCAGGCAGTGGCTAACAGATACATTTTTTTTGTTTGTTTGTTTGTTTTACCTGTATGGGTTATATATGGGACAGTATTCTCCTCCACCCAGTAGGGAAATGTGTACCACTGATTAGAACTCCTGTGTATTAAATACCCACTGACAGTGTGGCGCGCTACAGAAAGAAGTTCCTTCATGCTTACCATAATTTCCTTTTTTCTTAGCTCCATCATTGTCAGTGGGGCCTCTCCCGGGAGCCTTGGCTCTTTCTGGAGAATATTGTCCGATATGCATATGCAGAAACAGAGGGATCTGGACTAGGAATATCGTTGGGTTCCTGCAGTGTTGCAAGTTACTGTAAAACAAAATGTACCTCTTCACAAACCCAGTAGAAGTGGGACTCACTAAACTTTTAACAGCCATAGGATTTTGTCTCCCAAGAACGAAAATGAGCTTTCTTCTCAAGATGATGATAAGTAAAAATGTATTGCTGCTCATGATACTCAGAGGAACTTTATATTCAGCTAGCTCCTCAGAACTTTATTTGTGACTGTAATAACGTCTGGAATCGGGGACAATGTAAACATAAAAATGACATGTATATTGTGATAAGCTGAAGGGAGTGACTGCCTCTTGTTTGATATGCTGACCATTAATTAGATGTGGAGCCTGTTGAATGTTCAAGATTGATTGTATGTTGATGTATTTGCATAAAGTAAGTTTATATTGCTGAGACTTGAAAGTTTAAAATGGTGACTGCACCTGACTCTTGAGTGACAGTTAACTTGTTTCCTGAAGGTGGCACATTCTCTTTAGCTGGGTAAGCTAGCAGAGTGCATTATTGTAATTCTAAAATGGCTTGCTTGTATTAATGACGACAACAAAAAAGGTGAAACAATAAATTTTCAGTTGCTTTTTGAGTAAACATGATGTTGTGCTGCGATAACATCACTGTTAAGGTCAGCACTGACCAGTCAGAGCCCAGGAATTTTTCTAGCCATTTTATAATGTTCTACAACACATCCCTTGTAGTAGTACACTTCATGCACTGTCATAGGGACATATAAAAATGCAGTAGAACTAGCCAAAGTTTGTGAAGTTTCATCGCTCTTACGATTGGAGGAAGAGGTTTATGTTGAGAGCTCTATCGGAATCTTGTTACACGGTTATAATTCGGTGATTAGCCACCATAGACCAAACAGTCCCAAGATTGACTGTGCTATATTAACTCATGGGGTCTGGTAATATTTGGCATTGGCTGCACCATAGCTTCATTAAGTGTAATGTTTGATTTTATTTACATTTCTTAAGTGATGTATGTTCCACGTGGTTTACCTCATAGGAAATTACTCTTTCCTCCTTTATTAGGTGACACCATGTAAACAGACATCGTATTCACTTTTGTGTAGTGTTTGCTTTTTGTAAATGCACAAAATGCAATAAACAAAGTTTAAAAAAGAAAAGAATCTTGAGCACCCTTCCACGCTTTCTAAACTTAAATCTCCCAGGACGCCTGAGAGTGGGTCGATCACTGTAGGAAGTGTAAGGGATCAGGCTGCTGGCTCCAAGGGAGCAAAACTAGCATTCCATCCCTTCATTTCATTCTGGAAATTAAAATAATTTACATGTCTTGAGATGCCCCGGGGGGAGGCTTCTCATATTCTTGTTAATACTAACTGAACTAAGGTACTCTTTAAAAACAATGCTTTTATTTTTTTTAAAAGATTAACTTGCTTCCTTTAATTTTTCTCAGCCAAAACGAAAGGGAGTGGAAGGATTAATAGACATAGAAAATCCAAACCGAGCAGCCCAAGCGACTAAGAAAGTAACCAATCTTGACCTAGACAGGCCAAAGGAGCTCTCCAGAAGAGAAAGGTAAGTCTTGAGCCATTTTGCTTGCACCCCCCCCCCAAAAAAAAAATACATCATTGGAGAATGCTCAGAATGTTTGATGTTTTCTAGTATGGAATAACACAAACAGTGTGGTTAGTTAAGTAGAGAGTAAGACATGTTATGTCTTAACATAGTATGTTCTTTGCAGGTTGATTTTGTTTTTGTGATGTGTTAAGGGGGGCTGGGTACATGGAGGTGAGGCAGATTGGCTTGTTCTTTTGGGGCTTGTGGTACAGTGTATGTGGTATGAATTTGGTTTTGTCATTTGCATTATGGTCTTTTCCCTCTGCTTTACTGCTTGGATAATATGCTTGTTGGAGCATTTTACGTATAGGATAGTAAGCCCACAATGAGGAGGCACACTAAGACAAAATTAATTTTAAAAGCTGTACTGAAACATACCATGGTGCGGCTTCCTGGTTTTTTTTTTTTTGGGGTGGGCATGAACAACTCTTGAATGCATTCTTCTGCTTGTAAAATGGGTAGATCAAATAGAGCTACGATTGACAAAGACCATCACACGACCATATGATGATATTACTCTGTTAACTGTTGGGTTGTGTTTTCACATATTTTCTTTGTTAAATACCCATTTTATAATGCAGCAACGCATTTGTGTTCGTGTGCATTAAGCAAGCATAGTCACACTTCCATGGTAGTTGAAGGCTGGTTCCTCACAACGCACTCAGTTTGCAGTGATAAAGCTTAATACACTGCAGGGTTTTAAATAATTGATTAGCAGTTTTTTTCTTGGGACAACACTAACTGTACAGAAAGCATTTATATAGGTTTTCTAGAAGTGTTATGTATGTTAAACACAGTGAGGCAAGTGCTATGCATTTTCACAATGTTTTAGCACTTTTATGAGCAAAACGCTAATCAATTTTTTGAGTTAAATAAAACCCTGCACTTATTGCTGCTGACTTATTCACCTCCTTTCAGACAAATCAAGCCCATAATCTGATTTTTTTTTTTTTTTTTTTTTTGGTTTCTTTTGTTTCAACAAAACTAAAACCATTCCATTCTGTGGTGTGTGTGTGTGTGTGTGTGTGTGTGTGTGCGCGTTTGCTGCTCAGTGTTGCAAGTGTGAGTGTGTTATGAATGGTCTTCATTTATTCTTCAGGGTACATTCTTTCTACGGACGTGGATATGACATTCTATCCACACTTCTGGCAGTGTCCTTTCCCTTTAAGAGCTTGCCGGAAAGTCTTTGAGCTGGCTCCTCCCACCCACCCAGGTGGTAACTCCCTCGGCTCGGCTCCGCCCCCTGACCCCAGAGCTTCCTTTCCGCTGGAAGAAGCAGGTTCTCTCCTTACCACTCTCGCATTAAGTAGGCCCTAGTGCTTAAAATCTTCGGATTTACGTCCAAAACTTCAACTCTTTTGAGTTCAGTCTTAACTCGATCTTCAATCGCAACTGCGATGGACGATGGGTCCACTCTCTGGTTCCGCCAGTGCTCTTGCAGGCAGAAGATGTCCAGACTGATCCTCACGTGCGTTTACTGTCTGGGGCACGACCACGATTCCTAGGCCTGCGTCTTATGTCGTTCGTTTCACCCCACCATTCTGGAGGACCGTCTTGCCAGCCTAAAGTTGGACCGCCCGGCACAGTGGAACCCACCGGTCAAATCGAAGGATGCCAGTTGGGTGGTCTCTGTGGTCGTGGGGTCTGCCAAGCAGCTTGCGGCCTTCGAAGAGGAGGCGGCCCAGCCCATTCCTCCTCTGCTTCTGCCTTTGTGCTGCTTCAGCTGGGCTTGACCTTCATGGGTTCCTTCAAGGAATTGTGCCAGTCTTTGCCGACCTTCGGTCAGGGACCCAGCAAATCCAAATCTAAGAAAGAGTCCAAAAAGGAGAAAGAGAGGACTTGTCATTGGTTGTGGGATTGAGTGCACTCTTGTTTGCGGGCCTCCGATTCCCACGCTTCTCTGGATTTGACTTAGTCAAATCTTCGGCCTTGGCCGCAGGCTCCAGGGTGACCCTGTCAGCAGAGACGCTGGTCGAAGTCCCAGACGAGATTTTTCTCCAGCCCACCGACCAGTTGTCAACCGAAGAGGCTGACACTTCCATGTCTAGGACTCTGGTCCTGACACAGACCATTGGAGGGACGGATCAGTCCACTGACCCGCCTCTGGTCCCTGACCCGGACCAGGAGGAGCTTCCGCAATCGCCAGCTCCCTCTGAGCCTCACTGCCGGTCCCTCCTCGGTGGTCAAGGGCAAGGTCTCAGTCTTCCTTCCGTGGGTCAATCTAGTCCCGCCAACATCAGCACTGACGCTCTTAGCACCATAGAAAGTGGCGCTGCCGCTATTCTTTGTCCTCCTCGGGTGAGGAGAGGCTTTGGCGCAAATTGCGTCGATGCTACGAGGACTTGATGTGGCAACAGTTGGTGTTCTATGCTGGCCATCACTTGGCTGTTGCCCAAAAGGCCGACACCGTCTCATTCGGAACCGACCAAAACAGTCCCAGCTCGGCTGCCTCCGGCATCTCCGCCAATCGTGTTGGAGCTGCCGGCTAAACAGCCGCCAGTCGGCGCTCCGACTAAGGAGTCTTGAACGGCCATGGGGCTTCCCCATTGGCTGTCAGTCACAGTCACCCCTGACCATCCGCGGAGGGCCAGTGGGGACTTGGGCGGTCAACCACTCTTTAACGACTCCTTGGAGTCCGAGGGGTCCTCCCTGCACTCCTGTCCCGTCAACGTAGAGTCTGTGGGGGACCTCTTGATGGATGAAGACCCATCTTCCTTCATGGGGCTTCTCCGCTTGATCTCAGAGTAGATGTGTATGAAAATGGAACCCATCCAAAAGCGGGCTCGTTACCTGTTGACAGAGATCCTTGACCGGGGAGACACTCCGATGGAGGCCTTCCTGGTAGCAGAAGCCATTCTTGTCCCTGCCCTGGAGCTTTGGCAGTGCCCCGCTTCCTGCCCTATGTCTTCTGCCCGGATGGCCCGCAAATACGTGGTACCCACCAGTTCCTTTTTGGGATTCACAGAGCACCCCTCGGCCGAGGAACTGGTGGCCGACTTCGTGTTTAGGCACTCCGGCAACACCGGGGATGTTGACAAGCCGCCTGACGAGTCCAAGAAGTTGGACCATGCAGCCAGGAAAGCCTACGCTGCCTCCTCGCTTGATCTCCGCCAGGCGACCTCGGCCTTCCTCATGGCCCACTTCTCCCATGCCCTGCTGGGCACCTTAGATGAGGTGCTTCCTCATCTGCCTGCGGACCTTCAGACCAGGGTCAAACAGGTCCGGGATCAGTGCCCGGCTGTAACCAAACAGCTCCAGACAGCCATGGACATTGGGGACTTTTGTGCCCGCTCCGTGTTGGCCTCAGTGGCCATGCATCGCAGGGCTTGGCCGAGGATCTCGACCTTCACGGCGGACACTCAGGACAAGCTGGCAGATGTCCCTTTCCTGGGCACCAACCTGTTCGGGCCCGGGGTCGAGGATCGCCTCACTCGTATCAAGAAGTCCAATGCCACCTTGAACTCCGTGACATCTGCCCAGAAGGACTCTTAAGGGCTCCAAGCAGTAGCAGAAGAGGAAGCCCTTTCAGTCCACCTCCACTCCTGCTGGCAGCTCAGCAACAGGCTGGCCAGCAGGCTCAGGCCTGGTGACCTTAACCCAAGCCGGTGGCCTCAGTCCGTATGCCTGGAGGCAGAGGCTCTGGTGGCGCCTCAGCCAGGCCCTCCTCCTCCTCCTCCTGTAGGCCTGCCCAGTGACGGGATGACGGGTGCCTCTCTCATGCCCATCACACCTCCCCTGGGTCCTCCCATGGTGATCCAGCTCCACCACTTCCCTTCTGCCTAGTTCGTTGTCACCACAGTTTTTGGGTCAGGGTCTGCCTGTGGAATTTGAGCAGTACCCTCCTTGCCAAGCCTGCATGCCATGGGATGACTTGGTTTCCGCAGACACGCTGTTAGCTCTCAGAGATGACATAACCCAGCTCCTCTGCAAGGAGGTTGTGGTTCCTGTTGCTGCTCCTCCTGAACACTCAGGGTTTGTCTCCAGGTACTTCCTAGTGCCAAAGCGGTGGGGGGGGGGTGCTGGTGCCCCATTCTAGATCTGCATGACCTGAACAAGTTCCTCGGGTCGCTCACCTTCAGGATGGTAACTCTGTCTCAGATCATACCATCTCTAGAGTGAAACGTGAGTTTGCTCCCTGGATCTTCAGGACGCGTTCTTTCATGTCCCAATCCATCTGTCTCATCGCAGGTTCCTCCGCTTTTGAGCAGAAGGAGCACTCTGTGAGTTCCAGACCATGCCATTTGGCCTCTCCTCGGCCCCCAGGGTCTTTACCAAGTGCATTGCAGTGGTGGCAGCTTACCTGAGGTGCTGAAGGGTCAGGGTTTACCCCTACCTGGATGACTGGCTGATCACAGGTCCCTCCAGACAGGAGGTGGAGCAGTCCAGGGACCTGGCCCTCCAAGCCTGCGTCTTCCTGGGCCTCCTGGTCAGTGAGGCCAAGTCAGAACACGTGCCCTCACTTGTGATCTGCTTCATCGGGGCGGAGCTAGACTCTTGCAGAACCGGAGCCCAGCTCCCAGCGGACAGGGCAGAGGCTTTCTCCTCCCTTGACCGATCATTTCAGGTTGGGCAGTTGTGCCCTGCCCAGGACTTCCTGCTCCTGCTGGGCTACATGGTGGCCTGCACCAGCGTGGTCCGTTGGACCTGCTGGAGAATGCGCTCCCTGCAGTGGAGGCTGGCCAACCAGTGGTCTCAGTGTAAGGGTCTCTTCAACCAACTGGTCACTGTGACCCAGCGGTTGTGGGAAGCTATCCAGTGGTGGCTAGTCCCAGTGCATCTGTAGGAAGGGATCCTGTTTGTCCGCCCAGAGCCAACGGTCATCCTGATGACAGATGCCTCTCTCACGGGCTGGGGTGCCCACCTGGGGGAACACGGAGTCCCGATGCCTCATCAACCTGCTGGAGCTCCCGGCAGTTCGGCTAGTACTGACAGTATTTGCTCTGCACATTCGGAGTCAGGTTGTCCAGGTCCAGACTGACAACACCAAGACCATGTACTGCATCAACAAGCAGGGCGGGATACAGTCCCTGTCCCTTTGCAGGAAAGCTCTCTGCATTTGGACCCTCATTTGCAGCCTGGAGGTGGATCTCCTAGCCATCCATGTGGCAGGGGCCTCCAGTCAGCTGGCGGATGCTGTCAGCCGGGTGGGCGAGGCATCTCACGAGTGATCTCTCCACCCAGAGGTAGTGCACAGCCTGTTCTCTGTGTGGCACCCAGCAGGTGGACCTGTTCGCCTCCAGGGAGAATGCAAAACTGAGCCTGTTTTGTGTCCGCACCCCACCAAGCAGGGAATCTCAAGGCCTTGGACCCTGGGCCTCTTCTGTGCCTTCCCTCCAGTTCCCTTGACCCACAAGGTGCTGCTCAAGGCCAAGAGGGACAAGGCACATGTGATCCTGGTGGCTCCGGACTGGCCATGCCAGCTCTGGTACCCTGATGATCTCAGCCTCAGCAGCAGGCTCCCGAAGCGTCTTCCCCTACGCCCAGACATGCTTTCCATTAACCAGGGGAAGGTACTCCATCCTGACCTTCAAGCCCTGCACCTGACAGCGTGGCTCCTGAGCAGCTAAAGTTCCAGGCTTTGGGTCTGTCCAAAACTGTCTTCACCGTTGTGGAGGCATCTCAGAAGCAGTCGACTTGGAAGTGCTACGCCTTCAAATGGAAGAGATTTTCCATTTGGTGTCAGGACAATGAGTTGGACCCTTTGTCCTGTTCAGTGGCTAGCATTCTTGATTATCTTTGGTCCTTCTCTGTTGGGTCTTCGGTCTATGACCCTTAAGGTGCACCTGGCAGCCATCTCTGCTTACCGGGCGTGGGCTGGTCAGCAGTTGGTTGCACAGGAAAAGGTGGTCTGGTGCTTCTTCAAGGGCCTTGACCACATTTACTCTCCGGGGGACTTGTTGCTGGTTTTCGTAAAGCTCATGGGCAAGCTATTCGAATCGATGCACAGGTGTGATATCTCTCACCTGTCATGGAAGACCGCCTTCTTGGTGGCTATCACGTCAGCCAGAAGGATCATTGAGTTCCAGGCGCTTTTGGTGGAGTCTCCTTGTGTGGTCTTCCACAAGGACAAGGTTCTCCTGCACCTCAACCTTAAGTTCCTCCCAAAGGTTGTGCCAGAGTTTCACCTTAACCAGGTGATTACTTTCCTGGTGCACTTCACCAATCACACCTTGGAGGCCGAGCACAGGCTCCATACTCTGGAATTGAGGCTAGTGCTCGCTTATTACAAAGAGCGCATGGTTGGAATTCGGGGAGAGTTCGCCAGCTGTTTGTCACCTACAGTGAAGCCGCACCTGGCAGACCGGCAGTCAAGCGGACAATTGGCATATGGCTCACATCCTGCATTGATATCTGCTATAGGTTGGCGGGTAGGGAGCCTTCTGGAGGGCTAAGGGCTCATTCCACCCGCAATACCGCTGCGTCAGTGACTGCTTCTAGGGACGTCCCTATTCAGGAAATCTGCAGGGCTGCTACCTGGATGTCAGAACACACCTTCATTTCCCATTACCACATTGACCTAGAGTCATGTCGGGATGCTGGTTTTGGTGCCTCAGTTCTCCAATCTCTGTTTCCAAAGTAGGGGGTGTGCGCCTTGCCTCCCTCTTCCCGGAGAACTGCTAGGAGTCTGCCAAGAAATGTGGATAGAACATCATATCCACGTCCCTAGAAAACAGGTTACTCACCTATAACAGTAGTTTTAGGAGTGGTATATGATGTTTATCCACACTTCTGGCAGTGTCCTTTCCCTTTACGAGCTTGCCGGAAAGTCTTCAAGTTGGTAACTTCCTCGGCTCCGCCGCATGATGCCAGCTCTTAACCACTGGAAGCAGATGTGTATGCCAAAGCCAGGGGAGGTCGGGTGGGTTTGTGTGGATGATCATCATATACCACTCCTAGAATTACTGTTACAGGTGAGTAACCTGTTTTTCCTTTTTGCAGCTGAAATCTGCATGTAGTCCCAGAAGGTGAATTTCAATCCTGTCCACTATTGCATGTTTGTAGAATTCATAAGCAATCATTTATCCAGCTTTTTGACTTTCACTTACAGCAGTGCAAAAGTGTACAGATTTTGAGCTTCAAAAACATATATGTTGTATATTTTTGAAAAATAAGTACGTTAATGCACCAGATAGGGTAACAACACCAGTGCCAATGCTCACCCCATTCTGTGAGCAAACCGTGTCCCACATGCTCTCCTGCTGGTCCTGCATGAAGAAAGCTACAACAGATTGTGTTGGCAACATGTGGCGAGGCATACCTTTAAAGAGTGTGTCACTATAAGGCAGTGGCTTAGAGCTGCACCTTGTGCTTCAGATTGTAGGCTACGGGCTGGGGGGAGGGGTGAACATTAGAGTTTACAACCCCAAAGAAGACCCCACCACTGATTCGCCAGGACTCTGAACACCCAAAACCCTAATTTTTTCCCTTTGCTGCTGAGGGGGGCGGGGTAGGGGTGAGGACTTAGGGCTGGAAACCCTAATACCACATTTCCCTACTTTTGTGGTGTTAAGTTACCCTAACTGGTGCATTAGTGAAGTTTTTTGCAAAGAATTTCCTTTCTTTTTGAGATAATGGAATTGTATCCTCATTCACACGGGTACCTTTGGGACCCGCGTGAACAGATACAGACACACATGGCCATCTGGACTGTGCTCCAAGGGAAGACTCTGTCCACCTATGGAAGTGCAGGGCCCTGCTGACCCTGCTCTTCCGTGAAGCTTCGGATGTCAAAAATTACCACCATTATGTGCACAGGAAAATGTCAACATAGCCTTGATACGAACCCACCTCAAGAACGCGGTAGGTGAACATATTCAAATCTCTGCAGAAATGTCATTCCACAACACAGGTGCGAAAATGCATTTCGGCCACATTTTGAAATTAATTTATTATATTCATGAAGTTATGTGAAAAAAATGGCTATGTTGAAAATTTAGGATCAAAATATTTAAAATTACCAACGTTATGAGCGTGCTTTGCAAAATGTCAACGTATGCTCATAACTATGTTTTGTAATATTTTTACCCCAACTTTTCAACACAGCCTTCTTATCCACCACCTCATGAACAAGGATGGAGAAATTTTCCAAAACCCGCCCAAAAGGTGATTTTGCGCAGTGGCAGCGTCGTTCTGCGCCACAGGTGTGGAAACACACTTTGCTAGGATTTGAAAACTGACAGGTGTCAAGTTCATGAGGGGATGTGAAAAAATGGCCATGTTGAAAATTTGGGGTCAAAATATATAAAAGTACCAAAATTATGATCGTGTGTTAAAACTTTCAACGTACACTCAGAACTTTGCCATTTTTAAATATTTTGACCCCCAATTTTCAACATAGCCTTCTTATGACCCCCACCTCGTGAACAAGGGTTGTGAGCATTTTCAAATCCTGCCCAAAAGGTGATTTTGGCAAGTGACTGCGAAAATGCATTTTGGGCCTGGTTTGCATAATTCCACCACCATTGGTCATGAGGTGGAGTCCCAAAAAGGCCATGTTAAAAATTTGGGCTCAATATATGCAAAAATGGCAAAGTAATGCATCAGAGTTGAAAGCCCCATTGAAATACATTGAACCGCACTTGCCTTACTTTCTCATATTGCAGTTGCTGGTTCCAGGAGCAAGACATGTCTTCGATCAGAGAGTGAATCTGCGCCATGGGACATGTTCAGGTGAGTGAGGGTGTGTAGGGGGTGGGGAATGCTGAGTGGAAGGTCAAGATGGGAGGGTCAGATCGGTGAGGGATCATTTTCTTTTTTTTAAGCTTTAAAAAAAAAAAAAACTCAAAGAGAAGACGGTATTCTTTATTTCAGGTTAAAGTCTGACAGTGGGATTAGGCACTCCAGTGTCAGATTACTGTATGGAAGGGGGGTCTACAGAAGCAGTACCGGAGGTGGGCACCCAGGTACGCTTAATTAAATGAAGAAATAGGTAGGTGGTTAGATTGATAGATAGATGGATAGACAGACAGGGTTGGGGATTGCTGGCTCACTCCTCTCACTGCAGTATGCAGCAGGACTCCATCTGTGGTTGCAGAACTCAACAAAATCCCACTGTTCTCATACGGAGAACATGGGTGAATGACTCCTCTCCCTAAGATGGGCACTCTGGATTTTGGGGTGCCTAGTTAAAGGTATTTCTGGCAATTTATTTATTTATTTTAGACAAACACCAGGAGCTAGCTAAACAGGCGTTTAGGTAGGTTTAGGAGTTTGTTTTAAATTCTGCAATTTTATGTATTGTCCATGTTTTTTATTTGGAGGGGAAAAGAAACAAGATGGTGGCGCTCATGGCACAAAAAAAGTTTCATGCTGTGAGAAGCACGTGGTGAGAAACAAAAAATGGCCCTGCAACACAGAATTGTTGGTGTCTTATTAGAGCGTTATCCCAAGAACCCTACTCGGCATGCTTAGAATAGAAAAACACACAATGTCAAAGCCTTATAACTCTGGAACCATTTAATATTTTTTCACCAAATCTTTCAAAGGCACTACCTTAGGACAGTCACGCCTGTACTCTGAAAGTTTGGGTGGAAAAGTCCATTCTATGTAGGCTGTAGGTGAGAGCAAATAAAGTCCCATGTTAAAAATAGGAAAAAAATTGGACATCTACAGAAAAATGACACATGCAGCTCTCCGAAATCGCACAAGCTGCCATCACTAAACTTTCCACAGATTTAGAGCTTGCCTCCTAGGCAACACATACAAAAAGCTGATTTTGTCAAATGCAAAAGCTATTAAGGTGCAAAGTTACGGGTTTAACATTGAACGCCCTGTTCAACACTAACAATAATGCAAGTTTCTACTAACATAAAATGTTGACTTTTATATTTACAACAGTTGCATTTCACTGTAAGTATGGGGGTGTGTCCCATTACCAGTTTTTTCATAGATTTCATATTCATAAGTATTTATCCCACTTTCTGGTTACAACCCATCAGCTGTTCCCAGCTGACCTCACAGTTGCTGTGTTTGTGACGTCACCATCTCAGCACCTTGTTTCCATCGTGCACTGAAACATAGTCAGTACATACTTCAGTCCAAATGGCAAGACTACAGTTTGAACTGACCTCTTTGTCTGTGACAAAAGCTGTCTTGCAACAGTGTTGCTGCTATGCTGGCGTTCAGTCGATGTTGATAGGCTGAGTGCGGCTCAGCAAATTGATTGTCAGCTGATTTATATTTGCTTAGTAGTTAAAAGAAGGAATCTGTCCACCAGCACCAACCATTCTAGTGTACTACTGAGGGCATTTTCATGAAGGTAGGGGGCTAAATTTTCAAAGCCCTCCAAACTCCAGCAGCTGCAAGGAAAAAGGACCTTGTTAGTTGAGCAGTGGCCTTCCTTTGTCAACATTGGCACTCAAAAGTATTAAAAGAAGCCTTTAAAAACTGCCCCCGGTATAGTCTATGGAGCGCAACCCGCACTTTTCATTTAACGTCACGAAATGTACAGTAGCGTAAGGATCTCTATATAAGGAAGCAGAACTGTTTTGGCTTCGGTCCCTGGAGCAAATTTATGAGCATTTTTCAGGGAGTACGGGTAGAAATAAACATCATGACAGAATCCATTTGGGACCGTAAGCTGCCTAATATGTTTTTTTGGGGTGACTCTGCGAACCTGCTCTTTAAAAATGAGTTCATGATCTAGTTATAAATGTTTGTACTTGGCTCCGCTGTGGTGGCTGAAGATCGAAAGCAAATGAAGAATTATATTTGTTAACATATAAGGGCCTATAGAGTTACTGAAACATTCTACATGAGTTGTTACTGATTGAGTTCCCGTTCTTTGAAGGAGTACTACTGGCTGCGGTGAAGCCTCGACCGCTACTGAATTAGGGCTTCACCTCAAAGATCCCTGTAGGCACCTTATTAAATCAGACTTTTTTTTTTTTAACCTGATCACTCGAGAAACTCCCCATCCTCTGGTGCAGCCGCATGTTGAAACATGGCCCTCGGCATCGTGCTGGAAACACCGCAATATTGTGACGTGGCTTTGCCCCTTCCTGTTCTTTGCCCATATGTACAGAGATTTTAAAATAGCACTGTTTTTGACAGAATTTGCCTAAATGCCATGTATACGTCTGGCACAGTATCCTGCCCTTACTGCTAAGCCATACTGTTCATCACAGACTGAAACCGATTCTGTGGAAATAATGGCTGCTCATGATAGATTTAAAGTGCCTAAATAATTAAACTCCCTACCCCCAGACCAGGAATCAGGAAAGTTGGATGTCATGGGTAAGAGGACTTTTTGCCTCAGCTACCCTTGGCCTAAGGATTACAAACTATCAGGCATACACAATTAAATATGAGAATTGCCTGTGGAAAACAGTGGCCACTCTGACTGAAAAATCACCTGAGGACCAAGACAAGACATTAGCTCAGCAAACGATTGCTAATGGCCAAGAGGCGGGTTAGCATCTTCTAAGATCACCATATGATGCTTTTGATGCCGCAGCCTCCAGTATCTGCATAAGATGCCCCTCCTGGCTTAGAGTGGCTGTTTTTTCCTATGATGTGTAACAGTCCGCACTTTACGGGATCTGTAGACTTCAAGAATGAGACTCTGATCCCTGCATACTTTGAACCTGAAGCCCAGGAAAGGATTTGTGGTTCTCTTCATAGGCCATATGCCCTTCCTAGCAAAGGTTATTCCAGTGACCCCGGCTGTGGATCACGGCAGCCTCAGACTTCTACGTCCCAGGCCACAAACCTGCCACCCTGGTGCCCATACCTGCCTTACGAAAGATCAGAAAATTACCAGAGCCCTTCCTGCCCCTGGTGCATTCTGACGTCTCTGCCTCAGGCCTCAGTGTGTTGGTGTGAGGCTGTATTTCTTTATTTCTAGTAGATCACTGCCAGTGCCCGGGATCTAGAGGTAGTTAAGCAAGGACATGTCCTGGAGCTCCTTACTTTCTCTCCAGTTACTCCCGTATTGCTGAACTGATGTCCTCCGGGACATCTTCCCACCTTCTGGAAGAAGTTCAATCCCTTCTCCTCAAAAAAGGCTGTAGAAGTGAACCAGAGATCTCACTTTGAGGGGGAGCTCTTGCAGCAGGTAATAACCGTTAGGACTAAGGCTGCCAGGTGTGAGGACCCAATGGAAACATTTTCTAGCTAGCAGTCTGTGGTGGGGGACTGCCCCTGACGTTGGCTCCGCCCCATCAGATGTGATATAAAGGGGCAATCCCCTGGCACCACCTCAGTTCTTTTCCCACCCTTGACCCGCGAACATCAGATCTGCGAACACTATAGTTGCAGTAGACCGCCCTTTTTTCTTGTGCATTGTGCAGATTTTTCTCATTAAAATAAGTTTTCCTCGACAGTTTTTTCGTCAGTTTTAATGTTTTCGACACCGGGGAAAATCAAAGTGTGCATGTGGGAAGCAGATCCCAGTGAAGGACGTCCATTCTGCCTGCCTGATCTGCCTAGGCTCAGACCACCGGTCAGACAATTGCCCGCACTGCTTCAAGTTCAACAACAAGACCAGGATTCGCCGAGCCAACACCTTGAAGGCCTATTTTCTCGAGCAACAAGTAGCTGCTATACAGAAGGCCCCATCAGGACACAGTTCATCCTCTTCAGCCAGGAGTCCGCCCCTCCCCCAAAGGAGAAGAGATCAGGAGGGAGACACCACCACTGGGAGAAGGAGAGGGCCAGACCGGAGTCCCGCTCAGTCACTTCACCGGGCTACTTCCACCTCCAAAGGGAGGTCGGAATCGGTTCCCCCAGGTACCAGAGCAGCTTCTGGGGTCACCCATGGGAAGTTGACCGCCTCTACACAGGTGAAAGGTAGGGAGTCTTCTTTTCAGGGACAGCCGTCCACCCAGATCCCCTTGGCCCACCGACCCCACAAACATGGGTCAACCCATGAGGGACAGGCGTTGGCTCTGGGCAGATCCACAGAGCCCGGTGCCTGAAAGCCTTCTGGAATGTCCGAGAAACACAAGAAGCTGGACGAACCAGCAAAATGCCGGGAGGTTGTCAGGTACCGGACACCTCCCCCACCCGAACACCGGGCGTCGTCTGCCTCCTAGATGACTGGACACTCTGACTCTGTGTCAGAAAAGGAACAAATGCCTCCGACAAAAGAAAGGCCGTCAGCCTCGAAGGATGGGCTGTCGGCCCCAACAAATGATTCCCCCAGACACGGGGGTACTGGACGCCCAGGAACCTCCATCAAAAGAACCAGACACAGAGGTTCTGACGCCCGATGTACCCATTGACAAAGTGCCCGAGAACCAGTCGCCACTACCTCTAGACTAGACACTCGGGCACTTCGAACCAGATGCCCCCACTGCCAGTCGTTCCACTAGCTGAGGTGGGAGCACTTTTTAATGTATGGTGGAATACCATCAAAGGGGATCTTCTCCCCAGACCCAGGGATCCATTCCTAGTACATCCTCCACCTAGAGACCTTACTCCTAAGCGGCCTTTACCGCCAAAGGAGCTCCAGCTGCAAGATAAAAACGACAAGCGGACGCCTGGGTCGGGCGGCCGCAAAAGGCATCCATTGTCCGTCCCATCCTCCAGCGGACACCCTCCATCTTCAGGGGACGATGCAGGGGACTCGTCTTCGGATTATTCCTCAGGGGACGAGCTTCCTATTCCGTCTCCAAATCCAAGGGATTCGCTGAGGTCACCCCCCGATGACCCGTCCTTTTTGGACATTGTGTCATATTCAAGCGCTATACCAATGGGACACTGAAGAATTAGACCCAGAACGGCACAGACTGGCCACATTCTTGGGAGACATAGATCCTAAGCCATTGGTGCGCCGCCATCCCCCCCCCTTTTGGTGGAACAGTTTCAAGATGTGACCAGGTTCACATGGAGACACCCTGCCACTACGACCGCAGTACCTTGTAAGGCCGATAGACTTTACAAAACACCAAAAGGGGAGCCTTTTCTGGACGAACACCCAAAGGCAGACTCAATGGTCATGACAGCTGCCCATGTCAGGGCACAGCAACCACGTCACACGAGTGCCCAGCCACTGGACCCAGAATCTGAAAAATTGGACCAGATGGGACGCAAGGTGTGCTCCTCGACAACTTGCACCGTTAGGTCACTCAACTTCCTGGCCCACATGGTCACGTACCAAAAATCCATGTGGGCAAAGGCAATGGACCTGGCCAAGGCACAGCCAGATTCAGAGGGTAAGGCGGAACTCCTTGCTGTCATTCAGTCTGGCAGGGAGGTGGATAAGCACATCCTCAGGAGTTCTTATGACTCCGCGGATACAGCAGCAAGAGCAGCGGCCACCGACATTTGTATGCGGGGGCATGCTTGGCTCAGGGTTTGTGGCTTCCGACAGGATCTTCAGGATGCTGTCCTGGATCCTCCTTTCCAAGGACCAGTTCTGTTCAGTCAGGACACTGAAAAACTGATCACCAGACTTCAAGATTCAGGTAAAGCTGTATCTGAAGTTTACAGAATATACTGTTCAGAGCCACAGTCCACACGCCACCGTCACTTTCGTAAAAATCGGGGACAGCAAGGAAGGTACCAGACACAACGTATAAGGGAGGCTTCAAAAGAAAAGGCCACCCTGTCCCTTCATGCACCCAGGGCCCCATAAAACCCAAGGTGCCAAAACCTCCCTGCCTACACCTCCAACACAGCATGACTCTACTTAACCCCTGTCCACCACAGCCGGGGATTTTCCTCTACCTGTCCAGTATAATATCGGACCAATGGATCCTCCAGATAGTAGAAAGGGGATACTCCCTAGAGTTCACCCAGTTTCCACCAGACAACCCACCAGCCCCCTCCCACTGCTCACCCTCCCATGCACTCTTCCTGAAGGCAGAGATACAGGCCTTACTGGACGAAAGAACCATACAGGAGCTTCCTTTTGCTCAAAAGGGAAAGGGATTTATTCCCAGTTCTTCCTTGTCCCAAAAAAGACGGGAGACCTCTGTCCCATTCTGGACTTGAGTCATCGGAGTACCTTTATCGAATACAGACTGTTCAGAATGGTGACCCTGGTGAGCCTGTTACCAGTGCTCCACCAAGGAGACTGGCTTTGCTCACTAGACATGCAGGATGCCTACATGCACATCAAGATCCTGTCGTCCCACAGGAAGTATTTACGTATCACCTTCCAAGGAGGACACTACCAGTTCAGGGTGCTGCCATTCAGCCTATCCTCTGCACCAAGGGTTTTTACCAAGTGCCTAGCAGTGGTAGCAGCATTCCTCAGGAGAGGGGGGTCACTTCGTATACCCCTACCTGGACGATTGGCTTCTTACTGCGCTAACAGAAGACCATTTCAGCAGGACCTTGGATGAGACATTCAACCTATTCCAGACTCGGGGCATCACACTAAACCTGCCGAAGTCACAACCATGGCCACCTCAAAGTCTGCAATACATAGGAGCAGTCCTGGAAACAGTCCAAGGGAGAGCTTTTCTGCCCACAGACAGAGCAGCAAGGCTAAGGGAAGTCTCTCGCAGGGTACAGGACTCAGACTTGGTTCCAGCAAGAGTGATTCTTCAACTGCTAGGTCACATGGCAGCAGCTATTGTTACAGTTCCACTCTCGCATCTGAACATGAAGATCTTGCAGTGGTACCTCAAGGTTCAATGGGATCAAGGTACGGATGAGCTAGAAGAGCCCATTCGGATCTCCAACGCAGTCTGACAGTCCATGACCTGGTGGCTCATCTGAGCGTAGGGGTCCCTTTTCAGCGACCCCGTCCACAGAAGACTCTCACCACCGACACGTCAAGACTGGGATGGGGAGCACATCTTGCTTCTCATCAGACAAGGGGCTCCTGAAACTCGCTGAAACAAGCTCTTCACATAAATATTCTGGAGATGAGAGCCATCCTGTACGCCTCTCAAGCCTTCCAATGGGTACTCCTTCCTGGACCTCTACTGGTCCAGTCGGACAATACCCCAGTAGTCTTCCATCTCAACAAGCAAGGGGGTACACATTCGTATCCCCTATGCCAAGAGGCAATGAGAGTTTGGTCCTGGGCGGTGGATCACAAGCTGGACATTATGGCAGTCCATGTTCCAGGGATTCACAACGTCCTCGCGGACAGCCTAAGTCACTTTCGGTCTCAGAACCATGAGTGGGAACTACAGCAAAAAGTCATAGACTACCTCTTCAAAAGGTGGGGTCAGCCAGAACAGGACCTCTTTGTGTCCCCACACAAAACCTGACTGCCCAGTTTCTGCTCTCTAGATCCAGGGCCTGGTGTTTTATGATGAGACGCATTGTCCCTCTCTTGGACAGGGAGGTTTCTGTATGTTTTCCCTTCCTTCTTCACAGGGTCCTGCTCAAACTGCAGGCAGAGGAAGCCAGAGTGATACTGGTAGCACCATTCTGGCCTTGACAAATTTGGTTCCCACTGTTGCAACAACTGGCATTGGAACCGCCAGTTCCATTTCCCCTCTCTACTCAGTTGCTCTCCCAAGAGCAAGGTACATTGGTCCATCTGGCCCTCCGGTTCCTCATCTGCGTACTTGGCTTCGGAGGACTTAACTAAGGATAGGGTTGGAGTATCCCTTAGAATGGCAGAGGTGCTCGTGGCAGCGAGAAAACCCTCTACCAGGGCAACCTACGCCATGAAATGGAAGCGTTTCTGCTTATCAGCAATTCCCCGTTCTCAGGATCTCCTAGGTTGTCCGGTGGCATCTGTGCTAGAGTATTTTCTGCACCTGTCGGACTTGGGTCTCAGTTACTCGTCCATAAAGGTGCATCTCTGTGCTCTGTCAGCTTACCATGCAGCAATAAACAGGAGGACTCTGGCACAGCTGAACATCTGCAAGACCTTCCTGAGAGGTATCTTGCCTATTAAACACTCTCTCCGGGAGAGATCCAGTACTATCCTGGGATCTCCAGTTTGTGTTTTAAAAGCTCACCATGCCACTTTTTGAACCAGACACAAGCTGTGAGCTCCGCCTTCTCTCTTGGAAGGTGTTATTTCTAGTTGCCATTACCTCAGCCCGGAGGATTTCCGAGCTACAGGCTCTCGTGTAAAGAGCCTTATCTTGTTTTTCACAGGGACAGAGTAGTCCTGCATACAAACCCAAAGTTTTCCAAAGGTAGTGTCTGAGTTCATGTTGAACCAGGACAGCCAACTTCCAGTTTATTACCCATAGTACTCGTACAAAGGGGAGGCATTGTTACACACTCGGGATGTACATAGAATTTCTGGTCAGGACTAGTTCCGCCAGAAAGACAGACCAGTTGTTTGTCTCCTTTGCCCACAGGAAACTTGGAGCACCAGTCTCACAAAACAAACTTTAACTAAGTGGCTCGTGCATTACTTTTTGCTACCAGCACCACAGCAAACCCCTACCAGGACCAGTGAGGGGTCACTCCACCAGAGGGGTGGCGAGATCTTTCGCTTCCCTTTGAAATGTATCTTCAGTGGACCTCTGTGTGGCTGTTACTTGGAGTTCAGTGCATACTTTTGTGAGGCACTACAGTCTGGACATTGCTTCCAGGAGAAGAGCAGGTTTTGGCCTAGCAGTCCTTCAGGGACTTCCCTAATTTCCCCCCGTTTTTATTGCCCTCCACCCTTTCGATCTGGGTCTCTTCTTGGGCACTGCTTCCCACCCACCTGCCCCAGGGACAAACATTACATCTTCTCTTTGGGGATGGGAGATCCTCCTCGGTTCTCCATCTGTTTTTTCAGCCGGGTCTCCAGTAAGAGAACAGGTGGCACCGGGGACCGCCCGCTTTATACCACGTCTGACGTCGGAGCGGAGCCGATGTTGGGGGCGGTCCCCCGCCACAGACTGCTAGCTAGAAAATGTTTCCATGGGGTCCTAACGCCTTGCGGCCTTAGTCCTAATGGTATTACCTGCTGCAAGAGCTCCTCTCGAAGATCTACTGTTACGGTAAGTTCTTATGTAACTGTACTTTTCTACTCCCAATATGTTCTGGTTCCAAAGTGGACGGGGGATTTAAGGCCTGTCTTAGCCCTCGGGGACCTGAACGTGTACATAGAATACAAGAAGTTCAAAATGGTGTCCCTACAGTCCCTGTTAACCCCTCGTGTTACAAGGGGACTAGATGGTCACACATGAATTGAAGGATGCTTACCTTCATGTCAAAATGGAAGTCTCACAGAAAGTATCTGAGACTTCATGCTTCAGGGCCCTCACTACCAGTTTCGTGTCTTGCCCTTTGGCTTATTCTGTGCCCCATGTCTTTACCAAAGTAGTAGCAGCAGTTGCAGTGGCCCTCTGCAGAGAGGGTCTCTATGTCTTCCCATATATTGACAGTTGGCTATTAAATGCCCGACCTCTGGATGCAATAGTGTACACACGGTTTCGAACCAAACTGTTCAATCAACAGGACATCCTGGTCAACAAGTCAAAGTCTGTCCTTACACTATGCCACTGCGTCCAATACATTGCAGCCATTTTAGACTTGGGTCTGGGTCGGGAATTTCTGCACTTGGATAGTGCCACGGCACTAGTGGCGCAGGCACAGCTGGCGACCTCCATTGATTATGTGTCGGCCCACTGTCTCTTAAGACTGATTAGTCTGATCCATCCCGACAGTTCTGCTGGCCTGCCATATGAGAATCCCACAGTGGTTTCTCAGTTCGCAGTGGGCTCAGCACTCAGACAAGGTGGAACACCTCTTATAGGTCAGTCCTTTTCGTCGTTCCTTCCTCTGGTGGCTGGACGGATCCAACTTGTAGAAAGGGTCGCTGTTCCTGTGGCCATTCCCACTACTGGTTATGATCACAGATGCCTCAGGGACTGGTTGGGGGGGATCTGGGCCCTTTCAGGACCCAGGGCCAGTGGGGCCCTCTAGATATGTTGCCTCACAGCAACACTCTGGAAATGAGGGTTGGTCTGTGTGGCCCACAGGCCTTTGCCGCCCTCCTTCCAAGGAGTCAGCTGTGCATACAGACAATATGTCAGTGATGTACTACAGCAGTCGACAGAGCAGAGTTCTTTCATACGCCCTCTGCAGAGAATCCGTGAGAGTTTGCATTTGGCAGTGGAACACAACATATTTCTGTCAGCAGTATTCCTCCCCGGGACTGGGAATGCACTTGCAGATCACTTCAGTTGATCCAGTGCTCTCTGCCACTAAGGGGAACTTTTGAACTCAGTAGTGGGCGTCCTCTTCAAAAACTGGGGTCAGGAAATAGAACTGTTGTGTTTTTGCTCGCTCACTCCAAGGCCTGGAGTATTTTGGCAAGAAACATTATTCCTCTCTTGGAAAGGGAGGTTTCGCATGCCCCCCCACCACCACCACCACCACCACCATGCCTTGTCGCATAGAGAGTTCTGGTGAGATTGAGAGCAAGCATGTCACCTTGATTCTGGTAGCACCTCACTGGCCCAGAAAATTTGTTTTTTATTTCTCCAGCAGTTGGTGGTAGAACCTCCCATCCCATGCGTCTTGTGAGCTGGACTTCTAACAGAGGAGCAGGGTGTCCTGCTGCACCCAGATCTTCGATCCCTGTACCTTCATACATGACTTTTAAGGACGTAGAGATCTACCGCTTCAGGGTTTCCCTGGCAATAGCTGATATGCTCTTAGCAGTGAGAAAGCCATCTACGCTGTGCACTTATTGACAGAAATGGAAATGTTCTACTGTTTGGTGTACTGAATCCCTTTACGGGTCCAAGTACTAAACTTCTGTACTACCTACTGCCCCTCAAGGACTCAGGACTAGGGTATTCCTCCATAAAGGTTCATATGCCTGCTTTGTCGGCCTTCCATGCCCTCTCAGAGGGAAAGACAATGGCCTAGTTGGAGGTTTCCCGGAGATTCCTAAGGGGCATCCACCTTTTGCACCCACTGGTCTGAGTCCCAGTTCTGGTATGGGGCCATAATTTGTGCCTGCAACTGCTTGTGAGATGTACTTCCTCTATTGTAAGACAATGTTTCTTGGAGCTATGACATCTGCTAGACACGTCGCGGAGTTGCAGGGCTGTGGTGGCAGGTTCTCCATTTATTATTTTTCACTAGGATAGGGTCACATTATTTTATTTTTTATTTATTTATGTCTTTGTTAACCGGGTAAGTGTGCTTATCCAATGGGCCATTTTCAGACACGACCCGGGCCACAAGGTGGCACCAACATAGTTCAACCGCCGAAAATTTATATAGACACTGGTAGCTATTATTACACAGTGATGAACAATAGACAGAGGTCAAAACATGAGTCAAACATGTCTGTACAAAACCTCAAAGGGGTCAAGCCGGCGCAGCGGTTGGATTTCCGCTTGTGACGCCAGCGACCCAGGTTCGCAACGGACTCTAGTACTGGAGGGCGCCAGAGAGAGGGGTTTTGAGTGCCGGGCTGTCGACTCGCCTCTGGGGGAGTGCGGGTACGCCACCCGGCAATTGCTGACCCCAGTGGAGGCTGGGGCAAGCAGCTGGGTCTCAGATACCTAGGGTGTGGTAAACGTTGACGTCAAGCCTTACGTTCGTGGCACAGCACGTCCCACAGGGAGCAAATGGGAAAAGAGCCCTGTAGCCAACCGGGTGACTGTTGCCAGCAGCACCCGGAACAGGATTGGCGTTGGCTGCCCCACCAGTGCCGTCCCTCTCTGAGGAGGGGGACCAACCCGGCAAAGGATTATGTCCGGGGGGGTCATCCGTGGAGCTGCATATGTGGGGGTGAAGAGGTGGCTGATCCAAGGCAGTGATGCTCGGAGGGCATAGGTGGCCTGAAGGAGAGGCCGGCCTGGATCTGGGAGGGAGCAAAAAAAAGGGGGGGATGTCAGTAGGGAAACAATGTAAATTGAGCTGAGGCAGTGGTAACAACTCGGATTACAGAGGATAAATGGTACAAAAATAACAAGCAGTAACTTTTACAATTAGAAGCAAAACATACATTTCTCCTGAACTGGCTAACAGACTAACAGACAACCTTGATAAGAAGACCTTGTAGGTCAAGGTCAAGGAGAGAGGAAACCAGAGACAGCTAGGAGGTCAAGATTGGATAGGACAGATATACATGGCACCTGGGGCGATTTGTAGGCATTACTTGTTGTCCAGGACACAACAACTGCATTGGGGATTCCGATAGGAGCCAGGCTCTTATGCACCAGTCCTCATTTTCTTCCAAAGGTTGTGTCTGAAAGAAGACTAAATCAGACAGTAGACCTTCTGTTTACTTTTCCTTTCTCACAAATAGTAGGAAGTGTTGTTTACATACACTGGGCATCTGTAGGATGCTATGTTGCTACCTAGATTGCACAAAAGATTCAAGAAAATCCTCTCTACTGTTTATTGCTTTTGGCCCCAGAATAGTGGGCTCACTGATTTCTAAACAAGGTCTGTCAGAATGGCTGGCCAGATGCATTATGTTTTGTTACTAGAAGCATGGTAAGCAGCTTCTTGGTCCTCTACATGCTCATTCACCTGAGGAGTAGCTACTTCAGTGACTGGTTTTCAAAATGTGTCCGCTGTTGACATTTGTGCTGGCTGCCACTTGGAGTACTGTTCATACATTCACTGAACACTACAGTCTGGACATTGTTTCTTGTAGATGAGCCGGCTTTGGCCTCAGTGTTCTACAGGGCCTTCTCACTCAGGATTATTGGGTCCTGCGACTCCTGCCGTTCTTCCTCAGTGCTTGGTACTGCTTGGGAATGGTTCCATGATATGCCTTAATGGAGGGAGCCATCAGGAGATATCATCGAAGAAGATAGAATAGTTACCTACCATAAAAGTAGACCTTTGAGAGAATCTTCTCTATTAAGCCACAGTTCTCTGATGCCCTTATGGCATCCTTACTCAGGTTTCCATATCCTGTCCCGTGAACCTGGTTTTGGTCCTGGTTGCTTTGGTCTCTACTGGTCTGATGATTCTCAGAGCTTGTCTCTGGTGAGGAACTGAAGTTTGCTGGGGATGCTGACGTTATATAGGCAGCCCAGCCTGCAGACATTTTCCAGGTGGTCCTGATGCCAACAGCGTACGGTTCAATGATGTGGATCAGTGGAGGAGATGCTCTCGAAGATCTTCTGTTACAGCAAAGCAGTTCAGGAGGTTGAAAGCACCCACAACAGGTAAAAAGCACTCTGACCTCAAATATAATAAAAGGTCATTTATTTAGTAACATCAGCAGATGAAAAAGACAAACGTGCAAAGCACCTCCCCATAGGGAGCCTGCCAGGTGGTTACACACAACTAACGTTCCTCCTAGCTACCTGCTATGCATCATCAGAGTGATCGGAGTGGTAACCAAAAGTGCTCACACTATATAGACACAGCCTTTACATCATGATAGAATTAACACCTTGTGCAAATCTTAATTAAACCAACAAGGAAAGAATTCAGTGCATCATAAATCAGGTATGCAATTAAAGGCCTGTAGCACTTCACTTATCTTTATATTGATAGAAAGGTCTACATGGTAAATCTTTAAATATAATATAAAAAGATTTAAGCGGAATATTTTGTATCCACTTGTTCATTACTAGAACTGAGCACTTGACAGATGTACCAGGCACATATTTTATAGGTTACAAAACCAAAAAGATTCAGTGCCAGCAATCTCCATCAACCACTTTTATCTAAATGGGGTTGCATAAACCAGCTGCAGAATTCAGAGTGCAGCTAAGTTTACGACATATTTTAGTACAGGCCCTTATTGAAAAAGGGTGCGATATAAAGATAAGTGAAACCATTTTTTTTTTTGTTTCACTGTGGTTAGTGGCACACTGGAGTCTGACCAGTATGAAAGTACCCAGGAACGGTGCGTGTAGACGAATGTTTCAACATCACACAGTATCTTCCTGAGAATTAGCTTCAGTTTAATCTCCATCTAATTCTTTTTTTTTTACTGAGAGCGTCTACATGAAAACTAGATCTTTGTGCCTTAGGTGTCATGTCATCCTCCTCTCAGTGAAATCCTAATTCTGCGGCATCACAGTCTGTTGCTGTTGAAATCGCTGATCTCATAAACTGAAGATCAGGACTTCAGGGGATGGAAAAGCAGGAGAATGAGATGAAATCTGAGTTGCACAGATCCTGATCTTCCTGGACATAAGTCTCCACCACTCATTCACACTAGTGGGATTGGCGCCGGAGGCACTAAGACCCATCGGGAGCAAACTTTTTGCTGGAGGGTGGTAGCGAGGAAGCGCTTGCGAGACTCGGCGCATGAGCAGCTGCCTCGGCGGTAATGACCATCTCGGCGGCGACCCTCCAACCCGCCTTCAGTTCCTTTTTTCCTCGCCGAGTGCGCTTTCAGTGACGACGCCGGCCGCTTGAAATGGAGTCAAACTTCAAACTAGCGCATAGTTTTCAGTTTGTTTTTTGTAACATTATCACGTATAGTAGTATCGCTTAGTTTTATTCTATTTTTCGTAAAATTTTCTAATATTTAAATTTAACTTACTTGAAGAAGTCTCGGCCTACTGGACGGAGTCGACCATGAGCAGGTCAGGTGACGGTAGGGAGACTTCGTATGAAAGCTGTTCAGTCAGCCGGGCTGGGTCCGGTCAGCCTCCTTCTCCTCAGCGGGGTTCCGACTACGGTCAGTCCGATGCCGGGGATGGGCGGTCCCCGCCGCATAAAATAAACGGTCGCTTCTCGGCGCCTGTCACCAGCTCTTCGCCCCACAGGTCAAAAAGAGAAGGCATCACCGAGGTCGCCTTCTGGTATGTCTGCGGCGATGGTGAGCGGCGTTGATAGTTGCCGGTCTCCTTCTTGAGTCGCCAGCTTCCGATACCGTCGTCCTCGACATCGGAGCCCTCCCCGCCTATAGGTAGGGCTCCAGATGAGCAGTTTCATCAGTGGGCCGCTCTTATGGAGCGAAGGGCTCGGAGGTTGGTTCTTTCTGCCTGCCGGTTACTCGGAGCCCTCGGGCTCCTCCGCGATCAGGTAGGGGCGTTTGACCTTCCTAGTTGGCTGTGCGTCATGTAGGACCTGCTTAGTCCGCTCATGGTTGCGCAGGGGCCTCACCCATGCCCTTATCTCCTGTTTTCTTCTGTTTGTGTCTTTTGCGCGCTTGCAAGGTTGTGGCTGTGTCGGCCCTGCTGGGCCGCTGACAGAAGTCGTGGCGGGCGGCTGGTCTTCGGGCGCAGGCTGTTGCGGCGCGCGCCGGTGTGCTGCGGATCGGGCGGCGCTGTCAGCGGGCCGCCCGCGGGCGTTGCTCGTGCGCTGCCCGGGGCGCTGGCGGGCGCGCCGGGCGCTGCGCGCCGTCCGCGCGCCGCCGGGGCGCTATGTCAAGGCTCTCGCCAGGCGCCTCGTGCCTCTTTCAGTCTGCTTGTTGCCTCGCCCGCAGCCCTTGGGACTCTCTCTGTTTGCCATTTCCTCCTTCTCCTCAATTTTCACTCCTTTCCTGTCCAAACAGTCCTTTTCTGGACCATCAGGAGATGATGTTGAGCTTGACCCAGACCTTCGGGTTGGGTGACAGTGGAGGAAACAGGATCTTCTCTTGCTACAGAGCCTGTGGTCGAGGACCTGTCCTTTAAGCTCTGCTGAAGAACCTGGGATCCACTCTTTCTCCAGACTACAGACATCGATCCTGGGAAGATATTAAGACTCCAGTATCTTCATGCTTGAGATCCCTACTGATTTGACTCCTCCGATAGCTTTCCTTCGAGACGCTTGTCTCGAAATGGTATGGAATAACCCTGCTCTTATTCCTCAGTGGCTAAATCCATTGATAAGAAGTATTCAGCTCCTAAGGATACAGTCCCATTTTGGCATCCCAAGCCTTTATGGATCCCCATTAGTCCTGGCAGAGAATGACAAGGTCGTTTTCCTCAACTACTACAGCTCGACCTATTAACAAAGAGTCTCTGAAGATTGATACATTAGGTAAGAGAGTCTTTGCTGCCTCACTCTAAGTATGCGAGTCCAGTTATCAAGGCTATTTTTCTCAGTATGATATATCCTGTGGCACTTTATGAAAAGAATGGTTGAAGCTCTTCCAGATTCGGATTCCAAGTCAGAGCTTCTTCTGACCGTTATTAGAGGGTATTGAGTCCAATAACCAACAGGTCAAAGCCGCCATGGATGCTTTCGACACTGCTTCTCGCTCAGCAGCCGGGATTTGTACTGCGCCATTCCTGGCTGGCGCATTTCTGGCTCTCGTAATGATGCTCAGCAGCAGGTGATGGCGCTGCCTTTGATGGCTCCTTCTTTGGCCCTCAGGTGGAGGCAAGCCTTAGAGGCCACCAGAAGACTAGATCGGCCATTGGTTGGCCAGACTTCTCCTCCTGCCCTCTGGGGCATGAACAGACGCTGTTCATAGTCGTCAGTCCTTTGGGGCAGAGGCAGGGGAAGCCCATAAAAGCCAACCTGCCCAACCCCTAAAAGAAGACGCAGCATAAAGCGCAGGGACCCAAAGCTCCCAGCGCCCCTTATGAGTCGCTGGCCCCAAGTTCCATCCACTCTGCCCGAGGTGGAACTTTCTCCTCCGTGGAGGTCGCCTGATGTACTTCACAACCAGTGGAAGTCCATAACCTCAGACAATGGGTTCTTCGGATAATTCGCGAGGGTTACTCTCAATTTCTGGAACCCCCCGAATTGTCCTCCCATACGACAACCCAGGTTGTCGGCCTTCAGTCTGATCTCCTCACCATGAGATCCAGGGCCTTCTGAACAACAGGGCAATAGAACTGGTGCCCCCAAGATCTGAAACACAGGGTTCTCCTCCCATTACTTCTGGTTCCAAAGAAATCTGGGGATGCTCCATTCTAGACCTCAGAAAGTTAAACAAATTCCTCCCAGGGAGAAATTCAAGATGATTCCTAGGTACCCTGTTACCTCGCTTACATCAGCACGACTGGCTGGCCTCTCTGATATGCAGGATGCTTACCAGCATATCCTCGCCCTCCACCCGACCCACCGCAAATTCCCAGGTTTGTAGTTTGGGTCAGCATTATCAGTTCAGAGTCCTGCCTTTACGTCCTCGGCGCTCGCTGAAGTTTTCAAAGTGTTGTGCAGTTCTCGCGCATCTCAGGAAAGTCGGACTCGAGTGTTTCCCTACCTGGACGATTGGCTTTCTAGCAAGCCCTTCCGGCTAAGGGACTTGGAAGCCGTGCAAACGACTTCGCCTTCTCACGTCCATGGGAGTTCTGCTGAATTTGAAAAATCTCAACTGCAACCCTCCCAGAGGTCCTTTTCAGGGACGCCTAGACACCCTTCAGCGAAGGCTTTCCTTCAGAGGACAGAAGACTCACATCCTTCAGATGGTCTCGTTACATCAGGAGAACCAATCGGTTACAGCTCTCTCGATGCAACGCATGTTGGGTCTCATGGCGCCTCGGTCTTCACTGTCCCTCTGGCTCCGACTGCACATGAGAACCACCCAGTGGATGCTTCCACTCAGTGGTCCCCACCTCTCACCCCCAGTCTTATCCCATCAAGGTGACGGAGCCCTTCGGAGGTCTCACCTGGTGGTCTCAAGAGAGCAATCTCTGGAAGGATTCCCTTTGCTCCCCGGATCATCAGATCTCCATCACCACAGATGCATCGCTAATGGGATGGGGAGCTCACTGTCTCCCTCCACACTCAAGGTGTATGGACTCAGTTCAAACTCATCTCCACATAAATGTCCTGGAGATGAGAGCGGTCCTCTATGCAATCCGAGCTCTGAAGGATGTCCTTTGTCACAAGAACATTCTCCTTCAAACGGACAACAAAGCAGTGATGTATTACATCAACAAGCAAGGCGGTGTTTATTCTTATCCCTTTGCAGGGAAGCAATGAGGGTGTGGGAGTGGTGCTTGGAGCACAAGTCTCTGATTCAGGCGGTTTATCTGCCAGGTATACAAAGCGACCCTAGCAGATCACCTCAGCAGAACGGAGGCAGACCCTCACGAGTGGTCTCGATCCAGCCGTAGCTCGGTCCCTGTTCAAAGAGTGGGGACTCCAGACCTGGACCTTTTGCATCCCCACTCAACGCAAACTGCCTCTCTTCTGCTCCAGAAATCCAGGCCTGGCATTTTCTGTCAGGATGCGTTCAGGCTCGTGGACAAAGCGCTTTCTTTACGCCTTTCCACCACTTCCTCTAATCCAGAGAGTACTCCTCAAGTTCGAGTCTCAGGGGACCAAGATGATTCTCATTGCTCCTTCCTGGCCTCGGCAACTATGGTTTCCTCTACTCAACAGTATGTTGGCAGCCTCTCGAGACCACTTCCTTTGCAAATCAGTCTTCTGACTCAGGGTTCGTTGGTCCATCCCACCTGAAATCACTTCACCTTCATGCTTGGCTCCTGAAGAGATAGAAGTGATCGGTTCCAGCGTCTCTCGTAGAGTCTCAGACATCCTTCTGGCTGCTCGGAAGCCAGCCACCCAGCATCGCTTCCAAATGGAAGCGTTTTTCTGTGTGCAAAATCCTCTTGAATCCCTTTTCCTGTCCTCCTGGCAAGGTTCTGGAGTATCTTTTGGACCTATCAAACTTAGGTCTTCAATACTCCACAGTTAAAGTTCACCTTAGTGCCATCTCAGCGTTCCATGAGCCGGTTTCTTCCTTAACTCTGGCTCAGTTACCTATGGTGAAGAGATTTCTTAAGGGGATTCTCCATACCAGACCCCCTGTTAAGCGTCCAGTTGCAGCCTGGGACATTAACCTGGTGCTGGACATGCTCACTCGGAAGCCTTTCGAACCCTTAGCTACCTGTGAGCTAAAATTTCTTACCTGGAAGACTGCCTTCCTGGTGGCCATTACCTCAGCCCGCAGGGTCTCTGAGATACATGCACTGGTTACGGACCCTCCGTATACTGTATTCCATAAGGACAAGGTAGTTCTCCGTACTCATCCTAAATTTCTTCCCAAGGTTGTGTCAGAATTCCATCTGAACCAACCTCTGGTACTTCCCGCTTACTTCGCTAATTTCCAAAATGAAGGAGCAGGCTCTTCATTCCTTGGATGTTAAGAGAGCCTTGCGGTTCTATTTAGATAGAACCAAGGATGTTCGCAAGACTCAGCAACTGTTCGTTTCTTTCAGCGACACCCGGCTGGGTCAACCTGTCGCTATTAGATGTATCTCTTCATGGTTAGTGGCATGCCTTCGTCATTGCTATTCCATGGCTCAAGGTTAAATTAGAAGGGTAGAGTGTCGCTCACTCTACTAGAAATGATCCGGCATCCCTAAGCGAAGTCGCAATGTTCCAATTGCAGATACTATACCGCGCCGCTACCTGGAGCTCAGTGCATACTTTCGTTAAGCACTATGCACTGGATGTTCATGCCAGGCGGCATTCCGCATTCGGCAGAACTATCCTTAATGGGCTTCTATCTTAGACGCGTGAGCTCTGGCTTTCCTGCCGCCCTTTTGGGGGATTATCAGCTTGGTACTCTCCCACTAGTGTGAATGAGTGGTGGAGACTTATGTCCAGGAAGATAGGAAAATTACGTACCTACCGTAATTCTTGATCTTCTTGGGCGAAGTCTCCACCACTCGATCACGCCCACCTCCATCCCCGACATCGCTGTATTGGTCTTCACTCCTCAAATCTTTAGGGTGGAGGACTTCTTTGCTGACCCTTCTTACACGGGTCATAAGGACTATCTTATGTCCGTTTTTTAATGTTGGGTTTACTCTTTACGTTAGTTGCGCTGCACCTCCTTGGTAAAAAAGGTACTGAGGCGGTTGGAGGGTCGTCGCCGAGATGGTCATTACCGCTCGAGCCGCTGCTCGCGGCGCCGTGTCTCGCGGCGCCGTTTCTCGCGCCGACCCTCCAGCAAAAAGTTTGCTCCCGATGGGTCTTAGTGCCTCCGGCGCCAATCCCACTAGTGTGAATGAGTGGTGGAGACTCGTCCAAGAAGATCAAGAATTACGGTAGGTACGTAATTTTCCTTTTTTGTGTACATGTCCAGAGTAATAAAGATTGGGGTGGAAATATATGCTGACAATTAATGAAATACATATTGTGTCTAAAATTTTTTTTTTTAATGCTTATTTTTCTGGAGTACTGGAAACTGCCTTTTTTTTTTTTTTTTTTTTTTTTTTTACTTTTATCTATCTCCACTGCCTGGAGAACTCCTTCCGGCATCCTCAGGGGCTCCCAGCCTCTACCTCCCCCCGTGACTTCTAGTCTCCTCCTCTCGTGTGACCCAGCACCACCTCTGGGTCTGAACCCTCCGGAGGTAGGGCCGCCCTGTCCACCCAGGGTGCTCTATCTATAGGGCAAAATGCTGGGCACATGAGTCTGCCCCCATGGAGAGGAGGTCAGTCCGGGGTTGGGAGTGTGGGCTAGGAGGCTGAGGTGCCATCATCTATCCCCAGCAGTGGTTTTTTTTTTCTTCTCTATTTTTGTGTAGTTCCTACCTCTCGGAGTGCAGCTTTTTGCAAGGCGACGTTTTGCCGTAACTCCGCCCCTTGTATCCGCAGCGTCGCTACACTAGGCGCCTCCGACCACCGCCAGAGGCCGCTCCAGGAGCAATTGCTTCCCCACAACCCTCCCCGGGAAGAGAGAGCAGTCCTACAGACACTCAATCTCTTCCCCCACTGCTGACCCCCAGTGGTCCAGGCTCATTCCCAAACCCGGGTCGCCAGCATGGCGCGAAGTGTGGCGTCCAGTGCTTCAACCCTCAGCACCACCGGGCCGGCTGGAAACTGCTTTTAATTTACAGATTATTAAAATCCAGTTGTTTTGACATTCTAATTGTGGATTAATCCAGTTGCACCTAGGCAGTCACCATTGTGGCCACCAGCTTAAGTTTGAAACTTACTTAAATGGAGCTGTTGTGTATTTGTGTTGATGGTGTTTGAATAAAACCGCTGTAAATAACTTTATAAATTATTACAACACAGTACTGTAACTGTACATATAAACATATACATAAGGTTAGCAACGTGTTACAGTTTTTAGAGTTCCAGGCAAAGAAGGAGGATCTCAAGTTCAAATCCCACCCAACCCATTTACTTATTCTGTGACTTGTAGCGGATGTTGTGAGCACCCCATTCCCGCCCCGTACAGTCATCCCAGCTGCAAATTTAATGAAAGTGAGATACATTGAACTGTGTTAGAAATCATAAGATATTCAGTTGATTCCTGGAACTTCATCATGGTTATTATTTTTCCTCGTGTTTGAACAGGGAAGAAATAGAAAAACAGAAGGCGAAGGAAAGATACATGAAAATGCATTTAGCCGGGAAAACGGACCAGGCAAAGGCAGATCTTGCCCGGTTAGCAATCATCAGGAAACAGAGAGAGGATGCAGCACGAAAGAAAGAAGAAGAGAGGAAAGGTAAGGGCAATGCTGTGATCTCGACAGGTACAGCTTCTGGTACCCAGCGCACAGAAAAAATAGCTAGTGGAATTCTTCGTGAGGAAGTCTCAGGAAATACAAGATGAACAAAGACTAGTGAACCATGCAGATCTTTCTTTGAGGGGACTCTTGCAGCAGGCAACCCCAGTAAGGCTAAGCCGCCTGGCGCTAGGACCACACAAAAACTTCTAGCTGCCAGTCTACAGCAGGGGACTGCCCCCGATGTTGGAACGCCAATGTCCTTCCTATAGTATAAAAGGGGTGGTCCCCCAGACCAACATCAGTTTTCCCGCCGTCGATCTGCGCAAGTCGGACCTCTACGGATACCTGCTTCAGTCTGCTGCCATTTTTCTAGCACTTTTAACCCGTGATTTCTTTTTTTTGTATGTTCAAAAAACATATGTCGTCTTCTCCAGCTTCATCTTCAGACTGGTCTACGAAGTGTGCTTGTAGCAAGCAGCTTCCCTCGAAGGACAGCCACTCTTCTTGCCTGTTCTGCTTAGGCCCTGAACACGACACCGAGGCCTGCCAGCATTGCCTGGGCTTCAACCAGGCCACATGGAGATGCCGTTTGAAGACCCTCCAAAGCTTCTTGCTTCAGCAGAAGTTAGCCACGATGGAGAAGGAGCTTCAGGGCAAAAGTTCCTTTTCTTCCCCAGCCTCCCGGGCATAGTCTTCTTCTCCTGTCCAGAAGGAGAAGAATTTCAGCAGGAAGTGTAAGCACTGGGACAAGCACAGGGACCAGCCCTGGTTAGCTTCACGGTCTCGGTTACTGCATAAGCTAGCCATTGCCTCCAGGTCTTCCTCCTGCATGAGGTTGGCCCCTCCTCCTTCGGCAGCCCTTGCCCCTTCGGGGCTGCCAGTTTCTCAGCCACCCGTCCTCCTCTCTGTCTTGGGCAACAGCTCCTCTGGGCATCGGACTTTTTCCCCTGCCTCCCAGCCCCTGACACTCAGGCCCTTACTTCCTGCAAATCCTCAGTCAGGTGGCTCGACAGAGGTTTCCTCCTTGGGCGGCAGGTCCTTGCCCATCGCTCCCCCGGTCCTGGTGTTGCCGACAGCGGCCCCTGACTCCGGAACTGGCGCCTCTAAGCAATGCCTGGAGCAAGCGCTCGGCTCGTCATCCACACAGGCAACACCTGTACCTCCGGGAGCAAGCTCCCCTGCACAGATGCCCGCTTCCCCTTCGGGGCCTGCAGCACCTGTCTCACCAGACTGGCATCAGCCTTCACCTGTCCAGCAAATGTCTGCTCTTCCGGCGTCTACCCCAACGACTCCTCAGCCATTGTCGCCTGTGACTCAGCCAACACCAGCTGGCCTTTCAGGGATTCCCCAGCCGATGCCTGAGGGACTGGCGCCCGGGTTCCCGGCATCTCAAGAACAGACGACGGGGTATCTGACGCCACCTCCCCAGTATCCTTACCCACCATATAATCTACCTCTACCTCCTACGGTGGATTAGAACGCTTTTTCTTTTTTTTTTTTCTTCAGCCTGGTGGGCCTTTATGAAAGATGAGGCCCCCCCGGGCCTGCACCCGATTTGCAGACGAAAATTCTGGACTTCCCTTTTCGGGGTTTTGTCCTCTTTGGGGTTATGTCCAGGGAATCACTTCCCACTTACAAGCGTTTGATAAGCCCTTGATCGATCCACTCCATCTACCATTCTCAGCCCAGGTACACCCAACGCCAGCCCTTTTACCAGCCCCCTAGACAGCAGTCCAAAGGACAGCAGCCGAAGGGCACTTTCAGGCGCAAGGCTTCTATCCAGCTGGCTGGAGCTTCTGCCCCTAGGGCCCCAAGAGTATCCTCAGCCGCTCTGCCCACCCCAGTGCTTCAGCTGACTCCTTGCCCAGCACACACACACACACACCCCAAGCAGAGTCCTTAGGGGAGGCAGTGGGGGGGGGTCGCTTTTCCCTGTATTTAGAAGGGTGGCGCACCATGACTTCAGACCACTGGGTACTTCAGATCATAGAAAGGGGGCACACGCTGGCGTTTCTAGAGGTCCCTCCATACAGCCCTCCCTTGCACTCCCATTACCCCCAGGCTCACGTCCCCCTCATCCAGGAGATTCTGGTGCTTCTGCGCTAAAAGGCCATAGAGCCCCATCCCACAGCCCAAAGAGGGAAGGATTTCTATTCTCACTTCTTCCTAGTCCCCAAGAAGACAGGGGACTTGAGGCCGATTCGGGATCTCAGCCACCTGAACCTTTTACATAGAGTACAAGCAGTTCAGGATAGTCACCCTCCAAGGGTTACTGCCCCTCCTTCACCAGGGGGACTGGCTCTGTTCACTGAACGTGCAGGATGCCTATCTTCTTAACCTGTTTTTTTCCGCCCCACCAACGGTTCCTCTGCTTTTGTTTCCAAGGGGACCCCTTTCAGTTTCGGGCCCTCCCCCTTTGGCCTTTCCTCGACTCCGCGAGTCTTTACCAGGTTCCTAGCAGTGGTAGCTGTGGCTCTTCGAAGATAAGGATTTTATGTCTTCCCCTAGCTGGACAACTGACTGACTGGCCCCTCCAGAGCTCAGTTAATTCAGACCCTGGAGTCCAGCTTTTTGTTATTCCAGCTCCTGGGGATTACTCTCAACCATCCCAAGTTTTGCCTTTAGCTGAGCCAGCACCTCCAATACATAGGAGCGGTCCTAGACTCCTCACAGGGCGGAGCCTTCCTGCCGCAGGACAGGGCAGAACGTCTGATAGCGCAGGCACGTGGCAGCAGCTATAGCCATGGTTCCCCTTGCTCTCCTGTATATGAGAGTGCCTCAGTGCACACTCTGAATCCAGTGGGACCAATGTACCGACGACCTAGATTAGACAGTTATAGTCTTCAACCTGATGAGGCAAACCCTAGAATGGTGGCAAAACCCCTTCAGTCTCCTCAAAGGAGTTCCCTTCCGGGCAGAATCCCTGCAGCAGATTCTTATGATGGACTCCTCGGGCCTGGGCTGGGCGCCATTTGGCCAACAGGCAGGCGGAGGTGTTGGTGAGAGCGAACAGCATCTTCACATCAATGTTCTGGAGATTCTGGCAGTCTTATAAGCCGTGCAGTCTTTCCAGACCCATCTTCTTCCAGGCCCGCTCCTGGTACAGACAGACATGTCTGTCTACTATCTCAACAAGCAGGGAGGGACTCCTACCCCCCTTTGCAGAGAGGCCATAAGAGTCTGATACTGGGACATAGGGCACAACCTGGAACTAGCTGCTGTACATGTTCCAGGTGTCCAAAACATCCTGGCCAACGGCTTAAGCAGGGCCAGGTCAAAGGTTCACGAGTGGGAGCTTCTGCCCTCCATGGTCGAAGACCTCTTCAGCAGGTCTGGTCATCCAGAGCTGGACCTTTCTACGTCCCTACTCAGTGTAAAACTGCCCAATTTCTGTTCGCGCGATCCAGGGCATGGTGTTTTCCTGCACAACACGTCCCTCTCTTGGACAGGGAGGTTCCTGTACGCCTTCCCTCCCTTTCCACTTCTGCAGAAGATTCTTCTCAAACTACAGTCAGAGGGGCGGAGATGATTCTCATAGCTCCCTACTGACCGCATCAGATATGAGTTCCACAACTGCAGCAACTGGCAGTGGAGCCCCCAGTCCCCTTGCCCCTGTGCTCTGACTTGCTCTCCCAGGAGCAGGGCAGTCTGGTCCATCCAGACCGAAAGTTTCTGCATCTCCATGTATGGCTCTTGCAGACTTGGCTGTTGCCTGCTTTGGAGTTTCTTCCTGGGTGGCAGATGTCTTAGTGGCTGCTAGGAAACCTTCCACGAGGGCCACTTAGGCCATGAAGTGAAAATGCTTCTCCATTTGGGCCACCGCTCGGCACTTGGATCCATTCACCTGTCCAGTGACTCTCATCCTGGAGTACCTGCTGTCACTTTCAGACTCGGGCCTGGGATACTCCTCACTTAGCTTAGCCTGTCAGGTGGGTCATCAGAGGGTTGGCTGTGGGGGATCCTGGGACATATAGTTCAGAGACATGGTGGGTGGCAGGGGGTGTCGCAGTATCAACCAGCTAAAAAAAAAACTAAAGTATGTAGACAAAAAGGCCAGCCTGCCATTACATTGGCAGTGCTACCACTTGTGGCTACAACGACCTACATTCAGGAGCGAACTGGGGGCATCAGAGGGTCATCCAGGAGGTAGAGGATCAAGCATCCAGGAGATTGCTCTTCTTCGGGGGTGAGGGAGAGACGAGACATCAGAAGCCGCAACATTAGGGTGAAGAGCGGCAGATGTCGGGTACGTCTTATGTGGAAATGCGTGTGACATCATCCTAGAAGTCATTACATGCACGCTCCCAGGGAGGGACAAGAAAAGAGGAACTCATTCTAGGTGGCAGGATGAGCACCGACCCTTTGCAGGCCCCAAAGTGGTGACTCAGGCATCAGCTTATCTGGATCCGTGTATGGCTGGTTGAGAGAGCTCCCCCACCACAGGGGGGCAAGCTATGGTGGACTTGGGATGGGTACATCTGGTACATCATAGAGAAGCTGGGTAATGGTGCTGGGGGGGGGGTTGGGGGGCCAGCCAAGATGGGGGCGCATAGATAGAACATGGAAGAAGAAAAGGTAGAAAAATGATATTGCATTGCAGTTTGCTAAATTGGAACCCGATGGTCCTGCAGCAGTTCTGCTGGCAGAGCTGAGCGTTCCCCTTTAACGGAATATTTGGCTACCCAACAAACACATCTCAACCCGCATTTGGTTGGTGGGCAAGTGCAAAGTTTGGTTCCTAAAATGTTGTTTATTTTGTATTATAAAAGGCAGTCTGTGCAAAGCAGTGCCATGTATGAGGGAAAGTTATGAACAGAAGTCAAAGTAGTTCAAAATGTAGCCCCATGTTTAGGTGTCAGCGTGGCTCAGTTGGTTGCACATCTGCCTCTGGGCCAGAAGGTTGTGGGTTCTAGTTCTGCAGCGGGATTGGGCTCATATTTATTTATTTAAAAGTTTCACCAGGAAGGCATGCTGAGCAGAGTACTGCTCGATTCCAGATGCGTCCTGGGGGATCGGGGTAAGGGAAAAAATACATGTATAAACACAGAATGCAAAGAACATACAGGCAAGTATACAATCATATAGAATAGTGCAGTACAAGAACATTTGTTCACTGGTACAGGGCAATTATCAGTTTAAATCACATCATCACATAGAAATCCTGTAACCTGTGGGGAAAGGGAGGACAGCCCAAGGTGAGAACATGGCTTAGATGCATGTGCAGACTGAGGAGGAATGGGCTTTGAGCAGTGTTTTGAAGTGCTGAGTGGAGGTGGCATGTCTAAGGTCAGCGGGAAGGGAGTTTCACAGTTTTGGCATCCAATATTTACAGGCAGCTGGGACAGCCAAAGAGCGGGAGTCGTGGTTCCTGAGTGAATAAACCGGAGGGGATGGGGTAGCTAGTTTGGAGGCGAGGTAGGGGGTCAGGGACTTGTCCCAGAACTTGCCGGTAATCTTAGCACAGTGTGATTGTCTCCGATCTTGGAGGTCAGGGAGGTCAAGAGTCCGTTATGGGGCACAGTGGTAGGGGAGCATTCAAGAGCAAAACGACAGAAGGAAGGGAAGAGAGGATCCAGTCTTGTTAGGGTGGGCTTGAGAGTGGCACTGTAGACTACGTCACTGTAGTCAAAGACTGGGAGGATAATTTTCTGTACAGTTGCCCGGCGTGCCGATAGCGGGATGTATCCACGATTGCGATGTAAGGCATCTAATCTGGGGTACAGCGTTTTGTGCGTAGCATCGATATGTACAGAAAAGTCCAGGTGCTGGTCAAGCCAGACCCCAAAATATCTGAAAGAGGTGCAGGCGTCTAGGGTATGGAAGGTGAGGGTGGAGGAGAGTCTGCAGAGTCTCTGCCTAGTGCCGAAGGTCAAGGAGACAGTTTTCTTTGCATTTAGAAGCAGTTGATTTGAACGAAACCAGAGCTGAACAGCCTTGAAGTCTAGCTGTAGTCTGGTCTCCACCTCAGCGGTGGTGGGGCCTGATGTATACAATACTGTATCGCCCACATACGTGTGGATGGATGTGTATGGGCAGGCCAAAGGTAGATCATTAAGGAAGATCAAGGACTGAGCCTTGGGGAACACCAGTGGTGACTGGGAGGGGGGCAGAGATGGTATTGCCAACTCTGACCGATTGATACCTGCCTAGAAGGTAGGAGCGAAACCAGCTAGTAACCTCACTGGAGAGCCCTGCTTGGGAAAGCTTGGACAGAAGGAGCGAGTGTGTCACAAATTTTAGCACCTGAGTGCAGTGCTAGGGGAATGCTGCTGTCAGGTAAGTTGTCTCTTGAATGAGACATTAAATTGAGGTCCTGTCTGCCTTGTCTGGTGATTGTGTAAGCGGTCTTTAAAGATTGCATAGCATTTCTTGAAGAATAGAGGAATTTCTGTGTCCTGGCCAAATTTCCCCCATTCATGTAAGTGCCACTAGCAGCTTAATCTGGTTCAACATAAACTTGTTTTCATTTGCGTTCACTCCCCCCCTCCCCCGGACTGAAAATAGGCGATACAGTTTAGCCCTCCTTTCCTGGGAAACAGAAACTAAATATGGTAATAAACAGGTAACTGTAAGAACAAGTGTTAATCCGTGGACTAGCAAGAATAGGGTAAAGGAGCCAGTGGAATTTTCCGTTGGCTGAATGTTGAAGTCCTTCATTTGGGAATCCCAAATCCTCAGTTTGAGTTCCAGCAAGGGAAGGAGGTGTGTCTTCTCAAGCAGAGGGGTCAAGACCTGTCATGGGCCTAAGAAGTTGGGAAATGGGCAGCAGTGGAAAAGGTACAGTGGCAAAAACCCTGTTGTAAACTGAATTAATATGTTTTTTTAAATAAAAAAGGCACATTTTTTAACTAGTACATGCTACTGGTAGCCAAGCGGGCTGTCTCCAGAGATCCTGTATGTGCAAGATAATGTTTTTTCCTTCCTTCTCTTCTCACAGCAAAAGACGATGCAACTGCACTGGGCAAAGGAGTGCAGTCCCTATCACTTAACTGAAAAAAAATCTGCAAGGATGGAACCTAGGAACTGTATTCCCGTGCCAGGCAGGAAACCTGCTGTACGCCAAACCACATCAGAACCACCATACCAAGTCCATTGTGGCATTGCTGTGATCACCCAGACCCACACCTCACAGTGCGCTCCTTTTAATGCTCATCTCCGGGATTCCTAGTACAGAGAGAAAGAACACTGCATGGTGGTTGGCTGTTGTCCTGGAGCTCACAAGAACATTCCTTCCCTTTCCAAAGACGGCCTCGATTCTAATGGAAAATGACGGAAGTTCCTAAAAGGGAATGTGGCAAAAAAAAAAATCTCTGAAAAAGATGGAAGTGGAAAGGATGGAAATCGTGGATCAGATCTTTCCTAACTAGGCCTGTAGTTTTGTTCGGAATTCCTTTTGAAGTCTGTGTTGTGCTGAGTTTTCGGGCCCTGTTTTACCATAGCTATTTTGGGGTTGCACCTTTGCGTAGATCTAAAACCCCATGTCCCCTATGATGCTTATTTTTCTTTTAGGTGGTTTGTAGCTTTCATATTCACGGAAAGCCCCCATAATCCATTCAGAAGGGGAAGATGCATTGAATAAAGAACAGCAGACTAAAGAACGACTCTGTTCTGCTATAGAGGGTTCCAGTTTCATCACTTTGCCACGAGAGCGCACTGGAATGACTCTGTGAAATGGCCAGAGCCTGAGGTGGCAGAACAGAGCCATTTTCTGCTGTTTTTATTTTTTATAATAGATTAATTAGACCATTTTGAAATGTGTTACACACACAACATTCTTTGTCTAATTTCTTTCTTGTTACATTTTAAAGTAAGCCCACCCTACTCCCAGCTGCTTTGGTCCCCACTCCACACATTTACACACACACAATCTTTCTTCACAACACCCCTCTCCCAGCTGGTCAAGACCCACCCAACTGTTAAAATTACAACTTCTCCCAGAGGGTTGTTCTAAGGCAGTTTTTTTTTTTTGGGGGGGGGGGTCCAACAGTGGGTGTTGTCCTAGTCCTCTCAGTATTTCAGCCCTGCTAAGGTATAGCAGTGCTCAGTGAGACTAAACATCATAGAGAACAGGAGTGATCACTCATCATTGGTAACACCCCACTCCCTGTACTGAAATAAAAAATAAAGCTTAATCTGAAAGTGTTATGTCAACAGTTGGGCGAGTTTTGATCAGTAGGGAACAGTATGGGAATTTTGGGTGGGGCAGTTGTGGGATTGAAACTTGGAGAAAAATAATTGGTGGGGGGAGCTTATTCCAGACCCCCCCCCCCCCAAAATCAATTTGCTATCAAATGAAAATTAGGGGGGGGGAGCAGTTCTGTGCAGATGCTTCCCCAGCCTCACTAGAAACCCATTAATCACATTCTTTTTCATTCTTCACATTCTCAAAAAGTTGTTCTTCACAGTTCTGTGGGAAGAACGGCTTTTTGGAAACTGCAGCAACATGGGCTACTCATCCATTATCCATTGCTAGTTCTCTTCAGTGGACACAAACATTAAGAGGAATGCACGGTACTACATTATAAAGGGATGGCTTTGCCCCACCCCCAAATGTCACTTTTCGGTCTTTTTATTGATTTTTTTTTTTTTAACATCCTTTGCTGGATTTACCTCCCATACGTTTTCAGCCTTATTCTTCATTTTCCTATTGGTTAGTCATAGCAGAAAAATGGGCCATTCAAAAAAGTTGTGTAATTTATATTCAGATGATATGTAGTCTCATGTATAACAGGTGACTGGCAGCGGTGGAATGGGTGGTAATCTTTACTGTGCTATTCATGGGAATCCTGTACTTGACTGCATTATTTCTCAGATACATGCCAGTTTACTGACCTTGGAAGTGTCGCACTGTCCTTCAGATAATGCATCGGATGGTCAAAGCAGAGTGTAAGAAAAATGAGGGTTTTTAAAAGTAAGATAATGTCGCCTTCTGGTAAATCCCACAAGTAACTGTATGCCCTCAGTTGTCAAACCATATGATTTATTTATTCTGTTTGCCAGTCTGACAGTGGAATCTGAACACTGATTTTGAAATATCTTGACATTACTAGATTATTTTTGTTGTGTTTTTTTTTTTTTTTGGTGTGAACTGTCTTGTTGCACACTACGTTTCAAATGTATTACCTATCTTCAAAAATAAACAACTTTAAACTATTGACTCTTTATTGTGTTTCATGTTGAGCTCCATTCTGTGGGATAATTTTTTTTTGTTATAAATAATTTTCTTCCGTGCCCCCCAACCACACACACCCCAGTGTTTAAGACTGATACAGCCTCTCTCTCTCTCTCTCTTTCTCTCTCTCTCTCTCTCTCTCTTTCTCTCTCCTTTCACCAGAAGGGAGGGTGAACGAATGCCTTCATAGCTGAGCACAGTGCTTCCCAGTTAATCATCCAGTGGGTAGTGCACAAGTGCAGGACAGCCTGTGCCTCACCCCTCTTCCTGGAAGCTAAGTGACGATGTTATGATGTAGCAATATATCACAATAATTCCCGCTTGCACTTCATTGTTATAAAAAAGCAACATTGTGATTAATGTGCGGTACAATTAATTATATATAGGATAAAGTATGGGTCTCTGTGTGTAACGAGAATTGACACATGCCCAAGGGGTTTGATGCTACTAAGACCCATATTTTATTTTATATAATTGTTGGGCTTCTCTTTTTCGCCTCAGCAATTATGTAAAATAAAAGACTGCTGTGCTGGCGCAGTCAGATTACCTCAGCGCGCAAGGTCCGCTTCAACTTTATTTTAAAATTTTTTAGGGTGGTCAATTCGGTAGCTGTGTGGAACATTTCAACTAATTGTAAAAATTACTTACTGCCAAGTGTCCATGGCAATTTCTCTCTACCATGGGTTTGCGGTTTCCTGTTCGGGAAGGATACAGCAAGCGAGGAGTTCGAGCATGCGCAGTATGGGGAAAACTGTGCGCGTGTTTGCCGTTATAAACACTCCTTTATAATGGCAAATTACGCCACGGTTTCCCTATGGGGAAAAAGGGAAGACCATTAATTATACCATGGTAACTTATCTTGACTGGCACATTTCAGCTGCTCAAGCAGCGTGTCCCTATCCAGGTACTATCAAGATTCCCTCTTCCCTGCCTACCTCCAGTAGATAATTTACTGTTTTTGATAAAAAATAGAAATGCTGCAAATCATCTTGATAATTAACATATCATGATGCTCACAATTATTTTATATCTTTAAATTTCTAGAGCAGAGTGCCTCACCTCTACAGTATGCCAGGCCCCATGCTAGCATTAGCAGTTGATTCGGGGGATTGCAACCAGATCTTTAAAAACAGCTATGGATGTTGAGTGAGAAATATATGTAGGGTGGGTTCTAAAAAGGTGTATTATACAATGGCAAGAAACAATCCTGGACTCCGATTGGTCAGTCTTGGGCTGGACCCGTGATGTTATCCCAGCACATCACGACTCTAGTCTCAGCCTCACTGTGAACCTGGAGATGAACATTTTCTTGAGCATCTTCTTGATTGTTTTGTCTTTTCTTAAAAAACAAAAATATTTTTCCACACAAAAACATCTTTAAAATGATTTTTTTATTCTGTATAACAACGAGCCATTGTATAATAGCAATAATGCCCTCCAGGGTGTGTGTCGTTTGGGATAACGTCACGCCTCAGTTGTTGGATGCACTCGGCCTGTGGCCTTGTGCCCAACCACCTGAGGCATGACGTTATCCCAGCACGACACACACCCTGTCGGGCATTATTGCTTAATTGTTCATCTTATGAAACTGGGGGCATGTTAAAATGAATCCTCCAGCTTCATGAGATGAAATTATCACCAAGTTGTTCACACGTGCATGGCATCATTGGTGAAGTATGGAGTGAAGGTGCCAAGGTGCTATTATTCACGGTTAAAGCATTGTTATTCTTAGTTCACACACCGTTAACCATGGATGTTTCATCACAGCCATGAATCATGTATAAAGTAATGCTTGAGGTGGTATGTATAATGAGAATTTTACACACACCCAAGGTGTGAGATGCTACATAAATCCCAAGAGCAAAACTCAAGGGGTTTATCCAAGCATCCCACACTGAGGGTTTGTACATTTCAGTTTGACATACCACTCCATACCTTGTTTTATATAATTGCTGGTAAGCGTTTTTGAGCCACAGCAGATATATAAGTGCAGGGTTATACAGTGCAAGTTGTACAATGAAAACTAGCAGTTCCATAGAAATCATTACATGATGCGGAGTTCTGTTTCTTGAGTGTATTACAAGGTTTACAAATTTTAAACATTGAATCAGCACTGTAAATTAATTAGGCAGTAGTTAAAAGTATGGGTCTTTATTAACTTGGTAACTTGGTAATTGTAGACAAAGTAGGCCGAGGCCCATTTAATTTTCTCCCACTCATAGTGGGCATATCTGTTAATATATTTTCTAATATTCGTAAACAAAAATTTATCTAACTCAATTTTAAATGAGTCAAATTATGTTTTTTTCCAAATATATTCCTTGGCAAGTTGTTCCAAATTAAGGGTGTTCGTATATTATAAAAAATTAAATGCCTATTAGTTCTTGCTCTATTTATAAAGATTTGTTTATCATGTGATCTTGAATTTAGGGTTTTGGGATTCCATATTATGTTGCATTGAGACATTAAAGTTTTGTCCTCCAGAATACGATATAAAAATAGATCTCCCCTAATGCGTCTTAATTCCAAGGGGTACAAGTTAAGTTCTGATAGTCTATCTACATATTCCACATTCTGTAAACCTTTTATTGATTTTTGTTAGACTTTTTGAATCTTTTCCATTCTAAGTAAATCTTTCTTTAAGTATGGACTCCATATAGGAGAACCATAGTCAAGATTAGGGAGTACATAGGTCTTATATAATTTGAGTACACACTCTCGATTCCTTGATATGAAAGCTTTATTAATAGCATAAATGATACTATTACATTTACCTATTATTTTTAAAATATGTGTATTGGATGATAGTCTGGAGTTTATCCAAACACCCAAATTCTTTCCACTATTACTATGTTTTATTTTCTTTGTATTTAGAAAATATGAATGTTTTGGGTTATTTTTTCCAAAATGGGTTACCGCACATTTATCTTCATTAAATTTCATACCATTTCGTACACCCCAATCTTCTATTACACTTAAACTGTTTCTTAGCTTCATGTAGTCACTAAAAGTTGTAACTTCACCCCCTATTTTAGTATCGTTGGCAAATTTAGTTATATGTGATTTGACACCTTCGCTCATATCACTGATATAAAGTCCAAATAACAAGGGGCCCAACACCGATCCCTGAGGGACCCCGCTAGTAACACACCCTTCATCTGACAAAACATTATTTATACGCACCCTCTGAGTGCGATTAGACAACCAGTTACCAATCCATCTAATAGTATTTTTTTTTTTAAACCTAGTTTGATCAATTTATTTATCAACTGATAATGTGGGACTGTGTCGAACGCCTTCCCCAAATCCAGAAAGATTACATCCATTGGTCTGCCACTATCCAGCTTAAGGCTGATATGGTTGTAAAAGGCTAATAGATTGGTATTGCACGAAAGCCCTCTTCTAAATCCATGCTGGGTAACATCCTGTAGACCCAATCTTATGATATCTTCATCAATACTATTTTTAATTAATCTTTCCAATAATTTACAACAGACTGATGTCAAACTGATTGGTCTATAATTTGTCACACTGGATGTATTGCCTTTTTTGTGGATAGGCACCACTATAGCCTTTTTCCAATCCAATGGCACCACACCAGTCTCAAGAGATTTATTAAATAATTTTGTGAGAGGATCTGTTAACACATCCATGAGTTTTCTCCATACGATCATATCGATATTGTCGGGACCTGTTTTCTGTCCTTTCACACCATTCTTGTGAAACACACTGCAGCAGCGGGCAGCAGAATTTTGAATAATCCTGAGAGACGCGTAATTTTTTTTTTTTTTTTTTTTTTTTTTTTTTTTTATTCCAGAATTCTAGGTACTAACTTTTCTTAGAAACAAGCTAAATATCAGAAGTCCAAAAGATTTAAACCTGTTTAACACATCTTCTTCAGGGATATCTCAGTCATCAGGTCACACCATAGGAACTTTACCATCGATTGAAACGGACCATAGCGCCTGTCATGCCGAGGCCACCCAACCTTATAAAGGCGTGAGCGACCCTGCTGCATGCTCAGTTCTTTTCCGCAGTTTCGCAATTTTTTTCACCTATGGCTTTTTTAATTTATATTGTTTTGGAATCTTTTTTCAAAGAGATTTTTATTTTATTTATGTCTAGAGTTAATCCCTCTACCTCTCTCTTCCATCGCTGCCGCTGTGGAAAGAAGATTGCCTCCACAGATGAACATTCTGTCTGTGTCTACTGTCTTGGGCCTGACCATGAAGTCTCTGACTGTGAGCTCTGCCAGAAGTTTAATCAAACAGCCCTCAGGTGACAAAGACTCTCAAAAAACCTTCCTGATGGCTCAACAGGTAGCCAGTTCCAGGCAGGGATCCCAACCTCTCGGACGCCGAGCTCCTGGGCCACTAAGGCCCAAGACAAGTCCTCGAGGAAAAGTCATCGAAAAGACTCAGATCAGAACTGCTCCTCCAGATGGCAGTCCCGCTCCATGACGGCGGCTTCTTTCTCATCTGGGGGTACTTCGTCCACTGCAGCTGTGTCAATGCACAGATCTGCTGTCCAGGTCTCTGTGCCTACCAGACCCATACCGACAGCACCACCGTCCGATTCTCGGGGCAGCTGGTCGTCGGCCTCTACATTGACGATAGGCTCCAGGCTCGTCGTCAACGGCCCTACCGTCGCAGCCTGATCCCAATCCAGGTCCTCTGGCAACAGACTCTTTGGGCTTTCAAGGCCCTTCCAGGTCATTGCTTCTTGCACCGTTGACCTCTCCCCTGTCAATGCAGCGTTCGACGATCGTCTCTCTCAATGAGATCCTTACTAAGTTCACTTTGGTGATTGTTCACCAGCTTGGCGCCTTCAGGCCTACCTCGCCTGCCTCTTCGACAGCGGCTTCGTCGTCAACACCTCGTCGGCCACAGGCTGCCTCATAATTGATGTCTCATACATAGGACCTGGATATGGAACAGGTCGACGTCGGAGGAGTAACACCCTGACCTTATTCTTCCTAATGAGAAAGAAGAGGTGGAAGATCCTCTTACTTCTGACAGGTCCACTGCTTCCTGTGTTAGTGAGGACTGTCAAACACACCCCTGGGTCTCCTCCAGAGGACCCTTCATTCTTCAATAACATGAAGCAGTTGTCCCTAGCCATGGTGTTCCATACTGAGGGGAAGGATGTTACCAGGAAGAATGCGGTGGACTCCCTTGAGATCCCATAGTCTCCTGCCAGGATCATTCCTCCTATTTTGCCTGCCTTGAGGAATGCTGCTACTGCAACCTTGCACAGGCCTGACATGGCACGAGCCATGCCCAGGAAGGCAGATAAACTTTATCATGCCCTTCAGGGGTTTCTGCATTATGCCGCCCAGTTTGAAACAGATTCAGTGGTAATTAAGACAGCTCATGACCGGTCTAAGGTGACCAAACACCTTAGTCCCCCCCCCCCCCCGCCAAAAGAGTCCCACAAGATCGACCTTTGGGGAAAGAGGGTTTATGCCTCCTCCACCTTGGGCCTCAGGATTGCTAATTACCTGTTTCATATGGAAAAGTACCAGAACACCAACTGGAAGAAGGGCAAGGCGGCTGCCTAGGCTCTTTCAGAAGGTACTCAGAAGCAGGAAACTCTCAAATGCTTGCAGACTGCTGAAGACGTTAGCAAGCACCTCCTGCGGGCCCACTATGACATATTGGACACTACTGCGAGGGCTGCTGCCACAGGCATTTGCCTTCGTAGGAACGCCTGGCTAAGGGTCTCTGGCTTTGCTGGTGACGTGCAGCAGAAGGTGTTTAATGCCCTTTCAACAGAGCTAAGCTTTTCAGCCCAGCTGTCTAGGACATTATTAATGACCTGCAGGCATTTGGCAAGGCTATTACATCTGTCCATTCGTTTTATCGCACAAAACAGGAAGGCAGACAGCTCCCTCCCTTTCATAAGGCATCCAACAGGCCAGGAGCAGCCTGTCTGCCCCAAGGCTAGTGAAGAGTCTCCACTGCCTTGCCTGCCCCCTACAATACTGGAACTGCAGCCAAGTGCCCCAGAGGAAATGGACTAGCCCCCCTGGCTGACTCTGCCTCCGCTTGACTTTTTGCCAGACCCCCGTCCCCGGCCAAGAGGCAATGGTCGGTTCTCCCTCCATTTGAATCAGTGGAGAACCATAACATCAGATGCCTGGTTTCTGCAAATTATAGAAAGAGGTCACACCTTAGAGCATGTCGAGCACCCTTTTGAGACTCCTTCAATGCCCTCCGACTCATCTGTCTGTTTTCCAGGAGGAGGTACAGTCCCTTCTGCACAAGCAGGTCATCAAGCCAGTGCCCAGGTGCCAGAGAAGCACAGAGCTTTATTCCAGGTTTTTGCTGGTTCCCAAGAAGACCGAGGATTTAAGGCCCATTTTGGACCTAATGGAGCTCAGCCTGTATGTCCAGTACAAAAAGTTGCGGATGGTAACTTTGCCAGGTCTGATGCCTCTGCTCAAGCAGGGTGACTGGCTGTGCTTTTTGGACATGCAGGATGCTTACCTGCATATGTCAGTGTTTCCTCCTTACAGGAGGTTTCTCCAGTTCGTTTTTTCAAGGCAAACATTATCAGTTCAAAGTGCTGCCCTTTGGCTTGTCCTCTGCGCCACCGATCTTTACCAAGTGTTTAGCAGCAGTGGCTGTGGCCCTCAGAAGGGAGGGAATGCACATCTTCCCTTATCTGGATGATTGGCTCATAAAGGCCTCATCCAGAGACCAGCTCCTGGGGACTTAAGAAATAACTCTTCAGTTGTTCCTCTCTCTGGGCATCACTGTCAGCCTGCCTAAGTCGACCTTGGTTTCGTCCCAAAGGCTGCAGTACATAGGGGTGGTTCTGAGCTCGCACAGGGGAAGGCCTTCCTGCCTTGAAACAGGGTGGAGTGCCTTATTGCCCAGGCCCAGGAGGTGGTCCAGAGCTGTTATGTCCCCACCAGGGTATACCTGAGGCTTTTGGGTCAAAAGGCGGCTACCATCCCCATCGTTCTGCTGGCCAGGCTCCACATGTGTATCTTCCAGTGGACTCTCCGGGTACAGTGGAACTAGCAGTCAGACAAATTAGACCAGTTGATGCTTTTCTCCTCTTCCATCTGCAAAGTGCTCCAGTGGTGGATGGAACCCCAGAGCCTCTTGCAAGGGGTCCCGTTCCAGATCTCCTCCTCGCAGCAGATCCTTACCATGAATGCTTCCGGGTTGGGCTGGGGGGCTCATCTGGGTCCCTTTCAAACTCAAGGCTCTTGGTCCCAGGTCAAAGCCTCCCTGCATATCAATGTTCTGGAGATGAAGGCAGTTCTGTATGCCATGCAGGACTTTCAGAACCATCTTCTTCCGGGGCAGCTACTAATTTAGTCAGACAACCTCAGTGTGGTGTACATCAGCAAGCAGGGGGGAACACATTCATACCCTCTATGCAGGGAGGCCATGAGAGTGTGGTATTGGACTCTGGACCACGGCTTGACCCTCTCATTGGTCAACGTCCCAGGAGTGCTAAACACTGGTGGATGGCCTCAGCCGGATTCAGTCCAGTATGTATGAGTGGGAGCTTCTCTCATCTGTCGCAGATCTCTTCAACAGATGGGGTTGTCCAGAGTTGGGCCTTTTTGCATTCCTACTCAATGCAGAACTGCCCAATTTTTTCTCACTCGATCCAGGGCCTGGAGTTTTCTGGTGAGATGCATTGTCCATCTCCTGAAGCGGGGGGTTTTTTTACACCTTCCCTCCGTTTTCTCTGATTCAGAGGGTTCTCATCAAGCTGCAGATGGAGGGGGGCCAGCATGATCCTGGTAGCTCCATTCTTTCCTCGCCAGATATGGTTTCCTCTACTTCAGGAGCTAGCGGAGGAACCTGCAGTTCCTCTTCCCCTTTGCAGGAATCTGACCCAAGATCAAGGCATCCTGGTCCATCCTAACCTCAAGTCCCTCCATCTGCATGCTTGGCTCCTGAGGAGATGGCTATTGCCAGATTTGGGGTTTCTAATGGGGTGGCGGGAAGCTTTTCACCCAAGCCACTTATGCCATGAAGTGGAAGTGGTTTGCCATATGGGGCTGCCAAGCATAATCTAGACCCTTGTACCCGTCCAGTGAACCAGATCCTGAACTGCCTGTTCTCTTTATCTGATTCAGGTCTCCAGTACTTCTTTCTCAAGGTGTACCTTTTGTCTGTCTTGGATTTCCATGAGCCTGTGGGTGACCATACTATAGCTCAGCTGGATGTTTCCTGTACCTTTCTGAGGGGCATCCTGCACCTGAAACCCCCAGTCTGTTCTCCTGTCCTGACTTGGGTTTGAATTTTTTTTAGTTGTTTAACCAGGAGTAACACACTAAGCTGAAAGCTTTTTTACGAAAGCGACCTGGTAGCACAGGGAAGTTAAGTGTCTTGCTCAGGGTCACACAGTATGCAAGTGGAAGCTGTGGAATTCAAACCCAGGTCTGGTCTGCTGGATGTCACCAGATTTGCAGCTCAGAGCCTTAAACCACTGCACTATACTGCCTCTATTTTGTTTTGGAGAAGTTGACACCGTCTCCCTTTAAGCCAGCCTTAACTTGCGAGCTATGCTTTCTTTCCTGGAAAGTGTTATTTTTAGTTGCTACTACTTCTGTTCGAAGAATTTCGGAGCTTTAGGCACGCTAGTGCGAGGTGCCATATTTGATTTTTCACAAAGACGGGGTATCTTTGCGCACAAATCCTAAGTTTCTTCCTAAGGTTGTGAGTTTACATTGGACCAATCTATTCACCTTCCTGTTTATTTTCCAGAGCATGCCATTCCAGGAGAAGCACTGCTCCATACGTTAGATACGCGAAGAACTCTGAAGTATTACCTGCTCCAAACCAAGGAATGCAGGAAGTCGAAGCAGTTTATTTCTTTTGCCCCAGGTAGAGAGGGCTTTCAAGTTTCTAAGCAATGTTTATCTAAATGATTGGCTACTTGCATAGTGTTCTGCTACAGTAAGTACAAAGTAAGAATTGCCTGGAGCTTTGAAAGCTAATTCTACAAGAGACATGGCTACCTCTGTGGCTTGTTTCCGAGAGGTCTCGGATGCTGACATTTGTGCATCTGTCACCTGGAGTACTGTCCACATCTTTACCAAGCACCACAGTCTGGACATTGCCTCTAGAGCCCATGCAGGATTTGGCAGGGTCGTGCTGCAGGGCCTCCCATCTTAAGTTTAAGGTTGGCCTTCCTCTCAGACTGTCTGTCTGCACCTGTAACTGCTTGGGACTCGTTCGTATAGTGTGATGTGATGACTGAGATACCCTCAAAGAAGATAGAACAGTTACATGAGAACTTGCCATAAGAGTAGATCTTCGAGGGGGTCTCAGTTATCAGGTCTATTTTCCCTCCCACCATCTCCCTTTTTGGGGCTCCTTACTGGAACTGGCTAATTGGTGTATCCAGCCTTTCTTATAGGCCTGGGCACCTCTCTCGCGCTCTCTCTCTCTCTCCTTGGTCCCACATAACTAGAGCTATGCTCCCTTTGTATCCAGTGGAAAGAACTAAAGAGGGAGTGGGGCCACTCACGCCTTTATAGGATTGGTGACGTCAACACTTGACGTCGGTGTGGGTGGCCCCAGTTGTACTGCTGAAAATCTTCCACGTGGATCCTGCTTCACCAGCTGTGATGTTCCTACGGTGTGACCTGATGACTGAGATCCCCTTGAAGATCTACTGCTACAGTAAGTTCTTACATAACTGTTCTTTCTTGAGAAGCATATCCCTAAGAAGACGAGGTGCAAAGCAAACTGTGTGCATGAGGGAGGCAGTCTGCACATCCCTGGAATGAGGGAAACCTGATGCATGTTCACCATTATAACAGTGAATTATAACCTAGTTTCGAAACTGGAGAAAACGCCCTTCAATTATAAGAGTGTGAATTGTGAACAACAGTTTTATTTATGGATTCAGTCATTTAGAAATTGATAGGCAGGAGAGGTGCAATGAGCCAAGGCACATTTTCCGGTGCGAGACAGAGGGGAGGGAGACAAACTGGGTAAGAAGGTACAAACCAGCGGCATAGCTACATTACATTTGAGGAACTGCAGAAACAAAATGCAACTGTGTTGAAACTGAGGATTACACATCTGTAGAACAGAAATCTTTAGTACAGTTCATTATGAGGCATTCTGGTTTCTGAACAACCTGTGAAGGGTAATGTGGGCTGCCTTTATGTGGGGGATGAAGCCAGAGGAAGCAAGAGACCAGAGCAGACTGGAAAGTTCAGTGTGCAAACTTCAGCATAGTTGCGTAATAATTTAAGGGCAGAATGGACTTTAGGTCCATCATGTTCTCCCCATCTGCTTCTTAAGCGGGGATGAAATAAGTGTTGTGCAAGCATGTTCTAGTTTGTAGGGCTTCCCTACCCACTCTACTCCCCAGGGTACCCTGTGTTTCCCACCGTAAGCAGAAATTTGTCCAGTCTTGCCTTAAAGGCCTGCATTGTCTTCATGCAAACTCTTTTTTGCTGGTAGGCAGTTCCATAGCTTCTAGGATCGTGGATATGTTGTTCTATCCACACTGTTTGGCATGTCCTTTCCTTTTAAGAATCTTGCCGGAAGGTCTTTAAGTTGGCTGCTCCCACCCACCCGGGTGGTATGTGCCTTGGCTCCGCCCCTTGATGCCAGATCTTCCTTTACGCTGGAAGATACAGGTTCCCTCCTTACCGCTCTTGCGTTCTGTGGGCCCTGGCTTTCAAATCTTCAGATTTACTCAGACTTAAACTCGTTAGAATTGCAGCAAATCGCTTCACAATATCGACCGCTGTGGAAGATAAATCCCAGTTTCCACCGCTGCCCATATGGCCAAAAGATGTCTCGCATCAACCCGCATGCCACATGCGTGTATTGCCTGGGTGTCGGCCATGACACTCAGTCCTGTGAGATGTGCCGTGCATTTCACCCGAACATCCTAGATGATCACCCGCGACTGCTCCAACTGGGCAACTGAGAACAGAACCCGGGCCGGGTCAAATCTAAGGAAGCCTAATGGGCGGTCTCCGGGTTGCAGGGTCCGCTGGAGCCGCCGAACAAATGAAGACTTTAAAGGATGAGGTGGCTATGGCCGAGGATCGGTCCTCTATGTCCTTCTTCGTTCCACTCAACTTGGGCTTCAGTTTCTCTGAATCCTTTTGAGAGATATGCCAATCCCTTCCCACCGAGGGGCCCTCGGGCTCACATGTTTCTCAGTCCCATAAAAAGGACAAGGAACCAAGAGAAACTTCGTCTCACCGATGACGTTCTTGGGATCATGAGCGATCTCGGTCCCAGGAATCTCCTGTCTCTACTTTGGTCGAGGTTGCGGCCACGGACGCTTGCTTCAGGGTGCCCCCGTCAGGCCAGCCGGCTCAGATGCAGGACAATCCAGTTGAGATCATTCTTAACCCAGTCGACCCATTGTCGCCCGATGAGGCCAACTCCTTATTCAGGACTCCGGTCCTGACTGTCACCGAAGAGGAGACAGCCCACTGGGAATCCCATTGGAGACCCGGTCCCTGACCAGGAGGAGCCGAGACGTCCCCAGCACCTTCTTGACCCTGTCAGTCCCCCCACATTCTAGGTCGAGGTCTCAGACCTCTTCGGGACCGATAGGCCAAAGAAGGTGCACAAACGCTTTAAGAAGCGGCACCGCCAATATTCTTTTTCTTCCTCCTTAGATGAGGAGTGGCTTTAATGGAAACTCCATCGATGCTACGAAGACTTAATGTGGCAGCAGCTGATTATGTCCAGTCAGAAGTCGGTTCCGGCTTCTACTCCAGCAATTACTTGGCTTTCGCCCCCTAGGCCAAAGCCGATTGCGAGCCGGCCCGCACCATTCCTCCTCCTTCTGAGCTGGTCAAGAACATTACAATGCAGCCAAAATCGACCTCTCTACCTATCCTGGTGGAGCCACTACCTAAACGGTCCTCTTCAGGGGGCTCCTGCCAAAGAGTCTCTGCCAGTTCTGGGCCTCCCGCTTAGGCTGTCTGTCACCCTCACCATCCCAGGCAGGTGGAGGGAGACTCCGGGCTGGACGATTTATCCGGAGTCCGAGGACTCTGACCTCCATTCCCGTCCCCTGGACGAGGAATCGGTTGGTAGTCTCTCATCGGAGGAAGGTCCCTCTTCTTTTTTGGGCATCCTCCGTCTCATCTCCGAAGCCACGGGGATGTCTCTTAAACCCATTCAGCAATGGGCCAAAAATCTCCTCACTGATATCCTCAAAAGGGTGGATTCACTGACAGAGGCCTTCCCAGCAGCCGAGGCCATTGTTGGTCCAGTCTTGGAGCTGTGGCAGCCTCCTGCCCCTTCTACCCGTATGGTCTGTAAATTTGCGGTGCCCATCGGGTCCCATTCAGGATTCACAGAGCACCCCTCGGACGAGGGTTTGGTGACCGAATCTGTGTTCAGAAGTTCAGGTAATTCGGGAGACGCCAGTAGGCTCCGGACAAAGAGTCCAAAAAACTGGACCATTCTGCCCGGAAAATGCCTCTTCACTGGGCCTTCGTCAGGCGAGCTTGGCTGTCATCATGGTGCACTTTTTTCATGCCCTCCTGGGCTCTCTCAATGAGGTTCTACCTTGCCTCCCTGCAGACCTACAGACCACGGTCAAGCAGGTCCATGACCAGGGTTGGGCTGTTGCGAAGCAGCAACTCCAGATGGCTCTGGATCTCCGGGATTCTTGCACCTGCTCAGTGGCGGCCGCAGTTGCCATGCACCACAGGGCTTGGTTATAGGTCTCCACCTTCACGGCAGACACACAGCACAAACTAACGGACGTCCCCTTCCTGGGTACTGACCTGTTCGGCCCAGGTGTGTATGGTCACCTTCAGCGCATCGTGAAGTCCAGTGCCACCTTGCACTCCGTGACTTCTATGCAGAAGGAATCCCAGGGTTCCAAAAAGCAGAAGAAGCCATTTCGGCATTCTGCCCTTGCAGCCAAGTAGCCCCATTTCCAACCGGGGCAGCAACAGCAGGCACAGTCTTGGCACCCTCGGCCCAAGTCCAGGGCCCCAGCGGCCCGTAAACCTGGAGGACAGGGCTCAGGCGGTCCCCAGTCCGGATCCTCTTCCTCCAAGCCTGCTCGGTGATGGGATGGTGGTGGCCACCCCCCTACCTGTAACTCAAGCTCTGGGTCCTCCCATGGGGGGCCGGCTCCGCCACTTTCTTTCCATCTAGTCCGCTGTTACCACGGACAGATGGGTTCTAGAAGTGGTCAGCCAGGGTCTGCCTCTGGAATTAGAACACTACTCACCAAGCCTCACGGGAGGAAATGGTGTCTATGCACACTCAGTCGGCTCTTCAAGACAACATTGCCCAACTCCTCCGGAAGGAGGTGGTGGCCAGAGTCACGGACCCCCTGTCAACCCAGGGTTCATTTCCAGGTACTTCCTGGTCCCGAAGCAGATGGGGGGCTGTTGCCCCATTCTAGATCTGCATGACCTGAACCAATTCCTTAGGTCATGCACATTCAGGATTGTAACTCTGTCCCAGATCATACCATCCCTTGAGCAAGACATGTGGTTTTGCTCTCTGGATTTCCAGGATGCATTCTTTCATGTCCTGATCCGTCCGTCTCACCAGAGGTTCCTTCGCTTCCGAGCAGAAGCCCTATTCGATTTCCAAGCCATGCCATTCGGCCTGTCATCAGCCCCACAGATCTTCACCAAATGCATTGCAGTGGTGGCGGCCCATCTTCGGTGTCGAGGGGTCAGAGTTTACCCCTATCTCGATGACTGACTCTTAGCGGGTTCCTCCAAACAGGAGGTGGAGAGGTCCAGGGATCTGGCCCTCCAGATGTGCATCGACTTGGTCTCCTGGTCAATGAGACCAAGTCGTAACTCATACCTTCACAGGTGATATGCTTCATCGGGTTCTCTCCTCCTTTGTGCAATCATTTCTGGTTGTGCACTTGCACCCTGCCTGGGACTTTCTACGCCTTCTGGAGTACATAGCGGCCTGCACCACCATGGTCTGATGGGCCCGGTGGCATATGCGCCCCCTTCAATGGGAGCTGGCCAGCCAGTGGACTCAGCATCATGGTCACTTCCACCAGCTTGCCACTGTGACCCAGTAGACGTGGGACACTCTTCAATGGTGGACTGTCCTAGAACACCTGCAGGAAGGGATCCCGTTTGTCCATCCCAAGCCGTCGGTCATTCTCACGACCGATCCCTCTCTCATGGGCTGGTGTGCCCACATGGGGAATCACAGAGTCCACGGGTTCTGGACCCCCAAGGAATCCTGCTATCGTATCAATCTGCTGGAGCTCAGAGCAAGTCAGACTGGCACTGTCAGCATTTGCTCCGCTCCTTCAGGATCAAGTGGTGCAAGTCCAGACTGACAATACCACGACCATGTACTGTCTCAACAAACAGGGCGGCACACGCTCATGGCTGCTGTACAGGGAAGCACTCCGCATCAGGACCCTCGTAAGCTGACTGGAGGCAGATCTCCTAGCCATCCATGTGGCAGGAGCCTCAAACCAGCTGGCGGGCGCTCTCAGCCATGTGGGCGAGATGTCCCACGAATGGTCTCTCCATCCAGAGATAGTACACAGTCTGTTCTCCGATTGGGGCAAACCTCGGGTGGATCTGTTCACCTCCAGGGAGAACACGATGCTGGGGCTTCTCAAGATCGTGGACCTCAGGCCTCTTACATACTGTAGATACATAGACAGTGTTGGCAGGTAAGGGCCTATGGCCCACTCAATCTGCCCATTTGAGCTTGTAAGTTCAGTTTATGTTTTCCTAGAAGTCTGTTGCCCCTTAACCCTGACCTCCAGAATTCCTTTATGTCTATCCCATGCATTCTTAAATCCCGTAATTGTTTCAGCCCCACCACTTCCTCTGGCAGGGTGTTCCACATGTCCACCACCGCTCTGTGAAGAAGTTCTTCCTCACGCTTCATCTGAATCGTCCTCCTCCAACTTCATCCCATGCCCTCTAGTCCTGGAACATCTTTTTGCTTAAAAATAGTGTATTCCTGCACCCTGTTCCTCCTGTATGATACTTGTATGTCTCTATCATGTCCCCTCTCTCCCTCCTCTCCTCCAGGGAGTACATATTCAGTTCCTTCAACCTGTCCTCATAGGACTTGTGATGCAATCCATGTACCATCTTTGTTGCCCTCCTCTGAACCTTCTCTACCCTGTCTATGTCCTTACGTAGGTAAGGTCTGCAGAACTGTACACTGTACTCCAGGTGGAGCCTCACTATTGTCTTGTATAATGGAATTATGACCTCCCTTTTCCTGGTGGTGATGCCCCTGCCTATGCATCACAGTATCGTGTTTGCTTTACCTGCTGCCTTGTCACACTGTTTCCCCTACCTTGATGTCAATAGAGATGATAACCCCAAGATCCCTTTCCTGCTTGGTGCATGCTATATCCTCACCCCCCAACTGCTATATTGTGCCAGGGTTTTTGTGCCCCATATGCATTATCTTGCACTTCTTTGCATTGAATTTCAACTGCCAAACCCCTGACCATTCTTCAGGTTTTTGCAGGTCCCTTCTCAATCTGTCTACACCCACTGGTGTGTCTACTCTGTTACAGAGCTTTGTGTCATCAGCGAACAGGAAATTTGCCTCTAGGTCCTGCTAATGTCACTGATGAAGATGTTGAACAGGACCGTCCCAGCACTGATCCCTGTGGTACCCCACTGGTCACTCTTCCCTCTGTGGAGTGACAGCCATTTACCACCACCCTCTGTGTCCTGCCACCCAGCCAGTTACCTACCCATCACACTACTGTCCTGCCCACACCTATATTCCCCAGTTTGTGTAATAGTCTTCTATGTGGCACAGTGTCAAAGGCCTTGCTGAAGTCCAGATAGGCCATGTCCACTGCCCTCCCCAATCCACCTCCCTGGTAACCCAGTCAAAAAATTCAATGAGGTTGGTCTGACATGACCTCCCCCTTGTGAAACCCTGCTGCCTTAGGTCCTGTAATCCATTGACAACCAGATGTTCCACCAGTCTCTCCTTCAGTAGTGCTTCCATGAGCTTCCCCACTACCGAGGTGAGGCTGACTGATCTGTACTTCCCCGCTTCCTCTTTGTTCCCACTTTTGTATAAGGGGACTACATCTGCTGTCCTCCAGTCTTTGGGTACCTCCCCTGTTTCCAGTGATCGGCTAAACAGGATAACCAGAGTTTCAGCCGCCACCTGTCTTAGTTCTTTAAGGACCTTAGGGTGCACCCCATCTGGCCCCATTGCTTTATCAACTCTTACTACTTCCAGTTCCTTCAGGACTCTTTCTCGTGTAAAGGGACTTGTGTCCATTTCTGCACCATTCCCACTTCTTGTACTCCCTTCAGACCCATTACCCTCCTCTTCCTCAGTAAAGACTGAGCAGAAATACCTGTTCAATATGTCAGCTTTACTGTTGTCATCCTCCACGCGGCCCCCATCCTTCCCCTTCAGTCTCACTATCCCTCCCTTTGCCTTTCTTTTTTCACTTATGTACCTGTAAAAGGTTTTGTCCCCTCTACCCACTGATTTTGCAATGACTCTTCTATGCCTTCCCTCCACTTCTCTTGGTTCACAAGGTGATCCTCAAGGTCAGGAGGGACAAGGCACAGGTGATCCTGGTAGCCACAGACTGACCCCTCCAGATCTCCTCAGCCTCAGCTCCAGGCCTCCAAGGCGTCTTCCAGTACACCTGGATGTATCATCAGTCAATCAGGGGAAGGTATTCCATCCGGACCTTCACTCCCTGCACCTGACAGCCTGGTTCCTGAGCGGCTAGAGTTCCAGACTTTGGGTCTCTCCGAGGATGTACTCACAGTAGTGGAAACATCCAAGAAGGAGTCGACCAGGAGGTGCTATGCCTTCCAATGGAAAAAAATGTCCATTTGGTGTCAGGGCAAGGGCTTGGACCCTTTGTCCTGTCCAGTGGCTAGTATCCTCGACTACCTTTGGTCTTTGTCCAAGGGCAGTCTTCAGTCCACGACCCTTAAGGTGCACCTGGCAGCCATCTCTGCTTACTGGGTGCAGGGTGGCCAGTAGACGGCACAGGAGAAGGTGGTCTGGTGTTTCTTTAAAGGCCTCGACCACATATCCCCTCCGGTGCATGAACCTTCACCTCCGTGGGATCTATTGCTGGTACTGGCAAAGCTCATGGGCAAGCCATTCGAACAAATGCACAGGTGTGAGATATCGCACCTGTCGTGGAAGACCACCTTCCTGGTGGCTATCGACAACCAGAAGGACTGGGGAGTTCCAGGTGCCATCGGTGGAGTCTCCTTACCTGGTCTTCCACAGGGAAGAGGTAGTCCTGCGCCCCCACCCGAAGTTCCTCCCGAAGGTGGTGTTGCAGTTTTACCTTAACCAGGTGTTAACTCTGCCTGTGTTCTATCAGAACTGCATCTTGGATGCCGTGTACAGGCTCCATACTCTGGACCTGAGACGAGTGCTCCCTTATTATAAAGAGTGGATGGCGGAAGTTTAGGGAGAGGTTCGGCAGCTGTTTTTCACCTACCCTGAAGCCGCATCTGGCAGACCTGCAGCAAAGCGGACGATAGGCAGATGGATTACAGTGTGAATAGAACAACATATCCATGATCCTAGAAAAACAGCTTACTTACCTGTAACAGTAGTTCTAGGAGTGGTAAATGTTGTTCAGCCACACGAACCCACCCATCCTCTCTCGCTTCGACGCACAACCTCTGCTTCCAGCGGGCAAGATCTGGCGTCAAGGGGCGGAGCTGAGGCATATACCCCTGAGGTGGGAGGAGCCAGCTTAAAGACCTTCCAGCAAGATTATTAAAGGTAAAGGACATGCCAAACAGTGTGGATGAACAACATATACCACTCCTAGAACTACTGTTACAGGTGAGTGACCTGTTTTTCATCACCCTCTGAGATTAAAAAGAAAAAGTGCCTCCTTTTGTTACCCCGGAATTTACCACTTCTGAACTTTAGGATGTGCCTCTGCAGTCAGACACCAGATCAAATATCTCCGACGTGTAGATCTTGTCGATAACTTTAAGTATGCCAAAGACTGAGATCATGGTCTCTGTAAGAGGCTTTTTTTTTTTTCTTCTAGGGTGAACGTATTTAGGGCCCCCAACTTTTGTATACCTGAATAAGGTTTACAAAATCACACATACCCAATAAAGCAAAGCATCATGAGAAGTACATGTAAATTACCATGAAAGAATATAGATGGGTTCTGCTTTAAGCAAGAGTGTGTGTTCCCAAATGGCCACTCACTCAAATCTGCAAAGTTTGGGAATGGAAGACACAGACGTATTTCGTCCTTCACAGGTCTCATCAATGTGCCTTATCTGTATCTCAGCCCAGGGGAAGGAGGAGGAGCCAGCCCTGTCATGGTCTTTCTGGCTTGGGGGCATGGTGAGCTTAAAATTGCAAAGCAATCTGGAAGACAAAAGTACCTTAGCACAAAATCACTGAGGCAACTGTTACTCAGGAAAGGTACTGTTGATAAAACCAAGTTTTAGTGCCTTATTATCCTAAGGGCTTTATTGCCAGTGCCCTCTCTGGTTAACCTTTGCCGCAGTGATTTTGTGCCTAGGTTCTTTATATCATAATACTGTACCACCACTAAGACTACTCTAATGGTTGTAAGAGTGGCCTTGCGTGCATTCTTGGGCTGTGAGAACCGCAAACCAAAGGTGAGCAGTTCTGATACCCATAGGATGTGAGACCACGCTTACAACCACAAGAGTGGTATCAGTGCAGTGGTAGTATTATTGCTAGAGATCAAACAATAATATATTAAAATTTAAAAAAATCTTTGCTGATCCTGCCCATTTCCAAGGCAGCTGTGTGTGAGAGACACTTTACAGAATGAATGTCTCAAGCACAGAAGAAAGGAGCACTCCAGATTGGCAGGGAGTGCTCCCTCAATCTATAAAGTCTTCTACACTGAGTAACGTTTCTGTAGTGCTCCACATTGATAGTGGGTAGTCATTACAGCTGGGCATAGTGCACCCCTACTGGGGCAATAGCACAGCCCAAAGGCAGTATTATGTTGGGCAAGTGAAGATTCCGGACAGCAGCAACTCTCCAGTCTTAGCTGTGCCATCGAAGGGGAAACGACTATCAAGCTTCTCTGAAGAGCCATCCCGCTGGCGCAGCAGTTGGATTTCCGCTTGTGACGCCAGCGACCCGGGTTCGGGAACGGACTCTGGTAGCTGGAGGGGCGGCTGGGGAGGAGGATTGAGCACCCAACGGCAGCCCTCCTCCTCCGGGGTGGTGGGGATGCAACCCTGCAACACCGCCACCTGGGTGACCACAGATGGAGGTGCAGTGAGACTGCACGTAGCAGGGAGGGAGTGGACGCCTGCCAGGAGCCGGAGCGCCAGGCACGCCATGACGACGGCTCCACCCCAGGCTTCCCAGCGCATGGACGCCCTGAGGGGCAGGGAAGAAAACCAGGAAAAAGAGACCCCATCGGACTTCCAGTAGACGGAGCTCCTGGCCACGATCCCCAATGCGCCTACCGGCGTCAGCACCAGCATCCCCCAACGAAATTCAAGTCACGTCGGGGTGTAAAGGGCCCCACCCTGTGCCCGCCTGGGGGGTATAGCCAAGGCTCTGGGGGTGGACTGCGCTTGGTCACTGGATAGCAGAGCGGAGACTTAATCAGGTTGGAGACTCCTGAAGGAGTGGAAGACCAGCGGAGAGGAGGGGGGGCACAAAAAAAAAAGCTCTGAAGGAGAACTTCAGCCTTAGGCCTTGGAGCTGTAATTCTGCATAGCAGGTTGGGGCTACCTGGTTTCATAGAGCACCCCTAAATCAAAATTGTGCCTGTTAAGCTGCAGCTTTCAAATTGGCTAGCCTGCCCCCCCCCACACCCATTTCCACTGCCTGTGCTTGAACTGGGGTCCACGTCTGCCACTGTTTCAGGGTGTGTGTGTGTTTCTGAGGTCTCTGAGGGAAAAAAATGCCTCAGGTAAGTACTTATTTTCTGGGGGGTTGTAGTCAGGGGCATTTCTTGGGCTCCCTTCCATCTCTGGGTGTCGGTCCCCCCCTCCTCAGTTTTAGTTTATTGTTGGTAGTTTTGTTTCGGGATTTTTTGTTTTTAATGCCATACATCTTCCCAGCAGCCACTTTTGAAATTGATCAAAATCTGTTTGTACATCCTTCAGGGCGTCATCTGGTAAAAACCCAGTACTATAAATCACTGCATTATCTGTATATTATGTCATTACAGAAGTATGACATCTACCAGGCAGAGTTCATGAATAATGAAAACGAGAGGGCCTAAAATCGAACCCTGTGGTACCCTGCATTTGATCAACGGGAGTTCTGAAATATTACTTTCTATGCTGGTTGTTTTCTATTACACAGATAGCTTGCAAACCAAGTTGTCACATCCTTGGAAAAGTGAATCAGAAAGGGACTCCCAACAACAAAGAATGATCCACAGGATGAAAGGCCTTAGTGAGGTCCAAAAATATTGCTGCGGCAGAGTGCCCTTTATCAAGGGCACCCTGCACGCAGCTTGTGAACCCCACCAAGGCCATTTCTGTGTTGTGCTCTAAATCAGTGTTGTGATTTAGTTAAATTATATTTTTCAAGGTGATTCGTTACTTGATCAAAAATTTTTCAGAGAATCTTTGATAATGAAATTGGTCAGTAGTTAGATACACACAACCTGCTGCAAGATTTGAAAAATTGGTTTTATTATGATTGTCGTTTTTCATACATTGGGGAAGAATCCGTGGCATAATGAAAAATTAAACAGAGTTGCTAAGAGGATGGCTAATTTATCAATCCCAAACTTTAAAGGTCTGAAATCCACTTCATATTGGCTAACATATGACCTTGGATCAGACGATCTTACTTTGAGATACAGCTCTTGCAGCAGGTTACACCATAAGAACTAAAAGCGATAGGCAGCAGGACCCCACGGAAAACTTCTAGCTAGCTATATACAGTGGGGGGCCACACCCGATGTCAGATACCTTATAAAAGGGGCGGTCCCCCAGCATACCTCAGTTCTTTTCCCGCTGTTGACTCTTACGCATCAGCTCCACAGACTCCTTCAGCAGATGAATGACGCCAGAACTTTATCCTGCATTTTCTTCGAGTTTCTTCCAAAACTTCGATAAGTACCCGCAAGTTTTCTTCTCTGACTCCTTCACAGAATGACACTGCTCGAAGTGTGCTTGTGGCAAGCGGATCCCCTTCAAGGATAGGCACTCTGCCTGCGTTGCGGTGCCTAGGCCCGGACCATGACACCCAGGCCTGCCCCTGCGGTTCGATAGCAGAACCAGGATCCACTGCCAGAAAGCACTTAAGAGTTTTCTTCTGGAACAGAAGTTAAAAGCCATGGAAAAAGATCCTTCCTCCAGAACCTTCTTACAAGTCGGGGGGGCATAAAGAAAAGCACCGGGACAGGGACACAGATAGATCCCCGAATCGGGCCCCGGACTCTCAGGCCAGTTCCAGCTCTGCCCAGTTGGACAGATCTCGGCTCCCTTCGGTGAAGATCCGGACTTCAGGGGGCTCCAGTTCAGTCTGTCTTCAGCCCTTGAACACAGAGTCCAAGCATAGCCAGCCGTCCGGTTCAGCTGCCAGGTCTGAGGCTTCAGACCACCACAAGCACCAGTCTAAGTTGGCTGCTAGGCCTAGCACGGACGCCAAGGACTGGCTCCGGGACACCGAACGTTTGGTCTCCCAACCTCCGAGGGGTTCTTACAACCCCCACCCCGAGGAAAACATCAGAGCTGACCTCTCTCAAGCGGACGTCAGAGGCTAAGCGGAAGCCGGACCCAGCACCCGCCAAACATCCTAGAGACCTGACTCCACCCCCGCCTTCACTATCAGATACCGGGCACATCAGAGGAGGACATCTGGGCACATGCCACCGATGACCAGACTGGGGACATTGAAGATGTTGGACTACCCCAGGGTCCGACACCTGACCCGACTACACCTCAGGCACCGGCGCCCGACCCTAAGGATGGGCAGGCAGTCACGCCTGGCCCGTCGTCAGGCCTCACTATTCAGGAGGTAAAAGAGCTTTTTAACTTCTGGTGGGATACTATTAAAAAGGCTGTGGTACCCACAAAGCCCCTAGAAGAGGACCTCCAAGGGTAGTGACCCCTGAACCCAAGGATCCTACCCTGCGCTGGGGCAGATCTAAGGAGAAACAGTAAAGGGCTAAGAAAGCACACTCCAGGACCCCTTCAGGGTCCCCTAGTGACCACAAACGTAAAAGGCCCAGACGGAGATCCCGCTCTTCGTCTGGGGACGATTCACGTCCAGACACGTTGAACACCTCTCGGTCTCCCTCTCCTCTCAGCATTCCATCACCAGACCCCCGTGACCTCCCTTGGTCGCTGCCGGAGGATCCCTCATTCTCTGACATAATGAGGCATATTCAAGAGAATATGGGGTGGGAGACGGAAGAGCTAGACCCCGAAAGGCAATGCTTGGCACGTTATTTGCGGCAAAAGGACCTCAAGCCTGTGGTGGTTCCACCCCTGGTGGACACTTTCCAGGATGCTACCAGAGCTGCATGGAAGCGTCCGCTCTCCACTCCAGCAGTTCCCAAGTAAGCTGACCGCCTTTGTAGGGCCCTGCTGGACGATCCATACCTGGCTCAGCAACCCATGGCTGACTCAGTCGTTATCACGACCTCGCATGACTGTTCACAAAGGCCTCAACACCTTCGTACCCAGCCACCGGACCCGGAATCCAAACAGTTGGATTCTCTGGGTCGGCACATGTACTTGGCTGCTACATGCTCCATTAGGTCCCTCAACTATTGGACGTACATGGTGCAATTTCAAAATGCACTTTGGGACCAGGGTCAAGACCTATTGAAGGATTTTCCAGATGGCGAGAAGAAGGAGGAGCTATTAAACCTCCTTCGCATGGGTTCAGATGTGCGGACCCAAGTCCTCCAAGCTGCCTATGACTCGGCGGACTCAGCAGCAAGAGGTGCCACTACAGGCATTTGCCTCCGGAGACACTCTTGGCTGAGGGTCTCTGGGTTTACCCCAGATGTCCAGAAAGGGATCATGGACGTCCCCTACAATGGTTCAGTTTTGTTTGGTGAAGACTCCGAAAGAGTCATCACTGAGTTGCAAGATGCTGGGAAGGCGGTTAGGACAGTACAGGTGATGTACAAACCTAGGCCTGGCTCCTTTCATAGGAACCAGAACCGTTTTCGTGGCTGGCAGAACAAGCAACAGCCTCATTCTGGCCAACATCCTAGGGGCAGTTATGGACAAAAGAACCAGCCTAAGTACTTCGGAGGTCAGGGTCAGAGACGTCCAAAATCTACCCAGCCTGCCGGAGCCAGCACCGTCACAGCATGACTCCTTCCCGGCCCCTGCCCCACCTCTGGATCAAAAGGAAGAAAGGGTCGGGAATTGAATCGCTCACCACGTGTCAGGGTGGCAGAGGATCACCTCCAATTGGTAGGTTATTCAACTCATAAGTCTGGGACACTCTATAGAGTTCCTCGACCGCCCACCGTCAAGACCTCCTCTGCATTCCTGCTACTCGAGACAGCATGCCCTGCTTACCCAGCAGGAGATCTCGGCACTCCTTGGCAAGGATGCCATCGAGGATGTACCAGCGAACCACAGAGAAGAAAGATATGATTCCCATTTCTTCCTGGTTCCCAAAAAAACGGGACCTGTGCCCGATCCTGGACCTCCGCGATCTCAACACCTTTGTGAGGTACAAACGCTTTCACATGGTCATCCTACTGGGTCTCATCCCCATGCCCAAGCAAGGTGCATGGCTCGCATCTCTGGACATGCAGGACACGTATATACATCTTTCCATCGCCTGATTGCACAGGAGATTCCTGCGCTTTGTTTGTGGGACGCCATTATCAGTTCTGAGCACGTCCCTTCGGTCTGTCTTCGGCGCCACGCATCTTTACCAAGTGCCTGGCAGTCACAGCAGCAGCACTCAGGAGACAGGGCCATTATGTCTTCTCGTATCTGTACGACTGACTTCTCATGACCTCTTCTCCAGAGGCTCTGGTCACTTATTAGGGCTCACCAGTCAGGAGAAGACATCCCTCATCCTCTCACAGAGACTGCAGTTCATTGGTGCAGTTCTGAACACCTGCCAAGGAAGAGCTTTTCTGCCTGAGGACAGGGCGGAGCGCATCAGGTCTCTGATATGGACCATTATGGCACAGACACTGGTCCCTGCACGGACCATGCTGTGCCTGCTTCGACACATGTTGGCTGCCATTGCTACGGTTCTCCTGGCCCACCTCCACATGAGAGTTACTCAGTGGATGCTGAGAGCCCAATGGGACCAGAGGCAGGATCACTTTGACCAGCCTGTCAGAGTCACAAAGCCAGTCTTTCTGGACTTACAGTGGTTGCTTGTCCTGGAGCTTCTCTCAGAGGGAGTCCCCTTCTTGGCACCTGCTCCAGCTCTGACTCTCACCACGGACGCCTCAGGGTCTGGGTGGGGAGCTCACCGGCTGGAACAAGGACCCAGGGAACTTGGTTGCCTCTGGAAGCTTACCTTCATATCAATGTCTTGGAGATGAGGGCGGTCCTGTACGCCTCACAAGCTCAACAGTCGGAGATCCCACTGAGTCACGTGTTAGTTCAGACGGACAACACCTCGATGGTGTGTTACATCAACAAGCAAGGAGGCACACTTTCATACCCCCTTTGCCGGGAAGCGCAGCAGGTGTGGGATTGGGTACTATGGCACGGTGCCACAATTACCACAGTACATGTTCTCAGTGTGGACAATACCGTGGCAGATCTCTTGAGCCGGTCAAGGGCCAGAGCTCATGAATGGGAGCTGATGCAAGAGGTCGCAGAGGACCTGTTCCAATGATGGGGGACACTGGACGTAGACCTATCTGCGTTCCCATACAATGCAAAATTGCCCAATTTTTGCTCGCTAGATCCAGGGCCTGGTGTTTTCTGGTGAGACGCGTTGTCTCTCTCTTGGACGGGCAGGTTCCTCTACGCTTTCCTGCCCTTCCCTTTGATCCAAAGGGTTCTCCTCAAGCACCAGTCTGAACTGGCATCGATAATCTTGGCGGCACCCTTTTGGCCCAGACAAATTCGGTTTCCGCTGTTTCACCAGTTGGCTCAGGAGCTTCCCCTACCATTGCCTGTCATCTCACACTTGCTGTCTCAGGAGGCCGGTTTTCTGGTCCATCCGAACCTCAAATTCCTGAACCTGCATGCTTGGCTCCTTAAAACATAGCCATTCTTAGACACGGAGTCTCGCAAGGGGTTGCAGACATTCTGGTAGCGGCTTGGAAACCTTCCACCCATGCTACTTACACCATGAAATGGCAGAGATTTTGTCTCTGGGCCCGGGCTCACGACCTGGATCCTCTTTGATGCCCCAAGAAGTCTATTTTGGACTACTTCCTATCCCTTTTTCAGTCGGAACTGGCGTATTCCTTTCTGAAGGTGCATCTCTGTGCCATTTCGGCATACCATGCAGCAGTTGGTCAACAGTCACTAGCTCAGCTAGAGGCCTTGCACGCTTTTCTGCATGGCATTCTTCATCTGAGACCTCCCATAAAGGACCCAGTTCCCCCATGGGACCTTCTTTTAGTCCTGGAGCAGCTCACGCTGCCTCCTTTTGAACTAGCCGCAGATTGTGAGCTATGCCTCCTCTCTTGGAAGGCATTATTTTTAGTTGCTGTGACTTCAACAAGGAGGATTTCAGAACTCCAAGTACTCATGTGTAAAGAGCCTTATTTGATTTTTCATAAGGACAGGGTGCCCTTAAGGACCAATCCTAAGTTTCTTCCCAAGGTGGTCTCAGCCTTAACCCTGAATCAGGACATTGACCTTCCAGTGTACTTCCCCAATCATACCATTAGAGGGGAAGCCCTTCTGCACACATTAGATGTGCATAGGCTCCTCAGGTTTTACCTGGCCAGAACTAGACCATACAGGCAGTCCGATCAGCTGGGCGCACCTGTAACCAAAACACACTCTAAGTGGCTGGTAAATTGCATTGTGTTCTGTTACCAGAAGCGCAATAAACCCTTGCCAGGATCGGTTAAGGGTTATTCAACAAGAGGGGTGGCTACCTCCTTTGCTACGCTGAAGAACATCACAACATCGGCCATTTGTGCAGCTGCCACTTGGAGTTCAGTGCACACTTTCTTCAGACATTACAGTTTGGACATCGCCTCAAGGCGCAGAGCTGGTTTTGGCCTGGCAGTCCTCCAGGGACTTTTGTCCTAAGAGGCATCCTTTTAGGGATCTTTCCTATCCTCCTCCCAACTGGATCATTTATACACCCTTAATGCTTGGGAATCGGTCCTTATGGTGTAACCTGCTGCAAGAGCTGTATCTCGAAGTAAGATAGTACAGTTATGTAAGAACTTACCGTAACAATAGATCTTCGAGAACAGCTCTAGACCAGGTAGTTTCCCTCCCACCTTCCCCTCAGGAAGTTTGGTTCTTCATAACGTCTCGGACGTATCAGATTTATTAGTCTTCCTCTGCAAGCAGATCCTCGGTCTCCCCTTCTGAATCACATCACTACACTGGGAGAACTGAGGTATGCTGGGGGACCGCCCCTTTTATGAGGTATCTGATGTCAGAGGCGGGGCCGACATCAGGGGCGACACCCCGCTGTATATTGCTAGCTAGAAGTTTTCTGTGGGGTCCTGCTGCCTGCTGGCTTCAGTCCTTATAGTGTAACCTGCTGCAAGAGCTATTCTCGAAGATCTACTGTTACGGTAAGTTCTTACGTAACTGTACTTTATTACATAATCGTTAATTTAGTCAGATGTAACACTTTGAAAATAAAACTGTGGATGGCTATTATGACTATCCATTTGAGAATTAATAACAGAATCAGAGGCAGTAAAATTTAGTTTAAATTCTATCTAGATTTGTTTAATAATTATTTTGCCAGTCAGCTGCCTTATCAGGTTCACTAATCAATTGTTCTCCATCAAGTAATGAAATAATACCATCCTTGGGTCCCCTACCTAATAGATTATTTAATATTTGCCACATATTTTAGGATTTCCTAAGGAGTTGGATTGCTTAGTTGTAAAGAAAAGCATTTTAGCCTTTCTAATTGTGGCTTTACATTGATTTCGAAGAGTTTTATAGTTTTGCAATGTTAGGATATCCTATTTACTTTGTATTTTTTCCACATTTTATCTCTTTGTTTCATTCATTCTAATAAATCTTGTGTTACCCGTTTATTTTTATTAGCCCTAATCCTCATTTTTCTTTTGGGGGCAACTCTAGCTGCAATCTGATTGAATAAACCACAGAATGTTTCCAATAATCCATCAGTATCCGTAATTGTTTCTGAACAGGTCCAGTCAACATCACTACAGGCCTCATTCGTAATCTTAGCATTAACTTTTTTCAAGTTTCTGAATTCTATATATAAAGGGGGATTTCCCACTGATTTGGCAGTCCACTCACAAAAGACTGGACAGTGGTCACTAATTCCATCTGCTAATACCACATACTTAACAATCTTATTGGGGTTTGTGACCACTATCCAGTCCAATATACAGCCTGTTCTATAACTGAACCTTATGGTTTAACTAATCAGCTGCTGGACCCCAATTCTAGGAACAACTCCTTAACGTTATTTTTTTGGTCTGTACCCCAGTTACAATTAAAATCCTTCAGTAACCATTCCCTGTTTGATGGTAAACCTCTTTTAACCTCGGTTATCCTCTCAAAACCCTTCTCTATCAATCCAGGTGGAATATAGATAGAGAAAACAGTATGTGTTTTCAGAACCTAAAAGCAAATCTAGTGTAATCCAATCACAACCTGTACTTCCTTGAGGGCAGTCAATTTCTTTGATTTTAAATTTAGTTTTCACATAGATCATTTTACAGACTCCTCTTTTTCCACTCCTATCCTGTCTATAAATATCATATCCAGTCAAAGACATTTTAGAATTATTGATTTTACAATTGAACCTTGTTTCTGATACAGTGATGATATCAAATTTATGTTCTATCCATGCCTCAATATATTCCCTATATTGCCTGGGCCAGGAATATGACTCCCAGTCTTGCGGCCTGTGCCGCACTTTACACCTCTCCACTTTAGAGGACCAGTACACGTGACTTTTGCGTTGTCGTCTGGATGAGCGGGACCCTCCCGTTCGGTCCAAGGATGCCAATCTGGCAATCTCCAGGGCTGCAGGATCCACCAAACAGCGGCTTTTGAGGAGGCTGCAGCCCAGACCGCAGTGGGTGCCTCACCAGTGTCCATGCTGGGCTTTGATGCCTACTTTGCAGGGGCATTCCGGGACCTTTGCCAGTCCCTTCCAACCCTGAGAGAGAGAGAGGAAAGTAGCGCCATTGCTATTCCCCTCTTCTAAGGAGGACCGACTCTGCCACAAGTTGCGGCTTTGCTGTGAGGAGCTCTGTGGCAGCAGCTTCTTTAGGTTCTGGGCCTAAGCCGGTGCCGGATCCTACCCCGGTGCTCACATGGCTGCTGCTGCCTCGGCTCGAACCTGTTATAGCTTGGCAGCTCCCAGCCTCTCTGCCCATTCAAGTGGATTCCTCATATCTCAGCTGAAATAGGGTCCCCCTCCTAAGGACGCCTGTACTACTCCCGGGCTTCCGCAACAGCGGTCTGTTACGGCCACCCAGGCTGATGAGCCGTGCAGTCAGTGGTAACTCAGGGGGTCCACCAGTCTTTGAAGAATCCTCGGAATTGGAGGCCTCCTCCATGCATTCCCACCCTATTGACCTGGAGTCGGGGGAGGATTTGTTGATGGACCATGGTCCCACCTCCTTCAGTGCCATGCTCCACCATATTTTGGAGGCTATGGGGATCCAGTTGGAGCTCACTCAAAAATGGGATAAGTATCCCTTCACCGAAATCTTCGACCAGGACGACTCCCCTGGGGTCACCTTCCAGGTGGCTGAAGCCATTCTTAGGCCGATGTTGGAGCTCTGGCAATGTCCAGCTTCCTGTCCTATGCCATCAGCCCATATGGCCCACAAGTATGTGATTCCTATGGGTTCCCTCTCTGGGTTTACAGAACACCATTCAGCCGAAGGACTGGTTGCCGATTCAGTGCTCAGCTGGACAGGCAATGTTGAGGATGTCGACAAGCCTCCCATCAAAGAATCCAAGAAATTGGATCAAACAGCCAAGAAAGTATATGCGGCATCATCTCTCAGCCTTAGGCAGGCTAGTTCAACCTTAATGATGGCCCAGTTTGCCTGTGCCTTGTTGGGCACCCTTGACCAGGTGCTCCCTTGGCTCCCACCTGACCTTCAGAAGACAGTCAAGCAGGCCCGGGACCAAGGATAAACAGCAGCTCAAGATGGCCATGGATATTGGCAACTCCTGTACCAGGTCTATGACTGCAGCTGTGGCTATGAACATTGCAGGGCTTGGCTGAGGATCTTGACCTTCACGGCAGATACCCAGCATGAAATGGTGGATGTCCGTTTCCTGGACACCAACTTGTTTGGGCCAGGGGTGGATGGTCATCCCACCAGAACTGAGAAGTACAGTGCCACCTTGGACTCTGTCACCTCCAACCAAAAGGACGTTAAGGGCTCTTAACCCCAGAAAATTTGGGGCCTATTCTGCCGCATGGCCAAGCCATCCCAGTCACTGACTTGGCACCAGCAGGCCTGATGTCCCAGATGCAAGTCTGTTGCTTCCGTGGTCCAGAAGCCTGCTGGTCAAGGCCCAGCTGCATTCTCCGCTGTCTCTGCCTCCACCTCCAAGCCTGCCCGTCTTGTCTCCCCTAGATCCTCCCGTGGGGGTCTGGCTTCGCCACTTTCTTTCTGCCTGGTCCAGTGTTACCATGGACAGATGGGTGCTAGAAGTGGTTGACCAGGGCTTGCCTCTGGAGTTGGAGGCTCTCCTGCCAAGCTGAGTCCATGCCCCTTGGGAGGATGCTCACTTGTCAGTGTCAGTGGCTCAGTAGGTAGCACACTCGCCTCTGAGGCCGGGAGATCAGAGGGCTGTGGGTTCAGTTCCCACATCTGGCACTTGGGTTAATATCCCAGTACTGACATTGTAGTGCAGCATGAGAGGGCTGCTGCACTTCTGAGGTGCTGCCTTTCGGATGAGACGTTAAACCGAGGTCCCATCTGCCTGGATTGGTGGTAGTTCAGGTGGATGTTAAAGATCCCATGGCACTTATCGAAAGAGTAGGGGAATTTCCCTGGTGTCCTGGCCAAATTTCCCTCATTCACTAAAAAAATACCACCAACAGCTTAATCTGGTTCAAGGTCAGCTGGCATTCATCTGTATCCCCCTCCCCCGCGTCGTGCCTGAAAATAGGCAGGATTTTTCTAGTGCACTTACCCGGTCAACAAAAACTAAATAAATTAAAAAATAAATATGGTGTCTGCAGACCTGTTGTCCACCCTTCGGGAGGACATCACCCAGCTCCTCTGGAAGGAGGTGGTGATTCGTGTCCCAGACTCACCAGCCGATCCAGGGTTTGTCTCCAGTTACTTTCTGGTTCCGAAGTGGACAGGGGGTTGGCACCCCATCTTTAGACGTCCACGACCTGAACACATTTCTGAGGTTGCGCTCCTTCAGGATGATCACTCTGAACCTGATCATTCCGTCCCTGGAGCAGGATATGTGATTCTGCTCCCTGGACCTCCGGGATGCCTTCTTTTTTCATTTTTTTTAAATTTCCAGTGGGTTGTATTATTATATTTATCACAATATTTTTTCCTTTTCTATACCCCCATTCCAGTGCCAGGAGGGCAGGTTAAGGACTACTTTCACAGCTGATGTTAGTATCACTCCATGATTGGCTGATGGTGAATAATTGCCAGGCAGCTTGTGCCCTCTTTCCTGAAGATCTTAGCACCTCTCTTGTACAATGTCGCCAGCCCCATGCCGGCTTCAGGGCTTTTTTGAGAAAAAATATAAAGCTGACCTTTAAACATATATTTTTTATATATATATATATAAATATTGTCCTGTTCCTGTTAAAGCTCAATACACGATAAGACACTGGGGAACACAAGTTTTATTTGGCTTCAGTTAAAAAAAAAAACATTATTACAACTGTTCAAAGCACTATATGACCAGCATATTTAATTAAAAAAAAGCAAACTGTTTTTGATTCAGTTACATACTGCAGTTCAAAATGATCCTTTTATGAATTTTAAAACTGGGACTTGCCCGAAGGATTCTTTCCTTAGAATCTCTTCCCACACCCAAAGCTTACTTTTTATGGAAGCATCTTACTGTTAAAACAAAAGCTGTGCAGTTTAGGAGCAGGACCCACAAAGCAGGAAGCTGTTTACATTATACTGTTGTGAGTCTAGTATTTCAGGCAATTTTCAGATCTTTCATGGCAGATGTCAAACTCTTGATATGCAACAAAGAGAGATACACATATTCAGTACATTCAGAGGCAGTAGCACACTGGAGAAGCAGCTTGCAAGATAAACAGTGTGTAGGATCCATCCAAAGGATTCAGGGAGTGAACAAATGTGTGAATTGTTTGGTTTCTGTATAACATTCCCAATTACATACATAAAATAAAGGCACCACCCAAGTGCAAAGCATCCTGGGTAGCAGTATGCAAATCTTTCTGTGGAGCAGCATTTTTGTTTGGTTTTGTGGGCTGAACACCCCTTTACTCCTGGTTTTCTCCCCATCTTCCTCCCTGTAATTGGGGTCACCACATCTATACCTACACCTTTGGTCGGGAGGACAAGCAAGCAGCAGTCTAAATTGTCCTACTAGAATGCACTACTGTATCCAAATCAAACTATCTGCTGTGTTGGCCTGGTCGCATGCTCTGCTAACTCTGTAACCTGTACCATGGAACTTGTCACACATGTTTCTTTTTGCAAGTATCATTCACTTGTGCTGCTAAACTCTGTAACCTTCCTTTTCGTCTACAATACCTGAATCTGCACCTTGTAATGCAAACTGTGTAACCTATACCCTGGATCCATGTATGCCTGCATCTTTATGTATTATGTTCTGTTCTCTTCTCTTTCTACCATACCTGACGAGGTACCTTTGGATATGAGCCTCTGGCTCAAAGGTTGTAAACTGATTGCAAAATAAAATAAAAAATAATAAAACAACTGATGCCAGTGCCATACCTTTTCTTATTACAGTTTCTGAACAGGAATATAACAACATCCAACAAAATGACAGTACAAACACATACACAACAACAAAAAACAAATTCATCATAACTATATACAGATGCTTCATAACTACAGTGGCGTGAAAAAGTATTTGCCCCCTTCCTGATTTTCTCTATTATTACATATTTGTCACACTGGATGTTTTCAGGTCTTTAGACAAAATGTAATATTAGATAAAGGGAACCTGAGTGAACAAACAACACTTGTTTTTTTTTTTTATTTCACTTATTTAATGAAAAAAAGTTAACCAACACCAATTGGCACTGTGTGAAAAAGTAATTGCCCCCTTACACTTAATAACTGGTTACGCCACATTTAGCTGCAATGACTGCAACCACACACTTCCTATAATTCAATATCAGTCTTTACATCGCTGTGGGAGGAATTTTAACCCACTCTTCCTAGCAGAACTGCTTTAATTTAGTAACATTTGGTAGGTTTTCGAGCATGAACTGCTCGTTTCAGGTCCTGCCACAGCATCTCTATTGGGTTTAAGTCTGGACTTTGACTAGGCCACTCTAAAACATTAATTTTACTTCTTTTTAGCCATTCTGATGTGGACTTGCTTTTGTGTTTTGGATCATTGTCTTGCTGCATGACCCAACTACGCTTCAGCTTCAGCTGACGGAAGGATGACTGGACATTCTCCTTAAGAATTTTCTGGTACAGAGCAGAATTCATGGTTCCTTTAATTATGGCAAGTCATCCAGGTCCTTAGGCAGCAAAGCATCCCCACACCATCACACTACCACCACCATGTTTGACTGTTGGTATGGTGTTCTTACTGTGGAATGCTGTGTTTGCTTTACTGAGACATATATGGGTTCCATGTTGTCCAAAAGTTCCACTTTGACTCATCTGTCCATAGAACATTTTCCCAAAAGGCTTGTGGATCATCCAGGTGCTTCTTGGCAAATGAGAGACGAGCATTTATGTTCTTCTTGGTTAGCAGTGGTTTTCGCCTTGCTACCTCACATGAAGCCTATTTCTGCTCAGTCTCTTTCTGATTGTGGAGTCATGAACACTGACCTTAGCTGAGGCAAGAGAAGCCTGCAGTTCTTTGGATGTTATTTTAGGATCCTTTGAGACTTCTTGGATGATTTTACACTGCGCCCTTGGAGTAATTTTGGCAGGCCGCCCACTCCTGGGAAGGGTCACTATTGTTCCAAGTGTTCTCCATTTGGAGATTATGGCTCTCACTGTGGTTCGATGGAGTCCCAGAGCCTTAGAAATAGCTTTGTAACCCTTTCCAGACTGATAGAGGGCAACACAATGTTTTTCTGATCTTTTCAGGAACTTCCTTTGATCATGGCATAATGTGCTTGTTGAATCTTTGTGCTGGCAATGTGACTCTGATGGTAAGGGCCAAAATAAGTGAGGGTTTATATTGAGCAGGGCTGGCGTAATCAAGCCTGGCTGTGTTCAATCAGCTGACTCTAATTATCCCTTTAATTGGGTTGATTTAACTAGGGGCAATTACTTTTCACACAGTGCCAGTTGGTGTTGGTTAACATTTTTCATTAAATAAATGAAATAAGTAAAAAAAAAAAAGTGTTATTTGTCCACTCAGGTTCCCTTTATCTAATATTATATTTTGTCTAAAGACCTGAAAACATCCAGTGTGACAAATATGCAATAATAGAGAAAATCAGGAAGGGGGCAAATACTTTTTCACGCCACTGTATATACACACACACACATATACACACAAGTCCATTTCATTATTGTAAGTCATTATGTTCTTAAAAACAAGATAAAAGTAAAGGAATGCGTGCATTATGATTTCATATTGAAGGCACCATGTTGCACCCTTTTCCATATTGCACGATGGTCTCCACAGCCTCTAGATCAAGAAATCATTTCCAACAAAATGTTTCACAGCAATGACACAAAAGGCATGCTCATCCATAATGACCTATCCCCCTGTCTGGGGATACCACCTCCTTAGGTACTGGACCTCAGCTGGTGACAGGGATGACAAAAATGGGTCCCAGGCTAAAAAGAATTTGTCCTCTTGGCCAGCCACCCTAAAAAGACAGGCATTCCAAAGCGAGTGTCTGGATTGCTTGATTACGCCATTGATGTACCGTGGGTGTAACTCCAGAGACCCAGGTATTTAGTATGCAGTGACGAGCCAGTATCAGTAACACCCTGGCCCACCGTGGTACCAGATCCCAGTCCTCCACCCCCAATTCCTCTATTCCAAATAGGAGCAATGGGGGTTTTAATGGGAATTGTCTCCCCATCAGGGTACCTACTTCCTGTGCTATATGTGCCCAGAAGGCCTGCAACACTGAGCAAGACCAAAAGTAATGATAATGTGAGCCCAAATCCATCCCACAGTGACCACAAATAGGCGCTACAGCAGGACTGAACTTGTGGATTATCGGGGTTGACAGTACAGCCTTTGAACAAATTTATAAAATGATTCTTTGTATGTGTTACATGTAAGGATGCCTCTGTGCAGAGTTAAGATCTCGGCCCAGACACCCTCCTTAATAGGTATGCCTACGTCTGTCTTTCTCCCACAACATTTTCATTTTGTGTGTGAGGTCAGGTAGGAATTGTCTCCTCAGGTGCATGGCCTTTCAAATTAAACCCTTTGGGTCCTTCCGGTCACCTAATATGAGGTGTTCTAGCTGTTCCAATGGTGAGGTAGCATCAGAGAATCCCCCGAAGCCCTTGGTAAAAGCCCTAATTTGTAAGAAGCGGAAGAGGTGTGTGGCTCCTTAGTACTTTACTCATTTTCCTACGTACCTGCCATTTGGCACAGTTGACCTCAGCCCTCCAGCACTGACAAGACCAAAGGATTTGGTCCGTCTAGTCCTGCTTAAACCCTATCTCCCTGTTTGGCCAGATAAGCAGACAATCTCCCAGGGCAACCCTGCTCCTCTAGGTCCAGTCATGCTGTTTCCACTGGCCTGTTTACCCAGTCCTGGACAAATTGATATCGCATCAGTAAATAATAGTTTCTAAGGTTCAGAAAATTTAGTCCCCCTTTATCAACATTCACCTTTAGCCTCTGAAGGCAAGTGTGTGAGCATTTACCATGCCAAATAAAATCAGAGAAGGCTCTCTCCACTCTTTTAAAGTCGGTTCTAGTAAGACCGACATGCAACATTTGCATAATATATAAGAGCCAGGGCAGGGTATTCGTCTTGATGAGATTGATATGCCCCATCCAAGAAATGGGCAAAGCTCTCCACCTGTGCAGTTCCTCCTCTATGGTCCTGATGAGGGCAGCATAATTGAGGCGATACAGGGCACCCAGATCTCCACCCACATAAATTCCCAAGTACTTAAATGCCCCTTTACTGCCTTCAACACCCAGTGTCTGGTATGTAACATGCCCTCCCACCCATGGCCAGCAGCTCAGACTTGTCCAGGTTTATTTTATATCCTGAAAACTCTGCAAATTGAGCAATGGTGGCAAGGAGCGGTTGCATGGACTCTCAGGGCTCTGTCACGTATGATAACATGTCATCCACATAAAGTGTTACTTAGTGCCATACCTCTTAAAGCAGCAGTGCAGTGAAATTGGGCAAACATTTTGTTTTTTCACTTTAAAAGATTCTAGACATCTTTCAGTTTTATTTGGTAGTACAATTTTCAAATTCCATTAAAATCTGAGGATTTTATGAATGTTTTGTATATTTTTTTCCTCAAGAAAAAAAGGTAGCCACCACATTGTGCATAGATGTAGCATTGTAGACCGGGCAAGAGTTAGGATTGAAAAATAAAAAAAAACCTCTCAGTAGGCAGCATAGGAGGTACCCAGACAAGTACGTTTGACAGGTATGCTAATATTTTTCCTAACTGTAGCAGAAGCTACATTTTTGGAAAAATATTTTTCGTTGCACTGCTGCTTTAAAGGCAAACTGCATTAAATCTTGCAAGCCTGTGTTTTCTGTAGAAGCTGTGTTTCTAATACTGGTTCATACTCTCTTTTTGTTCTATCTATACTGGAATTTTAGTAACGTCACTGGGTGTATCTGCTTTGCACTCTGGTGGGCAGTACCATTTTAGAACTGTGTGCTGTGCTTTATGTCCTTGTTAAAAGCCTGCATTGTTTTCATAAAGCATTCATGTTCTACACAGGAACTCTGTGGCCCAAATGGGATATAGATGACATCATACAGGTCTAAAATGGCACTTGCCGGCAGTGTGTTAATTAGAAACACCTGCTGTGTTTACTAAAAGGCCAGTAAAGATGGAACGATGACAGAAAGGGATCATTATCTATCTATCTACCTCTCTGTCCATCCGTCTATTTCTCTATCTATCCATCTGTCCGTCTGTTTGTCTGTCTATGTAGCTATGTAAAAAGTCTACTGGAGAAAATAACTTACAGGTTCGGCGCAGTTCTCCTTTAATCTTTTGTCCCAGAAACATGGTGAACAGACACTCATGATGTAGGAAACGAGCCTTATAATCTGGGACAGGTCATCAAACATGGAGATAGCAGTCTTGGAACACTGATGACCAGTACAGATTTGAGCAAAGTGGAAGTGTGATTTAGCAAATTAGAATACAATGAATTTCTGCTTTAACACTCTTGAGTTTACAGCACCGAGTTTATGTGTGCAGCACTGTTCCCATGTGGGACAGACAGAGCACTTTTTAGGGGAGAAATGAGGGATGTCCCTTGTAATGAGGGACAATTGAGAGGTATGGCCAGTGTTGCTTTGTGATTGGGTGACTGCAAGCATAGACCAACATCCTCGCTCCCTGGAGTTCACCTGCCCCACCTTTGCAATGTGCCAGCCCCTTGCTGGTTCCAGGGCATTGTATCCAAGCCCACTTCCGAACTGGGATCCCCCAACACTGCCACATCACCGCAAGGTTGGCCAATTGTTTTGTAAAACAGGTGTGCTGAGCACTGTTTTTTTTCTGTGTACTTATTCAATCGCCCATAAGCAACAGTGTCTACTACTCTCAGAATTTCTATCCCCACTTCACAACTAATTATGCAGTCTATGAAAATAGGATGCTGGGTCGAAGGCCCTTTGGAACTACTGCTGCTGATGGCGAAACTACTGTGCAGTAGGCTTTCGCTGGCTGTCTCCTGCGCTTGTTGGGGCGTGGAGGCACTGCCACCACAGATGTAGCATGTCAACAGTTACAGTTAGTTATTGACAGCACTTTATAAACTAGTATCACAGACAGAAGAGAAGAGAAAGAAATAGGTGTCTTAACTGGGATTTGTACCTTGGATGCCTGGAATACCAGTCCATTACGCTGTCTGCTGTACCACCAAGGCAACTGGTAACCTAGGACTCCCAGAAGCCCCCCCCCTTCTCCTATGCATAACCTTTTGCTGCGCAAATTACATATTATTGTGTATTTTAAATTTTGTTATGACTTTGTTGATCAGTACATTTTTTGTACTTGTAAATTACATATTTATTCACAAAGGTACAGTATTCCAGTTGTCCTGGGTTCAAGTCTCAGCTAAGGCACTTTTTTCTTTCTCGTCTGTTTGTGTTCCATAAATATGCACACCACACCCTTGTGAATAAAAATTAACTGGTATTAACCTGGAATCCCACATCAGCCCACTGGGGCCAAGCACATCCCATGGTGAAAGTGAGCGATGGAGGGCATTGGCTGCTTGGCCATCAGGCACCACCTGCCAGCCAAACGAGTGGTGTTGAAGTTGGCAGTTAAGGTAACTACTCACCCGCTCTCCTTCCCCCACTTCGGGGAAAGGTGCAGCTGAGGTGACACTAATTGCTGGGATGGGAGATGGGGGGAATGCACCTAGTGCCTTAAGCACCATATTTTGTTGCTGAAGCAAGATGTGCTGCGTGCTTCTCTCAAGATTTTCTAGGCAAGACAATTGTATTTGCTTGGCATCCTACCAAAGGCTCAGGGTGCCTTACAGCAGCACAACTAAACAGTGAACAGAACCATGATACTTAATCTGGGTAGGTTTGCATGAACAAAAATGTTTTTTTAAAGAGGATTTAAAGGCCCCCACCATCCAACCAGATTGTACAATTACTATAAATGTTTTCTAGAGCAATGGGACAGCAACTCCAAAGGCCCTGTCCCCTGGCTGCTTGAGGTGCGAAGAGCATGCCCGCATCTGTGGAGTGGAGGGGACAAGTGGGAGTGTAGGACATCAGGAGATCGTTCAGGTAGGTAGGGCCCAAACTAGAAAGATTCCCATATAACCTCACTGAAAACATTCAGTACTTTTGGGCACCAATTGCAAGGCCTTTTCACAAGACTTAAGGATGCATTGCACCTGTTGTGGAGGATTTCGTGCTTAGTGCTCCTTGAGTGCCCAGTAAGGCAGAACCCCACACTGCTGACATAAATGCTGAGGACCAGCTATGGGAAGAACAACCAGTTATGGAACTACAGAAACAACCCTGTTTTCCTAGCCATACCCTGCCTACTAGCCCCCTGCCTGTTGGGATTGGCAGTGAGATAGACAGATCTAATCCTATCAGCTGCTTGTTCGGTTACCTTGATATCCCATAAAGACATCCCTCCGTCCATGCCGGTTGTACAGAACTTGGTGCATTTAGCTTTGCCACCCTCAAGAATGGAGATTTGGCTGTGAAATGAAAGCACGAGAAAAGGAATGTCAGGTGGTTTGTGAACTGGTTCGTGGAAATACATGACAAATCTTAATATAGGACATGTGCACAACACTTGTGAGAATGGGTCCTGAAAAGGCATTCCATTTGTAAGAACAGAACACTTCAGCCAGCCAGCCTTTATTTAAACAGCAGATCCCACAGAGATTAAATCTTTTTTCCACAATGGAGACATGACCAAGGCATGCAAAATAATACAGTTCATTTCAGATGTACACATTCTACAGTAAAAAGCCTTTGGGGAAACTGGTACAGAGTTGTTCATCCTTTTGAAGAATGTTCCAAGGTCAAGATTCACTGCGACTAACTACCATGGTGCCAGTTTACAAAAGACATAGGGAATAGTAGATGAAAAAAATGACCAGGATCCATTGTGCTCGTCTCCTTCCATTCAGGCAGCTATAGCATTCAGTATTCTATTAACAAATTGGAACCCCCTTGATACACTTCTCCAGTTAATTAAATGATGTACCAGGTAATGTATTTCTCTGTGAACTGATCCAACCTGAATTCAAAACATTTAACTCCCACCACCATCACAATTGTACTGCTTCCCTTGGGAGTGTGTGTGTCTCTCCCATAGGTTTACCACTCTGTGTGTGAAAAATGCATCCACACATTACCCTTAACCCTATTACCCCTTAAAACTCTTTACTACCTGGAGCTCTTTTTTGAAGTCTGAGCTTTCCATTGCTTAACCTTGATACAAAATGGCTGCCCAGGAAAAAACTGAGTTAAATAAAGGGCATGTCCTCTAGTTTTACTGCCCTGAACAAGCTGAAAAAGGTTCTATGATCCACTTTATCCAAGCTCTAAATAAAAAAAAAAAAATCACATACTAACAAAAGTTATTGTTGAACCTTAGGTACCACAAAATAATTCATTGATAGATCTGAGATTATAGGAACTGTTACCAGACAGGGAGGCTGCTGTGATACTGAAATGATTTATGGATGAAAATATACCAGGACCACTAAACAGAGAGAGTGATGACCATCCAACTGACTGATACAGTTTATAGTGATGGGTCTGGTAGGCCGAGGGAGCAGTGATGCATTAAATAAAACAGCAAGCTTTTTTAAATTAACTATAGAGGACGGCCTATTCATTTTATTTTGTAGTCAGTCCAAGTAACAAAAGTGATTGAGATTAATGTGTTTTTTTATTTTATTGATGAAGTCAAAAAGCAGGATTTTGGAATACAAACTTTCAGAATTCAGTTTCTTTGCAAGACATTTAATGTGAGTCCTAAAATTCAAACTGACATCTAAATACACTCTGGGCTATTTATAACTCTTTGTTATATCTAAAGGTGAACCAACATTAATTTCCTGGCTAGGGATATGCATATCAGAGGTTCTGCTATGTGCAAAACCAAGCCACATTATTTTGCTTTTATTAGCATTCAGTAGTGGCATACTCTATTTTCTATCACGTTGTGCTAAATTTGGCTGAATGATTCCTGCAGGTTCTTTGTTATTAAATTAAGGGAGGGTCCAGTGGTTACAGAGAATGGAAGCATCTCCATAGAGATAAAACATACAGGTATCTACTCTGTCCTTTTTACCCCACACACCCCCATCATCTCTTTATGAGTGCATGCTATGTTTACATGTGTGGGTATGCCTGCATGCGCTTCCATCCTGTGTTTGTGTCTGTGGGGGCATACTCAAATGGACATTCCAGCTATGTATGTGTCTCCATTTTCATTTTCTTGACATGTCCCTGTCTCCTTATTCCACCTTTGTCACCTTTCAGCCTTCTTACTATGCCCAGTTACTTAGACCCTACTTGAGCGAGGACTCATTTCATTTCGTTCACTCCTGCTGTGTCTTTCCATTCCCATCATCATCTTTTTGTTTTCCAGCTTCTATTGTTACCTTGCCTATTGTCACTTCTCCTAGATCCTACCCCTATTTTCCTTGCTAAGATAAGATAGATAGATAGATACGATTATATATATATATATATTATTTCTCCTTATCCTCTCCACTAACTTTGCTTTTTTCCTCTTCTAGATAATTCCTAATGAAGATTTATGGTCAAAATGTCAATTCTAACTCTATTTTCAGCATGCATTTAATATTGCCTTTTTTTGTGTGTCAAGAGTCTACTCTAGTGCCATAAATAGAGTTCATAACCAAAACTGAACCAAGGAGAGAACCTTTGGGAACACCCTTCTTTATGTGTTACGACTGCAAGGCCAAGCATCAGTTTTAATGCTCTGGGTTCTACTTCACCAGTAATTGTACCTTATTCACCCTGCTGAATTGACATCAGGCAAAAGGCTAAAATTCCTAGTCAAGCATTTCAAAGGGTTCAAGATAAATCAATGAACAGTGAGGACCCACAATATTTAGTTTTGGGGGGGGGCTGGTTATATTATCATCATCTAGCTTCTGTTCAGAGTTACTTGAGTCTGGATATAAATGCAGTGGCTTGAGAACAATAAGTGACTGTGGCAGGGTTCACACCTGGGTCCTCATAGTTCAAAACTCTGTATTCTAACCATAAGTCCCCACTAGTTAAACAAGATACCTGTGTGATGCTGTTCTAGTGTAGGATGTCAAGGGTAAGGGCAGTGTGCTCTGATGCATTGGGGAGCTTGTGAGTATGGTCTAAATTCCACAGTAAAGCAACCTTTGCTTTTATCTGCAATATCCTTGAGTGTGCCACCTTATTTTTGATTCTTTAAAACAAGATACCTACCTGATGCTGTTCTTGTGCAGGGTGTCAATGGTAACATCATTGGTTTCGGAGGTAGCCTTCTTGTCAAGGTTCTGGAACCGTTCCCGAGCTGTCAGTCCCTTCTGGGAGCTCTGCTTGGGAACGTCCAGCTTCCCACCGAAGGTCACTTCACCTTTATTTCCATCAAAGGTGAAAAGCATTGGGCAGCAGTCATGACCCTAGGTAACACAAGATGACAACGTGTAATATCTTGCCATTTTATTGTCTCAAATAGGTATTACATATAAGATGAACATAGAATCGTCAAGACAAAGTCAGGCGGGTAGTCCATCCAGTCTGTTCCCTGCCTTTATGGAAGCTGCAGCCGTGTTGCTTAAACATTCAGCTGAAAACTATGACCGCCCCTTGATGTTTAGAATTACATAGCCAGAGAATATGAAGTGTATGCAGCGCAAACAAAGAAGGAAAACTGGTTTACGTTTTTTTTTTTCCCAGTTTTGACAATCTCATAGGGGGATTTAGCACTGAAATAATAATTTAAATGGAGCTGTACACTACAGCCCAAAGAGATTCACTTCACGCAGTTAATTCTTTTTTTAACAACGGATTTACTCCTCAACAGCCCAATTGAGATGCAACATCTCATTTTTCTTTTTTTTTTTTTTTTTTTTTAACTTTCTTTATTTGTGTATTTTTATGGACACCACACACACATACAGCATCACAGGTTTCTGGGAACATGACAAAACTGAGAAGGTGCCAAACGTATCTATTATACAATCATCATCCTGGGGGAGGATATATCCTTTCCATATTACATTTCCGTCAAGGACCCTGGTAAAATAACAGATTTTCATACCAATACCTTACTTCTATTAACATTTTATCATGTATCAAACTAAGAAAAGGAGTCTACAGCTTCCCCAAAAAGACAGTCAGGCCAATTGCCCCCTTGTTTGTATTTCCTTTACTGTTTGATTCCCCAATAAAATCAGCTTTACGTTACTAGCGTCCATTTTTATTTCCATTAAAGACAAACAAATGTTAGTTAATTAATTTAGGGAATGAAATTCCGAAACTCATTTGTCATGTAAAGCACCCATCTTCTCCAAATCAGCTCAAATTTGATAAGTTTCTTGTTAAGCAGCGCTGTAAGTGCCTCTAATCTATATAAGTTAACCATGATTTCATGCCACCCTGTATAGTGACCTCCTTTGTGAGAGCCAATTTTTGTAATTAATTTTGTGCTGCTAAACATGCCATTTTAAGAATTTACCTGTGTTGGGTCCCTGCACCCCTAGGATACTCCATGAAGAAGAATAGTAATGGGGTTATTTGTAAATTCGGGTCAATTATGTTTCTGAAGGGTCCGCTGTAGCTCCCTTAAAAATTGTTGAATTTTTGGACAATTCCAAAAGATGTGACCCATCGTTGCTGGAGAGTGTCCACACTTCCTCCAACACATTGAGGCTCCCTCCTTGATATTTTCCTTGGATCGCTGGAGTCTTGAAGAATCTAATCAACACCTTCCAAGCAAATTCCTTCCAGCTAACAGCAGGTCCCCACTGTATCCTTTGCAATGCCCATCTCCACTGTTCCTCTTGTATCTGAATTCCCAGGTCCTTTCCCAAATCTTTTAATACCTTGGTTAGTATCTCCTTTCCAACTAATGAGGGCAGTGTATATAACTGAGATTATATGCTCTTTAGGCGGTTTTCCTTCTAAAGCTGATTTTAGTATTTTTGCAATCTGGGGGGGTACTGACCCAGGGGGTAACTGTGTCTGTAATGATCTGATATATGCTCTTATCTGGAAGTATCTAAATCTGCCTTTCCATGGTATATTATACCTGACAACAAAGTTTGAAGTCCAGGATCTCCTCCTTCCAGGAAGTGCCAGATTAGGTGTAATTTTTCTCTTCCCATTTCTTAAAGCCATTGTCCCAGCTGACTGGTGTAAAGATGTCAGATAAGGTACTGACAACATTAAGTATCTCCACCCTTTGGCCTTGTATCGAAGAGTATTATACCAGTTATTCAAAGTGGCCTCTGTATATGGATTCCTTCCTCTTATGTCTCTATTCCTCTTGTGAAAGCAGGGCCTGGTTGAGGTCCTCAGGCCCCCTCACCCAATTCTATTTTTCCATCTAGCCACATATGATTGATCCAACCAATACATGGTTGTTCTAAGTTGGGCTGCTTGATGGTATAATTTCAAATTAGGGAGAGCAGGCCTCCCTCCCCTCAGAATCTGGAGGACCGAAATGAACTTGGCCTCTCTCGGCCCACAAGAAGCTTAGAGATTCTCCTGTGCAGCGCCATAAAATGAATCCGAATAGCGATGGGCAATGTCTAACTCAAGTATAGAAATCTGGGGAGTAGCACCATTTTAATTGCTTCCACTCTCTGCACCAAGGGAATGGGAGTCGGGCCCATCTTTCTAAATCTAGTTTGAGTTTTTCTAGGGTTGGGTTGAAGTTAAGTGAAAAGATGTTCTGCCTCAGAGCTAAGGAGGACCCTAGATACCTATATATGTCCGATCCCATTTAAAAGGAAAGATTCAGTCAACTTCACTGAGGGTATATAATGAATCTTCAAAACTTCAGTTTGAGTGGTGTTTAATTTATAGCCTGCTAATTCACTGAACTCTGTTAGGCAATTCCATAGCGGCTCCATTGAGCACTCTGGATCTGACAAATAAATGAGCAGGTCATCTGCATATAACGAGTTTATGCTGCCCCCCAAACTCCCAACCCTCACCTCTTGGCTTATCTTTGAGCCGCCAATGGTTCCAAATAAAGGGCTTAAAAGAAGGGGGAGAGGGGTCAACCCTGCCCCTGCACTCTGTACAACGAAAAAAGGGCAGACACCTGTCCATTTATTTTACATAAGCCTTGGGATTTGTGTATATATATCTATGGCTCTGATAATCGAATCCGGAAAGCCAATCTGCTGGGGTCATCCTAAAATTTCCATTCCACCGGTCAAATGCCTTCTCCGCATCTAAACTCATCAGCAAAAAGGATTTTGACCGGGTGGCATGTGTAATATATATGAGTTCTTTTAATATTATCTTGTGTCTGTCTCCAATATAAATCCTGTCTGGTCCAATGCTATTAATTCAGGCATTACTTTTTCCAGGCGCCTGGCTAATATGGCTGTATATATTTTATAATCGATATTCAGCACTGATATAGGTCCAAATGATTTACATTGTGTGATGTCTTTTCCTGGTTTTGGGATACTAGAGATCACAGCAAAATTCTAGCTAATAGGGAGAGGTTCCCCCGATTGCACTGTTCTACATGTCTCCAGTAACTGAGATTTAAGCTCTTCCTTGAAAAATTTAAAGAATTCTGGGGTATAACCGTCTGGACCAGGGGATTTTTTTGGTTTGAGCTTTTTAATCGCATTATCTATCTCTACCGACTCTATGGGCTTCTCTAAGACATCTCTCACTTCTTGTGATAATCTTGGTAAATTAAGCTTTCTTAAGTATTCTTGAATTTTTAATTCACTCGGACTCCTATCTGAAGTGTATAGAGACTGATAAAACCCTTTAAAACAATTCAACACGTCTTCCGGGCCTCTCATCATTTTCCCTGTGATAGGGTCTCTAATCTGGGTAATGGTGTTTTGTGAGGTCTGTTGTCTCAATCTGTGAGCTAAGAGGCGGGTGGCCCGTGGGCCTGCTTCGTAATATCTCTGGCGTGCTCATTGTAGCGCCTGCTCAGTTCTGATGTCTATCAGCTTCTGAATTTTTTGCTTGATTTCTTTTATATTTGTGTAGCTAGAGTCATCTCCAGCTGCATGCTGTTTTTGCGACTCTAACAGTTGGGTTTGAAGTTTCTCCATCTGTTGATTTTGCTGTCTTTTAAAGTGCACTGCATATTTGATACACTCTCCTCTAAAAACTGTTTTTATTGTGTCCCAGAGAGTAATTTTTGAAATTTCAGGTGTTTCATTCTCCTTATTATTTGTTCTAGTCTGGTTTTAGCTATATCTGTGAATTCCTTCAGATTCAACATATAGTTATTGAACTTCCACAGAGTCTGACCCTTTTTTATTCCATTCCATTTCCATCTGGATCATAGAATGATCTGAAAGTGTGGAGGGTATGCCGACAACTAGTCACTAAGTTTTGATGTTCCCCGATATTAGCATGTAGTCTATTCGTGTTATACTAACCATGAGGGTGAGAGAAGTGTGTACTCCCTTCCTAGGTTTTTCCTCCAGGTATCCACCCAGTATGCCTTTCTCAAATGTGTCCTTATCTCTTTACTAGTAGGGTTCTGCCTAAAGGCCCCCTTCCTAGAAGTGTCTATCTGTGCCCAGATTTGGTTGAGATCACCCCCTATGATCAGTCTTCCCCTCCGCAGATCCACTATTTTCTGTAATAGAATTCTAGTGACTTCTCTTGTTGACCCTGGTGGGAGATAGAGCGACGCTAGGGTAATGGTTATTCCCTCTAGTTCCCCCGACAGGATCACCAATCGTCCCTCCGGGTCTGCATAGGTGGAAGCCGCCCGAAACTGAGTATTTTTAGAAACGAGGATAGCCACCCCTCTCCTTTTTTTCCCCTTGTATGAGGCGGCTGCTATCCGGCTAAAACCCAATTTCTGCAGTTTCTGGTGTTCCCCCCCACTCAAATGAGTTTCTTGAAGAAGTGCAAAGTGGGCCTCAGCCTTTTATATCTGTCAGGATCTTATACCTCTTGATTGGATTGTTCAAACCATTAACATTTTGAGAAACAACTCTTATTATAGTTTTATCTACCGTTTTGGCATATATATGCTTATCCTATATTGATATCCCATTGTTGAATCTCGATATATTGCCTCCCTATCACCTTCTCGCCTAAAATAAACTTTAGTCTCTTACCCAGTCTTTCACAGGAATAATATACTGTATATGTGTCTTCATTTCTCCAAACATTACTGTATGTATGTCTCCAACATCATTAAACAGTACACCTTTTCAACCCTCATACAATACCTTAGCAACTCCCCATCAACTTCCCCAAAATAACTATGTACAAAATGACCTCAAGGTAGGGGAACAATTTCGTGTTCCCTATGAACTCGAAAGCTAACACCCAAGATAGAGAGAGAGGAGATCAACCCTATCTCGCTCCTCTTGACCTTAAAATCAGGTCCTGGCCTGGTGTTTTGGCCTGTCGTCACCATGATTCCCCAACACCTTCAAGAATAGTCAAAATGATAACCCTCGCCCAATAGTCAGGGGTATTGACCATACCACCATGCTCAGAAAAAAAACACCTGAGAGAGGAGTCGGTCATGGATCCTTGAAAGAAACATCTCCTACTTGCCTACCAGCTTCATAAACTATATACTTAATTGGCTCGAAACAAATTCTTTTTTTTTTAAATTCTATTCCTACATTTGCTTCGCAACTGGTTGCTAGTATGATAAGCTGATAATAAAAGGAGAAAAAAAAAAAAAAGGGGGAGGACAGTAGCTCCCCCCCGTCCCCCCTGTCCTCCTCCAGCTTAACCCCATCATGGTTAAGAGCCCCAAAAACTTCTCCCCTTTTGGTTTTACCCTAATTATTTTCCTTTTTAGACAGTCAACATAAACAAGGGTTCTATTTCCATATGGAGTCCCATTTAATTGATTGAAGCCAACGAGGCAACAAGCTGCTAGGCCTGGACTTTTCTGAGTGTCCCCTCAACGTATATCTCCATCAACCGTCCAATGTGTCCCAGGAACTTAATATATCTCCACAAAGGGGATTAGCCATCAATTCCACCTGAGTTGGCACTAATGTTCGCCACATGGTATCCCCGGAAGGGGGGGGGTGTCATGTTTCTTTGTTATTTACCCCTCGTTCATCTGTCATCATTTCTCTCCTCTGGCTGTTTCTCTGTGCTTCTCGAATGGGTTAAATCATGTAATAGTCTTTTAATCTCATGCATAGTGTGAGATGACGACGTCTCTCTGGGCGATCTGTTATCTTTCTTTGAAGAAGATTTCCACTGTGCTTGGTAGAAGGCCTGTGGATCCTTTTGTTTCTCATAGGCTGGACTTCATGCCCTTATTTTTCATGGCTTGATATGCCTCTTCCGATGTTTGATATAGTTCGATGCCTGAATTCCAGAATACCCTGAGGTGGGAGGGGCAAGGGTCTGAAAACCAACTCCTAATAATCTCAGCTTTCGCAGTATTGGTGCATAAGATAACCTCTGCTGTTGTATGGAGGGCTGGTAATCTTGGTCAATAAATAATCTTGCTCCTTTATATTCCACTGTATGTTGTTTCCATGCCATTCTCAAGATCTGATCCTTGTCCCTATAGCTGGAAAATTTTGCAATGATTGATCTGGGCCTCGCTGTCTCCGAGGTGGGCTTAGGCACTAGGGCCCTGTGTGCTCTTTCAATTTTGAAACTGAAAGCTTGTGGCAAGTCTAGTGCTTTTCTCAGCATTTCTTCTATAAACTCACACGTCTCAGATTTCAGTCTTCTCTGGTAAACCATAAATTCTTAAATTATCTCTTCGGGACCTAGCTTCGAGATCCAAACATTTAGCTTTTAAAAAGTCCTGTTGTTGAACTATATTTCGATTGCACTCGAGAGGCCCATCAAATCGTCCTCTGCTGTTGAGACTTCTCCTCGATTGTTGATATTCGGTTTTCCAGTTTAAGTAAATCGTTGTTATGTTGCTCAAGTCCCGTTTTGTGTCCGTTCTTGATTGCTTAATTTCCCCTAATAACGTCTCAAATCTGGAGCGCGATAGAGCCTTCAGCTCTGTTTCAGTGTCTGCTCCCGCTGTACTCACGGGTGAAACCCTCCCGCTGATCGTTGAGCTTGCAGGGCTTAAATGCGGCGGATCGAGTTGCGACTTCATACTTTTTGCTTGAGATCTTTTCCCTGCCTTGCCTCCACTATGCGCTTTATGCATTTTTCCGCAAAATTTTATTCCAGTGCTGTGTGGAGTTACTTTATTGCTGGCACGCGAGAGGAGCTCCGATTTTAAGCTGCCATGCTTTCGATGACGTCACCGGAAGTCCACAACATCTCATTTTTCATTGGGTGCTGCTTATACCCATCTTAAAGAGCAAGCGCCTAGTAAGGATATGCACCTTAAAGAATGAAGGTTTGGGGCCTTTAGATGCCTCAGCAATTATTTTGTTTGCTTTTGTTATTTTAATTACATTTTCATCATTTTATTTGTATTTTGCCAACTACTAGAACAAAATGCAATTGAATTCTTGTATTATAATGTCAGAAAAGTTTTACTGGTAAGACTGGCAGTGTATTTCAATGAGAAACTGCAAACCTGTCTTCAGGTTTTATAATGTCTACCACCAAAATATTATATATTTAATAGAAATATGTGATTTTTGGAAAATCTGTGATATTTCATTATAATTTAGCAGGTGACATTTTCTCCATAAGCAGGTTTTACTTGGGAAGAAAAGAGAAGTCAGTCATTATTTTAAAAAACTGTAAAATGATACAGACGGACCAAAATAGTGAAAACATAAAAAGGTAAAGTTTATTACTGAAAGAAAAATCTACTTCTTTTGAAAAAGACAGAAAAATGTATTCAGTTTCTCACTGAAATGCATTGGGCTTCTAAGTAGCTGGCAGTTTCTGACAGTACAATACCAAAATTCTATTGAATTCTTGTTACTAGCACTGTGAAAAGCAAAGGCTAAAACAATCTTTTTAACTGCACGAAGTATTTTATTATAAACGTAGAAAGCATTTACTACTAACACATCAAAATACAATAAATAAAATAGTTTTATATTTATTGGAAGTAAACATGTGCTCTTTAAGGCCAATGAGAGTTTAGCACATGGAGATTAATGCTGCAGTGTATGTTATGGCGAACATTGTAAACCTATTCCTAACCATTCCATTTTTGGTCATCATTTTTCTCCTGCCTTTTAAAGCAGCAGTATGTTAGTTGGCAAAACATTTTATCATATAGTTTAGTTTTTGTTTAGCGAAAATGCATTCATGACATCCATAGATGCAGCATCCATGTATTTTAAACTTTCTCAGATTAAAAAAAAAACAGCTTTTATAGCTTTTTATCACTTTCCAAACATTTGGAACTCCCTTCCCTTGGATTTCCACTCTGCCCCATCTATTCACTCATTGGCCTGTCTTCTTCGACACTACATTTCTCCATCCTCCAACTGCTCCTGACCAACATCTCCTTCATCGCCTTTCTTTCCCCCCACTATTGTTCTATTTTACCAACTTCAACCCCCCCTTCTGCCCCTTCCTTGGCATGCTGAAAGCATATAACACTGGCTGAGTTTGCATCGAGCAGTGTTCATACCCATGGGTAACGCTCCTGAGGGTTATGGCTTGCCTTCAACCCCCCACACACACACACACACACTCTCCTCTTCAATTTCTCAACTCCATCTACATCACGCAATTGTTACCATCGTGAAGTTCCACTCCAGCGTGTTACAGTCTACCTCCCTTTTATTTCATCACCCTCTTATGTGCCAGGCCAGTTATTCTGTCCCCCAACTACCCCCCAACATTCCTCACCTGTTCCTCGTCAAATCCCCTTGCGGGGTGTGCATCACAGAGGGGTGAAGGTTCGCCTTTCTCCCACCATCTCATCAGGCTGGCAAAGCTCTCACTCACTACTCAAGAGCTAACCCTGGAAATTGTATGTACATTAATATGTGTTGTGTGTATGTATTTGATTTTTGTCTATGAGTATGTAAGTATGGGAGTGTATATAGAAGTGTGTATATATGCACACTCCTATATACACTCCCATACTTACACTTGCACTCACTCTGCTGCTGCTCGTGGCCCGGGTACGAATTCAGCTGGCCATGCCACCTCTCCTGCCTGACCACAGAAGCCTGCTTCCCAGGTCACCCCCAACCAGGCACTGGATCTGCTGCTGCTGCTCGCAGCCCAGCTATGAATTCAGCCAACTGTGTCACCTCTCCTGCCCGACCACAGAAGACTACTCCCCAGGTCACCCCTGACTGGGCACTTGATGTGCTGCTGCTCGCAGCCCGGCTACGAATTCAGCCAGCCATGCCACATCTCCTGCCCAATCACAGAAGCCCACTCCCAAGGTAGCTGAAATCTAGGGACCACCTGTGGGCAGTGGCTAAAGCCACAGGCAAACAATCTGACATCCAAAAATACAAACATGCCCGTAATGCCTGCACAAAATCCATTTGTCTCACAAAAAGCTCATATTATAAGGACGTCCTCACCAACACCTGGGGAAATGGTCGTGCTTTCTGGGACAATATCAAGGACATTACTGGGAAACAATCAAAGTCCCCTCCGGCCATGTTAATTGTTAAAGGGTCCACTACCCTTGATCCCATGGTCATTGCAAATACCTTTAACATGGCTTTTACTGACCTCAGTACTGTTCTACCACCTGATTTCTTCACAGTCAGTCACACCCCCCTCTAACTCACCTTGCACTCTGTCAAACCACCCTCATTTCTACTTCAAGGAGATTAAGATGAATGAAGCTCACCGCCACATCGCCTCAGCCATCTCCACTTCCAGAATCAGCAGTGACACCCTGGATCTTAAGCTGCTATCACTTACACGTGACAAGGTCCTCAGTCCCCTAACTAAAATTCTTAACCTCTCTCTCCACACCAGTACATTCCCTGAAATATGGAAAACTGCCACTGTGACCCCCGGTCCACAAAACTGGGGATAAGACCTGCCACTCTAACTACCGCCCGATCTCCATATTGCCACCACTATCCAAGGCCCTAGAGCGTATTGTTGCGGACCAGCTCACTGGTTATTTGGACAAATATAATATTCTGTGCACACAACAGCACGGTTTTAGAAAGGGGCATAGTACCACCACTGTCCTGCTTGAATTTTCCGCTGCAGTGCATAGTTCCCTTGATAAAGGACTTCTTACAGGGGCTGTCTTCATCGACCTCTCGAAAGTTTTTGGCACAGTCCTTCATCGGCTGCCGTATAACCAACTACTCCTCGCTGGCCTTGCACTGGACTCAGCCCGCTGGTTCAGAAGCTACCTTGACAACCGCTCTCAAAGACTAAAAATTGCCAGTGCTATCTCGGACACCTTGCCTGTCCGCTCTGGAGTACCTCAGGGGTCCATACTGGGCCCTCTCCTTTTTTAGCCTCTTTTTAAACTCCCTACCACAGTCCTGCTCAGAACAAATCATCCTGTATGCGGATGATGCTGTTGTCTTTTCTACGTACAAGGACCTTTCACCACTACAACACAGCCTCCAACTCAGATTCAGTGCCGTTGAAACATGGTTCTCCAATCACAAACTAGTCCTCAGTCACAAGAAAACCAATCCTTGCTATTCTGCAGTTCACATAACTTGTTACAAGCAACACCCCCTTGCCATTTCCACCAAGCAGGGGACTGTCCTCGAGCAAGTTTGCTCTTTCAAATACCTAGGGATTCTGCTTGACCCCAATCTCTCCTGTACTGCTCACATTGACAGTGTGGCTAAAGCTGCCAGCACACGCCTTGGATTACTCTACAAGCACAGGCAGCACCTCACCCCAGAGACCCTAAAGATTGTCGTCCAGAGCTCTGTGGTGTCAATTATTGATTATGGCCTCATTATCTGTGGCTCCGACAGAACGTCCGCTTTCTGACGTATAACAACTGCTCTTAACAAAGCATGCCATCTCACAACTGGTGCCCACCGCCTCACGCACATCTGTACCCTTTATGAACAATCCGGATGGTTCCAGCTCTCCAACCGTATGAAATATCTCATATGTGCTATGGCGGGAAAAATCAACCTTGGCCTCACACCCACTGGTGTTACTGCCTTGTTACATCAAAATACTAACTGACAGAACACCAGGAGTTCGACAACCCAGATTCTACAAGTTCCTCGCTGTCGAACTACGCAGGGCCAATGCTCCTTCACCTATAGGGCTCCTCTATAGATGAATGGTCTCAACCACACCATCTCCTCTGCCTCAACACTTGGTCTGTTCAAAACCAGGCTCCAGGCCCATCTCATTGCCTCTAGCTCCTGTGACTGCCTCTCCTAGATGACGACCTACACAGCTTAAATCCTAACTTATATACTGCTTAACCCCAGGCCCCCTAGTCCCCATCCCCTCAGCTCCTGAGGCGCCACTTCAAATCTCAGGTCTTCATACCACCTCATTAGTCTCTTCTTGCCCCATTACAACACTAACCCCCCCCAACCTGCCACCTTTTTCTCTTCTATCACTCCTTCCCATTTATTTTTCGACAAATGCCTCCAGCTGCATCTCCATCCTCCCTCTCTCCTCTCATCCCTGTTTCTCTGCCACCCCCGGGTGCCTGACCCTACCCATTCCTTGTGGACACATGCATCCTAGCTGTGCTCACCATTTTACTATAGCTGCCTCTGTTAACTACCTAGACTTCTCCTCCTCCTCCTCTACACCTTACTCTTCCTATAATTGACCCCTTTCAATAGCACTGTTGTACATGAATTGTTTACTGTTATTTCACTGTTGCTTCCTTGTTGTTTGTTATTTCTGATGTGGAACCTTTGTAAAAGAGCCTTGGCTCAAAGGTACTTGTAATCCTAGAATAAATAAATAAAGTAAAAAAATGAAAAAAAAAATAGCCCATGACTGGGCACTCAATCTGCTGCTGCTCGAGGCCCAGCTTCAAAGTCAGCTGGCTGCAACAGCTCTCCTGCCCAACTACAGAAGCCTGCTCCCCAGGTTGCCCCCAACCGGGCACTCGATCTGCTTTTGCTCGCGGCCCAGCTACGAATTCAGCCAGCCGCGCCACCTCTCCTGCCCGGCCATAGAAACCTGCTCCCCAGGTTGCCCCCAACTGGGCACTTGATCTGCTACTGCTTGCACCCCGGCTACGAATTCAGCCAGCTGCACCACCTCTTCTGCCCAACCACAGAAGTCTCCTTCTCAGGTTGCCCCTGACTGAGTACTTGATCTGCTGCTGCTCGCAGCCCAGCTGCAAATTCAGCCAGCCACGCCACCTCTCCTGCCTGACCACAGAAGCCTGCTCCCCAGGTTGCCCCCAACTGGGCACGCAATCTGCTGTTGCTCGCGGCCCAGCTACAGATTCAGACGGCCGCATCACCTCTCCTGCCTGACCACAGAAGACTGCTTCCCAGATTGCCTGACTGGGCAATCAATCTCTGCTGCTTGTGGCCAGCCACAAATTCAGCCAGCTGTGCCACCTTTCCCGTAACCACAGAAGCCTGCTTCCAGGTCACCACCGACTAGGCACTTGATCTGCTGCTGCTCATGGCCCGGCTATGAATTCAGCCAGCCACACCACCTCTCCTGCCCAACCACAGAAGCCTGCTCCCCAGGTTGCCCCCAACCGGGCACTCAATCTGCTTTTGCTCGCGGCCCAGCTACGAATTCAGCCAGCCGAGCCACCTCTCCTGCCCAACCATAGAAACCTGCTCCCCAGGTTGCCCCCAACTGGGCACTTGATCTGCTACTGCTTGCACTCCAGCTACGAATTCAGCCAGCTGCACCACCTCTTCTGCCCAATCACAGAAGCCTCCTTCCCAGGTTGCCCCTGACTGAGTACTTGATCTGCTGCTGCTCGCAGCCCAGCTGCAAATTCAGCCAGCCACGCCACCTCTCCTGCCTGACCACAGAAGCCTGCTCCCCAGGTTGCCCCCAACTGGGCACGCAATCTGCTGTTGCTCGCGGCCCAGCTACAGATTCAGACGGCCGCACCACCTCTCCTGCCTGACCACAGAAGACTGCTTCCCAGATTGCCCCTGACTGGGCAATCAATCTTCTGCTGCTTGTGGCCCAGCCACAAATTCAGCCAGCTGTGCCACCTTTCCCGCTCAACCACAGAAGCCTGCTTCCCAGGTCACCACCGACTAGGCACTTGATCTGCTGCTGCTTATGGCCCGGCTATGAATTCAGCCAGCCACACCACCTCTCCTGCCCAACCACAGAAGCCTGCTCCCCAGGTCTCCCCTGACCAGGCACTCGATCTGCTGTTGTTCACAACCTAGCTATGAATTCAGCCAGCCACGCCACCTCACCTGCCCGACCACAGAAGCCTGCTCCCCAAGTCACCACTAACTGGGCACTCATTCTGATGCTGCTCACGGCCCGATTATGAATTCAACTGGCTGTGCCACCTCTCCTGCCCAACCACAGAAGCCTGCTCCTCAGGTCGCCCCCAACTGGGCACTCTATCTGCTGCTCATGGGCCAGCTACAAATTCAGTTGGATGTGCCACCTCTCCTGCCCGATCACAGATGCCTGCTCCCCAGGTAGGACTACAACCTTGCCGGAGAAGAAATTCAGGACAGCCAATTGGCTGCGGCCTTCTGTTCTAGCCCTGTATTGGCTGGAACTGCTTTGGCTTGACTCCTGACTGGCTCTACAGGACTTTCAACATTCTTCGGCTCTTTTAGCTTTGGAGTTTTCTTTCTTCTCTTTTTTGCACTTTCTGGGGCTCGGTATTTCAAACCTGCCTTCTACTGAAAACTGGTTTTGTTTTTTTAATGGGGGTAATGTACTGTGTAGATTGTATAATCTAGTTTTGGGAAATGTGACTACTACGTAACTTTGCTACAAATTGCCAGTGTATTGTACTTGTGCTAAACCGCCTTTTTTCCCCTTATTTTCTGCTGCCTGTCCTCAATCTGTCCCCTCCTCCACTGTTGTTTCCTTCTTGGCTGCTGTTATTCATTCAAGGGCACCAGTCCAGTGACCCCCCCACTACCCCCCCTTCCACTTTCTCTAACACCCAATCTTTTGTGCTCTTTCCCTGCCCACCGATTAAGTGGCTTGCCTGTTCCTTTGTGCAAGGTCCAATCCCTGACTATAACTAACCCCTGCCTTTCTGCCTTTCCCTTACAGGTCGCCCGACTGTGCTTTCGATATGCTGCTGCTCATGGCCTGGCTATAATTCAGCCAGCCGCGCCACCTCTCCTGCCCAACCACAGAAACCTGCTTCCCAGGTAGGAATACAACCTTTCCCGGGAAGGAATTCAGAACAGCCGATTGGCTGTGGCCTTCTGTTCCAGCCCTTTATTGGCTGGAACTTCAACTTGACTCCTGATTGTGACTCCATCACAAATCCTATGAAGACAGGTTGAAGGAACTGAACATGTACTCCCTGGAGGAGAGGAGGGAGAGAGGGGATATGATAGAGACATACAGAGTATCTTGGGAGGAGACAGGTGCAGGAAAACACTATTTTTGCGAAAAAGATGTTTCAGGACTAGAGGCATGGGATGAAGTTGGAGGGAGGACGATTCAGAGGAAACATGAGAAAGAATTCTTCACAGAACGGGTGGTGGACAAGTGGAACACCCTGCCAGAGGAAGTGGTGGGGGCTGGAAACAATCACAGGATTTAAGAATGCATGGGATAGAGATAAAGGAATTCTAGAGGTCAGGGGTAAGGGGAAATAGACTTCTAGGAAAACAAACTGAACTTACAAGCTCAAATGGGCAGACTAGGTGGGCCATAGGCCCTTATCTGCCGACACTGTCTATGTATCTATGTATCTATGATTGACTCCACAGGACTTTCAACATTCTCCGGCTCTTTTAGCTTCAGAATTCACTTTCTTCTCCTTTTTGCGCTTTCTGAGGCTCGATGTTTCAAACCTGTCTTTCTACTGAGAACAGTTTTCTTTTTGTTCCACCCGCCCACTCCCACCCCTGGTGCTCTTTAAATACGTCATCTTCCTGCCCAGTTGTGGTGCTCCCATCCCATTGGTTTACTCTGTTTGTCAACATCCTTTTAAGTATCAGACTGTCCCTCAGTTGTCTGCCACCACTCATTCTAATGCTAAGCTGCTGCTCAGTTGTTCCTGGCATAAGTTGAGCATAATTGTTCTCCACTCCTGTTCGTATCTTGCCACGTCCCGTGTGTAGTTGTGGTAGATCTCCTCTGCCTGATAGTCTCAAGAAACGTTCTTTTGTTCCACCTTGCTGAGTAAGTGTGCCTTACCTTCCACTGCTGTGTAAGTGTGCCTTACCTTCCCAGACCCCCTATGCTTTCCACATCCCTGGAGCTAAAAATGAAATTTTTCTTCTAATACTGTGTTATACAGTAAGTTTTCTTCCCTGTACCCTTGATCCGCACTCTGTACATCAAGAGGTGGTTACTGTTGACACTTTCTTCAGGAATGGAAAGTGTCCGGTCTTAATTTACTCACCTTGAGATGTTCCCTGGGATCCCACATCATTGTCCTGGTACTCTGTTTATCCAGGAATCATGAATCTCCTCCTTCCCTAGACAACTCCTGTTTCCTCAGCCCTCCCACACTTTCGAGGTCTGGGTGATTTTATTTGCTTCCTTGGGGCTGCTTGGGCCTAGGTTTAATTACTCCCCACTCTCTCCTCCAGGTCCTAGCAAAAGGGAATGAACCTGACTCATTAGGATGCTCTTAAGCGCCTTAAAAAGCTACTTTTTACTTACTTGTTTGTTCTGGCAATGTTGAGCCCAAGCTCAGTTACCCTATTTCCACCCCCTCAGAGCTGACACACCTTAAAGGGCTGTCTCCTCAACATAAATGCATGCAGTTTGCTAAGGAAATTGAACTCCCTCCAATCTTGGATGTGTCACACAAATCCAGGTATACTAGTGGTCACTGAAACCCTCTCCTCAGCCCTTCACCCCAGACCATGCAATAAACATCCCATCCTACAATGTCTACAGAGCAGACAGACATTCCAGATGAAGAGGGGTAGCTATTTACATTTGGGACAAATTTACAGTGTCCCATCTTAGATTTTACTATGTCACCTAAAGAATTCGAATGTTTGTCATTAAAGGTTCCACTGTTCAATTCTGTGACACACTGTATTATAGACTGTTACAGACCTTCTTCGGCAGAGCTCACTGTGTTGAACTACCTGAGTAATGACCTTGAAATGATGATTTCTGATGTTATAATAGGCAATCTCAACCTCGACTGGTTTACAGATTGCTCCATACCTCTGAAACATTTATGTGATTCTTTTAGGCTCTCACAACTCATCACAGAAGCCACCCACCCCAATGAGAAAAAACAGGCCAATAGCAGTCTAGTTGATCTTATACTTGTGAACAAACCCCATCTCTTTACCTGTTTGGGTGTCTTTTTTTAACAACATCAGTGGCCATTGTGCCATTGCATGTGTCAGATCTGCAGCTAAACCAGCTTTCTCCTCCAGATATGTTTTCAAAAGAAACCAACTCAGTGTTGACTACCATGGTTTCTTAACTGACCTCCAGTACTCGAACTGGCAGGAATTTTACGTGGCCCCTACCGTAAATGAGACCTATGTAATCTTCAGCTGCATTGTCCTTCACACCATAAACCAGCATGCCCCATTAGTAAAGGTTTGAACCAAGAAAAAAATCGAACCTGTGGTTTACGGCTAGTCTGAAGACTTCCCTCCTTAACAGGGATGCTCTTTGGAAAAAAAGCCCATAAGATCAAACTTCCCTGTGACTGGTCAGCATTTAGGGTAGCTAGGAATCACTGCACAAAACTCATCAGGGCAGAAAAAGCCAGGTATGTTCATATTGAACTGGACTCCTCTATCAAGTGCTCTGCCAAATTTTGGAAGGGGTTAAGGAATACTGAAGGTTACTCCACAGCCAACTCTCTTCCCACAAAAATTTATTTCGCTGGTACCTCCACTATTGACAAACAGAATACACATGACCTTCTCAATAACCATTTTGCTACTGCAGGGCCTGCCTTTGACTCCTCTTCTGCCAATAGCCTTCATACCCAGCGCTGCACCCAGGACCTTGCTGATTCAGTAGCATACATCACTGTGCCTCTTGCATCCTTCACCTTCAGACCTGTCTCCTTGAAGCAAGTAGAGGACCTACTTCTTGAACTGGATGTTAAGAAGAGCACAGGTGCCGATCCTATTGAGCCTCATTTCCTAAAAATCAGTTACCACATTTTAGCTGTCCCGATTACACATCTTTTTAATCTTTCTCTGACTCAGCGATCTTCCTTCAATTTGGAAAACTGCCCATGTTATTCCCTTACTAAAATCAGGCGATCCTAGAGACCTTTATAATTACAGGATGATTTCTCTGCTCCCTGTCCTCTCAAAAATGCTGAAGAAACTAGTCAACTCCCAGCTTTGGAAATATCTGGAGACCTTCAAGCTCTTAAACCCAGTTCAGTCAGGTTTCAGACCTTGTCACAGCACCATTTCCTCACTTGTTAAGGTCACAAATTACTGGCAGAATGCATTAGATGCCAAAAATTATGTGTGAGCCTTATTTCTCGACTTGAGTAAGGCATTCAACGTGGTGGACCATGACTTGCTTCTGGTCGCCCATAGGAACTTTGGATTGGACTCATTGCCATTAAAATGGTTCTCCAGCTAGCTTACTGGTCACCATCAGCAGGTCAAAGCAGATGGTGACCTATCCCCCCTAAAGCCTCTCAAGAGAGGGGTACCACAAGGTTCCATTTGGGGCCTCTTCCTTTTGCCCTCTATATTGACAATATCGATGTGGGTATTAAAGATGCTAACATACATCTTTTTGTGGATGACACTGGCCTATATATTGACAGACCTACCCCTGATCTGGTCAGCAAGGACCCTCCAATAGAGTTCAGTCACTTGCAGTTAACTTTGTAAGCCAAAAGCTCTTACTAAATGCCAAAAAACGAAGGCTATGTTCTTCTCTCCAAATGTTAAGATGCCCAATCCTTGGACACTTGGTTTAGTCCCTCCTATTACCACCATTCTAGGCAACTCCTTAGACTTTGTGGAGAAATTCAAATACCTAGGTTTTTGGATAGTCGCAAACTATCTTTCGTGGAGCACATTGAGGAGCTCTCAAAAAAACTCAAGCAGGGATTTGGTTTATTCTATCGAATTAAACTCCTACTCACCCAGGAACCTTAAACTAGGCTTGTTCAAGGTACCTTTATTCCTCTCTTGGACTACGGCGACTTCCTTTACGGTCACGGCCCCAGTTCCCTGCTTGCCAAACTCGGCACTCTTTACCACCAGACATTAAGATTCATCACCGGAGTGCCATACTCTACTCATCATTGCTCCCTGTATTCCCTGGTAGGATGGTTCATCCCTTACTTACAGAAGACAAAATAATGCAGTCTTCTGGACCTTTAGAGCACTTACTGGGAAACGTCCTCATTACATTTCAGCGTGTCTGCCCCTGGGTACTGCAGGCAGTTATTTGCTGAGGAACAGTTCATATACCACTCTAGCTACCTCTAGAGTCAACTCACGCTACGGTCGGTCATCTTTTAGTTATGCATTCTATACCCTAGGGAACAAACTGCAAAAAACTCTAAAACCTATTCTCCCTGTAAAACTGTCCACCTTTAAAAGACTTTTCGTATGCTCCTTTAAGGATTCCGGTGGCTGTTTCTTGTAATTATTACCCGAGATCTAAGGATGTGGGCCCATACCTAACATTGTTCTCCTGTTTTCTCCTTTGGCCTCCTTCCTACCTTAGCCCCACTGCTCTACCCTGGCAGATTTATTGTAATTATTGCACATTCAGTGTAATTAAGCTGTGTATATTTTGTATTCATCAGATGCGGCTCCATTGTACTACTTGTGTTCTTCTACCTTTTGTATATTGTTCCTTGTTTTAGCACCTCATTTATGTACTGTATTTCACTGCTGCACTGTAACTGTATTATGTCTGGGTCCACCTTGCAAATGAGTTCATCTCAATGGTGTTTTGCCTGGTTAAATAAAGATTGATTGATTGATATATATTAATGCATCAGTTAGGGTTGAAGTGACAAAAGTAGGGAAATGAGGCATTGGGGTTGAGACCCTAACACCCTACCATGCCACCCCCAACCTCCACTAATTCAACAGGCGATGGAGTGTGCCTTGGGTTGTCGGGCCTCACTCTCACTCCATTCCATGTGTAAGAAACCTGACATGGTACAGTATAGGAGAAAGGGGTGAGGGTTAGTCCCAGTGACCCCAAGGCACACCCCATCGCCTGTTAGTCTGTGGAGGGTGGTGGTGGGGTGGCATGGTAGGATGTAATGCCTCATTTCCCTACTTTTGTCGCTTGAATCCTAACTGATGCATAAATGAAGTTTTTGCAATGAATTTCCTTACTTTTTAAGAAAGTATAATCTTACCCTTATATGGTTTTGGGAGCACAGGGCCCCATGGTATCAGTTTTTTTGTAATGAACTGTCATCTCCCTGTGGGAGTGCAAGTCCCTCTGGGTCCTGCATTCCCAGTATTGCATAATGGATGGCCCTGCAGTCCCATTACTGCATAATGATATCCATTTGTGGCCCTGCTCCCCACCTACCTATAATTGTAGAGACATAGCATGGGCCTAGACATATTTCATGTAACCCTTGTGCTGCATTTGGTGCAATATCGCAGTAACCATAGCAACCTAAGAAAACATTTCACTGCAGTTGTAATCATGGACTGGTAACCTGCAGAAATGCTTAGTACACCTAGAGGTGTACTAAGCTGTGCTTAGTGAAAAATCCATATCTTGAAACCATTTTCGTGATGTAGGCACCGAAAGGTGCAGCGTTTGCCACAATGTAATCCTATGGGAAATTTCTCAACTTCGAAATGGCATAACTGTGGAACTGATGAACAGTTTTACACCAAACCAGCATAAGTCACATGTGTGGGACAATCCCTTTCTACCCTGCAAATTTCAAGCCAAAAGTCCTAGCCATTTCTTTGCAGTGAAGTGGCAAAGAAACAGCAACCTTAAAAAATCCCTGTTTGTGAGCTGTCAAAATCATTGTTCATGAGACGAATTCCTGTTCATGAGGTGTCAAAATCCCTGTTCATGAGGTAGGGCCATCTGGTCGTCCTCTCACGAACAAGGATTTTGACAGCTTACAAACAGGGATTTTGAGACCTCACGAACAAGGATTTTGACAGCTCATGAACAGGGATTTTTAGGGCCATCTGGTTGTCCCCTTATGAACAGGGATTTTGACAGTTCACAAACAAGGATTTTGACAGCTCATAAACAGAGATTTTGACAACTGACGAACTGGGATTCCTTTTTAGAATTGCTGTTCATGAGCTGTCAAAATCTCTGTTCGAGAGGTATCAGAATCCCTGTTCATGAGAAATCCCTGTTCATGAGATTGGGCCATCTGGTCATCCCCCTATGGACTTTAACAGCTCACAAACAGGGATCGGCTCGCATACAGGGATTTTGACACCTCACAAACAGGTATCGGAAGTGAGTAGTGAACAGGGATTTATGAATTAAAAAATTTCTGGTTTTGACTAAACTAAATGGAACCAAAGCCATGAGTTTGTAGAGGGCATTGACCTGAACAAAACCCATGTTTTGTTTTTTGGAAAAATTCAAAACAAGATGGCGGCTCGCGAACAGGGACATTTTTCATATGAACAGGGATTTAATGAATTCCTGTTTGTGAGCTGTCAAAATCCCTGTTCATGAGCCAAAATCCATGTTCAAAGCTGTGCAGCTATCCAAAGGACTGAACTGATCATGCTGAGAAACTTCAATTTCAAATTTAAATAACTTTAGAACAGATTAATGTTGTTTCACCAAACCAATGCTGGCTTATTCTGTGGGGCACACTCTTTCTACTCTGAGTATTTCAGGCCAAAATTCCAAATGGTGTGGTCACAACGTGATGAAGAAAAATCAGTGAAAATGGGAAAAAAAAGCAACTTTTAAACTTTTTTCTCTATGTGCTATGCAAAATTTGCACACCTAATTGAAACAAAACTTGGAACATCAAGGGATCTACCCCATGGGATCACACATACCAAATTTCATGCAAATCTGTTGAACGGTTGCAAAGTTATTAAAGTGCAAAATGTGGGGTTTAACATTAAACTGCCTACTCAACTCTTAACTATAGTGGCGCTACCGCACCACTATAATAATGCATGTATGTGCATAGTCTATACTGGATGCCAAGTGCTGCCCACCTGTATTTCAAATATATTTGGCGTAGTTTTAAATGTATTCATTTGTATGTACAGGCTTAAATCTATGTATATTTTACTTTTATCTCTTATTCAAATGTATCCCCTTCCCCTCTCCCCCAGGACACCTCTGAAAACAAGCTGGTGTAGCTCAGTTTGCCTTTCCTGGTAAAACTTTTCAAATAAATAAATAAACAAATAAATAATTTTGTAATTAATGACAAACGTGATTAAAAATGGCTGCCACTCAATAATTAAAAAAATGTCTTCCGCTGATGTTTCCTAGAGTCACACTGTGGATGTATTAGGACAGGAGTTCTCACACTTTGTCATAGTGAGCCTCCTGTAATACAGAAATAATTTTGGGCCTCCCCATAGTTAGAACAACTATCATACTTTGCACATTACAGGAAGAATCTAATGAAGTGCATTTGAGTAGTTGAGTTTATTCTCATTTTATTGACGCTATTGTTCTCGCTCTCTATAACCCCCCTCCCCAGGTCAGCCTACTCGCTCCACATTTCTGAGTTTTGGCCCTGTTTACCCCTTGTTGCAACACCTCCATGAGTCAGACTGTTTTCTTTGTCAGTTTTACCCTGCTTTTAAACACCTTCTCAGGGACCATTTTGCTCCCTGCTGTCCTTGCTCCTAGTATCTCTCGATTAGCCTTTGTATTTGTGCTTTTCTGCAGCCAGTATAATGGGTCAGTTGTTACCTTGTTTCTATTCATTTGCATTATTTTGAATTTTGTTTTGCATAGTTTCCAAGAATTGTATTTACTCCATTCAGCTTTCCCCCCATGTCATACCAGGAAACAAGTGTTTATTGAGTGTGTTTTCCTAGTAACCATTTTGTACATAAATTCACATGCCATTATTCACTTTCAGTTTGCGGCATCCTTTCACACAAAGCATCCAAAACTTGACATTTAAATATAGTACATTTTAAGGCTTGCTTGAGCCTCCCCGGAACAGATTGGGGCCTCCCCAGGGAGGCTGGCCTCACCATTTAAGAAACCCTGTATTTGGATGATGTTATCACATGTTTCTGATGGTAAACAGCCCAGCACCACACCACACCACACCCCGATAATTATTTTTTTCTTAGCATGTATAGCAAGGGAGTGGAAACTTTTAAAAACTTCAAAATCCCATGTCTTCATTTAAGAATGAATGACAACAAAAAATAAACATTAGTATACTGATGTTTTTTGTACCATAATAACATTATTACTGAAACTAAACTAGTGACTGACACATACTGCTACTTTAAGATGCCTTTTTTTTTTACAGAACTTTGAGTCTGCGTTAGCCATTTTTTAGATTTGAAATAATTAAACAGCTACTAACACAATATAATAGGGCAGGAAGCTTATGGCAAGTAACTGCCTGCCCCAGGACCTAAATTGGCTAAAACTTGAATTTCACCCCATTCCATTAGTAAGTAAGGTAAGATGGACACAACATAGGAGAATGGGGTGAGCATTAGAGTTCACAGCTCCAAAACACACCCCCATGCCTGTCTCTACATGCACAGTAGGGGTGGGGTCTTAGGCTTGGGAGCCCTAAGGTTGTATTTGCCTACTTTTGATGCTTCAACCCTCATGGTGCATTAACAAAGTTTTTGTAATGAATTTCCTTACTTTTTGAGAAAGTATAGCCGTAGCCTTATTTGATTATGGGAGCGGTAGGAGCACAGGGTCCTCTGTGCCTTGTGCTCCCATCCATGCCTGTTGTAATTGTCCCTCATTTCCATGTGCAAGCACAGGGACCTCCTAGCCTTGTGCTGCTATCAGTCAATAGTTAGCGGTAGGGCCATGTGCTCTCATACATGCCTATTGTACTTGTCCCTCATTTCCATGTGGGATTGTAGGGCTCTCCAGGCACTGCACTCCCTTCAGTCCATAGTGATCGGTGGGGGTACCGGGCCCTTCAGACCCTGTGCTCCCATCCATGCCTATTGTAATTGTCCCTTGTGTGCATGTGGGACTCTCATCAGTGCACAGTGTGTTGTGGCCATGCAAAGCAGTACTGCTGCCATGTTGATAATGCATGTCACAGTAAATAGGTCATTTGTGCTCCATTCATTATAATTGACCAACAGTTTGAAACAGGGCCTGGTAACATGCAAAACAACTTAGTACATCCAAAGGTGTACTAAACTAACCATAGTGCCGGAGCTGTATCTCAAAGCATTTTCGAGATATAGCATCTGTAAAATACCCCAAACATCACACTGTTACCCTAAGAGAAAATTTGAAATTTCAGTGTCATAACACTGCCACACAATAACATGCTTCCGTCAAACCAACTAAAGGCACATCTTTGGGGTAAGTCATTTGTACCCTGAAAATTTCAGCCCAAAAGCCCAAATCATTTTTTTAGTTATGATGAAGTGACAAAGAAATAGACATACCTAGAAAAGTAGTGTCACAAACTGCAGCAGTACCGTAGTTCTTTTGGCAAACAATGTCACAGTTAAGCAGTTCAATCTAAGCCACACCAACAGAACTATACCATGAGATTATGCATGCAAAATTTCATACACATCTGTTGAAGGGTTACTAAGTTATTAAGGTGCAAAGTGTGCAAAACTGAAAGACTGCAAAAATGGAAAAAACATGTACATTTAAGGATGTTTAAGACACAGTATCTCAAGAGCAAGTCAAATGAAATTAGCAACATCAACAGATCTGCCCCATGAAAGTAAGCTTGCTTACTTTCATGCATATCTGTTGAATGGTTGCAAAGGTATCAAAGTGCAAAGTATGCAAAACTGGATGACTGCTTGCAAAAATGGGAAAAACAAATTCAAGGATATTTGACACACAGAATCTTCAAAACCACACAAGTGATTCAAATGGAATTAGAGACATCAACAGAACAACCGTACAAAATTATGTGTGCAACATTTTATGCACATAAGGTGTAGGACTCCAGAGTTATTAAAATACAAATTATGAAAAACTGGAAGATTGTTAGTAAAATGGAAAAAAAAACATGTAAGTTTAATGATGATTGAGACACAAATATCTCACAAATCACACAAGAGGCTCAAATGAAATTTATAATATTTACAGACATATCCCCTGAGATTATGCATGCAAACATTCATGTACATTTGTTTAAGAGTACTAAAGTTATTAAGGTGCAAATATGCAAAACTGGAAGACTGTCTGCAAAAAAGGGAATAAAACATGTACGTTTATGGATGTTTGAGTTAGTTTCTCAGTAAATACACAACCAATTTGTATGAAATTTATCACATCAGTAGATCTACCTCCAGAGCTTATGTGTGCCAAATTTGCAAATCCATTGAAGGGTTGCAAAGTTATTAAGGTACAAAGTATGCAAAACTGGATGAAAGTGTGCGAAAAGTACTTTCACTTTCAGATCATATATTTTTTCCCATAGCAAATAATGGGAAATCAAAAATGTAATAACTTCGGAGTGGATTAATATTTTTTCACCAAACCTTCAAAAGACACATTTGTGACCCAAAGTCTTTCGACCCTGAAAATTTCAGACCACAGCATAAAGGTATTTCTGAGATACAGGTGAACAAAGAAATGTGAAAAAACTGGTACATTTAGGATTTTTTGACACTTTCTATCTCAAAAACCACAAAACAGATTTGTACAAAATTTTACAGATCAGGGAACTTATACCTAGTGATCAAGTATGCCATATTTCGTGCAAGTCCATTGAACGGTTCCAAAGTTATTAAGGTTCAAAGTTGTGGGTTTAATATAGAAGTGTGCACTCAACCCTAATATACTGGCGCTACCACACCAGTGAAATATATATATAAAATACATATGACTTTTTGACCTAAGGTCGAAACGTAGATTTTTAACTCCATTTTCAGCGTGCATTTAATATAACCGTTTTGTTTTGCTTTCAGACTGCATGCTGACGCAGCACCTTGTCTTTGTTTTTACATTTTGTGTGTGTGTGTGTATGTATGTGTATATATATATATATATATATATATATATATATATATATATATATGCAGTAGTAAACTATAACAGCTGAAACATCTTTTATGAAAGCACATGCCAAAGTGCAGAACTGCTCTTTAAATTTCAGAAACTCTCATTTATTACTGAAGTAATTTTCTTTAAAACTGGTTCTTTTTCTCCTTAGACCCTTATTGGTTTACATTGCTTATTCCTGCTGTGAGATCATAATTTTCTGTTAATGACATGATACCCTACAGTCACAGGAAAGATTCTGATGTCACAAGCAGAGGATCATGATGACAGGACAGGAAAAGCAAAAAAAAAGTCTAAGGGGCAAATAGTCTGTTTTCACACCAATGTCTTTGGTAAATAGGAGGGATGTGTCCTGAATTTCCAGTTTTGGGGCATGTTGTGAGAATTAAGTCCTGCAGAAGTTAACTCTCAGTGTTTTGTTGGAAACAGAAGAAACACTTTAGCATCACATATCTTGTGACTATGATGAACTAACATGCAACATCCTTGAATTGCTATCATTCTTACAAAACAGGCTTAGGTTTAGAAAAAAATGAAAAAGCTATAAATAGATTGAATTGTGGGCAGTTTTTGATGTCTATGTATTTTAGTCTGTTAATTTAAAGTTATGAATTCTAATAAAACTAAAAAATTGAATTTCCCTCTACTCTGCCAAGTCACATCAAGGAGCTTTCAATATACCCCATAAACACAGTTCAAACTCACTTCACTCAGCTACTTTTGATTCATTCTACTATTTCCAAAACAGTCTTTTTGTTAGGTGCTTACCTCACCATGCAATGAAACACAGAAAACAGGTACTGTATGTATATGTTTTTGATTTTTCTAACTGGCAACAACATTTTTGTCATTATTCTGTTCATTACAAAACAAGGGAACACTCCCAAGCAATCGGAGCACTCCTTTTCTCTGTGCATGAAACACTCTTATTCTGTGAAGTGTGTCTCACATGCAGCTGCCTTGGAAATGGACACACTCAGGGAAGGTTGTTAAAATATTAGTAAATTACTGATCAGTCTCGATCAATATTGTATTTATACTGTCACTGTGACCACTCTCACAGTTGCAAGAGTGGTCTCACATACATCCTTAGAGTATTCTCTTTTCATAACTCTGGCTTCCAGACCCTTGCCTTCCCTGTCCGTTCGTCCTCCTCAGGATATGCTTTTCCCCAAAATCTGGAACTCCTTTCCCTTAGTTATCTGCTATGCTCCATCCACTCGTTAATTATCCTCTCTTCTTTGCAGCTACATTTCTCCTTCCTGCTGTTGCACCTGACCCTCTCTCTAATTGCTCCCCCTTATTTTCTGTTATTAAACCATACCCTATCCACCTCCCTCTCTTCCTTTCACCTATTCTTTTTTCAGTCAAGCTAGCTATTGTCTCGCTTTTACCCTCTACTTTTCTGTCTCTGCTTGGGTCTGGCCGCCTAACTCATGTCTTAAATGTGTTACTGTATTGTAATGAAGTGCTGTAGTTCTAGTAATTTAGCCAATTCCTATCTTAGTTGTTCTTAGCTATAATTTGTTTTTTGTTTGGTGTATGTCATTTACTTTTTTCTTTTTTGTGTATCTTGCCTTTTTTGCATATACCAGTTGTATTCCACTATTTTCCTTCCCCCCAGGACACATCTGGAAATGAGCTATTTTGGCTCAGTATGCCTTTCTTGGTGAAACTTTTTCAAATAAATAAATAAAATATTAGGACCGCTCATCGGTTTGCGGTTCTCATACTACAAGAATGCATATGAGACCACTCTTACAACCATAACAGTGCTCTTGGCGGTAGTATTAACATACATTTTACTACTGTTGTGAAGTAGATGATGAGAAATTGGAACACTCATTCTGTCCTGGGATCATGGGATCCATATCTCCAAACCTTAGGGAAAGGGAAACCCTTATTTATACATCTCTTCTTTGGTGCAAACTAGCAAAGCATATTGTGTTTTACAGCATGCTACATCATACTTACAGCGGCTACTATGCTGTTCTCTGTGATAAAAGTTACGCTTAGCAATGGCAGCGAATCAGTGCTCAGGCAGGCAACCCTGTACAAAAATGAAAGACAATGCTAATGAAGAGGCTAGTTATTGTATGTATTTTAAAATTGTTTTCCCTGCTGATTGTACCATCTCTGGTAAAGCAAGGCATGGAAATTTATTTGTAAGGCACTCATTCCATAAGGCTCTGGGTGCTGCACATCAAAAACAGAAAATCACAGCTGATTTACAGAAAAGTCAGGATAAATAACAGTAAAACATTAATTATAATTACAATTAATCAGGATAGTTTTGATTAGCCCCAAATGCTACACTAAATTAATTAAGCAATAATGCATGACATGGCACCTGTCGTACTGGGATAATGTCACACCTCGGGTGGCTGGGCATGAGGCCACAGGCCGAGTGCATCTGACATCCAAGAAGTGATGTTATCCCACTATGACATACACACTGGAGTGCATTATTGGTATTATATAATGGCTCCTTTGTGGGAGGGGAGAAAAGATTAAAAAGAAGAGTTTAAAGTCAGATTTTTATCTAAAGTTTCAATGGGTAGGTCTACTTACTAAGAAAATAGTGCTTATTCTTTGTTTTGGCCAGTAGGTGATGCTGCAGGCTCTGTCATCTCTATTTTATTTATCTGGGTCTCTCCTTCCTTCCTTCAGCTTTCCATCTCTCTGTCTGCATAAAGTATTCAGTGAGCATGACCCTCTCCCCATTCTTCCGTTGTCTCAAGTGTCCAGTTTTTAAGTTTACCAGTGTCTCCCCCCCTCATCACCACCACAGAGAAGATACCAGAATTCCAATACTGAAACATGAACAGCCAGCTGATCAGTAAGTATAACACTGTGTGGAGTATGCACTGTTTATATACTATTAAAGCTTCTGTCAGTTTTGATTGATTTAGCAAGGCCTCCTGGTATGGTTGGTAGCTGGCCGGCTTAATGATTACTTCAATAAAATGGGGGTGTCAGATATTCTGAGTTCACCTGACACCCCTAGTGCTGATCGGGAGGTACAGCAGGGGATTACAGAACCTTTCATATTTGCAGTGATAAGGGTTGTCAGTTATTAAAGAACTCTTAAATATGAGTACAACAAAGGCCATTGCCCTAGATGGTATACCCACAAAGATATTAAAATATGCAACACCAATCATAGCTTACCCCTTGACATATATGTTTAATTTATCCCTTAGCACAGGAGAGTATCCTATGGCGTGGAAAATGTCAAAGGTGATACCAGTTTACAAGTGGGGTAATAAGACCGAAATGTGCAATTATCGCTGAACATCTCTTTTGTCCCAGACATCTAAGATATTTGAAAGAGCAGTGGTGGCCCAACTTAGGAAATACTTGGATTCTAAGGGTTTAATAAATAATATGCAATCAGGCTTTTGTAAATGCCAGAGTACCACCTCAGCCTTGGTTAAGGTGGTAGGGGATGTTCAGGTGGCCCTGGACAGGAGGACACAGGTGGGTGCCTTATTTATAGATCTATCAAAGGCATTTGATTCTTTGGACCATGGTGTCCTCCTGTCCAGGGCAGCATCATTAGGGCTTGTAGGTATGGTACAGAGATGGTTGGCATCATACCTTACAAGAAGGTGCTAGTTGGTTTCATTTGGCAAATGGACTTCCAGTTTTTTGCCTGTTGGATCGGGGGTCCTTCAGGACTCCACTTTAGGGCCACTTTTATTCAATATACACATAAATGGACTGTGCTTTTCGGATTCATCAGTGTCATATGCAGATGACATTGTCATTTACACATCAGACTGCACCTTAGAAGGCATGCAGATGAAACTTCAAAGAGCGTTCAATGAGTTACAAGTTTTTTTCCTAAATAGTAAATTAATGTTGAATGCCAAAAAGACAGTCTGTGGTGTTTTGATCTGTGACAAACATGCAGGAAAACCTGGTGCTGATTTTGGTTACCTTTGGGGGGTTCCCGATCCAACAGGTGCAATGTTACAAATATTTAGGTCTAGGGGTGGACGAATCCCTAAACTGGAGTATACATATTAGTAACCTCATTAAAAATGTGGGGAAAAAACTGGGAGCATTATATCGGGCCAGACCACTATTGAATTCTGAAGGAAGGAGAAGGGTAGTAAATTCTTGATTATCCCCATGTTTGACTATGGAGATATTCTCTATTCTGGGGGGGAGAAAAGGTGATCTCAGAAAACTAGAAGCTTGTCATGGTAGTCTGGCCAGATATATATTAGGAGCCCCCCGCCAAACCCACAAGTGTAGCCTATATAACAAACTGGGCTGGCAATATCTAAGGGAAAGAAGTCAGGAGCATTTACTGGCCTTCATAAGCAAGAGCCTTCTGGGTAAAATCCCAGCGTATGTATCAGCCAACTGAAAATATAGGAAGAAACCAGATACCCTTAGAACTTTTTGTGCCCTGGATCTAATGCTACCCAGATGTAATATGGAAATAGGGTGTCAGTCAGTTTATTATAGGGGAATGTGTCAGTGCAGCTGAGAATGGGTGCTGTGAATAAAATCTGACCTGAAGTAAAATTATGGATAAGGAAAGAGTTTAAAGACTTAAGACAATGTTGTGCACTGTGTGATTAGAATAGGGTGGGCAGCATAGGCCTCAAGCCAGGATACAAAATTGTTTGGTTATGACTTCAGTTTGGGACAATAATATTGTTGCACTGTACTGTGTGTTCTGGGATTACTTTGTTAGTCACAGGTTACCCATGATATATATGTCATACTTTGTTTTAATATTTTATTTAGAATTGATTGTAATGTATATTTTGTAAAATCTCTGTTTTTTTTAGATGTTTATTGCACTGTGGATCTCGTTGAAAATGAGTTTTACTCAATCGAGTTAATCCCTATTCATATGAATTAAATGAATAAAAATATTTCACTACTTTAACTACTACTTACTACTACTACAGTTGGTCACATTTAGTGTTTGTACCAGGAGACCACGAATTGAAATGTGAAGTTTCCACCGGCCAGTCCTGCGATAACACACTGCATGTCTAAACAGAGCATGCGCTATCTTCTTGGCTGGCAGCAAGCTGCTCAAAGTGATAGCTTCAGCTATCTTATCAGGACACTTAATAACTGGAAGAATGGAAATGTTGAGCTGTTAGGAAGGGGACTTTCCACTAGTTTTCACGTAGAGTAAAGTGGTGACTGACACAGGGAAGGGCGCAGTCATTTTTTTTTTTCTTCTGAGGTTGTGTTGGTGTCGGACCGTCATACAGTGGTGTTATGGTCAGATAACATAACCTGTGAAGGTGGGCACTGACCAATCAGAGCAAGACATTTTCTTGCCATTGTATAATAACTTTTTAATAATGCTTTAAAAACATTCACTGATGGGGCTCCCCTGATATCTGGTGGAAGGGAGTTCCACAGCAATTGGTCAGCAACCCCTAAGGCCCAGTTTCCCTCGGATTCTGAGGGGGTGAGCCTCTTGCAGCTGGTATTCATGGCCTCCATCTTCCTAGGGGATGCCATGGTGGAGAACTTACGCATGTCAGCTCACTCCGCTTATTACATTGTGTCCACCATGCGAGGGGGTATGGCTACGGAATTAGGTCTCAGACCATGCGTCAAAGACCAAGTTGTTTAACTTAGCCTTTGAGGGGGCATATTATTTGGTTCAGGCCTGGATGACATTTTGAAGGATATCCAGGATAAAAAGGGACACCTTTCAGTATCAGAACAACAGCAAAAGGCCAGCTCAACTTCAAAAGTTATGGAGGTGGCCAACAGAGGCAGTATCGGCTGGGGGTTGTCCCTTTCGGAACTTTGGAAACCAGATGAGTAAAGGATCCTACTCTGGGTTCAAGGGCAATAGTGGCAGAGGAGCCCTTGCCTGAAAACTTAATGGAGGTCCAGGGTGAAGAGGTGGCATATCACAATGAGGGTACGTGGGCCCATCTATACCCCCTTCCCTTGGTGGAAGACTGCACAACTTTTACGCAGTATGGGCCCAGATAACATCAGATGATTGGGTTTTGGAGAGTCTGGCTTTAGGGTATGCAGTAGAGTTTATAGCCATTCCCTCAAGGGGACACTTTTTGCTGTCCCTTGTTCCTAAGGACCCCATGAACAGACAAGCAGTGTCTCAAATGTTAGATCACCTCAAACAGATCGGGGTGATTGTTCCAGTGCCTCCCAACAAACAAGGCCAAGGATTCTACTCGATTTACTTGGTGGCTTCCAAGAAGTCCGGGGGGGGGGGGTTCAGACCTATTCTGGATGTGAAACATCTAAACAAGTTTGTTCACCACATGTCCTTCAAGATGGAATCCTTATGATCACTCATCTGTGCTGCCCAGTCGGGGGGATTATATAGCACCCATAGACTTGAGGGATGCATATCTCCACATCCCCATCTGGTAGTCTCATCAGAGGTTCCTCAGGTTCACAGTCCTAGGGCAACACTTCAATCGGGAGAAAAGCTCTCTTGACCATCTCAGACCCTGGAACACCTGGGAGCAGTCTTCAAGACAAATGAGGAGAAGGTCTTCCTCTCAGCAGCCAGGAAGAAGACTTTGATAAGAGAGGTTGAGTGGCTGATGAGCCAGTCGTCAGCTTCAGCTCAGTCAACTGTAGATTCCTGGCCTCGTAATGGCAACAATAGAACTAGTCCCATGGGCTCGCCTTCACATGTGGCACCTCCAGATCGAGTTGTTGAAGGCCTGGGACCCAATCTCGGAGGACTATCAAGCCAGGATTCAAATTTCTCCACCCTTGCAGCTGTCTCTGAGTTGGTGGGCGAATTTAGAGAATCTAAGCAAGAGGTTTCCCCTTGGAAGTTCCCCCAGAGTTGATCCTGACAACCAATGCCAGCCTGTTGAGTTGGGGGGCTGTGCTGGACCGCGTTCCCTTTCTGGGGTCTTGGTCTGTGTTGGAACAGCACCTACACATTAATGTCCTTGAGATGAGGGCTGTACGCCTTGCTCTCCTTCATTTTCGCAGTTGGGTACAGCATGAAAATAAGGTCAGACAATGCCGTCATGGTGGCGTACATAAACTGTCAAGGGGGCACACAGAGCAGAGAGATGTTTGTTTGTTGAATTTTGTTGACCCGGTAGGCCCATTGGGCCTAGAAGTCCCTTTTTCAGGGGCGACCGGGGTACAGATGGTAAGCAATTGAATTTGAACCAGATTAAGCTGTTGGTGGTATTTTTTAGTGAATGAGGGAAATTTGGCCAGGACACCAGGGAATTCCCCTACTCTTTTCGATAAGTGCCATGGGATCTTTAACATCCACCTGAGCTACCACCAATCCAGGCAGATGGGACCTCGGTTTAACGTCTCATCCGAAAGACGGCACCTCAGAAGTGCAGCACCCCTCTCATGCTGCACTACAGTATCAGTATTGGGATATTAACCCAAGTGCCAGATGTGGGAACTGAACCCACAGCGCTCTGATCTCCCGGCCTCAGAGGCAAGTGTGCTACCTACTGAGCCACTGTCACTATTAAACTTGACACTGCTAAAAGAAGCAACTGATCTTCTGCTGTGGGCAGAGGAGAACTTTCTCTCTCTGTCAGCAGTTCACTTGGCGGGGGAGTTGAACATTCAGGCTGACTGGCTCAGCCGCGAGAATGTCCACCAAGGGCAGTAGATGCTGAGCCCGGTGTTCAACCTTCTGTGCAAATGATTCAGTTATCCACAGATTGACCGGTTTGCCTCCAGACAGAATGCTCAAGTACAGCGGTTCTTCAGTTGCTACCAGTGTCCACAGGCAGAGGCAGTGGACACTCTGATACAGGCGTAGAATTTTGGCAGAGTGTATGCCTTCTCTCCTCTACCACTCCTTCCCAAAGTCATATGCAAAACAAGACACTCAAGAGGAAGCTTTCTTCTGATAGCTCCAGAATGGCCCAGAAGTCCATGGTTCTCAGACCTAGTTAATCTAGCTCAGCATACACCAGTTTTACTCCCAATGAGCCATCAGCAGAAGCTGACCTCTGTTCTGATTTCCTGTCCCTCCTTGGGATCTCACTCTGGTCTTGAATGCTCTTTGTAAAGAACCCTTTGAACCACTTTCGTTAGTAACCGCTAGACATGTTGTCCTACGAGGTGTGTTTTTCAGTTGCTGTATGTTCAGCCAGGAAAACTGGTGAGCTCCAGGCCTTTTCCCACAAAGAACCTTACCCCGTTATGCATAAGGACAAGGTGGTTCTGAGAATGGTTCTGTCTTTCATTTCGAAGGTTCCTGAAGCCTTTCATGTAAACCAGGAAATCTGTCTTCCATCCTTCTGTCTTCAACCAACTCATACAAAAGAGAAAGAATGGCACAAGTTAGATTGGTGCAGGGCAGTTAGGACATACTTCAGATGGACTGCAAAGTTCAGAAAGTCAGATAGGTTGTTTGTCCTTTTCGGAGCGGTCAAAAAAGGACAAAAAGCCTCCAAGGCCGCCCTGGCAAGGTGGGTGAGGGCGTGTACTGTCAAGGCTTATGTTGCAATAATGAAGGCTCTAGCTCTTATCAAGGCTTATTCCACAAGAGCTATGGCCACCTCCTGGGCAGAAAAGGGCGAGACATCTGTGCTAAAATTGTGCAAAGCAGAAACGTGGTCCTCCAGCCACACATTCACCAAGCACTACAGACTGGATGTTCAAAGTTCCACTGATGAGTTGCATCTTGCCCGAGAGAAAAAAAGAGATCCTAGCAGGTGAAGCCATCGTCCATTTTTACCCAGACCTCTCGTACACTACTCATCAGTGTCGGAAGGAATTTGATGGCATTAAACGCCGACTTCAAGCTCTGGATATACCTTTTGCCTTACTATTTCCAGCCCGCCTCCACATTACTGTTGGACCCAAAACCTATCTCTTCAATAATCCACAGGATGCAGGCAAACTTCTTCTGAAGCTTAAAGCACATCAGGAGAAATTGTTGGCAGGAACACGTTCCAAAATGGAGGATTCTGAGTGTGATCAATCTGGAGCAACCTGAGCATTTTGAGTGGAGATTGATCTTGAAATAGACTGTGGTGGTGAGATCTCCAGATTTTTCCCACTTTGGAACGTTGTTTCCAATCCTTTTGCTCTTCAGTAAATGCTTATGGACCTCGGGGAACTTTCCGAGTTCAGCGAGACTTTATTTAATAGACCTTAATATACAGCTTGTGTTATTGTGTACAGCTGTTTGGTTAATTCTATTTGGTCCCAAAATGTATAATGCCTGTACTAAAATTGGATTGTCCAACTATGTTTGGCCATTTGTGCTATTCTCTTTGGTACGTCTTATTTAGTTTTACTCTGTAGTGGGGGCCTAGTGTCCTATTGTTTTTGTTTGGACTCTTTTGGTACCTTATGCAGACCTCATGGTTGATTATCCATGGTACTATTGTTCAGGACTACATTTTATTAGTTTACTTGCTTGAATATTATAGGTCTGCTTCCTTGACGACAAGGGCTGTTATAGGATTTCTACGATTAGCCTATTTTGATTAACCCCTTCCTAGTGTGGTTACTTATGCGCACAGGTTATTCTGATCCTTGTATTAGTCACCGATACAAATTTGTATACTGTACCTGGAAGTGTTTTTGGATTTGTTCCATTATAAATTCAATAAATATAAAGTTTAAAAAAAAAAGTTCCACTGATGTGGCCTCTGGAAGCAGAGTTTTGCAGGCAGCAGTTTTAGCAGGTTTAAATTCCTTTTCACTTTTCTTTTCTGCAGTTTGGGTACAGGACACTGTTCTCCCCCCACCCCATTGTTTAATGGGTACTGCTTATTAGAACTCGTATGTTCTGAATACCCATTGACAACGTGGAGCACTTCAGAAAGAAATGTATTCATAGTTACTATAATTTCCTGTTTTGTTAGCTCCAACTTTGTCAGTGGGACTCTCCCAGGAGTCTAGCTTCTGATGGAGAATGTTGTCCAGCATGCCAGGGCTGAGATGTCCGTTGTTTTCTGATGAAGTTTCTGATTGTAACTCTGTCTGGACATCCTTGTATGTTTTACCTGCAGTGCTTATAGTTTCACATTTAAATACTGATTGCTGGTACGTAGATTAAAAGGTTTTAAATTTTTCTGATCAAGAAGGGTGCCTCCCTTGTTACAGGTTAGTGCTTAAACTGTTTGCAGTCCTTTCCAGTGTTACCTTTTTTCATTAATTCCTTTGGCAAGTCTCATTAGTTTGTTCAGTACCTCAAAGAAGCTCTGCTACATCAGAGAAGCAGACAATGAGTCCTTTCCATCTTTCCACTCTCCAGATGAGGTAGGGAATTGTTTACTGCATCTTCCTTTTGGTTAAAGGTATGAGTATGCAACAGTTGATGCGTATTCATTCATTACAAGATGAGCAGTATAATCTATACGAGTCTACCTTCACATAATTAGGGGCACTGCGAGGAAAAAAGTGACTGGAGAGTTGCTGCTGTTTGGAATGTTCATGTGCCCAAGATTCTATGCTGATTACAGCCTTGGGCTATGCCACTTCCCCTAGTAGGGGTGCACATTACCCATATGTTCTGATTACCCATTGACAGTGTTGGAGCTAACAGAAAAAGAAATTATGATGAGTATAAAGAAATTTCTTCTTCATTGCTGACCCAGCCCAGTCTGGTTTCACCAGTACCACCTGTGCTTTTGATGGGTTTAGACTAAGTCAGCTCAAGTCCACCCAGTCTTGAATTTTATCCAGACACTCACCTAACACCGAGACTGCATTTACCCTGTCAGATGCACAAAACAGGTACAGCTGGGTATCTTCTGCATAGCAGTAAAAATCCAAACTGTACCATCTAATGATCTACCCCAATGGCAGCAGGTACACGGCGAACAGTATGGGTGACAGGATTGAACCATGAGACACTCCACAGAGTGCAGCATCCTCTGAGATATTATTGCCTAAAGCCACCTGTTGCACCCTATTGGACAGGAGGGACTCAAACCATTGCAAGGTTTTTCCCATGAGTCCTACATTGTGCCTGAATCGAACCAACAACACTCCATGATCCACCATGTCAGATGCCTCAGAGAGATCAGCAGGGGCAAGATGAAACAGCATCCACTGTCTCTCGCCAGGAGATCATTAAAGGGTGGGGGTTGTGTAATTAAATTTTACACACAGCCTCAGTGTGTAATGCTTTTATGAACCCCTCGAGCTTCTGTCTCAGGATGTACACAGCATCACACCCTCTGGGTGTGTAAAATCTCATTATAGACCCCTCCAAATACAGTATCCTCTATATTATAGTATCCTCAGTTTACCTAGACTATTTGACTCCTCGTGGTGGTTCTCTAAGCCTTGAAGTACTCAAGGAGACATCTTCTACCACACCTATAAATGCACACGTGGCGTCACTAGTAGGAACTACAGCAAGTTCCAAAGGATCTGCCCAAACATAATTACTTACTCTGTTTTCTTGTTGGCATCTGTGACGCAAACAGTGCTGTCATGGCTAACCCAGGCCAGGCGGTTACCGCTATTAGAGAAGCAGACACTGTGGACCCAGCCCATTGAGCCACTTGACTCAAACATCAGTTCTCCAAAGGGCATCTTGGAGCCCCACGGTGTTGGCGCGGGCTTCTCTTCCATCTCCTTGATGTAGGCAGAGAAAACCCTGCATTTAAAATTAAGCAAAAAAAAGACTTTCTTTTTATTAAGTCAAATTAAACTGAGATAGTAAACACTTTTATACCATTGGGGGGAGGGGGGAGCATAAATGAACTCAGTAAAGCATGTTATTAGGCATCTGCAGGGAAAAAAAGAATGCATCGCCCTACCAGATTGTTGGTTTCCCTGCAGGTATGTCACAATAGAACCTACTGTCCCTTGTTCCTGCACTTGCTGCTGCTTTTGCCACTACACTTTGAACTTTTGCTCACCATCAACTACAGTAATCAGGTCATGAACCGCTCATGTGCTGCTTGTGCTTGGCTCTGAGACCACCCGCAGTTTCGATCAACAGTATGTCAAATAACAGGTGAAAAACAAGAGACGAGCCTTCTGGACAAGTATTAAAGGGACACTGTCACCTTTTTTCGCATCATGTTATTTCTAGCTAAAACCCCAGTCTATGATTGCTTATCTAGTTACTTATTTATTTGGATTTTGTTAACTGGGTAGGCTCACTGAGAGTAAAAGTCCCTTTTCCCGGAGCAACCCTGAATTAAATTACATTCAGCAGTCATTTATAAATACACGTAACAGTCCATGGTACAAGATATTGACAGTAACATAAAATAAACAGAAAGCTAAGGCACATTGACAGGCTTAAACTATACAGATGTTAATATGATAAGTTAAGAAAGTACAGCAGCAAGATAAACAGTAACACAGAATTTGACAGCAGATAAGTACCACTTGGTCCACCTGGTCTCCCCATTTTTCCCATACCTACAGTATCACTGTAGACCCTACCTGATCTCCAGCCCTTGCTCCCTCCCCACCATTCCTTTCCACTAAGATTCTCTTATGCCTGTCCCATGCATTCTTGAACCCCACCACTATTTTTATCCCCATCACCTCAGCTGGTAGGCTGTTCCAGGAATCTGCTACCTTTTCTGTGAAGAAGAACTTCCTCACATCTCTCCTGAATCTACTCCCTCCTATTTCATAGCATGTCCTCTTGGTCGGATGCGCCATTTTTTTCTGAAAAATACTTTTCTTTTGTCTCCTTGCGGTATTTAAAGGTCTCCATCATATCGTCCCTCTCCCTCTTCTCTTCCAGGGTTTACATAATGAGTTCCTTCAGTCTCTTCAAAGCGCTTTTGATGTAGACCCCACCTAACAACCAGTAGCCTGAGCCAGACATAAGTTAAACCAATGACCTCACAGAGGTCACTGAGGCAGGGTCTCAGCTAGGACAAGTACACTGGCTGCATACAAGACATATGCCCCTAAGGGAGGATTTCAAGGACTTGTGATTGGTGCAAGCCTGAACATCAGCTGGGAGGCCATTCCACAGCCTAGGAGCCACAGAGACAAAGGACCTTTTGCAGGTAGCTGCAGCAGTTCCTGGAACAGTGAGGAGCAATTGGGGGGAGTACCGAAGGGTTCTGCTGTGAGATGTAAGTTCCAGGATGGAAGCAAGGTTAGGGGGAGGGGAGTGTACTGTAATAGTGAATTCTACTTTCCGGGGGCGGGGAGGCAACTTAGCATGCATAGAGCCTTGCAGTGGTGCTCCCTTTTACCAGCACCCACAGCAAAACAGGAAGCATGGTGATATAAGGGTTTAAGTTTAGTGAGTTTCATACCTTTGAGTAAAGATACAATGGGGGCACCATTCAGGATGGCAAGCAGTAAGATCCTCTGACTTTAAAGATGAGGTAGGGGCTTAATCAATATAGGAGTCCTAATTTTTGGTTTAGCAGTTTGGTCACCCAGTCAATATGAGGCTTAAAGAAAATTTCCTGAGCCAATATAATTCACAAATAGTTGATAGAGTTTGCGGCCTTTATGGGGTCACCATTCAGTGAGCACATTGTTAGCAGTTTGCCTCTGTCAGGGCCAAGGCAGTGAGGGCCAAAGGGGATGGACTTTGTTTTTTTGCATTCAGTAGTAGCTTATTTGCCTTAAACTACATTTCCAGTCGATAGAAGTCGGCTTTGATGCCTGGCTCAATTGAGTCAATGTCTGAGTAGCTTTTGTGCAGCACCATGTCATCTGCATAGAGCAGAGCCTTGGCACTGCCACAGAGTTTTGGTAAGTCATTAATAAAAAGAGAGAAGAACAACAGGTCCAGGATAGAATCCTGGGGAACCCATCTGTATATCAAACAAAAGAAAAACTGTGGCACACACCAGAGCAAGAAAAGAAACAGCAAATACACTATAGATAAGTGTCAAAAGCTTTATTAAAGTGCACCAAAAGCACTCAACGTTTTGCTTTACATCTTCATCAGGAGTACTGTACATCACTCAGAGTGGAGTGGCTACATCCCTATTTAACCAGCTGCTTATGGCCAGTTAGGTAGCTACCAAACCAGGAGCAGGACAAATTGTCAAGATCTAGCCCCTTGAGTTTATGTAAAAGCAATTCATGACTGACTAGGTCAAATGCCTTAGTCAGGTCTATAGAGAGAGTACCAGTGAATGTGCCAGTCTCCTAGGCTTCAAGAAGATCTGTCGTGAGCCATACCATAGCTGTGTCCATGCCATGGTTCTTCTGAAAGCTGTGTTGGGCATCGGTGATCAGAGAGTGGGTTTCAGTGTAAGACTGGAGCTGGTTATAGACCAGTCTTTGTAGGACTTTGGATAAGGTGCAGAGAATGGAGATTGTCCAGTACAACTCAACAGGTTCCTTAGCATGCTTCTCTAAAATTAATTGATGTTGCTGGTTGCTTCATCTGCCTCCTTTCTTAGTAGAACTGAAATGCATGCTAATGTTATAGTTGTACTCAACCTTGTTTTGTTTCAAATCCTTGATCTACTCTTATTGTATGCTACCTGAATACAAGGAACACCCCCAAAAGTGCAGCTGCTCATGATGCAATTATCTGCTCTCCTCCTAATGCATGATTGGTGGCTAGAGTGTGTTGGGGTGTTCCAAAGTCCAGGAAAGATGCAGTAGGAGTTAACCAAGGACTGCAAACAAACATGTTTTTGTGTGGTAACATTAGTATGGTGGGCAGTCTGTTTTTCACTTTTGAAAGAAAAAAAAAAAGAACCAGAATCAAACTATCAGCTATATCAGCAGTCTCTACAGAATGTGTACAATCATAACATGTTTTTTTTTTCAAACTAGGGACATTTTGAGCCCTAGGAGGTTGGCAGTGTGCCTGAGCCATTAACCAGTGGAATAACTAGGATGTTACATGGGACTCGTGTGTATAAGCTTTTTTATTTCATCTGCCAGATAGATATCAGTGCCCCCTTGCACCTGTGGCTCTGTCACTTGCTGACAGGGAACATTACTGACAACATTCCAGAGGAATAAAAAGCTTATATACAAAACCCCATGCAATATCCCCTATTTATACAATGTAGGTAAGAGTCAAACCTTATAGATAAATAATTTATGCTAGTCACTGAAGCATTCTAAATGAAAAAAACAAAATATTTCAATGTTAGATGGGTCATCAACAGATATTTCTACTATAGGTCAGTCACAAAGGAGCTCTTAACCAATGGGAGAGCAACTTGCACAGTGTGAGATGACATCACAGTGGCCTTTGGTGTACTCAAAAGCGCAGCAGTGAAACCAAAAAGAAAAAGTTAAATCTTCATTATAAAAAGGCTCTGAGAAATGGAGCTTTCTGATTGGCTGCAAACATTCTAACAGTCTTATGTTAATCTTTTATTAACATACATGTAGAGCTTAGACATATGCTAAACAAGGTTTAACACTGTTTAAAAACATTTTTATTATAATAGCAATAAGGCACTCCCAGGGATTATGTTAATGGTCAGGTAATCACCCTCTAGGGGCATGTGGCACTCGGCTGCACCTCGTGCCATAGTACACCCCTAGAAGGTGATTAACAGACCATTAACATAAACCTTGGTCATGCCTTATTGCTTAATTAAAACAACTAATCTGAAAGCTCTACAATTTAAATTATATTGTATACATCCTAAATCCTCCCTTGCCAGAATGGACCCCCTTTTTTCATTCTTTCTGCTGCTTTGCTTTAGATTGCCCCTCTCGTACTCACCACTGCTCTCTTTACTCAACTCTTTCCCACCCCTCTCTCAGTGCTAGGAACCTTTCTCATTGTGTCTCTTTTTTATCCAAATTCTGGTTCGGCGCTCTTACCTCTTATCTCAAATCCCTTCTTTCCCCTCCTCCTCCTTCTTCCTCTTACTCTCTCTCTCTCTCTGCAACAGTACTTTCCATTCTCTCTCTTTTCCTTCTTGAAAACCTGTTGTTGACCAGTCTGCTTTTTCTTACCACTTTCCAAAACTTTGGTCCTCCCTTCCACTTCCTATTCATTCTGCCTCTTCTCCTTCCTCCCTAAAGTCTCTTCTTTCTGACTTTTGTCATCCTACCTGCAACTGCTTGTGATCCTTCCTCTTTTTCTCCATTGTCTAGTCTTGCCCTCTTCTTATTGTTCTTCTATTTTCCCTTTCTGTATATATTGGAGTGTGTGCTATTTTCTAGATGCCTTCATTTGCTATTTTGCCTGTAATATTTATGATTCTGCTCATAAACTATATTATTGTATTTTAGTTTGTTATTTTTTTATTGTTAGCTAGCTCCTACTCCCCTCTCCCCAGGACACATCTGGAAACTAGCTGTTTTCTGTTCAGTATGTACTTCCTGGTTAAACTTTTAAAGAAATAATAAATTGGACACACATTGGTCTCACTATGAATATGCCATTTATAATCATGTTTTATTTATATTTTATTGGTATTTATTATAAGCAATTTTTATATGGTTTATAAGTAAAAAACGTACGCTTGATTTACAATAACATGCATACAGCATATTGACATCTAATGTATTACAGCGGGATATTAAGTGCTTTTACCCAGGTTGTTACATCACAGGAGCTATAAAATTAAAAGGCAAATGCCCATCATAAAAGAAAATATAATACAGATTAGGCTGGAAATTTTCGTCATGCTGTGCGGACCATTCAGTAAAATCTTAGACACTCAGATATGTCAAAGCGAGCCATTATGAATAACTAAGGTTCAGCTCTCAGCAATTATTATTAAAGGAATAATGCCCGACAGGGTGTATGTCATGCTGGGATAATGTCACACCTGGGGTGATTAGGCACAAGGCCGCAGGCCGAGTGTGGCCAATCACCTCAGAAGTGACATTGTCCCAGCACAACACACACTCTGGAGGACATTATTCCTATTATACAATGGCTTGTATGGCTTGTTATACAGAATTTAAAAAAAATCATTTTAAAGATGTTTTTGTTAGTGTGGAAATTTATTTTTGTTTCTTAAGAGAAGATGAGAACAATGGTAACGGTCCAACATATCCAGTGCAATCAGTCAGGAGGGTCACAGTGCTGAGACTAGACCCATGATGTTATGCTGGGATAACACCACAGGTCTAGCCCAAGACTGACCAATCAGAGTCCATGAAATTTTCTTGCCATTGTATAACAAAATATATTGTACAGGCACAACAGTGCTTGCATGTTAGGATTGAGTAAGCACTTTCATGTTAAACCCCAATTTTTGCACCTTAATGACTTTGCTCCTGTTCAACTGATTTACATGAAATTTGGAAAGCACTGCCTTTGTCCCAGGGTCTTTGGATCCCAAAACTTTCATATACATTGGTTCAGTGGGGGAAAAGTTACAGAGGTACAAACAAAACATAAAACTCACCATTTTTGAAAATTTTAAGAAATGTTTTTTGCCACCTGATAACTAAAAAATATGAAGCTTTGAAACCTGAAACTTTCTTAATAGAGGTTGGTCCAAGGTATGTGCTTTTGTTGTTTATATGTCCAAATGTCTAGTGGTTTTTAAATTATTTATGAAAAATTTCCATTTGTGAGCATGCACAGTTCAAAAAAATCAACGTTTTACAGCTAGCCGAATTTTTGCGAAAGTGTGATGTCCTGTTGTCGTATTTTATTATGTGTGTTCTGTCATATACTGAGGTGTGTCATATAGCACAACACCACAGTATATGATATGACACACATAACGGAAAAAGCTATCGTGAGATGTAAGAACTTTTTCCCTAGCGGCTAGTGGTCCCTCCACCTCCCCACCCAATCACCTTCCCAATATGTAATAAAGTTTTCCCTGGTGGCTAGTGGTCCCCACCCCATCACCCTCCCCTTATGTACTGTTATTGTATTTTGTTATGTGTGTCCTATCATATACTGTAGTGTTTTGTATAGCAGAACACCACAGTACTAGATATGACAAACATTTTTCTTTAATGTTTTTCCTGGTGTCTAGTGGCACTCCCCACCCTCCGATTGCTATCCCCAATTTATTTCCCTTTTCACTGGTGTCTAGTGCCCCCCCTTCCTCCAATTGCTGACCCTAGTTTTATTCCCCTTTCCCTGGTGTCTAGTGGCACCCCCTACCCTCAGATTACTGTCCTTGTTTTATTTCCCTTTTCCATGGTGTCTAGTGGCACTCCCCACCCTCGAATTGCTATCCCCAATTTATTTCACTTTTCACTGGTGTCTAGTGCCCCTCCCCAATTGCATTCCCTGGTTTTATTCCCCTTTCCCTTGTGTCTAGTGGCACCCCCTACCCTCTAATTACTGTCCCCATTTTGTTTCTCTTTTCTCTAGTGTCTAGTGGCACTCCCCCTCCTCTGGTTGCTGCCCTTGTTTTATTTCCCTTTTCCATGGTGTCTAGTGGCACCCCCCACACTCTCCAATTGCTGGCCTCATTTTAACTGTATCTGCACACCGGGGGATCTCTGGTGGCAGTGTATTTATTTATTTATTTTATTTCAGTTTTTATTTTATAATCTGACACCAGGATGCCCACCCCCAGTATCGGATGCCCCCCCCATAGCCCATCTTTTTTTAATAGTTGCCGACATGGGGGGCCCAATCCCTGTGTCAGCATTTACAAGCTCACCCCACAGCAGTGTGGAACACTGGGGAGCCCACTCCCAGTGTCCCAAAATATTTTATTCATTTCCTGGGTTCCTGCAAAGGGAAAACTGCCTCCTGATGTCTTTTCTTTTTAAAAAAACCTAAAAAAAAAATAAAACAGTGCCTTGTTGTCACTGCCGTCCCCATCCCCCCATCCCGATCCTCCCACTGAGCACCCACCACCCTACACACACCCCTTCCCTATACTTACCTGGCAAGGTTGTACACTGTCATCCTCTGTGGACTGACACATGTTTGCACTCTTCAAAGCCAAACCGTGAACCGAGGAATCAAGGTAAGTGCTGTATAATGTATTTCAGAGGCTTTTGAACTTATGTTCATAACTTTGTCATTTTTAGGAATTTTTTCACCAAATTTTCAACATGGCCTTTTTTGGGACCTCACCGCATGAACACTGTCACTGTCATTACATTAATTGGGCCCAGAAGGTGATTTCATGGTTGCTGTGCAAAATCATCTTTCAGGCATGATTAATGAAATTTCACTGACAATGTTCATAAGGTGGGGTGTCTAAAGAATATGTTAATTTAATGCTTCTAAAAATGCCATTATCAGCATACATTTAAGTTTTCTACGCTTACGCATAAGATTGGTAACTTTTAATATTTTGACCCCAAATTTTCAACATAGCCATTTTTTCACACCACCTCATGTCATTTTTCACATCCTGGCTGAAACATGTTTTCACACCTGTGGCACGGAATGGCATTTTGACAGGGATTTTAAAATTTTTACCTACTGGGTTTATGAGGTGGGGTCAGAAGAAGATTATGTTGAAAGTTTGGGGTCAAAATATTAAAAAAACAAAGAATTTATTAAATAAGATTTTTTGCAGGGATATCCGTTGCACCTCTGGGGAACATGCTGCCTTACTGTGCCAGTGACCTGAGTTTCGAGACGGTTTAATTGGACAAGGCTGATGGGGAAGGTGCTGTAGTAAGGATGGAGCAGTGTTTTGGTGCAGACACCACACCCTGTGGTGGGTCGGGGAACTTCACTCACAAGGTATCAACATGCATGCCAGGGCCTGCTGGACCCATGCACTGGATCCAGACTGTCTTCAATATTGTATTTCTCTCATTTTGCGCCGGTCCCGACGGGATCTGCACAAATGAGAATACAATTCCACTAGCAGAAAAAGAAAGGAAATTAATTGCAAAAAACTGTGTTAATGCAGACATTAGGGTTGAAGAACGCAAAGCACACAAAGAAAGGAAATGAAAAAGAATAGGGATTTGGGTCTCCAAAGTATTGGTGAAAAAAGTGGTGGAGACTAACTTGGGGCTGTCAACCCTAATGCCTACCCTTTCCCCCCAGCCCGTAGCCTCCTGTTCGGAGCACAAGATACAGCTCCAACTCTGTGCTTCATAATGATACAGTATGAACAACATCATCTGTCAGAGCTTTCTTCACGCAGGGCCCCACATTACATTTGACCTCTTCTGTTCAGGGCATGGGTGGGCATTAGAGTTGACAACCCCAAGTAAGACCCCACCACTGATTTGCCAATACCCCAGAAACCTAAATCTCTACTGTTTTTCAGTTCCCTTCTTTGTGCACTTTGTGTTCAACAACCCTAATGTCTGCATTAACCATTAACATAGTTGTTGATTATGTGTGTGTGTGTGTATATATATATATATATATATATATATATATATTGCATAAACCTTGCCTCCTGGTGTGTTATCCAGCACTTAACAATTTGCACATAGTAGCAGTATTTTGATGAGAAAAGGTAAACAAGGAAGCAGCAGCTTATGGCTTTCACTGCATCCTATAAGTAAAATAGAAAAAACTTGTACAGGTTAAATTAATTTATTTAGCTTTTGTTAACCAGGTTGGTACACTGACTAGACAAACAAGTGCCTATTTTCAGGTACAACTTGGGAAAGTGCAACAGAAACAGCATTACAATTAATCAGGAATTACAGGTACAGACAGGCAGGATAAAATTACAGGTACAGTACAGCAGGATAAAATTACATGTACAGTACAGCAAGATGAAATTACAGGTACAGTACAGCAGGATAAAATTACAGGTACAGTACAGCAAGATAAAATTCAGGTACAGTACAGCAGGATACAATTACAGGTACAGTACAGCAAGATACAATTACAGGTACAGTACAGCAGGATACAATTACAGGTGCAGTACAGCAAGATAAAATTACAGGTACAGTACAGCAGGATACAGTTACAGGTACAGTAGAGAAGGATTAGACTAGCAGAAACTGACTAGAACCCAATAGGATTAAATATGACAATATGTAGCAGACAATAGGCAGTCACAACTAGCTATTTGCCAGCCTAGACTGAGAACAAATACAATACTAGACAGTGAACAATTAAGACAACTTTGAATGAGAACATTATTACAGTACAAGTGGTGGTTAGTTCCTCAAGTACAGTTACAAGCAAAGGATGCCTGTGTTTTCTCAAGGCACCTCTGAGGAAGGGGTAAGAGGGAATACTTTGTAGAGGTACCAGAAGGGCATTCTAGAACTTTGGTACAAATGAGGAGAAAGCCTGTTCACCAAGGGACTTGACAGAGGATCTGAGGGGGTAGGCCTGATTGGAGCAGTGAAGGGGCAAAGTGATAGAGGCAGGCATACAGGATCTTAGGAGTTTATCTAGGAAACATTGAGTCATACTGTGTATCCCAGCCCTTCGTTATCTTAACCTTACCAGGTTGTGGTAATTTTCAACTCAGAACAAGGAATGCATTTAAAACTATAGTTTCATCTGGTTACAACAGTTTCATCTGGTTCAAGGTCAGTTGGCATTCATCTGTATCCCCTTTCCCCGGGTCATGCCTGAAAATAGGCAGGATTTGTCTAGTGCACTTACGCGGTCAACAAAAATTAAATACATAAAAATAATTATAGCATATGTACCCAAAGCAGATACCTACACCCCCCCCCCCCCCAAAAAAAGGACTTGCATATTCTTTATACAAATCCCAAAAGGAGCTCCCAGTAATCTTTCTTTTTTTTCAGGTGAGTAAAAAAGTCAGCTACAACAAAGTCACAAGATTGGCACCACTTTAATAACAAGTAGCTATTAGTTTTAGTCTCCAGTCCCAAGGTGCTATAAGTCCAAAATGTTATTTATTTAAACTTTGGTAACCGGGAAAGGCACACTGAGCCAAAGCTCATTTCCAGGTGCTACCCGGGGAAGGAGAACAAGGCATACAAAGTAAGAAACATGCAAGTAACATGGCAGAATTGATGCCAAGAAATACAGGACAGAGAAAGTAGGTGTAATTATTGACAATATATAACGTACACAGTGTACAAGGCAACTGTTTAGCCCAGGCGCATAAATTATATACAGAGATAGGAGACTGCTATAAATTAAAACTATACATAAGGTGCAGAATGGTCAGAATACCCCACCAGGCAGCCAAGAGGCCTGAGGAGAGACAACATACAGGAGCAGGCAATCCTAAGTGCAAGAAAGGAGGGGAGATTAGGAACAAGAGCAGGAGGGAGAGAAGTTTATTAGTGAAGATGTAAGAGATAGACGGAGAGGCAGAGAGACCGGGAGTTTATTCCAAGCTGCAGAGAGTGGAAAAGAAAATGCCAATTGCCCAGAGATGGACTGGCAGGCACGTACAGAAAAGATGAGAGGATCGAAAGAGCGGAGGGAGTAGGTGGAGGGAGAGGAGACAGTGGGTAGCTAAGATAGGGGGTTGAGAGGAGAACCAGAATTTTAACAGAAGGACAATGAAGCAGATATTTTTAAACATGTTAAAAACAGAACACACCATTGTTGGGTAAAAGAGCACTTTAACCCCTGGTCAGGACCCCCCCCCCACACACACACACACAATTCTTGCTCAAAATCCATGTAGATTCCCACCTTCTTCAGTCTTCCTCGCTCTCTGATGTATTACCCTGTCTTATTTTATCTTATGTCTAACTTTTAACTTTTCCGAGAATAGATTACTTTAAGTTTTGTGGGGAATTGCAAACTGTGTGACACTCTAAGCTCCACCAAAGAGCTCCTGATTGAGTCAAACGCCTTACAGCAGCAACAAGTACAAAACCTAAATCTGGGAAAACTGAAATCATTGCGCCATTATCTAGTAACACATGCTCCGTCTCCTTGCTGTTTCCAGAATATGATCATGGACAAGAGACATGGAGTGTACTGTACATCCAAAACTGTCCTTGTCCCTTCTGATGTCTCCAGTACACAGCGTGGGGTGATCCTATATGCTTTCAACATTGTTAGTGGAGGGGAAATTTGGAGACAATTCCCCAGTTATTTCTGCACAAACATTACCAGTTTTGCTTCCTCCAAGAATTCTGGCATGCACACCACCGTTACGTTAGCAGTGCCAACCTGCTTTTCAACATTCTGCAGTCAACAGCTGAGCATTTTCTTTTCTTTAATGAGTCTGGAGATGGCAGTCTTTGATTTCCCCGGTATTTATTGAATTTTGATAACTGGGTTGGCCCACTGAGACTAAAAGTCTCTTCTTCAGGGGTGACCCAGAACTAATTACATGTACACGTAAAATCCATGAAGAATACAAGTTATGACAATGGCAGTAGACATAATCAACAGGGTTAACAGAGTTTGCAAATCATGATTATTACAACAAACAGTGAATATTTTAGTGAGACAAATTATAGTAGAGGGGTAGCAATTGTTCGGAACAGAGTAGGTGGGAGTCAACAATTGCAAGTGCACAAATAATGCTCTGAGATGAATGCTTTTGAGACCTTTTTGAACTCGCCCAGTGAGGAGCAGGGTGGAGGGAGGTTGGGGGTGGGGGTGGGGGCATTCCATAGAGTGAGAGCAGAGGAAGCAAATGATCTTCTGCCAGCACTGGATTTAGTCCTTGGCAACTCAAGCAAGGTGCAGCTGAAAGACTGGTGCAATCTTTTCGATTGTTTAACATCTAGTACTGCTAGTCTAAGGTTAGGTGGGGTAACACCTTTTAAGAACTTGAATTCATGGCAAAGGAGCAGATAATTAAATCTCTCTTCTTAAGAGGGCCCCTTAAGGGAGCTGAGGACATCATAATGGTGTGCCCTGCACAGGGCCCCAGCCGCATACCATCCAATCTTTTGGTATAGAATTTGCAGTCTGTTTGCCTTATGGCACCTTATGGTCTGTAGAATAGGGGCATCATACAGCAGCATAGGGAGCAGAGTGCTGTTTGCTATTTTCTGCCAGGAGTCCTTAGAAATAAACCCACTCAAGTGGTAGAGAGGCCCAGTCTTTTGATGTAGAGACTTTGTGATATAGTCTATATGTGGTTTGAAGGTGACATCCTGGTCTACATAGACACCAGCATATTTTATATAGTCAAATTACTGTAGCTCAATGTGGCCTCCAGAGGAGGTAGCTAGGCTTAGGAGATGCTTTCTCTGTCCAAGTGTTTAGGGCCAAATAGGATGGCCTTGTTTTTGTATTTAGGACTAATTGGTTGCTCAGGAACCAGTTCTGTAGTCCCCAGAAATCTCTTGCAAGTGGAGAGTTTATTTGGGCAATGTTGGCTGAGCTCCTATATAGTACAGCATCATCAGCATATATAGTAAGTTCGAGATCGATGGTTGGATGCTGTCCAGCTGGTTGTGACTGAACCATGTTAAGAAAGAGGTACTGGCAGTGGAACCAGCCCGAAGGCATGATAGGAATGCTTCCAGTGGGGTTACTGGTCTTTTCCTCGGACCTACACTGTTGATAGCTTCCTCTAGGTTGCGAGATCTTGGTGTTTTCCTGGATGACGGACTGAAATTTAACTCTCAGGTGTCATCAGTTGTTCAAAGTGGTTTTCACCACTTAAGGAATATCGCCAGGATTAAGCTCCTACTTCCGCCTGAGGACCTTCCTGCTCTGGTGCTGCCTTTGTAATGTCTAGGCTTGATTACTGTAACGCTCTTTACTTTGGAGTCTTGGGAGGTACCCTCCGCCAACTGCAGCTAATGCAGAATGCAGCTGCAAGGTTACTGACAGGCCTTTTGAGGTTCTGTCATGTGACTCCAGTGCTGCGTGAAATGCACTGGCTGCTTATCAGGTGGAGGGTTATCTTCAAGGTGAGCTTACTCACCTTTAAGGCCCTACATGGACAAGGCCCTGACTATCTCTCTGATCTCCTAACACCCACCATCCTAGTCTGCTCCTTCCATTCCTCCTCTAGGGGCTTCCTGGCAATTCCCAGGATGAGGTTAAAAACTGCTGGCGACAGAGCATTTAGCGTCACTGGGCCCTATCCTGTGGAATTCGCTTTCTTCTGTCATCAGGGAGGCCCCTTCAGTTGAGGTATTTAAGAGTTGCCTGAAGTCCCACCTTTTCTCTTTGGCCTTCCAAGACAGTTATTTAATTTGATTGAGGAACTTATTTATTGGTATTATTTTATCTGTTTTATCCTTGTTTTAAATATGTATTTAAGAATCGCTTTTTCTACTCCCTCTTTTGTCGTTGTGTAAGGTGCCCAGAGCCCCCGGAATGAGCGCCACATAAATAAACTTTGCCTTGCCTTGCCTAAGTTGGCCCCACCATGGTGACTTGGCATTTCATTAGTGAAGAGGGGATAATAGCAAGGGACCCATGATGGAGCCTTGGGGGATGCCATTCATTATGGGTCTCTTGAGGGATTGGGTATCTTTCCACTTTACAAGTTGGGACCTGTTTTCTAGGTAGTGGGAGAACCACTGGAAGAAAAGTCTGTCAAGACCAAGCCTCTCTAATTTAGTCAGCAGTAGACTATGATTTACTAGATCGAACACTTTAGATCTACCTCTTCTTTAGCCTTAGTTGCCACTGAGGAAGCCTGTATCCCGGTTACAGGAATGCACCTTCGTGGAGATATTTAAGAAAGAACTGAAAACATATTTATGGAAAATGGCCTTCTTAGATAGTTAATGTGAATTGTAATATGTTTGGAATTTTATTGTAATTTATTATGTTTTTATGACATATTTTTATAATGTTTGTAGTGTTTGATGGTTTTGTATTGAAATTTGAAGTTATGACTAATTTGTTCAGCGCCTTGATATATCGAAAGGCGCTATATAAATAAAATTATTATTATTATTATCTCAGAGGCCAGAGCTTTCCTTAAAATTCCCTAACCTTTTGGCCTAGGTTGATAAGGCAGCGGTCCATGGCTTTAACAGCCTGGAAGACATCATGAAAAGTCGAGACATCAATGGCTTTGCTCCGTTGCTGGTGGCTGTGGTCTGCTGTGTCCTTCTACACCACCTCCCTCCACTGATTGTTTCTTTGGGTTTGCCATATTTTGCACCTGATTTCTGGCAAATTCTGATATAAAAATGTGTTGGCTACTATTTTCCATTAACACAGCCTAGAAGTTTGTAAAATATGATAGTTTTTTAGCTGCTTTCAAGAATTAGAAACATAGAAACATAGAAGTTGACGGCAGATAAGGACCGCAAGGCCCATCCAGTCTGCCCATTTCTTTTTCTACCTTATAAATGTGCCATCGGCCTTTGCTCTGTCAGTGGCCTATCTATTCATAGTCATTTGTATTGCTCCCTTATGCCTATCCCATGCCTGTTTGAAGCCCTGCACTGTATTCATAGCCACCACTTCTTGTGGTAAGCCATTCCATGCATCCACCACCCTTTCTGTGAAAAAATTTCCTCACATTCCCCTTAATAAGCCTCCCTCTAATCTCATGCTGTGTCCTCTTGTCCTGCTATTTTTCTTATATTTAAACATGTTAGACTCTTTCACCTTGTTTATGCCCTTAAGGTGTTTGAATGCCTCCGATCATATCCTCTCTCCTCCTTTGCTCAAGGGTATACATATTGAGCTCCGTTAATCTGTCCTCATATGTCTTCTGATGCAGTCCCTGCACCATTTTGGTTGCCCTTCTCTGGATTGCCTCAATTTGGTTAATGTCCTTGTGAAGGTGTGGCCTCCAATACTGCCGCCAGTACTCCAGATGGGCCTAACCAGTGTCTTGTACAGAGGATTATTACCTCCTCTTACGACTTGTGATACCCTACTAATACACTAACACCCCCTAGCCTTACCTACTGCTTTAGAGGTCTGCTTGGATGATTTTAGGTCATCAGTGATGATGATGCCCAAGTCTCTTTCTTCCTTTGTGACTGCTAGCAACTCCCTCCCAGCCTATAGGTGGCTCCAGGGTTTCTCTTCCCTATGTGCATGATTTTGCACTTCTTTGCATTAAATCTGAGTTGCCACTCTTCTGACCATTCTGCTAGTTTATCCAGATCTCTTCTCATTCTGCCCACCCCATCTGGATCATCTACTCTGTTGCAATCTTGGTGTCATCTGCAAACAGACAAGCCTTACCCTCTAGTCCATCTGCAAGGTCACTAATGAAGATGTTGAAGAGGACTGGCCCCAGGACTGATCCTGAGGTACCCACTTGTGACTTGCATCTCTTCTGACTGTATACCATTTACCACCACTCTCTGTTTTCTGTCCGTCAACCAGTTTGCCACCCAGTTGACCAACTTCTGACCCACCCCGAGCCTACCCAGCTTATTTATCAATTTTCTATGTAGAACAGTGTCAAAAGCTTTGCTTGAAGTCAAGGTAGGCGACATCAACTGCTCCCCTTGGTCCACCACTCTGGTTACCCAGTCAAAGAAATCTATGAGATTAGTTTGACAGGACCTTCCTTTGTAAACCCATGCTGTCTTGGATCCTGTGCCCCTATGGATTCCAGGTGTTGCACTATCCTTTCTTAAGGAATGCCTCCATAATCTTGCCCACTACTGAGGTAAGACTGACGGTCTGTAGTTCCCCGCCTCTCCTGCTACCACTCTTGTGGGCGGGATCACATAAACCCTTCTCCAGTCTTCTGGGACCTCTCCTGTGCTCAGAGACTCACTAAACAATTCTGCTAATGGCTCTGCTAGTTCCTCCTTTAGCTCCTTAAGTACTCTGGGATGTATGCCATCAGGTCCCTTTGCCTTATCCACCTGAGCTTAGCAAGCTCTTGTAGGACCCTCTCTTTTGTGAAGGAGTAGTGTCACCTCCTCCCTCCCCTGTGTCCATGATGCTGAGCTGTGGGCCCTGCCCTACCTTCTCTTCAGTAAATGCTGTAAAAGTATCTATTTAGGATAGATGCCTTTACAGGGTCCTCCTCCTCACATGCTCCCTTTTCTCCATTAAACAGCAATACCCCCTCTGGACTTTCTCCTTTCACCAATGTATCTATAGAAAGTCTTGTCACCTTCTTTACTGTTCGTACTAGTGTTTCCTCAGTTTGGGACTTTGCCTGCCTTACTTCCTTACCTGCTTCCTTAGGGCAGTTTGGTATGCCTCCCTATCTTCATCCCGCTGTGTTCCCTTATATTTCCTGAAGGCCAGCCTTTGGCTCTGACCTTTTCTGCTACTGTATTTGAGAACCAAAGTGGTTTCCTTCTTCTTTGCACTTCCTTTTCTGTCTGACACAATGGGATGTTGCTTCAAGTATTGCATCCTTAATGCTTGCCCACTTTGCCTGTACCCCCTCACCTGTGTTTCTTTTTGCCAGGGCTAGCTTAACTCTGTTGGCCATCTTATCAAAGTCAGCTCTCTGAAGTCCCATATTTTTGCCTTGGAATGGGATGATTTAGATGTAGTAGCCAAATTGAACCATACCATGTGATGGTCACTGGCCCCCAGGTGACCTTCTACCTGGAGATCTGTGATCCCTTCTTTGTTAGTCAGTACTAGATCTAGGATAGCCCTGTCTCTTGTGGGTTGCTGTACCAGTTGTTTGAGGCCCTCCCCCTGCAGGGAATCCACTATGAGTCTAGTTCTGGCAGATGTTCCTGCTGGTATTGACCAATCTATATCCGGCATGTTGAAGTCTCCCATTATCAGAACCTCCCCTTTAGCTGTCATGTTTTGTATATCTTCTAACAGTAATGTGTCTATGTCCTCCCCCTGGTCTGGGGGCCTGTAGACAACCCCAGTTCTTATGGCTGTCCCATTTCCTGTTTCCAGGGTGACCCACAGTTCTTCTGGCTCCTTATGTGTATTCTGAATTTCTGTAGCTTTGATATTTTCATTAACATACAGGGCCACTCCTCCCCCCCTTTTTGCACCTCGATCTCTTCTGAACAATACATAGCCAGGTACTGAAGTCTCCCAAGTGTGGTTACTAGTAAACCACATCTCACTAATTGCTACTATGTCCAGTTTAGCCTCTGACATTATTGCCTGCAGGTCTGGGATCTTATTTCCCAGGCTGTGAGCATTTGTGTACACAGAATTTCCTTAAGAGCCCAAGTGTAGCACGTCTGAATGCATTGGTTGCTGGCTCTGCCCCTTGGATGAGTGCCAGCTGGCTCAGGCGGGATCCGGATAAGACTGAGGTGTTGGTTGTGGACCCAGGTCACTGGGTGGAAGGATTATTGGCTGGGCAGCCTTCTGGGCTTTGGCTGGAGGGCAACCAGCTGAGGAATTTTGACTGGGTGCGAAAACTGGGTGTCATGCTTGATAGTGAACTGACACGTAAGACCGAGGTGTCAGCCATTGTCAAGTCCTCATTTTATCATCTGAGGAATGTCACCTGTATAAAGCACCAGGTACCACCTGATGACCTTCTAATGTTGGTCCATGCCTTAGTGACCTTGCGCCTTGATTACTGCAATGCCCTATACCTAGGGCTACCGGGGGTGGACCTCCACTGCCTGCTGTTGGTGCAGAATGAGGCTGCCAGATTGTTGAAAGGTTTATGTAGATCTGACCATGTTACTCCTGTGCTCCGCGCCTTGCACTGGCTGCCGGTGTGGTGGAGGATCACTTCAAGGTCAGATTACTGACCAATAAGGCCCTACACGGACAAGGACCAGGGTACCTGCAAGATCTCCTTTATCCCTACTGCCCCCTTCACCCTCTCTGCTCCACCAGTGAGGGATTGCTGGAGATTCCCAGGGTCCATCTGACAACATCAGGAGCTAGGTCATTTGCTTTTGCTGCTCCGACCCTGTGGAATTCTCTACCTCATCAGATAAGGGAATGTCCATCCATTGAGGCCTTTAAATCTGACTTGAAAACTTATTTATTTGAGTTGGCCTATACTGATATTTAAATTCCTGCTGTGTTTTAAAAATATGCCTTGCAGGGGCTAAACTGCACTGAGAGAAGTTTGTATTTCTGACATGTTCCTAGTTGCAGGATTACGCAACACACTTGAGAAAAGGAATGTGTGGATTTAAGGAAGTCCTCAGGCACTCTGACCATGTGAGTCTGTAGCTTAATGGTTAGAGTGCTGGAGCAGCATACTAAAGGTCTAAGGTTCAGTTCCCAGTGAGCCACACTTTTCGTTTCTCATTTCCATCCTTGATTTAAAGATATGCCTTGCAGGGGCTAAACTGCACTGAGAGAAGTTTGTATTTCTGCAATGTTTTAGAAATTCGGCTTTGTGTTTTTAAAAGTATTGATTATACCGTGTAAAACGCTATAATCTACAGTTGAATAGCATTTTAGAAATAAAGTTTGGTTTGGTTTATTTATCATCACTTGTAAGGGTCTTTCATACTCGCTCATGGCTCTATCACTTGTGAGTTATGGTCCTGTTCCCTCACACATAAAGACAAGAGGTATATTCTGAGTCAGAGAAATCAAGGATAACAAACTCCAAAAAGCATCTCACAAAAATTGCTTTGCTAGTAGCTTACTTCATTTATTTAATTTCAGTTCAACTGGCCACCTCAACTCCGATGTTTCACACATAAACAGTGCCTTATCAAGGAGAGTGGACGTGTGTAATGAGCATCAAAAATATATATAAATATGCATTGTAGCAAGTCATGTTACACCCCAAAAACACAACAGAGAACATTTTTTTAAACTTATACTTTATGCCCCCTACTCTCCAGCTTCTCAGCTCCTGACGGACATCCAGGCACCTCCCAATCCCCTCCTACCCTCCAGCTGCAGCCACTTACCTCCATGGAGCCTTGGCTTCATCCCCAGGTGGGGTCAGGGTTGGGGGCTACCTCCAGACATCGAGTGGTGTCAGCCAGTGGCTTGCCCGCTGGCAAGGCAGGGGAACCCAGATATACCGGGGCTGACTTCATTGTGGAAGTGCTGGGGTTGTTGTCTTTTTCCCTGTTGTTGTCCCTGGAACATCACGTACAGTGACACCAAGGCAAAGACATGCACATTAAGCATGCATCTTCCTGCCAGCATCTGTGATGTCCCCCTCTCCCAGTTTTGCATCCCTTCCTGTACTGCTACCCATGATCACCAGGTGGCAGTACTGCAGCAGGAAATGGAACCCTCCCTCCCTGGAGGAACGTCTCATGACACACTCAGTCCTCCTCCCCTCCAGCTGGTGCCCAGCGACCCAAGCTCATTCCCGAACTCCGGTCAGTGGCATCATTAGCGGTAGCACTACCACTGTGCCAGAAATTATTTTTAAAGAAAGGATTTTTTGCACAAAGTGGTATTCATTACAGTACGTGTTTATTCACAGTCAAGTAGAAGAATGCTTCTCCCCTCTTGGTGATCTCATCTACAAACTGTAATCAACACAATACCAGAAAGTCATGCTGGCTTGACTTCTCAAGTCTCTCCCTTTACACAGCTTGCTGCCTCAGATGTCAGCACGTACAAGGTACCGCGTGGTGATGTCATGGCATCACGTGCTCGCAGATGAATGCTCAGCATTTGAAACAGCAAGCCCCAAGTGTCTAGGGCTCCAAGCCAATCAAGCTGACCTCAGCCTTACAAGCCCATAAGAAAGTTTCAGCTAGGTTCAAAAGCAAATATTAAAAACATTTTAATTTATCAAAAGGCTATTTAGAAATGAATAACAGAAAATAAACCTACAGCCTTTTGATAAATGATAATGTTTTTGATATTTGCTTTTGAACCTGGTTGAAATCTTCTTATGCGCTTGTAGGGCTGGAGTCAGCTCAAGTGTCTAGGGACCCTAGACACTTGGGGCTTGCTATTTCGAGTGCTAAGCACTAATCTGCGGGTGTGTGATGTCATTACATGAGCAGCGTCATGACGTCACTGTGTGGTGCATTTTGTACACACTGATGCCAGCTGCTTGGGGGGAGGTTTGAGACACCAAGCCAGCATGACTTTCTGGTGTGGCGTCGATTACAGTTTGTAGATGAGACCTCTGTGAGAGGCAGAGCACACAGAAGAAGTGTTTCCCTACTATGAGTAAACACGTATTGTGATGGATAGCACTTTTTGCAAAAAGACCTTTTCTGTAAAACATCTTCTCAGCTGTGTTTTAGGGGTGTAACATGGCTTGCTATGATGTATATTTATATATTTGTGATACGTACTACACAAGCCCACTCTCCTTGATACAGCACAGATTATGTAGGAAGTGTTGGAGCCTGAGGCGATCAGTTGAAATTTAAATAAATGAACAAAACTACTGGTAAAACAATTCCTGCAAGAGACTTTTTGGAGTTTGTTTTTTGCGACTCTTTTGAAGTACAGTCCTTTCACAGACTCAGAGCGTATGAATTTACAAGAAACCCCCATGGATTTTGGGACTCACCTGCAGTTTTGACATTCCGAGTCAGGCCATTGTGCGTTGCATATTTATTTAATACCACACGTGATCAGCTGACCTGGAGCAGAACTGATTACAGCATACCTAACAGTACGACCCACGGAGAACAGACTACTTCCGGGCGTTAACCAGACTAGGATTTATTGAAGCCTTCGGGCATGCCTCATTTTCCTGTAGAACCCCTGTACCATGGGAAAAGCTCCCCAGTTCAGGTGCTAATGCAGATTCAGTGTTCATTTATAAAAAACTGATTTGTTGAAAAATAAAGTTCACCAGCCAGCTTGTCAGGTAATGTGTTTTGGAATGATTTGATATGATGAGTGCATTAGCTGGATGCAAGGCATGGGTGATTAACAGGGTAACACCCTTCCTCACCCAAATAGCTTGAAAATGCAATATGTAAAACAGTGCCACTTTTTTATGTTTGAAAACAAAATGTGTATGTCTGCTTTATGTCTTCATATTTCACCTCTTTGTGCTTCCAAGTATGGCCATTTCTCTGAACGTGTAGGATACTATGTGTACAGTGGAGAGTAAGATTTATTTATTTATTTATTTATTTAAGAGTTTAACCAGGCAGTCATACTGAGTGAAGAACCACTTGTTTCCAGATGCGGCCTGGGGGAAATAGGGTGGAGGGACATACAGGATGAGATACATACATTTATGTTCAAATGATACAAATTATACATGATACAGATTTATACAGTAAGAGAGCTAGGACAAGCGTACATTTCATGTAAACGCATAGTACAATAAGTAGTTATTGGGTATTTACAACACCATTCATGGTATTCAGCCACGAGGCCGGCACAAGCTAGTTTGTTACTACCAGTATCTCTGTTGCATCACACAGAAACACTATTAGGCCCCGAGCAGTGATTTAGTGGCTAGCACATCTGATAGCAGTGCAGGTGCCGCTCTGCGTGGTCACCCACGCATCCAAACCCATGACCTAGCACTGCCACAGAAAACATTGCTGTAGTGAGCAGCCTTGTATCCCCCCCCCCCTCCACCGAATGCATTATCTCTGCAGCATGTTCTAGACTTCACCAGTCAGAAGCGAGGGCTCCCTACATGGTCACACAATACATTACTGCTGAAGCCACTGGGCCACGATGAAGGCCTCTACTGTCCCTTAGAGAAAAGAGAGTAGGGAGTTAACCAAGATTTTGCACATCAGTGATGTTTCAGCTATGTACTGCTCCAAACAGATATAAGTGCAGCTTGAGTGACACATTTGTGTTTGGTTGTTCTTTTTGGTTGGTTTCACTTTTGCAAAATGTTTTACTTGCCTGCATTTAAAATCACAGGACCCGGCTGCCAGCAGGACGTTGTTCTGATGCCAGTCCAGACTGAGTATAGTGGAGCGAATTGGCTTCTTGATATGTTTGCAAACCCACCTGGAAAAAGGAAAGCAATCTTTTATAACTCTTGCAGTTTTATAATGGGGCTCTCTAAGCAAATACTGCTGGGAGGGGCTACATCTTCTCAACACGTTACACAATTGTTGGGAACATTGATATACTGTGAGACCATGATCCCATAAGAATTCCATACTTTTAAGCAAACAGAGCTTCAAAAGCCAGTTGATCTCAAAGGCTTCCTCTAAGGATTACTCATCAATTCAGAAATAAAATGAATTTTCGCGTTTCCTTCCATTAGAAAGACTAGATCTAGCCTGCTCTGTGGTTCAGGCAGCATGGGGCTGCCTGTAACCCGGGCGAGCTGGGTTCTCTACACAAGTCTGTTACTGCAGGAGTGAAGGTCAAGCAGGGAAGGTGTTTGGCATCCACAAGTCTGCTCTCCTTCCAGGGTAGGGTGGACTTGGTGCACTGCTCCGAGAGGGACCCCCCCTAATGAGGCATGGTGACAGTTTTGCTCTCAGCACTGGTGATCATGAGCCCTCTGGCACCCTCAAGTGTGTCACCAGAGTTCCTAATAAAGGGTAGTAGTCAGGAGTAAAATCTGGGGAAAACTTCCCCATCTGGCTGCAACGAGATGACCACCAGACAATTCCCACTTATGCTGAAAAGGTCAAATGCGTGCCCCCTTTCCTACCTCCATGCACTAGATCCACGTTACTACTAAGTGTGCCCCCCTGGCTAGCCTCAAAATGGGAACCTGCTGGGGGGAGGGGTAATAAGATCTGTGCAGCATGGTAAGCAATGACTGTATTTGGAGGGTGCCTAACTCAAGTAGCAGAGTTCTAGACCTGGCAGCCAGCAGGTGATGGGAGACCAGATGGTAAGCCCAGGCAAGGTGAACTAAAGTACCACAAAAAAAAAATTAAGCCTAGATCTGTCTGGTTTACTGTAGTGTCTAGCTGTTACGATTCAGAATGGCATGAGATACAGGGGCATATGCAGGATTTGGAAATGGGTGTTTCCACCAAAGAAATCTTAACATTTAGCCCTGGTGTACCCAAAACTTTTTTTAAAACTTCTGTTTATGAAAGATTTTGCATATTCCACAAGGAGACACAACATTCATTAGTAGAATAGTATTCAATAAGCACATTAATAACATTCTTATACTGTCATGATAGTACACCTCATTCTCTTAGACATTCAACAAGAAATTCCAAGGCTGGCCTGGTGATGCTGAGGGTTGAGGTGCTGGATGCCATACCTCGTACCATGCCAGCAACCCAAGTTCGAGAGCAAGCTCAAGTCACCAGGGGTTGGCCTGGGAGGAGAAAGTTTGAGCGTCTGATGACAGCTCACCATCTCTGGGGAGGTGAGGTTTGAAGGCTTCAGCAATAGTATGCCTCCAGTGGTGCTTGGGAGGTACTGAGCTGTCTGCCGTCCATACATGGGGTAGCGGGCAGCAGCGGATGTTGGAGTGGTGTGCACGGGAGCGTGCATGCCTCCCCTGGATGTCATTGCATGTCTGCTCTTGCCAACAGGAGAGGGGGAAAACCACACAGAACAAAGGAAAAGCCCCAGTCCCTGGATAAGTGACATCAACCCAGCACCATGCCCACTGCTGGATGCTGCCCTCCTGGGTCCCGAAGCCTTCCATTATTCACCTCCACCCTCAGGCCATCGGATTCATGTACAAGAGCACCGAGACACTGAAGGAGGCCTACCTGGGGGTGAGGGGAGCTCAAGCTGAGGGGGTGTTTGCCTGAGGGTGAGTCATGGGTGGTTCAGGGGGTTCCCATGGCACAGAGAATCTCAGATTGGGCAGGATCAACTGGGCAACTGAGAGAGATCCAGAAGTCAGTGACCAGAGGAAAAAATTGTTTAAAAAAATCATGAAATTCCAACAGTGTTATCAGTATTTCATCACAATAACAATGATCCTACAACTATTGAACTCACTAACTACAAGAAACAAAAAACATATTGACATCGACTTCCGCTAGACAGATTCATAGACCATTCTATCTAAGAGTTTTATTTCATTAACATTGAGTCTCTTTAGCAATAACCACATTTATAAAATCTTTTTTATGAAAACATAATGAAAGCAAGATGGGGAAGGGTTTCTGAGCACCCAGGAAACTCCCCGTGCTACTCTTATGAGGTACAATATTTGCTGTCAATGTTCCCCTTGCTGCGTAGTAGCTTGCCTCATATGCTGACCCAGCAGTAAAGCATCAGTACATCGCCGTCACCAGGGTTCACACACCACCGCCAGAATCCCATACTCGGGTCAGCTGGGGACTGAATGTATCACAGGGGCATGAAAAGCAAAGCAATCCTGGCACCAGCCAAATGTACTGCATAGCCGGTGCACATGAGAAGTGCAGTCCATCAAATATGGACAGACTTATTTTACTGGGCAAGTTACAAAAGTGGCAAAGTGCTGATGCAAACTCAGCAGATCTCCACTGTGGACTAATGTTTCGCATCACCACCAAGTTGCTTCCTCAGCAGTCACTCATGATGGGTGTAAATTACACAGTAAAATAAGTCTGTTCATATTTGACGGACTTTGATTCTCATTTGGAGTGGCTACTCATCGGTTTGACTGGTGCCAAGATTGTTTTGCTTTTTGTCTCATGCATGGTCAACTTCAGGCACGGCTTCACTCTGCAGTTATGCATCACAGTGGCACACCCGCAACCAGGCAGTCAAGGAGTGGCATTGGTGTTGGCTGTGAAGGCAGCCACTCACCCGCCATCTGAGATGGATGGAGGAAAGATGCAGTTATGGAGGTCTCAATGGTTAGGGAAGGGCAAATGGGGAAAAGGGGGGGCAGGGAAAATTACATAACAGTAGTTTAAGTCACAGACATCCCCTTGTCTGTTTCTGATAGATGGGCTTTTGGCATGGGTGAAAACAGGAAGCTGTATATCCTTAATTGTAAATCACCACCATGATTTTAACCAATCAGCATGAAGAGCCACTATACATCTTATGCTGTGCACAGTGTGCTCTGGAGAAGGAGCATTAGGAGGGAGTGTACCCCTTCAGCACCAGGGGCAGAATGGCACAACAAAATGTAAATTAATAGGGTCTCAGGAATGTCTGTTACAGTATAAGGGACTCCTCTCATAAAGTTTTGATAGACAGAACTGCTGAGCTTCACTTTGCCGCCCTCTCACCCAAACCTCATATACTCTCATATACCATAAGAGATATCCCTTGGAGGCCTTATTAACTTAGAACACTACTAAACGTGTGCAGCTCAGTGCTCTAAATGTGAGCCAGATAGCTGAGGGGAGAGGAGAGAGAATTATGCTTTAAGCGGAACTGTTACAGAAAAAAACAAGAGTAGCTTGAAGCAGGAGTGAAAAAGCATAGCTTATGTATGTTGCCTATGTAAGTGCTCTGCAAATAATTACAATGACAGTGACAGCATTTTCAAAAGTATTGGACTAATTACGTCTTTATTTTCGGCCCCAGAATATGTGACATTAATAATTCAATTAACCTTTTGTTTATTTTCTTATGTCTTTCTTCACTTTTCCAGTTACTAGATTTAGCACTATTTTCAAAAGCCTGACTGATTAAGCAATCAGTTCAATGCCACTTAAGCTGCACAAGAGGAAGTGGAATGGGGTGCACGCCTATGATAGTCTTCCTTCCAGCATTTCATAGTGGAAACCTTTAGATGCCAGACTTTACCACTGCTGCAAAACTCTCTGCATCTGGAAAATCACTTATTGCCAGACAGGAGTGTCCCCCAGAGTAAACTGTCTTCTGGTCGGGAATGGAAACAAACGACTACAGACACCATGCTGCCCAGGGCCAGTGCTGCCATTGGTTGGTTTTGTTCCGTGACCACGTGCTTTCCTTTGAGCTTAAAGCAGCAGGGCATGATGCAGTGAAAATCTGAACTTGTATATTTTTCATTTCATTTTAGTTTGTCCCTTATCTCCTGTCTTGTGTGATACCCTTCCTTCCCCCTTTTGAGTCTGCTCTAGCACGTTTTGTTTCCTATTTGGAACACAGTAATAAAAGGAGCTTTCCTTATAATATGACGTTGATCCTGTTTTCTCAGCATTATCAGCTGTTTTTCTACATCTGTTGTTCCACAAGGTCAGGGAGCAGTGTCTGTTGCCTGCTAGTTCATTTAGGTAAAAAGAAAAGACAGTGGCTCAGTAGGTAGCACACTCGCCTCTGAGGCCAGGAGATCAGAGGACTGTGGGTTCAGTTCCCACATCTGGCAATTGGGTTAATATCCCGGTACTGACACTGTAGTGCAGCATGAGAGGGGTACTGCACTTCTGAGGTGCCGTCTTTCAGATGAGATGCTAAAAAAACGAGGTCCCATCTGCCTGGATTGGCGGTAATTCAGGTGGATGTTAAAGATCCCATGACACTTATCGAAAAGAGTAGGGGAATTTCCTTGGTGTCCTGGTCAAATTTCCCTCATTCACTAAAATTACCACCAACAGCTTAATCTGGTTCAAGGTCAGTTGGTATTCATCTGTATCCCCCTCCACCCGGTCCGTGCCTGAAAATAGGCAGGATTTGTCTAGTGCACTTACCCAGTCAACAAAAACTAAATAAATAAATAAATGTAAAAACTAAATAAATGTGAAACAATGGGTGTTCACAAACAGCTAAGAATTATAATGAAAACCAGGACCAAGACATATTAAAGTTAGCACTCCAGTTATCATTTAAAATGTAAAAAAACTAAAACAGACTCAGAATGGGGAGAGAAGGGTTTTGTACAAGGCAGGGGATAAGGTGCGATACAAAACAGACTAAAAAGGATAAATCACATTTGTCAGTGCTCAAGTGCGCTGCTGCTTGAAATTCCTGTACTAGAGAGAACTTTTTGGAAAAGAGTAATAATCGAGAGAAGAATGATCCTTGGTTTGAATCCCACCACAATCACTGGCTTGCTGTGGGACCGTGAGCAAAGTCACTTTATTAAATACATTAGCTCCAGTTATGGTACCACCCACCAACCAATCGAGTCCCCCTCCAAATCTCAAGGGGGCTGCACACCTCTGTACAAAAAGGCTGTGGCTTGCACTTTCTCGATTCTGGCTGTAACTTGGCAGCTACAGCTTTTTGGATTGCCTAAATTCCCTGTCCAATGACAACCTCCCCCCTTGAAACAACGGCACTTATATTTCTTTTCTCCAGAGTCTTATACTTGCACTGGTAGCAGGTTATTTCTCCATTTCTCAGTTCCTCTGGTGTTGTCAAAATGCTCAAAAACCTGCTCCCCTGCCTTATCTTGCTTTATCTCTCCTTTCTCCACTCCTCTAGCCACCACCTTACAAATAAACCAGACCCTGAGTTATATTACATACAAATCTCCCATTATACACAGTTATTTATGCTGTAACCGATGCCCCAGTTTCCTATCACTGAACCCACTACCCTCTCCTCCCTAGTGCCTCCTTAATCTCCACTCCTAATGTGGCGGTGCTCCTTCAGCTACTGACTAGTGCTCCAGTTCTATACTCAAAGCCACCCTGCAGCCGAACGTCAGCTAGCTCCCATGCCTGGCATAAAAGTCCGAAACTCCACTACTTGATAATTGCCCTACTACTCCTTGCTGATGGTGATATTAACCCCAACCCAGGACCCTAAGCTACTCACACCTCTGCAGACTCTATGCCCTTCCCAAACTCCACTTCAACAATTCTCACTGCCCTTCCAAATGGTCTAAAAATCTTCCACTTAAACATTTGCAGCCTATTACCAAAAATTGACCTACTTCAACCCCTAGTGATCTTGCAGTCCCCCGACATCCTCATTCTAATGGAAACCTGACTTCAAAACAACATTCCCGACCACGCTATAGCCACCCCAGGTTATACCTTAACTCATCAGGATGGAACAGGTGGGGGGGGGAGTGGCAATGCATGTCTCCTCCACACTGTAATTCACTACCTCCCTAGCTGAATCTCTCCCCTCAGCCTATGAAGCACTCATAATACGAGTTTCTCTCCCTCACGCAGTGCCCATTTTCATTGCAGGTGCATACTGTTGTCCTGGTCTCCCGCACAAGATTACAACTGACCTTGTCACCAAAGTAGCCTCCCACTCCCACTCTGGTGAACTGTTTATAATGGGGGACTTTAATCTCGAATGGCTGTCCCCTTCATAAAGCAAAACACACTCGGATGTAACTGCCCTAAACCTAACCCAGCTGATCCAAGAACCCATGCGACTAAATCACAGAACAAGCAACTGCTCCCTCCTTGATTGGGCCCTAACCTCGCACCCCCACAGGATTGTTTAGTTGGGCTTGCTTCCAGACACCATCAACGACCATTATTTAACCTACTTAGTATGAAAAATCCACAGGCCCAAAGGCCCTCATGAAATTCTGCTAACCCGTTCTTACAGATCACTTGACCTTACCCCACTACTTCATGATCTGTCGCAACAGATTGCTCACCAATTACTGTTACTGCTTCTATCAATGAGGCTCTAGATGTTTTCAAGGACAACTTCCTCAACACCTGGAACAGGCAAGCCCCACTGAAAAAGACCAGAGTAAAGGGTGACCACTTGCCTTGGATAACCCCAGAACTCCTGGCCTGCCAAAGGGTACGTGACCAGGCATGGCGGAAGCATAAATCTTCCAAACAACCTAGTGATTATCAGAAGTACCGAACACTTCATATCACATGCACAAAGGCCATCCGACTAGCCAAAACAGAAAACTTTTGTTCAGATTTCCACTCCAGTATAAATAATCCTTCAGAGTTCTGGAAAGTAGTCCATGCCGTCTTCTCTCCTCCTTCCCAGCTTCCAACCCCCATTATTAAACAAAATAATACTCTCATATCTAATCCTGTCTCAGTCGCCGAGCGTTTCAACTCTCCTCCCCATTTTTGATTATTGGGATGTAGTCTACAGTGCCGCTCCCATCACCTCCCTAACTAGATTGGACACCCTCTTTAACTCCTTCTGTCGTTTTGCTCTTGACTCACCTCCTCTTACCCATCACTGTGACCTCTACCGCTTGCTGTCTTTTACCTCACTGTCTAACTGTTGCACCACCTACTGTGTTAAATTCACATCTAAGTTCTGGTGCGATGCTCTCCCTATGTACCTTTCCTCTTTGCTTATCTCGCCACCCCCCCAACCCCACACCAGTCCAGGTGCTTAGGTCAACTGACTCTCGTACTCTGGCAGTCCCTCGCTGTGCTACAACTACAGGTCAAAATTTGTTATCTCACTGTCTACCCAAACTGTGGAACTCTCTTCCCCATCAGATCCGGCACTCCTCCTCCACTTCTTCCCTTTCTGCAGCCTTACACAACTTTCTATCCCCTAACCATTCCTGCCCATGACCCCCCCCAAACCCAAGCAATTTTCTCCATCCTGGAGCCTATCCCCCGTATCCCCCCTGAACTTCTACTGCCCTCCTTATAAATAAATTGCACTTGAGGTAACTGTTTCCCAAAGCACTTGATGTTGTTGCTGCTTGTCGTCATTTATTGTACCTGACTGTTACTGTAACACTGTAATTTATGTCTCTCTCGTATGTATCATTGTTACTCTATTCCCTGTCCCCCCAGGATGCTCCGTGAGATGAGCAACATTGTTGTTCAGTGTGCCTTTCCTGGTAAAACATTTCAATAAATAAACAAATACAAGTTGACCTCCCTGTGCCTTGTTCCTTCTCAGTTGTAAAACTGGACAGAAGCAGGATCTCACCAAAAATCAGGTGCTAAATCTTATATGGGCTATGCAAGATGATTAAAATGTAAAATGAAATGTCAGCCAGTCAGCACAGTGGTGAGGTTACCACACATGCTGGTGACCCAGCTCTGGGAAGTAGCAGGTTTATTGTCAGCCATCTGGGGGAGAAAGAATCGAGCATCCCAGTGATAGCTCTCCTCCCTTGGGGTTGGGGGGGTACTCTGCGTCTCGCTGCAAGACTGCCACTGAGCAGAGGCCAGGCAGCAGCGCATGCGAGTGCACCATAGGTTCATAGGTGTAATACGAGTTCAGGGGTCTTGCCCAATACAAACTCGTCGCCTAGTGGCAATATTCACATTTCTTGTCTCCCATATACATATCAAGTTCATGCTTGAACTGGGTCAAACTGCTACTAGATACAACATCTAAAGGCAGGGAATTCCAGATTGGAGGTAGCCTCTGTGTGAAGAATTTATTTCTTTTTGTGGTACTGTTTAGATCAGTTTTAAATATAAGATTATGTGATCTAGTTATGTAACCTGATTCAATTCTTTGGAGACAAAGAGTTTCACATAAAACAGGATCATGTACTGATTTATATGCTTTACAAAGATCACCCCTCCATGCTCTATATTCCAGGGAAAAAAGTCCTAAAGTTTTGAGTCTCATACTATAATTTAATTTAGAGACGCCCTTTATTTTTTTGTAAAACGTCTTTGGACCTTTTCAATTGATGCTCTACCGCCACTGGAAGTAGGAGCACAGAAGGAGGTGCAATGATTAATTTGTGATCTAACTAGACTGCAATATAAAGGAAGCACTACTTCTGGTTCTCTACTATTTTTTATGTTTAGAGATACATGAAATAATGCCATGACATGCTTTAATAATGTTATTATTGTGTGAGACAAACTTTAAATCGTTTGAAATTGTAATTCCTAAGTCATTTTCATGTGTTATAGATTGTAATTTATAATTATTTATGTAATAAACAGCATTCCTGTTGCAATTACCTAAGTGCATCACTTTACACTTAGCAGGGTTAAATGACATTTAATTTTTTACAGACCAACTAAATAAATTGTCAAGATTAGTTTGTAGGGATTTAATTGATTCCAGATTGTTAACAATGCAGCCCAGTTTGCTGTCATCAGCATATTTATGTATCCACACATCATCTGTGGTTTGCATACTGGCAATTAATAGATTAAATAACAAAGGGCCCAGAACAGAGCCCTGAGGGACACCACTACTCACACTTCCCCATTCAGACAGAAAACCTTTGATACTAACTCATTACATAGAAACATAGACTTTGATGGCAGATAAGGACCACTTGGCCCACCTAGTCTGCCCATTTCCCTACCTACTGGATAAGCTGCAGATTCTAGTTAACCAACAGCCTATTTCCTGCAAACCCCCACTATAATTGCCTTATGTCTGTCCCATGCATGTTTGAATTCCTCCACTGTTTTAGACCCCACAACCTCTCCAGGAAGGTGGTTCCATGCGTCCACCACTCTCTCTGTGAAAAAGAATTTCTCACATTACCCCTGAGCCGTCCCCCGTCTAACTTTAAATTGTGCCCCCTTGTTCTTACACATCTCTTTTTCTGAAAGATGCTACCCTCCTGGACTTTGTTGATTCCCTTGAGGTACTTAAAAGTTTCTATCATGTCCCCCTGTCCCTCCTTTCATCAAGGGTATACATATTAAGCTCTCTCAGTCTCTCTTCATATGGTTTCTGATGTAGACCCTGCACCATTTTAGTTGCCCTTCTCTGGACTGCTTCCATCCTGTCTATGTCCTTGCGTAGATGAGGTCTCCAAAACTGCATGCAGTACTCCAGATGGGGTCTCACCAACTGTCTGTATAGAGGGATAACCACTTCCCTTTTCTACTTGTGATGCCCTCCCTATGCATCCCAGCATCCCTCTGGCTTTCCCTACTGACTTCTCACATTGCATACCCACCTTTAGGTCATCTGATATGACTACACAGATCCCTTTCCATTATTGTTGTTGTTAGTACCTCCCTGCTATTATGTACTCTTCTCCTGGATTTTATTTCCCAGGTGCATTACTTTGCACTTCTTTGCATTGAATCTAAGTTGCCATATGTCTGACCATTCCTCCAACCTTGCCAAGTCCCTTCTCATCCTTTCTACCCCTTGTGTATCAACTCTGTTACAGATCTTTGTGTCATCTGCAAAGAGGCATACCTTTCCTTCAGACCCTCTGCAATGTCACCTATAAAGACGTTAAAGAGGACTGGACCCAGTACTGAGCCCTGAGGTACTCCACTAGTAACCCCCCTTTCTTCAGAATGTGTTCAATTCACTATTACCTTCTGTGTCCTGTTGTGCAGCCAGTTTTCTACCCAGGCTACCACCCTGGGACCCACTCCCAGGCTGGCTAACTTGATTATTAATCTTTTATGCGAGACTGTGTCAAATGCCTTGCTAAAGTCTAGGTAGGCCATATCCACAGCCCCTCCCTGGTCTATTACTTTGGTCACCCAGTCAAAGAAATCGATTAGATTTGTCTGACATGACCTTCCTGCTGTGAATCCATGCTGCTTTGGGTCCAGTGCCCGCTGGCCTCTAGGTACTCAACAATTCTTTCTTTCAGAAGTGATTCCATCATTTTCCCACCACTGAGGTCAAACTAACAGGTCTGTAGTTTCCTGCTTCTGCCTTGCTCCCACTTTTGTGAAGAGAATCACATCTGCCCTCCTCCAGTCCTCAGGTACCACCCCATCTTCCCATGATTTGTTAAAAATTGTGGTTAGTGGTGTCACTAGGTCCTCCCTTAGCTCTTTTAGGATTCTAGGGTGAATCCCGTCAGGCCCCATTGCTTTGTCCACCTTGAGTTTTAGAAGTTCTTTCAGTACTCTTCCTTCCTTAAATGGACTGGTATCAACCCCACTATCCAGAGTGCTTCTACTGTTTGGTTTAGGTAACTCCTCCTCTTCTTTTGTGAATACTGAGCAAAAGTATTCATTCATTATCTCTGCCTTTTCACTGTCTCCCTCTGCCCACCTCCCCTCTCCTTTATTAATCTTCCCTATCCCTCCCTTAACCTTTCTATGTTCCTAATGTACCTATAAAGGTTTTATCCCCTTCTTAACTGAGTTGGCTATCCTTTCCTCGGTTTGGGCCTTTGCTTTTCTGACTGTCTTCCCACTTCTTTCTGCTTTAATTGATACAGTTCCTGTCGTGTTCCGTCTGTGATTCCTTATACTTTTGAATGCAGCCTTTTCTCCTTAACCTTCCTGACACTTCTTTTGAGAGCCATAGTGTTTTTTATTCCGCTTTGTTTTCTTTATTTGTTTCACACAAAGGCTTGTTGCCTCCATGATGGCAGTTTTGATTTTTCTCATTGTTCTTCCACCCTCCTTTCTGGCCATTTGCTAATGCATTCCTCAGGTATTCACCCATTATGCCAAAGTCAGCCCTTCTAAAGTCCAGTATCCTTGTATTTGTATGGCTTGTCTCCATGGTTGTGTTTATTGTGAAGCACACTGTGCAGTGGTCACTTGTTCCCAGGTGTCTACTGACTTCTAAGTTTGTGATCCTCTCTCCATTTGAGAGTACCAGGTCTAATATTGCTCCCTCCCGAGTGGGTTCCACCACTAGCTGTCTAAGGCATGCTCCCTGTAGGGCATCGAGAATGACCCTGCTCTTGGATGTGGCTGCAGTCCATGTTGCCCAGTTAACATCTGGCATATTCAGGTCCCCTATCAACAGTATCTCCCCTTTTTCAGCCATTTTGAAAATGCCTTCTATCATTTTCTTGTCCATTTTCTCCCCTTGAGACGGGGGTCTGTATACAACCCCTGTGCGGATTGTGATGCCATTCCCTGTCTCCAATGTGACCTAGAGTTCCTCTTGTCCTCCCCCTTTACTTTTTAGTTCTGTTACTTTGATCCCTTCCCTTATGTAGAGAGCTACTTCACCTCCTCTTTTACCCTCCCTGTCCCTTCTGTAGATTGTGTACTCTGGTATGTTGACATCCCAGTCATGGTTCTCCATGTACCATGTTTCTGTGACTGCCACAATATCCAAGTGTTCCACTTTCATCAGGCTACTAGCTCTGGAAGCTTGTTTCCAAGACTACGGGCATTGGTACTCATTGCCCTCCATTTAATGTTGGCTTTATCCTTTTTACCCCATCCCTGCTCTTATTGCCCTGTCCATTTTCCATTTACCCCTGTCCTGCCCTCTGTCAAGCTCTGTACCTCAGTGTTTACCCTACTACCTGCCATGCTTTGCGGGGAGGCTTGAACTTTCCTGTTTCCTATCAGCACCTCCCCCCTTGGCTAGTTTAAAAGCTTGCCAAGGAAGCCTTTAAACCTGTCACCTAGGAGCGTGTTTCCCTTCCTGGACAGATGCAGACTATCATGCTAGTATAGACCTTCATCTCTCCAGGTGGACCCCCAGACCCCAATGAAGCCAAAGCCCTGTGCTCTGCACCAGTTTTGCAACCATTCATTGTTTCCTATTATTCAGCCATGAGTCTATCCAACTAACAATATTTGGATTGAAGCCATATCTTATCAATTCCTTTATCAATATTACATGAGGAACGGAATCGAAAGCTTTTTCAAGATCTAGAAAAATAACGTCCACAGACAGACCCTGATCTAATGCCATACTTACTGGCTCAAAAAAATTTATAAGGTTGAGTTGACAGGATCGACCCTGAACAACACCGTATTGGCTGATATCCTGAAAGTTTATGGTTAATAAATGGTCTAACATCTTTTGCTTTAAGATTCTTTCCATAATTTTTCCTATACACAAGATAAGGCTTATAGGTCTATAATTGCCCACTTTCTGTTTGTTTCCCCCTTTGTAAATGGGAACAACGGTGGCTATGGTCCAGTCTCTTATAGCATAACCTTCAAATAGAGATGTGTTAAACAGTAAAGTGAGTGTATCTACTAATTCATGAATTGAAGAATGAAGAAGGGAACAGGCTGCCGGCAGCTGCCAGCATACATGTGTGCCACCACTGGCATGCTACCATGCATGTGCATACCTGGCATTGCATACCGGTGCCCTGTGAGAAAGAAATTGAGGAAAAATACCCCAGCCCTCTTTGGCAATCCATGCAGACAAAGCCCAGCTAATGGCAAGCCACCCACCACCATGAGTAGTCCTGGGCAAGTGGTGGATAGCTGGTAAGTCCATGAGAATATCTGTGATGGGGCTGCCGGGGGGTGGGGGGGCTACAAGGACCAGAGGATGGAGCAGCAGAAACAAATAACAGAAACAATGTAAACTGAAACCAACAATACTGTTATGGGGCCAATAAACCACTATTCCATTCACCTGAAAAAGTTCAAGATAAAATGACTGCTGTTAGCAACTATCAGACTACAAAGCTTACACATTCTCTGCCTCGTGAGATCTGTTGACAGCCTTTGTATATATCTTCAAAAAGCAGTTAGAAACATAGCTATCAGTGAAAGCTGGACCTGGGTCTGGTTATCCTTTTCCATGTTTTCTGTTATCCGGCCCTCTGTAATGTTTTGTTTTGTTTGTGTTCTATGAACTGCTTAGAGGTTTGGAAGTGCACTTTATAAATAAAACATTAAGTAACAAATGGGCATAACCCCCCAAGTATATCAAAATCTCATTTGCGAGCTCACCAGTCATTGTCCTGTTCAAAGTAGCAGATTGATATGAGCCGGGATCCACTGCCTACTGCAAACTTGTTCTCCTTTGGAGACCACGTCACGCAACGAGCAGCACGGTTAATTCTGAGGATGACCAGGGTGGGTTTCCAGACATCTCCTTTCAGGGTCCACACATAGGCATTACGGTCCGTCCCACAGGTTACAATGCGATTGCTTTCTGGAGCCCAGTCAATACCTGTCACTCAAAGGAGAGGATTTATCAGTTTTCCTTGACTCATACGGTGCAGTTAATGGTAAATCAGTGTACTTTGCTGAGTACAGTTAAATCTGGAAAATCCAGGGGCAACATGAGCCTCAGGCCAGGGCAACAAACACAAATAGAACCTGATATAAATGAAGAACTGTTTTTACCCTGCTTGGATGCTTTACTGTGAATTCACAAATGGTCTTTGGAAGGTGTGTGGGTGCTAAACTTACAGGCCATGATTGCATGAATGACCCAATCAACTGTGTATGTATAAGTGCTGGTGTGAATGGACTTCTGTAAGACTGGCTGCCTTGATGTGGTACAGAGGCTTATCACACTGTATCCTAAACATTGGAACTAAAAACCAACCAACTTCTGTCTCATTGGTAGTATGTGCATTAGATAAAATAAAATGTTGTGAATCTGTTAAGATCATTGGCTTAGTACATATTGTTGTCTGGGATGGAGGATGGGACAATGTTGGTGAGGCAGGTCAGCACATCTTTTGGTTTGTGTTCATGGAGGGGGAGCAGAAGTTCTGTCAACCTTTGAGTACAAGTTTAAAATTCTTATCTACACCCCTTCCCCAGAGGGTCCACTTTTACCTGTCCTGAAGTTTAACCCCTATGGTTTGCCTCTTGCCTTTAAGAAGTACCTGAATTGCATGGCAGGTGGACCCTTGATACTGAGCAGACAGGTGATGCAGGACAAGAGCTTGCCAAGTCCCCATTTGGCCAGGCCTGGAGGCCTTTTCTCCTATTTATATCTACCCCTGAGATGCTGACTGTGAATGTGCATGCAGCATACACAATGTGCGCATGGCAGGCTTGAAGCCTCTGTGTCTCCCCACACCATGCCATCTCCGCTTGCATGAATCCACCTGTAGACCACTAGGTTGCGCTCTTACAGTGGAGATGTGGGAACTGGGCAGCCTCTCATCCCAAGGAAGCAAGTGTCCTGTGGGATGCTAAACCTTCCTGCCCCTGCTCCATCAGTCCTCCAGAGCCCGAGCTTCTTTGCAGACCCAGGTCACCATGACTGCAATCGGCAGCCCTGCAAATTGCACTGATATGCCAGCCTTCATATTATATTGCTGACTACACATATAATAAATGCTACAGCACACCATGTACATGTCTGCAGATAAAGTACTCCCACTCCTTATGTGTCCTTTGGAATGATGGTCAGGAGGATATTTGTCACATGGGAACATGGATCAGGCACCTCCAGTTACAGCAGTTACCTTCTATATCTCCATGAGGCAGGAGACCAAAGGGTTTGATCCCAGCTTGACTCCTGCCCTGAGCCCAATGAGCAGTGACTGGGCATGCTATGACATGCTATGGCGGCAGTACATTCTGGCTCCTTTGGCGCTCGACTCCTGCCCTAAGCCCAGTGAGCAGTGGGCATGCTACAGTGGCAGCACATTCTGGCTCCTCTGGAAGGGAACCACTCATCCTGATACATGAACACCCCTGTGGCCAGTGAGGAGATTAGATGTTGCTGTCCCCCCCCACACACACACACCCCACACACCCACACCCACACCACACACACCCACACCCACATGCACCCCCACACACACCCACACCACACACACAAAAGCCAACACCAGTAGAGAGTGGGACTAAACAAGGAAAAACATTTTTCACTTGGTGTTTTGTGTTAGGATGATGCCTGTGTAGCACCCCTGCTTACTGACATTGATGACAGCCCTCGAAGGGTCCCCTCTCTCCTGTACTCTCTGAATCCTAGTATCCAGTGCAGTATACAAGGGCGATATGTGATTGGTCCACCAAGGTTTGAATCCAGTGCCTAAATGTGAAACTGTCAGGTGCAGAGGGTAGCACTCAGGGTGGAGAGGACGAATGGTAGATAGAGAAAAAAAATAGGTATTAAGCTTAAAAGTTTCACAAATACTTTGTAACTTTTTGATTACATTTAAAATATAGCAAATCTTGATTGGTAAAGTACAGGAGTCCCAACTGCAACAAGAAAATAAGTGAACCTCTTTCATTACACTGCTGCTTTTCAGAGACATGGCAACCCGTGAGGAAACTGAAAAACATAATATTTGGACATACTCCAGTCTAGATATTCCCATCCTGTTCTTATTCATAACTTCTTATTACTGAGGCCATTTGCATAAAACAGGGATCTTTGGCCCTCTGAATTCAGCTGCTCAGTTCCCTACTGGGATCAAATATACTCCGTATTACATAGAGGACCCCATATTCAAACACTTGAAGCAGCACAAACAGGATTAGTGTACATAACGTGGCTAAAAGACTGTTAGCGCAGTCAGTGCTACAGTTAAAGAGACAAGTAGCTTGGTGCTCAGTGGTTAGTGTGATTGTGCTAAACATACCACTACACCCATGCAAATGAGGGTAGCCCCTTGCATACAGGAAGCAATGGTTTTGAAAGGAATTTGGAAGCATTCAAAGGCTGTTGTTAATAGTTCCAAAATCCTATTTTTTTATCTTTTTATTTGATTTTACAATTAATTTATATTAATAATAAGGCAGTTAACCCCAAATTCCATGGTACAATGAAAGTACATAGAAAAAAAATCAAAAACTTCCAAAGGTTAAGTTTCATCCCAAGAACGTTATGTGTGTGTGGGGGGGACAATCAATTACATTCATTATGCATCCATACACATATGTAACACTATCAAGCATGCTGCACCACAAGTCAGTAATTTATAACTATGCAAATACATTTCCTGCAGGTGGGGACTTGTTACGTCACCAGACAGCAGCCCCTGCCAAAATTGAGGACATTTACACTCTTAAATTCATAACTTCAAGGAACCCAAAACAAAAATATTTAAGAAAGCACGCTATCAAACTCCTCAGGTAATAGTTCATGATAGTGTATAGTAGAGCATGTTTCTGTCGTACCACAGTTCAAAAGATCATGGAATGTGATTGCACCCTTCTGTGGTGCAACAGCATTCTAAAACCTCTAGAGACTGCACACATCAGCTTCATTCTGAAACAGAAAGAACCACAATGCACACATTTCACACAATACTATACACTATGAGAAATACAGGATGAGCAACTTTACGCATAACCAGTGTGTTCTGCCACCTCTGGGTTCTGATTCCCACAGACCCCTCAAGTTTCATTCTCGAGGTCAGAGGGAATCAGAACCCCTTCCTGGCAGAACACACTGGTTGTGCATAGTTGACCATCCAGTGTTCTCTATATTGTTCTTATTCCAGTGCCATTAGATTGGTAAAATCAGATCCCACATCCAAGTCCATATTTTAATTTTAATAATATGTCCCCAGAGCCACTCATTGCTGGATAAGAGTGGTTTCATGTGCATTCTGCTTGAGAGAGAACAGTGAAATGAAGCTCAGCTGTTCTGTCTAAAGCAGAACTCAAGTGAAACCACTCTTATCCAGCAACGAGTAGCGCCGGGGGACATGTTATTATATTATTGATCAAGTGCAATCAATAGTATATATATTTTTTTATATTGTCCCAGAACAACCCCATTTCCAGGGCATCTGCACGAGACACTCTTCACAGAATAAGAGTGTCTCACATGCAGAGGAAAGGAGCATTCTAATTGGTCGGTAGCACTCCCTCGATCTATAATCTTAACAACATGCATTGTGGTGCACCTCCTTGTACTTGCATGAGTACAATATCGATACAGTTACTTTTATAATGCAGTTGACTGTCTATTGTGAATGAGATGGCAGAGAGCAGTGGAAGTGAGTGAAGAGTAAGTACTGCTTGCCATCTCAGGGATTGGGTGGGTGGGTAAGGTAGCATGACAGTGGGGCACAACACAACCAGGGAGGGATTGTTCGATAACGGGATCAGGTGAGGGAAGGTGGTACCACTAGCACCAGGGATATGTGTTAAATAAGGGTTAGGGATAAGGGGTAGCACTGGACACCAGGAAATAATACTTAGAAGCACCCTGGGTTCAGGAGCAGGAGGGGCACGGAACGCCTCTCTGTGCAATGCCTCTGTGCATACAACAGCGTGGAGGCATTCCATGGCGCTTCTATGCCCACATAATGTCATGCAGATGGTCTCCTCGCGCAGTCATCAGCATGCTGGTGTTTAAATATGGCAGCCAGGAGCAAAGACGTTAACCCATTTGGGATACGCTGATTTAAATCAGAGAATATGAAAAAAGGGACAGACGAGATGTAAGATTCCGTATAACTGAAAATATCGTTAGCAATAACGCACTAGAGGAAGAGAAATATAGGCAATATGTTAAATTGTATGTTGAAGAATGTCTAAATATTATGGGGTTAGGAGTGATCCCAGAGGCGTCAGCTGTTTGCAAAACTTTTTTCCTACCCCTCCTCCCCCGACAAACGGACAGACACTGGTTGTTGTGAAACAAGGATGAGCTGTTCCCTCCATTCTGTTGCTGCCCCGTGTTTATATTTCCCACTGAGTAATGGATAAATTAAAAGGTATGCCAGGTGCTGAGAGACTGGAGAGGGGGGGCTTTACTTTTCTTGGGTGGGGGTGGGATTTAACTTCTCATGGAGGTAGAAGGGTTGGGGTAAGATTCTTACACTGAGGATGCAGGAGGGGAATTTTCTTTTCTTCGGAGGGTCTAAAATACATTAATTTGTTTTAGAAGTAATATAACATATATATACTTTTTGTTAGCCTAATATAAAACATAACATTTCATTGGTAAAATATTTTCTTTCAGAAAAAGTGGATGTCACAACATTTTCTTTTTTCCCCCTCTTGAGAGTCAAATGCTTTCCCCATTATTCTGAAAGTTTTTACCCTATTTTTGAAAGTCAAGTACCACTAAAACAGAGTGAGCTGCTGTCTTGAAGCTCTTCTTTAGTTATGTAAGCAATAACACATGACGGGGGCACGTTAAGCTATACTGATGCATGCCTTGTGTGTGATGGTGGCCTTGTGCCTCACAACACCTAGGGTGTGCAGAGATATGGCTTAATGCAAACCCTGAAGTGGGTTATTGCACTTAGAAAATACATTTTTGCTGGCCCACTGGCACAGTGGTTGGATTTCTACCTGCAATGCCAACAACCCGGGTTCGGGAACAGACCTGGATGTTGGAGGGCTGGCCAGGGGGAGATGGCTTGAGCATCCAATGACTGCTCACCTTCTCCTGAAAAGGAGAGGGTGCATGGTCCAGTGTTTGCTGGCCCATAGTGGAGGCTGGGAGCATGGCAACACGTCAGACCTTTCTGTGGGAGGGAGCATGGCAGATGTCAGCTCACACCTTGATGTCATGTGGCACATCATGCTCCCCCAAGAAAGCCAGGAAAATGGCCCCCTGATCGACTGGTTGATGGCTGCCGGTCCCTCACCACCATGAAGCCCCAGAAAGCCTGGACCGACCCCAGCAGCACCCGGGCCAATAATAAGATGCTCCTACTGGCACTTGCTCCCCCAAAGGGGGAGACCCATCTGATGAAGGGAAACATTGGATTACCTGGGAGGCTGAAATATGGGGCGGTAGTTGGCAGGAGGGGAGGAGAGTGGCGAGGTGCACCTAGGTGGCCTGAAGGAGAGGCCGATCGGGGGTCCAGGGGAGGCACAAAAAAAGAAAAGAAAAGAAAATACATTTTTAACAAATAAAACATGTAAAAAGAAAACAAATCAGTGCCCATGCATTTTGAAATATTTCTATTCAGTCAAGTAAAGGTCTTCGGCCAATAATAGCTCATTATCTTTTTATAATAAATAAATAAATAAAGAATAATTACTTCTGAAAACAGAACACATCTCTAACTTTACAAGACAAGAAAAAGAGATTTCCAGGCAGCCAAAGACAAGGAGGCTTGCTGTATCTTACCTGTCACCTGTCCGTTGTGCTCCTTTAGTTCATGCACCTTTGTCCACTTGCTTCCATCCTTCTTGTAGATATGAACTTCATGGTTATTTGGACAGAAGGCAATTTCTGAAATAAAACAAAACAAAAAAAATTCATGAAAAAATGTAATCTTGAAATGTGACTACCATGGCTACCACAACTCAACTGGGATGGATTTTAAAAGGCAGCTGAAAATCCCGAGAGTGCCATCTAGTTGGCAGCAGTTTGTGAGACACCTAAAGCCATGGTCTTTAAGCCATATGCAGTTCATTTCCAGACAGCAAACACATTTGTGACAGTTCTGGCTGCTTTATATAAAGAATAATGCATGGCGTGGTGGTGTGTGTTACAGGAATGTAACAGCAGGAACATTTTCCTTTTGTCGGCTGAATTATGTCAGAGCGGTACAGTTGTTGGTGGTGGTGGTGGAAGGGGGGACAAGCCAACCATGTGAAAGTGCCGTAAACAAATCTCTAAAAATCTCATTCCTGGCACAAAGTGCAACTGCGCCAAATGTTGTGGCACTGTTTCACATTGTTGCAGAACTGAGACTTTTCCTAGAACCCAGTACAGGGGCGTTGACCCTCAAATTGGGCGTGTTGATCCTCAAAATCAGGCCGACTAACTAACTTCATTCATTGTAACAGGGTCAGCCATGGAATGGGCAAAGGCCTACATTTCGGCTGCCCGTCCCCGCTGACCAAGCAGCAGGGAACCCACGACCGTGACTAGGATGATAGTCGTGATGGCATTATTGATTTATTTAAAATTTGCATCAAACATAGCAGAATGGCTCCATAAGATTTAATATCTCGTTCCCGTGGTGGTGGTGCCTTGGTACAACAGGTGAAAAGATACACTTTGTTTCTAGGGTAGTACAGTAGGTATAGGATAGTAGAATGGCACAGAAGAGAGAAAAAAGCACCCTTGGCAGAATCCTCTGGAAACCAAAGGTCATTATGACTCACCTCAGTCAGTTTATTTTTAAGAAATGTTTTTTCAGTTATCTGCAGTCTCAATCAACTTGTAAAGGTTTTTAAATTGCTGTATTTGTTATTATATTTATTGTATGTATGTATTGTTGTGTTATATTCTGTACCATGCTTCTTAGCCTCTTTGTAAGGCTCTGGGTCGCTCCTGAAAACAGGCCTTGGCCCAGCGTACTTACCCAGTAAATAAAGTGATTGATTGATTGATTTACCTCATCCTCCTAGGCATATCACGTTATTGGGTAATGTGATACTTTGCATGGGTACTTCACCCAGTGTCTGTAATAATGCTGGCCATATGTACTTTTACAATTAATAATCAACTGATCATCTGCTGTGTTTTCTTCCGAAGTAAAATCTGATTAGAAAGAACATATTACTTGCAAAATCATAACAAAAGCTCGCAGATTATTACTTCATGGCTGGTTTCAGGGTGCTGAACATCTCAGGACAGCTCTGGTACACTAGCAAACCTGGTTTTGCACCTGAGCTGGAAATAGAGGATGTCGGCAAAGAGGGCAATCTAGCATCTGAATGGACTAAGAACTATGGTTTAGGGTTCCTTTGTGACCTGTCTAAAGTGGAGATAAATGACCAGAATGAGGATAATTGATTTATCTTCATTAAGAGTGCTTCAGTACATTATATATCAATATACAGGGATCACTACACTTGCACTGATTGTAGAGCGCCTCCGAGCCTCTTTACTTTTGAAATAAGACATGACAGTGAATTATTTATACCCCATTACCACCCCAAGTGGAGGTATGTTGACAAGTATAAATCATCCTCCTAATGTGAAATTCTCAACAAACCTAATGAAAGTCTGTGATTGTGATGGATTAAACAATGGTTCTCAACCAACTGGACTGTAGGATTTTCAGAATCCATTTTATAACTATATTTATACAATGTACATGAGAGTAAAACCTTACAGACAAAAGGTTTAGTTTACCCACAGAGACATCACAATTGCATCGGCTGCACTTAGAACATAGCAGTGAAATTGAATAAAGTCGTTTATCATCACTTGTGAGCAGGCGGGACTCACATAACTTACTTGAGGCTTTGCCATTTGTGAATTACTGTCCTGCCTCCTCAATGGTGTTGGTATATTCTGAGTCAGCCCATTGTATATCACCTTTATATATTCATTCAGTAATTCCATCTAATTTAAAACAAATAGCTCAGCGAATATCGGGACATTATGTGCAAAGACCTGCAAACACAGAAACACATGTATGCATGCATATAGAACACATAGTACTACTCACACAAACATGAACACACACACACACACACTAACACAGTTTAATGCTTTAATACATATCATACTGGGGTATAATAGGTAATACTGGCAGACTAGAAGGACCATCAGTTTTTCTCTGCCGTCATTGTTTATGTCTCAAGAAGCTAACTGTAGGGGGTGGAGCCTGCAGTCGCTATGGTCAGATGTGTGAATTTGGAGTCTCTGACTTTAGTGACATATAATTTTTTTTTTTTAAACTTCTTTTAAAATCACTTTTCCCCCTGCAAGGTATCATTCATTTTCTCAGTACTTTTCCAAACATGTGCGGTAGCTTCTGGGACTATTGACTGGACTTTTGGAGAGCAATGGCCACCTAAAGTCAACAGGCTCTGGGAACACTGGGATAAAGGAAATGCCCACCCAGTTCTGCCTTGGTAGATGTTATGGAGCAGCAACCTTCTACCTCTAGGATGGGTGAGCCCACAATACAGTCTGTGTTTACTCTGTTTTATTTCCAAATTCATACTCAGTCCTTCTCTACTTCCCCTTTCTTACTATCTTAAGTTAAACATTCACCCGACTTCCTCTATTCTGTTTCATAGGTTTAGCGTCAAGTTAAAACGTCTGTGGAGGTAAACATGAGGTTATGTGTAATTTAGATTCATATCTATAGAAGCAGTATAAAATGAAATTTTTTGTACAAAAGAAATTTGTGAAGTTAACATTTATATTTGTACATAAAATTAAATACCAATAAAATATTTATTACAAAGAATGCTGTCAAAGCCCTGGATGAATGGATGGAGTCTAACAGCAAGGAAGTGGACTAATTAAAAAGCAGGGCCAATGTTTTGGAGACTTCTATGGACACTGAAGAGGGCACCATACAAGGCACTTCTGCAATTCGGTGAAAGCCTTGACAGCAGGAACAGGTGTAGTGCGGGAGAATAAATTTCTCCATTTACATTTAGAACACCTGGAAAATCTATCATGGATCATGAATGTTCAGCCCCTTGGTCTCCCCAAGGAAGCAGAGGGTGTGACTCTTGTAGAGAATGCTATTTCCCTCTTAAATGAGCTGTTAAATCTCAAGGAGTCAGCCTGGGTTGTGTGGATTTATGGAATCACTCTCATAGGTGCCAGGAAGAGACATCAGGATGGTGGATACTGTTGCTAGTCATGTCTAGCTTGGTGGAGAGGGATGCGTTGATTATATTGGCAGCAAAGAGGGCTGGTAAGATCCAACTGGCTTCAGGGGGAACAAATACAAACACTTAATACATATAGACATAGAATGGCAGCTAAAGGTTACAGTTTTTTCAGTTATACAATATTGCAGAATCAACATCCATTGCATTGAATGTGTTATCGAGAGCTGTATTTTGCAGTTTTCAAGAGAACAATAAGTTTGCTGATACAGGGAGGGAGTAACAGGTTTGATATTTACAGCGAAGTAGAGAATTAGACAGATACTTTGTGAGTGCAGCCAAAGGAGGCATTGTTAATAGGTAATGTTTGGTAGCCTTATCGGTAGGAGCTCAGTGGCGGGGTGGTCCCATAAGATGATAGATAGATGACCCGGCACTAGCTGGTACATTGGCAGTGCCGTGAAGTGAGAATGAGCTCTTTGAGGGCTGACTTGAAAGGTCCTAATTTGGAGATAGAGGAGTCATCTGAAGGGAGTTCATTGTACCAGACTGGGGCCCTGTGTGAGAATGGCCTATGGGCTAAGGAGGTTCTAACCCCCGGGATGGACCGCACATGTCGGTTGGCAGTGCGGGTGTTCACCGAGTTGTGGGAGGAAAGGAGAGAGGCTGAAACCCCCAAGGGGGTAAGCCCCAGGTGTATTTTCTTTGTGAGGAGACATGTTTGATAAAATAGCCCTTCATCCAGGGTGAGGAGATTTGTCAGGGCGTATAGGGTACAAGTATGGGTACGCTTGTCTGCCCCAGAGAGGAGTCTGCACGCTTTGTTTATGGCCAGGCGAATTTTGTTAAGGGCCGTGTATTCAGCGGCCGAGTAGATAGTGAGCCCATAATCGACTAGGGAGAGGACTGAGGAGGTGACAGCAAGATTAAGGGCTTCTGGAAGTAGGCAATCCGTGTGCCGATACAATAGGCCTATTCGGACATTCATGGCTGATGATAGAGTGTTAATGTATGGTTGGAAGGAGAGGCTGGAATCAAATGTAAGGCCCAGGTATTTATACGTATGGACCTGTTCTAGAGGAAGGAGAGAGTGGGAGAGGATTGTCAGCTGCGCATTCTTGGCCTTATTCTGTCGGTGTGCAAAGAGCATGATCTTTGTTTTTTTTACATTGACCACAAGTCTTTTGTCTATGAACCAGTTTTCAATCTGGTTAAATGCGTGTTGGAGGGAGGACTGCAATACTGTGGGATCTGGGTGCAAGGCAAAAACAACTGCGTCATCCGCATAGAGTAGTAGGTTGCCGGAGCAGGAATTGGGCAAGGTGTTTCGGTAGATGTTGAATAATAGAGGGCCAAGGATGGAGCCCTGGGGAACCCCAGAGCAGACTGGCAGGGTGGTTGAGAGGGTGTTGTTTATTTTGACACATTGTGATCTAGTGGTGAGGTAACTGGTAAACCAGGAGACGGGTCCTTGGGACAGACCTGTGTGGCAGAGTGTGCTTAAGAGTAAGGGGTGGGAGACTGTATCAAAGGCCTTTGACAGGTCGATGAAGACAGCTCCAGCTAGGTGTTTCCTATCCAGGGCAGAGTGAATAAAATTAGAGAACTCAGTGAGAGCAGTAGTTGTACTGTGCCCAGATCTGAAGCCATGCTGCTCCCTGCAAAGTAGATTATGAGCAAGCAGGTATTCAGTGAGTTGAGTGGCTATAATTTTTTCAAGGGTGATGCAATAGTTCCTGCATTCCATGGCTTTCCATTCCTATTTAGTTGTAAATCTTAAGTCTATACTAGGGAATACACTCTATTTTGCATTAAGATACTCAAATGGTACATAGATACATAGATACATAGACAGTGTCGGCAGATAAGGGCCTATGGCCCACCCAGTCTGCCCATTTAAGTTTGCAAGTTCAGTTTATGTTTTCCAGGAAGTCTGTTGCCCCTTACCTCCAGAATTCCTTTATGTCTATCCCATGCATTCTTAAATCCCGTGATTGTTTCAGCCCCACCACTTCCTCTGGCAGGGTGTTCCACTTGTCCACCACCCGCTCTGTGAAGAAATTCTTCCTCACGCTTCTCTGAATCGCTCCTCCTCCAACTTCATCCCATGCCCTCTAGTCCTGGAACATCTTTTTGCTTAAAATAGTGCATTCCTGCACCTCTTCCTCCTGTAAGATACTTGTATGTCTCCATCATATCCTCTCCTCCTCTCCTCCAGGAGTACATGTTCAGTGCCTTCAACCTGTCCTCATAGGACTTGTGATGCAATCCATGCACCATCTTTGTTGCCCTCCTCTGAACCTTCTCTACCCTGTCTATGTCCTTACGTAGGTAAGGTCTCCAGAACTGCACAGTGTACTCCAGGTGCGGCCTCACCAGTGTCTTGTATAGTGGAATTATGACCTCCCTTTTCCTGCTGGTGATGCCCCTGCCTATGCATCCCAGCATCCTATTTGCTTTACCTGCTGCCTTGTCACACTGTTTCCCTGCCTTGAGGTCATCAGAGATGATAACTCCAAGATCCCTTTCCTGCTTGGTGCATGCTATATCCTCACCCCCCAACTGATATATTGTGCCAGGGTTTTTGTGCCCCATATGCATTATCTTGCACTTCCTTGCATTGAATTTCAAGAAGCATACATTAATGTAAATAACTGGACTCACACAGCCCAGAGTTGCCATTCTACTGTAATTCATTTCAGGACGTGATCTTGTGATGGAAGTCCATGGACTCTGTGGTGCACTAAGGCTATATGTAACTATGTTATTCTGGTATATGGACCTATGTGCCTTGTTTCCCTCCTCCCACCCCCGGGTGTAACCAGATGGCATGAGGCACCAGTCCAAATGTAATGCCTCATGTAATCAGCCCATCTTACCATTTCCTAAGCCACATATCTTCCCCCTCTACATAGCACTTATATTTCTATCTACCTATATCTCTCTCACTACCCGCCCCTCGCCTCCCCCCCTTACACCAGCACTTCCCACCGTGACGATGACAATGCCCCTGGCTGCTCTGATCTTCCTGTGTTCCCACCCCCGTGTCCTCCAGTTCCCTACCCACCTCGTCAATGCCTCAGTTTGCTGTTTTCCAGAACGCCTTGCGCTCAATCTCATGTATCTGATTGTTGTTCCTGATAAATTTACATTGTTCTTTTATTGTCCTTATTGACTGTATTGTACTGTAACTGATGTGGAACCTTTGCAAAAGAGCCTTGGCTCAAAGGTACTTGTAATCCTAGACCTAAATAGATAAATAATAAAAATATTTGTTCCTGTTTCAAAGGTACTTTGTATTCATATGTTCTAAATGCCTGCAAGTGTCAGTTTCATAAAAAGAATAAAATATAAGTTTTTAAAAAAAAGGCACCATTCCAGTAAGTGTACAGACTAGAGTTAATTTTGTGACCTGCTGATCATACACCATGTGGGTTCCAGGTTTACTGTAAAGATTGCAGATGAATACCCAGCACAGCTGTCCTAATACCTGTTCAAGCTTGTTTAAAGAAATAAAGCCACAGAAGATATACAACATCAGCCGGACCCCCGGGGCAGTGGTAGTGCTACTGCTCACGACGTTGGTGACCTTGGTTCAGGAACGAGCCTGGGTCGTCAGGGGCCAGCCTGGGGTGGGGGACTGAGCATCCTAGAGGATGCTATCGCTATCCTCCTCTGGGGGGGGGTGATGTGTCTCACTGCAGCACTGCTGCCCGCAGACATGTGGGTAGTAGGGGGCACAGGACACAGGATGGGAGGGATGCGCCACGCTGCATATCGTGTGAGTGTACCGATGCATGCTCACGTCGGGGACTATGTCCCAACACTGGCATCCCTACAGGAAGGGCAGAGTGGCTCAACAAGAGGGGAAACTGGAAGATGGAAAGCACTCTGGCTGGCAAGATGATCGCTGCATTAGTGTTTGGTGGGTTGAGGGACTCCCTGACACCCTGCCATGGGGAGCAAGCCATGGGGGAATGCAGGGTAAGGTAAAACCAGGGAGAAGCCAGGCAATGGGGCTGGGAAGGAGGGCCAGCCAGGAGAGTAGGAGGAAAAAGCATAAATAAAAAAAAAAAAAGAGAGAAATGTAAAACATTAAAGGATCCAAGGGAAGGCTTGCTTTGAGGAACTGTGAACTGCAGTCTGCACATGAAGACAGTTTAATGCAGGTCAACAGAAACAGACACCCCGACATGACTATTTAACACAGGCAAATGGTGTGTGGCCCTAGTGGTTAGACCACAGAAATGTGAACTGGGAGGTACAAGTTCAAATCCCACCATTTCCACTTACTCAGTGTATGTGATCTTGAAGAAAGCGCATCAACTCCCTGTGCCCCAGCCCAGTCAAATGTAAATGGGGGAGAAGCAGGACCTCATTGCAAACACAATGTTGTATCGTAGCTGGGCTACCCAAGGGGAAATAAACCCCTCCACATGTTTTTTATCAACAGTTTAAATGCTCCCTTAGTTCTCTGGCCCCCACATCTCTCTGGGAGTCCAAAGATATGGGCTAGCTCACCTCATGTCTGCTACACCACCATTCTGCCCCTCCACAGAGCTGCAGCTTGCCCCTCTCAGCAGGGTCAAGGGTGAGGGAGATGTACTCCTGAATTTCCAACTGTTAGGTGGCAGGTGTGATGGACACGTGGGGGCCCGGATGTCCCTAGGGTCTATTTGCCTCAGGAGCCAGGGCTGTATGACTTTTTCCTCATTTCTCCCTCTGGTCATCAGCATGTTTAGGGCTCAGGCATGTGCTGTCACCTATGTTCACCTAGGTCGCAGCGACCCTCCCTCTCCATTGATCCTCTTCCCCCCACCCCGCCCTCGACAACCCAGGCTCGCTTCCAAACCCAGGTCATGGACATCATGAGCAGTAGTGCTACTGTTGCACTGATGGGCCGACCTCACCCCGACACCCCTGAAGGTCTTCCCGGGATGATATTGCTGGTGAAACTACTCTCCCACTGCCACCTGGCTGGACTTTCTTGGTCATTGCACCTCAGTGGTGGAGTCTCTCCTTAAAAAAAATATAGAAACATGGCATTTGTCAGCAGAAAAGGACTGCTTGGCCCATCCCATCTGCCCAGGAGATCAGTAGAAAATATCTCACTGCATTTACTGTATTTAACAGCTGTTTGAAAACTGTTTAATATGTACAGTAATTCTCTCAGCTGAGCCCGTTAGATGTTATTAAAATTAGTTTTTACATAATTATTCAATCATTAGTTAAATTATAGCGTTATATTGTCAGTGTAGTATGTTTGTGTTCTGTGACTATCAGGCATTCTGATTTCTGGATAAATAAATATTGTTTTATTAACTTTAAATAAATCAGCAAACAAACAAAAACACACAGCTGGATGAGTGCTTGTGAGACCACTGCGTTATACACAATAATCTCTCATCTGTGGATTTTGTCTTCCCAGGACAACTCCTGTGTAACATGACTCTTGTACTCTGTTGCAGCTTACCTAAATAGTTACTGTGCTAAAAAAAGAAGAGGGAATCACCCCATATTTTCCATACATGATCTAATGGGAACTGAGACACATAACAACACGTGAAATACTTTGAGTCAGTCATAAAATGATCTCCAGATGTTGTTTGGTGGAGACTGCCGCAGAGTCAAAACAGAAAGCCTCCAGTCCCCCACCCCCACCCTGCAGCACTGCAACTACAGTTTTCAGAAGCTGACCTTTGCAGTTGGATTGCATGTGAGGAAACATGAACAGGAGAAATGACCAGCTAGCTGGCAGGGGATGCTGTACTGAACCCTTTTACGTATTTCAGGTATCCAACACAGCAGCCAAAATACGATCAACAAGAGAAATCAAGGCTGATTTGGCAAGCTGCTTCAAACATGAGCCAAACTCTCCACCAAAGAAACCTGCCAGTTAAGGAGAGGATTATAAAGAGGGCTCTGTAAGCACGGCCCAGGGGTGTTGGTGGGTAGAGCATTGTGCCAACATGTGCATAACTTCCATTCTAGGCCAGTGTCATCTAGGGTGTGCTGCAGAAGTAATGTGCTCAGACTCAATGGAAGGGGGTGGAAAACCTTTGCCCCACTGCTTTGAGTACCTCCTCTGGTGGGCAGCAACAGTACTAAACACATACAACGAAGTGCTCACTCGGTATCAAGGTACTGCTGCTGAAGGCAAAAAAAGCCATGAGAAGACAAGCAGAGCACACAGAAGATGGTTTTAAAAAGCAAGTGCAATTTATTTTCCATGTGCAGACAGATACAGCCACATTCTTTGTGGCTGTGGCTATCGCACATAGAAAGTAGTTTCAAGTTTCAAGTTTATTGGTTACAAATGTGTATACAAACATGCAAGTTAGATACACAACATATTACAGTATTTATAAAATCAATTGTTAAAACAATACATATTTATTTCTCATTTTCAAAAATATCCTATCACAAAGATATTAATACACACTCTACATAACATATTCAGCTGTATTCTTCTTTAAAATATTTGATGGAGCTATTGAAAATCTTGCTATTCTGTCCAATACTGAGATATTATCTGAGGTTAATAAATATATGAGTTTTTCTTGCTGTGACTTGAATGGGGTACTTTCCAAGAGTTTTTGCAACCATTCATTGTGTATTATCTTCAAATGTTCACACTCATGTAAGCCCCCCAAATCAGGCTTACCTTTTCGGAACTCCTGCTCTGTACTCCCCGTGGCGCCGGTCAGGAGTCCCAGGCAGGATTTGGACCTGTGGTTTCTTGCGGTTCTGGCCGTGAGATTAATGGTGCTTGGTCTGTGGCGGGCATGCCGAGTGATGGGAAATTGCTTCTGCACCTACGGCGCACTTTTGGGGAGCTTGGGGGCTGGTAAATACATGTAAAAAAATAAAATATTGTAAATAGTTGTGGCCCATGCTCTGCGCATGCGCGGCTGCCGAGCTAAATGAATTAAAGGAGCGCTGCTCCAATTTACTGGGGAGTAGTGTCGGCGCTGGCTGCTGCCATTGGGGGGATGTAAATAATTATGTGGGGGACTACATGTCCCATAAGGCAACAGGGCACAGAGGGTTTTGGCACCTGCTTGGATGGTCTGTGAATAGACCTGAGGTTTGACAAGTGGTTTTTCTCACCCTAGGGGAAAGAATAAAAGGGTGTGTTTGGCACCTTTTGAGAGAGATCCCCTAGGAGAGAGACAGAGGTTGGAGTGGGGACAATGATTGCCCGCTCAGCCATAGATGCCGCAGTTTGTTTGTTTTTCTTCTGTGGCAGTGTGTCTCAGAGACCTATAGAGGGACATGGTAGTGGCTGCTATTTTTGGTGCCATGGCTGGGGCATCATTGAGAATCATACGAGAGAGGAGGAGGAAAGCTGGCAAGGAACCAGCCTCATGGGGGTGGGCTGTTGAGTGGGATCCCCTTATGAGGACTTGCTGCTCAGGAGAGTGCAGAGGGAGAAGCATTTTGCCATGAGATACCAGAGGAGGAAATAGGGGAAAAGAGAATGGTACCTGAGGGGTGAAGGGGTCCAGGAGTCTGGGCAAAGCCCCTGGTCCCAGAGACTGTTTGGCAGTGGCACAAATTAAGGAGGGACCATGAACAGGGTCCAGTAGGGTCTGGGGGGTCCAGGGCAGCCCCTTGGTTCCACATGGTCCCAGTTTAGAGACCGTGCAGTGTCTTTGTTTTAGAAGGAACCGATGCTGTCTTGCTGTTAAAGGTCTGATTTAGCCACACGTTTCTGTTGCCTGTGTTTGGGCTGTGGCTGCGTAGCCTACGAGGTAGCTGCCTGGAATGTAGCTTCTGATGTGATCGTCATGGTCCGAGCACCACTTGAGCTTCTGATGTGACCTCTCGGTCTATAGCAACCTGTAGTGTGTTCTACTGCTCCATGGAGTGACTGCTTCTTGTTTTATTAACTGTTCATTAAATGGGATCCCTCGTTTCTGCAGTTCTGGTATTTGCCTCATTTTGTTTGGATGAACTGTTTCTTAGTAACAAGATGTTGCCTCCACATCTCAGCTCCTAGTGTGTGTCCAGGGTGTGCCACAGAAGAACCACAAGACCATTGAGGAAGATGGCGAGAGGCCTGCCTGGCAAAGATTGTCTACAAAGGCCTCTGAGGCAAGAATGGCAAGTCCAGGCAGACGACAACCTGAATTCTCATCTCTCCAGTTGACCAGCTGTGTACCCAGAGGGCCAAGGCACCCTGGTTTCATCACGTCTGGTAAGGCAGGCAACCACGTATGTGAACTCTTTCTGCTGTGCACGTTCCCCCTCCCTTGGACTTATACCACCATATCCTTAGATGGGGATACACTCAAATATGTTGTGTTTTGTTGACCATTTACCTGAGCAACTGCTTTTACATTCTGTACTCTTCTGATATTGCATCTATGTCAAACAGTGTATTTTATGCTATAGCTTATGTCAAATCTCAGTCCAGCAATGGATTTAACATGCAGACTGCTCTCACAGTTAATAATGTAAGTCTCTCTATGATGTATTTGTTTGAGTTTGGCACAGGTTTTAAAGTTCTTTGTCACAGTCAGATGTTCCATATCTTTGTTCTTATATATCTGTTAGCGTATCCTTTGCGATTTCACAATAATTGTTCAGATCAACAAGATTCCAATCTCTAAAGACTGATTCCAAACCTATTTTCCTCACACGAATATCTAGTTCATTGAACCAGGTCCATGATTTAATACATCCAGTAGCACCATCACCAGTAATTTATGCTATCAAGCCAATAACCAAATAATCATTTTCTTCTTTGTTTTTGTATAAATTGCACTTGCATTGGCCCTTTGAAACTGTCTTCTGTGTGCACTGCTTGTCTTGTGTCCTTATGGGCAGCCACAGTAGCACTGGAAATGAAAGCGCCTGTGACCTCTCAAGGAAACCTTTCAAAAACATCATATTTACACACAATTCGGCTTGTGTGTCACACAATGTCTACATTTATCTCGCACTCTTTCTTCATTACTATGGACAGTCACTTGAAGGTAGTATCCATGTCCTTCATCTGTTCGTTCTACTTGTCCGTGAACAGATCAGCCTGTGGGAAGTGTCTGGGTGACAACTGAAGTGCTTTTAAAGGGTAACATCCACTGTAAAAAGCCTCACATGTCAGTGTGGGGCTTCCTTCCAAACAGCACGTAGAGTGCTAAATAAAATTGTGTTTGCCAGAAGTTGCTTTAAAGATTTAAAACTTAACTGCTTGATCCTGCCATCCCCACGATCAACACGATATGAAGCCGCAAGTCCAGACGGCTTTCCAGAATCCCCTGCAGCTGATGTCACAGCTGGGGATTAGCCACAGGTGAGTCAATAAGCACCACTTGTTAATGGAGCTAATGACAGCTCCATTTTGCCAGCCATCGGTCCTGCTGCAATACTGAAACTAGATATAGCTTTATCAGCCTCCTGTTGTCTGGATCACCAAGCAAGGATGGCATCAACTCAGATAAACAATATACCTGCATTGCTGCATTAAAAATTCAAACAGCTAAGGCCTAACAGCTGGATAGGTCCCCCCAAAACACCAGGGTCTGCAATCTTACAGCGGTGGGGGACAACATCCTCAGGCAGTTTATGTGGCTCAGCGCAAGCTTCCACGTTGGCTGCGTGGAACAGACAGACTCCTGGAGCTCAAGCGAGCCCTTATATACCCACAAAGGGGACCACCTGATCCCTAACCAATTACTCTAACACACTAATTAACCCCCAAATGTACCCCCAAATGTGTCTTTCAAGACCAGTCCGACTCTGCAAACCCTTCCCCTGAACGCCCACTAACAACACACTACAAAACTCAATATTTAAAAATATTTACAAAGATAAGTAGCAGAAAACCTGTACTGGTTTTACTGCCACAGCACTGGCATACAGGGACTTCGCTTAAGCAGTTGCAGATCCCATTAAATGTAGGGAGAGCGGGCTGAATGGTCACCTAGGGAGCCAGAAAGTACCTAGCTTCCTGAGGCTGCAACCAGGCTACTCCATCTCGCTCGCTCTCTCTCCCTGCTTTCCTTCACCCTGCTTTTGGAGCTTTCTAGCGGCCATTTATTTATTTGTGTTGGGAAGGATTCCTTTTCCTTCCCCAGTCACAGTTTCAGTTTATTTTAAAGCAAATGAACCCTTCATGGCTTCCCAGCCAGTCCATACAAACAATAAATTGCTGTTACATTTGGATGATACAAGTGCAATGGAAATGTATATATTTTTGTATATATATATATATATATATATATATATATATATATATATAGTATATAAATACAAAGAGATTAAGTGAGGGAGGTGCAGAAAGTACTCCAACTATAACAGAACTCCATAAGGTAGGCCTTTTTGTATAATAGGATCAGTATGGAGATGAGGTACAGGGAGGAGCTAGTCAGTTGTGGGAATCATGGGGCGCTCTTCTCCAGGGTTACATTCTGGAGGAAGGGGCACTGCCCCATCTTCAGGATCTTTGCAGAGCTCCATGCTCAGCTGGTAGCAGCAAGAGATGAGATATCTCAGCTGTGGCACCAGTTAATCTGGGGTCCACACCCCCACTCCCACAAAGGCCCACTGGCCCAGAGGGCTGGAAGGTGGGGAACGGCAGCCACAAGGAGTTTGACCAATCTCACACCATTCAGACAGCAAATTGCTTTGCACCCCTGGAGGTGGCTCAGGTACCTGACTCCATTGGGGGGCAGGGGGGACACTAAGTCTGTTGGGAGAAATGGCCAGGATGACTTGGAGGCACCCAAGAAGATGGGCTGGAGGAAGTCAGCAAGGAGAGTCTTAGTGAATGGGGACTCAATGATTAGGGAAGTAGAGTGGAGGTGGGCTGGGGATGGAAGGGGAGTGAAATGGTCAGATGCCTTCCTGGTGCATCAGCCATCTGAGATATAAATATGATAGGGAAGATGGTGGAGAAGGGGAAGTGGGAGCTGGGGGTGCTGGCACATTTGTGTGCCAGTGATCTGGCAAACCAGCCTGTGGATCCAGTGAAGTGGAACTTAGGGGGACAGACTGAAGGTGCACTCAGCTCCCCTGACCTTTACTGAGGGCCTCCCTATGTGGAATAGGCGGAATGGGTATGATAGAATAAGGAAGGAGGAGATTGAAGAGTTTAATGGGTGTTTCAAGGGATGGTGTCGGAGGAGGGATACCACTTTGTGGGGGCTCCTGGGACAGGAGATTCTTCAAGGGTGATGACCCTCACTTGACCAGAGGGGGGGGCAGTACTCTGGGGCAGAAGTTTGACATTTACATTGGAAGTTAAACTGACTGTGAGGGAGATGGAGGCAGGGGGAACCATTGAGAAGGGAGAACAGGTAGAGAACCTAGCTTGGGATCCCCCTGAAAAGGGGACTAGTAGCAGCAAGGTGGGTAACAGTAAAGTTGAAGTTCAAAATAGTTTAGGGGAACAGACCAATGAGGGAGAGCTAACAAAGCCAAAAAATTAAAATGAAGGAGACTAGGGAAGAATAACAGAGAAAGAACAAGAAAAATCAAGAGGGGATCAGGAGAAAGATGGAAAGGGATCCGCCTTAATGCCAGGAGTCTGAGAAATAGAATTAGTGAGTTACAGGCAATGGTGGCAGACACTGAGATAGATCTAGTGGCCATCACAGAAACCTTTGTCATGGAGAATAACGATTGGGACCTGATAGTCCCAGGCTACACCATGTTTAGACAGGATAAAGGTAACAGAGGAGGCATATCCCTATATGTCAGAGAGGGCACAGAAGCAGTGGAGGATGGAAACATCAGGGGAGGCAATGGGGAAACAGAATCACTGTGAGTTCAGTGCATGGCATGCCCAGGCAAGAAACTATGTATGGGGGTAATCTATAGACCTCCAGGATGGGGGAAGAGAGCGATAAGGAGCTAGGGGCAAAACCCTAAAGGGGTGGCAAAGGGCGAGATGGTGGTGGTGGTGGGAGATCTAAACCTGCTAGATACTGATTGGGTCATTCCAGCCGCGAGGAGCTCCAGAAGTCGGGCCCTGTTGGATACATTGCAGGACTGCCTGCTGGTGCAGCTAGTTAAGGAACCCACCAGGCAGGCTGCCATTCTCGATGTGGTGCTTGCCAACTTGGAAGTGGTGGGAGGAGTGATGGTAGGGGAGCGACTAGGTTCCAGTTACCCTAACTCTATATGGTTTGACCTGGCCTTTGAGACAGGTTAGCCCTCATTAAAAGCTGAAGTCCTAGATTTCAGACAGAGGGAGGTAGGGTAATTGAGGAGATGGGCAGAAAGAAGCTGTTCTCAACTACTACTTTTGCTCTGTATTCACAAGGGAAGACAGAGGGTCTCTTCCAGAGAGTGGCATTAAGGCAGCTGTAATGGAAACTCTAATTAAGCAGGATGTAGAGGAATACCTCGACAATAACAACTTGCAAGATACCAGACAGCATTGCTTCATGGCAGGTAGATCATGCCTGACAAATCTCATATCATTCTTCGATTGGGTAGTTATAGAATTGGACGGAGGGCACCCAGTAGACCTGCTGTATTTTGACTTTAGTAAAACCGTCGACTCAGTTCCACACAATCACCTGCTATCTAAGCTCAAAAACACAGGCACATCAGAAAACATCATCAATTGGGTAAAAGCATGGCTCCAGGGCAGGAACCAGAGGGTGGTAATCAACGGAGTAGGCTCAAATAAGGGAGAAGTGATTAGTGGGGTTCCCCAGGGCTCCGTCCTTGGACTTGTGCTTTTCAGCATCTTCATCAGTGACATTGGTAAGGATATAAATGGCAGAATAGCACTCTTCGCAGATGATACAAAACTAGGAGGTAGGGTAGATACCGAAGAGTCTATCAGAAACCTTCAAGCCAACCTAAAAAAGCTAGAAACATGGTCCGAAGATTGGCAACTGAACTTTAATGCAAAGAAATGTAAGGTGATGTATCTGGGCAAGAATAATCCCAAGACTGACTATTACTTAAATGGAGTCCAACTCAACACCTCATCTGAAGAGAAGGACCTAGGAGTGCTAATCTCGGAAACCCTTAAAGCACCCAATCAGTATAACGCTGCTTACAGCAAGGCCAGCAGAATGTTGGGTTGCATCAGCAGAACCTTTGACAGCATGAACAGGAACATCATCCTGCCTCTTTATAGAACATTGGTGAGACCTCAACTGGAGTACTGTGTCCAGTTTTGGAACCCACACCTTAGGAAGGACATCAACAAGCTGGAGACGGTCCAGAGAAAGGCCACAAAAATGATATCAGGACTGCATGACCTGCTGTACGATGAATGACTAAAGGAGCTGAATTTATTCTCACTCAATCCTAGAAGGGTGAGGGGGTAACGATTGAGACATTTAAGTACCTAAAAGGCATTGACAAATTTCTGTACTCCAAACTGTTTACTAGGTCCAACAACACTAACATGAGAGGGCACAACTGGAAACTCAAGGGAGGGAATTTCAAGCGTGATATCAGGAAACACTATTTCTCAGATCATGTGGTAGTACCATGGAATGGTTTGCCCTCTGAAGTAGTAGAGGCCAAAACAGTCACTTTGTTCAAACTAGGATGGGACATGGGATACATGCAACAGAGGGTCAGGGGAGTAGCTTTGCCTAAATTAAACATAAATCATATGTGATAGCCTGTAAGGCCCAGTAGAGGTCCCTATAAACTAAAGGGCAGACTAAATGGACCATTGGTCTCCTTCTGCCGTCACTTTTGTATGCTTCTAGCACACACTATAAAGAAACACTTCCACTTCAGCGAATAGGTGTGTCTCATGGAAGGTTTCCTAGCTGCCAGCAAGACAGTAGCTACCTGGGGAGAAACCCCAAAACTTGCAATGGCCATGCCCTCAGAGCCATGCGTGCAGATGCAAAGATCATTGGTCTGGATGGAGCAGGGACCCCTTGTCCTGTGACAGGAGAACCTGTCACAGAGGTAAAAGAACAGGAGGTTCCACTGTTAGATGTTGCAGCAGGGGAAACCATACCTGGCATGACGAGAAGGGAGCTACTAGTATTACAGAGGCTCATTCTGCTCATAGCTTAAGTAGGATGCTCTGAATTAGAGGGATTGTAGGGAATGCATAAAGGAACCTCCCTTTCCAGGAGACAGACAATGCATCTCACCAGAAAACATCATGCCCTGAAGTAAGCAAGGAGAAATGCGGTAGTTTTGCACTGTGTGGGGATGCAAAAGGGTCCAGCTGTGGAAGATCCCACTTTACAAAGATGTCATGTACTACGAATGTCAGCAGTTCCCTTCCCACACCTGTGACAGGGATCCATTTAACCTGTCTGACAAGATATTCTGAACACCTGGGAGGAGCATGACTGCCTATTGAAGCCCGTGAGATAGTGCCCAGTGCCATACTCTCATTAATTCCCTGCAGAGGGAGTAGGAGTGAGTGCTCATTTGCTTGTTGATATAGTGCATCACACTGACAATATCTGTCATAATCTGCAGGGGGCCTGGACTGTGGTGTTCTGCAAAGCCGGAAAACTAGGAAGAGTAGCCCTCATCTCAAGAACATTGATGTGGAGATCAGAATCTAGGCAGGCCCACAACCCTTGGGTCTGGAACTGGCCCAGGTGAGCACCCCATCTGGATCAGATGGCATCCCTGGTAAGGATCTCCACTGGTGTTGGGGATAAAAATGGTATGGCCAGAAACAAGTGCAGGGGTTACATCTACCATAGCAGAGACTTTTGAAGAGGAGACATGATGAGAACCATCTGTTCTAACTCATCCATCAATCTATCTCATTGTACCTGAAGAATCCATGGTGGGATTTGAATATGGAGGCAGGCCAGTGAGACTGTCACAATGGCAGCTGCCATAAGTCCCAGGAGATAGAGCATTGTCTGGGTGAACACATGATGATGCCTGTACACCAGACAGACTTGAGTCACCAGGGCCTCGACCCTGTCTGCAGGCAGAAATGCATTGCCCACTGCTGTATCCAGTACTGCACCAATGGACTGGAGGCACTGGCAGGGAAATAGGATGGATTTCTGTACACTGACCATAGCAGCCAGATCCTTGAACTCTCACGACGTTCTTCATACTGTGTACTGAACTAAGTCCCTAGATGGCTCTGCAGGAGCCAGTCATCCAGAAGACAGACCTTCCTCCTTCCTCCCTCCCTCCCTCCTCCTCCCTCCCTCCCTCCTCCTCCCTCCCTCTCCCTTCCTCAATGAAGCATTTGGTAAAGACCTGTGACACAAAGGATAAGGCAGAGAGCAAGACTTGGAGCTGTTAATAACTGTCCCTCTAGCATAAAGCGTAGGCACTGCCTGTGGCAATGTCATATTTGTACATGAAGGTAAGTGTCCTTCATGTCCAGAGCTAATCCCCTTTTTGTAGTACGAGGATGAGAGCCTGAAGAGACAGCATTCAAAACATTTTGTATTCAATGAATTTGTTTAATTCTCTGAGATCCAATACAGGATGCAGGTCTCCTGTTGATTTGGGAACCAGAAAGTATCTGGAATAGAACTCCCCATTCCTTTTCTTGGGAGGGATGCTTTGATTGCTTTATTTAGAAGAAGGAACTGTACGTCTTCCTTCAGCAGTGACAAGGGGTGTGGAGGATAATGAGAAAGAGGTGCAGGGTGCACCAGAGCAAGTTTGGATAGCAGATCCAGGGCATGTCCTTTCTCTACTATTTCCAGGACCAACTCATCTGTGGGGACCTCTCTCCATTTTTGCAGGGAGAGGGAAACAAGCCTTAGATTAGTGTGTCTTTCCTGGCCAAACATTGTAACAAATAATAAAATTCCTTTTGCTGGAGTTTTCCTCTTCACCCTCGAACCCCATGACATCCTGAATTTGTTTGAATAAAGACTGAAATGAGGGGTCTTCCAGAGGAGACCTGTGGTTATAAACCATAGAATCCTTACTGCAAGAGGAAAGGGTAGAGATGGAAGGAAATCCCCCTTCATAGGGTCATTTTCCCCTCCTTCATGCTCCAAATCCTCCTCCACATCCAGGAGGTCAGGACTATATTCTACCTCATCGTCATCCTGAATGACAGTGGGAGCAATCGACAGAGCCAGCAATGGAGGTGGCGGCTGCATTGGCAGAACTACAGGCCTGCTGTTAAGTCCCATCGGTGCTGATGGTGCTGGACGGGGAGGCCCTATTAATGGGACTACAGGCACCAACACTGTCAGTGATGGGAATAGGCAGGTTAACATTAAAATGATGCCAGCTTAGGCTGCGAGTCGGCGATGTCTGGTGTTGGGTTTGTGACTGCTCTCGTTGCCAGGACAGAACCCAAGGACATAGGTGACATAGCATCCCTAGTAGGTACAGCAGTGCCAAAGCTAGTTCCTGACCTTGATGTCTCAGTGATGGTTGAGAGGGGGTGTAGTCAATGCTGCCAGAGAGGACGATGACAAGGCCTTATCCTCCTTCAATGGAGATCTCGATTGCACCGGTAAAGCATGTTTATCTCTGTGCTTATGGAGGCTGAAGGAGGAGGGTTTCAATGGCAGTTTTTCTTTTCCTTTGGATTTCTCTGTTGCCCTAGTTTACTTTGGTGGCTACAAGGTCGCTGACCTCTTGGGTGCTTCCTTCCGGTAGCAGTCAAGCATGAGGTAGAAGCCGGCTTGGAGCCCGCAGCTGTCAGTTGGGTTTCCATGGCCTTGATGATGATGAAAGTTTCTAGTGCCTTCTTTTGGCATCTCCTTGTGGTCTTGTTAAATCCCTGGCAGATCTTACAGGCCCATACATTGTGGGACAGCCAGGCCCAAACAGCAAACACATTGTCCTTGTAGATCTTGTTTCCACAGGTACAAAACCTAAATAAAGGTTCTTTTAATGGCGGCAGACAGGTACAACACCAATAAGCTTACATTTCAAGAATAAAAATACAGAAAAAAATGATGGGCTTTGTTTCTTTGCAGGACCGACAAATGGACAACACTGGAAGAAAAAACTGAGGAGCAAGGGGCTGCCTGTGTTTTATAGGCGCCGACGTTGCATGTCATCATGGGTGGACCCGGCTAGCAAAAGTTTCTGAGTGGTCCTGTCACCTTAAAGCTCCAAAGGTGTGGCCCAGTGGAGGTGATATCCTCAATGAAAATTTAACATTGCATTTGCTTTCTTGACTACAGCAGCACGCTACCTCTCTGGCTTCAACTTACCATCCTCAAGTACCACTACATCCTTATCCTATGTTGTGCTTTCCGCTGTTGCACCACACTGGGCAGATCCTACACACTGCACTTCTCTGGAATTGCGTCTTCTGCATGCTGCCTTTGGGTGTCCAAATGTCTATATAGCTGTAACCCTCCAAGTGCTAGCGAGGGGTTAACAGTTTGGTCCTCCCCGTCTGGCTAAGTGCAAGTCACATTACCCGTGGCTGATAAAAGGGGGTGGATCCATTTTTTGAGAGTCCCAGAATCCTGCTACGCTCCTGGGAGGAGGAGCTACTGGGGTTCAAGACAGTCCGAGCTGTATATTAGGTCCCTGTTGGGCCGGGATAAATTCTTTTTCTTGAGTCTGCAGCTAAGCCCTAACAGTTCTGGGGTGACATGGCAGAGGGCAGAAACAGGAGCCACTTGAGTGCTAAATGGCAGCTCACCCAATTGGGTGATTCAAGAGCCAGATGTGGGAGACTTCAGCAGAGGCTTAGCGAGCTGAAGAAGCAATGCTGAGATACCTGGAGGACAATATAATATAGGGAGAGAGCAGTGCCCCCTTCCTCATTGGGGCTGACGGGATAGTGTGCAGGAAGCCTGGCATCCTAGTCCAGCTGCATCCGCCCAATAGGATCCGCAGACATCTTGTTTACCATCGCTGCCAATTGGGGTCCCTGTGTTGAAAGACTACTGGGAAAATAAGGTGCAATGCCAAGTAAAGCCTGGAAGTGAACTGGGACTTAATTGTAGAATCTCCTCCTCCTCCTCCTCCTCCAGAGGTCTCCCAAATTAAATAGAATGCAAAGGAGTCTTGAGAGGTCAGAGCAGCTCTAATCTTGATTCAGGGAAGGATGGAAGTTTGTGTCCAAAGGGAATAGTTCAACAGTGCAGAGGAGGAGTCCAGGAGAAATCCGCCAATGTCCTGGTGTATCAAAACTCTGTTGACAGGGTCTATTGCTGCCCAGGGATTTTCCAAAAATATAGTGGGAATGTAAGGATCAAATAAACAATGTGTGCCATCTGCTTCGTCTAGTCTGTAAAAAGGGAAGCAAAAGAAATGTCCCACTGGGAACAAAGAATGAAGTGTTTCAGCATGAGCCAAGGTCCCCCGTCTGGGGTCCTGAAGCTATAAGATGTTTGCTGTGTCTTCACTGGTCTATGCCATGGCTTCATTTGTCTGCCTGTGGCTGGAAACAGACAGAAAACACTCTGAGATTAAATATACTCCTACTGTTTGATTGGAAGGTTCGAGTGGACAATGAATTTATTACATTCCAGTTTAAAGGATAAACAGCTAGAGTACTACCCAAAGCTAATATTTTACTTTTCAAAGTAGTCGACTAAGGAGCGACCAGACGGCCCAGTGTCAGCACATCCCACTGCCATGCTGATGACCCTGGGCCTGGGAAGTCACATAGGGAAACAGGCCAAAACTAAGACAGCTGCCACTCAGCAGTGCATCTGAGTTGGAGAGGGCTGGTGACAGGTACAGCCACCACAGTAATCCCTACAACTGGCCCACAGAGCTGCAGGGCTGGCTGTGGTTGTGCGAGGCTGACAGAGGCATTGCCCCCTAGGTGGGGGGACAGGGGAAAACTCAGTAGCCATCTACATAGCGGCCAGGTTTAGCCTGATTAGGGTATATTCCGGTGAACGTGGTATATCCGGTGATGTGCTACCTGCTGGGGAAGAAAAAAAACGACGTGGAAAAAAAGTAGTCAGTTATTAGTTCTTATATCCGAGGTACTCTGTCTTTTCCAATTTTCTAATTAGATTTTTCTACCTGATCATAGTAAGTGTGATATAGTAATTGGTCAGCAATTTTTCCTATGGGCTGCATCAGTTGATATTTCTCATGGCAACCGGCTGGTTATTATAGCATTCATGAGCCATTTCAATCAAAGTATGCCACGCCCTCATTGGCAGTTGTCTGGCTTGTGGGTGGATGTAACAGTTCAAAAAAACATGGCAGCTCCGTCTCTCACTTACCACGGAGCCGCCACAACATGAGTTTTCAGTATAGTTTTTTATAGCTGGTTGATCCTGCCTGAAAAAAATCGCTCCCCAGTGTATTATAAAAAATAAAAGATTGGGGAAGGGGGTGCTATGAGAATTTTATGCACATCCTCGTTGTGGGATGCTTTGGTAAACCCCTTGGGGTCTATGTAGCATCCCACAACTCGGGTGTGCATTAAATTCTCATAGCACCCCCTTCCCCATCCTTTATTCTCTATGTGTGGAACAGCTTTCTACCTGGTGGCTGACATATCTAGTTCTGCCCTTCTTCATACGTCATCAACACTGCGGACCACACTGACTGACATCACAGCTGCTCAGGAAGAGCCACTTACCTGCTGCCAAATCAGCCACTTGTAATGTCACAGTCAGTGAGGTACCAATGCTGATGAGGAACGAAAAGGAATAGAACCAGGTATCTGAGTTGCCATGTAAAGCACTGCTCTTCATATCACACCTAGTACTATCGGATAATAAGCGTTCCAGTGAGCAAAAGGAAAAACAACAATAATTCAGAAATGAAAAGTAAGAAAGGACTACTGTTTTTTAATAACATTTTCTGTCTGCAACATTTGGTGCCACTGGCTCGTTAATGGTTTCCTCCACCTCTGTGGTTCAGGGTCCCATAAGAGACAGTGTAAAGGTACCCTGGCTGCGCCCTCCTGTAGTGGAGTGCCCTGCAATACCTGACATCTGGGGATCAGCTCCATAGCCTCCTCTTGTTTTAGCATGCAGCCTAGTCTGCCCCTCTTTCCTGGCCAGCCACTAGTTCTTCATGTCTCCTGTGTGGTTGCCTTGCCTGTCTGCACACTTTCAGAAAGTGCTGTGCCAGCTGCACTCAGACCCTTTGCTGGCCACCGAGGAATCCCAGCAATTTACAGTGACGCCCTACTGAAAACAGAAACAATATGCCATCTCAGAGGTTTCTCATTTCCAAGTAAATCATGTATGTCAGACTCCAGGGCTAATGTACTCCAGCTGCCAACCACAATTAGCCCAGTCTAGTAGTTTTAAGGAATGTAGTTGTAGAAATATGATAGGCAGACAAACAGAAGGTATATATACACGGGCCTGCCGTACCTTCTTTTCTTTTTCTAAACAAAATAAAAAAATGAAATTCATTACAGGAGCATATTATAGTTCCTATGTAGGGCATACATAATATAGTTTAGATTTGAAAAAAACACGGATGCCAAATATGTGATTCTTGTGGTGGTGGTGGTGGGAAGTTACATATAGAATATTACATGGGGTAGTGTGTATAATGAGAATTTTACACACACCCAAAGTATTGGATGCTACATAACCCCAAGAGTGAAGCTCGAAGGTTTAATCCAAGCATCCAACACTGAGGGTGTGTGTAAAATGTGAGTTTTACACACTACTCCATGCCTTGTTTTATATCATCACTGTGGAACATTTTTTGCCACAGCAATTACATAAATACAAGGCAATATCTACACTGGATTAAATCAGCCACAATGAAAAGAAGAAATAACACAGAGCTCATCAGAATTCTTTTTATTTATGCCATTGTTACTATTTTTGGGCAGACATGCATTAAACAAGCAGTGTAGGTAGAGAATTCATGTAACACTTACAAACTGATCTCCATGTTGTCAAAACCGCAAACATCATTGTGCCAAATGTGCAGCACGAGCAGAGGTTTAAGCTAGATGCCAACGAGAACGAACAATTAAACTTTCAGAACTGCAAAAAAAGCCCCAACATTTTTACTTAATAACTAATCTTTCAAGACTGAGCATTTTTTTTTTTAGAAGTGAACTGTCATAACCTGGGCCTCGATTCTCAAAACATGGCGCAAGCTGGGCCATCAGCAGCTTACGCTGATTGTGTCGCCCAGGACCCTGCACCTGATTCTCTCCACTGGGTACGGTCTCAATACCTAAGTCCTGCAGTTTGTGGCAACTGTTGCCAAGTGCCAAACTGATAGCGCAACTGAGGGGTTTGCCACAAGCTGCAGGGTGGTCAGGTGGCACTCTTGTAAGGGCAGAAATAGGTGGTGGCTAGCGGTCCTCTCCCCAGCCTCGATACTCTTGTTATTACAAGTAATCATATTCCTGATGGTCTGGTAGAGCCCCCCTCCCTATCCCTGATCTGCCCATATAATATAACTTTCCCTGGTGGTCTAGTGGACCCCCCTCCCTATCGCTGTTCTGCCCATGCAATTCAAATATCACTTTACCCAGTGGTCTAGCAGACCCTACTCCCTACCCTGATCTGCCTGTATTAATAGAAATATAACTGTCCCTGGTGGTCTAGCAGACACCCCACCCTGGCAGGCAGTGCCCCTCCACCCTGCTCCCTCCCTGTCCCATCCTTGAGCCGGCGACTGACGTAGCCCTCTGCTCACCACCACAGCTGGCCACCAACTGAGCTGTCAGTGAGCGTGTATTGTACAATCAGCTGTTACAGTGCATGCTCACTGACAGCCCCATCAGTTGGCCATGGTGGTGAGTGGAGGGCTGTGCCAGTCGCCAGCTCAGGGATGGAACAGGGAAGGGAACCTCTATGGGCAAACCCAGGTGGTCTGCAAATGGGGGTGCAATCTCCAGTGCCTAGGAGGTCCATACTGGGGTCCCCAAGGACCTAAACTCGGAACCATCCTGTTGTCTCTGTTCATCATCTCCCTTCCCAAGAATAGCTTCACATGCAACTCACTGTTGTATGCTGATGACCTTATGCTCTATCATAGTGCAAAGAACCCGGCCAAACCTTCATTCACACTCACAGGCAACTTTTGCACCACCCAGCAATGGTTCTTTGCCAACAGACTCTTGGTAAATGCCTTGAAGACTAAGATTAAGGCCATCTGTTCAGATCCAAACCCGGACTAGCTAGGTAGGCTGGTGACACTGCTTCTCTTCACATCCAGTCTCCTGATGGCTCACCCCTTGGGTTAGTGACATCCTTCAAATACCTGGGAGTCAACATTGACCCCAACCTGACTTTCTCTAATCACACTGGATTCACCATCTGGCACATGAACTAGAGACTAGGTGTTGAATACAGGTTCAAGGATTTTATGACCCCAGAAGCCAGACTCACCATTGCCCAGGGCACCTTACTCCCCCTGCTGGACTGCTGCTCTCCCATCCACACAGAGACCTCGTCCTCTGGCCTGTCCAGACTAAACACAACCTACAACAGCATCTGTAAGTTTATCTTGATGGCAACTTACTCCAAGCATCATTGCTCCCTCTACCAGGCGCTAGGATGCCATCCACCTCAGGCCCACTGGAACCACCTCCTAGGCTGCCTAGTTGACAAATCCATCAGAGGGGTAGGAAGAAGTAGGCTGTTGGTTAACTAGGATCTGCGGCTTATCCAATAGGTAGGGAAATGGACAGACTAGGTGAGCCAAGCGGTCCTTATCTGCCATCAAAGTCTATATTTCTGTGTCACTCCAGCCTAATATTAGAGTGTCCACAAGTCACAACGTGTATGGGCCAGAAAGCCTTCTCTTCAGCTGCCCTGAATCATTGGAACAGCCTATCTGCTCCTCTACAGACCCTGGGTTCACACCCCCTATTTATGCCATTACAAGACTTACCTGACTGCTACCATCACCCGTAAATGCCCCCCAGATGATAGACAGACCCCTATCCAAGGGCAACTGGAGTGCTACAATGATGCTGGAAATTGTTGCTTTTTGATATTTGACTCTGGAAGTTGTTACTGTAATAAAATATGGTGGGCACTGTACTGTCACAAACTCTGTACACTATAATTGCTTGCACTACTTTGAACCCAATTCTGTACCATTTATTTCATGTCACTTAATGTGTCACTTATGTATCATAATTACTCACCATTCCTTGTATCTTTTGTACCTGTTTTTCTTTTCACCTTGCTTGTGCCATCTCTTTGGCCCAGGTCATGTCTGAAAATGGTCCCTGGGATCAGTTCACCCACCCGGTTAACAAATAAATAAATTGTGATGTGACAAAAAGACAACTAGTTTAAAAAGTTTCTTCTTTCACCTGAGTGCTGCTTTCATTTAGTAGTAAAATACAGTTGTTTACCCAGGGCAGAGGCATCCATCATAAGGGTTTGGGTAGGAGGGGTGAACTGAAATGGCACGCTAATTTGCAGATGTGTTAGATCTAGCCACCAGGAGAGAGCCTGCCTGAGGGCTGGGGTGACTCAAATGGGGTCTTCGAAGTCCCCTGTCTTTTGGTGCCATTGACGGCAAAGGGCCCACTGGACCGGGCACATGTGTAAGTGGGTGTAAGGCACAGAGGAAATGGCCACAGCCATCTGACCAAAGAGGTGCATGTATTGGTGTGTGGTGATCTGCTATGTGGCATGGCATTGCTGTGTGAGAACGATAAGCTTCTGACCCCTGTCTGGCAGCAGAAAGGCCTGGCCATGTGCTATGTCTCAGATCACCCCGATGTATCGGAGGTGTAGAGATGGCTCCATTTGGGACTTGGCAACATTTACTGTGATGCCTAGGTCCTGGAAGAGGTCCAGGGTGCATGCGAGGGAGTGTAGCAACTCATCCCGAGAGGAAGCCTTGATGAGCCAGTCGTCCAGGTACAGGAACACGTAGCAACCCTGGCACTGAAGAGCGGTGGCCACGACTGCCAGGCACTTTGTGAAAACCCTTGGGGCAGAGGACAGCCTGAAGGGCAGGACGCAGAACTGGTAATGGAAGCCCAGGAGCTGGAACTGTAGGTACTGGTGATGGGAGGCACGTAACGGGGTGTGAAGGTAGGCATCCTTCATGTCTAGAGTGTACAGCCAGTCCCCTTGGTTTACAAGAGTAAGACTGTTGGCAAAGTGACCATTTGAAACCATTTGTACTGGATGAACCAGTTGAGGTCTCTCAGATCCAGGAAAAGGTGGATATCACCTGTGCACTTGGGCACCAGAAAGAAATGGAAATAAAAGCCTTCGTTCAGTTCAGTTTGAGGAACAGGCTGAACTTCCCACTTCTGGATCAAAGAAAGGAGCTCCTCCAGCAGAAACAGAATGTGTTCCAGGGGATATAACAGGAGTAAAGGTGGATGGGGGGGTGGCTAGGAGCTCTAGAGTATGGCCTATAGGAATAATCTGCAGTACCCATTTGTCTGACATTATCTGTTTCAGGCCTCTAAATATAGAGCGAGCCACCACTGCCTCTGAGGGCCTGCAGGGAGGGCAGGAGGCTGCTAAGAGTCAAAAAGTAGGTGGCGGGGGGGCAGCCCGCAGCGTGACCCTGGCAGGGGAGCAGAGCAGAGGTACTGTCAAGAAGTTGGTTCAGTTGACATTTCCTAGTGGGCTGATGGACAGCACCTTTCTGGTGAGAGGCACGCCTAAACTGAAAAACTGATATGGGCGCCTCTGGGAGACAGGCTACTGAGTATGGTGCATCATGTGTACTGTACGGAGAGTGCGGCCTGAGGCCTGTAAGTCATTAAGGATGCTTTCGGTGACCACACCAAAAGGTTTGTGCCCATTAAAGGGAGCATTCAAGGTAGTCTGTTGCACATCCAGGGCAAAGCCGGAAACATGGAGCCAGGAATGGAGGTGAAGGGTAACACCCATTGCCGAGGTACGGGCAGAGGCGTCCATGGCATCGTAGCCCACACAGAGGAGATGCCGAGAAAGACTAGTACCTGTCTTAAGGGTAGTCAGCAATTGGTCAGTGTCTGTGGACTGGTGAAGTCTGGCCACCACTTTGGAGGCGCCAGTCCACAGTGTTTTCTGGTGCTTGAGCATATGCCTCATATAGTTCAGGATACGCATTACCAGGGTGGATGAGGCATAGACCTGTTTCCCCATCAAATGTCATTTGCGGGACTCCCTGTCAGGAGGCAGGGAGCTCAAATGTTTAGCACGCTTGGTCTGATCATGTGCAGCATTGATGACCACGGAATCCACCTGTGGAGTAGTGTCAAAAAAGGGGTGGTCCTTGTGGGCCTGGTAAAGTTGATCAGCCCTCTTAGACACAGGAGGTACCATGAAGGGGTGGTGCCAAGCCACAGATACAGCATCCTGATAAGCCTGGATTAGGGGAGGAACCACAGTTGCTGGGTCCTCTGGTAGATCCAGATAATCAGCCAAGTTGTGGCGTTGCTGGCCTTGGGCGGTGGTGTCAAACCCCATGACCTGCTGTAACTGGGTCATAATTTCCAGGAAGGTGGGGTCATCTGGAGAAGAACAGAGAGTGCAGAGCTTGGGATCCTCCCCCACCAAAGACAGAGTAGAGGTGCTGGAAGGGGTGCACACCCCATCATCATCAGTTGGATCCTCCTCTTCTTCCTCCTCAAAGTAATCCAAACCTCCTTCTTCCAGCGGCTGGAAAGAGGGAGGTGGGGTAGGTGCATGGCCTGCATGACCTCCAGCACAGTTTTCACAACAGAGACCACATCGACAGCAGGAGTCATCGACGAGGCGGCGGAGGAGGAAGGAGGAGGAGCTCCCTTGAACCCCATGCAAGAGAGGGAGATCATGGATGGCCTGGGCTGGGGCTATGGATACAGCCTACAGCCAGCAGGCTGGGAAGTCATTCCCGATGCCTGAACCGCTGAGCCCCAGTAAGAAACAGGCTGCCACGGCGGTGGCAAGGATGGTAAGTCCGTCAAAGGAAACCCCTGACCCATGCTAGAGGGCCATTTAGTAGGGGCAGAAATAGGAGACATCAATAAATGTTTAAATGTGGAGGACCGGGTCCCATACTGGAGAGATGGGTCATCAATGAAGTCTAGGAAGTCATCGATGGAGTGTCCTGGGTTGTACCCAGGACCGATACAGCCTCAGTAAGAGTCATTGACAAGAGCACTGGCAAGGAACTCATTGATGGAGAAGGTTGTTGGACTTTGCGGGAGGCCTCATAGCGCTGGGTTAATGCTGCGAGGGCCACCTGGGTTTTTTCCACCAGAGTGGGAGAGGCCCGAGCCATTGATGAGCGGCCAGTGGCAGAAGCCGTCGATGGCTGAGGGTCCTTACCTTTACCACTCGAGGTCTTGTCCTTGTCTTGGGGCTTATGCTTCGATGAAGAGTGGTGCTTAGATTGAGATGCCTGGGAGCTCGTCGAAGGTAGCCAAGATGACGAGGAGCAGGACTGCATTTCCTGTTTCAGGACAGCCACCTTCTAATCCTTGAGATAGGATTCTAATTCCTGGAGTCATCAATGATGGGTAGCGTGGTTAAATTCCTGGCAATGAGTGCAGGAGCAGACGTTGTGAGCAGCCCCCAGACAGTGAACACAGAGGGAATGGCTATCGTACCAGTAGATCTTTCTTCCACAATGGCACTTGCAGAAAAGGAATCCGAACTGGACATACGAAAAACAAAAAATCGTGAACTTTCCTCATCGATGATATCGTCGACACACCAGCAGTGAAAGCAACACATGAAGCGAGCTGGGAAACGGCGGGAAAAGAACTGAGGCCGCTAGGGTCTGCCCACGTGTTTATACATATGCGTAGACTGACATCATCATGGGCGGCCCCAGTCAGCACTGCTGGTGAAAGCTACTGTGACAAGAGCGCCCTCTGGTGGACACCCAAGTGTATGACCTGCTGCAAGAGATTCCCTTGAAGAATATCACAGTTGTTTGGGAAGCTGGTGAAGGTTAGGATATATTGGGAATGCACAAGGTGGCAAGACCAGGGAAGGCTTACAAGTGGAAAAGTTCTGTACACCTTGCAGTGCTTCACAAATATGCTTAGTGGTGGCCTGGGACTGTGAATGGGCACCAGTGAGGCATCACAGTGTAGAGCTACTCAGAACAGAAATGTGCAAATTCTACATACTCCAGCTGAGCTGCTGATGAGACTTGGGCAATAAGTGCTTGATGCAAAAAATATATTTTTTTGTTTCTGAACCAAGAAACCTTCTTAAACAAAAGAGTAAAAAATAAAACTAAATCAAAATGAACTCTGCATGCTACTACAAACTACAAAAGCCTTTGCTTACACTGTCACAGTTCCCACCATGTTTCCCAAGCATTCAGCTCAGATAAATTGCTGGACTAACACACTGTTTGCACTTCTAGGCAATAGAAAAACTGAACAAAACCTCAACTTATAACAGAAAAATGCATGCCGTCCTCTGTGCTTCTGTGGTATGACATTACCTTCTGCGCTGCAGCTTTAGACATCCTCTCACCAGATCAGCATTTGCCCGAGTGCAGCAGGAAATGAGTGCAGTGGCAGGCCATCACAGGGGTGGGGCTGATGTCACTATAGATTGTATTTGAAACTCAGTGCAATGTACTGTATGCATTTCACTATACGATGCGTGCAATTTACCACAGAGTGTATGCGTTTCAGTATACAGTGCATATGATAAGCCTCACTATATAATGCATGTATTTCAGTGTACAGTATATGTGTTTTACTATATGAATTATGCATTTCAGTATATAATGTATGCATTTCACGACACAATGCATACATTAGTTTCACTATATGATGTATGCATCACAATATATAGTGTATATTCTTGTATGTTAGTGTATGTTCTTCACAGAACGGGTGGTGGACAAGTGGAACACCCTGCCAGAGGAAGTGGTGGGGGCTGAAACAATCATGGGATTTAAGAATGCATGGGATAGACATAAAGGAATTCTGGAGGTCAGGGGTAAGGTACAACAGACTTCTAGGAAAACAAACTGAACTTACAAGCTCAAATGGGCAGACTGGGTGGGCCATAGGCCCTTATCTGCCGACACTGTCTATGTATCTATGCATGTATCTATGTATGCATTTCACTATACGATGTATGTATAAGCCTTACTATATAATGTATATATTTCAATATATAGTTCACTATATATATATATATATATATATATATATATATATATATTTTACTGTTGTATTTCAGTATATGATATATGTATTTCACTGTATAGTGTATGCAGCTCCCCATATAGTGTATGCGGTTCACTACATAGTGTATGTGTTTCACTACATATGATGTATATATATTTCAGCATATGCTGTATGCATCTCATTATATACTGTACTGTGTTTTAGTATATGGTATATGATGTGTGTATATATATATATATATATATATATATATATATATACACAACACACACACACACACACACACACACACACACACACACACATATATAGCCAGTGGGTTATGAATTATGTCCTAATGGCATCCCATAGCCATGTAGATGAGCATTATACTAATCCAGGTGAGAGGAGGCTGAGGCAGAAATAAGTGTTTCTGCTGAAGAAGTATTAAAGCATGGATTCATGTTGGCTATAACAAACTGGCCTCATCTGCTTCCAGTTCATTAAGAGAGTCTCTAAGCCCTCTTACTGAATCAGGCCACTGTAACTTTAAAATACCTTCGGTAAAATGATTTGTTTTTACCTCAATGAGGAAATACACAAAAAGGAACAGACCCAAGGCAGTAGTTTGACTTACTAAAGTGCAAAAACTTACACCATACTGTGCAGACAGATCTTCAGCAGCAGTATTACCCAACCAACTACACTATTGTTTTCGGAGGCACAGTATGGTGCAAGTAAATATTTTGCCTTAGCCATATATATTAAGAAATAATTCCAACCAGTGGTTCTGGTGACGTCATAAACTATAAGAGTGAAGCCACCAGAATACCAAAATGGAATTTTTTCCTTGTTTCCTTGTAATTCATATTCGATTTGGTGTAATGGATACTGGATCCCCCTCAAAGCAAACAGCGAGTGAACACAAAATCAAACTTTTGCTTTCATTTTCTTCCTTCTGATTACTCTGACCAGGTTATAAACCCAGCAACTTACCTGGAATGGATATCATTAACTGCAGGTACTGTGGAACACTTTTCAGAAGGGCAGTTTTACAGGATTTAGGACACTGTCCTACATGCTGGCCATTGGAGATCTAAGGGCTCAGCTCCAGGCAGCATGGACAGAGACTGCGCACCTCAAATTGCATATTCAAGAGGAAATATATTATAAGAACCGCCCACCATTTCCCCAACATCCAACAGAAGAACCTCGACTGCAGAGGGTAGTTGGTCCAGAAGGTTGGCAGGTGGTTAGGAGGGGCAAATCGGGTGCCCCATCACTCGGTGCTCTCCAACATATCACCTTCACAAACCATAAAAAAAACTACAAACAGGTATCTGCCTCTATTTCTGAAATCAAGCAAAGGGGCAGAGGACACTGCAGAGCAGGACACTGCAGCACAGGAACTAGCACAAGAAAACGTGCCCAAAACAGGAACCAAAACAAAAAAAGCAAAAAAGGAAATCCAAAAAACTTCTGATCATAGGAGACTCCATGATTTGAGGAGTTGATGCGTATCTCCAGCCAGGGGTAATAGTCAGATGTCTCCCAGGTATATCAGCGTGGAGAGACACTGACCGCATTGCTAACATTTTTCAGGAAGCAGGATAAAACATTGATGTCCTGGTACACATAAGGACTAATGATCTCGCCAGCCGGTCAGTTGTGGAGACCAAAGAACACCTCACCAGGCTGGGTGACAAACTATCATCCATTTCGTCCAACGTCTCCTTCTCTGAGATCCTGCCAGTCTGGCAGAGCAGAACAGATGGACGGAAGGTCAGAGAAGGGGAAATAGGGGAGCTAAACATGTGGCTTAAGGGCTGGTGCCATGAAAAAGGACACAAATTTGTAGGGAACTGGCATCAGTTTTGGGAGCGAAAGTTCTTTAAATTTGATGGACTGCACCTGACTAAGAAGGGAGTCAGTGCATTGGGGCAGAAGGGTGCAGCACCCGAAACACCGAATGGGAAGAACACCCCTCTCTCCTCAGCTAGTGGTCAAACAGGAGTTCAGCATGTTTGTAGTTCATTTGCATCACCAGGTAAAGAAAAAGGTCCGGCTCCTCATAAGATGCACAGAGGAAACGCTGGACCTTGCCCAACAACTAACACACCGAAATCTGACCAATGGAAAATCATGTAGAAAAATGCTCGCAGTCTGGGAAACAAGATCTCAGACCTGCAGGCAATAATGACAGAGGCTAAACTGGACATAGTAGCCATTAGCGAGACATGGTTTACCAGTAACCACACTTGGAAGACTTCAGGTCCTGGCTATGTACTGTTCAGAAGAGACCAAGGTGTAAAAAGAGGGGTGTAGTGGCCCTTTATGTCAATGAAAATATCAAAGCTACAGAAATTCAGAATACACATAAGGAGCCAGAAGAACTATGGGTCACCCTGGAAACAGGAAATGGGACAGCCATACGAACTGGGGTTGTGTACAGGCCTCCAGACTGGGGGAGGACATAGACATGTTACTGTTAGAAGATATACAAAACATGACAGCTAAAGGGGAGGTTCTGATAATGGGAGACTTCAACATGCTAGATACAGATTGATCAATACCAGCAGGAACATCTGCCAGAACTAGGCACATGGTGGATTCCCTGCAAGGGGAGGGCCTGAAACAACTGGTACAACAACCCACTAGAGACAGTGCTATCCTAGATCTAGTGCTGACTAACAGGGAAAGGATCACAGATCTCCAGGTAGAAGGTCACCTGGGGACCAGTGACCATCACATGGTATGGTTCAATTTGGACACTAGAACAAAATCATCCCATTCCAAGGCAAAAATATGGGACTTCAGAGGATCTGACTTTGATAAGATGGCCAACAGAGTTAAGCTAGCCCTGGCAAAAAAGAAATACAGGTGAGGGTGTACAGGCAAAGTGGGCAAGCGTTAAAGATGCAATACTTGAAGCAACATCCCATTGTGTTAGTGAGAAAAGGAAGTGCAACAGAAGAAGGAAACCACTTTGGTTCTCAAACACAGTAGCAGAAAAGGTCAGAGCCAAAAGGCTGGCCTTCAGGAAATATAAGGGAACGCTGCAGGATGAAGACAGGGAGGCATACCAAACTTTCATAAGGGAAGCAGGGAAGGCAGTAAGGCAGGCAAAGGCCCAAACTGAAGAAACATTAGCACGAACAGTAAAAGAAGGTGACAAAACTTTATACAGATACATTAGTGAAAGGAGAAAGTCCAGAGGGGGTGTTGCTAAGATCAAAGGGGATAAGGGGGCATGTGAGGAGGAGGACCATGTAAAAAGCATCTATCCTAAATAGATACTTCTGCTCAGTATTTACTGAAGAGAAGGTAGGACAGGGCCCACAGCTCTGCATCATGGACACATGGGGGGGAAGGTGTACACTAGTCCCTTCACAAAAGAAAGGGTCCTACAACAGCTCGATATGCTCAGGGTGGACAAGGCAATGGGACCTGATGGCATACATCCCAGGGTACTAAAGGAGCTAAGGGTGGAACTAGCAGAGCCATTATCAGAACTGTTTAGTGAGTCTCTGAGCACAGGAGAGGTCCCAGAAGACTGGAGAAGGCTCATGTGATCCCGCTCCACAAGAGTGGTAGCAGGGAGGAGGCAGGGAACTACAGACCAGTCAGTCTTACCTCAGTAGTGGGCAAGATTATGGAGGCACTCCTTAAGAAAAGGATAGTGCAATACCTGGAATCCATAGGAGCACAGGATCCAAGACAGCATGGGTTTACAAAAGGAAGGTCCTGTCAAACTAATCTCATAGATTTCTTTGACTGGTAACCAGAGTGGTGGACCAAGGGGGAGCAGTTGATGTTGCCTACCTTGACTTCAGCAAAGCTTTCGATACTGTTCCACATAGAAGATTGATTAATAAGCTGGGTAGGCTTGGGTGGGTCAGACATTGGTCAACTGGGTGGCAAACTGGTTGACGGACAGAAAACAGAGAGTGGTGGTAAACGGTTTACAGCCAGAAGAGATGCAAGTCACAAGTGGGGTACCTCGGGGATTAGTCCTGGGGCCAGTCCTCTTTAATATCTTCATCAGTGACATTGCAGATGGACTAGAGGGTAAGGTTTGTCTGCTTGCAGATGACACCAAGATCTGCAACAGAGTAGATGATCCAGATGGAGTGTGCAGAATGAGAAGAGATCTGGATAAACTAGCAAAATGGTCGGAAGAGTGGCAACTGGGGTTTAACACAAAGAAGTGCAAGATCATGCACATAGGGAAGAGAAACCCTGAATCCACCTATAGGCTGGGAGGGGAGTTGCTGGCAGTCACAGAGGAAGAAAGAGACTTGGGCGTCATCATCACCGATGACCTGAAATCATCCAAGCAGACCTCTAAAGCAGTAGGTAAGGCTAGAGAGATGTTGGGGTGTATTATTAGGGGTATGACAAGTCGGAAGAGGGAGGTAATAATCCCTCTTTATAAGACACTGGTTAGGCCCCATCTGGTGTACTGTATGCAGTACTGGAGGCCACACCTTCACAAGAACATTAACCAAATTGAGGCAGTCCAGAGAAGGGCAACCAAAATGGTGCAGGGACTGCATCAGAAAACATATGAGGAGAGATTAACAGAGCTCAACACGTATACCCTAGAGCAAAGGAGGGAGAGAGGTGATATGATTGAAACATTCAAACACCTTAAGGGCATTAACAAGTTGAAAGAGTCTAACATGTTTCAATATAAGAAAAATAGCAGAACAAGAGGACACAGCATGAGATTAGAGGGAGGTCGATTAAGGGGTAATGTGAGGAAGTTCTTTTTCACAGAAAGGGTGGTGGATGCATGGAATGGCCTACCTCAGGATGTGGTGGATATGAATACAGTGCAGGGCTTCAAACAGGCATGGGACAGGCATAAGGGAGCAATACAGATGAGTATGAATAGATAGGCCATTGACAGAGCAAAGGCCTATGGCACATTCATAAGGTAGAAAAACAAATGGGTAGACTAGATGGGCCTTGCGGTCCTTGTCTGCCGTCAACTTCTATGTTTCTATGTTTTTATGTTTCTAACAGCCTGACTGACAGGCCGGTCCATTAGCTGACTGGGGTATGAAGGCAAGTGGATTTTTATTTATTTCACTAGAGCTTTGTATGACTTCAGTGCAGGCTTGCTCCCCTGGCTTAACACCACCTCCCCAGGACTTACCGGTCTTGAAGATCCCCACAGATTGCCCCCGTGACAGGGCCAGGAGGAGGAGGAGGCAGAGGGCCACCCCCTGTCCCCGTGATCGCATCCATATTTTGGTCTCAGCTGGGCAGTGGTTGGTGCAAGTGAGCTGGGCATGATGCTGCCTGAACCTTTTCCTGTTGTCTCCCCTGACCTAGCAGCATGCAATGACAGAAGTGTGCACATGCATGGTGGGCGCACCTGCACCACATGCCTGCCGCCAATCACCTCAGTTTGTGACACACCCGCTGCTCTACAGCCATGACTCCAAGTGACGGCAGTGTAGGAGTGGCATGGCGAGTCCTCCCCTCACCCGTAGAGGAAAGCAGTCCGTCAGAAACTCAGTCCTGCCCCCCCGCAGACCTCCTTGCGAACTGAGTCTACTTTTGAACCTGGGTCACCAGTGTGGTAGCGGGCAATAGCTTTGCCACCGAGCCACTGGGCCAGCATCTTTTTTTGTCTCCCAGTAGACTTTCAATTACTCATATTACATTTTTAAGGTGCTAGAACCGCTCCCTGGTTCTCTCATCTGAAGAATGCTAGTGAGACCACTTTTGCAAATGTAAGTGTCATCGGGACACCTATAAACATATAAGATGATGTCATGTCATTAAACTAGGGTAAAGTTGTATTTCTGTGTTTGTCTTTCCTCAATTCTTTTTACTAAAGACTTGTGCATGAAAACTGGATCTTGGTCCCTTGGATTTTTCTCTGTTGCTGCTCTGCTGTTTCTTTACACGATAAGTCTTATTCCTCCGCTGGTGACATCACAACTATTGCCATGCCAGCAGAGTGGGATATCGCAAGCAGAGGATTAGGACTTTAGGTAAGACCTAAAACTATAGGAGTAGATTAATCTGAAGGGATCACCATCCTGTTTCCATGCAGATGTCAGCGTGGCTCAGTTGGTAGCACATCTGCCTCTGGACCAGAAGGTTGTGGGTTCTTGACCCACACCAGTAGATGATGCATACCTAAAAAAACGCTGGCACCCAAGTGCAGTATTAGGGGGGTGCTGTACTGTTGGGTTGTGCCGCCCTTTGAATGAGACGTTAAAACCGAGGTCCCTTCTACCCATCCTGGTGCTGTCCTGGTGGGTGTCCAGGTGGAAGTAAAAGAACCCAGGGCATTCTTTACAAAGAGTAGGGACATTCCTGGTGTCCTGGCCAACATTCCCCATCCCATAAAACTGGTTCATACAATTATCCAGGCTGTGTGTGGGTGAAGATGTGCGATATGGCCGCCAATACACATTCAGTCACTTCACTACCAGTCTAGCATTGCTTGTAAAGTGCTTTAGGATGCACGGTGCATGAAAAGCACTATATAAATGCTGACTCTTCTTCACCTTCAGATGTCCTCAGGAATGAAGAATGATGGCATGAGCAAGACGGAAAATAACAGAAATAAAATCTAGAATTATGTCTTGTTATTATTTGCTGCATTTCCCCTGGAGCGTCAGTAGCTCTTTAAAATATATAAAACATGAATATTTACATGGCAATATAGTAATTTAAGGTTGGAAGGGACTCTAGGTCCATTAAGTACATCCTCTATCTGCATAAGCAGGGACCAGCAAACATGTACTAATTCAGAGATTTGCCACCCGCCTTGTCATGTGTACATTAAACACTTCATCTTAAAAATGTTATTCTGTGCTTAAAGGAGTGGTTTTATGCAGATTAGCTGTGTAGTATTTTTCGTGGCATATATTTAATTGCTAGTGGGTTTTTTTTGTCGCTTTTAAAACCTAACTTGCAAGAGCAACACTTTGCCTGCAGTAGAAGAGTTATTTTTGCATCTGGCCAGAGCTAGTTCCCTCTCAGTATAAAATGCACGCCCTTTAACCTCAGAACCTACACGCTTGGGCTTTTTTGTAATCAGTTTCTCTGTGGTTGAAAAGAAGCACACTCATATCCTCATTGTAACTTGCAAACCATTAATGGTAAAATAGGAAGTCTCGCTCAGCAGTCTGACTTACTGTTAACTCGACAGATAGAGGAACTCTGCTGTTTCAAAATATAAGAGGAACTCTTTGTTCTTGCCAGCTTTGCCCTCCTCCTCACATTTATTACCCATTATCTGTCAAAGAGACAAGCTGAACACTTTACTGTCTCTACCTCTGGACTACCCAACTGTTGTTGTTTAATCTATCTGTTGCTAGGAAAAGGGCAACCAAGCAAAGCTCATTTTCTTTTTTTTTCTTTAAACATTTTATTGAGATTTTGACTGTTTTACAAAAAGCAAACAGCAATCAACTCACATGTATATATTAAAGAACAGCACTAGGACCAAACAGATGTTTCTTGCTCAACATATTGCAAACCATACATCATGAATAGGTGGGCTACTGTATTAGACTTTTTGTAACCGTACAGATGATCACTACACTAAATATTTCAGCACTACCCATTCTTTAGAAGGCTTAAAACAATGCAGCAAAGTTGCCAACCCCCCAGGTAGCCAAGCTTATTTTTAGTGGCTTCCTAAGAACTTACAAGAGTAACAATATCATAGCAAGGAGAAGTAAAACGGAAGGTTTCCTAAAGAGTTGTTTGAGGCAAGTTCTATAAACATACAAAACGTGTTAGCAGAAACAGGCCTTACGGTCTATCAAATCTGCTCGTGTGTTCAGCTAGCACCCTATATTGCAGCTTCCCACCCATGACCCCCCACTTGCCTTCTGGAACTGCTCAGTGTTCTTTACCCAGACCCCCTTCCGTGCCCTGTCCCAAGCCCTTTTGAAACATCCCCACCATCCTGCATGCCACCATCCCCTCTGGCAGAGCATTCCATTTCGACACAACCCTCTCTGTGAAATAATGCCTTCTCATCTCCCTCCTGAACCTGCCTCCCTCCAATCTCAGTCCATGCCCCCCATGTCCTTTCTCTTCCTCTGCCTAAACAGCCCTTCTGCACCAGATTTGTTGATCCCCCTCAAGTATTTGAAAGTCTCAGTCATATCCCCCCCCCGATCCCTTCTCTCCTCCAGGGTGAACAAACTCAAGTGACTCAGCCTTTTCTCGTAGGTTCTGCCCTCCATCCCCAGTATCATTTTCATCACCCTGCACTGCACCCCCTCGAGAAGCTTGGCGTCCTTCCCCAGGCACAGACGCCAATATTGCACACAGTACTCCAACAGCGGCTTGACCAAGGACCTATAAAGGGGCAGGATCACCTCCTTGTGCCTGGATGAGGATCCCTGTGCAATGCACCCCAGCACCCTAATGGCCTTAGCCACCGCCCTCTTGCACTGAGCAGAGTTATTCATGCTCCCCATTACTATGACTCCCCAGGTCCTTCTCCTCCTCAGTGACCTCTAACTGCACCACACCCAGCCAATATTCCCTCCTCTGGTTCCTCACCTGAAGTGCATAATTCTGCACTTCTTTGCATTAAATCCTAGTTGCCACCTCGCTGACCACTCCTCAAGCCTGGTGAGGTCACCCTGTAGCCTCTGCCACCCCTCTGTCTTGTCCACTACAGCTCCCATCTTGGTGTTGCCTGCAAACAGACTGATCCTGGTCTCCATACCTCTCAACCTCCTGCCTCATAAATCAGGGACAAGGCTTAAAAAAATCAGGGACAAAGGACCAAAATCAGGGACACATTTTCAAAATTGGTGATATCCACTCAGGAAGCTGTTAGAATAAGGGGCTTAGTGTAAAATGCACTTTCTAAGGAATAACAAGTCTATAATTTTAATGTTTGACATTATTTTGTGGTTACAACTTCCACTGTTTGGTCATGGAAACACAATTTTTAGGAGGGACAGAGTAAAATTCTGAGGCAAAATCAGGGACATCCCTGAAAATCAGGGACAGTTGAGAGGTATGCTGGTCTCTACCCCGTGCGCTATATCCGATATGAACAGTTCAAACAACACTGGCCTCAGCACAGAGCCCTGCGGCGCACCAGTGGTCACTAACTTGGGAGATGACAGTTCTCCACCCCCACCACCCTTTGCAATCTATCCCCAAGCCAATTTCTGATCCAGACAGCCATCTTAGCCACCACCCCTACATTTTCCAGCTTTGCCCCCAGTCGCCCATGAGGTACCGAGTCAAGGGCCTTGCTGAAATCCAAAGATAGGACATCCATTGCATGACTCTTGTCCATTTCCCTTGTCATCCAGTTGTAGTATTCTATCAGGTTGGTCTGGCATGATCTCCCTGAGATGAACCTGTGCTGCCACCCATCCTGGAGATCATTGACCTCCAGAAAGGTTACCAGTCTCTCCTTCAACACCGATTCCATTAGCTTACCCACTATGGAAGTGAGACTGACAGGTCTGTAATTGCCCGGCTCATCCTTTGGGCCGCTCTTGTGGATAGGCACCACATGAGACAACCTCCAGTCCTGTGGTACACATCCCTTGTTCAGGGAGGTGTAGAACAGTTCAGTCAGCAGCCCGGCCAGCACCTCCTCCATCTCCCTCAATACCCTAGGGCGAATGCCATCAGGATCTGGTACCTTATCCACCCTAAGTGCCTTCAGACCTTCCAATACCCTGCTTTCTTGAATCACTTCGTCAGTCACCTCCTCCCCCCTTCATCCTCACCCCTCCAGTCCACAGAGGTAGTGGACCTTCTACCTCCCTCATGGCACAGAGCAGAAGTATTCGTTCAGTACCTCTGCCTGTTCCCCCTTCCTCTCCACCACCCCTTTTCCTAATCTGAACTATCCGCTCCTTACAATTCCTTTTTTCCCTCATGTATTTAAAGAATTCCTTCTCTCCCTCCTCCCTCCCTCATGCCCTGAGTCAGCCTCAGTTCCTTGGCAGCCTTGGCCTCCCTTACTAACTTGGTTACTTCCCTGGCCCTCTTTGCGAACAACTCCTTGTCCTCCCCCTCCCAGTTCTCTTCATTCTGTCTCCCCAAAGATTGGCAAGGGCCCAGTTTTCACTTGGAGACCCGTTTTGACAGCTTTAGACCACTCCGTTTCAAACTACCTCTTTTTGCATCCCTCACTTCCTCCCATCCCAATCATTTATTATACTGGTGCCCACAGCAGCATCCACAGCATTGATAGGTAGCTGTGGGGTAACGGTATGGCAAGCCTCCTTCTAGTGTCAGTGTGGCTTAGTGAGAAGCACCTAACCTGAGGGCTGGACAGACATTTCAGGTTCAAGTACCACAAGAGAGAGACTTTGGGCTCAAACCAAATGCTGACATGGCACTACAATTCTTGGTGGGGTGCTGCAGCTGAACTGTAGGGGGCTTCCCCCTTTTGCATGAGAAGTTAAACCAAGGCCCATACAGTCAGTGTTGGCTCTAGATGCCAAAACAATTAGCCATTAGGCTAACCCCCTATTTGTTTTTTTTTTAGCAATATAGCCATTTTAGCAATTTGCTCCTACTGTACATAGAGCTAACACTGCCTACAGCCTGTCCCTAGTGCCTATCTGGTGAAAGTTAAATACAGCTCAAGTCACTATCTAAAAGGGAGTAAATAATGGCCAGCTGGTGACCTAGGGAAAGCACATTGTGTTCACGTGCAGACTTATGTCCTTGCAGGAAGCCATCCCAGCTGGGGGAGGATTCAGCACTGCGATCCAGCACTGCAGCAGCCCTTCATGGTGAGCGGGGAGCTAGTTCCTTTGTGAAGGAAAAGCAAGCCTGCTGATTCTGTGTGCCTGTGAAGCTCCAGTGCGGCTCCATGTGGTGCTGCTGAGGAGATGGGAGGGTCAGATGGTGCTAGGGGGGAACACAGAATAAGCCTACCTGAGGCTGCTGAGGACAGCCCGTACTCATGGGCTCCATTGCCATGGGTCCCTGGCTGAACCAGATGTGTGTTCCTCGAGAGACTGATCCCTCCCGATTCTGCTATGAGGTGGGACAGTGAAGGAAGCCAGCTTGTGATGCACAGTCTAGGACGTTGTATGTCAAATGAACAGGCTGAGACAGGGGTGAATAAAAAAGATAGATAAGGGGTATCCTAAACTGCTGGTTAGCAGTCCCTCCTACAATAGAACAGATTCTAAATCAGTCATCCAATGCTGTGTGGAGTGTTGTTGAGTGCACAACTGCAGCCCTTCCAGTCAGCATGCAGTCCGTTCACTCTACTACTATCTAGAGCATAGGGCAGTTAAGGCACTTCCTCAAAGTCATACAGTGAGGAACTGACTCTGGTGGGACTGGAACTTGATGCAGAGTTCTGCGCTCTGATTCCCATGCTACTGTGCCTAGCTGTTTAGCACTGTTTTCAGACCTTATGCTGATGAGCGCCGCCCCCACATGTATGCTATTAGTTGCTACTACTTCTTTTTTTTTTTTTGTAAGTTTTTATTTTTTGTTTGTTAGTGGACATAAAAGGTGCTGGATTGACAGCACAGAAACCTAAAGTTCTCCATTTATTCCCATGACAGGTACATCACAGGCAATCACAATGCAAGCTTCCCCACACTGCCCTGCCATTGTGCCTCAACCCTGCCATCGAGGGACCACCATGTAAGTGAGAGGATAATTCAGACTGCATCCCTACTCGCTCCTTGGCCTCTCATGTGAGACTGCCAACAAGGGTGTCAATTAGTGCCAATCGTGTGGGTGGTTTTGTGATGTGCACACCTGTCCACTGGAAACTGGACTGAGACCACCACAACTCGTTTCACATAAGCAATTGAATAGCCCTTAAGTAATAGTGCCATTCGACCACTACCTATGCAGGATTTGAACCTGTGACCTACAGGTGAAAGGCTCCTTAACCTGCTGTTGATCTGCAGAGCCATCCAGTTCCCTTATAAGCTGCTACTTCAGTGAAAAACTAGCACATGAACGAGCTTGTCTTTATTGCTCAATGTAGCTGACATCAGCGTCAGAAGCCATAGACTAATTGCAACTAATGATGTCACTGGTTGAAGCACATATAATAATGCTAGGGGGACACATAAAGAGCTGGCTGTAAAGACAAGGGACGCAGAATACCAAATAAGCTTGTGTCTGAGCTACTACAGTTGCTGATGCATTAATCTGATAAGGAATATAGAATTAATATAATATTCAGAACTGCTAGCACTTTTTTAACCATTGGTAGTAATCTCACAGTGCATGGCTGCTGACCAATCCAGATGTAGTGATTTCCCTACCCAGTTTTATAAGAGTGGACTAAAGAGGGGGTGTTTAAACACAGTGAGTGCCATTGACTGGCTCAGTTCCAGTATTAGGCTGGCTGTGATTGCAGGCTGGGCAAACTCAGTAGTGGAGGCAATCAGGCAGCTGTCCTGTAGTTAAAGTTAAGTTCCGAAGTATTGCCATAAAATATTGGGCTTCACATCCCGATACCTTATGGCAGCCTGAGCTGACTGGTGCTAAACGTTTCAGTTAAAACAGCATCCTTTTAGAATGGGAAGGGATCGTAACTGGTGCTGAACCCATTGCCAGCCGATCCCTTCCAACCTCCGGCTCTGCACTCAGAGTTTTAGTGACATGTGAACAGGAAGAGTGCAGGGACGAGCCCCATACAAGTCTATGGAGACTTTTTTAAATGTTGTTTTTCGTAACTTTAAGCACTCTTACAGGGAAATTAAAGCCACTGCTCTACTAATAGGGTCAATGTTCCTGTAAGAGTGCTTAAAGTAATAGCAACATTAAAAGTCCCTATAGACTATGAACTGGACATTCCACTCTCCCTGTTCACACGTCACTAAAATGCTGAACGCGGGGGTGGAGCTGGCTCACCAGGAAGTTGGAAGGGATCAGCTGGCCATGGGTTCTACACCAGTTACGATCCCTTCCCATTCTAAAAGGATGCTATTTTCAATTAAACGTTTAGCATCAGTCAGCTCGCGATACTATAATGTATTGGGTTACGAAGCCCAATACCATATATCAGATATTTCCTTTACAGAAAGTTGGTCACAGAATTTGTTGTTGGGGTAGATGGGTATCTAGACAATTCTGAACGAGTTGGGGTGATCTAGGAACAGCTGGAGATGGTGACGAGGTAGAGCTGGCAACAGAAAAAAAACAGAAGGAGCAGAGGGATGTGATGCAAACTAATTAGGTGATACACTGCGGATGCAGACATTAGTAAGCATCGGTTCTGCTTCCTACTTCTCATTTTCTAATCTTACTATGTTACATCAAGAGAGTGCTCAAAGCATGGACAACTGGCCACAGAAATTGTTGATAGGGTAGACTGACACCTGGACTGTTCTGAATGGGTTGAAGGGATACTAAGAACTGCTGGAGATGGTGGAGGAGTAGAGCTGGTAGCAGAAAAGAAACAGAAGGAGTGGAGGGATGTGATGCACGATAATAATGAGATCATCCAATTCCACTGTGGACGCCAGGAAGCTGGCAGTAGCATGCATCAATTCTACGTCTTCCTTCTCAGTTTCTCTTCTTGCTGCACTGTGTCATGTGTAGCTACGCTATGCAGCCATAAACGTATGCAGAAATATTAACTGGGAATGCTGCAGGGCTCTGCATCCTCTGTTAGACAGAACATCTAGAGGATTTAGTCAGTGGAGTTTAATATTACTTTGTTTACATAGAAATATAGAAACGTAGAAGTTGACAGCAGGAGACCACCAGATCCATCTAGTCTGCCCTTTGTCTTTTAGCTTAGCCTTCTAACTTCTTTGAGCATAAAGAGTTGCTATGCTTTTTGTAACACCCTGAGTATATTCCAGCTGTGCACCATGCCCAGTGGTTGGGAAGATTAAATACAAGCCTATGCCGTTCATGTCAGGGTTGCATCCTGATCAGCCATCACAGACTGTCAGTACAGCAGGCACCAGCCACTCTCTCACTGGAAACTGACCATATCAATTCCATGATTCACCTAGCGTCCCCATCCAGAGCCTTGGATCATAAGTCTTTTCCCAAATCTTGTGTGTGTTGCGGGGGGGCAGCAAATGGAAAGCCATCAAGTGGCTGAAGTATGCAACTGCTAAATATGTCATTCTTGATCAAATCTAGCCCTTCAGTTTTCCTTTCTACATAAGGAACATACCTTAGGTCATGCGAAGGTCTTGCTGTATTGTACAAAAATGGACTAACATGGACTATCACAAACCCTAGTAGCAGCTTCTGTTTTAAACATCTATGCCTGTTTTGCTCATCTATATGATTAACAGTTTTGTTACTCTACAGACCCCCAAAATCCAGACCTTCATTCATCCATGAATGTGATGATTTTCTACCACTGTCTGATTAAATGCAGACAGACTATTAATCCTGGGAGACTTTAACCTACATTTTGTTTTGTAAATTTAGTATGCTTTTCCCTTCGACCAGCTGGTTCCCATCAGCCCTACCCATTCACCCAGCCCCACCCCTTCCTGGAATGTACATTTCCTCCTTGTATGCCTTGCATACTCTCCAGGACAGGGCCATGACAATGAGGAGCTACAGTATCCATGGCAGAGACTCACTTGGTGCTTCAGAAGCAGAGCACCATGACCAGTGGTGTGGGGCCTGCGGTGAGAGGCTGACATCCTCTAGCAACAGCTGGCTGTTTTTCCATTTTCTGCCCCAGAATGCTGAGGAGAGCTCCCAATGTGCACATGCATATGCGTGCATTGTGCATCACAGCATGCTGATGTCCCATCTGCTAGTTCCTCGGCTCTGTTTGCACCGCCACCTGTGGTCACCCAGGTGATGCTAGTGCAGCGGAGACTGAACTTCCTCCCTCTCTGAGGTGGAGAGTGTTCTCTGGGATGTCCAGCACACCTCCCCTTTGGTGGTTCTCTGACAACTTGGGCTCACTCCCGAACCCTGGTTGTTGGCACTGTGAGTGGTAGCCCAGATTTTAACCTACATGTTGATACCCTTAAATGGAAGGCCAAGAAATGTATTTATTTACTTATTTATATATTGATGTATTTATACTTCAGTAAATGTGTGGAGTTGATTGGGACAAAGCCCATTTACAGGAATGACCCAGACATTACACAAAACAATTCAGAGATACAGATAGAGATAAGTGATTGACCAATTACATTCCACTTCAGGTATAACGGTTACATTTACAAACATTAAGCAGGTACTGTTTGTACAAAATGTGTACAACATTTCTAAAGGACCAAAGTGATTTTTCTCTCCCTCCAGGTTTGCTGGGAAGGTGTCTGTCCCAGATTTTGGTCACTACATAATCAAGGAACGCTGACACGCTGATCTGAGTGTCTAAGTCCTTTCTGGGAAATGGAGTGGAGCAGTCTAGATAACTATGAGGGGGTGCTAGGAGCAAGAATTTTATGAGGTGCTGTCCAGCAAGTAGTCAACCCAGACTTCAAGGACTATCCGTCTGAGATCCCTATAGATTAAGCAAAGATGCATTTTTCTAGCCACATCAAGGGCAAAACACCCTGTTTAACTGAATAGATGCTTGAACCCAACCATTTCCTTGTTGGACAAGGAGGTAAAAATAATGGCCCCATAATCCAAGAGCAGGAGAAGACTGGTTGCAACTGACAAATAAGCTTTGTCAGTAAGGCACCATTTAAATCTGTAAAGGAGCCCACATTTTCGATTTAACTGAACTGTAAGATGGTCTGGTTGAAATCTGAGGATATATTTGGTTCGAGGTGGAACCCTATATATTTAAAACTGCTGACAACCACCAGTTTTGAACTAATTAATGTGAGCAAGTGAAAGGCACCAGCAAAGGTATTTACTGTGGTTCTGGATCTGAAAAGCATGGCTTCGGTTTTCTTTTCAGTGAGGATAAGCTTATTCTGAATAGCCCAATTTTGTAATGCTGCAGAGTCCTGATTTAAACTAAGATTGATGTCAGCAATATTGCTAGAGTACACATTAATAACTGAATTGTCCATGTAGAGTTGAGTTTTGAAGTACCACGGTGGATGGTTAGGGGGTTGATGAAGAGAATAGAAAGAGTCCAAGACAGAGCCCTAAGAAACCAATCTCAAGAGTTTTTTAATTGGGGGGGGGGGGTAGAACAAAGCATTAGAAAGTTTAAACACCTGGGACCCAAAGCTAAGGTAACTTTTAAATCCATGTTAATGAGAGCTCATGAAAACCCAAATTGCACAAACTAGCCATCAGGATCCATTGAGTCAAAGGCCCTGGACAAGTCCATGAATATGACCCAAGTTACATGGCTGTTGTCAAGGGTGCAAGACACATTGTTCGTGAACATGGTGACAGCTATCATCATGCTACGATCCTTCCTCAACCCCTGCTGTTCATCCACTAACAAACCATGTGCATCTAAGAAGACTGTAGCTAGTTATGTATCACCCTCTCCATAGTTTCAGATAGCATTGATTAGATGTAGATGGTTGTATAATGTTCTAGAAGCTGTTTGGGGCTGCCTTTATGCAGTGGGGTAACTTTAGCCATTTCCAGCGGTCAGAACTGTCCCTGTAAGGAATGAAAGATTTACTACTGGGGCAGTGATCACTGGAGCAGCCAGCTTAATTAGTCTAGGTTCCAGGCTATCACAACTAGTAAGGGCATTTTAACTGGCGTTAGACAATAAGTCAAACACTTCCATCACTGTCACCAGTTTCAGGTGAAAGCTGGGAACACTGGGTTTGTGACCACAGGATCATTTGTCACAGGCTCAGGAGAGGAGGCGTTACAGTGATTCAAGTTAAGGAACTTATTTATTTACTTTGAAATGTTTCACCAGGAAAGACACACTGAGCTACAGTAGTTTGTTTCAAGATGCACCCTGGGGGAGAGGGGACTAGGGGATACAATAGAGTATAAAGACTACAGAGCAACATAAAATATGCAAAAAGTTAAGACTGTACATAAACTAAAACATTCTGGCTATGTTAGGTATTTTTGTGGGTCCGGCAAGCAGCTCTAGCCATCAGATGAAATCTAAATACAAATATTCATAGACATAAACACACATTATGCTAAATGTTCATATATGTATATATATATATATAATTTATTTAGTTTTTGTTAACCAGGTAGGCGCTGTAGCCAAAAATGACTATTTTCAGGCATGACTCAGGAGTTTACAGGGATTTCAAGGATACAAGGATTACAGGGGATACAGTGTACATAACAAATCCAAGTTACAGTTATGTATAGAGTGGATATCATAGAAACACAGGTGATCAAGTACAAACTAGTCAAGGTCAAAGAAACAATAGCAAGGTTCACAATGTAGGTAATAAAGCATAAGCAGGGTAAGGTGCCAGGCAACAACAGTCAAGAAGGAAAGTGCTGGTCAAAAGGGATTAACGGGGAGAGATTAAGAGAAATAATAAGTAGCCCAGGGGCAACAAGGCATGAGGAGGGAGGTAGTAAAATCAGGATGGGTTAAAATATGAGCAGGAGGCCTGGCTGATGAGGAAGGAGTGATACTCATTTTTGAACTGGGTACGACTGGGAGCTAGGTGAACTTCCAAAGGTAAGGAGTTCCAGAGTTTAGGCACAGTGTGGGAAAAGGCTGAAGTTCCCTTGAGGGTCTTACATCTAGGGACATGCAGCAGAGATCTATCAGCAGATCGAAGGCCATGAGAGGAGGGCTGAGGGAGTAACAGGGAGGCAAGAGAGACAGGGATACCAGCTCTAATAATATTGTCTGTCTGGGAGCCAAATGCAAGAAGCCAAAGGGAAGAGGGGGATTGCCAATTAAGGTCAGCATAGCGCTGACAACTGTGTGTCAACCAAGGGGAGGCAGAGGCATATCTGCAGATACTACTGTAGATAGTATTCCACTTCCTAAGGAGGGCCTTGAATGCATTAAAATAGGTGATGGCACCATAGGAGAGTGCTGAGACCAAAATACCATGGGCGATGGCAAGTCTAGCAGATGGCGTGAGAACATGACTGGTTTTATAGGCAACTCTGATTTTAATGTTGGCAGACTTGCAGGTGGCCATGATGTGCTTATCAAAATTAAGATTTTTATCAAGTAGTACTCCAAGGTATTTAAAGGCGCACACTGATTCCAGAACAGAACCATCCAGACAAGATATTTTAAACAGAGCCCGGGTAGTTTTTAACTTAGTAGAAAAGCCAAAGAGCATCGACTGAGTTTTGCCGACATTGAGTATTAGCTTGTGATTGGATAGCCAAGATTGAATGGAGATAACGGCAGAGGAGAGAGAGTTTGGTTAATCTGGAGTATATCCCTAGAGCTAGAGTACAGAACGAGGTCATCTGCATATAGTATAGATGAGCAGCTGGGTATATTCGTCGGGATCTTATTAATAAAAATAGAGAATAGAAGCAGGCCCAAAATGGATCCCTGAGGGACACGTTGGTTGATGGACATCTGATCTGACCAGGCAGAGTTAAAGTTTACAATCTGGGCTCTATTTGATAGATTGCTATTGAATCAGGCCACCGCATGATGGGAGAAACCAAGGGCTAAAAGGGTATCAAGAAGAAAGGGATGGTCCACAAGGTCAAAAGCCTTGGTAAGGTCAATGAAAACTGCACCAGTAAGAAGGCCAGAGTCCATTGCACCTAGGGTATCATTTGTCAAGTTGAGCAGAGCAGTAGAGGTACTGCGCCCTTTGCAGAAACCATGTTGAATTGGTGACAGGAGATTATGTTTGGTCAGGAAATCAGTGACTTGAGCTGCTACCACCTTTTTAAAGATTTTACTCAGGACTGATAGTATAGCTATCGGGCAGTAATTAGCGATGTCTTTTTTTTGTCCCCCTGTTTAAAGATTGGAGTGACTTTAGCAATTTTCCAGATGACAAGAGCACAGCTGTGACAAAGGGACAGGGTTAGGATTTTAGACAAGGGCATGGCAATAAAGGGAGCAGCCAGTTTTAAGAGTTTAGGTTCGAGGCCGTCAGAGCCTACACTAGTGTTATCTGAGATAGAGTTAAGCAGTTTAAGAACAACAGACTTGCAGACAGCCTTGAAGTAAAATGGTGGGTGTGGGGCCAAAGAGGTGGAAGGAGTAGATGTAGCAGAAGGCTGTGCAGATTGGAATGAGGATGTGAAGTTAGACAGATTGGCGAATTACTTATTGAATGAGTTTGCAATCATTGTGGGATCATTACAATGGACGCCATTGACAACCATGTCATTTGTTGAGAAAGTCTGCTTAGACCCTAGGAAGGTTTTTATGTGGGCCCAGAATTTCTTGGAGTCACGAGCTGCATCTATTAAGAGGCCTTTGCAGTAAGAGCTTTTGGCGAGTCTGATCAGTTTGATCATATACATACACACTTAACTAAAACTATAAACAGGAACATGTACACCCACTTAAGATACTAGGGATATTACAATGCTTGATTAAATAGGTTGGCCATGATTAAAGGGTCAGAAACTGAACTACCATTTGAGGTAATGCTGTTAATGGTGGTGTTTTTGGCCCCCTCAAAATTTAATGTTTTTCCAAAAATGCCTTTGGTCTACATAGCAATTTAGTGAGCCTGCAAACATGGCGAGTGCCATTTTTTCTCTGAAGCATGTTGTCTGTCTTGGTCTGTTCAGGTGGAAGGAAGCGTTTGTGACACATAATACGGCAATCTGTTGTTGCTCAAGGAAGTTATTTTTTGCAGCCGAAAGAGCTGTCTTACATTTGCTCCTAACGGTCTATAACTAAACCAGTCAGATTGCAATCCTGTTCTTTTGTAAGATGGCCATATATTATCACATTCTCTCATAAAAGTAAATAAAACACTTTTAACCCATTGTGCACTGGTCTCCTTAACACAGCACTTCCTAATGGTGGTGATGCAATCTACTATTCTCATGAATTGGGTCATAAAAATTGAAGGGCATAGTTCATGTCAGGGAGTCTATCAAAATTGATTGCTTCACTAGTGCTAGACTATTGTAAAATTGTGCAAGGTTAAACTTGGATTGCTCGAGAGCTAATGACCTTGTCTAGGAACTGTGGGGGGTCTATTGCTCCAAACACAAAAAACTAGGACATGGTCCCTCACAGAGTCTGCAGACTAGCCCACCAATTTCAGCCTATCATCCCATGGTACTACTGTCCAGTCAAGCAGGGTGGGGCCCCCAGACGAAGCTCATTGGAAGCAAAGCACTGGGGCACCTAAGGGCATTCTTCTGTTCAGTGCAACAAAGTTTCACTGGCAGGTCTAACAGCTGCAATTTGTGAATAAAATCATATAGTGTACCCAATACCAGCATCAGTGTTCACTTGAGTGTGAGTCTGACTTTGTTGGATCTTTTGACGCAGCATTGCTGGCCACCCCTGGGCTCGTACCTCTCCTCATTACTGCAGTGCAGGTCCCACTGTTTAGGATCTCTAAAGCTGGCAACTAAAATTCCACTCTTGCCATAGTGTAAAGGAAAACATTTAGATTTCCCCTAGAATCCCCCTACTAGTTCTAATCATAGATGTACTTACGGGTCCTGTCTTTGTTCCATGTATGGCAGCTGATTGGTTCAACTAGAAAGCTGTAGTAGGACATGGTGGCACTGCTGCAGTTTGGAAAGAAGAGAAGAGTACTATGGTTATTTAGTTATTTATTGAAATTATTTCACTAAGCAAGCATATAGAGATACAGCTAGAATCTCATTTATAGATGCAACCTGGGGGTAAGAGGATTGGGAATGTAAGGCTGGAACACAGGAACAGTACAAACATTTATGCAATAAGACACAGCAATGTGAGTTACACAATATATACAATAATAGTTTCACAATATTTACAATAAAAGGTACAAACTGGCAGTAGGGTGCGAGGTATGCAGACTGTACAAAGCATATGAAGATTAAAACAGGAACAAATTAGGTGCAATCACAATGGGATGCAAGTGTACTTCTAAGGGACTATTTCACAGTGGAAACACTGGTAGGTGGGCAGCTACCCAAAGATAGGTTGTTCTATAGCTGAGGGAGTCTGTAATGGAAAGCCAACTGACCAGATTTCTATTTGCACCTGGGAATCAGGAGCTTGTTTCCAGAGTGGGAGCAAAGATTGTAACCAGTGTTAGGGGCAGGGGTAGGATGCAAAGGTAGCAGAGAAGCTAAGACAGTTTTTAAATCAATAAAGACCAAAATGTTGTGCGTGCTTACAGCTGAGTTAAGGACATTTAAACTGATCCTATAGTGTGCAGTGGTGTGTCTGGTAAGGGCAGTGGAGAATAAAGCATCGGAAGGGGTTGAACAAGATATCCAATTTAGACAGCTGACATTTAAGTGTGGTGGCACTGATGATATCATCACAGTCGATTATAGGTAGGATCATAAACTCAACCAGGCATTTCCTCCTACCTGGGGAGAGGCAAGCAGTAACTTTATAGAGAGTTCCAAGTTTGTTTGTTTTTTTTGTAGGATTTAGAATCCAGAGACTGGATATGGGATGAGAATTCAAGAGACAGGTCAGTTATAAATTCTAGAAGGCCGGTCAAGTGGTGTGGCTGGCTGAGGCACCCCACGCCACATCATGAGTCGAAAACCTGTTTTTGTGACTGTCAGATCCATTTTTGTGAGTGCAAGTAGTGACAAGAGTGGGTACAATAAGAGAAAATCGCACATTAAAAACACAAAAACCACTTGGGGTCATAGACTGAAACTTGTGAGATGGAGAGAGTGGGGTGTAAGGTTCATTCTTTAAGTATTTTTTTAAAGTAAAAAAACAATACTTTTTAAATTATAATTGAAATGAGGTTGTTGGACTAGTTTTTGCAGCTTAAAAACCTGCTTTTGTGACTCACAAACCCATTTTCATGAGATACAGTACAACTTCTTTGGTGACAGTCTCAAAATGAGAAAAAATATATGTGTTTTTGCAGGACCATGTGCAAAGTAAGTTACAGGTGTGGGAAATGCATTTGATGATGGAGTTGCTTTGCAAGGCGTCTTCAGGCCGACTTGCTAAGTCCTGTCTGGTGCAGTGTGTGTGATGATGATGATGATGATGCAGCTGCTTTGTGAGTAGCCTACAGGGCTGCTTGCACAGCAAGTTACAGGTCTGGTGCTGCCTGTCTCTAAGCAGCTGCTTCAAGGTATGCTACAGGTCTGGCATTACTAAGCAGTGTTCATCTGTAAGAGAGGTGTAAGTTACCCTAATACTGGGCAGGCACCTTCTACGCAAGCATTGCTGTGTCATTTACTTGGTGTGACAATAAAGACAGTGCTGATGTTAGGGTAATACCAACAGTGTTGCATGATGGTTCAAACCCAGAGAGACACCACACCACAGATTCACCAAGGTTACAGGGAGTGTAAACCCTAATTTCCTACTTTTCATGCTATAACCCTAAGAGATGCAATAAATAAAAATTTCAAACTTAACCATAATTATTGAGCTTCCAGAATATCTTCACCATTGATTCACACTCGTGGGTCTGGATCGGAGGCACTAAGACCCTGTGGGAGCAAATATTTTGCAGGAGGGAGCCAATGTCGGCTACTGACAATGCCTGTGCACCTCACGTGGTGCCATGCGAGCCGGCCAATAACCGTCACTGGCTTCCTCACACACCTCAGTTCTGTTGGCCAGGAGAGAAACAAAGTACAGAAAAATAAAAAGGAGGGCTAGGCAGTATCTAGTCCAAAGGGATAGGGAAAAGATATAGGAATCAAACAACAAAATAAAATCCGACTACCAACTTAGTAGCTAAGGCTTGGGCCTATCAGTTGGCATAAGGGTAGTTGGGTCTAAAACAACCAGAGCCTCATACCACTAAGAAGTGGATAATGGTAAGGAAAAAAGACAGAGCAGCGGCCCTGATCATGTGATTCTGGCAGATGAAAGAGAGGGAGTCCAAGAATGGGAACTCCTTGCAAATGAGATTGCACACTGTGCCAAAAGATAGAAAAATTATGCCTGAACTCCATGCTACCTGATAAAGAATTGAGTAGACTCGAGAGTAAACCCACATTCCTCTTTTCTTTATGGCAGACAGAAGAAAAGTGGAGCTTGGGAGCATTTGGAGTTGCAGAACAGGGCAGTCCAAGGGAGTCAAGATGTGTTTATCTCCTCCGGCATCCCTAAGGGTAGTGGGCTAAGTGCTTCTGCACAGACAGAAGAACAGGGGGTATACCAACCAAAAGAGTCTAACATGGTTACAGAAGAGATTATAGTAACCTGTCCTGCTTCTCCATGCACCCACAGGGATGTACTCTGTGTGAAAGCTAGTGTACAAGAAAGGGTTGCCATGGGCACATATTACATTTAGCAAATACCAGTAATAGGAATGCACCCATAGAGGGTTTTACCCCAGGTAGGGAGAAGGAGGGCAAGAGAAGGATAAAGTACCCACAAAATAATCCCCCTTTTTTTGTGAGAATGGGCACCAGGGTGGTGGGGTGCTCAACTCTCCTTATTGTTTTTGTTACAATGAAAAAATGAAAATTATGTACCTACCATAATTTTTTTTTTTTAATTATTTTTATTGTGAACAAGACAGTGACAGAAAAATAGTAGTTGTCTGCTACAGTTTATATTGATTAGGATTAACACTATATACAGTATATATCTATATCTATATTATATTAAGAAGGTAAGCAGCATTGATTATAGTAATTACATACAACATAGCAATTCTTGTTAGTTTTTCCTCCACTCCCCCAGTTCCATCTCCACCAGTTACCATTTCCTTTCTAGAGGCAGGCGGCCGATCCCTTCTTGAAATTATTATAACCATTAGATTGTTTGTACTGGTCATCAAAACACTTTCTTTGATATTTATCTTAAGGGAAAAAAAAGGGGAGTCAAAAAAAAAAAACCTCCCAGTTGTTTCAGCTTGAGTATATTGTAACCCCTCTAATCATGGAACAAATTCTGAATCAGATTTTGAGGCATGAAGTATCCATCTGCACCATTTCAATTCAAATTGAGAGAGTCTATCATGTAATTTGGCTACTAGTTGTTCAGAGTAGTGAATTTATTTCACTATTTTAAACCAATCTAAGGTTGAAGGTATTGTTGGAGTCATCCAACGCCTAGTGATAGTTTTTTTAGCTGCTAAGATAAACAAAGGGAGCAACATTTTGTCCCAACGTGGTCTATGGGGAAGGTAGATGGAAAGGAGTGTTATTTCAACTATTAGTTTGATATTTTCTCTGAGGTACCCTGATAGTTCTCCCTGGAGGGCACACCAAAAGGGTGTCAGTCTGGGGCAAAACCAAAATATGTACAGTATCCTAAATCTGCCAAGTTGCAATTGCAACCTCTCCAGCAGAATCCAAAAGAGGGCGGGAGATATTTTATAAGAATTGCTGGGGATCGAAAAAATCGGGAGCGGGATTTCCACGCAAACTCTCTCCACATATTTGAGGCAGTAATTTTGATTGCCTTTAAGGTGGAGCTAGTCCAAGTTTCAAAGGGAATTTCCAATTGTAAGTCCTTGTTCCAGGCCTCGAGTATTGATAGGGAAGAATCCCCTTTCACTTCCCTTATTATTTTGTAGAGGTGGCTGATTAATTTACCCCATAGGTTACCTCCCAGGGTGTCTCCCAACAGTTTCCACAAAGTTGGAAGGGGGGGAGGGTAAATAAGCCAGGACTTCTTTTTGTCTAAGTATATGATTCTTCACTTGAACACAGCAGAATAAGTCTCCTTGAGGGAGATTATATTGTTTCTGTAAGTCGGTGAAAGAAATCACTCCCCTAGTGTTAAGGAATTGCCCAAAGAAATTTAGGTTCAGCCTTCTCCATTCTTTAAATGTAGAATCAAGTGTGACTGGTAAGAATAATTCATTGGCAGAGATTAAAGCGAATGAAAGCATTATTTGTAGAAAGGGCTTTTCTGTTTTATTATTTGCCAAGTCTTTAAGACTTGGGCTGTAAATTGAGAAAAACTGCGAAGAGGAGGAGTTCGCTCCTAAGAGGCAAACACTATTTTTTCTATGTCATGTAAGTCATTGAGGAGGAATTCAATCTCTTTCCAAAGCAAATGAGAAGACAAGGAGAGCCAGATGATGAAGATTTTTAAAAAAGCAGCCAGTGCGTAGTATTTAAGGTTAGGGAGATTAACGCCTCCATGGTCAAGGGCCAATGTCAAAACTGTGACTCTGATCCAAGGTTTCTGACCTTCCCAAATAAAGGAGGATATAATTTTATTCCAAGACCTGAAATAGAAGTCTGATGGAAAAATTGGAATGTTTTGAAACAAATATAAAAGCCTTGGGAGTATATTCATACGTATAGTTTCTATACGTTGAAAGAAGTTAAGTTTCAAGTGCCCCCATCTGTTCAAGTCCTCCTGGATCTGTATGGAGATAGGTTCATAGTTTATCATTTCTATATTAATCAAATTGAGAGGAATATGAATACCCAGATATTTAATTTTAGTACGTCCCCATCTCATGGGGAGAGCACTCCTTAGAGCAGGAGATGGGGAGTGATAAAGCATTAATGCTTCTGTTTTTGATGTGTTTAATTTAAAATTTGCTAAGCATTCATACTGGTTAAAGATTCCCCATGCTACAGGAATAGAGCACTCTGGAGAAAGGAGGGTCAATAAAATATCATCTGCAAATAGGGAGATTTTATACGTTTTTTGTCCCAAAGGGATTCCCTCTATCCCCGGATCCAAATGGAGGGCAGCAGCTAATGGTTCAATATATAGAGCGAACAGGGCTGGGGAGAGAGGACAACCCTGTCTGGTACCTTGTGAGAGAGAAAACAGGGAAGAAAAATTTCCACTGATGCAAATATAGGCCTTAGGGCTTGCATATAAATTTTGTAGCCATGTGAGAAATGAGTCAGGGAAAGAAAAGGTCCTGAGTGTTTCCCAAAGGAAACCCCACGAAACTCTATCAAAAGCCTTCTCCGCATCAAGGCTTAATAATGCTAAAGGGATTTTTCTGGTATGAATGTGCTCCAAAAGAAGCATGGTGCGCCTAATATTATCCGTAGTGCTACAGTTTTTAATAAACTTGGATTGGTCAGGATGAACAATAGTTGGCAAGAGTTTTTCTAATCTCGAGGCCCAGATTGCCATAAAAATGTTATAGTCCACGTTTAAGATTGAAATCGGGCGATATGAAGAAGTTTCAGTTGGGTCCTTGTTAGGTTTAGGGATGGGGGTCAGTATTGCATAATTCCATGAAGGAGGGGGAGCTTCACCCTCTGCTACCACTCTATATGTGTTCAGGAGCATGGGGAGAAGGTATTCAGACATCTTTTTATACCATTCAGCCGTATAGCCGTCTGGTCCAGGACATTTAGCTGATTTGAGGGCCTTAATGTGACTAAGAATTTCATCTGGTCTAATCGGTGTTTCTAGTTGGAGACGTTGGGTTGCTGTTAGTGTGGGGAGAGATAATTGAGAGAGGAAGGCCTTCATATCATTCACCTGGGAGAAGTCAAGGGTGCTGAGTATAAAGGTTGGTAGTAGTGGAAGAAAGATGTACGTATATGTTCATCTTTGTGCGAGAGATGTTTTGTAGTAGGATGCTTTATTTTAAGGACAGTTGCAACTCGCTTTCGTGCTCTGAGTTTATGGACTAACATTCGTGTTCCCCTAATGCCCCCCTCGTAATTGGATAATTTTAGAAAGTTTAAGGTTTGTAGGATCCTAAGCTCCATTATTTTTTGTATGTCTTGTTTTATTAATCTAATTTTCTTCTGGAGTATTTTATCCCCTTCCCTATATAATAATTGATAAGATTGTAGTTATTCGAGCAGGTATTTATAGGAAGCTTCCAGTTTCCATTTCTTTCTCGCAGTAAAAGCTATGATTTCACCTCTGAGCACCGCTTTTAAGGTATCCCATATAATAGGGTCTGAAATACCCCAAGAGGCATTATTTATTTATTTATTTTATTTACTGTATAATCGGAATTACAATCTTTTGAGTCATAGACTCTTTTGCAAAGGCTCCACGTCGTTTACAGAGGGTGGAGGGAGAACAAAGTACGAAGAAGACAGACGGAACAAGCAATTATATACAGGTTTCAGTACAGACAGTATTTACACAATGGCTCCACAGTGGTTACTAGGGGTAGAGAGACACAAGACAGTATAAAACAATAAAAGAAGCAATTTTTTTATGTACACTTAGATATTTACAGGTTACAGAATTGACATGGCAGTTGTAAGGCATTTTGAAAGCTTTTAGGAGGCATACATGTGAGCCCAAGACAGGGCTAATGCGGAGGGTGGCTCGTATGGTCTAGGAAGTCCCTGAGTCAGTTATGGGGATGATGGAGGAGAGAGAGCAGACCTTATTGGCATTCACATTTAGAATTTTCAAAGAGGTGTGTTTGAAGGCCGGTTTTGAAAAGTGAGATGCTGTGGGTCTGGGAGAGAGTAGGGGGGAAGGTGTTGAGCCATTTGGGGGCATGGTAGTGGAAGGATCTCTGCCCTAGAGACGTTCGACATGGGGGGACCGTGAAGGATGAGGTAGCCGACAGTCTGGTAATCCACCTGTGAGGGGCCGAGCTGACGATGGGGAGTAGACCGGCTGGAGTAAGCTGGAGGTGGATCTTTTTTGCTAAGATGCAGGTTTGATATTTGAATCTTTGATGGAAATTAAGCCAACCAGTTAGTGTGTACAGATCGCAGGTGTCGGTGAGTCTGTCACAGCCAGTAATGAGGCAGCAGGCTTTATTAAGCGCTGTGATTATGGTACTTAGGGTGGAATTGTCAGCAGTGCCGTAGATAACAATCCCATAATCAATAAGTGAGAGGATGGAGGTGGTGACAGCTATCTGCATGGTATGGGCAGGCAGGCTGTTCTTGATCCTGTAGAGGGTACCAATTCTGGAGCTGATCGCTGACGAGAGGAGGTGTACATGTCTGTGGTAGGAGAGGGAGGTATCTAAGGTGACACCCAGGTATTTAAAATGAGTAACGTTCCAGATGGGTACCATCCAAGTTTGTGATTTGGAGTGTCATCTGGCTGTGTGGGCTTTGGTGATGTGCAAAGGTCATGGACTTAGTTTTGGAATAGTTAATGATCAGGCGGTGAACAGTAAACCAGTTCTCCAGCTCCCTGAAAAAACCCTGAAGGGAGAGCTGGAGGGTGTCTGGCTGTGGGTGTTGCCAATAAAGAACAGCATCATCAGCATAAAGCAGGAGATGACCACTGCAAGCTTTGGGGAGTGAGTTAAGGAAGAGTGTAAAAAGCAGTGGGCCCAGAATTGACCCCTGTGGAATGCCAGAGTACACAGATTTGGGGGTGGAGATGGTGGAGCTAATTCTTACTTGCTGAGAGCGACCCGAGAGGTAGTCCTTGAACCAGGCCGAGACCTCAGAGGCCACATTTAGTTGTGGCAGGACTTGGATGAGAAGATCATAATTGACCGTGTCAAATGCCTTTGTTAACTCACCATAGATGGCCCCGGCAATAGATCCTTGGTCCAGGGCCCCATGGATGAACGTGGTTAGTTCAGTGAGGGCCATGATGATGCTGTGGCCAGCACGGAACTCATGTTGTTCCTTACTTAGGAGGTTGTGTCTTGTAAGGTACTCAGTTAGCTGGCCTGAGACTATTTTTTCTAGTGCTTTGGAGAGAGGAGGGAGTATTGAGATTGGTCTATAATTAGCGGTGCGAGTGAGGTCGCCATTCTTTAAGATAGGAGTGATCAAGGCTTTTTTCCAGTTAGAGGAACTGACTGAGGCAGAGTGAGAGGTTAAAAATTTTTGTGAGATGTGGTAGTGTGACATCGACTGTAAGCTTAATAAGTTTTAGGTCCACGGAGTCATTGCTGTAGCGGGTGTTAGCGATAGCTTTGGAGATATAGGCCCAGATATTCAAACCGCGCCAGTCTGAGGCGCAAGCCCCGCGCTGTTTGGAACAGTTGGCGCAGGGTGGCCGGGTGATATTCAAAGGAGTTGCGCTGTTGAGCAACCTTTGAATATCGCCGAGCCACAGCACTTGGCAAGATGGTGCAGTGGAACTTGCGCCACCGCAAGTTGCCAGAGTTGAGCATTCAACTGGCGTGCGTAGTACCATTGGGCGCCATGCCAAATTCCGATATTCAAAGGTGACATGCAAATGGGGCCATAATTTATGCAAAGGCACAGGGGGGCCATTTGCATCTCTTTATGGCCCCATTTGCATGCCTTTTGCATGTGGTGCTCCCGATCCCCTCGGTGACTTGCTCCGGCCACCCTGCCAGGGCAGCAGCCGCCGGGACAGACGACACTGCAGCCCGATCGCTGGGTATCATACAGTTACATGCCCCCCACACTCCCACAGCCCGATCTTGGGCATCACAGTTACATGCCCCCCACACCTCCCACAGCCCCGATCGCGGGCAGAACACATATATCGCCCCCAACATCACCCACAGCCCGATCGTGGGCAGAACCTGTATAAACCCCAGTGCTCCGATCGCTGGGCAGAACCCTATAAACCCCCCAGTGCCCGATCGCTGGCAGAATGTAACCCTCCCCCAGCCCGAATAACTCCCTGGTGGTCCAGTGGACCGTAAAGCCCGATCAGCGGGCAGAATGCTCAGCAGAACCCCCAAACATCTCCCTGGTGTCTAGTGTCCCCCCCACCACCCACAAGCCCCTCCCCCGCTCCCCCCGCGGCCGGGCGGCGACAGCATCCACCGCCTGCCGCCCGCCGCCCGCCGGCTGACTGTCCGGTAGGCTGCATTGCGCGGTGAGAGCTACAGCCAATGGCGCAGAAGCTCCATAACAGACATGACAGTCCAGACGGTGAATGATCAATTCGCCAAATCTGGACTGTCATGTACGGTGGGCTGCATGCCCATTGGCTGTAGCTCTGCACCAATGGGCGGCAGCCCTCACCGACAGTCAGTCGGCGGGCGGCGGGCGGCAGGCGGGTGGATGCTGTCGCCCCGCCGCCGCGGGGGGAGCGGGTGAGGGGCTTGGGGGTGGGGGGGACACTAGACACCAGGGAGATGTTTGGGGGTTGGCTGTGACATTCTGCCCGCGGACAGCTTTACGGTCCACTGGACCACCAGGGAGTTATTCGGGTTGGGGAGGGTTACATTCTGCCCGCGATCGGGCACTGGGGGTTTATACAGGTTCTGCCCGCGATCGGGCACTGGGGAGGTTTATACAGGTTCTGCCCGCGATCGGGCTGTGGGATGTGTGGGGGGACATGACGTGACTGCCCGCGATCGGGCTGGTGGGGGGCACAGGAGCGAGCTGTGGGGCCAGCCAGGGTGGCAGCTGCTGTGTGCGCCTGCAATGCAGCAGCTCACCTGTGGGTGGCCCTCGACTTAAGCCTTTTTTGGCTCAAGCTTGTGCGGGCGCAGCTTGTTATGATGTCACAACTCTGCGAACCCGACTGAATATCGGGTTGCAGGTTATGCATGGATCCTCCCTCCTGTTGAGCATGCATTCATTTGCATTGCTCTCTTGCGCAACCTGGTGCCAGTGGCGTAACTGCCTCCTGCTGAATATCGCAGAATGGCGCATTTTGGACTTGCGCATGGCGCAACCCTGTTGCGCATGGCGCAACCCTTTTGAATATCTGGGCCATAGTATTTAGTATTTGGGGGATTTTTGTTTTCATTAATTCAATATAGTCTGGATCTTTTAGTAAGATGAGATTAAAACACCATAGTTTTAAGGTTTTAGGTTTTCTCATATTGATTTTTAAGATCATGGGGTGATGGTCAGAAAGCATCTGGGGGTCTGAGGCTAAGTCTTACATCAGAGGGAAATGCTCACAGGAAATAAAAAAAATAGTCTAGACGTAAATATGTTTGGAAACATGGGGAAAAATTGGTGTAACCTGGGTTTGTTGGGTATAATTTTCTCCAGACATCTACCATTCCCAAATGGGATAGCATCCCCTTTAAATATTTCAATGCACTAGTTGATCGATGAGCTCTCAGGGATGAAGTGTCTAGTTGTGGGGAAAGAGCCAGGTTAAAATCCCCTCCCATTATCAGTGCACTTCGGAGATTATCTATTACCTTTTTGAGAAAAGAACTAATCACAGCTGGAGAGGACTTGGCAGGGAGGTATACGTTAACCAGGGTAACTTCCTGGGAATATAGGATACTGTTAAGGATTATAAAGCATCCCTGTGTGTCTGCAACCATCTCTTTCAGTATCCATGGAGGTGATAACTCCAGGTGGGAAGAGCGGAGCTGTACAGTTTGTGTAGGTTTCCCCTAATCCCCACTAGTGATGGAGTCAGCAGGACTGACAACTGGCCTGGGGATGGGTTCACCCCCATCATTGTATCCAGCACCATCCTTGATGCCAGGTCCAACACTGGGTTAGCACTGACTCTAGAACTATCCCCACCCCGGTGCCCCAAGTGGCACTGGGTACCAGGAACAGTCCCAGGAATTACACCATCACCAGTGTAATGCTCAGTGCTGGGCTCATGTCTGAAACCATGGCCATCTCTGCTTCTGTCACTGTGGGTGTCGTCACCCTCCACCCTGGCACTGCTACCAACACCAGGGGAACAACCACTACCACATTGGCAACCGGACGCCATACAGCCCCAGTGCCGGTTCCTCTCTCGACACCAGGAACAATGTCAGGAGGGGACACAATGTCGTGGTGGCACCACTTGCTCACCAACACCATGAACAGTATCAGGAGCAGGAGCAGGGGCAGCACCAGGCCACTATACCGAGGTGTTCACAAAGGAAATCCAAGCATATAGCTGCGGCCTCATCACCAGGAACATCTGCTGCAGGGGACAATCAGATTAGGACAGGTTTACAGCCGGCCACCCAGATGGCGTCAACTGTCCACCGGACCTACCCCAGAGGACTTCTGATGCCTAGAAGGGGTGAAGTCAAGGAGGATTATGTACTTCCGTCACACCAAAGGTGCCGGGCAGGGGCCCAGAGAAAGACCTGGAGACCATACCTTGGCTTGAGCCAATGCAGGTCCAGCAGCATTGATGCCAGTCCTTTGCAGTTGTGAAGGACTCATGATGGGAGGGGCTGCTGGACTTTCTTTGGTTTTTAGCCCCCTTTCCTTCTCGTGTTCTAATTTCTGCATAACGGAGATGATAAATAACAAAGAGAGAAGGCACAGAGAATAAAACTAAGTGGTGACGCATTTTAAATTTAGCAGTGATGGACGGACTGAGGCATTTCCACAATGTGCACTTGATGGCAGAAAGAACAGAACCGAGGTGCGTGAGGGAGCCAGCAAAGGTTATTGGCTGGCACACGGCACCATGTGAGGTGTGCAGGTACTGTCAGTAGCTGATACCAGCTCCCTCCTGCAAAAAATGTACTCCTGCAGAGTCCTAGTGCCTCCAATCCCAGACCCATAAGTGGGAATCAGTGGTGAAGACTGATTCCTGGAAGATCATAGTTTTTGCAGTCTCTATCTCTCTCGCTCTTTCTCTAGATATAAACACACACACACACACACACACACACACACACACACACCCAACAGGTCTGAAAATAAATTTGCCAAGATAAACATTATTTTTGGCAACATGAGCGAAATAAGTGAAGCTGATCTCTGAGCATGCTCAGAAATGTATTTCACTCATTTTTTGTATATATTTTATTTTTTCACTGTCCACTGAGGAACTGTCTGTGGCAGCCACCACTACCCAAGCTGTACCTCCCACCTGAGACACCTCCACTTACCTGCACCAGCCCCGCTGACCCCCTGGCTCTGAATCCCCTGAAGTGGGGCTGCCCTATCTGCCCAGGGAGCTCTATCTGAAATCTAGTGTGCTGGGCTGAGTCCCAGCTCAGGAGAGGAGAGTGCCTGGTGTCTGGAGTGTGGTTACGGGGGGGGGTGGTGTTGCCATTGTCTATCCCCGGGGATGGGGATTTTCTTTATATAATTGCTCCTCGAAGTGCGACATGCAGTGACATCTGCATGATCCTGGCCATTGCCGTCTGCCATCACTCCGCCCCTCTTATTCAGCTCAGCACTTGGTGACCTCTGGCCTCCACCAGGGTCCCTACTACCTCGTGAGCCCAGTCCACCGGAGAAGGGAGACAGTCCATCGGACGCTCAATCCTCCCCCTCCCCTGGCAACCCCTGGCGCCCGGGCTTATTCCCAAACCTGGGTCGCCGGTGTGGCATGAGGTGTGGTGTCCAGTGCCTCAACCCTCAGCACCACCAGGCCAGTCATTTCACTTATTTTGGCCACAATGAGCGTGCTCAGATATTTAATCTCCCATGTGAGATGGCATGTAGTTTTGACTGTACTACTGACCGTTAGCTGGATCACAGTTTACATTTTGTACTTGTGTTCCTTTTGTAACTTGTTACCATTTCTATCACAAAACCACCTAAATACAGTACCTTTTGTATAAATCAGATATGACCACAGTGTGTTGTTTGTCCCAATTGTTCTCTCTGTACAAACCTATTGGCTGCTGCAACCATCAGTTGCTCGTTACGCACTTTTGGATACAGCATGTTATATGCATGGCACGATATAACACCAAATTCCTTGCCTTTTGTTCCATTCCTTATATATATTTTTTGAATTATTTTTCACTCCTTGCACTGGACTCAAAGGCATCTCTCCAGTAGGCCACGGGGTCTCATGCCTCCACCACCTGCCTGAACCCTTACCCGACTGGGAAATTGGGTATGCTGGGTCCTCCATTCTCCCCCCCCCAGCCCCATGAGAGGCGGAGGGACCATGGAGAGCCGAATCGGATTCGGGCCAGCATTGGGTGTGTGGGCATGTCCACATGGCGCCACCTTCGCCTCCTTGGAGCCAGGGTTTTTCCTTTGTTCTCCCCCCCCCAACACAAGATGTTCAATGCCGTCTGAACAAGATGTGAGCATGCCCCGTTCACTAGACATGACGGCCGCCTGACATCCCCCATTACACGGCCCCTCAGCTGCTGGGCCCCCCAGTCTCCACCAGGGGCCACTAGCACCATGGGACAGGAACCCCCTCCCTCCCAGGAGAGGAGATGAGAGCAGTCAGGAGGACACTCAATTCTACTCCTCCCCAAGCAACCCATGGCTCCCGAGTTCGCTCCTGAACCTGGGTCTCTGGCATGGCACGAGGTGTGGCGTCCAGCGCCTCAACCCTCAGCGCCACTGGGCCGGATGGTTCCATTCCTTATAATTACAGGTGTAGCTGCATGTCTTGCTTTGTACTGAATCTAAACTGCTGCTGTCTCCTGATAAAACATACTCCAAGGGTGCCTTCAGCGACCTGTCCAATAACAAGGACAATCTGCACTATATGTTTTTGTTGAAGAGCTTCAATAGCACAGGAATGACTGAAGAAATATAACAAATATGCACCATTTCCCTTATATTTAGTATTCTTACCTTCCTCACATACTTTATTATTCATAACATGTTCAAGGAAACGGAACCAGCGTCACTTTGCCTACATCCGTTTTTGCTGCTTGTCTACTAGGGGCATTGTAATATTCTGCTTGTGTCATCACCATTGCTTGCTGTAGAAATGATTGGGCTCTTACACCACAGTGACATTTTCCCTGTACCTCTAGGGCAATGTCCCTGTGTTCTTCTGTAGGTAAGGTATAGTCAGGACTTGAAAATGGGGGAGGGGTTCACAAAATCCCAATTTTTAGTCCTGGTGTACAAAAAACATTCCTTATCAAAACATACTTTAAAAAATGTTTTATTCTTTGGGTAAAAGGCCCACTGAGTACAAGGCCCATTTACAGAAGCAACTCCAGAGCATAGGGATGATAAGTGACTTTCTCAAGGTCACGGAGAATGCTAGAAGTCGAGGGAATAAGATTCCAGATCTAGAGGCCATAATGGCAAAGGGTCACCTGGATAGTGTGGCCATTATTAAGTCACGGTCACTGACAACCATGACTGGGACACAGGCATACCAGGCTATACTCTGTTCAGGAGGGACTCGGTGGGAAGGAAAGGATGGGTTGTGGTGCTTTACATGAGGCAAGGCATGAAAGCATTGGAGATGCAAGGAATACAGGGGGGGAACAGAGGTACCGTGGGTCACCCTAGAGATGGGAGTAGAGCCTCTACTCACACTGGCATGATCTACAGACCTCCAGTACTGCGGGAAGAGTAAGATAAGATACTGGTGGAAGCTACTGGCAAGATGGAAGTAAAGGGGGAGGTACTGCTGCTGGGGAACTTCAATCTACCAAAGAAATGTAGATTGGAAACTCTGGGCTACAGCTTTGGCTAGAAGCAGGGATGTCCTGGACTCCCTGCACAGTGCGTTCCTCAGGCAACAAGTCAGTGAACCCACCTGTGATGGGGCATTTCTGGACCTGGTACTCCCTAACAGGGACAGTGTTTTAGAGACAAGGTGGGAGGCCACCTGGGAACAGCGATCACTGTACAGCGTGGTTCAATATAAGGATGGCTGTAGAACTGAACCACACAAAAGCAAGTGTCCTGGACTTTAGGAGGGCAGATTTTAAAAAGATGGGTAAATGCCGTAGTGATGATCTGGCAGGGAGAGATAACCTGGGTGGGGTGGGAAAACAGTGAGCAAAGCTATAAAGGGTCATAGTCAAGACAACAAACCTCTGCATCAAGCAAGTAAGGAAAAGCAAAAGGAAAAAGGGACCACTGTGGTTCTTCAAAGAGATGGTTGAAGAGGTAAAGGCTAAAAGGGTAGCATCCAGAAGGTATAAGGAGACACACAGGGAGGAGGGTAGGGAGGTGTATCAGAGGAAACAGGGAGAAGCAGGGAGAGCAGCAAGGACACAAACTGAGAAGAGAATAGCACAAGTGGTGACGAAGGGGGACAAGTCATGTTTTGGGTAAGTGAAAGGAGGAAGACTGGGGCAAGATCGTAAGGTTAAAAAGGGAAGAGGGTGAATATGCTGAGGGGGAGCAGGAAAAAAAAGGCAGACATCCTGGATAAATATTTTTGATCAGTGTTCACAGAGGAAGGGCTACAGAAAAGTAACAGGAGCAATGGAGGGGAAGAGGCAGACACTCGTCCATTTTTGGAACAGTGTCCTGAAGGCACTTGCAAATCTGAAAGTGGACAAAGCAATGAAGCCAGAAAGTACTGACTGAACATCTGATAGTCTTATTTAACAGCTCATTGGAAGGAGGAGGGGTTCTGGGGGACTGGAGGAGGGCAGATGTAGTCCCACTACACAAAAGTGGTAGCAGTGAGTGGGCTGGGAATTATAGATCAGTCAGCCTGACATCGGTGGTAGGAAAGTTAATGGAAACACCGCTGAAGGAAAGGATTGTGGAATATCTCGAATCCAGTGGGTAACAAGACCTGAGGCAGCATGGATTCATGGTAGGAGGGCGGTCATGTTAAATTAATCTAATAGATGTCTTTGACTGGGTAACCAAGGAATTAGACCAGGGTGGAGCACTGGACGTGGCCTACCTAGATTTCAATAAGACATTTGACATCATTCCACATAGAAGGTTAGTAAGCAGGCTGTATAGCCTAGGAGTGGGTCCAATGGTGGTCAACTGGGTGAGAAATTGGTTAGGGAATGGGTGGCAGAGACTGTTGGTAAATGGAGTTGACTCTAAAGAAGGGAGGGTGACCAGCGGGGTGCCTCAGGGGTCAGTGTTGGGATCGGTCCTCCTTAATGTTTTTATAAGTGACATTGCAGAGGAGCTGGAAGGGAAGGTCTGCCTATTTGCAGATGACACCAAAATCTGTAATAGGGTGGATACTTCAGATGGGGTGGAAAGGATGAGCAGAGACCTGAGAAAACTCGAGGAGTGACCAAGGATATGGCAGCTGGGTTTCAACATGAAAAAGTGCAGAGTAATGCACTTGGGGCACAGAAACCCAGGGGTGGAGTACAAAATGAGAAGAGTAGTACTGACGACTACCAAGCAGGAAGGAGACCTTGGGATAATCATATTGGATGATCTAAAGGTGGCCAGGCAGTGTGACAAGGTCGTTGAGAGGACTAGTGGGATGCTGGGGTGCACGGGGATTGGTATCACCAGCAGAAAGACGGAAGTGATATTGCCACTTTATAGATTGCTGGTAAGACCCCACCTAAAGTGCTGTGTGCAGTTCTGGATACCACATCTCTGGAAAGACACAGACAGAGTGGAGATGATCCAGAGGAGGGCAACAATAACGGTGCAGAGTCTGCGTCAGAAAGTACACCCTAGAAGAGAGGAGGGAGAAAGGGGATATGATAGAAACTTTGAAATACCTCATGGAGGGTAAATAAGGTACAAGAAGGAAGTATTTTTTATAAAAAAAGGCACTCAAGGACAAGGGGGCACAATAAGAAGCTGGAGAGGGGGTAGTTTCAGGAGCAATGTGAGGAAGTACTTCATCTTGGAAAGTGTGGTGGATTTGTGGAACAGTCTTCCAGCAGAGGTGGTTGGGGTGAAAAAAGTGGTGGGGTTCAAAAATGCAGGGGATTGGCAGAGGGGAGTCTTAGGAAAAGGGGGGTGAATGAGCGAGAGGTCAAGTAGAATCTGTGATAATACTATAGTCAGGGAAAAATGGACAAACTGGGTGGGCCAAGCATTCCTTACCTGCTCGTAAATTCTATATTGCAATGTAAAAATGGGTATTGTGGAAATTAAACCCAGGTCTGCTGAATGTACAAAGCTCACTCACAGCTCTTCACTCTCTCCTCTGGGCTACACTGCAAGCCAGTGGAAGCAAGTGGGGGGTCTGGGCACTTAGGCCCTCCCCAGTACACCTAAATTATTTCCTAAGGAAGCCAAATTGTTCTGTTTCCCGTATAACCAATGCAAGTCTACAGGGACAATTTCCCTGTAAAGGGCGCTACTTCCCTGCAAACTACAGGGATCCCTGTAGCTCTGGGAGTCCTAGCAGATCACAATTTCAACTACAGGGATCCCTGTAGCTCTGGGAGTCCTAGCGGATCACAATTTCACGTGTAGACAATCAGCCAGGACAGATGAAGATTAAGTGGCAGAAAATCCTTTTTCATGTATTCAGCATGTTCTGAGAAACAAATAATAAGTCAGGACTCGGAGGCAAATAAGAAAATATCTGAAGTTTTTGTTGAATTCTGTCTGAATATTAGGCTAGTCAGAGTTGTACAAGTGATATCAGAATCTCAGTAAACCTATGGTAGAAGTGAATACATGAAACAGATTTGTAAACAGCATAGTACGTCCAATACTGTCTGCCATCAGCGTTCTTGCACAATATCCTGGAGAGGTTCTCGGCTCCTTACAAACATGTTAGCCCTTGTCCATTCATTGCAGCAGTAAGTTGCCTGCTAACGCCCATGTTTCACAAACATGTTCCAAGTTGTCTGCATTTTTTGTGGCATGTGTATTCAAGCAGAAATCTGCAAGGGAACTACATATGAAGGGTGGAGGAGGGACCCTCTGTTGGAAGTTGGCTCTGACTTTAAGGTTCCCCAGTCCCCCAGTTCCCCCTTCTGCCTTTCCAAAGACACTGAAGGAAAGTTGTTACTGCTCTGTTTCTGCATTGAACAGACTGGGTTTACCGTGTAGTTGTCAGCAGAAAACATGCCATTCAGAAAGAGAAAAACTGAAAGTCCTTACTGTGAGCCAGTTCTTGCCAGCTGTGCCTCACACAGCTAATGCTTAGCAAGATTTGATGCAGCTAGTAGATCATGTAAATAGCAGCTTTAAAATGCTCCTGGCACCATTTGGAAAACTTTGAAAAATGAAAGATTTCACGATTTATGTTTCATATGTTTGCTGTACTTCTTGCCCAGTTTTCTACATTACTGATGACAGTTGCATAATAAGGTCACTGACCTCCAGACTTCATCCGCTCTGGTTGCTTGCCTACATCTGACATCATAATTCCCTGTTTATGACATCACAGTCATCTCCACAGCAACAAAACTGTGATGTCACAAGCAGAGAGGAGTGTGATACTAGGTGAAAACGAAAAGCCAGACCAGATAGGGCAGAGATCCAGTTTTTTATGCAAATGCCCTTAAAAATAAAGAAATAAGGGGGTGAATTATGGAACAGAAACACAAAATATAAGCTAAATTTGTCTAAAATTACATTTTTCTTTCAAGTTGCCCCAACGTTGTCAGGATCTCTGTAGGTCAGATGTAGTTTAGTCAGAGTTTAGAGTACAACATCTAACAGTGTTTACGAACTACAGTATATAGCTAACAAAAAGATCATTATTCTTTGTTTGGGTGTCCTACAGGGTTAATCGTATGATACAGCTTTGTTTTATGTAGCTGCTTTTATACTATGTGTATTCTAAAATGATTTAGCTTATTAGGTTTACAGCAGTCATTCTGGAAAACAAACTGTATAACAATGCTAAAATAACAGAATTGCTGTCTACTGATTGATCCCAAGAATCGTTATGGTGTCTTTAAAACACACTAGAGTTTTTACAGAAGTGGCTAAAGTGAAGCAGCTGAAATCATTCAAACACAAAATGAAGACAATGAATGGGAAATGAGGCATCTCTGTTAAACCAGGCATCTGACAAGACTGTTTTACATGGTCACAGACTCCTTTTATACAGGCAGATACACAGCTCAGTACTGGCATTTTAAAGTCTGCCATACATTAATTTAAACTTCAGTAAGCCCTGAGCATGCAGGATCTTTCAGTCTGTGTCCACTCTCTCTGGAGCAGTCACAGTCAAACACAGAAACAAGGTGCGGTATTGCTCAACTGTCATAATTCTGTCATGGTTTATAAGTCCTTTCACAGCTCCCTATTTTTCAGGGAGTCTCCCAGATTTTGTCCATTTTTTTCACATCCTCCTGCTTCTTATGAAACCGTGCTAATTCCCCCCAAATTACTGGCATTAGACTGAAAGAACAAACTGTTCCTCTTCCCTTTTATTGTGCCTAACTCTGTATTTTTAACCATCTTATACTCAGTTTGTCATATAACTTATGGTCCTGTGAAAATATTCCTGATTTTAGTGGTTCAAATCAAGAAATCTCCCTCACTTGAGGGATGTTCGATTGGAAGCAAAAAAGTTAACTTTCTTATTGGTTTATGAAAAAAGCATGGAGAAGCTTACCTAGCAAGGCAGAAGGCTCAAAGATGGAAAGCTGAAGTCAATAAAATGGAAAGACAAGAAAGAATCGGAGTTCATGGACTCTGTGCAGTCAACATGAACGCTAGCTGAGCTCAGACTAAAAGAGAGAAGTTTCTGTCTCTGTAAAACAGCTCAACTTCCCTTTTCCTCTGTAAGAAACCTAACCACTTCCTTATGTGGGTGGCTGGGACAGCAGTATTGGCTGCCTCTTTTTGCAGAGCTAGTTGCAGCTAGAAGCTGGGTTTTGCACCCTACTTTCCAGACCTGCACCAATTATGCCGTTCCTTGGTCAACATCTTAAAGCAGCAGTATTTGTTAGCCAATGTGTATTTTGTCTTTTTATCAATGTAGTTTTTCTAGTAAAAACATCAACATACTCATTTTTTTCTGTTTCCTTTCATTCTGAATGAAGATACAGGATCTTGAAGTTTTTATAAGTTTGCCCTGAAAAAATGAAATATCTTGGCACAGTGCTGTTTACCACCAGAAACATGTGGTAGTTTGCGACGCTGATGACCCGGGTTCAGGAACGAGGCTGAGTTGTCAGAGGGGCATCTGGGGACAGTAAGACAAGTGTCCCAGAGGACGCTCTCCACCTGGGGGAGGGAGGGAGCTTGGACTCCACTGCACTACTGCCACCTGTGTGACCAGAGGTGGTGGTGCAGTTAGAGTCGAGGAGCTGGGCAGGAGGACATCGATGTACAAGGCATGCATCGCGTGCATGTGCATCAAGAGTTCAGTGTCCTGGGGTGGGGGATCAGAAAACAGAAAAATAACCTGATTGTTGCAGGAGGACAGCTGCCCCTCACCGCAGGCCCCCACTGCCACCAGTGGCGCTCTCTCCATTGCACCTGCTAAGTCTCCACTGGGGGGGGGTTGGGTCCAACTCCGATGACCCCACCCTGGCAGGAAAGCCAGGGTGGAATGGAGAAGGCTAAGTCCCAGAGAGGCAGGTGATGGAGCTTGGTGATTGAGCCAGGACCGATGGGGACTGTGTTGGATAGAGGGGGGGAGTACACAACATAGAAAAAAAAAAAAGATAAACACGTGGTAGTACCATCCTAATCCATCCATAGTATGAATCCAGTATGTACATTCAATAGGTAACCTCAGCGAAATAGATTTCTAAAAATTGTGAGTGCTGACCATCTTTAATGACTTGAGTCATTAATTATAAAAATTAGTGATAAAAAGCTGTTTTAGAAACAACTGAGCAAATTTAAAATACACAGAGGATAAATCTAGGCATGACAGCAATACATTTTTTGCTTAAAAAAACGACAGAATGTGATGAAAATTGTTGCCATCTAACAAACGCTGCTTCTTTAAGGGGGGGAGCGCACACAAAATAAATTACTCTCACTGCATCTCCTTGTTTTTGTGCCTTCCCACCTGAAGCTTTATCCAGCCCACCAATAGGGGATTGTTTGCATGGCATACCAACACACTCTCTCCCTTCAACCCTCTCTAGTGCCTCTGTTTATAAAGGGGCAACACTTAGCGCATGGCAATCATTCTCTTATCCGCTGGATGAGTAGGTGTCTTTTTTGCTGCTGTCATGAACTTTATTGTACAGCTATTAAAGATCATGGGAGCATCATGTGATGCTCCAGACCAAACACAATGCTTCCTGCAGTTGCTCTTGAGGTACTCTTATTTCTGTAGGAGTGTAATGGACTTCTCACTGACCACTCGCACTGTCGACATTCAGAAGAAACAAGGCATCCCTGTTATCATCGTTTGGAAGAAACTGTTTCTTTACTTATTAATTGCCATCTTTCGGAAGAGACGTTAAACTGAGGTCCCATCTGCCTAGATTGGTGGTAGTTCAGGTGGATGTTAAAGATCCCATGACACTTATCAAAAAGAGTCGGGGAATTTCCCGGTGTCCTGGCCAAATTTCCCTCATTCACTAACCAGCTTAATCTGGTTCAAGGTCGGTTGGCATTCATCTGTATCCCTCTCCCCCGGGTCGTGCCTGAAAATAGGCAGGATTTGTCTAGTGCACTTACCCAGTCAACAAAAACTAAATAAATAAAAAGTAAATAAATAAATAATGTCTTGAAAGTTTTATCTTTTAGCAGAGAAGTTCTGAATTTCCATCTGAATGATTTCTGCTCGTCTACCCTTAAGTAAAGTTATTTTTAGTGCAGCATGGTCAGAAATGATTACAGTATATTGGCCATGTTTGCTGAGACTATAAAATTGCAGATGTTTTTTTAGACGCAAACAAGCAATCAATTCTGCTGAATGTATTATATCTTGCAGAGAAGAATGTTAAGTATCTGGCTTGTGGATCAACCATTCTCCACGTATCCATGCAGGGCCAGATGAAGGCAACCTGGGGCCCCCCTTACTGTAACCATGCCCCTTTGCCATAATCACACCTCTTGGCTATTGCGTATCAATTACTGAAACATGAAAACAATGTTCTTACTGTCCCTAAAAAGGGGCATAAAATACTTAAAAATTAATGAAACTAATACTATCAGTATGGAAAAAATAATAATAGCCTGCGTTTTGATAATTTAGAGAAAATAATTAATAATAGGCCTGGTAAAAATTATTTTTTGTATGTGAAATGTCATGATTTGCACTTCTCCAAAGCTCCCCACCCCCAAACACATATGTGTGCACTCGCAGTCTGGGTGTTATCATATTGTCCGGCCAGGTAGTATAAATTAGGATGTGGGAGTTTTGTTGGGGTTGGGTAGGGACTGATCTCTAAAAGAGGCTCGGTCCTGGGTGGTGTAGGAGTTAAGTTTGTGGTTTACTAGGGGGGTTATGAACTTTAGAGATTATACTGCAAAGCAAATGATTTTTAGAAGAATTTGAAATAATTCCCAGGATCAAACTTTTCTGTTATTGATAAGTAAGCCAGGATCCATAAATGGCAAGATTTACTGATGGGAATCTTGAAATACATTTATTTGTTCACCCTGAAAACAGAGCTGTAACAAGGTCAGAACTTCAGTATGAGCGAGATGAGAGAATTAAAAAAAAAAAAAGAGTAGTATTTTTAATTGTACCAATGAAACATATTGTAGATTTCTTAATTTTAGGAGTGAAATTAAATATTTATTTTTTATTTATTGAGATCTCAGAATTACAAACCTTTGAATCAGAGACGCCTTTGCAAAGGCTCCACATCATGGAAGTACAAAACAAAAAAAATGGGCAATACAATGAAAGGTATTACAATTGAGTGCGGAGGGTAAAACAGCCCAGAGTCAAGTATGGTACAAAGGTAACAAAGCAATACATTGAAAGGTATTTCATCTGAATGCGGAGGGTAAAGCAGCCCAGAGTCAAGTACGGTACAAAGGTTTCAAGCAAATTAAACTATTGCTTACATTCAAATTTGAAGGGTGATACAAGGTTTCCTAAGCCAATGAAACAAATACTTAAGACAAAATATAAAGCATACACACTGAATTGCACTGTTAATTTTTTATAGTTAAGAGTAAGATTCTAAGCTGGGATTCTAAATGGGTGTGGGAGACAAAGCAAAGGAAATGGGCTTGTTCACACCTTAAAGGTCATCCTGGCTGGGCCCCCTGAAGCCGTCCGCTGCACTTAACGCTTAATCAGGGAGGTGAGAATCATGTCACAGTTCAGTCCCTGCCTTACTCAGTGGCTGAGTCCTTTACAAAAAACATGCAGCTCAGGCAGAAAGAAAAGGATATATAGCAAATATATATTGGGGATTGCTGGGGGCCCCCGGGCAGGCAGGGGCCCTAGGCCGGTGCCTGTGCAGCCTATGCCTTAATCTGGCCCTGTATCCATGAGGCCTAGCTATTCTGTTAATCTGTGTAAAGCATGTCTTGTAATATTCATATAAGGGTTACTACTAGTCCTATGTAGAGTTTGGGCCATGGCCTCATTAAAATTACCCTCAGAATTACTCTGTGGTCTAGGGAAAGTCCCCCTCAGCCTATTTACTATATTCCTGTGTAGTTTGTAAGCATGAACAATGGTTCCCTCTCTTAAATTCCCCTAATTTCATCCTAATTTAAATATAAATGAGGTTGCTTCACTCTGTTTTGTCCTAGTGTGAAAAGCTGTTTGTCTCCATTCTAAAGGGCATGACTCTACTCATGCAAGGCATCATGGGAGTCAATGATGCTACACGCACAAGCCAGCAGAAGTTATACTCTTATTCATTTCTGTTACATGTCTTGTGAAGTCACTGTATTCTCTAAAAGTATTTGTTTCTAGCTCACATACATGTTAAACTACAGAAAACAGCAGGGCACTTACTACGCCTTGAAAAATGTCATTGCTAGCATAAGACAAGCACATAAAGGGCCCAACTCTCAAAGCTCCCAGCAGCGTGCAAGGGACTTGCACCACAAAGAAGGGTGCAAAGTGCCCCTTGTCCCAAAATATGCATCGGGAGCTACTCACAAAGGCAGCCTGCCCCAATCCAGGCTTGCACCACCCTTGCGCCCAAACATGGGCTGCGACATGGGGCAAGGGGGTATGTGGCAGACGCAATCTGCCACATTATCAGGGATAATCAGAATTATGATATCAGAATTCACAAAACACTCTGAGAGGGAATATTTCAAAGCACCCTTAGACCAACCAGGTCCCCCTCTGAGAGAACTGCCTGTGTGCGGTACTGTCCCGCGAGCCCTGATCCCCGATCCCTGATGTTGTCAGAGGGAATGAGGTATAAAATGACCCATGCCCTGTTGCTGCCCAGTTAGGTAGATAAAAACATGTCCCCTCCCTGAACTCTGATGGTGCCCTTGTGATTTATTACTTAAATGTCCCCCTTCTGATCCCCGACACTGCCTCATGCATTACGTAATATACTACGCTCCCCCTCACCTATCCCCGATGCTGCCAGTATTAAATAATAAATAACATGACCCTCTCTGATCCCTATTGAGGTAAATACACATACATTATCCCTGGTACTCTAGTGCCCCCCCAGCCCTGATTTCCCAGAATAAATAAAGCGAATCCTGGTGGTCCAGTGGAATGCTCCAACTCCCACCCCCTGGCATAGCTCAAATTCCTGGTGGTCTAGTGGCCCCCACCCCACAGTGCCCATCCCCTAACTGGTTCAACCCCCTGCTCACCTCTGAAGCCAGCCACTGACTGAGTGCTGAATGAGCATGCACTGTATATAGTACGCGCTCAGTGAATGACAGCTGCTGTCATTCACTGAGCGCTTACTATATACAGTAGCGCTCATTCAGCGCTCAGTCGGCGGCTGGCCACGGAGGTGAGTAGTGGGTTGAGCCAGTTGCTGGCTCAGTTAGAAGATGGGCACTGCGGGGTTGGGGGTCCACTAGACTACCAGGAATTCAGGCTATGCCGGGGGATGGGGTTGGAGCATTCCACTGGACCACCAGGATTTGTTTTATACGTATTATGGGAGATTGGGGCTTGGGGGGGCACTAGATTACCAGGGATAATGTATGTTTATTTACCTCAACAGGGATCGGGGAGGGTCAAGTTATATATTATTTAATACCGGCAGCATCAGGTATAGGTGAGGGGGAGCATATTATATTATGTAATGCATAAGGCAGCACTGGGACTCGGGAAGGGAACATTTAAGTAATAAATCACAAGGGCAGCATCAGAGATTGGGAAGGGGATATTTGAGTGATTAATCACAAGTGCAACAGCAGGGTTCGGGAAGGGGAATTTCATTGTGTACCTTAACTGGGCAGCATCGGGGATCTGGAGGGGGAAATATTAGTAATTACATTACATGGGCAGCATCGGGGTTTGGGGAAGGGAGGACCACTTGCGTTTGCCACAAGGGGCCTGCGGCAGACACTTCCCATGTGCCAGGTGTTTGCCGTATGGGAGGGGTTGCCACAAGTGTGGGGACGTAGGCGCCAGGACCCAGAATCTGGTGCAGGGTCCCTGGTGCACTGGGCTTCAGTGCAAGCTGCTGTTTGCCTCAGCTTGTGCCGATCCTGGCACTGTTTGAGAATCAAGCCCAAGGATCGCAGAGGACAGCAGCACTGGCTAATACAATGTAACTACTGTAGGCTTTAGCACCAAAACATCATGAAATTCCAGGATGCCTTTCATGAATCAGGTCATGACCTTTGTAATGGAGGTAAGCAGGTTTTCTCACCAGACTTAAGTACCTTCATTTACATTTGAATCCTGATGAAATTAGGAGGATGCAATAGAGGCAATCACTGTGCGTGCCTATAAACTACACAGGGAAACAGAATAAAAGGCTGAGGGGACCTTCCTTTAATTCAAAAGCTAAGGTGTTAAAGAATTCTGTCTGCCCACCATTCGGAGCATGCACATAACATCGTCTTCTTCCTCACCTGGCAGTCCAGAAGCAGGCTGTGACAGGGTGTTCTGTATCGTTTTCTGCACCTGGCAGTCCAGAAGTGGGCTGTGGCAGGCTGTTCTGCATCATCAGTACCCAGCAGTCCAGAAGCAGTCTGTGGCAGGGTGTTCTGCATTGTTGGTACCTGGCAGTCTAGAAGCAGTCTGTGGCAGGGTAGCCACTGTATTGGAATTAGAATGTACCTTCTGACCATGTAGAGTTCCTGTTACATTTTATATTCATCTTTTGCATCTACTGCATGGTTCTTCTTTAGAAAGTAAACACCCTATCTGACTATAATCACAACTCCAATTTTTTTTTTTACTGTTAAAAACCACTGAATTGCACATGTGCTATCCAGGATCTAAGCAGCATATATGCTTCCAGCAGGACCAGGTGGGTTTCTTACAGCAATACAATATCTTTTTTTTTTTTATATTTTTTTATTTATAAGGTACAGAGAATGGTACGTGTACTAAATGATCAACATTACAACCATTACAACCAGACAATGGATACTGTGCTGCTCAAACAAGCAGGGTATGTGATACAGTTACATTCATAACAGTAGAAGAAACACCCCCAAAGGCAAGGTTATCAAGCCAGGGCTCTAAATATTTCCTGTACTCTTTCATGGTACTCGTCCCGAGGTCCAGGCCACTCCAACACACATTCAAATAAGCTCCCCAACCACTCCCACTCCCAAACCCTCCCCCGCCCCACCACAGGCAATATTAAAGATCAGGGAACAAAGTGCTTAGCCTCCTCAGTGATGTAGAAAACCCAACTCCACCTCAGCTCCGACTGAGAGAGTTGGCCAGCACGTAGAGCTGAAAGCTGCTCCATGCTCTACAGATCATTTATAATTCCACGTCAAGCAGTAACTGTGGGGGCTGCAGCTGTCTCCACAGCCGGGTTATTGCTTCTTTAGCCACCAATATATAGATATATACCACAGGCTGAGTTGGAACCCTCCGTCCCAGTGAGGGAATAGACAGAAGTACCATTGTAGTGCCCCAAAGTTGGGGGCACAACAGAAAGAAAAGTATAGAGGTGCCCAACCCTGTAAGATGCCCTAGTGCAGTATTGAGGTGCCCAGCCCTGTAAGGTGCCCTAGTGCAGTATAGAGGTGCCCCAGAAATGCCCAGGAGCCCAAGGTTTAGGTACAACCAGCACAAACATATTTCAAAAATAATTCAAATAGCCAGAAATGCCAAGCTAATATTGCTATGCCAGCACATGGCAAGCATAAATCATGTGCCCAGGTTAGAATGTTGTGCTGAGCTGCACGTGCTCAGCATTCCGGAGCGAGAATCAGAACATGGAGTTTTGCTTTTTAAAATTTTAAACTAGTTGCTGGAGAGAATCGTGGTGACTGTGGAGGAGGGAGGACACAGAAAGCAAGGAGGGACGTGATGAGCTTGCTAGGAGGGCTGAAGCTGTCCGTGAGGGCTTTCCTGTGGGCCTCAGCTGCCTCCAGTCACTAAAAACTGTCTGCCTGTTCTGTGGTGCGGTCCGCAGTGCCATCAGATGCACCAAAAAGTAAAGAACCATTCTGCTCCCTCAGAGAAGGGCTTGGTGCCCCGTTTTGTTATTTTTTTATTTAGTAGCTCAGTACCTGTTTCAAGTTGGTGTCCGCTTCTGCGCTGTACCCATCGGTCCAGAAGAGAGCCATCCTGCAGCGTCGGAAGCCGAACAAGGTCCCCTTTCGCCCAGTTCCCTGCCTAAAAAGCTCTCCCTCTGCCAGCAGCACCTCCCACCTCCCAACTGCTTCTCTTCTCACCGAGCTGGGGTGGTGAGTTGGCAGCAACACGCCTGAACTGTGCTGACCGACACAACTAAATGAAAAGTTTTTTTTTTTTTTTTTTAAAGCTTGGCGCCAAGCGCAAAGAGTAAGGAATCGACTCAGAGCAGTGGAGAGGACCAAATGGCCTAATTTGCATAATCTAGTATTCGGGGTGTGGTGACACCCAGGGGCCGGATTCCGGACGTTGGATCCGGTAACAAGGGGATATAAATATTTAGTAGGAGGTGGGGCAAGGTGGAGAAAGGAGAGGAGAGTGACAGGAAGGCCTGAAGCAGGCCCAGAGACATTTAAAGGGGCAAGTCAGGCCCAGAGACATTTAAAGGGGCAAGTCAGGCCCAGAGACATTTAAAGGGGCAAGTCAGGCCCGTATACACTTAAAGGGGCAAGCCAGGCCCAAATAACCATTGGGAAGGGCAGCAAGGCGCAAACAATTATTTGAAGGGGCAAGTCAGACCCAGAGCCATTTAAAAGGGCAACACTAGACCCAGAGCAGTACAGAGTGGCCCAGCTACAGTAAACCCATAAGTTGAAGGGGTCATTAGACCCATAGAGTACAGGGACCCAGCCAGCCATATAGACCCAAGAGTGACAAAAGGGGCCTAGCTAGCCATTTAAATTCACAGGGGGTGAAGGGACCTCACCAGTGATAGCAGGGCAATTAATGAAAAGGGGGCCCACCCCACCAGAGCAGCTCCCAATCTAGGAGGCCATTTAGTGGTTAGTGGCCAGAGTACCCACAGTAGCAGGAGCACCTGTTTAAGTTAGAGGGACCCCACTACAGTAGGTCCACAGTCAGTAAGGGTTTCACCAAGAAGGTGACCAGAAAGAAGCAACCAAGTGCCTGTTATTTACTGTGGTCTGTACATTCAAAGACTGTGATAGCAAGCAAAACTGTTGGAACTGTGATATTAAGCTGCACTGTTGGGACTGTGATATTAAGCGGCACTGTTGGGACTGTGATATTAAGCGGCACTGTTGGAACTGCGATATTAAGCGGCACCGTTGGAACTGTGACTTTTAAACTGCATTGAGCCAGCATCTTGTGTTAGTGTGTTTCTGAATCAGTCTTCAGCAGCCCTCGAAGAGGTATTCCACAAGTGCACTCCAGAATCAGTCTGCAGCAGTACTCCTGAAGAGAACAGCCGTGTTCATAGTACCCTTGCAATGTCATGTTTATTTTCCTCTAACAGTCCCCAGTGTACATCCTGGCCCAGTGCAGAGTCTGCCATCCATTTTCTTGTTTTGTCATTCACAACGAAGTGCTGTCCAGATCTCCTGGTCCAGTTCCTTGAGTCAACGTCCTGTTTATTGCTTTATGTCAGTCCTTGGCTCAGCTGGCCTTGGTGCCCAGTACTCTGTTGTTCTGCAATGTCTAAAGACTTCTTCCTCCTGATTCCTGATTTCCATGGGGTCCTCCCATTGTCTTCTTCCTCACCTGGCAGTCCAGAAGCGGGCTGTGGCGGGGTGCTCTGCATTGTCTTCTTCCTCCTCACCCAGCAATGTAGAAGTGGGCTGTGGTAGGGTGTTCTGCATTGTCTTGTTCCTCACCTGGCAGACCAGAAGCGGGCTGTGGCGGGGTGTTCTGCATTGTCTTCATCCTCACCTGGCAGTCCGGAAGCGGGCTGTGGCAGGGTGTTCTGCATCGTTTTCTGCACCTGGCAGTCCAGAAGCGGGCTGTGGCAGGCTGTTCTGCATCGTCAGTACCCAGCAGTCCAGAAGCAGTCTGTGGCGGGGTGTTCTGCATCGTTGGTACCTGGCAGTCCAGACACAGTTTGTGGCGGGGTAGCCACTGTATTGGTCATCTCAATCCAGCTGTCCTGTCTGTTGTTCTGCAATGTCTAAAGACTTCTTCCTACTGATTCCTGATTTCCATGGGGTCCTCCCATTGTCTTCTTCTTCACCTGGCAGTCCAGAAGCGGGCTGTGGTGGGGTGCTCTGCATTGTCTTCTTCCTCCTCACCCAGCAATGTAGAAGTGGGCTGTGGCAGGGTGTTCTGCATTGTCTTGTTCCTCACCTGGCAGTCCAGAAGCGGGCTGTGGCGGGGTGTTCTGCATTGTCTTCTTCCTCACCTTGCAGTCCGGAAGCGGGCTGTGGCAGGGTGTTCTGCATCGTTGGTACCCGGCAGTCCAGAAGCAGTCTGTGGCGGGGTAGCCACTGTATTGGTCATCTCAACCCGGCTGTCCAGAAGTGGACTGTGGCCAGATCCTTTGTGCTTCAATTCCCACGGCCCTCAGTCGTTTTTTAGCTGAGGAAATCTTTGTGCTCGTTCTTGAATTCTGGCAACCCTAAAGAGGTGGGTGTGGCCAAGAAACTCATGGTCTGTTTGAAAACCCTCTCTGTATTCCTCTAGTTTCTTAAGAAGTCCCCAGAGTCGCACTGGCCAGCCAGTCAAGTGTTCCTTGTTACGCCAGTTTCTTTGTTTCAGTTCACTTTCTGAAGACAAAGTACAACCATGCACGAACTGCCACTAATAATATGTACAGAGTCTTGCTATAGTACGCTGAATGTTCCATAGAGTGGAGTACTCCAGGTAATAGGTCTTAGATACAGGTACACCTCGGGGGTAAATTGGAAGGATTTGCATAAGACGGTCTTCTAGCATATCTGTTACAGCCAATTTTGCCTTACAGTTCTCCTCATGTAGGAGGTTAGAAGTTACAATTCCCCTCTTTTCCCTGTGACTGTGTCACCCTTTTTCCCTTGTTTGAAGAATAAAGCCTGTCAAGTGTTTGGAAACCTATTACCAGCTCGAGCCTCTCTTTGTTAGGCGACAACATCCACCTATTGGGAACCTGAAGTATCCTCCCGCCATTCCACCTGCAGGGAGCGGGACTGGTGTTGATAAATTGTGTGTGATTTATTTGGGTCATCACCCTTTTATTTTAGTGGATCCTAGCACACACTACCATCAGGGCACCACACCATTTCTGGTGTCAACAGTCTCTGTTCTCCCAGTATTATCCTATCAGTACATTCCCCTCTCTGCTGCCAGAACTGCATTAGCACTGGGCATGTCCAAAAACCATGTGTATGTGTAGCCAGAGTTTTCCCACATTGTCTTTAGCAATGGCCAGGCTATGCAGGGAGAAATTTTGTTAGGGTTGCAGGGGTATTAAAGTACCGATTTCAACATTTCCATGAAAATGTGTTTTTTTTGTATTGTACAGCGCCCAGAGTCCCTAGAGATGGGCGCTTTATAAATAAAATATCTATCTATCTATAGAAACATAGAAGCTGACGGCAGATAAGGACCACAAGGCCCATTCAGTCTGCCCATTTTTTCTACCTTATGAATGTGCCATAAGCCTTTGCTCTGTCAATGGCCTATCTATTCATACTCTGTATTGCTCCCTTATGTCTATCCCATGCCTGTTTGAAGCCCTGTATTCATATCCAACCACTTCCTGAAGTAGGCTGTTCCATGCATCCACCACCCTTTGCGAAAAAGAACTTCCTCACATTACCCCTTAATCGGCTTCCCTTTAATCTCATGCTGTGTCCTCTTGTCCTGCTATTTTTCTTATATTGAAACATGTTACACTCACCTTGTTAATGCCCTTAAGGTGTTTGAATGTTTTGATCATATCGCCTCTCTCCCTCCTTTGCTCTACGGTATACATATTGAGCTCGGTTAATCTGTCCTCAGTCCCTGCACCATTTTGGTTGCCCTTCTCTGGACTGCCTCCATTTTGGTAATGTCCTTGTGCAGGTACGGCCTCCATTACTGCACGCAGGACTCCAGATGGGGCCTAACCAGGGTCCATGGGGTCTATCTATCTAAAATTCACGTCAGTACGGTGCTGGAGAGATTTTAAAGGATGGGTAGTTTTTTCAAGCCAAACAGTGTAGGAGATATCGGAAGATAATTCTGCATTCCAAGCAATAAAGAATGTGTAGGATCTGTAGGAAATTTCTACAGGCCCCTGTACAGGTGTCCTATCATATGTTGTCATAAGTCCCCTTTGACAGTGTGTAAAAAGCATGGAAAGTAGAAGAAGCCTGGGGTGGGGTGGGGGGTCCTTTGTATCCTTATGTAATAAAAAGTGTGGACTTCTAAATATTGAAAATGTTCTCTATTTGTGAGGCCATATTAGGCCTGCAAATCCATATAGGGCCGTACTCCTTGTGCATCTAAAAATTCAAAAATATAAGACAGGCTTCTAAATGTACGGTCTATGAGGGCCAGGAGATAATCTGCTTTCGCCGCCAGCAATCTAAAGAAGTAAAATATGGGAGCATGGGGAGGAAGGGCACATAACACAAACCAACAATGCAAGGTGTGTGCCGTGAAAGTGCTAAAATCCCTTAGAGATAGGAGGTTCATAAGGGAAGCAAATAGTATCTTACTTATGTCATAAAGATCATTTATAGTGAACCCTATATGTTTCCATGCAGGGTTAAGCTGCAGGGTAAGCCATGTCATTGCTATTTTCATATGGGATGCTCTGGAATAATTAAGCAAATTAGGGATATTTAATCCACCCTGTGTCAGGAGAAGTTGTAAAATTGTGCACTTGATGTAGGGTCTCTTCCCCATCAGACAAAGCGGGAGAGTAGTTTATTCCGTGAGGAGAAATAAAAGGTTGAGGGCACTAGGGGGGTTATCTAAAAAAGGTAAAGGAGTCTTGGCAAAATATTAATTCTAAGGGTATCAATCCTTGCATGAAAGGATAAGATTATGTGAGTCCACTTATGGAGGTCCTGTGTTACAGCTTGCATTAATGGTTCATAGTTAACTATCTCTAAGCGGTCCAGATTTTGTCGAATCGGTATACCGAGGTATTAACTTTTTGTATGTCTTTATCTCAAAGGCAGCACGGATTTTAAATCCAGAGAGGGTAAAAAAATGAAGTGCTAAGACTTCTGTTTTAGTGACATTGAGTAGAAAACCCTGAGACATCACCAAAAGCTTGTAAAATCTGCCAGACCACAGGGAACGAGTTTTCAGGGTCCAGGAGTATCAAAAAGACATCTGTCTGTCAAATAAATAAAAGACATCATCCACGTAAAGTGACAATTTAAAAGGCGTACCTCCTTACGGAAGCCCTTCGACCTCCTCTGTGTGTGCGTCTAATTGTGGCTGCCAAGGCTATATATATAGCAAAATGCAAGTGCAACAACGGGCACCCCGTCTCATACCACACTCCAAGGAAATCAGAGAAGACAACGTGCAATATCAGTTTTATTCTTCTGAAAATGGTTAAATACTTTTTTCCTTTTACAGGGAACCTAACCCCTTAATGGCCCAGACAATAATTTTGTATCCATTAATATCTGGTATTTTATGCTGTTCAGGCTTAGTATATGAAGAACAACAACTCAGTAACATAAAACCCCATTGCAATAAAAAAAATACAATAAGCAGACATTTATCCTTCAATTCTTATAGAATCTAATAAAGTTTATGTACAAGGAAATAACGCTTTTAGGAGTCTAATAATTAGGAGTAGACTTCTATGACTTATGCAAAAGAGAAAGAAAAGAAAAATAGAAACAAAAAGCAGGTGATTGCTGTTTCGTCCGCTTCTCCAGGACTGTGAACAGTAAGGGGAATTTTGAGCTGGTCAAGCTCTGTGAGCTGCGTTAGCTGTCAGAAATGCACTTTGTCATTAGCAGCAGTCTGTGTTTCCAGATGCCCACTGTCCCATCCTCCAGTTGGGAGCTGTGTTGTCTCTGGGGGCAGGGCTTGGCTTGTGAGCAGCGTTGCTTTTGAATTACCACTGGTGGCAGCTGATCAGCTGTTTCTGCTCCTCCTCCAGGACTGTAAGAAGTAAGCAGATTTTATTTATTTATTTTATATATTTAAATTAAAATAAATTGGTAACCTGGAAAGGCACATTGAGTCAAGGCTCATTTCCAGGTGCGTCCTGGGGGAGTGGAATAGAGAATGAATAATATACAATGGACCCTATTCACCAATGAGCATAGTGGTTACGTGCTGCATATCTGGGGCGCATAGTCACTCCAGCACCCAACACTCCACTCCCACACAGGATGCACTAACAGGGTTGTGCAGCCCCAATGCACCCGATCCCCCTAGTCCATGGACTGTACCATGCTGGGGGTGGGCCGGGGACATGCCAGCACTACGCGCTATGCACAAAGGCACATAGTGCTGGACACAGGGGTGCAGTGGGGGGATCACAGGGTACACCAGGGAGAACCCTGCTGTAAGCCCCCTATGTGCCCCATGCACACACTGGGTTTCTGCCTGGACACAGCGGATAGCCCACTCACCCACTGGGACCACTGCGGCCGTATCCCCCTATGGCCTCTCAGCACCACCTGCCCCAGCACACATCGGTGTGTGGCCTCTACTAGGCACCCCCCCCACCCAACACACACCCCACACGGGGCACCGGTCCCAGGATGCTGCCACCCCCCTGAATGGCACCACGGCCCATCCCTGCTACTGGCTCCCTCCGGGCATATTGTGGGCAGTGTCTCCCCGGCACTGCCAACAGACTCCCCACCCGCACCCACCGCCTGGTGCCGTATCATGGAGGGTTGGCAGCTTGTCCTCTTCTCACCTCCACAGCCGCCAGCCATCAGACAGGAGTTCCTAGAGTGGAGAGGGTAAGAAGAGGATGCGGCAGGGAAGATTGGTTAGGAAAGGTAGGAAGCGAGGGGACCCAAACCAGTATTTGGACATAAAAGAGGCACAGTGGGACTGGTGACAACCTGGTAGCAGGATGATGGAGAGGGAGGAACAGAGACAGCAATGATGAGAGTGTGTGTGTGTGTGTGGGGGGAAGAGAGCAAAATGACAGAAGGCATTGCAGAGGGAATCCAGTCTGGCAAGACAGGAAGAAGGGGCAATACCATAGACCACGTCCGCATAGTCAAAGACTGGGAGAACCATTTTGGTAACCAGCGCCTGGTGGATCTGGAGGGAGAGGCAGTCCTTATAATGGTACAAGGCACTGGGTCTAGGATGAAGCTTGATGTGGATGGTGATGATGTGGGTAGAGAAGTCAAGCTTGCTATCAGGCCACACACCAAGGTACTTGAAGGCAGGACTACCTCCAGAGGGGTGCCATCCAACACGGAGAAAACAGGGGGGAGGGGAGCGAGAGCCTGGCCAGTGCCAAAGATCATGGAAGCGGTCTTCTTTGCGTTGACTCAGAGTTGGTTGATGTGGAACCATAGCAATGCATTATGAATGCTGTGTTGGAGTGGACCCTCCACAGCCGCAGCCACGGGTCTAGAAGCGAAAATGACCATGTCATCCACATACATGTGGATGTGGACTTTAGAGCCAGTTGAGCTTTGTGTACTGCATTAACTGTCAAGACTGTGCGTTTCCTAATGCCCACTGCCCCATCCTCCAGTTGGGAGGTTTGTTCTGCATCAGTCCTGTTACAGATCTTTGTGTCGTCTGCAGAGAGACATACTTTTCCTTCCAGTCCCTCTGCAATGTCACTTATAAAGACATTAATGAGGACCTGTCCCAGTATTGAACCCTGTGGTACCCCGCTAGTTACCCTGCTTTCTTCACTGTGAACTCCATTTACTATTACCCTTTGTGTCCTGTTGTCCAGCCAATTTTTTATCCAGGCTACTACCTTGGAACACACTCCAAGGCTGGCTAACTTGTACATTAATCTTTTGTGTGGGGCTGTGTCAAATGCCTTGCTAAAATCTAGGTGGCCATATCCACAGTCCCTTCCTGGTCTACTAATTTGGTCACCCAGTCAAAAAAATCTATTAGATTCATCTGACACGACCTTTCCACTGTGAATCCATGCTGCCTTGGGTCCTGTTCCCCACCGGCCTCTACGTACTCAACAATTCTTTCCTTCAGAAGTGATTCCATCATTTTCCCTACCACTGAGGTCAAACTAACTGGTCTGTAGTTTCCTGCCTCTGTTCTGCTCCCACTTTTGTGAAATGGAATCACATCCACCCTCCTCCAGTCCTCAGGCACCGCACCATCCTCCCATGATTTGTTGAAGATAGTAGACAGTGGTGTCACTAGTTGTACCCTTGGTTCTTTTAGAATTCTGAGATGAATCCCATCAGGCCCCATTGCTTTGTCCACCCTCAGTTTCAAGAGTTCTTTTAGAACCTTTTCCTCTGTGAATGGACTGGTATCGACCCCCCTTTTCAGAGTGTTTCTTGTTTGATTTAAGCACCTCCCCCTCCTCTTCTGTTGTGAATACTGAGCAGAAATATTCATTCAGTATCCCCGCTTTTTCACTATCACCCTCTGTCCACATTCCCTCCTCTTTATTAAGTCTCTGTATCCCTCCCTTGGTCTTTCTTCATTCCCTAATGTACTCATAAAAGGTTTTATCCCCCTTCATAACAGAATTGGCCATCTTTTCCTCGGTTTTTGCCTTTGCTATTCTGACTGCCTTCCCTGCCTCCTTCTGCTTTAACTGCTAAAGGTCTGTCCTCCTTCTGTGTTTCCTTATAGTTCCTGAATGCTATCCTTTTCTCCTTAACCTTCCCTGCCACCTCTTTTAAGAACCATAGTGGTTTTTTCCTTCATTTTGTTTTATTGATTCGCGTCACACAAAGGCTTGGTGCCTCTGTGATGGCTGTTTTGATTATTCCTCATTGTTCCTCCACCCCTCCTTCTTGCCCGTTTGCTAATGCTTTTCTGAGGCACTCTCTCATTTTCCCAAAGTCACCCCTCCTAAAGTCCAATACTCTTGATTTTGTATGGCTTGACTCTATGGCTGTGTGTTTATTGTGAACCTCACTGTTTGGTGGTTGCTTGTTCCCAGATGGCTACCCACTTCTAAATCCGAGATCCTTTCTCCATCCCCATTTGAGAGTACCAGGTCTAAGATTGCTCCCTCCCAAGTGGGTTCCAATACTAGCTGTCTGAGACATGCCCCTTGTAGGGCAGCAAGAATGACCCTGCTTCTGGATGTGCCTGTAGCAAAGGTGCTCCAGTTAACATCTAGCATATTCAGGTCCCCCATTAACAATATCTCCCCTTTTTTCTGCCATTTTATGGATGCCTTCTATCATTTTGTTGCTGATTCCCTCTCTGAGAAGGGGGTTTGTACACAACTCCCATGCGGATTGCAGTGCAATTTCCTGTCTCCAGGGTGACCCATAGTGACTCATGTTTACTCTTTAGTTCTGTTGCCTTAATCCCTTTCCTTACATAGAGAACTCCTCCTCCTCCTCTTTTGCCCTCCCTGTCCCTCCTGTAGATTATGCATCCTGGTATGTTGACATCCCAGTCATGGTTGTCTGTATGCCATGTTTCAGTGACTGCCACGATATCCAGGCATCCCTCTTCCATCAAGTCCACTAGTTCAGGGAGCTTGTTACACAGACTGTGGGCATTGATACTCATCACCCTCCATTTTTTGATGGCATTACCCCTTTTAGCCCCATCCCTGTCCTTACTGCCTTTGCCTTTTTTTTGCATTTACCCCTGTCCTGCTCCTGAATGACTTGTCTACTTTGGTGTTTACCTCGCTAATTCTGTGTTTTGTTGGGGGAGGCTGGGATTTCCCTGCTCCTTTTCAGTGCCTCTCCCATTGGCTAATTTAAATGCTTGCCAATGAAGCATTTAAACCTATCACCTAGGATCCTGGTTCTCCTCCTGGACAAATGCAGACCATTGCCCCAGTATAGGCCTGCATTCCTCCAGGTGGCTTCCCAGTCCCCAATGAAGCCAAAACCCTGAGCTCCACACCAGTTTTTCAACCATTAATTGAATCTTATAGTGTGGAGTACCCTAGCATCATCCTTGCCATAGACAGGCAGCACCTCTGAGAAGGTTACCGCCCATGCTACTTGTCTAAGGCCTCTCCTCAACCCTACAAACTCCTCTTGCACTGCTCCGATCCCATTCCCAGCCAGGTCATTTGTCCCTAGGTGGACAATGACATCCAGCTCCCTCCCTCGTACAGCTGCTCCTGCGATCCTGAGGATTCACTCCTGTCCCTCTGAGTTGTGGTGCCAGGCAGGCACCTCACCTCCCTCTCCCCTTCCTCCCCCACTTCTATTCCCCAATGATTGAGTCCCCCACCAGGAGTTGTTTCCTTCCCCTGTGGGGTCTTGTGCCACCCTCCAGTGGGTCTCTTTTGTGGAGGTTCCCAGCATCCTCCTTGGTCTCCACTACAGGTGCCTCCATAGAGGAACCACTCTTCGCCAGAACAGCAGATGAATTGTGGAGAGATACACCTCTGTTCCACCACCCTCTCCCTCCCTGAGCCCACCTTGGTCCAAATGCTCCTCTTTCTTGGCAGCATCTGAGGTAGCAGCGGTGGCCCTGGGTGGGGGAAGAGGTGTCATGAATCCTAGCCAGGTCAGTCTGGAGATGGGCAACCTCCTCCCTCAGACCAGAGAGGTGCCTGCAAATAAGACAGCATCACAGCCTCCAGAATGTCTCCTGGAACACTGCTGCCCCACAGCCATTGCACTGCACCACTCCCACCATGACCTATTTTGTGTCCCCTCTTCTGTTGCTTTTTATGTTTCCTCTCTCCTCCCTCTACATATTTTTCCACCTACTTTCCTACTGCCTATGTACCCTTACAACTCTCACCCTTCCTGTTCTGGGACAGGAACTTCCTGTAGTCTTCAGTAGTCTCCTTTCTCCTTGCTTGGACTCAGACCTTCAGCAGCTGGGGGGGAGGAGGGAGGAGAAAGAGCTATTTTTTTCTTCTTCCTCCAAGGTTGATGAAACTAATGTGCCTCAGTGATCCTTTCCTTCCTACTGCCAAACAGGAAGTTCCTGTTGTCAGTCAAATCTAGTGGCTATAAAAGTAGAACTGGCTTAGGGTGGTTAGGGTGGCAAGGAGAGCAATTGGTAAGAAAGACTGTAGCTTTTTTAGTCAGCTGCTTGCTCTGAAAGCAAGATTCCCTCTGCCAGAAACTAGCAACAGGGAGCTGTAATTGGAGACAGCTGCTTTTCTACTGCTCAAGTCACACACCCAATTAACTTCTCTGCTCTGCTTCCGACTCGGCAAATTAAGTTGATTCGGCCCCCTTCCCCAGAGAAACGCACAGTGACTTTTTTTTTTTTTACTTAAATGAGACCTCCTGCTTCTAATAAAGTATCGGTTTCCTTAATCCCAACAGGAACTGAGTCCTGCTGAAGTAGAAGTGTTAAATTAATAAGAAAAACTGTAGCTTTTTTAGTCAGCTGCTTGATCTGAAAGCAAGATTCCCTCTGCCAGAAACTAGCAGCTTTGGAGCAGTGATAGTCAATGAGGGTGAAGCTTTGTCAATGAGGAGGTCATGTTTATGATGACCATCGATGAGGGTGGAAGCCCCCTCATTTTGCTGAAAAATAAATGAATGTTAGTTCAAGCACCATCGACGAGGAAGTCGATGGAAAGTCCTCTTATAGGGGTAATCGATGAGGAAGGAATCCTCATCAGTAAAGCAGTTGGTAACATGAAATGTCAAGTACAAACACCATCGATGATCTGTTGTTTCAGTGTTGTCGATAGAGAAAGAATCCCGTGTCGTTGATGATGGTGAGAAAGGTGAAATGAAACACCGCTCCAAGTTTCGTCGATGAAGAATGTGAGCTAAAGCCAGCAAAAAAGGAATTGAGAATGCCAGGGACCGCCCACTCTTATATAGGAACAGGATGATGATATCATTGGTGGGAGGTCCCTTGTGACAGACTGCTAGAAGACAGCTGCTGTACGGCCTCTGGTGACTACCCAAGTGTATTACCTGAATGAAATAATTTTAGATGTATTATTTGCTATGCACAAATAAAGGCTACTAGTACTGCACACTGTGTGCGTGGCGTGACAAGACTGTCTTAAGCCATAGCAAACTTAAAATAAAGTACGGACATGATCTGCTGCTTCAGTGACACCAAAGAATGGAAGTGGTTGTATTACAAGTGCCTCATTTGCATATAAATGGAGGCTTGCTTGAAGCTTTATAAACTTGTGTCAGAGCCTCAGAATCTATGCATGTGTTACAATAGAAAAAATGACTGGTCTCTGATTGACATGACTGCAGTAACTGATGTATGAAAACTATGCCAGAAATATACAATTCATAAATAAACAGTGTTCTTTAACACCAGACTTAAAATCAGAAACACCTGCTGAGGCTACAATAGGTCTGTACAAATAGAACAATGACAGAATTGGAAAGTACAGTTACGCAAGAACTTACCGTAACAGCAGTGGCATCACCACGTTGATTTTGGGGAGGCTACAGCCCCCCCAATCTAAGTTAAAGCGCCCCCCCCAATCATTTCAGTAAACAATGACATAAATAAATTAAATAGCAGCCACACTACGTTTATTTTTTGTTTTGTGTGTCTGATCTGACTTGACTTCCTTGCAACTTGCTACTGAAGTTTGGAGAAAAAAATATCTGATGCCAGTCTGACTCGAATCAAGAGAGTAGAGACAGCAGACTCTAGAGTAGTGAGCGGAGTGACGTCTCGCACAGTCGCAAGGCAGCAGCGTGAGTCGAGCCCTAACTAAAGTTAGACAGCCGAGGGAGGGACTCATGAACTTGTTCCAAGTTAAATTTTATTTTCTGGCAGCAGAATTCTATTAGCTTCAATGTCCTGAGTACACACATGGCACTTTAATTCTGTCTGTGACTGGATATATCATATAGCACCTTTACATCGATCCCCATCCCCAGCACCCGTCCCCTCCCAGCAGCTGAGCGTGAGTACACTTGAATCCTGACCTGTGGATTTGGATTGTTCTCCTCTGCCGTCTGCCCCCGTTTTTTGTTTTTACCTCAGTCTGAAGCAGCTGAGCTGGAGCACACTTCCTGACCTGACCTGTGGATTGTTCTCCTCTAGACTCTCTGCCCCGATTTTACCTCAGTCTGATCTGCATGCAGTTCAGACTGCAGTAAAAAATAAAGCCATCTGCCTGACTCCCTGCCATCCTTGGCGCAACTCCCATCTCACCGACCAGACCGGCTGCAAGTTGCAACTCAACTGCTGCTGTACACCCTTACTGGCAGTGACAAGGACCCACTTGATTGTGTACCCGATTCCCCATCCCCCCAGTCCGTTCTGCACTGCAGCTAGGAAGAGGGACGGAGCGGAAAATGATGCGGATTTCAATCATGCACAAACACGCTGCGATGCTAGGCGTGCTCTCTGGTCCCGACGAGGCCAGGAAGGATTTTTGGCACTGGGTGGTGGCTGCCTGGCAACAGAGCAGATGCAGGCATAGCAGGTAGTGTGTGTGGTGTGGCTTCGCTTGGTGGCTTGTCTGGCTTGGAGCCTGGGGGGGGGGCGGCAACAATATTTTAATTTTTTGTGTGGATTCTCATACTGGATGAAATTAAAGTTCTTAGGCAGCAGCAAACAACAAACAAGGGCACTGCAACTAGACTAGGGCACTGCAACCTTCCCAGCAGATCCGCTTGGTTAATGGTGTCTGGCTGTTGTGTTGTTCTGGTCTGTTATTTGCTCTGAGATCCTCCTATAACCTTCCCAGCAGATCTGCTGGGATAATGGCTGTTCTGGTCTCTTATTTGCTCTGGGGTCCTGGTCCTCGTCCTCCTGTAACCTGTCCTCGGTGGACAAGTAGCCACAATTTTTCCACATGTACCATTAAATAGATGGATGATAACTGGGCTTCTCAAACATATTTTTCACCACTAAAATACAGGAAAAGCCACCATTTGAAGGTAAAATTTCAAAATTTTTACGGGGGAGCATGCCCCCGGACCCCCCTAGTTTAGTTTAGTTTTGTCTGCTGGACCTACTGTCCTCCCAGAACTCAGTACAGTTACAGAGGACTGTACATCGCCCAGCAGAACAGCGGGACCAGCAAACATCTGATCTGAACTTATGAAAGCTCTAACATGCACTGCAGGCTACTGACTCTCCCACTGCTGCAGCCCAGCTCTGACATCAGCTGAAGGGCATTCTGGGATTTCTGGTTACAGTAAATGTCAATTTAGGAGTCGGCAGGATCGAAAACACAACAAAGGTGAACAGACAGCATTACTGACTGCACTGTTCATTCACCCTTGCTGTATGCCGGCATCTGGAGTGTGTTCTTATGGTTTACACTACACTAACTAAATGAATTAGCAGTAAGCACCAGTGTTCTGGTCTTGGTGCCAGTTTTTTTTTTCTGTGATGTGCTTTAGATTTTTAAACGTGGTACGAGAGTAAGTGGAGCTCCTTTGTTTGCTGCAGTCAGCAGAATCAGCCTGTTACAAGCTACTTAGACCCTGTCCACCCTGTAGGATGATAAAGCAGAAACGGTTTTAAAAATTAAGCCTTACTGTCTGCACATCTCCCTGTGAGTTTTTAACCACTTATCAAATCATTTTACAGTGTCTGTGCTAGCATGTTCTTTGAGGCCCCGACTGTTCAGGCACATCCTGGTTTACCGTGTGCTATGCATGTGTTGTCTGCATCACCAGAGGGCATCTACACTGAAGGTAAAAACAGACTTACTGCTGAAATGTTTTAAAAAGTGTGCCAAAGAGTAGCTCTCATCATGGTTTTGGCACTTTTAAAAAAAAAACTGGACTAAAACCCACTTGCAGTGTAGACGTTAAGAATGTAACAGACTTGAAATGGATTAAGCTCCCTAAAATTTTTTAAGACCTGTAGTCTGCAAGGGGCCTAAGTAAACAGCAATTTAATTTGTTTTGCATAAATTGCAAACTGGGACTAGCCCCACAGTTGAGTATGGGACCCTTTAGTGCTAACCCTTCCCCTTTAAGAAGCAGTTCTCTGTGCATAGTTCTATTGACTTACAAATATAATGAACTTTCGTGTGAACAGACTACGGCTCTTCATCGTACAACATGCCATAAGCAGGGTATCTTGTCACTTCCGTTGCAGAATAGGCCTCAGCTGTAGGCGGACCGTAAGGGTCAAGGCTCCTATTTCCTGTCAAGATCCTTGGTAATAAAGAATGGAACAGCTTAGAATTGACATTTTGGGGGGAGTATTGTGCAACTGAGTTCTGTAAATGCCAGCTGTCCGTTTTTTGTAGGTGGCTCAGTCTCCTCTAATATGCTTACCTACAGTGGCCCAACTCCTAGCTAAAATATCTACCTTTTCTATCTTCTGCTCTCTTGACATACTGCTTGTAGCAGAATTCAGTTGTATCAAACAATAAGCTCTCTATATCAAACTGAATTCAAATAATCCTATTTTTATGACACCATAAAAAAAGGCAAGAAGACACAAAAAGACAGTTTATTTTCTTTTATTTTCTAGCAGACAGTTTCAATAAAATTCCCCTTTTAAGTTAGTGTTACGTAACTCCCCGCATAGACTATATAAGGAGCAGCTTTGGTAAAGAATGGAATGAAAAACAAATATCATAGCTGGAACCTTATATCAAAGAGTCAACTTCATTTTAAAATAAACTCTGCAAAAACCGTGGAGTTTCTCAGTGCTTTATGATGTTGAGGTTTTTTTTTTTATTACACAAGTTTTTTTACAATGTCTGATTGGTTGTAAGAGTCGTGATCTCTGTTGAGTTGTCGTGCTAGATAACTTTTACATGATTCGCAGCCCTTGGATAGAGGACTCCAGCGTCTTAAAGAAAAGAAAAATAGCATTTTAGACATTTAACATTAGATATGATAAAAAAAATCACTTAAGAGTCATGGAGAAATCTAATCACAGGGGTTCAACTGCAGACTGGTCGATACAGTTTGATAGTCCCAAACATTATTTTGTATTTGTATTGCACATTCATTACATATAAGCTCAGAAGAGAAAAAGTTGCTCCACATAACAACAGCGGTGCAATCCATACACAAAAGCATTCATAAAGTCAGACAATCAATGCACCCATGTGTCCCTGAAAAATCGGAGCTGAAACAAAACTTCAAAGGACAGTATATACACAGTATCTTGTGGTTCCACATCTGTATTCATTTTAGTGGAATGCTGAGATCATCAGCAGGAGCCTACTATAAAGCTAAAAATTGGTCCCGGCAGCCACTAACAAAGACTCAGAGCTAACGTGCCATACCGGTGTCCTCACCAACATTTCACACCTTCTTACCCAGACTATCAATTTTTCTTGAACCTTTTTCTGTGGAGTGGTTGAACATTTTAACTTGTTTGTTTATTTGTGAAATCAGTGTACAACCTTTGAGCCAGAGGCTCATTTCCAAAGGTACCTCGTCACATTAAAGACATACATAAAGTTTAAGGTTACATAGCACAGGTTTGCTAAAAATAGGCGTTCATCAGAGGCGCCACGTCAAACTGAGGTCAGACAAAATACATTTAGGTTACAGGGTACAAGTAATTGAGACAGGTGTTACACAAGTTGGTATCAAAAATTGAGCAATCTAATTGGCATACCATAAAACAGCAGGCACTGACCAGGTTAGACATAGGTACGGTGTACCAGGAAGAGGTGGTGGGGTGGGCTAGGTGGAGAGCCGCCCGGTGGGCGTTGTCATGAGAAGTCGAGGTGGAGGCTGCCTTCAGAGACAGGAGCAGCTACGAGTATTGATGAGTTGGTTTCGAAGGGTGGTTTTGAACTTGGAGATGGTGGTGGCATTGGTGATAGGGGCAGGGAGAGAGTTAAACCAGGATGGGGCTCTGTAGCAGAAGGACCTCTGGCCACGGCTGGTTCTTGATCTGGGGACCATTAGAGTGGTCTTGTTGGATGACTGTGTTGCAATAGTGGGTGGGATCCGGTGGATGGATGCCATACCCCAGGAGGAGAGCCCGAGTAGGTTTTGTGAGGAGGCAGGTTTGATATCGAGCCGTTCATCCAGGGTAAGGAGTTTAGCCTCGTCATACAGCTGACAGGTGTGTGTGAGCCTGGGGCACCAGTAATCAGTCTGCAGGCTTTATTCAGGGTTAAGTGAATTTTTTGAGTGCAGTCGTGTCGGCAGCACCATAGACTGGTAGGCCATAGTCTACAAGGGACAATACGGAAGACGAACAGCTGAAGCCGAGCATTTGGGGCTAAGGCAGGTTCTATGGAGGAAGAGATGCAAGCCGCTGTGTTAGTGGCGGATGTTAGGCATCAATGTGGTCATGGAATGTGAGGGCTGAGTCGAAGGTAACCCCAAGGTATTTGTAGGAGCAGACTTGTTCCAGTGGCTGTTTGGTACTAGGAAGGATATGGAGTGGGTGGTTGCTAGCTTTGTTTTGGGGGTGGGAAAAGAGCATAGCTTTGGTTTTTTTAAGATTAATGACAAGTCTGCGCTCCTTAAACCAGGCTTCCGCATCATTGAAAGACTGCTGTAGGGTGTCCTGAAGGGAGACGGGATTGCGGTGGGTGGCAAAAATGACAGCATCATCTGCATACAGAAGAATTTTGCCAGGGCATGCACTGGGCAGGGTGTTCAGATAGAGTGAGAAGAGAAGGGGGCCCAGGATGGAGCCTTGGGGGACCCCAGAGTGTATGGGACGGGTATCAGAGAGTATCCCATTGATTTTAACACACTGTGATCCAAGCTGAGATGGCTCGTGCACCATGCTAGGGAGCCAGCAGAGAGACCAGTGTGGCAGAGAGCATTCAGCAGAAGAGGGTGAGAGACGGTGTCGAAAGCCTTTGAGAGGTCGATGAACACTGCACCAGCTAGGGAGCCGGTATCCAGGGAGGAGTGTAGGAAGTTGGAGAATTCAATTAGCGCAGTGCTGGTACTGTGACCAGCACGGAAGCCATGTTGCTCTGGGCATAAGATGTTATGCTTAGCCAGATATTCAGTGATTTGAATGGCCACCACTTTCTCCAGGGCTTTAGAGATGGGGGGAGGATGGAGATTGGCTGGTAGTTGTTGGCCGACGACCTGTCGCCCCCTTTATGAATGGGCGTGATTATGGCTGTTTTCCAAGCTGTGGGAAATTGTCCCAGGCAGAGCAATCGGTTAATTAGGCTGGTGAATGGGGCAAGGACTTTATCTAGCACCAGCCTGAGGATACTGGGGTGCAGTGAGTCACTGCCGGGACTGTTGCCATTCAAAGCTTTGAGTAGGATGGGTCTGGCTTCCTGGGCAGAAACCTTGCGCAGGTGGAAGCTGGGGTGGTGGAGGACAGGGGGAGGTTGGTTGGGGGGGAGGGTCAAAGAAATTACTAGGAAGGACTGAGCTAAGGTCAGTGAAAGCGGTGTTGAGCCAGTTAGCTATGATGGCAGGTTCGGTGGAGGTAGTGCCATCACTAATGAGCTGGGATGGGGCAGGGGAGTGTGATTTTCCATTTAGCTGTTTAATATTATCCCAGAAAGTCCAGGCCGAGCCCCAGGAGGAGGTAAGGGTGGCCTGGTAATGGTCGGCCTTGGCTTTCCGGACGGCCCAAGAGCACTTATTCCGGGCTGCATTGTAAGCTTGCCTATCAGACAGCCGACCCGTTTCAGTGGCAAGGTGCCAGAGGTTATCCCGATTTCTTAGTAATTGTAGAAGGGCAGGGCTAACCCAGGGTGCATTCTGCTTTTTGGATCGGATTTTGGTGAAGGGTGCAAAGAGATCACAGGCCATGTTGAAGGTGTGTGAGAAGAAGGCGAGGGCAGTGTCAATGTCGGATGCACGATGAATGGGGGACCAGTTTATCTGGGTGAGGAATTGTTTAAGTTTTTGCAGCCCACCAGGGCGGAGGCGCCTGCGGAGGGTGGTCTGGGCTTTGGGTTTGGGATTGGGGACTGCCCAATGAAATAGGATAGGGGAGTGGTCACTTAGGGAATCTGGTAGGACCTGGATGTTTTGGATTTTGGCTCTTTCGCAGGCCACTGCCCAAATAAAATCTTCCGGAGAAGGATGTTCATAAACTCTAGCCCTTCCCTTTTGGCCACGTATCTCTTTTCAGCCTTTTTACAGAGATACATACACAAGGATAGCAGAAAAAAAAAAAACATCAGCCCACCCTACCCGACTACTCTGCACTGGCCCTAGTGGCCATCCCTCCCCTTTGTTTCTGCCCCCAAACACACACTTTTCTAACTAACTCCATATCCCAGCCCAATTCCTGCTTCGAGCTGTTTGCTGCTCTGCCTGTACCACTTCCTCTGGCAGCTTGTCCCATTTATCCACCACTCTTTCTGTAGGAAAGTGCTTATGGATGCTTTTGAACAACCCCCCCCCCCCCCAATACCTGTCATCCCTGTTGTCAAAGTTCCTTGGCGTCTACTCTATCTTGTGCAGGTACTTGCTTGTATGTCTTGATCATGCTGCCCCTTTCCCTCCTTTTCTCAAGGGTGTACATGTTCACGTCCTGCAGCCTTTCCTTATGTCTTCCCCAGTCCATGGACCATCTTGGTTGCCCTGCACGGTACTGCTTCCACCCTGCTGCAGTCTCTCCTCAGGTCTGGATTCCAGTACCTAGCACAGTATTCCAGGTGTGGTGGCACCAGTGACCTGTACAAGGGAAGGATCACCTCCCGACTTCTACTGCTCATCTCCTACCTATGCAACCCAGCATCCTGTTTGCCTTGCCCACAGCTCTATCTGTATTTGTTTGTTTTACCAGGAAAAAAGCCCCACTGAGCAATACTCATTTACAAGGAGGTCCAGATTAGGACAGGCAACAATACAATTGCTCAGAAGCAATAGCACTATTATAGAAGTTAATATGTGCAGCAAAAAGGAAAAAACACAAGTTCAAATACAATTAGATAACACATTACATAGTGAGGACAGAAAAAAGGGTGTGAGAATATACAAAGAGTTAGAAAAACGAATGCCATCTTAGAACAGTTTAGCATATAAATGAAGTAGTTAACATTCACACTTGTCTTCTACACAAGGACAATCAATGATAGCCTTGAATGAGTTGAAGTAAGTTAATGAACTCACTAACTTGCAACTTATTCCAAGCAGTAGGGCAAGCCAGCTAAAAGCCATTTTCCAAAACAAGTAATTTACAATGTGCTGTTCCTCGTAGGCTCTCCAATATCATGACCCCGTGTCATTTTTCTCCACAGTACTTCCCAGCACTACTCCCCCATTTCATATTGCTCTCTTGGGTTCCTCTTCCCAGTATGCAGTACTTGACATTTTTTCACGTTGAAACCCAGCTCCCAGATCTTTGACCAGCTCTTCAACCTGCCCACATCCTTCCCGAGCTCCCTTATCTCTTCCTCCATGTCCACACTTGCGCAGATCTTTGCATCATCTGCCAAGAGGCAGATCTTATCCTCATTTCCACCCTATGTCACAAACGAATACACTGAAAAGGACCAGGCCCAGCACAGACCCCTGAGTTATTCTAACCAATACTTCCCTTACCTCTGAAAACTCCCCATAAACTACTTCCCTTTGTGTTCTTCCCCTCAGCCAGTTCTCCAAGTTGCCAATTTTTCTACCAGTCTCTTACCTTCCTCTTGTGGGGGACCGATTCAAAGGCCTTGCTGAAATCCAGGTATATCACATCTACTACCCTGGTTACCCAGTTGAAGAGGTCAACCAGATTTGTCTGGCAAGATCTTCCCCTGGGAAGCCCATGCTGTCCATTTCCCTCCATGAAGTCTACCGAGTCCTCCCTTAGTAAAGACTCCATAAATTTTTCCCACTATAGACGTCAAGCTGACTGGGCTATAGTTCCCTGGCTCACTCTTCCTTCCACTCTTCTGCTGTCCTCCAGTCCCTAGGGACCACTCCTTTGGCCAGTAAGCAGCTGAATATGTCTGCAGGTGGCCCTGCTCTCACTTCTGCTGCCTCCTTCAGCATCCTTGACTGTAAGCCACCAGGTCCCGTAGACTTATCTACTTTTAACCATTTAAGCTCTTCCAACGCAATTTTTTCTCCATTATTTTGGACATGCCACTTGAGGCCTTTGTTCTCCTCTCTTCCCCTCTTAACCTGACGTTCTGGAAGTAGGCCACCCTTCTGTCTAGTAAATATGGAACAAAAATATTTGTTCAGCATCTCTGCTACCCTTTGTCTCCATCCTTCCTCGCTCTTCAGTATCACAATACCCCCTTTGATCTTATGCTTCTCTAACAGGTACCTGAAGAATGCCTTTTCCTCTTGCTTCTTTCCCTCTTCCAGCTAGAGTTCAGTCTCTGCCTTGGCCTCCCTCACCTTCCTGCTGGCTACTTTTGTTGCCTCCAGGTACTTCTTCCTATCCTCCCCCTCCTGCTGGCTTCCCTTATACTTTAAGAATGCCATCCTTTTGGCTCTTATTACCATCTTTACTTTGACCATGAACCACACTGGACCCCTTGCACTTTTTCCCCCTTTGATACCTTCACAATTGAGCTTTCTGCTGCTTCTATTATTGCTTTTTTTTTTTTTTTTTTTTTAATTCTTCCATTTTTTCCTGCCCTCCACCTGCCCTATACTCCACTTGTGCTTTTTACAACTGTTCCCACATTTGCTGAAATCCACTTTTTTTTTTAATTTATAATTACGTTTCCGGCGGTTACTTCCTCATTTCATCCACCAACACCGGAACATACCCGCGCAGGATGTCCACCCCACAAGATTACCCCATCAGTTATCCCAGGGGACAGTAGTACCATAGCACCCCACGGTGGCAATGCCCGGGGGGGGTGACTGAGCCAGGAGATCCTGAGGTATGGGGGGGGGGTTCCCTGGAAGTAAGTTTCCCCCAGAGGGACACAGCATGTAATGACGCTGCCCCGTGCACCCAAGGGAGACATTGGCATCTGCCTGCCCATCTACCCTGATTGTGACAGCCTCTGGTGATCCCCTCCCCCAGCTCACCGCTAGGGGCCAGGTGTGCACTAAGCACTGTAACCCTATCCCTCCCGGAGGAGAGCAGTCCCGTGGATACTTATCCTCCTCCCCTCCCCGGCTGGCCCTCCAGATGCCCGAGTTCACTTCTGAACCCAGGTTCCTGGTGTCACAAGTGGTTGCACAACCAATGCGCCGGTGGGCCAGCCTGAAATCTGTTTTTTTTTTATATATAAAGTCCCACACCCTTACTGTTTGCCCTGCTGGTGGTGCCTATCTGCACCTCCAGCGCTACTGTTCTGTGGTCACTGGAACAGAGTAGTTCCAGGACTGCTACATTTTGGACTCCCACTGTTAGTGAGCACCAGATTCAGTAGAGCCCCTTCCCTTGCTGGGACCTGGACTAACTGAACTAGAAGAACACATAGAAAGCTGGGCTCGAGCTCAGTTGAAAACTCAGTCTGTGTCCTTTTGAAACCAAACCGTCAGATTCTTACGAGCTAAACTCACTTACTATATAATGTGGAAATTGTAAAACTCCTAGTAGCCAACTGGCAACAAAGACTTTGGATTCCCTAAAAGACAAGTCAGGAAACCCAAAGAACAAAAACCAGGTAAGAACAAAAAACTTTTAATTAAACAAATACAAAGCACCCAACACAACAGGAGTGGTCTAAAGACACCCCTGGGGTGCAGCACTGCACCTGCCCACCCACTTTCCAAAACAGATTCTGAGAGGGGAGGGAGGGAGGTCAGAATACAGCAAGACTCTATTAGAAGAAACACAATTGGTGAGTAATTTTTTCTTCAAACAACATGAAGTCTTGCTGTATTCTGACAATTTGCAGATTACCAAGCAGTACCTCCAAGGAGGAGGGACAGAACCTACTTTGGGAATAGGCTCTGAAGTACTGCTGTGCCAAACCTAGCATCACTCCTAGCCTGGATATCCAGAGAGTAATGCTTGGTGAAGGTATGAACTGTTTTCCAGGTGGCTGCTTGACAGATTTCTAACAAGGGGATATCCCTAGCTGCAGCCAGAGATGCAACTGTACCTCTAGTGGAATGAGCCCTCAGGCCTGAGGGTGCAGTTTTTCCCAGTTTTTCATAGCAGAATTGAATACAGGACACAATCCACCTGGCAATTGTTCTCTTGGTGGCAGGCTTTCCCTTACCTACTTCCCCATAACTGAGGAACAACTAGAGGGAGTCAAACCTGTGACCCTTTGTACATTCTATGTAGTAACTAAGGGCCCTTTTAACATCTAAACTGTGTAGCCTCCGTTCCCCTGAGGAGGTGTGATTAGTGAAGAATGCAGGAAGAGACACAGATTGGTTTAAGTGGAAATCAGAAACCACTTTAGGTAGGAACCTTCTATTGGTTCGAAGGACCACCTTATTTCTATGGAAAGAAATAAAGTCAGGCTCCACTGACAGGGCTTGCAGTTCACTGATATGTCTGGCAGAAGTAACAGCAACCAAAAACACAGTTGTCTAAGTCAAGTACTTGAGCTCTGCTAAGGACATAGGCTCGAAGGGGGGTTGCATCAGCTGAGCAATACAAATATTCAAATCCAAGGCAGGAGTAGGATCCCTAAAAGGGGGATTGGTATGAAGCAATCCTTTGAACAATTTACAGAATACAGGGTGAGATGACAGAGAGGAAGATTTCCCCACTGACAGGAAAGCAGAAATAGCTGACAAATGAACTTTGAGAATACCTGGTTTGAGGCATAGGCCATTAAGGTAAACCATGTAATCCAGAACTGTAGACAACTCAGCAGTGTCTGGGGAAATGTGTTTCTTGGAACACCAAATACTGAACCTTTTCCATTTGGAGTTGTAGGTTTGTCTTGTGGCAGGCTTTCGAGAAGCCTTGAGGATATCCAGAACCATGCCTTGAGAGTGACTGACTGGAGATTGGGGTAACAAATCCTCCCCTGAGAGGAGGTTAGCAGATTGTAATTCCTGGGAAGAGACAGGGGAAGATGGGACTGCTAAGGACAGCAACAGAGGGTACCGAGGCTGCCTGGCCCAGTCTGGAGCAATCAGAATCACTCTGCATGGTTGTGACCTTGCATTGACTAGAACCCTGAACAATAGAGGAAAAGGAGGGAAGGCATAAAGAAACTTCCCTTCCCAGTTCAAAATCAGAGCATCCAGAGGGACTGAGCCCAAGACTGGGGGTCTGCAACAAAACAGAGGAAATTGGTGATTGTCTGAGGCTGCAAAGAGATCTATGTCTGGAGTGCCCCATCTTGAGAAGATCACCTTCAACACCAAAGGATCCAAAGACCATTCGTGATGGCCCCGGGAAATCCTGCTCAATGCATCTGCTATCACATTGTCCTTTCCTGGGAGGTGGACCGCTACTAGAGAGGTCTGCAGGGGATAAGCCAGGGACCATACTTTCATGGCCTCCGTGCACAAGGCCGTGGACAGAGTGCCTCCCTGCTTGTTGATATACCACATGGTGGTAGTGTTGTCCGTCCTGACCTGAACCACCTTGTTCTGTATTGACAGAGAGAAAGCTTGTAGGGCGAGAAGTACTGCCCTGAGCTCCAGGAGGTTGATGTGAAGAAGGGATTCCTGAGGGGACCACAGTCCCTGGGCCATGACAGCTCCCCACCCCAAAAGGGAAGCATCTGTGGTAAGAACCACAGAGTGAGTCTGAGAGACAAATGGAACACCCTGCCTCAGATTGTCCAGGTCCTGCCACCACTGAAGGGCCTGAATTAAGGTCTCAGTAACAGGAACCAGCTTGGTAAGAGGATCTTTCCTTTGGGACCAAAAGGTTCTCGGATGGAACTGAATGTCCCCCATCTGAAACCTGGCCCCTTGGACCACTGCTGTGGAAGCTGCCATGTGGCCCAGAAGCTTCAGAAAATGCCTTGCTGGTCGAGAAACCAGAGGGAGAAAGGAAGAGGCCAGCTAAGAGATGGCTTTTGCCCTTTCCAAAGGAAGGAAGGCTCTTGCCTTGAGGTTGTCCAGCTCTGCTCCTATAAAAATGAGGAGCTGTACTGGTTCGAGAACTGACTTGGGAAGACTGAGAAGGAACCCCAGGGAAGTGAGAACTTGCTGGGTGACCTGCAGATCTGACTTGACTTGGTCTGGAGACTGGCCCACCAGAAGCCAATCGCCCAGATATGGAAAAATAGAAATCCTTTTTCTTCTTAAAAAGGCCACCACTACTGCTAGGCAGTTTGTAAACACCCTTGGAGCTGAGGCTAGACCAAAGGGCATTGCTCTGAACTGATAATGGTCTGAGGGCAATTAGAACCTGAGGTACTTTCTGTGGGAGCACCTGATGGGAATGTGAAAATAGGCATCCTTGAGGTCCAGTGAGGCTAGCCAATCCCCTGGCCTCAGAGAGGGAAGAATTGTTCCCAGAGTCACCATTTTGAATTTTGGCTTTATTAGGTGCTTGTTTAGGTATCTTAGATCTAGGATGGGTCGCCACTCCCCTGTCTTTTTTGGGGTAAGGAAGTATCTGGAGTATAGACCTTTGACCCTCTATGGAGTAGGAACTCTCTCTATGGCCTTTAAGGCCAGTAGAGACGAAACCTCTGCCTCTAGAGCAAGGATTTCTGAAGTATTTGCAGGTGGAAAGGATCTGGGTCTCAGTTTCGGAAAATTTTTGAAACTGAGAACCAGCCCCTGGCTTACAACCTCCAGGACTCACTTGTCTGAGGTAACAGACATCCAGTCCTGGACAAAGTAAGCCAGCCTGCCTCCTACTGGAATGGGGGAGTCGACCCAGGTTGACACATCTGGGTGTCTGCCTGGCAGGAGCCTTAGGCTGAGGGGTGGATGCAGCCCTGCTCATCCCCCTTCTGCCTCTCCCTCTAAAGAACCCCCTCTGAGAAAAGGAAGAAGAGGCCTGCGCTTGGTAGAAAGGCCTGTGAAAAGGCCTGCCCCTGCCCCTAGCTTGCTGCCTTTGAGGAGTTGCCTGCCTCTCCTTAGCCTGGGCACTCCTATAAGTGGTCCTGTACTCATCCATTTTCTTCATGTAATTCTCTGTCTGCTCCCCAAACAGAGAATTACCCACCACAGGGAAATCCATGGCCTTAGCCTGGGTGTCCTGCGAAAGGCTAGTACATCTGAGCCAAGCCATTCTCCGAAGAGCCACAGATGTAGCCATGACTCTTGATGACACATCACTGGAGTCCACAGCAGCATGGAATTGCACCTTTGATGCCTCAATCCCATCAGCAGCCACCTCCTCCAGCTCCTTGGCTAGCTGGGGGGAGGCCTGTTTAGCCAGTGCCAGTACAGTGTCCCACCTGGACTTCTGGTACCTGGCTGTATAGGCCATATAGTTAGGCTGCCTGAGTCCCAAAGATGATGCCAAGTACTGTTTCTTTGCCATGGCATCTATCTTCCTGGAATCTTTGTCTGGGGTGGTGTGAAGCCAAGGTGATGTTTGCCTTGTCACAGGCAGCAACCTGCACTACCCCAACATGGCTGCATTGCTGATAAAGAAATTCCTTATCTGAGCCTGACAAGGTGTACCTCTTGTCCATTCTCTTGTCAACAGGAGGTACAGAGTTGGGAGACCTAAGAATTGTTTGTGTCTGTTTCCCCAAATGACCTATGAAGGGGAATAGACAGTCTCTTAGACTCTGGGATGTCCATCATCTCTATGTAGTCAGGCTCCTCTTGATCCTCTACAGCCTCCTCAATAGGAAGCTGGAGGGTTTGAGCCACCTTTCTGTAGAACAGAAAGTGGGGAGGGGACTCAAAGCCTAGGAGGGAAAATACCAGAAGATCTGTCTGGGGAGATGTCCGGTTCCACAGGCACATCCAGACTTTCACCGTCGTAATCATCGTCTTCAAAATCCCCCTCCTCATCAAACTCCGGTTCGTAAAAATCTTCAGGGGAATAATCCTGAACCGGGGGAACCGACCGAACCAAACCCCTGCCAGTAGGCGCCAGACCGGTCGGAACCGGACAAAGCGATTCCACAATCCGAATCGCTTTGGCTATTTCTTCAGTGGTTGGAACATACAGTTCTGGATCCAAATCGGCCGATTTATCCTTTCGTTTTCTTTTTGTAGGAACCGATCCCTCAGGATCGTCTCTCCTCTTACCCAAAGAAGTATCGCCCTGGTCAGAGGGCACTCCTTCTGGTTCGGTAGGAACCGAACCGGGCTGGCCTTCCAGGTCAGTGGATTTCTCGGCCTCTTTATCCCTAAGTCTACCTAACCTTTTTTCCAGGGTAGACTTGGGGAAATTTTAACTAATTTGGCAGTCTGAATCGAGGTGGTTAAACCCTAGACAGTAAACAGAGGTGGTGTGGGGATCGGCCTTAGCAAAGACCTCCCCACACACACACACACACACTGTAGTGTTGAACCTCAGTGGGCCCGTTTTTTTTTCTTGGGTTTCTCAGACATGGCCAGCCTAACCAACTTACCCTTTATATGGCAACCGCCAGGCAAGACTCCCCTATCGGTTTCTCACCGTGTCACGGGTGATGGAAAAAAAACGCTCAAATCACTTTTTTTGGTTTTTAAAACCGATACGGACCGGTAACCACACACTAACTTTTTTTTACAAGGATTTTACTACAGGATCGGTTCAGTCGAACCAATAGAACAAATTTACAATTTCCACACAATAACTGTCCACAGTACTAATCCGAGTACTTATGGTACCACAGACAGAGTCTCGAACTGAAAAATCGGACTAAAACAGACACTTTAACCGCGTTTGAACCGAGCAGAAGGAGAAATCTCCAGAGCGAATGTTCAGTAAGGCGGAGTAAAGAATCTGACAGTTTGGTTTCAAAAGGACACAGGGGTTTCAACTGAGCTCGAGCCCAATGTTCTATGCCTGGCATAGAGTTTTAACCCGTCACTCTCCGGGGCAGTTCAAGAGCTGGAGCCAACAGCAAATTGTCAGAATACAGCAAGACTTCATGTTGTTTGAAAAGGTAACTGCCTTTCAAATAACAGCAAATCTGCCTGAACAGGGATGCTAGCAGGGTATATCCCCAGGCTGACGGCAGAAGGAATGGAGCAAAAACCTATATATACCCCAAACCCTGAATGCTCCCCATGGGTCCATGCATCCTTATGGACTACTGATTGCGTCCCATCCCCTCCAAAGGTGCGAATTCTCTCCCCCTCAAGGGTTCACTTCTCACTCTCTCCCTCTCCTATCACTCTTTTAATCCCTATCTACTGACCTTCCCCAAACTCCTGACTGGGTCCCCCGCATCCTGAAGGGTCCTCTCTTGGGTTAGGTCCCATTTCCCCTCCTAGCATTTAAGTCACATCTCCCCCTTCCTTTTCACCTCCCTCTTTAATCCCTACAGCCTTATCCCCTTTTCCGCCTAGCCCCATAGCCCCCTTGCAGGGTTCCCCACATCCTGAAGGGGTTTCTCTGGGACACTGCCTACCTCCTTCTCTCTGGATCCCCCAATCCCCTTGCAGGGTTCCTCGCATCCTGAAGGGGTCTCCAGGGTCACGACTCTCCCCCAACCCCACCTCCCCCCCCCTTCTCTTTCCGTAAGTACTTGTTTACTGATTAACCCGGCACTTATTGTCCACTCTTTCTACATATTATGCGCAACATGGTTTTAACACTGTAACACCTGCCTTACAACTGTATGTTAATGTTATCTTGTAACTTGAATATTTAATGTCTCACTCCTATTATACACCTTCCCCCCAGGTCGTACCGGGAGACTAGCGACTTGTCACTCAGTGTGCCTTCCTGGTAAAACATTTCAATAAATAAATAAATAAATTTAACAACTACTTGTGAAGTGGTCCAACAAGTGACAAATGCAATTCAAATGGGCAAGTGCAAGGTCTTTCACATAGGCCCAAAATACTATGGTCACAGGAACTATTTAAACTGAAAATAAACAGCTGCAATGACTATGAAAAAGATCTGGGGGTCATCACTCTTAGGAAGCTGAAGCTGTCAAAGTGAAGTGCAGCAACAACAGATAAAGTATACCGAATGCTGGGCTGCAAAAGGGGTATAACATGAACGTGTTACGAGTCTGCGCCTTTAGAAGGACAAACAACTTCATTAACAAGTATTATGTGCAAGTCTCGTTACTGCAGTATAAAAAGGATATACAGCAATCTAGAAGGTAACACAGAAACAGACTTTGACGGCAGATCAGAACCACTTGGCCCACCCAGTCTGCCCATTTCCCTACCTAATGGATAAGCTGCAGATTCTAGTTAACCAACAGCCTACTTTCTGCAACCCCCCACTATAATTGCCTTATGTCTGTCCCATGCATGTTTGAATTCCCCCACTGTTTTAGACCCCACAACCTCTCCAGGAAGGCGGTTCCATGCATCCACCACTCTCTTTGTGAAAAAAAAATTTCCTCACATTACCCATGAGCCGTCCCCTGGTTTTATCGCTTAGTTAATAGTTTTTTTTTTCTTCCAAAAAGTAGACTTCCCAGTGAATAAGTTTGTAGTCAGTCTTGTCTCTCCTTTCACCTAACTGTCACCCAGCTCTCTCACTCCATGCATTCTGCACAGTTCTGTCTCTGGCCCTTTGTGCTGTTGCACTGAATTGCTAATCATTAAGATTTTATCAGTTTTACAGATGCCATATCAAACAGACACAAATGCTTTGTAGACATCTTGGAATCCAGTATGTATCAAAATGCTATGCTATACTTTTAATTGTATCTGAACTCAAATGCAAATGTCCTATTATGTTCCTTAAAACTCAAACAGTCAAGCTAAAAAAAGGAAGGTGCAGTAGACAGCAACTACAATAATTGGGGGAATGGAGAAATTAACCTATTTGGAGCATTTAGACAGGCTAGGTATATATTCCCTGGATAAAAGAAGGCTGAAAGGAGCTAGGATTTCAATTTTATAATCTTACAAAGGACTGGATAAAGGGGAACTGGATAGCTCAGTGGACTGGCAGCAGGTTAAGGAACCTTTCACTTCTAGGACACTGGTTCAAATATACCACAGGTGAGTAGGTGGCCGAAAGCCATTATAACCTGAAGGCTGTTCAGTGGCCTATGTGAAATGAGTTCGGATGGTCTCAGTCCAGTTCCCAGTGGGCAGATGTCCACATCACAAAACCACCAACACAATTGGCATTAATTGCCACCCTTGAGTCTCACAAGAGAGGCCAAGGACTGATTGGGCACAGTGAACTACCCTCTCACGTACGTGGATGTCCCCCCTCCACTGCAGGGTTGAAACACATTGGCAAGGCAGTGTAGAGAAATTTGCACTGTGATTTCCTGTGCTATACTGTTCACGTGGATAAGCAGAGGACTTCAGGTTCTAGTGCTGCCAATCCTGCACCTTTCATGAGTACAAAATTCAGACACCGGGGGTGGGGGGGGGGAGAGCACAACTGGATAAGGTGAATCAGGGTGGAAAGTTTCCAGTTTGTTCTGGGACATACAAATAGAGTGCATCCTCCACAATTAAAGCGTGGCACAATAAGGAGTAATGTGAGGAAGTATTTTGTCACAGAGAGAGTAGTAAACCTATAGAACAGCACTCCCAAAGGAAACAGTAAGAAGGGAGTACCGATTCTTTCAAATTCAAGTTGCAGCACTTCCACATGGAGAAGAACATAACTAGATACAGCATTTAATCATAATTCATTGAAGTTTCCAACATACATACTACTGATGTTGTGGCTGCCTGAATGGCAGGGGAGGAGCAATGACGCCTGTGGTCTCTGGTTATTTACTATTTCCTATGCTCCCTGACAGGGAGGACGTGGATCATCCAGCAGTATAAAACTGAGTTGGGGAAATACTGCACTTTAATTTGTGGAGAACCATGGTATGCTGAGCGCGAGCGCGCACACACACACACACACACACACAAAATCTGGTTGGGGTTCTCTGCACTACTGCAGTTCAGTACTGTTTCAAGGAACTCCAACTAAAGTACACTGTAAAGCACCTCACCTGTACCACTGTTTCCAGGGCTCCCCCACCAACGAAAAAAAGTTTCACTTTCATGTTCCAAACAGTAGTCTCTGGATTAATTTGCCTTTTGACACTTTTTCTTCTATTTTACTTGTAAATACAACTAGCCATTTTGTAGGTGCAACTACACACTCCAAAGTTTTAGGGTTGTGCTCAACAAAGAACTCAATGGGCAAATGAAGCCACTTAGCTTTGGCTTGTGGCTTCGACCCCCATCTCTGTGGTATACTGAACTAGAAGGCTACAGTTATATTTTGTTTCTAAAGTGAGGTGTTCTCAGCTGTGACAGAGATGGGTGGGTCGCTTGGCACTGGTGGGATTCAAACCTAGAGACACCCCAAGACAGAGAATAAGGGAGTTGCAGAGAGACCTGAAAGTCTGGAAAATTGGTCCAAAGCCTGGCAACTGAAATTTAATGCCAGAAACTGCAAAGGTATGCTCTTAGGGAATAAAACTCCCACAACAGAGTACTGGATGGCGTGGGGTTATGCAGGACACAACACCAGAGGAAAGGGACTAGGAGTCATCGTAGGAGACTCCCTTAAACAAACCAGCCAATGTAACAAGGTCTTCAGCAAGACTCACAGGATGCTAGGGTGCATCGGGACAGAGTTCTACAGTAGAAGGCAGGAGGTACTGTTACCACTGTATGTCACTAGTGAGGTCACACCTGGAGTACTGTGCCCAGTTCGGGAGTCACCATCTGAAAGAGGACAGGGGCAGGCTAGAGAAGGTAAAATGTAGGCTGACCAAGACGATACAGGGCCAGGAGGGCAGATGTGTGAGGATCAGCTAAAGGTACTGAATATGTATTCACACAAAACCAGAAGGGAGAGGGGGGAGATATGCTAAACACTTTCACGTTCTTGGAAGGAATTAACAACGTGGACTGGAAGGTGCTATTTACCAGGAACAGAGAAGATACAAATGAAAGCCACTGCTCAACTAATAGGTCCCTATTAGTTAATAGGCCCCTATTAGTTAAGCAGTGGCTTTCATTCAAAGGTAGCTTAAGCATGCATAGTAACGTTTTGAAAACCTCCCCCATAGCATTCATTGGGGCATGCCCCCGTGCTCTCCCTAATAAGACATCACAAAACATCTGAGCGTGGGGGGCATGGTCAGCAGACCCGGAAGCAGAAGGGACTGGCTGGCAGGCATTTTGACCAGAGTTACGATCCCTTCCCTCCCTTACAGGACACTATTAAAAATTAGGATTTTGTCACAAAGAAACTATCGCAGCATCAGGGTAATGGGCTACGAAGCCCATTATACAATCTGAGAATTTCACTAAACTGTTAAAACGGGCCGGCCCAGTGGTGCAGAGGGCTGAGGCGCTGGCACCTTACCTCGAGCCATGCCAGCGACCCAGGTTCGGAAACTGACCCGGGACACCAGAGCTGGCAGGGAAAGGAGGGGTTGAGCATCCATAGGACTGCTCTCCTCTCCTGGGGTGGGTACAAGGACGGCGTTGCTCTGCAGCGGCCTCCGGGGGAGACTGGGAGCACTGCAGACGCAACGCAGGAGGGAATGTCACTAGAAAAGTGGAAATACCCGCTAGACGTTCAGCCGGAGTACGGCTGGCTGGCTCTCCGAGGTCATCGATGTTCCGCAGAGCCATCCATCTCAGCAGTACCCTGGGGCCAAGCATTGCGCTGATCTGGCCCCTGGCCGGACGGTGCCTTCCCCCTCGGAGGAGGGAGACCCACCCCATGAAGGGTAACATCGGGGTTACCCTGGGTCTGGCTGCTATGTGAGACGGTGGCACGGGGAGCAAGGTGGGTTGGATTCAGCCTTGGCACAAAGCCTGAAGGAATGGCTGGGGTGGAGGACGTGGGGGGGATAAAGAGATGACACATAAAAAAAAAAACAACAACCAAAAAACTGTTAAACATGCAAGCCAAGGTCTGAATCCCACTACAGACAATGGCCAACTGGATGACCTTAAAGATCAACAGCAGATGTATCATAAACATACTATAAATGTTACTGGCGGAAATCTGGCTTGGAGGATGACAGACAGACTGATGGCCCATTATTTGGACTATCAGTCAGCAATCTCCCATAAGAAGGCAGAGTTCCTGTCGAGGGAGATTGCTGCAGCAGGGAATCGACCGGCTCAGTTCTTCTGGACTGTCGACAGGCTGTGCAATCCAACCAGTCTTCAGAATTGGGAGAGCTTTTTCCCCAATCTAAGTGTGACAAGTTTGCTCAATTCTTTGCAGATAAGGTTGCCACCATCAGGTCAGAGATCCACCTGACCTGTTCAAATGAGTTGTGGAGGTCAGTGGGAGATCGCAGTCTGTCTAGATGAACTTCAACCAGCCAGCGATCATGGATAACATGAAGACTGTTCGGGGCTTGTGACCAACTTGCCGTAGTTTGGACCCTGGTCCAACCTGCCTCCTGGTGGGGTGTGTGGAGGTCATCAGGCCAGTCTTAGCAGAGATAGTCTGGTGCTCGTTGGAAAAGGGTGCGTTTCCGAGCCTCTTGAAGGAGGCAGTGGTGACACTCCTTTTGAAGTAATTTTCCCTCAACCAAGACTGTCTTGCGAACCACAGACCTGTCTCTAACCTACCCTTTGTGGGTAAGGTTATCGAGAAGGTACTCATGTTGCAGCTCGAGGACTTTCTTACCACCCAGAGGTCTATGATCCTCTCCAGTCTGATTTCAGGAAGAGACATAATACCGAGATGGCTCTGGTTTGGGTACTTAATGATCTCTTGATAGCAAGAGATGGGAGGAGCCATTCGATCTTGGTCCTTCTTGAGCTCGCTGCAGCGTTTGGCACCATGGACCATGGGGTGTTGCTGGAACGCCTGTGGCTATTCTGTGGACTGTCTGAGACAGTCCTCAGGTGGTTCCACTCTTTCCTCACAGGCAGGACGCAGAGGGTGGTGTTGGGGATTTTTTCCTCAGCCCCTCTCTTCCTGCCTTGTGGGGTGCCACAGGGTTCCGTGCTGTCCCCCATGCTGTTCGCAGTGTACATGCTGCCGCTGGGAAACATTATGAGGCAGTACGGGCAGAGTTTTCACTGCTATGCAGATGATACTCAGCTGTACATGTCTTTTGTACCTGAACAGAATGATGCTATCTCAGTCTTTAACAACTGCCTTGCCGAGATTCAGGACTGGATGAGTGCTAGCTGGTTGAGATTGAATCCAGGTAACACTGAGGTGCTGGTGGTGGACCCAGGTCGTCGGGTAGAGGGGTTATCTCCTGGTCAGTCATCCGGCCTTATGCTGTGGGGCAACCAGTTGAGATCCACTGAACGGGTGTGGAATCTGGGCGTTGTGCTTGATGGCGAGCTGACTCTTAAATCTCAGGTGTCAGCATTTGTCAAGTCCTCTTTCTACCATCTGAGGAACATCGCCCGGATAAAGCACCTGATAACACCCGAGGACCTTCCAATGTTGGTCCACACCTTTGTGACCCCACGCCTTGACTACTGCAATGCTCTATATCTAGGGCTACCGGGGTGGACATCCGTTGCCTGCAACTAATGCAGAATGTGGCAGCCAGGTTGCTGATGGATTTGTCAAGATCTAGCCATGTCTCACCTATGCTCCATGAACTGCACTGGCTGCCTGTGCGATGGAGGATCACCTTCAAGGTCGCTTTGCTGACCTATAAGGCCCTACATGGACAGGAACCACGTTATTTGCAAGACCTCTTTTGGCCCTACTGCCCCTCAGCTCCTCCGACGAGGGATTGCTAGAGATTCCCAGGGTCCATCTCCAGATCTCGGGGTCCAGGGCTTTTTCCTTCGTGGCCCCAACTGTGTGGAATTCTCTACCTCCTCAGATTACGGGTTCTCAAATGGTGAGGCCAGCCTCCCTGGGGAGGCCCCAACCTGTTCCAGGGGAGGCTCAAGCAAGTCTGAAAAAGTACTGTATTTAAATGTTGAGTTTTATATATTTTGTGTGAAGAGATGATGCAAACTGAAAGAGGACAATAGTAGGTGAATTTAATGTATTAATTTACTAACAGGTGACGGGGAGGTGAATGAGTGAAGGCCCATTTCAGGTTTACCCAGGGAAGGGTAGGGAGTGAATACATTTCAAAAGGTAACTTCAAAACAATCAAGAAATACACAATGAACAATAAACTAATAATGAGTGGTGGCAATTGATCAATTTGTAGCCTGATGGCAGAACAGCCCAAATACAAGGGTTGCACACAGATGTGCTAAGAGCAATAGCAGGAAGGAGCAAAGTAATCCTAGAGAAGTTGCTTATGAGGAGGGATGGAGTTGGAGAGGCAAAGTATGTAGGAAGGTTATTTCATAGAGAGAGGAAATAGAGAAAGCAGGCTGACCCATGAAGGTATTGCAACAAGGGGTAACAATGGTTCAAGAATGAAAATAGCAGAATACGTAGGTTGACCTGTTTTTTGGGGGGGGGTATAATAAGTTGAATTATATTATTTGTTTATTTTATTTATGTGTTATTCAGATAACACCTTTGAGCACAGGAGCTCTTTTTCAAAGGTTCCACGTCAGTATAAGACAAAGAACTGAATGTGAGCCAAGTACCCAGAGGTTTTTCAATTTTTTCATGGTGTACTGCTTAAAGTACAATATGTTATTTGTCTTTGGGGAGGCCCAAGATTATTTAAATTTTTCGGGGAGGCTCAAATTCTTTTCCATGGATTTGGGGAGGCTTACTGCGGCAAAGTCTGAGAACTATTGGGAGAGTTCCTGTCCACTGAGACTTTTAAGTCCTCACTGAAAACATTTATTTGATTTAGCTTCTGGGGACAAGGTTTAGTGAATACTTATTGTGCTGCCTATTTTTAATTTGTTTTATCTGCAAATATTTATGTCTTTATGATATACAAGCGCTTTGGTACTGGAAAAGAACTTTTTAAAAATAAAGAATGACTTGACTACTGTTCCCCCTCCCCCCCAAAAAAAACAAAGACAGTCAGGACTAATTTATTACATGTCATGTACAAATGCTATTTTAATGTTTCCCTATTTGATAGTTTCACAAAAAAAGTCCCTCAGATATTTTTTGACCAGCAGGTGGAATACTGGGTGAGTGCTTGTGTTATTCAAGCAACAGTGTCATTTTCCTCATGGTCCTGGCAGCTCAGTATATATACACACACACACACCCACCCGCCGCCCACACCCATCTCCCCGTACATTACATGGTAAAAAAAGCAAAGCTCATGATTCTTTCCAATTGTCTGAGAACCTCTGCCTATTGAATTTTATCAACACAACCTCACAGATAACTAACTAGTTACTTTTACACACTAATCAATGATTCTTAAGGGACAACACTAAACAAGAGAATGGGTGCCCAAACCCATTAAGTCATATAAATTTTGTTTCCTGTAGCTCTCTGCTTTTGTAGACTACTGTAGTCCAATTCACCCCTTTTTCTCAGTTCTTCCACATTCCTTGAATTCATGCTCTATAATTGGTTCTCGTCACAGAACTTGTACCACTGCCCTTGTAACCCTTTCAAAATACGATCTACTGCTCTGCACCTCTTCCCAATTTGTAATTCTGCCATGCACTCTTGCTTATGGTAAACCTTTTGCAATTCCCTTTTCCCAAATGTTCACCTCTCCTATCCACACTTCCAAATATTTTTACCTTTACCATTTCCTCTCTCAAATGTTGCCCTTTTTTCACTCCTGCATCCCTTCCAATGTGAACCCTTCTGCACCCTCCAAAACCTTGTACTTTTAGTCCACGTCTCTTAAAAAGTGTGTGCCTTTAGTCCTTCATGCCTCCAAAAATGTTCACCTTAAACCTCTTCAAAATGGGAATGTGTATCCTGTACCCCAGCACCCCTCATGAAATTGGCATCCCTCTCCTCATCCCGCTACTACTCCTTTCAAACTTTATACTCCTAGCATTTCATCCATTTCAAATGTACATCTCCTCTCAAAATGCACAGCCTCAATCCCCACACCTTTCCCAAAATGTATTCTCCTTGTCCCACTCCCAGTATTTGTACCTTTACCCATCGTCTCCTAAAATTTACAACTCTCCCCAAATTTGTATCCTACCCCCATGTCCTTACCAAAATGTGTATACCTACCTCTGCACTCCTCCTAATGTGAGAGGAATAATTTTGTTTGGGGGAGGTGGGGGTAGAGGGTACATGAAATGGGACTGATGCAGAGGCAGGGGGTACAAACTGTGGGAAGGTGGTTGGTGTGACAGGTACATAGTTAAGGAACTGCCAGTCTTCAAGTAGTACAAAGGAGGTGCATATTTTGAGAGTCAAGTAGCATAGTGGTACACCCTGTTGAAGGGGCAAAAAAGAATAGGTGCAAATGTGAACTGTGCAGAGACATGGGGTGGAAATTTTGGGAGGGCTTGGGGTTGGGGTATGACATTTATGAAGAGTGGAAGAATGAGTCCGAACCATGATGGAAGGATAGGAGGAAGGGTACAAACTTTGTAGGAAGTGTAGGGTTAGGGGTGTAAACTTTGGAAAGGGTATAGAAATAGAGCTACAGACTTTGATGCACAGCAGGGTTATGAGGTGCAAACCTTGAGGGGTGCAAAGATAGAGGTACACATTTTCAGTGGTGTGCACATTTGGGGAGAAGTGCAGAGAAGGTACAACTTTATGTGTTGTGTGGAGCAAAGGGCTTATATTTTTGAAGTGGTGCTGTGGTATGGGTAAACATTTTGGAAAGCTGGAGAGGGTGAGGTGCAACTCTTGTAAAGGGTGCAAATTTGGAGAGTGGTGTGGTTAGACTATGAAACAGTTCAAATACTCAGAGAAAGCAGGTGTAAGACGGTATAAATGTTGTAGGGAGTATGGAGTTAGAGGTACAAATTATGTGATGGGGACAGGGAAGAGTATACAAATTTGGGATGGAGTGCAGATTTTGGTAGTAGTGCAGGGAAGTTACAACCTTTTGGAGATGTGCTGGAAATGTTTACTAATTTGTGGAAGCGTGTAAATTGAGGAAGTGGTACAAAAAGGGGAGCATATTTGGCATGGGGTAAAATGTTTTGGAAGGTGTATGGGCTGTGGTATGAATTCTTGGAGAGGTGCGGGAGAAGGGATGCAAATCTTGGGGAATACTGGAATAAGGTTAACCGTTTTGTAAAAAGTATGGATGGGGAAACATTTAGAAGATTGTAAGGGTGCAAAGTTTGGAAAAAGTGCAAGGTAGGAGGTACAGATTTTGTGATGAGTGAGGGGGGTTCCAATTAGGACAAATTTAAAGATTTAGGAAGTAGTGCTGGGGATGTACAAATTTTAGGAGTTGTGTGGGGTAGGGGTACAAATATAAGGAGGGGAGCTATAATGGAGTATACATTTGGGATGTGTGCAGAACAGCAAAAATAGAAGTTGGGGGATCAGTACACAACCGGGAATGGAAGGGGTACAGCATTTGGGGTGATGTGTATATTTTGGTAGGGCTGCAAAGCATGAGTAGCTGTGTTTTGAATTTAAAATTCACACAGATTGCAGCCAATCTGTGGGCAGTGCACTAAACTGAGTATTTGCATTGTGCGCATTTCACAATTCGCTGCAACTGCGCACATTTTAGTATGCAAATTGATGCTATTTTCAGCAAAGTTTTGATGCACAGTGCATCAAACATTTGCCATTAAGTGGTGAATTGCGGCAATTCATGTAGTAAAATTTGCATGGTTGCAGCAAATTACATAGCATGAATTGACAATTCATGGCACTCTGAACTGTGGAATTTTTAAAGATATCCCACCAAGTTAAATTTAATAAGATTTGCACCAGCTAGATCGGTGCCTTACCCCGTTCAGTTATCTGTGGCATTACTGTGCATGATCTCTGAAGCAATAAGAAATGGTAGCCCTCCTAAACCTAGCCCCACCGGGTCCCGAGGACTTCCCGGTTTCTGGGGCCGCTCACGCTCTGCCCCACCCCCCGCTCACTGAAGTTGTGACATGATGCTAGGGAGAGCACAAGGACGAGTGCCATTATAGCTCGGGGGGTGGGTGGGGGGTACCTTTTGGATATTTTTGTAATATTGTAATGGTCAGATGGTGATGAAACATGCGCACCAGTCGCTAACAAGGCCCTTGTTAGTTGACCAGTGCCCACGTTTCTTCACCAACTGCCCATTACAATATAAAAACAAGCATTTGTCAATGCCGAATGTTTGCTTGTTCACACTGGTAGTGTAGGAGTTAAGAGAGCTGCATAATAGGAATGGCAGTGAAGTACTGAACTGAAGCCAACCCCACCACTACCCTGCAGAGACTGACAGGCACTGGGGTGTACCTTTGGGGCATCAGGCATAACAGTCACACCATTTCACCACACCCTTCCCTGCAGACACCGACAAGTGTCACAGTGTGCCTTGGGGTCTTTGGGCCTTATGCTCACCCCATTCCATAAGGAAATACGGTGAGATGGGTGCAGTATAGGAGAATGGGGTGAACTTTGGGGCTAATAAATCCAAGGTACACCTTAATGCCTGTCACTGGCTGCAGGGTGTGGGTGGAATGGTATGAGCATTACAGGCGAAAATCCCAAGTCACATCCCTGATGCCTTTCAGTCTCTACAGGGTGGGGTTGGGTGTTATGGCCATAAACTCTAATGACCCGGGCGTTCATTGGTATTTTCACTCCAATTTTCCAACATGGTTTTTTTTGTGATCCCCACCTCATGAACAGTGGCAATATCAGTTTGTTAGCCGAAAGCTGATTTTGCACAGCGACTACACCATTTGGCACCACAGAAGTGAAAATACATTTTGAACAGAATGTGAAAAATGACAGCTGTACTGTTCATGGGGTGGCATAAAAATGACAATGTTGAAAATCTGGAGTGAAAATATAAAAAAAAAACTGGTGAAGTCACAAGCGTGCATAGAAACTGTAATTAGTTTGGGGATTGTTTACAGCAGATTGTCAACACAGGCATTTTGTGACCTCCACTCATGAACAGCGTCACTGTGATTTTCGTAATCTGTCCCGAACACTGATTTCCCACAGCGACCATGCATTCCTGCGCTGGAAGTGCGAAAACACATTTTGGCAAGGGTGTGAAAAATGACAGGTGTACTGTTCATAGAGAGGTATGGGAAGATGCCACTGTAGAAAATCTGGACTGAAAATACTACAAATTTGTGAACATACAAGGGTGCGTGGAAAATGCGCAATGCATGCTCGTAACAGTCATTTTATGGACTTGTCACCCAATTTTCAACATAGCCATTTTAAGACCTCTGCACATGAACAGTGTCACTGTGTTTTTCTTAATCTGTCCCAAACAGTGATTTCACACACCGCCCGTGCTACATGTGTGAACACACATTTTTGGGCAAGATGTGAAAAATGACAGCTGTACTGCTCATAAGGAGGTGTGGTAAAATGGCAATGTTGAAAATTTGGAGGAAAATATTAAAAGTTTGGGTTACGAAAGGCGTAACTGCACAACGCATACCTCAAACAAGTCATTTTGAATTTTTCACCACATTTTCAACATAGGGTTTTGGGGCTACCTCATGAACTGTGACACTGTTTCGACTCAGCCCCAAAAGGTGGTTCCGCGCAGTGACTGCGAAATCATCTTTCGGGACCAAATAACAAAATGACAGTGACTGAGTTCATGAGGTGGGCCCCCAAGAACCCAATGTTGAAAATTTGGTGAAAAAATTCCCCAAAACGGCAGAGATATGCACCAAAATTGAAAAAAAAAAAAAAAAAAACACATGCCATTATACACCTTACGAGCATTTCTTCAGTTCGCGGTCGGCTTTGAAGAGTGCAGACGTGTTCCTGGTCCACTGAAGATTGCACGCTGGGCTCTGAGGTGGGTATGGGTGGAGGGGGGGTGGGAGGTGGGTGCAGAAGGTGGGCGGTTGGGGAGAGGGGCAAGACAGTCATCAAGGGACCTTTTTTTTACAGGTGTCTTTTTTCTTTTTTTTTTTTATAGAAAACAACAGGACTTTTGCCATGTTGGGTGGGCCCCAGCGTGGCAGCTGAAGTTTAGTTGTTTTTTGGGTAGAGCCGACAGGTGATTGGGCACCTCTGTCGCCATATGAAAAATTACTCACCTTAGTAATGTTGTTTCTTCTAATGGAGTCTTGCTATATTATAGACATTAGCAGTTTGTTCCAGCTCTAGAACTGCTCTCGAGTGAAATGGTTAAAACCATTCCAAAATAGAATTTTGCACGAAAGCAGCTCTATCTGTGTCATTTCAAACTTGAACTGTCAGATCTTACGAGCCAAACTCTACTAAGGTCTGTGTGGAAGCTGTAACCTACACTAGCCAAATGGCTACCTAAATAATAACAACCATTGATGGTCCCAACACCCAAGACTCAAGTCAGGGGACCAGAAATACTAACACCATTCTAATAATATGAAAATGGAACATAAGTATAATAAACACACACACGCTGCATATACACACACCCCAAAGTCCCAAAGGGACAAAATGCTAACAGGGACATAAGTAGTGCCCACACTAAGTTGCCCGCACCCTACCAAGTAGAGGTTCTGAGAGGGGCAGGTTGGGGAGGTTCATAATATACAAGACTCCATTAGAAGAAACAACATTACTAAGGTGAGTAATTTTTCTTCAAACAACATGAAGTCTTGCTATATTATAGACATTAGCAGAATACACAGCAGTACCTCCATGGAGGAGGGCAGAACCTACTTAGGGAATAGGCTCTGAAGAACAGCTGTGCCAAACCAGCATCTCTCCTGGCCTGGACATCCAGGAGTAATGCTTGCAAAAGTGTGTACCGCTTTCTAAGTAGCAGCCTGGCAAATCTTAGAAAGGATATCTCTGGCAGCAGCTAGAGACGCAGCTGTACCCCTGGTAGAATGAATCCTCAAACCGGGGGCTCTGCCCACTTTCTGATAACAAAATTGGATACAAGAGACAATCCACCTGGCTATTGATCTTAGTGGATGGTTTGCCTTCCCAACTTCACCATAGGTAAGGAAAGTTGGAGGATTCGAACCTGTGACCTTTGGCACGCTTTATATAATAACTAAGAGCTCTCTTAACATCCAGGCTGTGCAACCTCCTCTCACCAAGAGGAGTGATCAGTGAAAATACTGAAGGGAGACAGATTGATTAAGATGGAAATCTGAAACCACCTTAGGCAAAAACTTCCTATTAGTCCTAAGGACTACCTTATCCCTGTGGAAAGAAATAAAGTCAGTCTCCACTGACAAGGCTTGCAATTCACTTATGCGTCTGGCAGAAGTGATAGCCACTAGAAAAACAGTTTTCCAACTTAGGTACTTAAGCTCTGCAGAAGACAGAGGTTCAAAAGGGGGTTGCATTAACTGGGCAATGCAAACATTAAGGTCCCAAGCAGGGGCCGGTTCCCGAAAGGGAGGATTAGTATGGAGTAATCCCTTAAAAAACTTGGAAAACACAGGATGAGAGGAAAGAGGGGATGACTTTCCTGCTGACACAAAAGCAGACACAGCTGCCAAATGAACTCAGGGTAGCTGGTCTGAGACCCAAGGAATTAAGATGTACCATGTAATCTAACAAATGGGCAATTCAGCAGATTCTGGGAAATATTTTTCCAGCACACCAAATGGAAAACCTTTTCCATTTATAACTACAAGTAGCTCCTAGTGGAAGGCTTTCGGAAGCCTTTAGGATCTCAAGAACACCCTGAGAGAGTGTAAATCAGCAATCTCTAACTCCTCAAGAGCCAGGCCTTGAGGTTGGGGGATTTGAGGTCCGATACCAAACCCTTCCCTGGGCACAAGTCAACAGATTGTGATTCCTGGGGAGGCACAGGGAAGATGGACTGTCAGAGACAGAAGGAGTGGGTACCAGGGCTGCCTGGCTCCATCCGGGCAATCAGAATCACCCTGCAAGGCTGAGATCTGATTTTGACTAGTACTTTGAATAGGAGAGGAAAGGGGGGGAAAGCACAGAGGAACTTCCCCTCCCAATCCAGAAGAAGGGCATCCAGGGGAACTGAGCCCAGCACTGGAGGCCTGCAACAGAACAGAGGAAGTCTGTGATTGTCTGGGGCTGCAAAAAGATCTACCTGAGGGATGCCCCACCGGCAAAAACTATCCCCAGCACTTGAGGATCCAGGGACCATTAGTGATGGCCCTGGGAAATCCTGCTGAGGGCATCCGCTAGGGCATTGTCCTTCCCTGGAAGATGAACTGCTATGAGGGAAGTGTTCAAGGAATAGGCCAGAGACCACAACTTCATTGCCTCGGTGCACAAGGCCGAAGACCGAGTGCCCCCCTGTTTGTTGATGTACCACATTGTTGTGGTGTTGTCTGTTCTGACTTGTATCACCTTGTCGTGGACAGATGCAGAAAAGCTTGAAGAGCTAAAAGACAGCTCTGAGTTCCAGCAAATTGATGTGGAGCAGAGATCCTGGGGGACCAAACCCTTGAGGGAGGTACGCCCATGTGGGCTCCCAACCCAGAAGGGAAGCATCTGTAGTGAGAGTCAAGTCGTGAGGAGGGGAAATGAAGGGGACCCCTCCTAATTGCTCTGATCCTGCCACCACTGGAGAGCTAGGATCAAGGTTCAAGTCACTGAGACCAACTTGGAAAGGGGTCTCTCTCTGAGACCAAAAGGTTCTCAAGTGAAACTGAATGTCTCTCATCTGAAATCTGGCTCCCTGCACAACAGCTGTGGATGCAGCCATGTGCCCCAGGAGCTGCAGAAAGTGTCTTGCTGGTCGAGAGACCAGGAGTGAAGGAAGAGGCCAAAGCCACTAAATTCCTTACCCTTTCTGGGGAAGAAAGGCTCTGGCTAGCTTTGTGTCCAATTCTGCCCCTATAAAGGTGAGTACCTGGACTGGTTCCAGAACCGACTTTGGTAGGTTTAGCAGAAAACCCAGGGAGGTGAGAAGCTGCTGGGTGACCTGCAGGTGAGATTTTACCTGTTCTGGGGACTGGCCTACAATGAGCCAGTCGCCTAGATAGGGAAAACAGCAATCCTCTGCCTCCTTAAGGGGCCACTGCCACTGCTAGACACTTAGTGAATACCCTTGGAGGGAGGTAAGGTCAAGGGCATTGCTCTGAACTGGTAATGACCTGAGGGCAGTTCGAATCTGAGGTACTTTCGTGGATCTTCTGATTAGGACATGGAAATAGGCATCCTTGAGGTCCAGAGAGGCTAGCCAGTCCCTGGCCTTAGGGAAGGTAAAATCATTGCCAGAGTTACCATTTTGAACTTTGGTTTCAAAAGATGCTTGTTCAGATATCTGAGATCTAAAATGGGCCGCCATTCTCCTGTCTTTTGGGGTAAGGAAGTATCTGAATACAGACCCCTGCCCTGATGCAGGGAGGAACCCTTTCTACTGCTCTGAGAGCTAACAGGGATGAGACCTCTGTTTCCAGAGCAAGGGTCTCTGAAGCACTTGCAGGTAGAAAAGTCTGCTTCTCAACTTGGGAAACTTTTTGAAGCTGAGAACCAGACCCTGGCTTACTACTTCCAGAACCCACTTGTCTGAGGTTAAAGAAGCCCAATTCTGACTGAAGTAAGCCAGCCTGCCCCCACTGGTACAGGAGAATCGGCCCTGGGCACCCCATCAGGGTGCCTGCTTCGCAGGAGCTTTAGGCTGGGGTGAGAGCAGGTCTGCCCACCCCTCGCCTGCCCTGCCTCTGAAGAAGCCCTCTGAGCATAGGCAGAGGAGGCCTGAGTCTGGTAGAAAGGCCTGTGAAAAGGCCTACCCTACCCCTGGGGCATGCCTTTGAGGAGTGGCTTGCCGCCTCCTTAGTCTGGGCACTCTTGTAAGTAGTCCTATATTCATCCATCTTCTTCATGTAATTCTCTGTCTGCTCTCCAAACAGAGAATTTCCCACCACAGGAAAATCCATAGCCTTAGTCTGGGTATCCTGAGACAAACTAGTACACCTGAGCCAGGCCAACCTACGAAAAGCTACAGATGTGGCCATGACCCTAGAGGAAACATCATTAACATCCACAGCAGCATGAAACTGAACCTTAGAGGCTTCAATGCCATCAGCAGCCACCTGTTCTAGTTCACTAGCCAGCTGGCCATGGGCCTGCTTGGCCAATTGCATAACAGTATCCCATCTAGATTTCTGATACCTAGCTACATAAGCCATATAATTTGCTTGCCTGAGTCCCAGAGAGGCTGCCATATACTGTTTTTTTGCCATGGCATCAATCTTCCTGGAATCCTTGTCAGGAGGATGTGAAGCCAAGGGAATATTATCTTTATCACAGGCAGCAGCCTGAACTACCCCAACATGACTGCATTGCTGAGAAAGGAATTCTGTATCAGGGCCTGACAATGTATACCTTCTGTCCATCTTTTTATCTACAGGAGGCACAGAATTAGGAGCTTTTAAAATTTTAATTGTTTGTTTCTAAAGACTTATGTAAAGGAATAGACAATCTCCTAGACTCTGGAATATCCATCATTTCTAGAAAATCAGGCTCCTCTTGCTCATCCACAGCCTCTTCTAAAGGAAGCTGGAGGGTTTCAGCAACTTTTTTATAAAACATAAAATGAGATGGGGACTCAGACAGCATAGGGGGAGATTCTAAAGGTCTGTCTGGGGAGATGTCCGGTTCAATGGGCACACCCAGACCTTCCCAGCCACATTCATACTGTTCATAATCCTCCTCCCTCCTCTGGTTCATAAAATTCCTCAATATCATAATCCTGAACCACTGGGACCAGACGAACCGACCTTTACCAGATAGTGGTGGTTCGGACGGACCCTGAGACAGTGACTGGACAATTTGTATGGCTTTTGTTATCTCTGCAGCAGTTGGAGAGGAATTTTGGACTCAGACCTGCTGATTTTCTTGTTTTTTTACTGGAATTGGTTCCTCAGAACCAGCTTTTCTTTGCCCGAGGAAGTCTGGCCCTGGTCAGAGGGCACTTCTCCTGGTTCGGTTGGCACCGAACCGGGCTGGCCATCCGGGGTCAGCGGACTTTTGCCTCTCGCCCCTGAGCCTGCCCAATCTTTTTCCAGGGTGGCTGCAGGAAATTCTTACATACCTGGCAGTCTGACTGAGGTGGTCAAACCCCAGACAATAACACATGTGGTGTGTGGGCAGCCTTGGCAAAGACTTCCCCACAAACATCACAGTGTTGAAACCCAGTGGGCCCGTTTTTCTTTTGGGTTTCAGACATAATGCCAGCCTAACCAAAAACTTGCCCTTTTAACGGCAGTGCCAGGCAAGACACCCTTATCGGTTCCTAACCGTGTCACTGGTATTGGAAAAAAACGTAATAAATCCGTCTTTTTTAGAACCGATAAGAACCGGGAACCGCACTCTAAAATAGTAACTTTTAGTTTTAAATGAGTTTTAAACCCACTGATCGGTTCAAAACCGAACCGATAACTTACAAGTTCCACACAGACAAAACCTTCATTTACTTACAGTTACCACAGATAGAGCTTGAACTGAACGGTTTTATGTGTTAAAATAAAACTATTCTCGTTAAATCCAACCGAGAAAACACTTTTAAACCGAGAAATGAACCGAGCAGAAGGAGAAATCTCCGAGCGACTGTTCACTGAGGCGGAGTAAAGAATCTGACAGTTCAAGTTTGAAATGACACAGAGAGCTGCTCTCGTGCCAAAATTCTATTTTGGAATGGTTTTAACCATTTCACCCGGGCAGTTCTAGAGCTGGAACAAACAGCTAATGTCTATAATATAGCAAGACTTCATGTTGTTTGAAGGACATTTGCCACACTGGGGTGGGTTCCAGCGTGGCAACAGGAAGTCAGTTTTTTTTTTTGCTGGGGGTGGGATTCAGTGCAGCTGACAGGGGACTAGGCATCCCCATCGCCATATGGACTTTTGCCACGCTGGGGTGGGCTCCCAGCATGGCAACAGGAAGTCAGGTTTTGTTGCTTTGGGGGGTCAGTGCAGCCGACGGGGATTGGGTACTCCGCCATAATGGGTGTGTGGGAGGTGATTAGCACGCTTGGGGTGGCCTCAGCGCTGCTATAGGTGTTCAGGGCGGGGCTGTCTATGACAGTTCAGATGCACTGTCCGGACATGCAGGTAATTTGCTTGCCTACAAGTTACCACCGCTGACTGCAGCAGTTTTTCACTTTCAACTGTACGGCACTGCACCTGAACTGCTGTCATAGACAGCTCCGACATGTACTGGTGCGGTGAGACAGCGTCTGCAAAAGGGAGCAAGGCACTGGAAGCGGAGTGGTTATGGTGGCACTATGTTTCTTGTACATGTGTGCAAGCAAACATAAAAATAATCGGAATGGTACCCCCCACAGACAATAATGGATCTCGTCCCCACGCTCTCGCTAGCATCATGTCACAACTTTAGTGAGCATGGGCGGCCTCAGAAACCAGGAAGTCCTCGGGACCTGGTGGGGTTAAGTTTACGAGGACTACCATTTATTTTCTTTGGCATTACTCTGCATAATCTCTGCAGCAATAACAACTGAACGGGGTAAGGCACCAATCTAGCAGGTGCCAGTGCTGAAACTGGTAAGTCTTTTTAAACTCACATGCAGCTAAGCAGGAGCATGCATTTTGTAAGGTTTTAAGGGTGAGGGCACAGATTTAAGGAGAGGAAGGTACAAATTTCAGGAGGGATATAATGCTACATATAAATTGGAGAAGGTATGTGAAAGTAGGGAAATTAGACAAGTGGTACAAGGTACGGTAAGAAACTTGGGAGAGGAGTGTGGACATGTGGAATAGCTGAAAGGGAGGGTCAGAACACTTATCTTTATGGGATGATAAATATGGGGCATGGGTACTGGGACAAAACTAAGTATTTTGTTAGTATTGTGCAACAGACAGGATTATTTTGTATCGAATAAATAAGGAGGGAGCCATGGGGGGCCGCGTTCATGGCTGGAAGCGATAAAGGAACAAAAAATGCACATGTAAAGAGCCTGCATGTGTTTTTTGGGGGAAGAGTATAAAGTGCTGCTGATTAGCTTAGGGAACTTGTCAGGTATACTTACCCATGGTGTTTTACTAGAATGAAAAAATATATATATATATTTTTTTTTTTACTATTTATGTCCCCTTCCGACACCATGTCGGCCCTATTCTCAGAGTCCTCAACTGCGCCCCACCGACCTGAAAGTGGAAGATATTGGTCCCTACCTGCCTCCGCCCCATTTAAGCACTCTGATTCCCCCACCGGCTGGGGAGGAGGATCCCTCTATCCCCCTCACCTGAGATGAGGCGACACAGTCTCGAGCTCCTCCAGTCCTCCTAGCTCGGTGGCGCCAAGGCCCATCTCCACGAGTCGGTGTAGGGCTTTTCCCCCCGATTTTCAGGTCCCATCCCATATATGTTGGCATGCAGAGGGGGTCAAGAGACAAAGGCGCACCTCGCCCAGACCCTCGGCCGACGTCTAACCCTCCCCTTCTGCTATTGCCCGACTGCACCACCACCCGTGGTCACCCAGGTGGTGGTATGGCAGCGGGAACATGCAGCCCTCCCCGCCCACAGAAGGAGAGCAGTCCGTCAGGCACTCAATCCTCCCCACTCCCCCGGTCGGATGTCCAGCAACCTAGGCTCACTACTGAACTCGGGTTGCTGGCATCGCAAGCGGTAGCTCTACCGCTGCGCCGGCGGGCCGGCCTTTACTAGGATATTTTGATTCATAAAGGCACCCATCAGAAAACTGAAAGGAAAGACAGATTTATTTTTTAATGTTATAAGCTGAGGTAGTCCGTGTGTACTGAGCTGCTAGGACTTTAAGGAAAATTATGTTACTGTTGCTTGAATGACATCAGCACTCATGCATGTTTCTGCCAGCTGATCTGAAAATGTCAGATGGATTTTCTGTGAAAACCGTCAATCAAGGCCTGCAGTAAAATAGCATCTGTACATGAGAAATAGCAGTTCCTGTACTTTACTGCAATATATATTGACTAGTTGTTCTAATGGTAAGCAAATGTTCTAATGACAAGCAAATGGTATATTTTAAAAGCACTGCAACTGATCATTAAGCTTTCCGACGCCACCTACAGTGGTTATTTCTTCGTTTTGTATTACCCGTTTTTGTTTTTGTGTACCTTGTTCTGTTCATATATGTCACCTGATAATTTATTGTTCAAGGTCCTCTCTATTCATTGCATAGATAGGCACCTATGAACTTATGAATGGTCTACTCTGTATGTCTCTGATATACTATATCCACTTTAACTCACTGTATGTAAAGCGCTTTACTTTGTTCTGATATATTGTATCCTCTTTCACTGACTGTATGTAAAGCACTTATAATTTGTTATCCTGTTAAGTTTCTGCATGTCTGTACTCTCCCGGGTCGTGCCTGAAAATAGTCATTTTATGGCTAGTGCACTTACCCGGTTAACAAAAACTAAATAAATATCCAAGCCTGAGTGAGTTAAGCAAGAAGCATGACCTCTGTGTGCTTCAGTCCCTTGCAGCAGTAAACGTTGGGAAGAAGTAGGGACACACTGAAAACTAAATGGTGCACGAGAGTTGGACTACCTTAGGTAAATACATTGTATAATGAAAAATAAAATTATACTGAATACTTAAGAATGCAAGTGATTCCCCCCTCCTCCGGCAGAAAGTTAATTTTACTATACAGTGAAAATGGCCTGGAGAAAACCTTCGTCTAATCTTCATTTTATGTAATGATTGTCTAACATCTTGAATGTCCATATATGTTTTGTTACTTTTTTGGAATTGTTGATTATTTGTATTGCTTGTTGTATTGTTGTAATTTTTTGTTTGGATTTTGTGGTATTGTTTTATGTTGAGTTTTCTTAACTGAAACTTGGTACTTGGAACTTCCTTGAAAATGAGCTATGCTCAAGTGACTGTATCCAATTATTCATATTTGAATAAAAAATTATTTACTACTACTACTACCAGTAAGGCAGTAGAGAACTGCCACACCCAACACAGTACTACTGGTAAATTTTAAACCATATGACCTTCTATGCAGAAAGAACAGAATGAAAAGCATGTGTGCGCATGTGCTCTGAATCAAAATGAAGATGTCTGCATTCACAACCTACCTTAAAGTCCCATATAGTCATTGCTCCATCAATGCCGGTTGTGCAGAATTTACGACAATCTCTTTTGTCTCCTTCATATATAGACACTTGGCTGGAAGGAAAAGCTAGGTCTTAATATAGTATTTTAAAGTGCAATAATGATAATTATGAAATGGATGGTCAAAATCCTCAAACAGATTGGCAGAGAACACATTCAACAGGGATATCTCCATACATAACCCCAGTCTGAAACTAGAGCATGCCATCAGTCAACAAAATAATAATGGATCCATTTCATAATCACAATAATACACTCAAAGGTGTGCGATATCATCCCTTCTCAAGTTACTGAAGTCACTCAGCCTATGGCCTCATGCCTCACAACACATCTGAGGTGCGATGATGTCCCATGATATCACACATCTTGTTGTACATTATTGTTTAAATATAGAGGGAACATATAATACGAACATATGAAACTGCCAGCAGATACAGGCCAAATGGTCTATCACGACTGCTTGATTGTGCAGCACAGAGGTTCGACTCCTGCGACTCCCCCCCTCATCTTCCCATTGACTAATATATTGCCCCATGTGTGTGGCCCCTTGCAATTTGCCATAATCCCTGCACCAAATAAGCAGGACTTGTTCTAATAGACAGACCATCCACACTCTGACAGAGTTGTCGCTCACAACACTCGTGGCTTGGGTTGTGGAGGGTCTGGGAGGAGGGGAGAATACAGTAGTATCTCAAAGGATGCTCTTCTCTTCTGGGGATGGTGGGCAGCTAACTCTACCTCGACATCTTCCCCTGGGTGACTCCAAGTGGCAATGAAGACAGCAATGCCCTTGTAAGGAAGGCCGTCAGCTGGCTCTGAGTAACATTCATCAAGCATGCACACCCAATGAAGATCATACCGTTTATGTTCTGGAGACAGAGAAAAAAAAATTACTCACCGTGGTAGTGTAGTTTTTTCTTAGATCCAAACTACATAATTTTCCATAGGGACAATGTAGTCCTAAGGACAAACAGGACATTCCTCCCTAAACTGGTGTCTGAATTCCATCAATTGCCCTTCCTGTTTTCTTTACTGAAAAGCTCATCTCAACAGAATAAAAGCTCCACTGTTTGGATGTAAAAAGGGCACTGTGGTACTACCTGGACCACACTAAAGCTGCAAGGTCCACTACCACTCAGCTGTTTATCACTTATGATGAAGCTGGTAAAGGCAAACCAGCATCCAGGAGAGCCATCTTTCATTGGATAGTCTCCTGCATACAGTTCTCTTATGACACAGCTGATAAACTGCCTCTCAGAGGCTTTAGAGCACACTCTACAAGAGGCATCTCTGCCTCTATGGCAGTATCAAGGGGTATCCCCCTGCAAGAAGTTTGCAAAGCAGCTACCTGGAAAACAGCACACGCTTTCACAAAACACTACTGTCTGGTGATCATACAGTCCAGAAGAGATGCCAGACTTGGCACTGCTGTCTAGCAGAACATTTTCTCTAAACAGGTTCCGGACCCAGCCTTCCAAGGTAATGCTGTGTAATCTGCACTTTTGTGAATATACTGATGGATTCCTGGGGTTAGGAAAAAAAAAAAAATTTACTCACTATAGTAATGTTTCTTATTCATCTATAGTATTCATTACCCTGCCTCCCCTTCCAGAACCTGGAAATAGGTTCAGACAAGAATCGGGGCTTTTTCTGTTTGCTTGAGCATTACTTGTTACAGTGCCTTTACAACTGTTTTTCAATGGTCTGACTACATATAATTTTTCAATATATATGTTTTTCAGCAATGTTTAAAAAAAAAAAATTTCAAAACATTTTGGCCCAAATTAAAAAAAATATTTGTGGTAGCTATTTAGCTAGTTTTAGTGGTGACAGCTCACCCTAGTCTTTAAATCCGATGTTAGGAGGCAGAATGAGGCGTGACCACAGAGCAGAGTTTGAACTTCATTCTAATGTTCCAAAATTAGCAAAAAGTTCCAACTCTCCGGGGCTACTCATTCCTGAGAAATGACTGCACTTTTGTGAATACAATGATGGATTCCTGGGGTTAGAAAACAGGAAATGACTGGTCCCTGCAAAGACTTCAGCAGTACTCTTGGGCCCTGCAGTGCCCACCAAAGAGCCCTAAACTGTGTAAGTATGCAGGGTGGAGTGTGCTCAGATTCCTAACCACTGGGGAGAAACCATGGGATGAGCTGATGTGGAGGCAGTGGCAGGCAACAAGGCTGGGAGGAATCAGAAACCTGATGGGGATGGCTCACCATAAGGAGCAAGAAAATTAAGTGAAAAAAAAAAAACCTTGAAGTTGTTCTAAGTGAGCCCAATATGAACTGGGTGCTCTAGATCTGAACAAAACCAGCACAAAAAGGTCCAACACAAAGCATTACTGGAGGGCTTTTCTGCTAGATTGTGGCTGTAAGTGCAGAAACAACAATTTACTCTCTCAGCTTCAAAAAAGTCTAGTAAATTACTCCGGACCCCATTTTGAAACCCTGGGGATGTGTGGCCCAAATAAATGGGCCAACACAAAAAAATGCTATATTCAAACAAGATGCACGATCCCAATGGATCGTGCATCTTATCTGAATATAGCAATCCTAGCAGGCGGCGCAAATGGGGGCGACAGACAATGTACCAGTGCATCCCGGGGGATGGCCCGAATACTGGGAAGGGGGATGCGCGGCACATCCCCAAATGCGCCAGTCCCAAATTCCCGATATTCAGCTAGAATATACAAATGTGGCCACTGGGTGTACAAGGCGCAAACGGGCCATTTGCATGCTCATTATGGCCGCATTTGCAAGCGGTGCAAAGCAAGATGCACCTGGTGGCCTGCCCCCCAACCCAGTACCAAACCATAACAAACCCCCAACCCATTTCCATAGTGTAGGGACCCCCCCACCCCGTCCCAAACCTGATCGAAATGTAAAATAAATGATCTCCCCCAGCCTTTTCCATAGTGTAGGGGGCCCCCCTCCCCATCTAGAACCCTGTCGAAATATGATAATGTCCCCAACCTGTTTCCATAGTTCCATAGTGTAGTGGCCCCCTCCCGTCCAGCCCCATTCAAAATATCATAATGTCACTCAACCCATTTCCATAGTGTAGGGACCCCCTCCACATACCAACCCTGTCAAAATATCAGAATGTCCCCTCCCAGTCCCAAACCTGGTTCAAATAATAATAAAAAATTTCCCCATCTCTTTTCCATAGTGTAATGGCCCCACCCATCCGACCCGATCTCTACGTTAGGTAGAATTATCATTTGACTTAATTCCATAGTGTAATGACCCATCCACGCACCTCCCCAACTCGACCTATGCCAGAGACTGGCACAGCCCTCCACACCCTGCCAAGGCAGGCCACTGACTGCTCGGTCCCGATCTTGTACTATACAATGTACAAGCTCACTGGTGACTTTTGTTATAACACAAAAGTTCAGCCTGCCAGCACAGAATCATTATAGATACTGACAAGTCTGCCACTACCTCACCTCTTGGAACTTAGTATCGCAGGTAGGTTGGGATATATTCCCAATGGAAGACTTATCAGGCAGCAATGCTTGTGGGTAGGAGAGGTATGGTCTCTAGAGCCTACCAGACCCTGCTCACCCGGACACTGAGCATTTAAAGGCACAATGGTTACAGACAGCATAGATACAACTTACTGACAAAGTATGGACTCAGGTGAGGGACCAGGGCTGGAAGATGACTGCCTTGCTTGGGTGAAGAGCATTCCAATGGAAGTGCCTGGTTTGCTTTTTCCACACTCCCATGATCAATGCCCATTTCCAGGATGGTAACTCCCCCCTATGCTGGAGAAAAAGTGGGTAGGTGGGCTCGCATTTCCATGTCTTGTGGGACTGCTCGATACTGAGGCCCTATTGGGACCAAGTACCTGTCACCCACAGGAAGCTCTGGGCGCGCAGGTGCAGGGGCTAGCAGACAATTCCCATCAGACCCTATTTAGGGTTCTCTGCACAGCAGCACTGAAGGGGGAAGACAGCCTGCATGTTGCAGGAAGAGCCTCCTACCCTCCAAATGTGGGCAGTCTCCCCGAAATGAGCAAAATGGAAGGAACCCTAAAACTCTCACTAATAAAAGTACCATACTGTCTGGAACAAATGGGAAAACAGAGGGCTTGCTTCCATCAAGGGGTGATGGGGGAGGGTGGGGGAGTCGAGAGCACTGCAGTACCACAAGGAGAATTATAAGGAATGGAACAGAATTTAGATTGAATCCGTACCCATTCTATACAGGAACTGAAATACAGCATTTACTCCAAGGCACCCAAACCTGCTGGAATTGTTTGGTTTGCTCTTCTGTTGATAGGTTCAGAGATGGCCTTGGAGCACAAAAAGCGGAGCCACACTTTCATTCATCACTAGACTGTGGGCAGCTGAATGTCAGTAATAATATGAACTGGAAGTTAAAGTTGTAGGAAATGGACACTGCCCTAACTTGCACACCTGCGGCTTATCAATGTACATATATTTCTTGCACGAATCACCAAATTAACTGCTACAAGTAACGTTTTATCCACTTTTTGCCTGAATAAAGCAGAGTTTCACAAAAAAATGACTATCATGTCTGCTTGTGCCTTACTACTCCTATATTCATAAGTTAAGTAATTAGTTTCACCAGGGTGGCCGGAAACCAGTTGTCTAAATTTCCCATTATAACCTCTACTTACGTGATGCTGTTTTGGTGCAGGGTCTCCAGGGAAGTGTTCCGGTCCTCTGTGGTGGCTCGCTTGTCCATGTTGCGGAAGCGCTCCATAGCGGAGATGTTGCGCTGGATGCTCTGCTTTGGAAGGTCTAGTTTTGTGGCAAAAGTCAGGGAACCACGGTCGTCATAGCTGAACAGCATTGGGCAGCAGTCATGACCCTACAATTAAAATGGAAGGTATGAGAAAGTTTCTTCCGGAGCACGTGGAGCAGTCAACTGGTTAGGTTCCTCAAGTCCCCTCCGGACTGCTACCTACTAGTCAAGATGTGTGCACAACTGCCTATGTAAAATGTTACTAGTAGGCAGGCCCTTGGAATTCTGAAACCACAAGAGTTTGCATCCTACTGCACAATTCCTCATTTCTGTCTAATTTTATAAAGCACTGGCATTGCACAATTCCAGGTTCTCATCCTTTTAATTATCTGGGCACCCTACCTTCATGGTTCAATATCCGATATCACTGATGACATTTTAGCCAATGTCTGGACAGAAATCTCCCAAGGCAAATCGGTTCTGCCACAGAAAGGCACCCAGCCCACCACAGAAGTCAAGGTATCTCACTGTAGAATTAGGGGTGGAGTACTGCAGAGAACCAGGAACTCTGCTCTTAGAGGAATGGATGGCTGTAGATTAGCACTGGGATTTCAAAATAAATCTCATTTTTAGGGCACTGGTTCAGCCTAGGATCATTATCACCATCCAGTTGCTCTTTCGTTGTCTACAGGAACAGTTTGCCCATCAGGTCTGGTACCTAATGGACTCATGTCTGCATCACTACTACTAGCACTAGCTGCACCCTTGTTTTTCAGTCTCATGAGCGATGCCTAGGGGTGAGTGAAGTTGGGTAGTACTGGCGAAATTCACATAGTAGATGTCCACGTCGCACGATCACTCGGGTAAACAGAGGACATCGGTCTCCAGTACTGTTAATCTACAACCTTCTAGGGATGTTAGAATTTATTAAACAGTTTTAACATTGCGGGGAAAAGCTAACACCAGCATAAACTAGAAACTGCACGTATTGCCTCTCTGCCTCCACCCTGAACATTTCTTTTTCAATCCCAGTAAGCAGAGGTGATTTTTTTTTTGTTACCATAAACCTGATTTAAAAATACTGTGAGTGAAATTAAGAACTAACAACGCATCTGGAAAACACTTCGACACCATTCTGCTCGTATTTCATACCAACCAGGATTTTGTCTATATATTTATCCTCCCCCTTATTTATTACAGAAAACATTTGCATAAAAACAGGATTTATCTGTTACAGTTCATCTGCACCTACATCTTATCCCCCACTAGGTCATAATCCTCTGCTGGGATGTCAGTCTGCTGCCATGGGAATAACGGCAGTGTCACCAGCAGAGTACTGTGACATCAGGAGAGGAATAAGCAACAGGAGCTGATGAACTTTCAGGGAACAAGGATCCTATTTTTATGCATATGACCTCAGCCATAGATAATGGGGAGAAGAAAGGGAGCTAATCGGAAAGATAACCTAAACTGTGTCCAAATATTATGTTTTTCAAAGTTGTCCCGGAGGTGTTGGTTGCTCTTTAAGAAATGCAACTTCACAAGCTTCGAAAATAATTGTTTAAAAATTGTTGAAGCAAATGTAACCCCTAGATGGCGCTATCCCAGGGGCTACTACCCCTGCCTGATTTGCCACTAACAGGTTGAGGGGCCTGGATCCAATGGCGGGTGCCTCCACCCAGAGGTCAGGGTTTGCAATAGTTAAACTAACTTGGTCACAGCCCTCTGGGACACTGCAACCCCCCTTTCTTCCCACTAGTGGCCCCACAATATATCAGAATTACTTCACAGTATACACTTACCCCAGGTCTGGTTCCGGCACTGGGACCTCCTGTGAAATGAGATACAGTGCAACAATCACAGTACAGTACTTTAACATAGACAAATACCTCAGGCAGTATAACTTTGCTGAAACAAGCAGCTCTGATTTATTTAGGGGGATATAACAAGGACAGGGGGAATTCAGGTTAATTAGCTTATCACTCTAATAATCTACCTATGGCTCTGTGCACAGGCCTATCCCTATCAGTTACTGTCCCTGGGTACCCAAGCCCTAGTGGCTAGTCCAAACCGTGGCAGCTGGTAGGGCCCTTTCACACAGAGAAAAGGAGAATTAAACAGTCAGCAGTACAGTAATTCCATTTGGATTTAATGTGGCAATTCAACAGGAGCGACCCTGAATTAGTACTCACGACCTCCAAATAAGATAGGGTCCTTCAATGTCAGCAGGGCTCACTTGAGGTACACAAACCTCTTCACACATCCATATAAAGAAAGCACTATACCAGGCAGGCTGCATCTGTATCCCGATCGCAATTACTGCACAATACCGGAGAACACACAGCAGATTCAGTTCCTGACAGACCGAGTGCAATTTTCAGCAATTCTCCAGTCTTCTACAGGGTGAGCCTGGTTTCTACTCTTCAGAGATCCTTTGATTCTTTCCACAGGATGATTCAGTCCTAACAAGCAGTTACACAAGCTGTAGACCGGAACTCTGGGCCTTACACATGTTTTTTGACTAAAACTGCACACTGAAAAGCACAGGGCTCCTTCCTTCTTCACTGCCAAAGCTCAACTGAAACTCCAACTGACAAAACGGGCACTTCCTTTGAGTTCCTCCCAGTTCTTGACTGGATTGGCTGTCACTCACAATAGACTGCTGCTGTTGGTCCAAAAGATGCTGAAGTCTAAACTACATCTCCCAGAGTCACTGCCCATACAATCCTCTTGTGGCTGGCTCAGATTATGAGTCCAAGTTCTGATTCGTCCAAGGCACCATTTTAGAGCTAGCTTACCCACACATGATTGGTCCAGTTCAGCAGTTCAAAACTAGAATGGGGAACTAGCAGACACAGTTCTGACTGCAAAGAAAGCAGGTTAGACAAACTGTAATTTCATTATTACTAAATAATTTCTGGCAAACAGTTACATCTTTCAGATAGGTTCCCTTTGCACTCCTAGTGACTGCAAAATGAAGTGAATTGGCAGCAGCTTGAGTGGTACTCAATCAAGAAACACACAGTCCCCCATACAAACTAATTATGTCTGCAAGCAGACAGCTCTTAAAGACAGTACCAGAGGTTCTAAAACACTCACTGATAAATGGCTTAAATGCCAAACACCATTCAGGCTTGGAGCATTCAAGCAAGCTCCTGAAGTCTTTTGGGAACCCCCATTTGCAGGGGGTTACACCCTTCCTAGCCTGGGAAAGCTTGACGTCGGCGTCAAGCAAGTACCCCATAAGTTTCAACTGCAACCATATACATTTGCATTAGGCTCGAATGTAATCATCAGTCAATATATCATTTTACCAAGAACACATTTCTGAAACATTGCAGGTCACTCTTTACACAGTATTACATACACATTGTACCATAACTCAAGTTATTACCTCTTGTACATGAAACCTGAAGAGAGGGCCCTTCCTATCAGTTACCTTGGGGCTGGACGGGCAAGGGCACCATATTAGAGGGCAACACAAGTAACTTGAGTTAGCACTGGACGCCAGTTTGGGCAATGAGCTCAGGGACATACACTCCTTTATGGACAACACTGAGAGGCAAATCCACAGGCCTCCCAAGGGAATCATAACTGAGGTGCACCACAGGCTTTACAGCTCGACCAGTCTTTCTAGGGGAACTGTTACAGTCTCTGCACTCTGAGCCTCATTTTCAGCATTGTCCTCACTTGTCAGGGAGTCTCCCTGGGGTAGAGAGGCTAGAACTTGGGGCACTTTCAGCTCCAGGAGTTACAGTTTCTGAGTCCACAACATTTGGCTCGCATGGAAGCTTTCAGACACTGGCAGTGGACTGTCAGGGCACTCAAAATACTCTTCTTGTTGAGTGTATCACCAGTCTGCCCCAATCTATCATTTCCTCCCTGAAAGCTCAAACAGTTCAACCATGCACAATGATTCCATTTCATCTGATCTGATGCTTTGCACTTCACTTTCTGGGAGCATTGGCTCCAGGGATGAAGCTGGGGGCTTAGACAGTCCAGAAGGCCCAGCTTCATCTCCAGTATTGACTAGGGGATTGCCCCGAAACAATTGACTCAGTTCGTAAGAAGGATAGTATTCAAAGTCACTCTCACTTTCTTCCGATATGGACTGACAGTCATGCTCAACTGGGACTTGTGGAGGAACACTTTAACTTTGCTTCTGTAGGTGCAGACTTTCTTGATCTTTTCTTAGCAGCAGCTCTAGTCACTGGTCCAGAGGGGCATCTTCTAGGGCTCAGACTCAATTAAGATTTGTCCAATGGGCAGTAAATGATTTCTATGCATTGTTTTACATCTTTGAATTATTCTCAGGCCTTACTTTGTACACTGGCAGATCATCTGGTTGCCCATTACAATGTGAGGGAGATGGTGCCATCTGTCAGCAATCTTGTGCTTGCCATGCAGTCCCAGATTTCTTAGCAATCCGATCTCCCTCCTGGAGTTCCTGTGCTTTCACCTTTTATCATACCTTTCTTTGTTGGCCAGATTTCTTTTGCAGCCATGGTTTGAGCCAGTTAGTACGTGGAGTTAGCTGGGCCTTTAACTTTTGCACATACTGTAAATAGTTGTCAGCTTGAACCCCATCAGGAGAGACCCCAAAACACACATCTACTGGTAGTCGAGCTTCTTCCAAACATCAGGCGGTAGGGGAGAATCCAGTGGCATCACTTTTGGTGCAGTTATAAGCATGTACCAGGTGCTAATTTGTTGGCTCCATCTAGGCTTGTCCTTTGGGTGCAGGGTGCCTAGCATATCTAGCAAAGTGCGGTTGAAACGTTCAGGCTATTGGTCCCCTGGGGTGGTAAGGAGGGTTCTGACTTTTCGCACTCCCCACAGAGAAAGCATCTCTTTGATCAGACGACTCTCAAAGTCTCTCCCTTGATCAGAATGGATTCTTTGTGGAGCCCATAGTGAACAAAAAGTTTTCTACAAGTACTTTGGCCACAGTGGATGCTTTCTGGTCTTTGGTGGGGAAAGCTTGGGCTATCTCGTGAAATGGTCAGTGACCACCAGCACATTACTGATATTTCTTTGATCTGACTCCAAACTCAGAAAATCAATACAGACCAGCTCCATGGGTGCACTGGTGGTGATGTTAACAAGGGGGCAGCCCTCTTGGGCAAAGCTTTCTCTGTAAGCAGCTACTAGAAGTTCGGAATGTGTTGCTCCACATCAGCCCCATCTTAGGCAATAGAATCTGGATCTCACCAAGTCAAGTGTTCTGTCTATACCAAGGTGCCCCATGTGGTTGTGCAAGGACCTCAGTACTGAGTCTCGAAGGCAGTGGGCAGCACTAGTTGTTGTTTGTCTACTTGTCCCCTCTGTCTACTGTTTCTCTGTATAACAGTTTATTGATCAGTTTCAACTTAGGACCTTCTTTGTATAACAGTGCGTTCTCAAATCAGTGGAGGCGTAATTTGGACACATCTTTCCTGCATAGAGGGGCTTCAAAGCTGCTTTGATCATGGGATCGCTGGGATTGAGCCCGCCGAATACTGTCACTGTCCAGCTGAGGCAGTGTACCAATGTCTATTGCAGAAAAGTGGCAATAAGCAGCAGGTATGCAATTCTCAGAGGGTCCCAAGCAATCCACCATGCAGTCCACTGCGTCCGTGGACATTTGTTCCTCCCGTCAAACTTCGGCAGAGTGCCCGAATGTCAGGTTCTGCCAATCGGACCCAATCATTCTGGGGAACAGGCCTACGGGAGAGAGCATCAGCATCTATGTGGTTCAGACCTGCTCGGTATTCGAGAGCATAGTCATATGTAGATAATGCAGAAAGCCACCTATGGCCAGTGGCATCCAACTTAGCTGAGGTCTGCACATATGTCAAAGGATTATTGTCAGTTTTTACTAGTATTTTAGCCCCATACAAGTACTCATGGAATTGGTCAACAATAGCCCACTTCAAAGCTAGGAACTCTAACTTATGTACAGGATAGTTCTTTTCGGATGGGGTCAGGCTTCTACTGGCAAAGGCCACTGGTCTCAGGCCATTCTCGCGTCTCTTGGTACAACACAGCCCCAACCCTTGCAAGCTAGCATCAGTGTGCAGGACGAAGGTTTCTTGGATCGGCATAGGCCAGCACTGGAGCATGGGTAAGTTGATATATGATCTCATGAAAAGCAGTCTCACAATCAAGAGTCCAGCTGGCCCCAAATACTCACTCGGATGAAAATACACTCTTTCAGTCTTGAGGGGCTGATCTTTGGTATTTTTGTGGGTTGGGGATACCCTTAGTAAGGTTAAGTAAAGGCGGATCACTCTTGAATAGTCCTTGATGAAGCGCCGATAATAACCACAGAATCCCAGGAATCTTTGCAGTTCTTTTAGATTTTTGGGCTGTGGCCAGGTGGTCAAGGCCTCAACTTTACTTGGGTCGGTCTCTATTCCCTCGGTGGATACTATGTGTCCCACATACTTTACTGATGTTTGAAAGAATTGACACTTATCAATGGACAGTTTAAGGCCAAAGTCCTCCAGTCGGTCCAATACTTTAAATAATCTGCTCTCATGTTCCTCCAGTGAGCTGCCAAACACAATAACATCATCTAGGTATACCAGGCACTCTAGTAAGTTCATGTCCCCCACTGCACGCTCCATCAATCGTTGAAAAGTGGCTGGGGCACCTGAAATCCTTGAGGCATCCTCATGAATTCATAGAAGCCAAGCGGACAGATAAGGCCGTCTTCTCACGGTCCTCTGGGGCCATCGGGATCTGGTAGTACCCACTGCGGAGATCCAGCACAGAGAACCACTTGCTCCCGTTTAGGCAGTCCAAAGCATCCTGAATGCGGGCATTGTGTACTGATCGAGGATAGTCCGTCTGGTTTAGGTGCGATAATCCACACATCCTTACTGTTCCATTCTTTTCCTCACTACCACAATGGGGGAAGCATAAGGGCTTCTGGATTCTTGTATTACACCAGCAGCTAACATCTCTTGCAGATGCTGTCTCACATCATCTATGTCAGCAGGTGCCAGGCGTCGAGACCTCTCACGAAATGGTCTTTCGTCATGCAGCCGGATATTGTGCTCAGCTCCTTGCACGCATCCTACATCCCATTCCTTTAAAGAAAACACCTGGTCTCTCTGGGCAAGCTTCTCACTGATCCTCACTTTCCATTCAGCTGGCAGCGGGGAGTCGCGAAATCAAACAAGTCTAGGCGTTACTCTGTCATTTCTTCCTTGGACTCTTGCTGCTGGGTAGCACTGCAGTGTCTGCACAATGCACATTAGCCAGGATGCAACCTCTGTTTACTCGAATGTCTCTTCAGACACATTATGAACTTGGACCATTACCCTTCTGGCATAAGCATGGGCTCTAGCGGCAAAATACTAGGCTTGACCAGCAGTCCCTCTGGCAATTTTCCATCGCCTGGTGCATCCAACATTAATATTTTATTCTTAACATCCTTTCTGATACGGACCTCTCCTGTAAGGTACACTGGGCATTTAGCGCCAGGATCAGAGACTCAGGATCCTTCTTCCATACAATTCGACCGGTTCCTCTGGTTCTGTTTTTCAGCATCTCTCTGTGCCTCATAGGCCTTCTTAATTAAAGCGGAACTCTTAAAGCTCTACTAGTCTTTGACCCTGTTTTTCATAACACAACTGTGCCAGCCTTCCTAACATATGAGCATTTGTTCCAATCAACAAAGGGACACCATCATACAGTCCAGTGGGGGACACACTAAGGCTAGGGTCTCTACTTGTTCGCCACTCCAGCCACAGAGGTGGGGAAAGACAGCCAAATTCGGATATACCGGAATAGGGTAGGCCTTCTCACTTAACCCCCATACATGCAGTCCTTCTAATGGTTGTAAAGTGCGTCTGACAAATGCTTCTGATACCAATCCTGGAACATAATTGTCACTTGGGAGCCACTGTCTAATACAGCTCTTGTAGACACTCCATTCACCTTTACAGTGGTCTCCATGGAGGGACCCACTATTCTGGACCAGTCTGAGAGGCGGTAGTGGCCTGGGCAACTGACCTTGCCACAAAGGACGGAATTAGCATTTTGGTGCCTCACTGGGATCATGTCAGGCACCTCTTAACCACTGATTTCTTTCTCCCAAGCTCTCCTTGTAGCCTATATGCAACTTTGTCAGTGTCTTTTGGGACTGGCATTCCCTTTTCATGTGCCCATCTTTCCACAATTATAGCAAAACATACTTTCTGGAGTTTGAGCTGGCGAGGCGCCACACTGGGAGCCAGGGCGGGTATTACTAACTGGAAACCTGGGTGCCATCTCTGTCTCGCGGCGTGATAAGCATTTGGAGACATCTCGTCAGTTTCTCCACTTCCATGGTCAAGGAATTGAGTTTGGAGCTGTTATCAGCAGGAGATACATGGGTGGGTACCCCCACCCCATAGCAGATGCAGTCGGATATAGGTCAGGGCTCTGCATTTGCAGGCGTGGCCTTCATAAAGGGACTGTTTTTGAATTCGGATCTCTCAACAGTTCGCTCCATTGTGGCATATTTTTCCTTGTCAGAGCACTCATTGACTGTCAACCTCTGCCTCTGAACTTCACTTGATGTGTCACCTCCAGTCACTGGTCAGAGCCACAGCTGTTGGTGCAGGTACCTCCCGAGGTCGCCTTTTCTCAACTCCTCGGATTTCTCTCATTAACTCATCATAGGAGGGTGGGGATTCCAGTCGGATTGCCAGGCTAACTGGAAGCAACAGCAGTTCTGAGAAGGGGCAGACTTAAGGATTCTGTCCAGTCTGGTTCGGTCCAGTTCAATCGCTGGCAAACTACCTTTCTGAGGCATTCTTGCAACAATTTTTCCAGCCGAGAGACATACACAGACAACAACTCCCTTGGTACTGTTGTGCATTTCTTACTCTCCACCATAGGTCCTCATCAGAATCTGGGCTCCTACACATTCTCCAAGGCCTCAAGATAGGCCTGTGCAGTCGCTTCAGGGTTACTGGCCCATTTAGCATGGATGGTAGCCAGGGGCAGGACCTCGGAGGCTCTCACTAACCTCTTTCGCTTTCCCGGCATTGCCATTCTAGTACTTGGAGGGCAACATAGTCTATCCAGGTCTTCCCAGTCATCCTCCCTGGGGGGTGGGAGGGTGCCAGAGAAGATCCTCAACCTCGGTAAGAGTCGTGACTAATGGGGTGCAGAAATAGGAGTCTGCATTGGTTCAGCCACCATTACGGGCACTGGAGCAGGAGAGGGTGTTGGGGAGGAACACCCCAGGTGGCAAGAATAGTTTCTTCAAGTCCTCCACAGTTTTCCTCTCCCAGCAACCATTCAGCAAATTTCTCCTCAAAAGTTTCAGATAGTGGTGGGGCTGATTCTCCGGTCTTTATTGTCCTTAGTTATCACTCTCCAAGCAGTGAGGGCTCCTCTGGGGTAATGGTCTGTGGCACTTTGGAGCTATCTATGGGATCCTTAAACTCTACTAGGGCCAGGAAAGTGTGGGTGAGCAGATTAGCATGCCGACCCACCACCACAGGGTTTTGTAAACCTTCCACCTTGGAAAGTACTCCCTGCACAGTGTCCGATTGATACCCAGGGGATGTCCAGGATAAGCATAGCATTTTGGGGGTCGATCTCCTCCCCAGTACACCACTCCACCAGCCGGTGCACAGCCACTTCTGTCGGGTACCCATTTTTTCTTAACGGTGGTTCAGAATATGGCCACTAGAGGACACACAATCCCAGCGGTGAGCCTCCAAGATGTAACCCCTAGATGGCGCTTATCCCAGGGCTACTACCCTGCCTGATTTGCCACTCAACAGGTTGAGGGGCCTGGATCCAGTGGCGGGTGCCTCCACCCAGAGGTCAGGGTTTGCAATAGTTAAACTAACTTGGTCACAGCCCTCTGGGACACTGCAACCTCCTTTCTTCCCACTAGTGGCCCACACAATATATCAGAATTACCTTCACAGTATACACTTACCCCCAGGTCTGGTTCCGCACTGGGACCTCCTGTGAAATGAGATACAGTGCAACAATCACAGTACAGTACTTTAACATAGACAAATACCTCAGGCAGTATAACTTTGCTGAAACAAGCAGCTCTGATTTATTTAGGGGATATAACAAGGACAGGGGAAATCAGGTTAATTAGCTTATCACTCTAATAATCTACCTATGGCTCTGTGCACAGGCCTATCCCTATCAGTTACTGTCCCTGGGTACCCAAGCCCTAGTGGCTAGTCCAAACCGTGGCAGCTGGTAGGGGCCCTTTCACACAGAGAAAAGGAGAATTAAACAGTCAGCAGTACAGTAATTCCATTTGGATTTAATGTGGCAATTCAACAGGAGCGACCCTGAATTAGTACTCACGACCTCCAAATAAGATAGGGTCCTTCAATGTCAGCAGGGCTCACTTGAGGTACACAAACCTCTTCACACATCCATATAAAAGAAAGCACTATACCAGGCAGGCTGCATCTGTATCCCGATCGCAATTACTGCACAATACCCGGAGAACACACAGCAGATTCAGTTCCTGACAGACCGAGTGCAATTTTCAGCAATTCTCCAGTCTTCAGGGTGAGCCTGGTTTCACTCTTCAGAGATCCTTTGATTCTTTCCACAGGACGGATTCAGTCCTAACAAGCAGTTACACAAGCTGCAGACCGAACTCTGGGCCTTACATGTTTTTGACTAAAACTGCACACTGAAAAAGCACAGGGCTCTTCCTTCTTCACTGCCAAAGCTCAACTGAAACTCCAACTGACAAAACCGGCACTTCCTTTGAGTTCCTCCCAGTTCTTGACTGGATTGGCTGTCACTCACAATAGACTGCTGCTGTTGGTCCAAAAGATGCTGAAGTCTAAACTACATCTCCCAGAGTCACTGCCCATACAATCCTCTTGTGGCTGGCTCAGATTATGAGTCCAAGTTCTGATTCGGTCAAGGCACCATTTTAGAGCTAGCTTACCCCACACTGATTGGTCCAGTTCAGCAGTTCAAAACTAGAATGGGGAACTAGCAGACACAGTTCTGACTGCAAAGAAAGCAGGTTAGACAAACTGTAATTTCATTATTACTCTAAATAATTTCTGGCAAACAGTTACATCTTTCAGATAGGTTCCCTTTGCACTCCTAGTGACTGCAAAATGAAGTGAATTGGCAGCAGCTTGAGTGGTACTCAATCAAAGAAACACACAGTCCCCCATACAAACTAATTATGTCTGCAAGCAGACAGCTCTTAAAGAGACAGTACCAGAGGTTCTAAAAACACTCACTGATAAATGGCTTAAATGCCAAACACCATTCAGGCTTGGAGCATTCAAGCAAGCTCCTGGAAGTCTTTTGGGAACCCCCATTTGCAGGGGGGTTACACAAACATTCACTCTAATTTGAAAATCTAAATGTCAACTGCACTTGGCACCTAGAATCACTAAAGCAGTACATATGTTAAGTTTGCAGTTTTTAAGACAGCGGAAGAAATATAAACCCGTCATTTGTCCACATTAACAAATGCCTCTGTTGTCAAACAAAATGTTTGTTTTGTATCCAGGTCCTACTGCAGGTATATATTTTTACTATATACTCAGTGCTTCCACCAATAGAGGGCATCCATCCATCCATCCTGTTTCAAAGGAATCAGTGTGTCCCAAATGAGAAAATGGGGAGGTGGGGGGACCCAAACTAACATTCAACTGGAACTGTTAATGTCCTATGCAAGTCATTTTTTTTTTTAATTAAAAAAAAGTAGCAACTTTAATATGCACTTCTATAAACAATGTTTCAACTATTATGGTTTACTTTAAATAATACTTTTTTTTTTTTTTGTCAGTTTTGCTTTCCAGGGATTATTGCACCTCTTACTAAAGAGCTACTGACGCCTCAAAGAAAACTTTAAAAAACATGATAATTAGGTACAATTCTGCTTGCATTCCATTTATATTTTATATATTTCTCCTCCCCATAATTTATTACTAAGGAAATGTGTATGAATATATGATTGTTCATCAGAGTTTATTTTGAGTTCATCTGCCGCTATAGCTTACTCCCTACTCCAAGTCATAATCCTCTGTTATGACATTATAGTCTGTTGCCATGGGAGTAACTGTGAGGTCACAAGCAGTGCTTTATGACTTCAGGTAGGGAGAAAGCAGCAGGAATAGATGAACTTTTCAGGAGCAGAAATCCAGTTTTCATACAAATGACCTCAGAAATATATAATGGGGAGGAGGAATACAGCGCTACTGGGAAATACAAACTAGACAGTGTCTAAATATTAGGTTTTGTTAAAGTTCTCTTGAACATGTCACCAGCTTTTTAACTTATCTCCAACTGCCTCATAGTGCTGTTGTTCATGACATTCCAGCCCTTCCAATTATAATAAACAGTTATGTCAAGCAGCAATTGATAGGTCAGTTGGGGACAGTCCGATACTTTTTGGAAGACACAGTGAAATAAGTGCTGCAATGTATTGAACTATTCAGGAGACCAATAACTGGAGAATGCAAAACAAACAGCAAACTACTGAACGTAATTAATGTAAATATAACAGTTTGAAATAACTGGCTAGCATTTTTTCCCCACAGGGAAACCTGGTTATAATTCACAGTTATAACCAGCTGGTTAGAACGGCTAACACGCACCAGGTTTTCCTTGGTCCACGCATGTGCCAGCTGCCACTCTTCCCTTACTGTGCGTCATTCCTTAGCGCCAGAGAGTTCAGTGCCAGCTGCACACAGCAGTAAGTTACTTTAGGAAACAATTTAACTGGGCTCTTTCTCCTGTTACGCTTAAAAGGGAGGTGCCACCTCTGGGTTTCAGTGTCCTGTATTATGTCTCCCCGAGTAAAACCTCTTAATTTCACCATAATTTCAACATGCTCAGTACAAGCAAACTTTTATACTGATCCTACCGTTTTTTTTTCTCCTCCTCACGCTATGCTTAATCACTGTCCATGCCACCCAGACGTGAGGAGGTAAACAGGGAAATAGATCTCTGTGGGGAGTGCACAAACTGGGAGTGTCTTTTATGTGTGTGGGAAATGTTTTTGAAAAAAATGCCTTTTTACGGTATCTTTTTTCCTTTTCTTTTTGTTAAGTATCTCTACTTGCCCGAACAGCTGCCACAGCAAGTTGCAGCCAGGACCGCTCGCTCTCGGCTCAGGCTATGCAAATTAGTAGGACACTGTGAGAGACACTTGGTCGCAGTAGCTCTGGCGTCAATCAGTCCCTACAACAATTCGTCCCCGAGCAAATCGGTCCTCCATAAATAATATAAAATAAATTCCAAGTGGGCACACTTCACCCACCTCATGAGACAATGTGCCCAAGGGTAGTAGAAGAGGAAGTCATACTGTAATTTTATTTGGAGTACAGTACAACATCTAGTGGGAGGGAATTGTCTGGGAACAAATTGTAGTAGGGACCGACTGATGTCAGAGCTAATGCGACAGAGTGCACTGTTGCATGACGAACTGCGCAGAATGAACGGACATGTCCCCGGTGGTTGGAGAACCCAAAAAGGACACCCGTGCGTACCATGTAGTTGAGGACTATAAGGGTGGAGGGTGCTGGGCAGAATAATGGCTACTGCTAAAGCTCCAGGGCAGGTCCCAAGACAGCTTCTGCCAAGGGAAAGGCAATCCCCAGGGATTCATCCCTAGTCAGAATAGCAGTAAACAGGCATTTAGGCTGTTCCTAGGCTGGTTCTAAGGGAACTTTCATACGAATATACGAAGAAACCAGCAGAAGGCGGCCATCTGGTCTATCAAGTATGCTCTATTGCTGGGTCCACAGCTTGAGCTAATGTCCCCGCCTCCCTCCCCACTCCTCCCATCCTCCCTACCCATGATCCTTACCTTCTCCCTATGCCTATTCCAGCCTCTCAAAGCTGCTCACTGTCTTCAATGAGATTACCTCTTCCGGCAGCGCATTCCAAGTGTCCACCACCCTCTGTGCGAAGAAGTGCTTCCTGACCTCCCTGCTAAACCTCCCACCCTACAGCTTAAGACCGGACTCCAGCCCATGAGCCAAAGTTAACTCACCCACTGATTCCTGGTTGAAGGTGTGAGTGCTGGTCAAGGCCACTGACAACTCAGCTTTCTAAGTCCAAAGAGTTTTCAAACATGGCTCCCGACTGTTTACCACCATGGACTAGCTCTACAATGCCAGTTTGACAGCCATTTCATTGATCGGCATCACAGCGACGACGGGATTTGTGTCGACCGCACCTTTCCCGATTGTCTCCTGGTTCATTTTTCTATTGGGGGGCCTCACCCCTCGAACCCCCCCATACTAATTATAATCACCTCCAATTTGGGGAGGGGGTGCAGGACCGGGAGACAGTATGCTCCTGTCTCAGGCACACCAACACAGTGACCTCTCGGCAAACTGTTGATTTTGTCGACAGCGATGTAGGTCACTGTACTGGTGTTGCTGACAGGGGGGGTGGGGTATACTCCATGGACCACCCTGGTATCCTTGTGTTAGGTGATGTCCACCGAAAGCCAATCTGGCAAGCCAGCAGTGGAGCGGGACTCCTTGGTCAGTACCCCAGACAATGGCTGAAGTGGGGGGAGGCTCCACTCAAATTGGAGGCAAAGCAGACACTGGAGACTGCAGAGTTGGATGGACTAGCAAGGAAATGGACTGTGAAGGCCAAGAGACTGAAGGTTCAGGGGACAGAGACCTATCCCTCAAAGCAATGGTCATTTGCTGCCAAATTACCTCCTTGTAGCATCACCGCAACTTGTGTCTATGTCTCTCCTTGCTGTAAGACAAGGAGGTTGAGAAGTGTCGATGGCACCATCCACCTCCCAGTTGAGCAGGATCAAGAGCACAAGCAGAACTGGGATCTTGACCATGACATGTGACCCGAAGGTCAGTGTCTACAGGAGTCCACAGAGGGTTAGTATAAACCACCTGCTTTGATAGGGTAACCACAACAGGTTTTGAAGGCATAACCACTGGTGAAAGCAGCTCCTAAGGTAACCTAGCCGGGGGATCCTATTGGGCCCAGTCCTCTTGAGGACACAGAGTACCGAGGTCTGGGACAGTAACTCATCATCGCTTTCCTCTGTTAACCAGTTGGCTGACTCCTTGTCACTCTCTTCTGACAACCAGTCAGCCGGCTCGAGAAAAATCTCAACCACTTGCCTGACCACAGTTGAGGCCAAGAGGCCCAATGGGATTACCCTGGAGCACTTGCCCATTTAAATTTTCTAACAGATTAAACCTAGCCCATAGAAACATAGACTTTGACGGCAGATAAGGACCGCTAGGCCCATCTAGTCTGCCCATTTCCCTACCTACAGGATAGGCTGCAGATCCTAGTTAACCAACAGCCTATTTCTTCCTACCCCCCACAAGAATTGCCTTATGTCTATCCCATGCATTCTTGAATTCTCCCACAGTTTTAGACCCCACAACCTCCTCAGGAAGGCTGTTCCATGCATCCACTACCCTCTCTGTGAATAATACTTCCTCACATTGCCCCTGACCGCCCTCCTTCTATCTTTAAATTGTGTCCCTTGTTCTTGCAAGTCTCTTTTCTGAAAGATGCTACCCTCTTGGACTTTGTTGATTCCACTGAGGTACTTAAAAGTTTCTATCATGTCCCCCCTCTCCCTTCTTTCCTCAAGGGTATACATATTAAGCTCCTTTAGTCTCTCCTCATACGGCTTCTCTTGCAGACCCTGCACCATTTTAGTTGCCCTCCTCTGGACTGCCTCTATCCTGTCTATGTCCTTTGCGGAGATGGGGTCTCCAGAACTGGACACAGTACTCCAGATGGGGTCTCACCAACTGTCTGTACAGAGGGATAACAACTTCCTGTTTTCTGCTGATGATGCCTCTCCCTATACATCCCAGTATACCCCAGCCCTCCCTACTGCCTTCTCACATTGCTTGCTAACCTTAAGGTCATCTGATATGATTACCCCCAGGTCCCTTTCTTTTTGTTGTTGTTACTACCTCCCACCATTGTGTATTCTTCCCTGGGTTCTTGTTTCCCAGGTGCATTATTTGCACTTCTTTGCATTGAATCCTAGCTGCCATACTTCTGACCATTCCTCCAACCTTGCCAAGTCCCTTTTCATCCTTTCCACACCTCCTTGTGTATCAACCTGTTGCAGATCTTTGTGTCATCTGCAAGGCATACTTTTCCTTCCAGTCCCTCTGCAATGTCACTGATGAAGACATTAAAAGGACTGGACCCAATACTGAACCCTGTGGTACCCACTAGTAACCCCTTTCTTCAGAGTGGACTCCATTTACAATTACCTTCTGTGTCCTGTTGTCCAGCCAATGTTTTACCAGGCTACCACCCTGGGTCCCACTCCCAGGCTGGTTAATTTGACTATTAATCTTTTGTGTGGGACTGTGTCAAGCGCCTTGCTAAAGTCTAGGTAGGCCATGTCCACAGCCCTTCCCTGGTCTACTACTTTGGTCACCCAGTCAAAGAAATCTATTAGATTAGTCTGACATGACCTTCCCCGCTGAGAACCCATGCTGCTTTGGGTCCTGTGCTCCACTGGCCTCTAGGTACTCAACTATTCTTTCCTTCAGAGTGACTCCATCACTTTCCCTACCACAGAGGTCAGACTGACAGGTCTGTAGTTTCCTGCCTTTGTCTTGGTCCCACTTTTGTGAAGGGAATCACATCCGCCTTCCTCCAGTCCTCGGGTACCACACCATCCTCCCATGATTTATTAAAAAGAGTAGCCAGTGGTTTCACTAGTTCCTCCCTTAATTCTTTTTAGATTCTGGGTGAATTCCATCAGGACCCATTGCTTTGTCCACCTTCAGTTTTAGGAGCTCTTGCAGAACCCTTTCTTCTGTGAAAAGACTGGGATCGACCCCCTATCAAGAGTGCTTCTGTTAATTGGATTAGGCACTTCTCCTCCTTTGTGAATACTGAGCAGAAATATTCGTTCAGTATTCTTGCTTTTTCACTGTCCCCCTCTGCCCACCCACCATTCATTCTATTCAGCCTCACTATCCCTCCCTTTGTCTTTCTACGCTCGCTGATGTACCTATAAAAGGTTTTATCCCCCTTCTTAACTGAGTTGGCTATCTTTTCCTCAGTTTGGGCCTTTGCTATTCTAACTTCCCTCCCAGCTTCCTTCTGCCTTAACTGGTACAGCTCTCTGTCCTGCTCCTTCTGTATTTCCTTACACTTCGGAATGCTATCTTTTCTTCCTGACTTTCCAGCCACCTCTTTTGAGAACCATAGTGGCTTTTCTTTCGTTTTGATTTGTTTATTTGCTTCACACAAAGGCTTGTTGGCTCTGTGATGGCAGTTTTGATAATTCCCCATTGTTGCTCCACCTCCTTCTAGCCTGTTTGCTAGTGCTTTTCTGAGGCACTCTCCATCTTGCCAAAGTCAGCCCTCCTAAAGTCCAGTACCCTCACTTTGTATGGCATGCTCTGTAGCTGAGTTTGCGTGAACCACACTGTTTGATGGTCACTTACCCCCAGGCACGCAACCCACTTCTAGATCTGAGATCCTCTCACTGCCCCCGTTTGAGGTACGAGGTCTAAGATTGCTCCCTCGAGTGGGTTCAAACTAGCTGTCTAATGCCTGCCACCTGTAGGGCATCAGAATGGCCCTGCTCTTGGATGTGACTGCAGCAAATGTGCTCAGTTAACATCTGGCATATTCAGGTCTCCCATCAACAGTATCTCCTTTCTCTGCCATTCTAAGAATGCCTTCTATCATATCCTTGTCCATTCCTTCCCCTGACATGGGGGTCTGTACACTAACCCTGTGCGGATTGTGGTGCCCTTTCCAGTCTCCAAGGTGACCCACAGTGCCTCCTCTCCTCCCTGTTTACTCTTTTGTTCAGTTGCTTTTATCCCTTCCTTTACATAGAGAGCTACTCCTCCCCCTCTTCTCCCCTGCCTGTCTCTCCTGTAGGTTATGTACCCTGGTATGTTAACATCCCAGTCATGGTTCTCTGTGTACCATGTTTCTGTGACTGCTACGATATCCAGGCATCCCTCTTCCATTAAGGCCATCAGCTCAGGGAGCTTGTTGTCCAGACTACGGGCATTGGTACTCATTACCCTCCATCTCCTGATGGCCTTACTCCCTTTTGCCCCATCCCTGTCCTTCTTGCCTTTGTCACTTTCTCCATTTACCCCTGCCCTTCTCCCTATCGACACCTCTATGTTGGTGTTTGCCGCACTTACTACCGTGATTATTTGGGGGGGCTAGGATTTTCCTGCTCCTTTCCAGTGCCTCCCCCCTTGGCTAGTTTTAAAAGCTTGCCAATGAAGCATTTAAACCTATCACCTAGGATCCTGGTTCCCTCCTGACAGATGCAGCCCATCATGCCAGTATAGGCTTGCATCACTCCAGGTGGACCCCAGTCCCCAATGAAGTCAAATCCCTGAGCTCCACACCAGTTTTTCAACCACTGATTGAATCCCATGGTGTGGAACACCCTAGCCTCTCCTATGCCATAGATGGGTAGCACCTCCCAGAAGGTTACCGTACGTGCAACTTGACTAAGGCCCCTCCCCAATTCCACAAACTCTTCCTGCACTTCTCTAATCCCTTTCTTAGCCAGGTCATTTGTCCCTAGGTGGACAATGACATCCAACTCCTCCCTGTGCAGCTGCTCAAGCAATCCTGAGTTCACTCCCTGTCCCTCAAGCCATGGCGCCAGGCAGGCACCTTACCTCCCTCTCCCCTTCCTCCCCAGTTCTACCTTCCTAACAATGGAGTCCCCCACCAGGAGTTGTTTCCTTCCCTGCCACCCTCCCTGCCACCCTCCTGTGGGTCTCCTTTGTGGAGGTTCCCAGCATCCTCCTTGGTCTCCACTGTGGGTGCCTCCAGAGGAACCACACTTTGCCAGAATGGCAGGAGTGTGGAGGTACAACTGGAGGGATGCGCCTCTGTTCCACCACCCTCACCCTCCCTGAGCCCACTGTGGTCCAACCGCTCCTCTTTCTTGGCAACCTCTGAGGCAACGGCAGTGGCACTGGTGGTCCCTGGATGGAAGAGGAGGTCCCACAAATCCTGGCCAACTCAGCCTGGAGATGAGCAACCTCCTCCCTCAGCCCAGAGAGGTGCCTGCAGATGGGACAACACCGCATCCTGCAGAACATCTCCCGGAAGACTGCTGCTCCACAGCCACTGCACTGCACCACTCCAATCATGTCTTATTTCTGGCCCCTTAACTGTTTGCAATCCTTACTCTTTCCTCTTTTTTTTTTTCCTCTCTCTCCTTACTTTCTGGCTGTGTGCCCTTTAAGCTCCTGATTGTCCTGTTCTGAGACAAGAATATCCTATATTTCTCAGTAGACCACTTACTTGCTCAGAGGCAGACCTCCAGCAGCTAGAGGGGGCCGGAGAGCTACTCTTGCCTTTCTAGGATGGTGGGTCCTTGGTGGTTCTGTGATCACTCACTTCCTGCCCCTAAACAGGAAGTTCCTGTTGTCAGTCAAATCCTGTGCCTATAAAAATAGAACTAGCTTTGGGTGGAGGGGAGGGAAGAAGGGCAATATAGTCCCAGCAGAGAAGTTCAGTCACACAGCAGTCCTTTCTCCAGGTGTCTTCTGCCAAGCTATTAGCAGAACCTTTCTAAGGCAGTCTTTAAATGTAGCTTCCTTCCATGCCTCTCAACTGTCCCTGATTTTCAGGGATGTCCCTGATTTTGCCTCAAAAGTTTACTCTGTCCCTCCTAAAAATTGTGTTTCCATGACCAAACGGTGGGAGTTGTAAGCACAAAATAATGTCAAACATTAAAGATACAGACTTGTTTTTCCTTAGAAAATGTATTTTACACTAAGCCCCTTATTCTACCAGCTTCGTGGGTTGATATCTCCAATTTTGAAGATGTGTCCCTGATTTTGGTCCTTTGTCCCTGATTTTTTTAAGCCTTGTCCCTGATTTATGAGGCAGGAGGTTGAGAGGTATGCTTCCTTCTAGCTAAGCCACTCCCCCTACTTACCAGATCTTTCTACAAGTAATTTAAACCTCACAGCAGTTAAGTCCTTTCAGTCACCTGAGATTTACACCTAGATAACTCTTCAGATACCCATTCAGTTCAGTTAACCCAAACACACACTTTTTTTTTTTGTATGTTAGTTTTTTTACCCTAAATTAGAGGTCCAAGTACAAAAGTTCTTCTACTTTAGTCCCAGCAGAGAAGTTCAGTCACACAGCAGTCCTTTCTCCTGGTGTCTTCTGCCAAGCCATATTTGCACTTGCTACTAGGGTCTTACTCTATGTTTTCTAAATCAATGTAGCATTTTGCGATGTACTCAGAGCTGCAAGTCCATCCATGTACTAAAGTTAACTTTGTCTAATCTTGTCTTTATTCCTGTAAATATATGTGAAACCTTTTTTTTGTACTTATCTACAGGAGCACCTTGTAAATAGGGTATGTACCGTCCCAATGGTGTAATGTTCTTGCCAAACCAGTGCCCGTATCAATAAAAATGTTACTACTACTACATCCCAACCACTGAAGGAAGCTTAACCAAGGCCAAATGGTCAGGGAAGCTGAAAAAACAGGATGAGCATGATCTTTCCTTGCACCGCGACCTATGATGACACTGCTTTTTGTGCTTCTTGCTGTGGTGAGAATGGCTTTCCCCAAAGTCTGGAGGGCCATACATATTTCCTTGAAATCAGTGAATGATCCCCTGATGCTGGCCCTAGCCCGGAACAGTGCAGAGACCAACGAGGATCTCAATGCAGCTGCCTCCTGTTCCATGACCGAATTAGACAGCCGCTGAAGCCAATTTGCAATATTTTGGCCTTCTCAAGGCCAGCCTGGCCTTCTTTTCCTTGATGGACAACAGCAGCCTAGTAAAGCACTTAGTGCAACTCACAACATAATGTCGCTTGCCCAGGCAGCAGACACACATGTCATGCTGATCCGAGGCCGACAGCTTCTGCCTACTCCTGGTGTACTGTGTCCTGTTCTGGAGACCACATCTCAGGAAAAACAGACAGAATGGAGGCAGTCCAGAGGAGGGCAACTAAAGTGGTGCAGGGTCTGCATTAGAAATCCTAAGAGGAGAGACTGATGGACCTCAATATGTACACCCTGAAAGAGAGAAGAGTGAGGGGGATATGACAGAGATCTGTAAGTACCTCACAAGGGTAAATAAGGTACAGGAGGGGAGTATAAGATACCTGAGAACAAGAGGACATGCAATAAAGCTGGAAGGGGGTAAATTTGAGAGATGTGAGGAAGTACTTTTTCACTGAAAGAGTGGTGGATGCCTGGAAAAGTCTTCCAGCAAAGGTGGTGGAGTGAAAGCAGTAGTGGATTTCAAGCGAGCATGGGATAGGCACAAGGAAATCTTAGTGGGAAGCAAGGGGGGAGGGGAGGGAGCTGGAAATCAAGTAGGGTCTACACTGACAGCAGTTATATATTATTGTAATGTTTTGTATAATTCCTTGTGTTGTTTGTTCTCCGTCTCATACTTTTCCAATATGTACTGTTCGTTTGACAGGGAACCTATGAAATGAGCTTGTTCTCAAAGGTGTTATCAGAAATTTCAATAAATAAAAAAAAAAAAAATAAATATAATGTATAACAAAACAGGTTTACATTTTCGAAATGAAGTGGCCCCGAGCAAGGACCTGGAGCCGGCAGCAAATGAGCATGAGCATCGGGATGGAGGTCAGCGCAGGCTGAGGAAGATCCGTGAACCAGAGCAGGGGGGTCTTAAACAGAGGAGAATACTAAGGATATTATGAGGAGTCAGGAGCACTGGTGGCTACAGAGATGAGGGGAGTAGTCCGAGAAGCCTTATGAGGAACGAGAGAGAGGTGAAGGTCAGTGGGTAACTTATTCCAGAGGAAAGGTAAACTATACGGGAAGGCAGACTGGCTGGCAGTGGTGTGAGGACGAGGAATGGAGAAGGTGCGAGAGTCTCTTGTGACGTAGAGTAGACTGTGGGCTTGGTAGGAGTGAGGTGGGAAGATGGGTAGGGAGACAAACCTGTACTTGGCAATGAGGGAGGTGCAGTGGATCAACCTCCAGTGGGAGAGCAGAGCAAGGGAGACAGGAGCATAGAGGAGACAGTGGTGGGTAAGAGGAGGAGAGTTGGTGGCAAAACAGCAGAAGGAATGGAGTAGGGTGTCAAGTTTGGAGAGGGAAGAGGCTGGAGCAGCGCCATAGACTACCTCGGCATAGTCCAAGACTGGAAAGATTGTTCTGAGGACTAGTTCAACTAGTTTGAGGACTTCAGTTGCTGAGAGGACATGGGCAGGGGTTCACTGGCATCTGAGAAGGCCACCAAGGGAAAGGAACGCGGATCCCACCAAATGATGCAGTTGAGGGGGTGGTGCTAGGAAAAGCATCAAGTTGCTCTCACTAAACCAGTGCTGTACATTCTCTATCCACTGACAGAACATCTGCTGAGATAGTTGGCATGAAGGCCAGGGGGTTTCAGCCACCTTGTCAAAAACAGAGTCACATGAGGCATCAGCGTAAAGGAGACACTGGTGATCAAGGAATATGCCCCACCCATAGTGTCCTAGAGCCTTTAGTTCACTCAGCATCTTCGTTTCATAGGAAGAGTGATCAGAACCTCCTGACCCAGAGGCAACTAAGGAGGTGGCTTAAGGATGGATGCCCAGTGATGGGGCCAGGCCAGATGACGAGTGGCCAGATCGGGGTGGGCCCTGCTGCAGGGAGCACCTCGATGGTAGCAGCAACACTGGTGCCAATCCCAGCACTATATATACACACACACACACAACATAAGCAGTGTCGATGGCAGGGCATGTCCAGACAGCTCCACTTGACTCAGCAGCACCGATGCGGACGCCAACACCATGCGTGGCACTTACACCGGCAGCAAGCCAATGTCTGCATCGACAGTGAGGATGGTACCAACCCCAGCAACAGGGTGATCTGGTGTCCAGGGCTACTGGACTGTGGTGGGTGTTACTCTAACCACTCAGAAGGAGTCAGAGGTCCACTGGCTGCCACAACCTGAGACTTTGTCACAACCCCAGCCCACACAGACAGGAAGCACTCAGAACTCTGGCTCCGAAGAGTACCGAGGGGATCTGAGGGGAACAGTCCTGCAAACTACCTTGGGACCGCTTGCTCCGAGCCTGACCCTGAAATCTGGAACTGGCTGTTCCAGTTTCAGGGCTTGCAGCTCCAGCATCTGGTAGTCAAATGTGGCCTCTATGCTATGAGCAGGTCCAAGGCACCACAAAAAAGTATATACTGATCACTGCAGGCATTTGTTTCCCCACCTGCAATGCCTGAAAAACAGCCCGAAAGTTCTGATTTACGCTTGTGTGAACAGACATACTTTCAGAAAGAAAGAAACAGATTTGCAGCCAGCCTGGTAGCACTGAGGGTTGAGGCGCTGGATGCCACATCTCGCGCCACGCCAGCAACCCGGGTTCGGGATCGAGCTCGGGCCGGTGGGGGGGAGGACAGCTCTCCTTTCCTGGGAGGGAGGGAATTCCTGTTTCCACTGTCTAGTGGCCTCTGGTGGTGACGAGGGGCTCTCAGCAGTCGGGAACCAGTTTGCAGGGGATTGGCTACGGAAGCGCTTCTGCGTGCGTGCTCAGGGAGCGTGCATATGCTGCGCTGAAGTGCACTGCACTTCCAAGCCAATGAGGGGAAAGAAGAAAAAATTACTCACCTTAGTAACTATGTTTCTTCTAACGGAGTCTTGCTGTATGCAGTTAGCCCCAGCACCTAAACTGCCCGCCCCAGCACTTGAACTGCCCCGGAGAGGAAAGTTAATTTCTATGCCCCAGAGAGAAAAGAGTTAATTTCTATGCCAAGCATAGAATGTTGAGCTCGAGCTCAGTTTTCCAAACCTCTGTCTGTGGCACTTCAGAGTGTAACCATCAGATTCTTATGAGCAAACTAACTAACTAACTACACTTCCAGTGTGGAAATTGTAAATACATAAGCCAAAAGGCAACAGCTTGGGCCCAAAAGACTAAAGTCGAGAACCCAAGAGGAAAAAAAAAAAAAAAAAAAAGAAAAAACAGGTAGTGAACAAAGATATATAAATATAAAATTAAAATATAACAACTACCACCTCACCCTGAAGGGAGGATTGGGTACAAGGTACACTCCTGAGGTGCAAAACTGTACCTGTCAGCGCACTTCCCAAAAACTAGGTTCTGAGAGGGGAGGCGGGTCAGAATACACCAAGACTCCATTAGAAGAAACAATTACTAAGGTGAGTAATTTTTTCTTCAAACAACATGAAGTCTTGCTGTATTCTGATATATGCAGACTACCAAGCAGTAACTCCAAGGAGGAAGGCTCCCGAACCTATTTTGGAAATAGGCTGTACGGTACTGCTGTACCAGACCTAGCATTACTCCTAACCTGGATATCCAGAGATTAATGCTTGGTGAATGTATGGACTGTTTTCCAGGTGGCTGCTTTGCAGATCTCTAACAAGGGTATATCTCTGGCAGCAGTCGTAGAAGCAGCTGTACCCCTAGTCGAGCGAGCCCTCAGGCCTGAGGGAGGTGTTTTACCTAGCTTGGCATATCAGAATTGTATACAAGAGACAATCCACCTGGCAACAGTTCTTTTAGTAGCAGGCCTACCTTTTTCCACGTCACCATAAGTGAGAAACAATTGAAGACAGTCATTCCTGTGTGCCTTAGTATGCTCTATGTAGTAGCTAAGTGCCCTTTTAACATCCAAACTGTGTAATCTTCTTTCCCCTGAAGAAGAATGATCAGTGAAAAACACAGGAAGAGACATGGACTGATTCAGATGCAACTCTGAGACCACTTTGAGTAAGAACTTCCTATTAGTTCTGAGGACCACCTTATCTCTATGGAATGAGATAAATCAGGTTCAACTGACAGGGCCTGTAATTCACTAATTCACCTGGCAGAAGTGATAGCTACCAGAAACACAGTTTTCCAAGTCAAGTACTTAAGCTCAGCCGAAGCCATGGGTTCACAAGGTGTCTGCATAAGCTGAGCAATGAAGATATTAAGATCCCAAGCCAGGGTAGGCTCTCTAAAAGGAGGGTTGATATGAACCAGACCTTTAAAGAACTTACTAAAGACAGGATGAGATGCCAGGGAAGAGCCCTTCCCTGCTGACAGGAATGGCAGACACAGCTGCCAAATTAACTTTTAAAGTGGCTGGCCTAAGCCATTAAGATGAACCAGATAATCCAAAAGTGTAGCAATGCCAGCATCATCTGGTAGAATGCTTTTGTGGGAACACCAAATGCTGAATCTTTTCCATTTGGAATTATAAATTTTCCTGGTAGAAGGTTTCCGAGAAACCTTAAGAATGTCCAAAACTCCCTGAGAAAGATGCAGGCCTGCATATTCTAACTCTTCAAGAGCCAGGTCTTGAGATTGAAAGACTGGAGATTGGGGTACCAGATTCTTCCTTGAGAGGAGGTTAGGAGATTGCGTCTCTTGGGAAGAGACAGGGGGAGTGAAACTGCTAGGGATAACAACAGAGGATACCAGGGTTGTCTGGCCCAATCTGGAGCCACTATAATCACTGTTCAGGGTTGCGACCTGATATTGACTAGAACCCTGAACAGGGGAAAGGGAGGAAAGGCATACAGGAACCAGCCATCCCAATCCAATATCAGAGCATCAGGGAACAGTCCCTAGGACTGGAGGTCTGCAGCAGAACTGGGGAAGTTGGTAATTGTCTGGGGCTGCGTAAAGATCCCTCTCTGGAGTGCCCCATCTGGTGAAGATTACTTTCAGGATGAGAGGATCCAGGGACCACTCATGATGGCCCTGGGAGATTCTGTTCAAAGCATCTGCTAGCACATTGTCCTTCCCTGTAAGGTGGACTGCTATTAGGGAAGTTTGAAGGGAGTAGGCCAGAGACCATACTTTCATAGACTCCGTGCACAAGGCCGTGGACTGAGTGCCCCCCCCGCTTGTTAATGTACATGAGTCCGAGAAAGCTTGAAGTGGTAAGAATACTGCCCTGAGTTCCAGAAGACTGATGTGAAGGAGAGACTCTTGTGGAGGCCAAACACCCTGCGCTGTGAGGGCTCCCAGGCGGGCTCCCCAGCCCAGGAGAGAAGCATCTGTGGTAAGAACCACCGAAGACATTTGATTGAGAAATGGGACACATTGCCTGAGATTGTCCTGATCCAGCCACCACTGGAGAGCTTGGACAAGAGTCTTAGTCACTGGAATCAGCTTGGAAAGAGAATCTTTCTTCTGAGACCCAAAAAGTCCTTAGGTGGAACTGAATGTCCCTCATCTGGAATCTGGCTCCTTGCACCACTGCAGTGGAAGCTGCCATGTGGCCTAACAGCTGAAGAAAATGTCTTGCTGGACGAGAAACCAGAGGATGAAATGAGGAAGCGGGATCTGTAAGGGCCTTTACCCTTGCTAGTGGGAGGAAGGCCTTTGCTTGAACAGTATCCAACTCTATCCCTATGAAAGTGAGGAGTTGAACTGGTCTGAGAACTGACTTTGGCAGACTGAGAAGGAATCCCAGAGAACTGAGCAAATCCTGAGTGACTTGTAGAACTGACTTGACCTGGTCGGAAGACTGTCCTACAATGAACCAGTCTTCCAGGTATGGGAATAGAGAAATCCCCCCTGCCTTCTGAGAAAGGCCACTACTACTGCAAGACACTTTGTAAACACTCTTGGAGCTGATGTTAGGCCGAAAGGCATGGCTCTGAACTGATAATGGCCTGAAGGCAACTCGAACCTGAGGTACTTTCTGTGGGAGCACCTGATAGGAATGTGGAAATAGGCATCCTTGAGGTCCAGGGATGCTAAACAATCCCCTGGCCTTAGAGAGGGAAGAATTACTCCCAGATGCACCATTTTGAACTTTGGTTTTAAGATGTGTTTGTTCAAATATCATAAGTTTAGTATGAGTCGCCATTCCCCTGTCTTTTTTGGAGTAAAGAAATGTCTGGAGTGGAGTAGGAACTCTCTCCACGGCTCTGAGAGCCAGCAGAGAGGAAATCTCTGCTTCTAGAGCAATGGTTTCGGAGATGTTTGCAGGTGGAAAAGACCTGACCCTCATTTTTGGAAATGTTCTGAAACTGAGGGCCAGTCCCTGGCTTACTATCTCCAGGACCCACTTGTCTGAGGTAACAGACTTCCAGGCCTGGAAGTAGTAAGCCAGCCTGCTTCCTACTGGAATTGGGGAGTCGACCCGGGCTGACATATCAGGGTGTCTGCTTGGCAGGAGCCTTGGACTGGGAAGAGGATGCAGCCCTGCTTATCCCCCTCCTGCCTCTCCCTCAGAAGAAAACCCTCTGTGGGAAGGGAGATGAGGCCTGGGCTTGGTAGAGAGGCCTGTGAAAAGGCCTGCCCCTAGACTGCTGCTTTTGAGGAGTGGCTTGCCTTTCTTTGGCCTGTGAACTCCTGTAGGTGGTCCTGCACTCATCCATTTTCTTCATGTAAGCCTCTGTCTGCTCCCCAAACAGAGAATTACCCACCACAGGGAAATCGATTGCCTTAGCCTGGGTATCCTGAGAAAGGTTAGTGCATCTGAGCCAAGTAAATCTCCTGAGAGACACAGATGTAGCCATGACTCTTGATGCCACATCACTGGAGTCCACAGCATCATGGAATTGCACTTTGGATGCCTCAATCCCATCAGCAGCCACCTCCTCCAGCTCTTTGGCTAGCTGGGGAGAGGCCTGTTTAGTCAGTTCCAGAATTGTATCCCACCTGGACTTCTGGTACCTGGCTGTGTAGGCCATATAATTAGCCTGCCTGAGTCCCAACGAGGATGCCGAGTATTGTATCTTGGCCATGGCATCCACTTTCCTGGAGTCTTTGTCTGGGGTTGGGGGGCAAAGGTATATTAGCCCTGTCACAGGCTGCAGCCTACACTACCCCAACATGGCTGCAATGATTGAACAAAAACTCCGTACCTGAGCCTGATAACATATACCTCCTGTCAATTCTCTTATCCACAGGAGGTAAAGAAGTTGGTGTCTGTAAAATCTTTTTTGTCTGTTTCCCCAGGGATTTATGGAGGGGAACAGACAACCTCTTGGACTCTGGGATGTCCATCATCTCAACAATATCAGGCTCTTCCTCAACAGCTTCTACCATAGGGAGCTGGAGGGTTTCAGCCAACTTTCTGTAAAACAAATAGTGAGTTGGGGACTCAAAGCCTTGGAGGGGAGACGTCTGGTTCAATGGGCACATCCAGACCTTCAAAATCATTGTCTCCTCGTCGTCGTCGTCATCATCATCATGTAACTCTTCGTCCCCCTCCCACTCCAATTCGTAATAAGTATCCGGATCATAATCCGATGGAGTTGGATCTGACCTAACCGGCGGTGCCGGTTCGGATGGAACCAGGCGAAGCGACTGCACAATACTGTTCGCTTTGGCCATTTCTTCAGTGGTTGGAGCATGGGGTGCTGGATCCGAACCGGCTGCTTTTTTCACGGAACCGGTCAGCTCTCCTTTTGCACGATGACGTATTGCCCAGGTCAGTGGGCACCTCCCCAGGTTTGTTCGGAACCGAACCAGGCTGGCCATCCGGGTCAGCAGACTTCTTGGCCTCCTTTTCCTTTAGCCTACTCAATCTTTTTTACAGAGTGGCCTTAGGAAAATGTTTACAAATTTGGCAGTCTGTTTTGAGATGGTCAAACCCCTTTCAATAAACATAGATGAGGTGTGGGTTGGCCTTGGCAAAGGCCTCCCCACATTCAGTACAGTGTCGAAACCCAGTGGGACTGTTTTTTTTTCCTTGGGTTTCTCACACATGGCCAGACTAGAAAAATTACCCTTTACAGCTTTTAGCCAGGTAATACAGCCCTATCGGTAACCAACCGTGTCATGGGTTGTGAAAAGAAACCGGTAAAAGTCAGTTTTTTTTTTTTGTTTTTTTTTTTAAACAGATAGGAACCGGCACACAACTAAATTCCCAGAAAATAAAATTCACACACAAAGTTGGCTCCCAACTGGACTGACCGATAAGAACTGAAGATGACAATTTCCACAGTAGAAAAACCAATATCACAGTTCACTACCTATCTACACTACTTACTGTACCATAGACAGAGGCTCGAAACCAAAAATAAACATATCGGTTGAAAAACCGACGCATTTTGAAACTTTACCGAAGCGAAGGAGCAATCTCTGGAGCGACTTCACAGTTAGGTGTAGTAAAGAATCTGATGGTTACACTCTGAAGTACCACAGACAGAGGTTTGAAAACCGAGCTAGACATTCTATGCCTGGCATAGAAATCAACTCTTTCCTCCCCGGGGCAGTTCAAGTGCTGGGGCAGGCAGTTCAAGTGCTGGGGCTAATTGCATATGTCAGAATACAGCAGGATTTCATGTCTGAAATCCTGAAATACTCCCTTCCCACTGGTAGGCAAAGGCAGGTCTAGCGGCACCAAGGCACCACATCCAATGTCGGGCTGGGGGTGCCCTCCTGGTCTCTCTGCACCCGTCTCTGCCAGAAACTCATAGATAGAGCACGGAGTAGGAGTTGGTGGTCCTTGCTGCCGGGGGATGTAGATCTGGGGGGTGTACAGAGACAGACCAAGGGGAGAGCCAGCCACCAGGAGGATTACCCGGGCATCAGATGGATGGGATCAGCCAAGGTAACCCCATGACCCAGCTGGAGAGTGTCCAGTGAAGAAGGGTGAATAAATAAAGTCTACAAAAAAACAAAACAAAAAAGAAACAGATTTGCAAGAAATGAAGATGAACTTGAGCGCTTGGTTTGGTTCCTATGATGCGCACTCAATGGCAGGAAAAACAGAACTATGACAGCTAGGAGACAGTTAGGACATTATCAATGATTACTGTCTCTGGCATGTCACTGCTGGCACCAGTTTTACTCCTGCAGGGTGCTAGTGCCTCCAGCTTAAGACCAATGAGTGGGGCTCTATGGAGATTATTCGAAGATGTGGCTAACTGGGAAAACAAATATACAGTTCTATGGAGTGTCTTTTTTAATGCTCGTTTTCTGTCTTTAAAACAGGTTTTGGTACAAATCTAATCAAAAGCTGAACCCTAGCTTTCACTGGTACCAAAATATGATTTAAAGTCATATGAACTTGCCAGAAGATGAATACCTTATGGTCTATCTAGTCTGCTTGAGTGTGCCATTCCGGTGTGTTTACAGAGGGAACCGCCCCCCACCCCACTCTCCCTCATGCTCTCCTTCAACCCCTCTTCCCTGTTCCTTGCCCCCCCCGCCCCAATAACAAGCATTAAAAAAGGCCCTCCACAGAACCGAATGGAGTGTGCCCCAGCACCCTCTCTATACAAATGTTACAGGGGCAGTGGATAACAAAGTGGAAGGGATCAAGCTAGCCCATCTGGAGCAAATTAGGATCCCTTCCCTACCAAAAGGGGCATCATTAAAAAATGCACAACCATGGCAGAGGAGCTAGCTTTTTTTTTAATTTGAGCACTGAGAAAGGTGCTCTTTAATACCCAGGTCACATTTTGGGGTTGGGGGATGCATTCTGTCATATACTGAATGCTATCCACACTCTGTGCACTCAAGTTTTGACAACAGCTGCTTAGCTAGTACACTGCTGGTCTGGTCCCTTTCAAATAAATTGCTGATGTATAGATACAGGTAACCATTATGACAATATAATAAAATGTTTCCACATTATGGCGGTCCATAAAAGTACCATTCAGAATGCAGCATTTTTTCCTGGGCTAGATGCCCACTTTATCCTTTTATCCTCTTCCTCAGTGCTCATGGCATTCTTACTGTATGTTGTGGCACTCGTAGCTGTGTGGGGGGCACAGCTGGCAGTTTCCTCAGGGACTGAGACAAGCCCTGATCCCACAATAACTGCTGGGGATTGCAGCAGCACAACGCTCTCCAGCCTTCCCGCCTTGGAAAGTAAATACTGCGCCCCTATAAAGTAGCCACCCTCCAGGAAGTAAAAAAAATGCAAAGTTGCTCACTGACCCAGGTCTCAGTCATGTCAGCACTCTGCTGCCAGGTCACTCAGCAAGTCAAATGCATCTCTTGTTAATCCTTCACCCCATTTCGGGGTGAAGCTTCTAAATACCAAGATTTTATCTCAAGAGGCTACTGGGGTATAAAAAAAAAAAAAAAAAGTGCAATAAAAAAATTATAATTTCTAGACCTGTGTATGTTCTACTAATAAAACACTGGGGACTACACCTTGCTCAGTCAGTGTATACAATCTTTTCACATCTATCCCTGTGGACTACATATATGAAGTGGAAGACATGAAAGTCAAGCAAAATAAACGCAGCACTTACAGCCGCCACCACGCTGTTTTCAGAGACAAATGTCACACTCAGCAAAGGGAGGAATTCTGTCTTCAGCTGGGAAACCCTGCGGAGAAAAGTGGAAGCAAGCTTTACTAGATAGGGGCCAGATTCAAGTCAGAATCCCATTTCCCCACATTAAGTGCTTTTGTTCAAGAAAGAACAGTTACGTACTTACGGTAACAGTAGAGCTTCAAGAGAATCTCTTCCATTGGGCCACACCTTTGGAACTATAGCCACATCAGCCCTAGAACCCCACAGAAACGTTTGCTAGCTGGGGGCCGCCCACAACGACGTCATGCATCAGTGTCTACACGACGGGGGCGGCCCCATCACTCCTCAGTTCCCCAGAGATTAGACTCAGGGGACCTCCACCTGTGGGGAACCAGGAGATCAGACCAGCACCAAGCATACAAGATTAGATATGGTTAAGGATGTACGTTTGTCATGGATGAGGTTTCAACAACTCACTGTTTGTTTATGGAATCATTAGTAAACTTCCTGGCACTATCATCATTGATACTTTTTGATGACAACAGTGAAAGCCATGGAAGTCCTGAATAAAAACCAAAACGCCATGGAATCCATTATGTGTATGACTGCCATGACAAGCTTACATCCCTAGATATGGTACTGAGTACAACAGCCATGGATTAGGATCAGGTACAATATCTGATGTTGCCCTCACTGAAGCAGAAGGGGGACAGAGGAGGATGGCACAGCCTAATCCCTCGAAAATCTTCATTCTTCTGTTACATAAAGTACCCAACAGTTCTTTGAGGATATCTCTTCCATTAGGCCACACCTTTGGAAAGAGTCCCAAGTCACTGGGAGGCTGGTACAGTCTGACATTACACATTCAAGACAGGAAGCTTTGTGGTACCACAAAGCCCAAAGCTAGGATGTCTATCAAAGTCTATGTGCAGACTGTAATGGTTACTGAAGGCGTGGACAGTGCGCCATGTGGCTGCAGCACGAATGTCAGCAGCAGAAACATTTCTGAAACAGAACAGAAGAGACCACTCCCCTTGTGGAGTGACCATGAACCACACCAGGAAGTTTCTTACCGTACAGCCTGTAACAGAATGTAATGCAATGTGCCAGCTATTTGGACAGGCACTGTGTAGACACAGGGGCACCTCATTCCCAGGAGCGAATGAAACAGAAAGTTGAGAGGACTTTCTGGAAACCTTGGTGCACCTCACAAAGTATCTGAATATTCTATACATCCAAAGTATGCAGCAAAGTCTCTCCCTGACTGGCATGCTCAGGGTTATAAACAGGAAGATGGATCGTATGATTCGGTGAAAATTCAGATACCACCTTCAGTAGAGACTTAGGATTTGTATGCAAAGAAACTATCGCTGTGAAAAATCAAATAAGACGTCTCACACATTAGAGCTTACAGTTCCAAAATCCTTCGAGCAGAAGTGACTGCAACCAAAAATAACATTTTCCATGACAAGAAACTTAACCCACCACTCACAGCAGACTCGAACAGAGCCCACGTCAGTTTCTCAAACACAAAATTCAAGTCCCAAGGAGGGACTGGAGTATAAATAGGTTTTTATGCCTAATACCTGTCAGAGAAGTACAGGACCCCTCCGGTTGTGAAACTGTACGCCCACCAGTAAGGGCATGGAAAGCTGGTACAGCTGCCAAATGCACTTTAAATGAGGAACACTGCAGACCAGAGTCCGACAGTGACAGCAAGTATTCCAGTACTGCATTAATTAAGGCATCGAAATGGGTCCACATTCTTGGAAGCAGCCCACAAAGTGAACCGCTTCCACTTCAAGGAATAAGTATGTCTAGCAGAAGATTTTTTGGCTGCAACCAGAACATCAGTAACTTTAGGGGCTACCCCAAGATGAGACATGGCTACGTTTTCAGGAGCTACACATGCAGATGTAGGGACTTCAGGTCTGGGCGGACTACGGACCCCTTGTCCTGTGACAACAGACCCCAACACAATGGTGGATGTACTAGAGACCCCACTGCCAGCTGCTGCAGGAGTGGAAACCGTATCTGGTGAGGCCATAACAGAGTTAGGAGGATGAGGGTGGCACCCTTCATCCTCAGTTTGGTTAGTACCTTCTGTATTAGAGGAATTAAGAGTAAAAGCATGCAAGAATGTCCCTTTCCAAGAGAGGAACAATATGACTTGCTAGAAAACTCCAGGCCCTGTAACAAGTAAGTAGAAGTACGGCAGTTTTTCACTGTGAGAGGATGCAGAAAGGTCCAACTCTACACAACCCCATCTTGTGAAGAGGTCGACCACAGAGGTCAGCAGTTCCCCAGTCACGAAACATGGACTGTGAACTGCGTAGCCTGTCTGCCAACATGTTTTGGAGACCTGAGAGATGCACAGTTGACAGCTGTAGGCCGTAGGACAGAGCCCAGTACCATACTCTCATTGTTTCCCTGCATAGTATATAGGAATGAGTGCACCACTGTTTGCTGATTTAATGCATCACAATAGCTTTGTTTGTCTGTATTAACAGAGGACCTGGGCATAGATACTCCTGAAATGCCTGGAGGCTGCAGAGAACAGCTCCAGGACATTTATGTGTAATATGGCCTCCACCTGGGACTACCACCTGCATCTGGCAGAGGCCCAGATGAGCACCCCAGCCAGAGCCCGAAGCATCAGTGATGAGGATCTGTACAGGAGCTGGTACAGGGAATGAACACCCTGTAAAAGGTTGTTGTGATCTATCCACCATAGTAATGCTCTGCACAACAGGGATGTGACAAGAAGCCATTGGTTCAGCTTGTCTGTCAGCTGATCCCACCGGACCCTGAGCATACACTGTGGTATGCTCATCTGTAAGTGTGCCAGTGGCAATGTCACAAGTCATGAGACCCAGAAGACGCAACATGGTACGTGAAGGGACAAAGTGACTTCTGTATACCAACTGTGCTTGAGCAATCAGGTTTTCTGCCCTGTCCTGCGGCCTTCGCACATCCTGTCTCTGCTTCCAAGACTGCTCCTATGTATTGCAGTCTTTGGCAGGGAGTCGAGACAGACATGGGTACATTCAGTCAGACCCCCTAAGCTGAATAACTGCCTTGCCCGCGACAGGGTATGAGTAAAGCTTCCCTCGAGCTGGCCTTAGGAAGCCAGTTGTCCAGGTAGGGGAAACACATACAGGCCTTTCCTGTAAAGGGCTGCTGGCTCTACTGTCAAGCATTTGGTAAAGACCTGTGGCGCAGAAGACAAGCCAAAGGGCAACATTCTGAACTGATAGCATCCCCCCCCCAGCATGAAATGTAGATACTGCCTGTGGGCTTTTTTGATCTTGATACAAAGGTAGGCATCCTTTATGTCTAGAGAGCAAGGCCAGTCCCCTTTTTGCAGAAGGGGAATAGGAGCTTGTAGGGATACTATGCAAAACTTATTTTTTTTCAATGTAGAAGCTGAGAACCCTGAGGTCCGGTACAGGACACAGATCCCCGTCCATTTTGGGACAAGAAAGTATCTGTAATAGAACCCTTTATCTGTCTCAGAGGAACCAGTTCTATAGCACATTCTTGGAATAATGCCTGCACTTCTTCCCTATGGAGGGACAAATGGCCTGGAGGATAACAGGAAGGAGGTGGAAGATGATCTAGAAGAGTGTCTAGCAACTCCAGAGCATTCCCCCTTTCTATTATCTCCAGGACCCACTCTTCCACTGTAATCTCCTGCCACTGGATTAGGTGCAGAGAGATCCTGGCCCCCCACAACCACCTCTACAGGTAACACTGGAGGTGGAGTTGTAGTCTGATTGTAAACTGAAGACAGACATGTAGAACTGGTGGGGATAGAGCCACCAGCACTCACTGCTTTGGATGTTGAATGGGCACCTGGGGGAAGGGGGCCTGGCAATGGGGCCACCCCCTTACATCAGGCTTACTGATGGTAGGTATGACCACTTCTGGCAACAGGCTGATGAAAGGATCCCCTACCACATCCCCTAAAAGGAGTGGGATAAAAGAACTTAACAGATCTGAATGTCATTTTGGCGGTCTGAAGGCCCCTAAGCACCTCTTCAACATCATAACCTGTTTTGTCCCCTTAAATGGGGCATTTAAAACTGCTTGTTGTACATCATTAGCAAAACCAGTAACTCTAAGCCAAGAATAGCATCTCCTACATATACAGTACCTGAAGCAGTAGCCCTGCCAAAAGCATCAGAAACATCAAAGGCTGATCACTGCAAATGTTTACCGACATCAGCCCCACAAGTTAAAGTTTTAATTAATTCATCCTTGGCAGAACCCTCAGGCAAAGCCTGAGCTGCAACCTTAGCAGCTTTCCACAGGCTGTTTGGCTATTTGATCATATGGGCCTGATAATTAGCAATTCTAAGGCCAAGGGAGGTAGAGGCACATGTATGCTTCCCAGATTCCTTGTAAGGAGGCAGAGTATTCAGGTGCCTAGGTGCCTTGTGCCATGTTTATATGGCTGATTTGACTCCAAACTCAGCCGATGTAACATGGTTCGTACCTTTACCGAAGTGTGTTGCTCCTGTCAACACTGCAGTCCGACGCACCGCTGCAGGCTGTGCCTGTTGCTATTCGGGAACTCGAGGGGTGTGGGGTGGAAAAAGAAAGCATCATAGGAGTGTCTGCTTTGCACTGGTACATGCGATGGTTCCAGTCCATACGGCGGCTTTATCAGGCTGATACATTTCGCAGTCCCAACTTGGATGTGGCTGTGGGAGTGCAGTACTTTAGCTTGCTACGATACGGTAAGTGTCCATACTGGGGGTCCTGTGGCGCAGCAACACAAGCACACTGGTTAATATGGTTAAAGGTCGCCACGTAAACAGGGCTAAAGATTTATCATGAATAGCCATGATGACTACAGAGTCCATTTCTGGCTGGTTGGCATAATAAGGCTAAGCAGAAGGGGCTGAATACTGCTTATCAGCCTTTCTAGGAAATGCAGGCCGTGAGTTAGGTCTGTACCATGCAGCAAAGGTAGCATCCTCTAACACAGGAAAAAGAGGTGGGATTATAATGGAAGGTGAGCAAGGAACCTCCAAAAAAATCTATTAAATTCTTCTTAGCTTCTTCCACAGTGAAGCACATGGCAGCTTGCATTTGCTACATCATGGCTTGAAAAGTAGGATCTTCTGGAGGGGATCGCTGGGTATAAACCACTGTGTCCTCACTGCAGGATGAGAGGGTAGAACTAGAATGAGGGGCTATATACTGTTCTCCCTCATAATCCTCCTCTAATACCATGTGGTTAGGATTATATTCCATCTCACTGACCTCCTTGTCAACGACCGGAGCTGCTGAAGGTGCCAAGGATAATGGAAGCGGCTGATAAGGAGGAATGTGCTGTGTGCTGCAAGCAGCTGTCAATGGGGTCAGAGAGCCTGTTGGCCCCATCGATGGGATAACTGCCTGCATAGGTAAGCCAAGCATAATGCACCATATCATCTCTGAAAAAGACACTAGTACAGCCTGAGAGTTGACATCTTGGCCAGGGGCCACGACTACTTGTATCGACAACGGGCTTTGGCCACATGACAATGGCATTCTACTGTCCACAGCAGGTACGGCAGCACCTAAGCTAGACCCCAAGCAGGCTGTCACAGCAACAGTAGGGGGAGGCACGGTCGTCAACGCCACTGGAGCGGATGATGACACTGTAACATTATATTGCCTCAACGGTGGCCAGGATCTTGCCAGGGGAAAAGAACGCTCTCTGTCTCTATGCTTATGGCCTGATGATGAGGAGGACTATAATGACTGCCTTTCCCTGTCTTGGTCCTTCAACTTCGGTGGTCGCTGTGGATGGTGACATCGATTTTGGGCCTTGCTCCTTCTCCACAGCTGCTAATGTTTTCTATAACTTTCTTACGGTGTCATCTTGTTGCTTGGCTGAAGCCCTGGCAAATCTCAAAACTCCTAACGTTGCAAGACAGGCCCAAAAAGCACACACAAACCACGTGTATATCTTCTTTGTACAATTTTATCTCTGCACTTACAGTACCAAAAGAAAAAAAATTACTCACCTGTAGTAATGTTGTTTCTTCCAAGGGATCCCTCACTAAGTTTAACAAGTGCAATCACTGCCCTGGAATGAGCTGCCCCAGAGCTTAGAATTTTATGCTAAGTATGGAATTTGAAATGAAATTCAAACTCTGCTGAGTGGTCACGCTCACCCTCACATTCTAGTGGCAGACTTATTTCTAAAGCTAGGGTAAGCATTGACCACAAAACCAGCTAAATGGCTGCCAAAGATATCTATTCAAAATACTTTTAAAACATTATGGAGAATTTAAAAGGCTCAGATCACTAACAATAGTAAAGGCACTGTAACAAGAAAAACAACCGATTCTTGTAAGCACCTTTTCTCAGGTTCTGTAAGAGGAGAAAGGGATGGGATTGTTAAACCTAGAGAGGGATACCTTGGAAGAAACAACATTACTACAGGGGAGTAATTTTTTCTTAGAAAATGGACTAAGGAATCCTAATTTTCTGATTAGCTAGGACACTGATCTTACCAGGCTGGTAATTTTCAATAGAACCCGCTGAAAAACAAGTTCCCATTTGGGGTGTCCCATTACTTGGGATATTCCTGGGCACCTCGAATTTTGAAACAGAGCAACTGCCATGTTTTCTGCCTTGCTAATGCCATGTTGGCTGTCAGCCCCCACCACCCCACGCTTGTGTGGCTAGCGTTATTCCCCCGGCTACTCTCCCATTTGGCTCCACTGTCTGCCTGTGATAAAAAAACAAAACCTGCAAAAACATCAGTACACTTTTTTTTAGTGTAACTTTGCTTAATTGAACGCAGTTGTGCTCCATGTCAAGTAATTGTTACTCGCACCACTGTCCTCCAGATTCGTCCCCCCCAGAACTTGAAGCCACATTCAAACAGTTGCAAAAAAACTCCAAAAAAACAAAAGTAAAAAAAAAAAAAAAAAAGAAATCAATCTCTAGTGGGATACCAGTGCAGTCAGCGCTGACTGCTGACATCACCTCTCCTGCTCTGCTCCCGACGAGTTGAAGATGCATCCTTTCCCCGGCACCGCTTTGGATCTCCCTCCAGCTGCCAAGTTTCACTGGTGGTATGTTGATCTAACACATTAAAAAAAAATACAAAAAACATTTAGAGGACTGGCTGCCACATTGTACCTCTCGGTCTGCACTTCCTAGTTTTATGTGGCAGCCTTGCGCAAGATCACGCACCTAACTTTTTTTTTTTTTTTTTACATGAACAACAATTACGCCAAGAGACTGCTTTGGGGGAAACTTTACAGGACACTCATGTGTTGTGCTAGATGTGGTGGTGTGGGGGGGTGGGGAAGGACGACAACCAAACACCACAGAAACTGAGGGACTACTTTACAAGCAAGACACAAACTTCATTCTTACTTGTTTTTTTCCTCTTTTAAATCCCAAATAAAAATGCCAGTGGTAGCCCATTTTCTATGTGCAGTAATACCCTCCAGGGTGGGCAGTAGTGGGCAATACCAGACCTCCCAGGGGCTATAAAGCCCTCCACCTGCAGTGTCAGGGCATCATTACGCCCCTGGACGGTCCGGTATTTCCGAATACCGCCTCTGTTGGGTATTATTGTTTACTTCAAACCCCAGGAATCCCTCACTAGTTTAATAACTGCAGACTCCACAGCAGTACCTTGGGAGGCTGAGTACAGAACCTATTTAGGGAAAAGGTTCTGCAAGACAGCAGTGACAAACCTGGCATCAGTTCTGGACTGGATGTCCAGGCAGTAGTGTTTTGTAAAACAGTATACTGTCCTTCCAGGTAGCTGCTTTACAAATTTCCTGAATACGGACACCTCTGGATGCTACTTCAGAGGCAGAGGTGCCCTTTGTTGAATAGACCCTGAGGCTCTCAGGCAGAAGCTTGTCAGATTTGCTATAAGAGAACAGAACACAGGCCACTATCCAGCGAGGAATGGTGCCCCTGGATGCCAGTTTTCCTTATCCCACCTCACCACAGGCAACAGACAGGTAGGCACTAGTGGGCCCGACATCCTTTGTGTGGCCTAAATAGTACTTCAGAACTGTCTTAACATCCAGACTATGGGTTTTGGTCCCCTAGAGTGGATCTTGCTGTATAAAAAAAACATTGGTAGTGTTGTTGGCTGGTTCAGCAGAAATTTAGACTTCACTTTGGGAAGGAAGTTATTCCTCTGGGCTACCTGATCTCTGAGGAAAAATATATAATTGGGAACTATACAGAAGGCTTGACTCTCGCTCACCCTTCTGGCAGATGTGAGGGCCACTAGGTAAACTTTTTCTGGTGATGTACTTCAAAGCAGCAGTGTCCTGGGCTTGAAAGGAGACTCCATCAGCTGTGCCATTCACAGAGAACCACCAAAACCTCTTTGGAAAGCTGCAAGTTGGCGTACTCTAAGTCCTCAACAGCCAGGCCTTGAGCCTGAGAGACTGGAGACTGGGGTAAAGGATCCGGCCCTGAGAGGAGGTCAGTAGGTTGTGCCTACAGGGGAGGCTGATTGATCTGGCTACTGACAGGGACAGGAGGAGGAAGTACCAAGGCTGCCTGGCCCAATTTGGAGCAATGAGAATCACTGATGCTAGCAGAGTCCTGATCTTGTTCAGCACTCTCAGTAGCAGAGGGAATGGGGGGCGGCAGGGGGGAAGGCATACAGAAACATTCCTGTTCAGTCCAGCAGTAGTGCATCCAATGGCACTGTGCCCACCAAAGGAGGCCTGTAGCAGAAATGTGGCAGCTGGTGTTTGTCTGAGGCTGCAATGAGATCCACTTCTGGAGTGCCCCACCTCTTGAATTCAACCTGCAAGACCTGCCTGTTGAGTGACCATTTGTGATGATTCTGATTGATCCTGCTGAGAGCATCTGCTAGGACACTGCCCTTTCCTGGTAGATGGACTAGCGAGAGAGAGAGAGACTGATTCAGAGGGAGTAAGCTAAACTCCAGATTCTCATGGCCTCTGAGTACACTGGGGTTGACCTTGTGCCCCTTGTTTGTTTATATAGTACATGGTGGCTGTGTTGTCCATCCTGACCTGTACCACCTTGCCCTGCAGCATCGTGGCAAAGGACTGTATGCCCAAAAAGACTGCCCTGAGTTGCAACAGGTTTATGTGCAACAGTGGCACCTGTTTGAGCCATGTGCAGTGTGTTCCTGCAAGTGGGCACCCCACCCCAGTAGGGAGGCATCTGACTTTAGAACTAGTGAAGGAGGTTGCTGCAAGAATGGCACACCTTGCCCGAGGTTGTCCTGTTCTTGCCACCAGTGTAGTGCTTGAAGGAAAATTCCTGTAACTGCCACTAGATGTGACAGAGCCTCCCTTTTCTTGGACCAATGGGATCCAAGGTGAAACGGACCATCTCTCATTTGGAACCTGGAACCTGGACACTGACACTGTTGCTGGTGAAGCCACCATGTGCCCCAGCAGCTGTAAGAAGTGCCTTGCTGGCCCGAGAACGTGCAGCTAGAAGGAACTGGCTAGCTGTACCAGGCTGTCTGCTCTTTCCTGAGGAAGGAATGTCTTCCCTGTGAGGTATCCAATTCCGCTCCCATAAACTCCAAGAGATGGACTGGTTCCAGCACTGATTTTTTTTGATTCACCAGGAACCCTAGTGACTGCAGAGTATCCTGTGTGACTACCAGAGCATCCCTGATCTGCTGAGGTGACTGACCTACAACTAGCCAGTCGTCCACGTAGGGAAATACTGTTATCCCTTTTCTCCTTAGGTGGGTCACAACCACTGCCAAGCACTTTATGAACACCATTGGGGCAGACATCAGGCCGGAGGGCAGAGCCCTGAACTGATAATGACCCGATGGCAACCTGAACCCGAGGTACTTTCTGTGAGATTGCCTGATGGGGATGTGAAAGTAAGCATCCTTTAGGTCCAGAGATCCCAACCAGACTCCTTGCCTTAATGTTGGGAGAATGGTTGCCAGGGTCGCCATCTTAAACTTTGGCTTTGTCAAATGCCAGTTTAAGTGACTGAGATCCAATATGGGTAGCCACTCCCCAGTTTTCTTTATTGTGAGGAAGTATCTTGAGTACAGGCCCTTTCTCCTTTATGCCAGAGGAACAGGTTCTATTGCCTTTTGCAACAGAAGGTTGGTTACTTCCTCTTGCAACAGAGCAGTTTCTGATGAGGTGGCAGGTCTGAAAAACCTTGCCCTTAGCCTGGGCATAACCTTAAAGCTGAGAACAAGACTCTGGTCAACTACCTCCAAGACCCACTTGTCTGTGGTGATCTGCCATGCCTGGAGGTAGTGGACCAACCTGCCCCCTACTGGAGATGGAGGTAACCCTGACAGGCACATCAGGGGTTCTTTTGCCTGTGCAGCTGGCTGTGGGATAGGGCCAATATAGCCACTGTCCTTCCTGCTCCTGCTTCTGAAATACCCTCTCTGTTGCTGATAGGTTAGGAAAGCCTGAGGCTGGAAAAAAAGGGTCTGTATTGAGTTCTACCCCTACCACCGCTGCTCTGGTGTTTGTGGGGTGTGAACGCCTTTTCTTTAGCAGCAGCACTCTTGTAAGCTGCCTTGTACTGCATCCATTTTTTTCATGCAAGCCTCTGTTTGCTCACCAAACAGAGACATGGGCTCACAAGGGAAATCCAAGGCTTTTGTCTGGGCAAAAAGTCCAAAGAAAGACCCCTTATGAAGACTCTGGTTTGAGTCGAAGCGCTGGGTGTTGTGAACCAAGTGTTTGATTGCCTGCTGGTCACGATGTATTTTGCACTGCATTAAAACGGTATTTCAAAGCCATTTACTTTTGTTTTGACCTGCATTTTTGACTTCACATCAGGCTTGAGTGCTGTCTTTCTTTGGACTTTTTGCGTTTGTGGGTTAGCAACCCTAAATACAGCACCTTCCAATAATCTGCCAGCCGATCGCAGCACGTTTGTGTGGCTTTTGTCTGGGTATCCTGGGTCAGATTAGTAGGCCTGAGCCAAGCAAACCTCCTCAGAGACACTGAAGTCGCCATCTGCTTCACTGCGGTGTCAATGGCAACCACTGCCATCCGAAACTGATACTTGGAAGCTTCTATGCCCCGTTTGACAGCCTCTGTCAGATCATATGCCATGGGAGCAGGAACAGCCTTAGCAATCTCCAATACAGTGTTCCAGAGATTTTTCTAGTATCTGGAAACATCGGCCATATAAGAAGTCTGCCTAATGGCTGGGGAAGACCCCAGATAAACCTTCTTGGCCACAGAATCAATTTTTCTAGAGTCCTTCTTAGGAGGATGTGATGCCAGTGGTATGTCTGCTTTGTCACAAGCAGCTGCCTGCTCCACCCCTTCAGGGCTGGGATGTGCAAAAGGAATTCAACTCTTCCCTTGGCCACCCAGTACTTCTTTTCAAGCTTCCTGTCCACAGGAGGGACAGAAGGGGGTGTTTGCAAACTTTTCACGACTTGCTTCTTAAGGGACTTGTGGATGGGCAGTAGCAACTTTTTAGCTGCTGGCACATCTATCATTTCCATATAATCTGGCTCCTCCTCCTCCTTCTCAGCAGACTCCTGAGTGGGGAGTTCCAGAGTTTGTGCCACTTGTTTCATGAAGGCAAAATGGGAGGTGTAATCCTCAGATCCCTTGCCAGGAGAACCAGGACATTGAGGATCAGGAGAAACATCTGGTTCAGGGGGTTCCCCATAGTCCTTCTCCTCCTCCTCCTCATCATAATATTCAAAACCTTGTTCAAAGGAACCAGGGACCAATGAGGAACTGGAAGTTTAAACCCGTGTCTGATGAGGAATTTGTCACTCAACTGGAACCGGTATGCTGGATTGTAGTGACTGTATTATTCTGACAGCGCTAGCCATCTCTTCAGCGGTGGGAACCGACGATTTTGTCGACTGCAGTTCCTGCACTGTGTGCTTTTCCTTCTGGTTGCGATAGCCGGTTCAGTGGCTGGTTTCGCCGCGCGCTTCCTCTCCTGATGAAGTTTTGCCCTTGTCAGAGGGCTGTTCCTCTGGTTCCTTAGACTTATCTTTGCTGTGAGGAGGAATCAGTTTATCTGAGCCCAGGTCAGCAGCTTTATCAGACATTTTTTCTCTCAGTCGGTTAAGTCGCCTAGCAAGCATCGACCAAGAAAAAGTCTTACAAATCTCAAAGTCTGCATTCAGGTAGTCAAACCCCAGGCAGACAATGAAATTAAATGTGGATCAGCTTTAGCAAATGGTTCCTTGTATTCGGTATAATACTGGAATCCTGTAGGACCAGTTCTTTTCTTGGGCACCTGAGACATAGCCTAATTAACCCTAAATCTGGGTTTCAGTAGCTTTATAACTAACAGTCTAAAAAGTGACCTCTCTGGAAAATCCCCCCCGGCCCCCTGTCAGTTCAGCGACTAAAACAGCAACCGAGGGTTGGCCCAGAAAGACGATACCCAAGAAAACCAACCACCAAAGAAGGTAGATTTAAATAAAAAAAAACACTGAAGTTTACTTCAGCAAAATATAAAGAAAGTCCAGTTCCTTCCCAGTTGTGAAGAACCAACAAGGATCCAAGAAACGTATAACAGTAGATCTTCGAGAGAGATTCCTGCAGTAGGTCTTCACATATAGGACTGCGCCTCCTGGTGTCAGGAATGCAAGGCAAACTTCTAGCTAGCAATTTGTAGCAGGGGACCACACATGAAAATTACGTACCTACCGTAATTCTTGATCTTCTCTTGTATCTTCACCATTCATTACTTCTTGGGTGTAAGCCGGAGGCGCACACCAGCCACGGACTTTTTTTTTTTGGGGCAATAGTTTAACGGTGCCGCCCTCGAGACCGACGCATTGCATCATGCGCGAGGGCGGCCAGCAGGCTACCGACTCCTCCTCCATCTCAGTTCTGTGAGCCGGAGAGCAAAAATATATTGTGAAAAAGAGAAAGCGGGCAAGATAGCCAAGGAATAGCAAAGGAAGGAAAATAAACTGAAAAGGAATAAGCCGATGGAGAACAGACAGAGGAAGAGTATTCCTGCCCTAAGGGATCGTAGGGCCTCCTTTCCGGGGCGACTCTAGGAGGAACAGATAGGGAAAAAAGGGAAGGAGAAAGAAAGGATGAAGAAAGCAGAAAGAAAGAAGAAGAAAGAGTGGCATGTTGAGGAGGCAAAAATGCCCAACGAGCATTGTTAGCTGAGAGGCTTAAGGCTCGAATTAACAAGGGAGCAAGAATCCCTGTTGGTAGTGCTGAAGAGAAGGTTCACCGAACCAGCTAGACAGACCAAGGAGGGCAGAGTCTTTGGACCCCAACATGCCACGTTCCTTTATCCTAGTTGAGAGCTCCTGGACTGATTGAGCAGACCCTAGTTCCGGAGGCGCCCAGCTAGAAAAAGCGATTCCCAAGCAGCTTGAAAGAGCTGCTCTAGAAAAGTATAGAAAGAAACTGAGCCTTTGAAGGCGGTTTTAAGGAATATAGAGGACTCAATCGACTTGCTATGCCAAGGCAGATAGAGACTTGAGGCTGGCAAGATATGCCAGCGGCTGTAAATCTTTTCCTGCAGCAATGCCCACAGAAGGGCTCTTGAAAAGTGGGTCAAGACAGAGCATGACTCACAGGCTTATGAGGAAACATGACCTGAGAAGGCAAGGATTGCATCCTAAGCAGTCCGAAGAGTTCCTCAGCTTTAAGGAAAAGAATGGTATAACCGATCATTCCTCTTACTCTGGAAAAAGGGAGGGTTTCAGGGCTTATGTAATTGATTAGCAGAAGATTCTGGGACTAAATAACTGCACAGAAAGGGTTAGGCAGAGTCCCCAGGAGTGCCTCGCCTGAAAATATGGCGGTGCTATAGTCGTGCATCTCCCTCACGACATAGCACTCCTGCAATAAATGCCCAAGAATCTTAGAGAAAAGAATTTCCTGGAAACCATTCAAGAAAATGGCAAGGACAGAGATTTATTTATTTATTTATTTATTTATTTTTTGCATAAGGCCAATAAGAGAGGAACGAGACGGGAGGGGGAGACGCCACAGAAGGAGGCCACTGAGGGGAAGGAGGGTGGGATCAGTAATGAATGGTGAAGATACAAGAGAAGATCAAGAATTACGGTAGGTGCGTAATTTTCATATCTTCCTTGTCGATCTTCACCATTCATTACTATTGATGTAAAGCCCGCTTCCCCTGGAGGGAAGGGTAAAACCCTGAGGGAACAAGACCCCAGCCTCCTGTTGGTGAGAAACAGAGGGAAGACCCTGGCTGGTTCAGAGAAAAGCCTAAGTGGGAGAAGAGCTGGGAAGTGCCTCCCGAGGGCGTGGAGGCAGAGGAAGCCCCTGCAAAAGTCTCCTAGCTCTGGAGGAAAAGAGACGGGTCCCCCGGAAGGCGGAGCGCATCACCCTACGCCGGGCCAGGGGTGACAACCTTGAAAGACGAAGCCATGCCGTCCGCCTAATGCAGATCGCTGTCCCCGCAAGCCTGGAAGCCACCTCATTGGCGTCGTAAGATGCCCTTGCCTGGTGTCTTGCCAGCTCCAGGCCTATAGCGGAGAGGGCAACAGCTTGTCTGGTTTGCTCCGTATCAGGCATCGATGCTGGGAGTTGAGAGCATCGACCACAGGTGCGATTGTAGGCAGCGTGGTGAGCCTGATGAGATGCTATACAAGCAACCGCGCAGAGAAGAAGAGAACACTCTTAGCCCCACTGGTCGAACTGTAGAGTCGGGTCCGGTGGGCGGTCGTGCGCCAGGCAGCGGTGCCCGGGAGTCTCCAGGTACACCAAGCCAGAGTGGGGGTTGGGGAGAGTACCTAGAGATTCTGAGGGGGCACAATACCTACACAGACAGTCAGCGGGGCTGGAGAAGGTGGCTGGCGACTGCAGGAACGGATAGGCGCCTCCTGGAGGATAGGCCAGGAAGGTACCACCAAGTGCTGGGCACTGAATTCTCCAAGGAATTCACGCGTCTCCCGTTCGGTATTGTCTCCTATGTAAGAGATCCGAAGGTCCCTCACCATCCTCGGAGGAATCGCTGATATTCAGTGAAATCAGCGTCGGAGGAAGAGATGAGCAGAGGTTCCTCTCCTCAGAGGAGGGAGGCGAGGATGATGGAGGCTGGAATGCTCAGAGGACTCCTGCGGCGGTGGGGAGAGTCGAAGACCCGCTCATGCGTATATCTAACGATGAGGAAGGCCACAGAACCCTGAACTGCTCCCAGGATAACGGACCAGAGGGGACCAAGCATGGCCCGGAGGCGGGGTGGTGGAGGCAGACATGGGAGAGGGGCACCTACGAGGAGGCAACTGACCTCTGCCAGGACTCTGAAATCCGAGGAACGGGCCCGAGCTGGCGGGGTCCCGGACAACAAACCAGGCCGCAAGGCGGAACCCTGAGGCGGAGCCTGGAAGAGCCCAGGGAGAACCTCCCTGTGGAAGCCGGGACTGCATGGATCCAGAAGGGCAGCCCACAGCAACACCACGGAGGTACTCTAGAGCCCGGAGAAGGGCGGGGTTCAGCACTCGGCTCCTAGCCACCCACAGGGGTGGCCAGTAACCGAGTCCCCCCTGCCCCTCAACCCCTCGGATTCTGAGAGAGCCCTCCTCCTCGACACTGCGATTCCCGCCCCCAGAGGAGCAACAGCAACCGGGAGGGCTGCTGTCACCGGTCCCCCGGGAGGGGGAGCCTCTCCCTTAGTCCCCACCACATCACCCCCCTGGGACTCAAGGCCACCCCTAGCCGGAGAGCCCTCAGGGGAGGACGGGAGGGGGGACAGTGGGAGGGGCCCGCTGCGCCGCCTGGCACCTCGTGCCACAGGAGACCCCGACCCCGAGGAGTGAAGGTACCAGAATGGGTCCACATCTGAGTCGTCAGCTTCCGAGGAAGGCAGACCAGCAGGATACCTCGTCTATGCACCGGGGTTCCAGTGGCAGCGGCGCCGCAACGGCACCGGTACCAGAGGGGCGCGGTCGACCCCGAGCTCCAGCGACAGCCAGACCCGGCCCTAGCTCTCCCGCAGCACCAGCGAGGCCCTCGGCACCGCTCAGCGCCCGGGAGCTGAACGGCGCCACCGGCACCACCTCGATCACGGCGCCAGCAGGCACGCGATCTGAAACGGTGCGCTCCACGCAGCCGCCTCGATCACGGCGCGGAAGGCAGCGTTGAGGGTCCACCGGTGTCCGGCCCAGAAATCATGGGCCTCGACACTGGGGGAGCCTGCACCTCCGAGGAGGTGACTGCCGAGGCGGTGTCACCGTCGCGGACCTGGAAGGGACCGCTACGTTCCCCCGACACCGCGAAAGAAGCTTCCTCTTCGGCAAGAGAAGAGGAGGAAGCTCCCTCCTCCGCAGACCGCATAGGCCCGGGAGGGGACCCGGGGGAAGGGCCTAGAGACCTTACCTGGGAATCCTGAGCGACGCTGTCCCCCGAAGGTCAGCGGGGCCTTGCCGAGCTTGAACGTGCGGACTTCGAGGACACGACGGTCCATGGAGAAACAGGCGTCGCACGAATCCATGTCATGGTTGGGTCCCAGGCAACGAAGACACAGATCATGCCGGTCCGAGACGGAAAAATGCCGGCCACAGGAGCACCGACGCATTGGGGCGCGGCCCGTCTTCGAAAAACGCTTCGCTCCAGAACCGGACATAAGCTGAAACAATTAAGGCAAAAAACAGTAGGAAAACACTCGACGCCTTACTAAATAGAAAAGGAACAGTCTTACCGTGGTATGACGTCGAGTGTAACACCAAGGACGACGAGAAGTCGGAAAATAATACGAACTGCATACTTTCACTGTCACAACTACAGAGGCAGGTGCAGCCTCGACGGCAGGGAGAAACAGAACTGAGACGGAGGAGGAGGAGGAGTTCTGATTACTAACAGCCGCACAGCACATAATCTTGTCGGTCTCGAGAGGCAGCGCCGGTAGAGCTTGGCCCTTAAAAAAAAAAAAAAAGCTCCCGTGGCGGGTGCATGCCTCCGGCTTACACCCAAGAAGTAATGAATGGTGAAGATTGACAAGGGAAGATCTGGCATCATGACAAGACACCGGTGTGACCGTATACAGGAGCAGTCCTCATGCCCGCTCTAAAGTTCTCCCACTGGAAGACCCTGAAAGGAGGAAAATGGGAGAAAGGAATACAACGCCTGAAGCTAGTGGAAAACAAAGTCCTGGGAAAAGAAGGGAGAAAAAAGAGCAGGAGCTGGGGGGAGGTAGGAGGGAAAATGAGATCTACTGCAGGAATCTCTCTCGAAGATCTACTGTTACAGCAAGTTCTTACATAACTGTAATACCCTACTTTGAGAGGGTTCCTACAGTATGTCTTTACATCTGTTGTTCCACTCCACAATCCATACATCATTCTGGGGGAGCATAGCTCCCCTATGGATGCACCCGCAGAGGAGACTAAGAAGGCCCGCTCTAAAGTTCTCCCACTGGAAGACCCTGAAAGGAGGAAAACAGGAGACTAAGGAGGCTGAGGACAACTGTCACAAGGGAGGCCCACAGGAAGGAGGCAGAGGACACCACAAGGAAAGGAAGCAGCTCCTGGTGGGGGACTCAATTATTAGGGGTATAGAACTGGGGGGAGCAGGGAAAACTGAAGTCAGGTGCCTGCCTGGTGCCATGGCTTGAGGACAGGAAGCATCCTCAGGATCACGAGAACAGCTGCACGGGAGTCTGAGCTGGACGTCATTGTCCACCTAGGGACAAATGTCTTGGCTCTTCATGAGATTAGAGCAGTGCAGAAGGATTTTGTAGAATTGGGGAGGGGCCTAAGACAAGTAGCACACACAGTATCCTTCTCAGGGGTGCTGCCTGTCAATGGCATGAGGGAGGCGAGGGTACTTTGCACCATGCAGTTTAATGAATGGTTGAAAAAAATGGTGTGGAGCATAGGGGTTTGGCTTCATTGGGGACTGGGGTTCCACCTGAAGGACACCAGCCTATACTGGCAGGATGGTCTGCATCTGTCCAGGAAGGGAATAAGTCTTTTGAGCAATCTGTTTAAATGCTTCATTGGCAAGCTTTTAAACTAGTCAAGGGGGGAGGCACTGATAAGCAGCAGGAAAATCCCAGCCTCTCCCTACAAAACAGGGTACTAAATGAGAAAAAGACCAAGGTAGAAAGGTCAGTGGGGGATGCTGCAACAGTAGGTAAAGCTATAAAAAAATGGAGAGCAATGAGTACCAATGCCCGTAGTCTGAGTAACAAGCTTCCTGAATTAGTGGCCTTGATGGAGGAGGAACATCTGGATATCGTGGCAGTCACAGAAATATGGTACACACAAAACCATGACTGGGACATAAACATACCAGGATATACTATCTACAGGAGGGACAGGGAGTGTAAAAGAGGAAGAGGAGTAGCTCTTTACACAGGGAAGGAATCAAAGCAACAGAAAAAAAGGGTAAACAGGGAGGAGAAGAAGTACTGTGGGTAAATTTGGAGACTGGCAATGGCACCACAATCCGCACAGGGGTTGTATACAGACCCCCTTCTCAGGGGGAGGAATTGGACAAGGAAATGATAGAAAGTATACTCAGAATGGCAGAAAAAGGGGAGATATTGCTGATGGGTGATCTGAATATGCCAGATGTTACCTGGAGTGCAGTTGCAGCAGCCACTTTGAAGAGCGGGGTTATTCTAGATGCCCTACATGGGGCACGCCTTAGACAACTAGTATTGGGGCCCGCTCAAGAGGGAGCAATCTTAGACCTGGTTCTCTCAAATGGAGATGAAGAGAGTATCGCAGATGTAGAAGTGGGTAGCCATCTGGGAACTAGCTGACAACCGAACAGTATGGTTCACAATAAACACAGCAATAGAGTCAAGCCATACAAAAGGCAACCAGTACTGGACTTTAGGAGGCTGACTTTGCCAAATGGTGAGTGCCCAAGGAATGCACTAGCAAATGGGCAGGAAGGAGGTGGAGAAGAACAATGGGAATAATAAAAACTGCCATCACAGAGGTAACAAGCCTTGTGTAAAACAAATAAAAATGCAACGATGTAAGAAACCACTATGGTTCTCAAAGGAAGTGGCAGTGAAGGTTCAAGAGAAAAGAAAGCATTCAGGAAGTAAGGAATCACAGAAGGAGCAGGACGAGAACTGTATCAGTTAAAGCAAAGGAAGCTGGGAAGGCAGTCAGAACAGCAAAGGCCCAAACCGAGGAAAAGATAGCCAACTCAGTTAAGAAGGGATAAAACCTTTTGTAGGTACATCAGGAGTGAAGGAAGACTGAGGGAGGGATAGTGAGGAAGCTAATAAAGGGGGGGAGGGTGGGCAGAGGGTGACTGTGAAAAGGCAGAGATACTAAACAAATATTTTTGTTCAATATTTACAAAGGAAGAGAGGGAGGTACCTAAAACAAACAGTAGAAACACTCTGGATACAGAAGTTGATACCAGCCCATTTACAGAGGAAAGGCTTCTGAAAGAACTCTTAAAACTGAAGGTGGACAAAGCAATGGGGCCTGATGGGATTCATCCCAGAATTCTAAACAAACTAAGGGTAGAACTAGTGACACCACTGACTACCCTCTTTAACAAATCATGGGAGGATGGGGTGGTACCCGAGGACTGGAGGAGGGCAGATGCGATTCCTCTTCACAAAAGTGGGAGCAAGGCAGAAGCAGGAAACTACAGACCTGTTAGTTTAACCACAGTGGTAGGGAAAATGATGGAATCACTTCTGAAGGAAAGAACTGTCGAGTATCTAGAGGCCAGAGGGGCACAGGACCCTAGGCAGCATGGATTCACAGCGGGAAGGTCATGCCAGACAAATCTGATAGATTTCTTTGACTGGGTGACCAAAGAGTAGATCAGGGAGGGGCTGTGGACATGGCCTACTTAGACTTTAGCAAGGCATTTGACACAGTCCACACAAAAGATTAATATACAAGTTAGCCAGCCTGGGAGTGGGTCCAAGATGACAGCCTGGGTAAAGGTGGCTGGAGAATAGGACAGAGAGAGTAATAATAAATGGAGTCCACTCTGAAGAAAGGGGGTTACTAGTGGGGTACCCATGAGGTTCAGTATTAGGACTGGTCTCTTCAATGTCTTTATAAGCGACATTACAGGGGACTGGAAGAAAAGTATGTCTCTTTGCAGATGACACAAAGATCTGCAACAGAGTTGATACTGGAGTGCGGGTGGAAAGATGAGAAGGGACTTGGCAAGGTTAGAGGAATGGTCAAATGTATGGCAGCTTAGATTCAGTGCTAAGAGGTACAGGTAATGCACCTGGAAATAAAAACCAGGGGAAGAGTACACAGTGGGGGTAAGATACTAACAACAACAAAAATGGAAAGGGACCTGGGGGTAGTCATATCAGATGACCTAAAGGTAGGCAAGCAATGTCAGAGGGCAGCAAGGAGGGCTGGGGGCATACTGGGATGCATAGGGAGAGGCATCACCAGTAGAAAACAGGAAGTTATTATCCCTCTGTACAGACAGCTGGTGAGACCCCATCTGGAGTACTGCATGCAGTTCTGGAGACCCAATCTCCGCAAAGACACAGACAGGATGGAAGCCGTCCAGAGGAGGGCACCTAAATTGGTGCAGGGTCTGCACTGGAAGACATATGAAGAGAGACTTAAGGAGCTTAATATGTATAGCCTCGAGGAAAGGAGGGACATGACAGAAACTTTCAAGTACCTCAAGGGAATCAACAAAGTCCAAGAGGGTAGCATCTTTCAAAAAAAAAAAAGAGGTGTGCAAGAACAAGGGGCACAATTTGAAGACAGAGGAGTGCGGCTCAGAGGTAATTTAGGAAGTATTTTTCACAGAGAGGGTTGTGGATGCATGGAGCAGCCTTCCGGAGGAAGGTTGTGGAGTCAAAAAACAGTGGTGGAATTCAAGCATGCATGGGACAGTCATAAGGCAATTCTAGGGGGTTGGGGTAGGAAGAAGTAGGCTGCTGGTTAACTAGGATCTGCAGCTTATCCATTAGGTAGGGAAATGGGCAGACTGGGTGGGCCAAGCGGTCCTTATCTGCTGTCAAATTCTATGTTTCTATGTTACATATAGGACTGAATACCAAGCAGTCAAGAAAAAGAAGTTGGAGACTATGTTCTAGGAGGAGGAGGTCTGCCAACTAGAAAGCTGATTATGACAAGAGGCCTTGCAAGATAGCGAGGCCAAAACCAGCCCCATGCTGAGAGGCGATGTCCAGAGTCCAGACTGTAATGCTTGGTGAAAGTATGGATGGAAGACCAGGTGGCCATAGCACAAATGTCCGCCATGGACACATTCCACAGGAAGGCCATCAAAAAAGTCATACCGCATGTCGAGTGGTTTTCCACTTTCCCCGGAAGGGACTTCTCATACTTCTGGTAGATGTACGAGATGCAATTAGTCAACCATTTAGACAAACCCTGTTCCAAATGGCCATACCCAGACATCTGGATGCAAAAGCCACAAACAACTGGTCAGATTTTCACACCTGTTTGGTTCTAGAGATACAGTAGCTCAGAATCCTGTGAACATCCAACATGTGCAAGAGGTATTCCCCCTGCTGGAATACTCTGGGCAATAAGCAGACAATTGAACATCTTTGTTCAAAGTAAATTCCCGACACTATTTTCGGAAGAAAAGAAGGGTTAGTCCACAGAGCCACCTGATCTCTGTGGAAAATCAAATATGGCTCCTTATACACGAGGGCCTGAAGCTCTGAAATCCTTCACGCTGAAGTGATGGCAACCAAAAAGAGTGCTTTTCATGACAAACTGCGCATGTTGCAACTTGCTCCTGGCTCAAAAGGGGGCAAAGTAAGTTTTTCTATAATAATATTTAAATCCCGGGGGGCCGGATTACGGACTGGAGGTTTAAGGTGGAGGATCCCCTTAAGAAAGGTTTTGGAGACCTCCAGCTGAGCAAGAGTTTTTCCCCCCACCGGAAGGCGGTAGGCAGAAACCGCAGAAAGGTGGACCTTCAGAGAGGAATAACTGAGGCCAGAATCAGACAGGTGCAAGAGGTGTACGCAAGGACTGGGGGCTGAGCAAGAGAATGGGTCAAGGTCCTTGGCCATGGTCCAAACAGAAAATCCCTTCCACTTCATAACATACGTGGATGTAGTTGAGGGTTTCTTCACCTCCACTATAACCTGGGTGACTCTGGAAGAGACACAAGCGCGACAGACTGCTATGTTCAAAGGTGCCATGTGTGCAGGTGGAGAGACTTGAGGCTCGGATGTACCAGGCTGCCCTGCTCCTGAGACAGAAGGTCGTGAGAGAGTAGTAGTAGTACCTGGGGTTCCAATGTCAGCTGCTGCAGCAAAGGGAACCAAATCTGCCAAGGCCAAAGAGGGGCTACAAGAATCATGCGAGCCCCCTCTGCCTGAAGCTTCAGCAGAACCTTCTGAAGAATTGGAAAGGGAGGGAAAGCGTACAGAAATCTCCATGTCCAGGATATAGACAACACATCTCGCCAAAAAACACCACACCTGGGAATGGGCGAGCAAAAGCTAGGTAGTTTTGCGTTGGATGGGGAGGCAAAGAGGTCTATCTCTGGCCAACCCCACTGATAGAATAGATCTTCCACTACTTCCTGCTGTAGCTCCCACTCATGAGCCTGTGTGACAGTGCGGCCGAGACTGTCTGCCAAGACACTGTGAACTCCTGGAACATGGACTGTTATCAGAGACAGGCCATGCTAGACTGCCCAGTACCTCTCCCGCATCACCTCCCTGCAGAGGGGGTAGGATCCAGTGCTTCCCTGTTTGTTGATGTAGCTGATCGTGGCTGTATTGTCTGTCTGGATCAGGAGTGTTCCCAGAAGTAAGAGGGACTAGAAGGCTTGGACAGCGTAGACCACAGCTCTCATCTCCAGAATATTTATGTACAGATGCTCTCCTTGCAGAGACCATCTCCCCTGAGTTTGATGATCTCCCAGGTGGGCTCCCCCACCTTGGCCCGAGGCATCTGTTGTGATGGTCATGGAAGGGGATCCCCAGAGAAAGGATGGATAGATCCTGGCACCAGAGGAGTTCCCTCTTCAAGCTGCTGGAGACTAAGACCCTGTGGTCCATGTCATACAATCTTTGGTCCCACTGGACCCAGAGGGTCCACTGGATCACCCGCATGAGCAGTCTGGCCAGAGGAACTGTGGGGATGGCAGCAGCCATAAGACACAGTCAGAGGATGGATCGCACTATGGTCAAACGAGAGCTGGACACCAATGCAGCCTGCTGAATCAGGGTATCTGCCCTGTCCGTAGGTATGAAGGAACTGCCCTGGACCGTACCCAGCACCACTCCAATGAACTGGAGGCATTGAGAGGATGAGAACCGAGATTTGGGATAACTCACAGTGAAGCCACGTCTGGAAAAGAGGTCCAGGGTGGTGGAAAGAGAATCCATCAGTGTGTTCTGAGATGGAGCTGATAATAGCCAGTAAGGTGTAGAAGTCCCAGAAGAGTTAGCATGCGGAACCTCTTGTATTTCACAAAGAGGTTGGGCAGGCTGAGATCTAGAACAGGTCTCAGATCTCCCATCTTTTGGGGCACTAGGAAGAAATGGGAGTAATATCCCCTTCCTATCTGCCCTGGAGGAACCAGCTCGATTGCCGACTTTTCTAATAGCGCTTGGATTTCCTGCTGAATGAGGCCCTGGTGGCCTGACGGGAAGTACGACCTTCCTGACGGGTTGTCTGGGTGTCTGTCTAGGAACTCTATTGGGTGCCCTCTTGCGATGAGCTTGAGTACCCAAGCGTCTATGGTTATCGCCTTCCAGGTGGAGGGTGAACCTTCCCCTCACGGGTTCCTCCTGAAAAATGGGAGGAGGTGGAGGGGATCCGCTCGAGTCAAAAGGCAGAGGGGAGGGCTGCTCTGCCATCTTTGGCAGCCTTTTGGTCTTTTGCCTGGGTAATCTGGGCACCAGAACCAGTGGCACGGCACTTGCCCTGTAGTCTGCCCTGGTTCTGCCTATTCCACCTCTTCTGGGGGTGGCGAAAAGGCTGCTTGGGTTTTTGGCCAGAGCAATATAAGGAGCGTACATCCTTAAGTGACCTGCCGCTCTCCTGTAGCTCTGTTATAATGTCATTAGTGTCACCTCCAAAAAGGATGGAGCCCCGAAAGCAGGTGTCCAGAAGAGTGCCTTGAACGTCTTGCGCCAGTTCTGCAAGCTGAAGCCAGGTCAGATGCCTCAAACAAATGCCTGCAGCAGTGCACCGGGCCACCAAATCAACCGAATCGTAAGTGGACTGCAAGGCATGGCGACATGAAGACTTGTTGAATCTTACTTTTTCCAGAAGCTTATTTCTGGGTCTTCATCCGGAATAGCCTGAAAATCCTTTTCCAAGTCGGATAAAGCTGAGCCACGTAGTTTAGAGACCGAATGGTACAGGTGGAGGAAGCGTATACCTTGCGGCCATACTGGTCCATCTGTTTAGACTCTTTATCCGGTGAGGAGACACTCAGGTGCTTTGGCTGAGCTAACCTATCATGGGCCGCTGTAATAACTATGGAGTCAGCCTTTGGTTGACTACTTAAATGACATGCCCCTTCCAGAGGGTGGTAAGTCCTGTCGGCTTTCTTGGAAACCACAGGAATGGATGGTGACTGTTGCCATATTGTCAATGTCAAGTCCTCATGCATCCCCGTTCATGGTGGGATGGGGAGGGGGTCTGCATTCGTGAGGTCGTGATGTTCTGCGAGCCTCTTCTGTTTGGGGTCCATCTCCCGAGATGCCCAGCTGTAAGCTTGCTGGATGAACCTGAGGAGCTCCACAAAGGATGGGTCCTCCGACGGGGACTTGGGAGACTCCTTCGGTTGTGGGTCAATAGGGGAATGAGGCTCCAACTGACTGACAGAGTCTGAGTCAGAGTCTGGATTGGAAGACTCCTGTCTGCTCGGTAAGGGGGTCATGTCTGGTACTGCCTCCATGGTCTTTGCTCCAGTGAAAACCCTGGTTGGGTGTTTGCCAGAGTCCCTGTCCGACGGCCAGTGATCAAGTAGGGCTGGGCTCCTCATCACTGCCCTGTGGGTCAGGGTGGCAGGCCCAGAATGTGGCGGTGCCGAGGGACCACTAGGAGTATGCGGGTCTGTCGGCTGGCCTGGGGTCTCTATAGGGATCCCCGACGGGTCAGGAGGGGGGTCCCGTGTCAGAGCAAAAAGCCAGAGTCCATCCCCAAATCAGTTCTGATTAGAACCAGAGATTGGCCCAGCGTCGGGGGTGGAATGATACCCATCTGATCAGAGAAAGGTGGGGGGGTTACGGAATTGATACCCCCATTGACAGGTCTGCTGGGGAAGCAGGAAACTCAGTTTGGAGGCCTGACACAGGAGAGGTCTCCTTGACAGCAGAGCTCTAGTCCCAGGAGGTCCAGGAAAAATGAGAGGTTGGGCTAGGTCAGTGATGCCTGGGAGGGAGAACCCTCGTGGGCCACAGCGGAACCTGGAAGCTGGCTCTGCGTCATGTGGGGAACCAACGAAGAATCTGACAGGAGAGCTTCAGCCAAGTGGTTGGCAGACAAGCCGGTAACCGACTGATCGGCTTTGACCGGGTAGGCATCAGAGGAGCCGACGACTGACTTATTGTTCTTGGTCAAGTGAACAGTAGCCGAGGAGCTGAAGTCCGACTTATCAACCAAGGCCGTGCACCCGGTGGCAAGCCAGAGAGAGGCTTATCGGCTGAGCTGTCGACTGGTCCCGAAATCAAGTCCTCTGGCGAGGAATCCCCTTGCTGCCCACTAATTGAGGCGGGGGGGGGGAAACGTCAGATCTGCCGGGGCAGATGGAGACCCAATACGTGGAGTATTCACCAATGTGGAGGCCCCAGCTGAAGTGGCATCGGCTATCTGGTGATGCTGAGTAGAGGGAGACCATTCCCAGTGCTTCTCCTTTTTCTTTTTCTCTGGGGTGGGAGAAGAGGAACATTCCCGCAGCTCCTGAAGCACCTTTTCCATTGATACAAGGTCGTTGTTTTAGAAGATGGACATCAAAGGCCTTCTGGTGTCAGGAGAGTGTGACCTGGTTAAAGGACTGGCTGATCTCGCAATCGGCCACCCGGTGTCTGGGGCCCAGGCAGAGGACGCAGCAGGAGTGATCGTCCCTATGCGGAATCCGAGTGCCGCACTGTGAGCGCTTCTTTTAGTTTTGTGTAAAGACATGCAACAAAATTTGAGAAAATGATAGGAAAAACTTAGAAATACTTATGAAAAATAGTGGTCAACTGAAGCAGAGTTCACCGCAAAGTCTGACGAATTCAGGTCAACGGCGGGAAAGAACTGGACAGCGGACGTGGGGACTGCCCCCTATAAACGGTCATGCTGATGTTCTGTCATGGGACACTAGGGGAGGTCCCCTGCTACAGATTGCTAGCTAGAAGTTTGCCGTGTGGTTCTAATGCCAGGGGGTGCAGTCCTATATGTGAAGACCTACTGCAGGAACCCTCTCGAAGTAAGATCACTAAATCTAAACTAGTCTACCTGTAAACCAAGGACAGGGCTTCAAAAAATGCAAATAGATAAATGGTGACTAGAAAACTGATAAAAACAAATATCTTCAAGAAAGTGAAGGAGAGCTCTCCAGAGACGTCTTATTGAGGCAAGCGGGGTAAAGAATCCGAAAGCTGCAGGAAGTACAACCAGGGACAGTGGTTTTGAAAACCGAGCTCCAGCCTAGCATTCCACTATTTGCATAGGTTCTACTAACCATTTTAGCTCCAGGGCAGTCCTGTGGTGAGACCATACTGCATTTGTTAGAATACAGCAAGATTTCCTGGGGTCTGAATATTACACATGCACAACACAACCAGAGCCCTATCAACCCAGGACTATTTTTTCTGGTGCAACAATAAACCGAACAAAAACAATTCAAAATGCAAGAACAAAATGTGTTTTTTCTTTGAGAAAAAAGGGGACATTGTATAATCGCAATATACCACTCCAGGGTGTGGGTTATGGTGGGATTTACCCATTCTGGTGTGGTTTACTTACTCGGCCTGCGACCTCGTGAATAAACAATGCTGTGTGTGGTAAATCGCACCATAACCTACACCCTGTCGTGGTATATTGCTTAAACAGCAGGTTCCTAGCATAAACAGCTGTCCCCCTCCAAGATCTGCTCCAACAAATCAGACAAAAGAAAGCCACAGCTCAGCTAACAAAGCCAGTCAGTTGAGCAGTGGCCTTCCTCTGTCAGATTCAGCACTTACAAATATAAAAATCGCTTCTGAAAATTGGCCCCACTGCAGTACATGGAGCGCGCCCCCACTCTGTTCTTGTACTGAGGTCACAAACTGTGAATGCGTGGGGGCGCTTCAGGTTGGGGCATGGCAGCATTTTGAACAGCTTCACAGAGCTGTTTTATGAGCCTTATTTTGAGAATTAGAGCCGGAAAAAAATGTTATTTTCAGAAGAATGCCTTAACCAGATGCTAAGGTACCACATTATCTTTTTGGGGCAGCTGTTTGTCCTAGAAACGTGCTCTTAAATTTACCATCGGTCTCACAAAAGAATAATGTGAGATGTAATCCTGGGGGGGTGCTACATAGGTTTCTCTTCCACCTCCGCCTCCTCTTCATAATATAACTCAGCCTCCTCAAACGCAGGCATTACTACCAGCACTGGAACCTGGAGGGAGGGGTGGGGTGCAGGCATGAACATAAAGGCCCCCTATAGCACTGAAAGCCTAATAAACTGCCATGCTTTAATCATGTCCCCAACTGAGGGCATCTTATTTTTGTCCACTGCAGTCTCCTACTGCTTCTTCAGCAGGAGAGGCAGTGAAAAAGGTTGTTTTTCTCCCTCTTTTTCTCAGCAGGTAACTTTTCTGATGCCTGCTCAGAATCTCTTCAGCTCTTACTGGTTTCAGAGTTCTCCCTTTTAGACAAATGCTTACCATGACATGAGGGGCTGGACCCTCACCAGAGTCTTGCAATGATGTACAGCAAACTGAGAAGACACCCTTTCTTCAAGTTTTGACCCTCTTGACAAATCGTGATCTGGATACAGATGCTTAAAACAACTCGTGGCGATCTGCCTTAGCCAGGAGTTTAAAACAATTTGCACAACTTTTAAAGCCTGTAGGTCCCGATCTTTTCTTAGGTATGTCAGACATGCCAGTTACTGGCAAATCTAATAAACATCAGTTCCAGAAAAAGACTAGAAGTTTGTGGTTCGTTTCTTCAATAAAACAGAAACTGCTATTTAAAAATTTTTAAAAGGCCGAAATATAAAAATGATCGTCTCAGTTCCCTTAAAAAAGGAACCAATATTAAACAAAATGGGAACCATCGCACAGTATTCAAAATAAAGTAAACTACCAAAAAAAGTAAAAAAAAAAAAAAAAAATAGTAAAATAAACACGGTTTCCCCATAAGTGGGAACCGTGACTCTAGGCCTTTCTTTGGTTCCAGCGAACTGAAGAAAAAACAGTATTTACACAATAAAATGTCCTAACTAATAAAATAAACTCTAGTTATGAAAAAACAAAGCAAAAATAAATCATAAACTTTGCAGAGCAACTTCGGGGCGATGCTTCCTCTCAGACGGAGAAATAAATCTGCCATTAGAATGTGAGGGTGAGCATGACCACACAGCAAAGTCTGAATTTAATTTCAAATTCCATAATTAGCATAACACTGTAAGCTCCAGGGCAGCTCATCCCAGGGGAATGATAGCAGTTGTTAACTAGTGAGGGATTCCTGGGGTTTGAAAAAAGTGTCTGTATGCTACCAAAACTGAAAAAGATAACGAAAAACACTTTCTTGAAATAAAGGAAGAATAAATGGCAATGGCTAATTGACAACATTTCCCTCAGCAGGTCGGACGAGTATGACTGACGGGTGGAAAAGAACCGAGGTGTGATGGGGATGCCCACGTTTACATAGATGCTGATGCATGACATCTTTGTGAGCGGCCCCCAGCTAGCAAAAGTTTTCATGTGGTCCTAGTGCTGACTCTAGTATTGTTCCAAAGGTGTGGCCTAATGGAAGAGATATCCTTGAAGACCTTGTGCAAGTCACCTTTTTTATGATGCTGGATGTTTTATGACACTTTCAACAGAGTGATCTAATGACTCATACAGGTGAAATTCAATGGTGAGATGACAATTACATTTCCCTTTCTAAAATACAATGTTAGTGTGCCTTTGGCAAACCCTGCTGCTCCCTTTTTACCAAGAAACCCCCCACTTAAAATAAAATATTACAACTTATCAAGCCATTCAGCCAACTGTATGATGCAAATGTTAAAGGAAAACTCCATGTTAAAATCAGAAAAAGATATGTAGTAGTCTTTTTTTCTGTGTTCTAACCAGTTCCCAGTGTTTTCTTTTCCTCTGGCTGTGAGAGATGTTTTTTCTAACTTTCCCTAACTGTTTTATTGCCCTTGGAGGTTGCCATTCTGGTTTCTTTTATGGCCTCTAGTCTTCCCAGAGTGCCCTTTGGTGTGATGTCTAATTGCCCCTGCAGGAAGCCAGTGTCTTGTTACAGGGTCTGTCACAGCGAAAATACTTCTTCCAGAGAAGACATGCTACTTGATTTTGGGTGAGTGTAATCATTATTATTTTTGGATACAAGTACCTTGTCCTGCTATGTTCTGCTCTGTGTGTGTGTGTGTGTGTGTGTGTGTGTGTGTGTGTGTGTGTGTGTGTGTTTGAATCGTGTCACTGTTTACTCTATTCCTCTCAGTCACTTTCAGTTTTTGCATCAGTACTAAGTGGCAAAAATTGAACATCACCTTATAGGTTGTAACATAGCAGGACAATGTACTAATGTCAAAAAATAATAATGACTACACTCACCCAAAATCTAGCAATGTGACTTCTCTGAAAGAAGTATTATCTTTGTGGCTGAGCTGTGACAGACCCTGCTAAATCTAAGGGCATAGCTACATCATTGTCACATGAGCCAAGGATTATAGGAGAAAGAAAGCCAATAAACTTATTTGTGATGGAGATCCCCAGGGGTCGTAAAACTATCATACAGCTAGCAGGCTAATTTAGGAAAAACTCCTAATAGCAGACAGAGGGAAGGACACACTAGGACTTAATATACATATCAAAACACTCTACATAACATATGTTTGCACATTCTGGGTGGACTTCTCCTTTAAATACATAGTGGAAAACTGCATCACACTTACCCGCAAAACATTGTTGAGTCATTTCAGGTGACATTTATCCCATGGATTCACACTAAATAAGTTGGCTGAACTCAGCTGTATCTCCAGGCATCTTCTACAGCTGGCTATCTAGTTATAAAAGATACCAGGAGATAGGAAATTTACTTACTATAACTCCAGATTTTCCAAGATTATCTTCTACGTAGAGCAAACCTCTTTATTCTAGGAGACAGAGGCACTTAGGATTCTACGGACATTACAACTTTCAAGGTCAGCAGCTAACAGGTGCACGGCACAGAGTATGGTGACACGAGCAAGGTTACCATAGGCATTTCTACTAGCCTAGACAGTCTCAGTCTCTCTTTTCCACGAATAGAAAGAAAAAAATGTACATTTTTTTATACATTAATACCTAAAAAGTAAAATAAATAAAAGTACGAGGGGCAGAATGCCTCTGAGATACAAGCAGAAATGGAAAAAGGAACAACGTAACCTTGAAGGGATTCCCAAAAGGAAAAAGCCGCCTCTGTAAAGATGGCTGTGAGGGGTTCTACAGAACCTCGTAAGATAAAAGTAGACAATTGCAACCAGAGTGCAATCAAAGGGAACTGTAGACAGGATTCCAACAAGCTTAAACATACCAGTATTTGCTACAAACTGGCAAATTGTAGCCTAGGGCTGGACTGGCCAAAGCCAGGGGTCTAAAAACTAGCCTGGGAGAAGTCACAGGAAAAATACCAAAGTGTGACAGCTTAACCACTCTTGGGTGTAAGCCAGAGGTGCTAAGACTCTGCGGGAGCAGATCTTTTGGCCAGAGGCCCAGCAATGGCTATTGGGCCACGGCATCTGCGTGACACTAACTGTAAATTAAGTGAATAATGTAAGATGTAAGGAAACCAGTTCATGTGCGTAATGTTACTTGCACAACAAAACAATACAAAATTGCGTATACAACATAAGATGAGAGAATGGCGCAAATGTCAAATAAAAAAAGACACCAATCATGTGACAGTGTAAATAATGCAACCTCACATGAATACGCAGGCTTCATAAAAGGATCACTCATATGAGTGACAGTGATGCAAGATTCCTGAAAACATCAATGAAGCACAGACATCGACTGCATGAAGTATACACACCTGTATGAAAAATCACTCAAGTAAGGAACGCGCACATTGCGAGAAAAACCCAAGCTGCTTGAAAAACTTCAGCTGTATGAAAACAGTGCTGGAAAATCTCTGCAGAGATGCTGACCATGACGTAGGTACCAAAAAGTCTAACTGGGAAGTCCTCACTGGAGAAAAACCTACAGAAAACAGGCTTATCAGAAAGGATGTATACTGCACTATGCATTAGATAATATAGATGGACGGCACTGGAGTCTGTTGAAAACAGACTCTGGTGTCTGACATAGAAAGCCTGGAGGTGAAATTGTCTGGGATGGAACCTTTGCAGCAGACATCCAGAGGGATCCAATGCCACAGTCCAGAAACCAAACTCCCTAACTGAGACATCCCACTAGGCAGTGGGGATGTGGAACAACAAGGTGCTAGCACAGCTTTCGTGAAGAATACTGTTAGGTACCTGTCAAGAGCGTGGAGAAGAGGCACCAGCATCAGTCTCACACAAACAGAGCCAACAGCCTCAAGGCAGAGTGACAAGAACCAGACAGGGACCTGTGCCCTCACAACAGTTCTTATTAAGCGGAGGGTACCGGGAATCTGAGCTTGAGCATATGCGGAGCCGGGACCATTACATATTACAACTACAGGAGGATTGCCTATCCTGCCAGGCATCAGGCTGATCGATATCAAAAACACTCTTCCACAGAGGAGTGGTGGTCCAAAACAAACTCATTGCTGCAGCAAATGGCCTCTATAGCACCCCACCTGACAAAATGGACGGGGAACTAAGTGGTTGTCGAACGAGGTAGGTCAGAAAGAAACCTAAAAGATCTGCGATGAAAACTGATTTACTTGAAAATTGGTAACAATGAGAGGCACACTAAGCCAAGGCTCGTTTCCAGGTTTGACCTGGGAGAGGGAACAGGAAATACAATAACAAAAACATACACAGTATTAATGATTTGTATGAAATAAAGTAAAAACCGGAAAACAATTTAACAGTAAAACAATTAAAAAGGATCAAACAATTTAACACAGTAAAACAGGTAAGGGTCAGCAAGGGGAATGATAAGAGCAGGAAGAAGTTTTAACTGGTGCCTAAAGAAGGCAGGAGAGCGAAATGATGGTGTGGAGAACAGCTAATAAATAACTTAGTACCGAGGGGGGGAAAAATACCATAAAAATAAACATGTACTAGAAACTAGGAGGCCTACACATGCCAAACTCCAAGTTCTGCTGGTCCCCCAACAAGGCGTGCTGTCACTGGTGCGGAGAAAATGAACTGAGGTGGTTGGGGCGGCACTGCAATGTACGCTTTTATGGTGTGTGCTGGTCCCAAACGTTCTAGCTCCCTCAGGGTCCTGGTGGCTCCAGCTCAAACTACAGAATGTGACTCTATGGAAAAGACCAACATCTTACAGAGCTGGTGACACGATTCGGGCAGGCAACTCATTTGGAAGTTGCCTGCCCGATTAGCTAACTAAACTTGTGCTGCAATTTTCTGGGTCAGAATACTAACATTTTTTAACTTACAATACCTGGCTTGTACCTTCCGTGTATACGAGCCGAGCAGCCATCTCAGCACCGCAGCCCTGCCCCGAAAATCAGCTCTTTGATGATGTTAGGTATGGGCCGGGGCTGCAGGCGCTCTATACAGCAAGTAATAGGACAGGATGGGGAAATTATATACGTGATATATCACCCCCATACATGTATAATTGCCAGCAAAGATAACATTAGTACATTTAGACAGCCCCCCTTCCCCGATCCTATTCCTGTCCTATTACTTACTAAATAGAGCAACTGCAGCCCCAATCCATAACCAACGTCATCAAAAAGCTGAATTTCGGGGTGGTGCTACAGCGGTGAGATGGCCGCCCGGGTCATACATGAAAGGAATGAGCCAGGCATTGCAAGCTAAAATTCTGTGTCTTTATTCTGTCCCAAAACACTGCAGCACAAGTTTATTTAGCTAATCGGCCAGGCAACTTTTGAATGAGTTGTCTGCCCAAATTGTGTCACCAGCTCTTTAAAGATGCAACAGAGTTCAGCAGCCTTATTCAGTTTGAATCCATGGGACAAAAGCCACGTGAAATGACCCAACAAATAAAAATAAAAACCATTACTGAAATACGGTGCGTCAAATTAAAGTGCAGATTTGTACTTCATTCTTCATGGGCTTTTGGACAACAGGCTGTAGTTTGTACCACAGCTTAAAAACTCTTTGACCAATCTATTGGGGAGCTGTTTGTTACTTCCAGGGAGGAGGAGGATTCACTGGGAAGAGAGAAAAATGTGCTGTTGACGGAGCTTTTTTTTTTGTCAGCGGCACCAGAGCTCTGGAACACCCCAACAGGCCGATCAATCTGAAATACTCCTCCTGCTGAGGTTTATAAGAACAGATAAAAAACCTGGCTGTTTAGCATGCTTTTTCTTTTCACTGCAGCTGTCTTTTTCTGATGATGCTGTAGTGCATCAACACATAAATGTACCTGAACAGACTCTGCCTAGAAGTCTCATCCTATTTCAAAAACAAATATTTACTTCTACTACCAGTACTGTACTAACAATATGCAGCACAGATCAAACATTATTGAATTAAAAGCAAATCATGGAAACCTGGCAGGGAAAAAACTATCAAGAGCTAAAGCTTTTGCTCAGCTGCTTTAATGTGCTCAATCTACTTCTGTAAAACCAGCATTGAGTTTATCTGCAATAGTTTTACGGGGAGATGGAAATAAAAACTGAAGAGACTGCTGAATTTACAAAACACTAGTGGGTTAAATAAAAAAAGAAAACTGACAAATAAAACCACTACTGTTCTTTACTGGAATATCAAATCAGATAAATATTTATGTACACTTGTTTAAAGAGTACCTTTCCCCGACAGCACTCAACTAACCCACCAAGGCCCCTTATCTCCTCCAAGGGCCTTGTTAGTCGAGCTGTGGCTTTGATTTATTCCAAGCGACCCTTTAAAGTATTGTTAAAAGTATTTTAAAAAAGCCAGTCCAGTGGCATGGAGGGCTGGGGCACAGACTATTGTACCTCCTGCCACACTGGCAACCCGTGTTCGGGAACGACAATGGGTTGCCCAGGACTGCAGGGTGGGAGAGGATCGAGCATCCCAGGGACTGCTCTTCTCTCTTGGGAGTGGTGGCCAGCTGACTCTGCCCTTGACTGCTACCAGGTAGAGGCCCTCTGGTAGTACAGGCACGAGCAGCTTGAAGAGAGGGGGCAAGATCCCACAGGGCGTGCGCGCCTCCACACACGTCCTGTCATACTGTCACGGCACGTGAAACCAGGGAGAAAAATCACCAAGTTGGTGTGGGCTACATAAAGCCCTGCCTGCCTACCTCCACCCTGTACCATCGGCTGATCGCCCTGCCCAAATCGGGATGTGCGTTATTGGGTGGGGAGAGGAAGTCCCTCCCTTTCCCGACCCTGCCACGGGGGGTGGGGTGGTGGAATCCATGGGGATCTCAGACATTGTGGCCTGCTGCAGCGGGTGCTGGGTGACAGGAGGTGGGGACAGGGCTGAGAGCCAGAGAACACCACCCACTAGGAAAATATTGGGGGGGGGTGAGAAGCATTTTAAAAATCATCCCCACAGAAGTCTACAGCGCCCCCTTCAGACTACTGCATCACAAAACGTTTGAGTGTGGGGGCAGTGCTCAGTATCGGGGAGCGAAGTGATTGGACTCAGCTGCAAGGAAGCCCAAATACCATCCTTTCCCTTCCAGTATCTAAGCAATGAGAAATTCTGTTTTTCAAACCATTTAACCAAGGAGGTGGTAAGGGTCCCTGGTGGGTTTTGGGAGAGCATCTGTCAAAGGGGCGGTAAAAGTGCTCTTTAAATACCTTTTTTAACGAATCCCTAAATATTTCAGCCAGTGAAAATATAAGCACATCATGGACTTTTTTTTTTGGGGGGGAATAAAAATCCCACAACCCTCTCCCATTAATAGGTATCCTGTCAATTAGTGTTTTAGGCATTAAATAAATGTTTTCACATACCATACAATACAGTTACAGTTGTACAATGCTGGAAGTTAACATGCCCACGGTCATCTTGTGGACAACCCCATGTTTCTACAGCTCACCCTATTCCAATGGCTGCTGCAAAGCTTTGTAACTGGTCAGCAGCGCTCAATAGCATAGAGAAAAAGGCAGAAGTGCATGGCTGCCCATAAAATGTCCCGGGCTTGTATTTACATTGTAAGTTACCCTGCAGTATTAAAGAGCAGTAAAAGTATATTGTAAGGTAATTAATATCTAGAAACCCTAATCAGGGGATACCTCTTGGCTGGGGAGGACAGTGCCATTTGCACTGTTTTCGTTTTAGGAACCTTGGGCGAATCATGGTTTTTACTAGTTGGCAGCACTCCGATTTCAGGGGCAGAAGGTCTTTGGTGCCAGTCCAACATCAGGGACCTGGACAGCACTGTAGGGGGTGCTATATTCTGAGTGAGACCATGGCCCCTTTAGTGCATTTCTGGTGTTTGCAAATGTATGACGTAAAGATCCAGTGACACTTTTTGAAAAAAAACAGGAACAGATTATTCCAATGTCTTGACCAACAATCCCTATCTCAAGGAACAGGTTTTACTGCAACTCTCAAGCGTTTCTAACCCATTACTTTTCAAGTTGCTCAGAAATACACAATGTATGCAAGATGCTATATAAATCTACATTGCAGTCTTTAAGTCCAGAACAGAGTAACAGGTGCAATGCTTACGTCATATTTTTTGAAGCATCAGCGACTGATACTGTACTGTCATGGCTGACCCAAGCTAGACGATTACCGCTGGCCGAGAAACTGACACTGTGAACCCATCCTCCACTTGCAGCACCACCAAACTCTGCCATCACCTGACCAAACGGCATCTTTGATCCCCAAGGTGTTGCAGCTGGCTTTTCGTCCACTTCTTTAATGTATGCAGAAAATACTCTGAAATAAAGCACACAATACCAATAGTAATCCATAAAAGGGTGCAGTGTCAAAACCCCCACCCGTGAAATGGCAAAAAACCTTGCAGACACTGGATCCCAGATTACAAATTGGACTGTGCTGATGGGAGTTCCTTTGTATCAAAACACAAACACAGACCAAACAGAAACAGATACAATTTTCAGTCCAGATGTCCGGCAGGTAGAAATACGACATATTACAGTTTGCAAGATCTTGAATGGTCTGTCTCAGAACCAAACCAGAAGTAACTGATCAGTTATTACCTATCTGCATGGAGAAGCAATAACTTTTCACTTTACTACATAGCATACATATTACATGAAGATTTGCATGTTTATAACTTATATACGCATCTTGTACATAAGTGCCTAGCACAACACTTCCTCTTCACTGTGAACAAATGAGACTGGAGAAAGGACTTTCAAGGGCAGTAGTTTTAACAGCACACTAGTACGGCAGAGAAGGGTATGGAAATGTTATGTCTTCAAATTTTCCTATGGACACTGAAACCTAGAGGATCCAAAGCAGACATCTAGTTACTAGTGATGATGATGATCATGTTATTTAAACCAATTGTTTTTTAAAACTTTATTTATACATGTAGTAATACACAGAACACACCATAAAATAGTGTAAGAAATAGGTACACAGAGCTAAAAAAAATAAGAGTATAGGCAATATGGTATCAGGCAGATAAAGAACATAGGTTTACTCAAATACTGGGTAGCCAGAGAGGATTAATCCAGGAGTAAAGTCGAGGACAGTAACAATGTAAGGTTTCACGCTCTCACAAACATGTGGGTAACAAGATAAGTTTGCCACTGTTCTATGTTCTCTGCAGGATAGAGAAACACTAGTAGAGGGCTGAGATGGTCTGGTAGGCTATCATGTAATATCTAACGGATGTCCCAGCTCAATTAAGTTATTTCATGGCCCTATATATCATGGCAGATACAACTGCCACATACAGAGATGGGCATTATAAAAGCAGTTTTTGAAAGTTCACAAATCGAGCAGTGTGTACTCACACAGCAAAAAGCCTAACATTCTAGCCTACTGAAATCAAACGTCTGCAAACATTCGAATATTTGAGAAACGAGAACAGCAACCATGGTACATAATAAAATACACATACAGTCCCACCCCCCTTCCCTTTTACCCTATCCCTCTGAAATATCCTATATCCTGGTACTGCCAGGTCCCAGTTATGGTTGGCCCATGTCTCGGTTATGGCCGCCATATCCGCCTCTCCATCCACCATGAGAACCTGTAGCTCTGCTGTTTTGCTCCCTAGACTCCTAGCCTTCAAGACTACCACCCTCCACCCAGATTCCTTTGCCCCTCTCCCTACCTACTCTTTCTTTTTTGCAGCCCCTCCTGACCTCTCCCCAAGTCTCCTGCTGCTAGCATTGGGGGAAGCTTGTCAGGAGTCCCTGCCTGAGGATCCTGCTGGACTCCTGCCCACTTGCCACCTCCACTACCAGTTTAAATTCTCACTGTTTTCCAAGTATTCCTCCAATTTCTGTTTCAAGAACCTTCTTTCCCTCCCCACTTAAGTGAAGCCTATCCTTGTCACAGAGATCCTTGTCCTCCCCATGTCCTTTCCCACCCCCTCCCACCAGCCCATACCCTTTGGATGGACATCACTCCCTTAGTCAAGTGTAAATTCCTCTATCCTCAGCTTCCTCACTGTGCTCACCCTGGGTACTGGAAGCACCTCCGTGGTTACTTATCTTCCTGCCTCCTCAAATTATCCCCAGCTCCTCAAACCTCCCCCAGACTACATCTACTGTGTGACCCGCCAGGTCATTGGTTCCCAAATGCAGAACTATGCGAGGTTTCTCCTTACCTCTCCTGGCATGCTTCAGGACTGACTTAACCCATCCTTTCTGCTGGCATAGCCTCCACCCATATTCGACTATGATTATCCCCCCTTGCTCCTCTTCAAAATTAAATTCCCTAGCACTAGGATTACACTCTTGTTTCCTTGTTTTGCTCGCCTTGTCCAACCCTTATCCCTCCCTGCCAGGTCTTCGGTTCCCAAATACATCGTAGCTGCATCCCATTCCGCAACTGTCTCTGGCCTGCCTCCCCTTCTCCATTTTCTCCTGATTTCAACTACCCTCTGCAATGGGCTCCACCTGCCCCCTCCCCCGATGCATCCCTCCCCCAATCTCCCAACTCCCCTCTTCCCTCTCCTCAGCTACTGTCCCCCTGTTCAGTCTCTTAGCTCCCGGCCCCTTATCCTTACCCATTGAGGCCCTGCCCCTTCAATCACCCTATCGTTGCCCTCTGGGCTGCAAGTAATCTCCTCACCAGCCTGGTCTACAAGGTCCTTTCGGTTCATCTCCTCCAGTGTGGCTAGCACTGAGGACCTATTGCTCAACACCCCCCCCCCAGCCTACTACTGAGTAGCCCACATTTGCTACCTGCTGTAGGGCCATTCCTGCCCCTGTTCCCTATCCTCCTCCATCCCCATTCTTCTGTACCCAGTAGTTCCTGAGGTGGCAATATTGATCCATTTACCCCTTCCCCCTAACCCCCTTGGCTCGGTTTGCCTGCAATCTTCTGAGGCACTCTCATGTGCCCCCAAGTCCTGGGCTGTACCACCACTCTGTTCTCTTCCCTCTTATCTCTGCCCATAACCACCTAATCTTCTCCTCAAGCTGCTTAAGTTGCCTGCACACCAAACATCCCCCTGTGCCCCATGCAACCCCTTAAAAGATAGCTGCCCCACAGTTGAAGCATTCTACTACCCTCCCCATGCCCCTACTTGACCCCTACCTCTCTTTGAGCTTACCCTCACTTCATACTGCCTGCCCCATCCTCTGGGATGTTCCCCCTTACTAGGGCTAATCATGTTATTGTCTTTCCCTTACTTTCTGTTTGAACTGGTCAAGAATGACCAATCAGCCCCGAGATTGCACCAGTGTGTACTGACTGCCAATCCTGACCCAGCACCTCCCATAAAGACCGTGAAGCTCAGGGCAGAAGGGATGGGGAGGTGGGCTGGTCTATCTGACTCGACAGAGTCAATCAGTCCCGTCTAGCTCCCGCTGCCCAATCCAATTCTCTCAGCATTTGTACCTCTCCCCACTCCAGCAATACACAGGTACATCATACAGAATCTTCCCGTAGTCCGTCTTCCCCCATCTCCACAGTAGACCGAGGCAAAGATGATTAGTTCACATCAATTTAAACTCATAGAACCTCCCAGAAGTCTTGCTTTCCCCCACCTCCACAGCAGACTGAGACAAAGAAGCTCAGCTCACATCAATTTAAACTCAATTTAACTGAAACCGTTACAAAACACAGATTATCTGAAGTTGTTACATGATACTAAACCTCCCAGAAATCTGGCTTCCGCCACCTCCACAGAAGACTGAGTCAGGAGGTAACAAGACCAGGTCTGTAGCAATCATTTCTGCAACAGCTGGTAAAATCATCTGTTTTCCCCACAAATCAGGGTGGAAAGTCCACCACTTGCACGTTTGCTCGGTGGTGTGCATTTTCCAGGATCTCCACCCTGGCCTGCCAAGAGTGAAAGTCCCTCACAAATGCAGTGTTTCTTTCCGTTTGCTTGTCCGATTTTCCTGTGAGGGTGGTTATGGCTGCAGCATTATCCCTTAGTTTTGTCTCCGTTTCTGTTAACTCAGCTTCCACTGTTGCCAGCTGTTTGTTAGTATCCTCTCCCATGGCTTGTATCTTGTGCAGGAGGGTGAGGATTTGTGTTGTCAGGAAATCTACAGGTATTGCTCCACCAGGTTGTGTGGGACTTAGCCCTTTCGAGGAGGAAAATGCAGTTAAGAAGGTTTCCAAGCCATGGGTGCTCTATTTTTGGTCCTATTTTTGACCCATTTCTCTGCTCCAATACCTCTCAGTCCTGATCGGTCAAGTTAGCAATAGTTCTGCTCAGAATAAGAGGTAAAATTCAGCTTTAGTCTCGGTTTACAGAAGAAGCTGTGCTAGTTAGTGTTCGCCATGTTTGCCACTCAGCAGCAACTCCCCTCCCCCCTATTTAAACCAATCTGACAGTTAAATGTTACTATGTTGATAACACTTATACTCCTTTGCACTTGAGCCCTGTTGGCAGCACCTCAGCTAATTTTGCTCATGCCATGTTGGCAGCATCTCAGCTCATTTTCACTCATGCCCTTCTGGGTGAACTTCTGCTCACTTTGTTCCTGTCCTTTTGGAAACTTGTCAGCTCATTTCACTCCTGCTCTGTTGGGTACATCTCAGCTCATTTCCCTCATGCCCTCCTGGGAGCACCACAGTTCATTTTGCCCATGCCCTGTGGGGAGCACCTCAGGTAATTTCCTTCATGCCCTGTTGGGGGCACCTCAGGTAATTTCTTGCATGTCCTTTTGGGAGTACCTCGAGTAATTTCCTTCAAGCCCTGTTGGAAGTATTACTCGGTGATAGAGACAGAAGAAGGCATTAAGCCCATCGAGACTGTGTTCCACTACTAGTGGGGGTATGATCCCTTAAGACAGTTTAGGTACCTATCCAGTTCGATCTTGAACTCATCGAAGACCATATAATTAAGTAGTGTGGTAAGTTATTCCACATTCTTGGGGCCCGGACAGTAAAGTAATTATTCCATTTGTTAGTATTTGCCCTTGGAATTTTTAACTATTTGTTATGAGACCTATGATTTGCCTGCCTATTTGTGAAGATATCACATTGACCAGTAAGATCCAAATTATTCAAAACTGTAAACAGTAATAAAATATTGCCTCTCTTCCTACTGTCCTCAAGGCTAAATAGAGTCAGCTCTGACAGTCTTTCCATATATGGCCTATCCTGTAATCTAGGTATTAACCTTCCGACCCTTCTCTGGACATTCTCCACAAAATTAATGTCCCCTCTAAGGTACGAGGACCAAAAGGGAGACCCATAGTCTAAGTGTGGTCTTACATAGGACCTATACAGTGGGATTAATCAATGCTCATTCCTGGATATGAAGGGTTTATTTATAGAGTTTATTAGTCTATTAGCAGTCTGGGTGACTTTTCTGCAGTGGTTGAATGAAGTGTATAATTTGCTATTACCCCAAGTCACGTTCATTCTGTACAGATCTTAAGGAAATCCCGTTTAGGGTGTATCCCTTCATTGGATTATGTTTTTCTAGGTGAAGTACAGTGCATTTTTCCACGCTGAACTGCATTTTGTTACTTTCAGCCCATAACTCAATACGCTTCAAATCACTGACTAGGGACTTGTATTTATCGACAATGTCCACTGAGGCACTTATCTTGGTGCTGTCTTCAAATTTAAGTATGTTATTTTCCAAATTACGTGCATGTCTCCGATGAATAATCCAAATAAAGCTGGTCCCAAGAAAGAACCCTGTGGGACACTGCTGCTAACTAGTCTCTCCGTGGAGAGGTATCTGCTCACTCTTACCTGTTGGATTCTTTCAGTTAGTCATGCTTCAACCCATTTAACGAGATGTAAGCTTAATCTCTTATTTTCTTTAGCTTTTCTGTCAGTTTAAAGTGTGGTAGAGTATCAAAAGCCTTATTAAAATACAGGAAGATCACATCAACTGGTATTCCTTTATCCATACTACTGTTCACCATTTCATAAAAGGAGATCAGGTTGGTGGTACAAGACTTCCCTGGAGTGAAACCATGCTGGGTAGGGTCCTGTATACCCATGACCGTGGTTCTGCTGTCAAATTTAGAGTTTAACAGTTTTTCCTTAAGTTTAGAGGGGGATGGAGGTTAGATTTATTGGCCTGTAATTTTCAACTAAGTATTTACTACCTTTTTATGTACTGGTGTTATTATAGCTTTTTTCCAACTGGAGGGGACATTTTCTTGTTCATAAGACTTGTTAAACAAGATGAGCATAAGACACAAGGATACCACAAGTTCTTTGATGAATCTGGGGTGAATACCATCGAGGCCTGAGGATGAGTTGAATCATAGCATTCAAGGCTGAGAAAACATCCTCTACGGAAAAACTGTGCAACTCAGTTGGGGAAGGCACACCAGATACCTTACCACGATTCTCATCACGAAACACAGAACAAAAATAACTATTTAATGCATCAGCAATTGCAATAGGGTCACGCAGGGTTTTGCCATTTTCGATTAGTGGACTTACTGATCTAGCCCCACTCTTGTTGTTAAATAAGAATGTTTTCTGGTTATCTTTGGTGTGAGCGATCTTGAATTCTAATTACTTTCTTTCTTTCCTTGTCAGTCATTTAGTTTCTTTGTGGTCTGCCTTATACTTGGACTCAACTGAATCAGTGGGATTCTTCTTGTAATCTGTGTAGGCACGCTTTGTTTTTGTTTTTTTTAATTTGTCTCTGTATTTTATTTGTTAAACACATTGGAATTTTTACCCTTGCTGTTATATATTTTTTCTTATGGTGACATATTTGTCTTCCAGTTTGTTTAGTTTAGCCTTTATGAGTTCTCAGTAGTCCTCAACTGATGAATCCCTCATTTTATTTACCCAGTCAAAGGACTCAAGGGTTTCCTGGGTGATTCTGTATTGTGCCCTACCATAACTGCTTAGAGAAATGTTATGATTTACAGCAGTAATTCCTGCCAACAAACTAAACATTATGTTATGATCATTATTTCCTAAGGCACCATGTATTGCTATGTTGCTGGTCTCAGTTATTAGATTAGTAATGTTTAAATCTAGCATATTTTCACCCTGGTGGGTTCCATTACTTTTTGTTCTAGGCCAGTCAGTAATAGGGTGTTTATAAAAATTTGATTCAAGTGTGGTATTACCTGTGAGCTGCTCCCAGTAGATCCCTGGGAGATTGAAGGCCCACTAATCAAGGTGTCATTCTATTCCCGGGTACTGGAGGGGTGTCTAGAGTAATTTCCAATAGTTATCTTTTTACCATTTTTAAATTGTAACTTTGTCATATTGCAGTTCCTTCCTGATTTCTAATTCTGTGCATTTAAGTTCCTTTTTTGTATATATAAAAACAACTCCCCTTTTTTGCCTTTTCTGTTTTTTATAAAAAAGTTTGTAGCCTGGAATCTCACATGACCAGTCACTGGTTTTGTCCCATCAGGTTTCAGGTACTGCCGTAATATCAAACTATTCTAAATAAGGAGAATTTCAAGTTCTTTTTTTTTTTTTTAGTATTTTCAAACATCTAGCATCTGTTAGCAGGAATTTATATTTTATACTCATGAACTGGTTTATTATAATTTATTCTGTCTGCCTTACTTGACCTCGTTTCCCCGAGCCCCCACTGAGTTTAAAGATTCCGTGATGTACAGCTTGTTTCAATTTGTTTCTCAATAAATGTGCTCCCTCCATTCTACTCAGGTGCAGCCCATCCCAGCTATACAGACCATAGTTATTTTCAAATTGTCTCCCAATGTGTCAGACATTTTATCCCCTTTTTTAATGTCCATTCGCATAACCATTCATGTAGCTTGCTTCTTCCAACTTGCCCTTGGGACCGGTAACAATTCAGGAAAAAAAAAGATTTCACAGCCCTTTTGTTCCAATGTGCTGATAAGTGCAAGGACATCAGTTTTCTTCGATATCTGAATGACCTACATTGTTCCTACATGTATGACCACTAGGGAGTTACGTCTTGCATCCTTCAAAATATCATGGGACATCCTTGTGATGTCGGAAATTTTCGCACCCCCAAAAACTGCTGCACATTTGGATTAGCTTCTCTGGGTTGCAAATGTATTCATCGGAGAATTTTAGAATAGAATCTCCCAGTACTTAGCTTTGCCTTGAAACTGGTACCTCCCGTTGTGTATTGTCTTCATGGGTGGGTTGCATATCACTGGTAGTGTCTATTAATGTTACACTTCCTAGCTGCGCCAATGGTTCATAGTGATTTGCTAAAGGAAGTTCGAAGTTCATACCTCTCCTACCCTTTTTTAATCTACTTTTTTTCCCACTGAAGCCCATTCCTGCTCTTCACCCTCTTCTTCCTCCCTTTGCCTTTTTTGTTTTGATCACATATTCAGGCTGTTCATTAGTATTACCTTTTGAGTTACTCGAGTTTGTGCTGCCACAGTTTCAGTATACTCATTTAATAAGATATTACTACTAACCAGGTAGAAAAACATGCCCCATACTATATAACGGCACACTGAATCTGCCACTTCATAGGGGTGCCACTGTGTCAGGCAAGCCAGGGAGTCTAGGGGCAGTTTGGCAAGGAAGCTGTCCCAGGGTTTGAAGTGTGCAAGAAGGGCAGTCGAGACAAATATACCTGAAGAAAGTGCAGGACTGGAGCAAGCCAGTAAGTGACTAGAGGTATAATTTGTAAATTGTAAAAACAAATAAATAAATAAATGGAAAGGCTATCTATATAGGTCTGTCTCAATCAATGAGGTATTCGTTTTGCACTAGCCCCATACTTAATAAGGGGGTACAAGGTTTGTGTTTGTTTTTTGTTTTTTTTGTTAATGGGAGGAAGTGGAGCAGAATCAGTCACAAGACTTAGAAGTAGGTGCTTTTCCTGCTTCTATCATTTTCCATTTGGCAGCTACCTCCTTAGACAAACAACTCTGGATCCGCCCAACCCTATTCACAGACAACAAACAAAGCTGCAGAGCTGGGTGACCTGGTGGTCAAGGTAACTACAGACTAGAAGGAAATGATTTGCTGAAACAACTAGTGGTACCACTCTCCCTCTGCAAGTTACTTAACATAAACAAAATCCACTAGGTCCGATTCGTCATTTCTAATCCATACCAAAATAATGGTGATAGAACACAAATTTACAACCACTGGATCGTGTGAAGTGTCCTACTTCTTATATATTAGGCAACTACAATGTCTTTCTGAAACCTAAAACCCAGTAAGTAGGGCCGGCCCAGTGCCAGTGATTTAGGATTGCATCCTAAGCCTGGAGAATGGGGGGTTGCCAGCACTCCTGCTCTACCACCACCTATGTGACCACATTTGCCAGTACAGCAGGAGAGGGATTATAGATGGGCTCTCTGGCAACATGCTCTGTGTGCGCGTGCTTGGCACCACACCATCGGCATCCGAGGGGAGGGAATGAAGTGAAGTGGAAAACCCCCTGTACCTGCAAGATGAAGCCCAGTATACCCAGGCTCTGTGCAACCACCTGAAGCCCTCTCCACAAGGCACTACAGGACAGCAACACTGACTCTGTGGTTCTGCTACTGAGAAAATGCTTCGTCAAGGTGATGACCCTGGTGAGCAATTACCACCTACCCCTAGACACAGAAGGTACCCCTGGGGCTATGCCCACAGCCTAAAGCCTTACCAATGCCAAGACACGGTTGACATGTAGTGCCAGCACTCAACTGATATTACAAATAGCTGCTGTGGCTGAGTGGGTCCTGGGACTACCTGCTACCTAGTACAAGAGTGGGTAGGCACGAGTATAAATAAAAGGAGAGGGAGGGGTTGTGACAAATTGTGCTGAAGCAGGCTGTTTACAAAATGTTGCAGACAAAACTTTTGTTATTCACTAATAGGGAGATACAACCTTCTAGAAAGGGTCATGCTCAAGTTAGTTTTATTTATTTATTTTTATGAAATTTAGCTGAGGAAGGTGGCTGCTCAAAAATTTCAATTCCCACAACTAACTAGCCACACATATTCTTGACGTAACATATTGTAAGAATAGTATTCTATAGGATGAGGAGGAAAGTAAATAATTATTCATCCCTGCATCATTCGGAGCAATGGCACCATACTCTGTCGTCGTAATGAATTCAACAAACCACTCCCTATTTTCCAGATAAAAGGGGTGGAGGCACATTTACCACATTCTCATGAATTCTTCCAGGGAGGTCTGTCCAACCGAAAATACAATCCAGCCCAACTGGAGCCTCCACACAGTGGGCGTACAACATGGATCGTTCACCAGTTTGCTCCCAGTATGTGGCGGACAGTTAATTGGCACACTAAGGAGATTAGTCCCTGACTCTTGCACCAGCTCTCTCCTTGTGTGATTTCTTGCCCCCCAGTGGCACCAAGGGAGGAACTGGTCTCTGCTAGTCTCTCTTTGCCTTAGTGGTACTGTCAATGACGGAGTGTTTAGCCGAACCCTGTGGAGAGAAAATAACATTACTGATACCCTTCACATTAACTCGATTTTTCTTTGCTGCTGAGTAGTGTGTGGATACAGGTGCTGAAAGTGACAACCTTTTAGATTCTCTCTTTTTACAGTTTCAGGACAGAATCTTAGGATTTACAATCCTGCCTAAAATGTTCAGGTCCCAAACACTTAAACACAAAATATGGATGTCAGCCTTGGAATTTACCATGACAGCCATAAACATTTTAAAACCTCATGAGCCTGTGCGTTTTTTAGATTTCTGTGACATAAGGTGTTACAGGCAGAATTATTTTTTTTAAATTGTGCCCATTTTTTTTCTTAACTGCGGTTTGGAACCAAAAAAAAAAGCCAAACTGCAACCACCAGATCTCGTTCGAAATGGAACTGAAGTTAACAGCAGAAATCGAAAAATTAAACAAAAAAAATTTAACTAAAACTGATCAGTGCCTGAATCGGGACAAGATGCAAGTTCATTTTTACCAAGAAACCAAGGATTTGAAGCAGAGCAAAGTCTGGGGCACTGAATCTTTACTGTGGCTGAAAATGATCTCGCAGCTGAGGCTGGGGGTATGTGTCACATGATTAGTGCTTGGCTCTGTCCAAACTACTCTGATATTCCAGGGAAGACAGCATGTGCCGGCTATCTGGTTAAATTCATAAGCTAATGAAAACATTGATGCTGTTAGACATTTCTTTAACTCTTCCCTCCTCCTCATCTCACTCTCTCTATTTTGGCTGACAGTAATAGTAATTTTAGTTCATCTGCATTTCAGTATAAACTGCATTTTAAAATAAAGATTTAAGATTTAGGGTAGGGCTTCATAGCCCCCTTAAAACTTGTTACTCACCTGTAACAGTAGTTCTAGGAGTGGTATATGGTGTACATCCACACTTCTGGCAATGTTCCTTTCCCTTTAAGGCTTGCTGGAAAGTCTTCAAGCTGGCTCCTCCCACCCATCCAGGTGGTAACTCTTTCGGAACCGCCCAGTGACGTCAGATCTTACCCCATGGAAGCAAGAATCAGTATGTCACTTGCCGGGGAGGTCGGGTTGGTCAGTCTGGATGTATACCATATACTACTCCTAGAAAGTTAGTTACATTATAAGAACTTACCGTAACAGTAGATCTTCCAGAAACTGTCTCTTGCAGTAGGTTATCACACTTGGGAGTTCCACTAGGTGGTGCTATCACACGGCAGCTTCTTCCAGCAGCCCTCTTCGGGGGGCCGCCCATATGACATCATTTCCTCAGCATCAGTACAACTGTGGGTGGCCCCAAGTAGCCTCTGTTCCCGCCAGCTTCGGCACACAACGGCGAAGACTGAGGGAAACTGAGGATCAGGGAGACCCAACGTCCTGAGATCCGGGGACCCTGAGCAAAAGGCAGGGGGACGGAGGGCAGGATTGTACTTACTGCAAGAGACAGTTCCTGAAAGATCTACTGTTACGGTAAGTTCTTACGTAACAAACTCTTCTACGGACTGGTCTCTTGCAGTAGGTTATTACACTTGGGAGAGTACCAAGCAGTCATGTCCAGAAGGGAGGACAGCCTCGTGCAGGAAGACGGGCAAAATGGCGCTGCCGAAAGGCGGGCCATGGCAAAAAGCAAGCTCCAACCTGGAAAGCCCGGAAAGGCAAGAAGTGGAGAAGAAGAGGCGGCCAGTCCCGGTGACAGGGACAGGACAGGCAAAAGCAGACAGGAGCGTCCATGAGAAAGGATAGGAGAGAGGTCTCAAGCAGAGGCCAAGCGGCATCCATGGTGGAGTGCCGTAAAAATCTATGAGACGGCTGTGAGAGCTCCAGACAGGGACGGTGCCATAGACAGAGTTGTAGACGTGTCAACTTGCACCACATCTGGGAAGGCAGGTATGCAAAGGATGGGTGAGGACAACAAGCTCCATGGAGGTAGTTTTAGAAAAGAGATGAGCAGGAGGCCAGACACAGTGATTCATCCTGATGAGCAGGGGTCGAAAGGCCATGGTGAAAAAAGTAAAATCCAGTAGAGCCCCCAAAGAGCAGAGCGTGCAGGCAGGATCGGACTAGTGCACCGAGGCAAGCAGCACTGGGAATCCCACAGCAAGGAACAACTGAAGGGTCTCCAGGAGGGAGGATAGCAGGAGTTCCAGAGGAGCTGCTGAGAGGGCAGTGAAGCAGCCTGGAGCAGAAAGCAAGCCTGAAAGAAAGGGCGGAAAGACCCCTTGCGCCACCGAGGCATGAGAGGGGAGGCGGGTGGAAATCCCTGAGGTGCAGTCAAGGAACAGGGGCAGGCCCCGGCCCACCCAGATGGAAGGGCAAGGGACAGGGGGTAGAAGTGGACACCCCCGTAGAAGCCCCAACTCGGTCCAGAGAAGCACCCTGGTAAAGGGGGGGGGGTCGGGAACGGGACACCTCATCAGCAGAGGAGGAGGGAGGATCCGGGGTACGGGAGAGATCCTGGACCCACCACAGGGCATGACCGGAAGCCTGGTGGGCAGTCATGATGGCCCGGGCAACAGGACCAAACAGCAAGCACCACAGAAAGAGGCGGCAGCAACTGCAACAGGACGTCAGGAGCCAAACCAGACACCTGAAGCAAGGTGGAACGCCGTAAAGTGACACCAAAGGCAGATAGACGGGCAGAAATGCTGACGGCAGTGCAGCCCGACCCAAACAGGGAAGGGAAAACATCTCGTAAAAAAAAGACAGACAGGGCCTGTAGCCACAGGGCCGTCGGCGGAGAGGAAGGCAATGTGGAAAGAAGGGCCAAAGAGGAGGCACACAAGGTGTGGAGGCAGTGGACCACAAGGCCCACAAAGTGGATAATGTGGATTAGCAGGGCCCCGGGGGGGGGGGGTACCACTGTGCCAAACAAAGCAAGGGAAGGACGACTGGGACAGGGTCCGTGGGTAGGGCAAGGAACAGTGCCCATCGACGAGAAACGTGTTCCAGAGTGCTCTGTCGAAGGGGATGCATTCCTGTTGATGAGAGAGAGCAACGAAGGTCTGCCGACGGGGTGGGGGGAGCAGCCCTGTCGATGAGGAACACTCCGTTGGCGGTGGAAGAGCAGGAAAAGTCACTGATGACAGGCAGTGTTGGAGGGAGTGTGAGGAGTGTGAGTCCCTCTCCCTCTGATGTTGGGAACGTGAGCCCTGAGCCAGGGAACCCTTAGAACGGGTCCCCGAGATCCAGTCCGGCAGAGCTGCCTCGGCAGCCAGAAAGGCCCAAAGATCCATCAGGACTGCTGGGCCAAGGATTAGCAGGGTCACTGTGAGTGGGTCACAGGCCCGCTACAGGAACAAGTAGCAACGGGGTTGCTGTGAGTGGTTCACAGGCCCAACAAGGCTGAAGAAAAATCGGATCCAAATCCACATCGAAGACTGCAATACAGAAGATTGAGCTTTCTGCTGTGCGGCCTGAAGCTGGTGGGAAAATGAGCAGAGGCTACTTGAGGCCACCCACACTTATACTGAAGCCAAGGAAGTGATGTCATGTGGGCGGCTCCTGAAGAGAACTGCTGGAAAAAGCTGCCATGTGATAGCGCCACCTTGTGGAACTCCCAAGTGTAAGAACCTACTGTAAGAGATCAGTCTGTAGAAGATCTACCGTTTGTTTATTTTTTTTTTATTAGGTCTTGGACTACAATACCTTTTGAGCCAGGGCTCTTTTACAAAGGTTTCACGTCAGGTGAGTAACTTTTCCTAGGGATGTGGATCTGGTGTACTTATCCACACTTATGGCAGACTCCTAGCAGTTCTCCGGGAAGAGGGGGCAACGCGCACATCCCCTATTTAGGGAACAGATACCCGAAAACTAGCATCCCAGAATATCTAAAGGACGATGTGGTAGTGGGAAATGAAGGTGTGGGCTGACTTCCAGGTAGCAGCCCTGCAGATTTCCTGGAGAGGGACCTCCCTGGAAGCAGTCACCAAGACAGCGGTATGACGGGTGGAATGAGCCCTTAGCCCTATGGGAGGCTCCCTACCCGCCAACCTACAGCAGAAGTCGATGCAGGACACAATCCACCTGCCAATCATCCACTTAGCTGCCGGTCTGCCAGGTGTGACTTCAGCATATCTGACAAATAGCTGGCGAACCTCTCCCCGAACTCCAGCTGTACACTCTTTATAGTAGGCAAGCGCTTACCTCCAGTCCAGAGTATGGAGCCTGTGCTCGGCCTCCGAGGTGTGATTGGTGAAATACACCTGGAGACGGATCACCTGGTTAAGGTGAAGCTCAGACACAAACTTCGGGAGGAACTTCAGGTTGGGCGAAGGACGACCTTGTCCCTGTGGAAGACCAGGTAAGGAGACTCCACCAAGAGTGTCTAGAGCTCACTGATCATTCTGGCTGACATAACTACCAGGAAGGTGGTCTTCCACAACAGGTGAGACATTCCACACCTGTGCATTGGTTCCAATGGCTTAGCCATGAGCTTTGCCAATACCAGCAACAAGTTCCAAGGTGGTGCTGGTTCATGCACTGAAGGGGAAATGTGGTCCAGGCCTTTGAAAAAGCACCAGACCACCTTCTCCTGTGCCACTGATTGCATACCAGCCCACGCCCAGTATACAGAGATGGATGCCAGGTGCACCTTAAGAGTCTTTGACCAAAGGCCCGACAGAGAGCAACCAAAGGTAGTCAAGAATGCTAGCCACCAGACAAAAAAAAAAAAAAGGGCCAAGTCCTTTGCCCTGGCACCAAATGAAGTACTTCTTCCACTAGTATTTTCGGGTCGATTCCTTCAGAAAAGCCTCAACCACGGTGAGAACATCTTCAGAGAGACCCAAAGCCTGGAACTCTAGCTGCTCAGGAACCAGGCTGTCAGGTGCAGGGACTGAAGATCCAGGTGGAGTACCTTCCTATGATTGATCGAGAGCAGGTCTAGGCAGAGAGGAAGACGTCACAAGATCCTGCCAAGGTTGAGGAAATCAGGGTACCAGAACTGGCAGGGCCAGTTCGCAGCCACCAGGATCATTCACGCCTTGTCCCTCCTGGCCTTGATCAGCACTTTGTGGATCAGGGGGAATGGAGGGAAGGCACAGAGGAGGCCTGTGGGCCCAGGACCTTGAGAAAGCATCCCCCTGCAGCGTTCCCTGCTGAGGGGTGGACACAAAACAGCCTCAGCGTTCTCCCTGGAGACGAACAGATCCACCAGAGGGGTGCCCCAACAGATGGATAGACCACTCGTGAGATGCCTTGCCCACCTGGCTGAGGGCATCTGCCAGCTGGTTGGACATGCTGGCAAAATGGATGGCCAGGAGATCAGTGTCCAAGCTGAGCACAAGGGTCTAGATGCAGAGAGCTTCCCTGCACAGAGAAAAGGAGTGCGTCCCGCCCTGTTTGTTGAGGGTCAAGGGATTTTGATGTTGATGATGTTGAGGGATTTAAAGGTCTCGATCATGTCCCCCTCTCCCTCCTTTCCTCTAGGGTGTACATATTGAGCTCCTTTAGCCTCTCCTTGTAGGGCGTTTGAAGCACATCTTGCACCATCTTGGTAGCCCTCCTCTGGATCGCTTCTACTCTATGTCTTTCCTGAGATATGGGGCCCGATTTTCAAACAGGGATGCAGAGCTTGCCGCAAAGCCCTGCATCCCCGCAAAGTATGCCACACCTGCGGCCAAGGGTTTGCCGCAACTTGCACCCGATTTTATTAACCGGGACATAAGTTGCGACAATACCCTCATTTTATGCTAGCCTGCGCCAACGCTGTGGGACAAGCCCCATAAACCAGCTCTCCCACAGACTCAAAGGTACACTGGGGGAGAGCTGGCGGAACTAAGCTGCAGTGCCGCATGGGACTTGCGGCACGGGGTGTGCAGCACATTTCTTCAAAAACTGCACCTTCGGCAGGGTTTGAGCAAGTTGGCATTTGTGTCAGATTCCCAGCTGCAAGTCTGCTGTGGCGACCGCAAACCATTACAAAATCGGACCCATGTTCTCCAAAACTGGACACAGTACTACAGGTGGGATCTTACTAACGACCTATATGGGGCAACACCACTTCCCTCTTCCTGCTGGTGATATCCCTACCTATACACCCCAGCATCCCATGAGCTCTCCCAACTGCCTTATAAAACATTGTCTCTCCACCTTTAAGTCATCCGACATGATTATCCTCTTGCCCCTTTCCTGCTTGGTTGTTGCAAGCATCTCTCCCCTCATTTTGTACTCCACCTTGGGTTTCTGTGGCTCAAGTGCATTATTTTGCACTTTCATACATTAAACCTTAGCTGCCAAACTTTCGACCATTCCTCCAGTCATTTTTAATCTCTTACTATCCTTTGTACCCCCCTCACCAGAGTGTCCATTCTGTTGCAGATCTTAAGAGTCATTTGCAAGGAGACAGACCTTCCCTTCTTGCTCTTCCACTGTCACTAATGAAGACATTAAAGAGGACCGACCCCAGTACTGACCCCTAAGGTACCCCACTTAGTCACTCTCCGCTCCTCAGAGTGAACTCTATTTACCACTACCCTCTGCCTCCTATCCCCTAACCAGTTTCTTACCCATGTTACCACCTTATTACCCACCCCCATGCTACCCAACTTGTTTACCAGTTTCCTACGTGGAACACTGTCAAAGGCCTTGCTGAAGTCTAGGTAGACCACATCCACCACCCCTCCCTGATCCAATGCCTTGGTTACCCAGTCAGATTTGTTTAGCACGATCTTCCCTCTGTGAAACTATGCTGCCTCTGGTCCTGCAGTCCATTGGATTCCAGGTGTTCTACAACCCTTCCCTTTAATAGTGTTTCCATTAATTTCCCTACCACTGAAGTCAGGCTGACAGGCCTATAACTGCCCGCCTCCTGCTTGCTACTTTTGTGAAGTGGGACTACATCTAGTCTTCTCCAGTCCTATGCCAGTCTCCAGTGAACTGTTAAACAAGTTTGCCAGGGGTGCAGTCACTACCTCCCAGAGTTCCTTCAGCACTCCTGGATGCACCCCATCAGGCCCAATGGCTTTGTCCCCCCTCAGATTAGTGAGTGCTTTCGTCACCCTCTCCTCAGAAAAATGACTGGTGTCCACTTCACTCCCCTCAAAGGTCTTGGTACCTTTTAGTGGTCCCTACCATTCCCCTTTTACTGTGAACATGGAGCAGAAGTATTTAAGATGTTTGCTTTTTCTTGGTCCTCTTCTGTACAGTCTCCCCCCATTTAACCATACAATCCTCTCTTTGTCTTCCTTTTTCTCGCTAACATACTGGAAAAATGTTTTGTCCCTTTGATACTGCCTGGGTTATTCTTTCCTCAGTTTGCACCTTTGCGCTCCTTACTACTCTGCCTGCCTCCCTCCATTTCCCCAGATACACTTCCCTATCCTCCTCTCTCTCCAGGTCTCCTTATACCTTCTGAATGCCACTCTTTTTGCCATTACTTTTTCTACCACCTCCTTCGAGAACCATAACGGTCTTCTCTTCCTTCTGCTTTTGCTTACTTGCATGACGTACAGGGTTGTTGTCTTTACTATGCCCTCTTAGTCTGGCCCATTTGTCCTCCACCCCACCCAGGACATCTCCCCTGCCAGGTCTTTTTGGAGGGATTCTTCCATTTTTGCAAAGTCAGCCCTTCTGAAATCCAGGACTCTCGCCCTTGTGTGGTTGGATTCTGCTGTTCTTACACTGAACCACACTGTGTGATGATCAATGGTCCCTAGAGGACTTCCCACACTAATGTCTGTAACACAGTCCTCATTAGTAAGCACCAGGTCCAGTACTGCCCATTCAGAGTACGTTCACTGACTAGCTGCCTGAGGAATTCTCCCTGCATGGAATCCAGGATGTCTCTACTTCTAGCTGATGCTGCAGCAGGGAGACTCCAATCTACATCTGGCAGATTAAAGTCCCCCACCAGCGCCACCTCTCCCTTTTCAGATAGTTTGCCACCTGCTTCTGACAATTCTTTATCCAAGTCCTCCTCCTGTGTTGGAAGCCTGTAGACCACTTCTATCCAAATAGCAGCTCCATTTCCTGACTTGGATGACCCACAACACCTTGGCCACCCCCAAATGTCATGTACCTCCGTCATGTACCAACATGAACAGGAATGTACAACACATGAGAACTAAAACATTATTTCCTCTTCCAGTTGACTGGACTAAGCTTTCATTTCACAGAAAAACACCCAAGTTTCTAAGACTAAGAGTCCAAAAGTTACAGCTTTCGAAATATTATTTCAAGCATTGTAAAATATCATAAAATGCTACTTTTTGGGAATGATCAGAAAATACAGTTATTCTGTTCGAGAATAAACATTCTTTTTAGTTCAAATTAATTTCTGCTTTTATTTTGCTGTTTTATTGCACTGTACAGCATTCTATGACAGAGTAAAAGCTGCTATTTAACATAAAGCAATGTATAGAATTTTACAATAGACATGGTGGCAGCTCTGCAATCTTCAATAGTACTGCCTCTTGGATTATCTGAATGTCAAACTGCTCACCTTTAATTTGTGGTCCTCTCACCCCAAGAATGCTCAAGGCAAGACTAAAAGGTGCAGAAATGCTCTGGTGTCTGTACTTTCATAAATGTGGTTGTGATTCTTCTCCCCAAGAAACCACCTCTGGACCGAGAGATTCTGGCCAATTGCATATCTGTCTCAAACCTTTCCTTTCTAGGGAAGGTAACTGAAAAGGTGAATGTAGCAGTTGGGAAGTTCATTTGGTGCAGCATGAAATCAACAAGCCATTTGAGTCAGGTTTCAGACATCAACATAGCATGGAGATGGCCCTGGTGAAGGTGATGAATAATCTCTTCCTGATGAGGAACTGAGGGGACTACTTGATTGTCATTCTTCTTGATCCATCATCAGCACTTGACACTGTAGATTACAAGGTTCTGACTAGTCACCCAAGTACACCTGGGGGAATGTCTGGTACAGCGTTGCATTGGTTTGAGTCCTTCTTGTCTGGTAGGGAACAATGGGTAACGTACTGGGGACATTTTTCTCCAGTGTGGCTGCTATCCCTTCTGATGTCCCTCAGGGCTCAAGCTTGTCTCTTCTGTTGTTCAGCGTGTACATGCGGCCTTTGGGGGAAGACTGTGAGACAGTACAATCTGGGATTTCACTGCAACATAGACGATACGCAACTTTATCTCTCTCCTTCACATCGAACCAGAGTAACTCTGTGACAATGATTAAATAGATATTTATCTGAAATAAGTGACTGGATGACTGCCAGCTGGGCGAGTCTTAATCAGAGCAAGACCAAGCTACTCACAGAATCAGCCCCCCCCCCCCAAAAAAAAACACAGTGATGAAGAGTGAGGGCATCATTAGAGCTGTGGATAGTACTAAAAACCTGGGTGTCACAATAGACAAACTGTTGCTCAAACCATAGGTATCAGTAGTCATCCACTATGTTTTTTTTCTACTCAGAAATATTACCCCGCTGAAGCTCTTTCTTAAACCTCAGGACCTGGTGATTGTGATGCATGCCTTCTGGCCTCGACCCTTGACTACTGTAATGTCCTATATTTAGGGCTTTCCGGAGGTTTGGTGCGTTGTCTCCAGCTGGTGCAAAATGCTGTGGCCAGGCTGATTTCAAGTCAAGCCCTTTTCAACATACCACTCCTGTGTCGCAGGGCTTGCACTGCCTTCCGGTGAGATGGCATACCATCTTCAAGACTTGCCAAATGGTCTTTAAGGCCCTGCACAATCTGGTTCCTGGCTACATTAAAGATCTCCTGCACCCATACACTCTGTGTCGGCCTCTCAGCTCCACTGGAGAGAATTTGCCGGAGGCTCCCCAGACTTGCATCAGATCTTCAGGAGACAAGACATTTGCAGTGGCGGTGCCTCGTACATGGAACGCTCACCCATCCTAGCTCAGAACTATTTCCTTGGTGGAGCTTTTCAAGACATTATTAAAAGCTCAGCCGTTCACCCTAGCTTTTAATGACTACAGTAAAATAAATTTCTTCATACTTACCATAATTTACTTTTCTGTTAGCTCCAACGTTGATACAGAATGGCATGTTTTTTTTTTTATCATTTTATGGTACATTGTCCTTTTACTGAATTTTATGCCTGTGATCACTGTTATTTTGTTCATATTTTTTGTACAGTGCCGCAAGGCTCCTGGGATTGGGCACTTGAAAAATAAAATGTGTATATATATATATATATATATATATAAAATACAGAACAGTCTCTACATACACCGTATATCCTTTATATACAAAGAACAGGCAGCTCTATCACACCATGTCTTGCTTCAGCCCTTACCTGCTTTTAAAGTCACAGGATCCGGCTGCGAGTAGGACATTATTCGGATGCCAGTCCAGGCTGAGGACAGTGGAGCGTAACGGTTTCTTGATGTGTTTGCTCACCCACCTGGAACAACAAGAGACAAAGTCAACACAAAATAAAATGTGGTTTTAGACTGAAGGAGACATCATAAAAGCACTGTAACACCAGTCAAATTGTCACAAATCAAAATATCTGGAGGCCAAACAGGAGTTCTCTGTGACTAATCAGCTAAGTCAATAAACCTTATTTTTTACTGACCATTTGTTAGTTTAAAATAATTTAAAGTACTTAATTCTTTTCTTATCCACACTTGAATATTATATGTCCTGTGACCCTCTGCCTCTTTCAGTAAAGGTGACTGCTTACAGAGTAACTGGGAAGCAGATCATTACAGCACCAAGCTGGTCTCAGGCAATCTGGTGGAGCCAACAGCTCAAGTGGTCTCACTTCCCAAGCCCAAAATTAACTTTTTTGTTTAACTTTGAAAGTCTGTATTTTATAAATATAATTTATATTTCCTAGCTGAGCGAACAAGTCTATTGAAGCAATATGATAATGGATTTATTACAGATCTGTTGAGTGGATAAAGTACGAGATGAAAGGCCAAGACAATCACATTGTTGCCGAGGATAGGGAATCTTATCATATTACAGTTATTATGCAAACGTTTAAAATATGACAAGAAATATAAACTCTGTAGCATACCATCAATGTCTCATTTGTTCTTTTTGTGAGGCTCAGAAATAGAAAGGTTATGTCCTCCATGTTGTTTCCAGTTGCTACTATGAGCTTTGACCAATCACAATGTAACGTAAGATAAGGATGTCACAAATGACAGCTGTGATGTCACTAGTGTCATTTCAATGAGAATAAAATGAAAGCTTGAGTCTGTAGCGAGACAATCTGTGTGCAGTTGTGGCTTCTGGTGACTGGAGGAGAGGAGCACATGTAGTGTAATTATGTCCTTTTGTTTTATAGATTTTAATGCATTTACAATACAGGTTTACTGTAGTTTAAAAATGAACAATTCTAGTAGAATTGCTATGGTAATTGTACAAGAAAGCTGTTTTAACTCCTGCAGACAACAGACCATAAATTCAACCTTTTTCCCCCCAAAACACGTGTTATTTCTCCACATTGCACACTTCAGAATCTGTATCGTATATTTTTAAAAAGGTTTTAAATCAAGTCACTCATCAAGAGCAGGTTGTGAGTGATAATAGTCTTCCCCCTCCAACATATGTAACAGCTTACCCTCCGGTTAAGAGATTTATCCAGAAATTACCCCCCGCCCGACTGATTTTCGTTAAAAAAAAAAATATATACTCTTAAAACAGCGCCATGGAGCTGGTAGCCAAAACACGCATATCTGCCAACTTGGAGCTGCGCCCCCACGCTTGCACATTTTGTGATGTCAGTACCAGAACGGCGTGGGGGTGCACTCTATAGACTTCAATGGGGAAATCTTTGAAAGCCGTTTTTATCATATTAAGTGCCGAATCTGAGAAAGGAAGGCCATCGCTCAACTATGAGCTCATAAGCCTTTCTACTGGATCACTGGCATTTCCCTGTACTCAATGCTTTTCTATCATTTATTTTATATATACCATATGGGGACACACACACTCATTCAGAAGGAAAAGCTACAGTTTATCCTACAGCCAACTTACAAGTTACTTTATTCTCAATACAATAATAACAGTAGTGGTGTCATCATCTTACCTTGCATTCTAAGTGGGATAGGGGTGCAAACTACAAAAATACATTTCTTGGGTGGGGGGGGGCAGCCGCCGGCACAACAGTTGGATTTCAGTCTGCGACACCGGCGACCAGGTTCGAGGAGCGGGACTTGGGACTGAGGCTGCCTGGGGAGTTGGCTTGAGCATCCCACAACGGCGCTCCTTCTCCAGTGGGAGGGTGGGGAAGCAGCCCGGTGTATGCCAACCCCTAGCGAAGGCTGGAGGACGGACACTACATTAGGCGTCTCAGGGCTCGATTGGCCATGGACAAAGGTTGGTGATCCGACAAGCTCGGAAGGCAGCTATGGGAAGAACACTGTGAACGTCGGCACTCACGCCATGATGTCAGGGCATTCGCGACATCACATGAAATCTGAAAATGCCTTCAGCTCCGAGGCCAGGCCCCGAGCATGCCTCGATGTGCTGCCACCTGCCTGACTGATCCCCAGCTGACGAAGCGTAAGTGTTGGGTGCTCAAGCCTCACTTCCCCCGCCGAGGGGCAGTAAACCAGGCTCCAAGGAGGTGACAGGGGACCATTGGCATGGTGGCCTGCAGAGGATGACTCCTAGGGCTCCAGGATGTCGGAGCTGGGAGGCTGTGAGGAGGAGGAAAAAGAGAATTTATATAGGATAGACATGACCGACTGAAGATATCATATTTATCTTTCACGAGAGCCAGGTGATATCATGATATCTCACCGAGTGGCGAAGCCTCGAGTGAGATATCTTGATGTCACTGGCCTCGCCGAGTGAAGATAAATATGATATCTTCAGTCGGGCCATGTCATATTCGGGTTTATACAACGTATGCTGCCCCTGCCCCAACACAACTCACCACGTGCCCCTCTCAATGCAATGGGTGACATAAAGGTGATGGCCCTAGCAATACAACCCCCTTTACAGAAACGCTGCCAAACAGCAGATGTCATTTATTGCTTAAGAAATATTTAGTGGATTATGCTATTTATGGTTAGTTTTAAGAAGCATTATCTGGTTTATCATGCCATGCCCCCCACACACACACACAATAGGCTCCACATGCTTCCCAACATAATAGATTATATAGGGTTTTTAAATATCTGGTTGATCCTGTCAGTTTAAAGTTAGTAAAATATCTGGTTGATCCTGCTTTTATTTGGGGAAAAGGACGCTTATAGGAAGGACTGAGTTGATCCTGTCAGAGCACTACTAGAGGTATCGAAGGCTATGATGTCGTGAGATTTGAGGTTTAGCAATATTTTTTAGTTTCAGACTTCATTAATTAGAATTGTTCAGAGCTTGTGTTTCTCAGCAGTTAATTGCATATTGTCGTAAAGCTCGGCTAAAGCTGTTAGAATCAGCAGCCTGCTTGCCTGGCAACAGATGCTCTCGCGTTCATTTTACTCTTGAAAAGCTGCTGCTCGTCAATGCTGCACTCTGTGTGCAGTTTGAAGCTTTTTAACAAGGAACTACAAGAAATACAGAGCAAATTCTAATTTACTGAAGTCTGGGCACATTCTAAAAAATATTTACTAAACTACAAATCGCCAGTCTTCATAGCGCTCGGTCACGCTACACTTCTAGTGAAAGTGAAAGTGCTCTGAGTGGCAGGATCAACCAGATAAGTTTCGATATGACGTATAGGAACGTGGAGATAACATATGACGTATAGGAACATGAAGATAATGTTATCTTCACGGCCCATGTCAGATATGATGATTTATACTCTCATTTATCTGACAACATACATTGTATAAATATATATACATACATACATACACACACATATACACACACACACACACACACACACACACACTTCTCACCTGTAACCATAGTTCTACTACTAATGTAGTCAATTCACATCCGCACTTGGGCAGTCTTCCACTGAGCTTGCTCACTCACTGTAAACTTCTTCAATCTCGACTCCTCCCCACCTGTTGGTGTCATCCTCCGACTCTGCCCTATTTGCTCACAAATCTTCATGCTGGAGCAGGAATTCAAAGCAAGACTTGCCAGGGGAGGAAGGATTTCTCGTTTGGGTGTGAAATTAATATTAGTAGTAGAACTATGGTTACAGGCGAGTAACCTCTATTTCTAACTACCTAGATTCAGTTCACTATCCTCACTTGATCAGACTCCTTGCAGTCCCCTGGGAGGAGCGGTAAGGCATGCCCCCCAAATTAGGTGAAGAGAGACCGGAGGACTGAGATCCCAAATACAGCATCATGACGCTGGGCACACCTGTGCTGTAGTGGAACATGAACATGTGTACTCTGGACCAGGTAGCAGCCCTGAGATTGGGATTTGCCTAGCAGCAGCAACAGGTCCACCAGTAGGTCTGCTGGAGTGAGCCTTCAATCCTCTGGTCAGCCTCTCCCCAGTTAAACTGTAACACATATTGATGCAGGAGGTGATCCAGCAGCCAGTCATCTGCTTACCTGCCAGTCTGCCTTGAGAGGCATCATCGTATGTGAGGAACAGCTGGCGAGCCTCACTGTGAACCCTCGGCATGCACACTCCGTAATACAGTAGCACTCGGCATATGTCCAAGGATTGCAGCACACACTGCCTCTGAAGCAGGTGACTTTGGAAAGAATGTAGGGTGGCTAAGGAACTGGTTAATGTGGAACTGTGAGACTACCTTCAGCAGGAACTTTGCATGAGGGCGAACTGCTGCCTTGTCCTTGAGGAAATTCAGATATGGAAACTCCACAGAAAGCACCTGCAGTTCACTTACCTGTCTGTTCGAGATGACAATGCCCAAAAAAAGTGGTTTTCCACAACAGTTGCGGTATCTTGCGCTTGACTGTGGGGCAGAATGGTTTACCTAACAGTTGTGATAGCACCTGCAGTAATCAATCAATCAATCAAAATCTTTATTTATCCAGGCGAACATCATTGAGCAGAGCTCTTTTACACGATGGACCTGGTTAGAACAGGGTCGGGTAACATCCATCATAAAAACATATAAATAAATGTCAATAAGTATATAAACACAAACACAATGGTGCAGTAATAGGGGAGTCAAATGATAAAAGGAAGACAAGGCAAGCCATAACAGAGGAGGATTCAAATACAAGGGGGCAGGTCCACCATTGAACCATGCAAATGTATATAAATCATGTTCTCCATATAGAAGTACCAGCTAGTTCATTTACCAGGGGCAGTCACTAGTACTAGCCATGAAAATGGCTTGGAGAACCACCAACTAATGGCAGATGGGGTACCAGGAGGGGTATGTCATATGTAAGAGAAGGATAAACATTGTGAGAAGTGAAGTCCCAAGGATAGGTCGGTAGAACTGATGCAGCGGTACGGGGAGAGGGGAAGGGGAGTTAGGACTTTTATAGTATGATTGCGTGTAGATTGTGGATGAGTGCAGTATAGAGTTGTGAAAAGAAGGCTGGAGAAAGCGGGAAGATAGACCAGTATCAAAGGGAGGACAGAGGCATCAAGGTGTTACATGAAAGCATGACGACAGACCAGGGCCAAGGAGGAGAGAAGCACTAGAAGTAATTCCGTTCATGGTTAAATGGTACAGGTTAGCATGATGACAATTCATGGTCATGGGAAACAATTGCACTGATCATTTCTGAGACATGAATACAAGAGCTTGAAAGATGAGATGCCGATAGGTGACCTCAGTTTCAGTTTTTTTTGCAATTTATTCCACAAGGAGGACAGTGTAAAGCTTATAGCAGCCCTGCCAAAGCGAGAGTTAACTTTGGGAACCATCAGTATGAGAGATTTGCAACTTTTCAGGGCGTAATTGCCTATTGGTTTTATAGGAAGGCAGTCTGTAATGTATTGGGGCAGTTTTTGGGAGATGGCTTTCAAGGTCCATAAGGCTGCATTTTTATCACACCTGAATTGCAGAGAACTCCACCCCACTGATTGATATAGGGAGCAGTGGTGAGTGGAATAAGGCAGGCCTGTGATGAACCTCAAAGCTCCATGATATAATGTGTCAAGTTTGGTGAGGTAGGAAATGGGACAGCGACTGTCAGGACGTCAGCATAATCTATCAAGGATAGAAAGGTTGATTGTACCAGCTGTAGTTTGGCATCTCTAGTAAAGAAGCAGGCTATCCTAAGGAACAGGCCAAGTCTCTGTCGTAATTTTTGGAGTAATTCTTCAACGTGCTCTATAAAGGAGAGCCTATGGTTCAGCCATACTCACAGGTATTTGAATTTAGGGACAAATTCCAACTTCTCACCAAGAACTGTAGTAATCTGCGGCACAGGATCTGATAGGGCTGAATTTACCATTTGGGCAGAGGGAGATAAGAGCACTGCTTTTGTTTTCTTGGCGTTAAGTAATAGTTTTTTGTTTAGGAGTTGGTGTTGCAGCAGGTTGAACTCTGATTGAAGGTCATTACATGCAGATTGTAATGACGGGTGGCTTACGTAAAGAACTATGTCATCTGCAAACAGATGAATGTTGGCCTTAGTTATGCCTTCATCAATATTGTTGATGTATATAGCAAATAAGATCGGTCCTAAGATAGAATCCTGGGGAACACCTCTTAGGAGAAGTTTGAGAGTTGAGAGATTTCCTTCCGCTTTCACCTGCTGGAAATGATCAGAGAGGTAGTTGCTGAACCACTGTAAAGATCAGCACCTAGTGAGGTCAGGGAAGAGAATAGCAGAGAATGGTTGACAGTGTCAAAGGCCTTGCTTAGGTCCAAAAATACGGCGCAGGTGTAATTTCTGTTGTCTAGCTCTCTTTGCCAGTCATTAGTCACTTTGGCAAGTGCTGTGATGGTGCTATGTTTAGCTCTAAAACCTGATTTGACTGGATTAAGCAGGTTATTAGCTTCTAGATACTGCCTCAGTTGGTTACTTACGACTTTTTCCAGTAATTTTGACAAGACCGAGAGAATCGAAATTGGTCTGTAATTATTTAGATCACAGGGATTTCCGGACTTGAACAGGGGTATGACGTGTGCTGTTTTCCATATTGAAGGAATGGATCCTTGAGTTAATGATAGGTTAAATAAATGGGTTATGGGCATGGCTAACACATGGATGGCCACCTTCAAAAAATATAGGTCGAGGGTATCCGCAACAGCACTTTTTTTTACACACATCCAGTTTTAGCAATAGGTCTTCAACTTCTTTCAGAGTAGTAGGACGCAAGGAGAAGACTGAATCGGTGACGCTAGAATCTGCACCTTGTTTATCCACCTGAGAGCGTATCAAATTTGCAAGGGAATTGTTGAAGGTTAAGCTTGCAGTCGCAAAGTGATTACTGAAGGCATCCAGAACTTCCAGTCTGTCACTAATGGTGTTATTGTTTAAGGAGATTTCATCAGGTAGTGAGCCACCGGACGTGTGACCAGACAAGTCCTTGACGGTTTTCCAAAATTTTGTAGGATTTTTGGAGGCAGAGAGAAATTCAGAATGATAGTATGCAGCTTTTGTATCTCTAACCATCCTAGTACATGAGTTTCGTGTCCTTTTGAACTTGCACCAGTCCGCAGCAGACTGGGTTTTGCGTGCTCTTTTCCATAGGTTATCTCTTTCAGTCAATGCAGATTTTAATAATGGAGTGAACCATCTACATGCATTTTTTTGCTATTCGCACCTTAACTATGGGGCATATTTATTTAGAGCGCCTAGGAGCACCTTTGTTTTGGCGTTCTAATGTTGATTCTATGTGTTTTACTTATTTAGGGTGAGATCAAAGTTCTGTCTAGATTCTGGCAGCAACTTTGGTAGTAGTAGGTTTGTTGCTTGATCTTATGCAAGCAATAAATGAGTGATCACTGATATTGTTGAAGAAGGTGCCAGCAAAGGAGAAGAGATGTGGTTTATTCACTAGGATAACATCTAGCAGGGGGCTGTGATCCACGTTCTTTTTATTTACTCGTGTTGGTTCGACAATGAGTTGCGATAATCCATGGGTGTCACAGAAAGCTATGAGAGAAGCAGCGGTTTTAGATAGCCAGTCTAAATTAAGATCCCAAGAATAATTATTTCTGAGGATAGTTGTTCGATGATATTAATCAGATGAGGTAACAATTGTAGATCGGCAGAAGGAGGTCTATAGCACCCTATGATACATAATGTTGAAGTGTGCAAGATGGTGACTTGGAGAGACAGACATTCATAAGCATTTGCTACAGATAAAAGCACTCAGACAGAATGCCATATACCCATCCTTGACATAGATGGCAACCCTCCACCCCTGGAGTGTCTGCTCTAAACAGTAAATAGTTAAGGATATTGACTTCCCTGTCGGAGGTGGCCGGTCTAAGTCAGGTTTCTGAAACCACTAGGATGTCTGGTCGAGTATGGAGGACCCAGGCCTGGATCATGCAAAACTTTTTTTAACAGACTGCGTACATTAATGTGGAGGAAACTCATGCCTTTTAGTGTGGCAAGGTCAGAGGGCGATGTGATTGCAGCTGGTGGCCCCAGATTGAGCTCCACATTTCCTGAGCACAGGAGAAGTAGTAGAAGTTTTCTTAGAGTGGCAATAGTAAGCTTTGTACTGGTAACCCCTTTATGTCGTTGTGGTCCATCGTCCGGGGTGCCCCAACATTTTTTGCCCTTCCCACTAAGGGTGGCAGAGACGAGCACTCTGACTGCTATCTGTAGAGGTGATGCCTCTATGATGTTGGTGGAAGTCGTAAGCTGAGGTGGTAATTCATTTTGTGTACCAGCGTTAAAGGTAATATGGAAATAGTGTTGAAGAATTGGGGAGTTGAAAAGGCATATATCCACGTAGGGACAGGAACTAGTTACAGAGCAGATCAGATTAGTATCCACAGTAATAAAGGCTTGAGGTGGCATATATTGGGCATGCGATATGAGACAGAAGAAGGACCAGAACAGGATCCACGATTTGACACACACACACACACACAGTGGATTGGGAGCTAGAGAGGAGTGAGCTAGGAAAGTCAGGGCGGGTTTGTGTGTATTTAATCAGGACCTGGGAGGGTGGGCAAAAAACTGGCAGCTAGGGCTCCCTTTCTGGAGGTAATCAGTCTCTGAGGGCAAGTCTGTACCTGCGTTTCTGTGAGGGGCTGGTGGCTTCAGACCTGGACTGCAGGTGGCAGTCTGGCAGGTCGGATTCATCAAAGAACCATGGCTGTGGCTCTTAGACTACCTGGAAGGAGAAGGCAGAGGAGAATTAAATAAGTCAGAGGGGGTAGGGCTGCTCGTGGAGCTAAAAAGAAATGCAGTCTGGCTTAAACCGGGGTGGGTGGGAGTGTTGCAGACCAAGATGTTAGGCAAGGTGCTCCAAGTCTGAGTGAGCAATAACAGGGCTATTTAAAACACAATACTAGCATAAAAAGGTGAAGGGGGGGTTCAAAGGCCTGAGCTGAGATCGCTACTGATCTTATGAGGAACACAATACAGGCATTTACATTAAATCAGAAAACTTCAGCTATAAAATACAAACAAGACAGTTTTAACAGAAAACATAATCTAGCACAATATAATCAAACATTAACAGTGCAGAGCTATACGGAGCCAATCAGAGTGCTCCTGGGGCTGACTGCAGCCAGTGGGCCACAGCAGTAAAAGACTCTGGATTTAAACCGAGAGACAACTGTCCTTATGTAAAGAAAGCAAAAACTGGCAGCTAGGGCTCCCTTCCTGGAGGTAATCAGCCCCTGAGGGCAAGTCCTTACCTGCGTTTCTGTGAGGGGCTTTTGGCTTCAGACCTGGACTGCGGGTGGCAGTCTGGCAGGTCAGGTTCGTCAGAGAACCATGGCTGTGGCTCTCAGACTATCTGCGTTTCTGTGAGGGGCTGGTGGTAAACCCCACACTGCATTAAATTCCATGGCGGCAGAGGCTCTCACACCGGAGAGGACAGATGACCAATGCCTTTGAAAAAGTGCTTGATCACCTCATCCTGAGCCACCACTGGCATACCAGCACGTGCCCGGTATGCTGAAATGGTGACAAGGTACAATTTCAGACATGCTGCTCATGAGACAGATTGAGACAGGAACCTGATGTAGTCAAGGATGCACTAAACAGGACAGGTTATGGGACTCCCCGCCTGCCCAGAGCAGCAATCCAAAAACCTTGTCCACATGCAAAAGTAAGTCTTACGAACTGACTCCTCCAGAGTGGCCTCCAGCACCCTGGGGACATCCTTGGAAAGGCCTACAGCCTGGAACTCTAGTTGCTCAGGAACCAGGCGGACAGGTGCAGGGACTACAGGTCTGGAGGTCAGAGTGTCCCATGATCTCATCAGGAAGGCATTATGGGAGCCTGCTGCAGAGGCCATGGAGATCCTGGTACCAGAACTGGCACAGCAGTCTGGGGCTATCAGAATCACGTTTACCCTGTCCCTGCACACCTTGAGGACCTTCTTGTAGATCAAGGGAAATGGAGGGAAGGCAAATAGACGGCTCCGTGCCTAGGGCTGAGACACTGCATCCCCCATCAGCATTCCCATATGAGTGGTGCACACAGAAAAACCTGAGTTTTGGTCCACCAGTGGTGTGCCAGTTTGGGAGAATAGGTACGATACCACCTCTTAGTGCAGGAGCTACTTGAGCGACGTCACTCGCATAAGGCTGACAGCGTCTGCCAGCTAGCTGTCTGCCCCTGCAACCTGGACAGTGAGCAGGTCTGCCTGCAGGGGTTTCACCAGGGACCACATCCAAAGTGCTTCCCAACACAACAGAAGGAGCATGACCCGCCCAGCTCGTCGAGGTAGAAAATGGTGGTTATTTTGTCAGTACTGACCTGCACAACTGAACATGTGATTAGTGGCGCAAACTCAGTCTGTGCCAGGTGTACTGCCCAGAATTCCAGGAGGTTGATATGTAACTGGGCCTCGCTCAATGCTCTGCAATTCTGCAAAGGTCTACCCCCCACCACCAGAGAAACATCTAGATGAGGGACTGTTCTGCCCACACAAAAGGGATGCCATCAGAAAGGTTAGAGAGAAACTGCCACAAACTGTTGGTGTCCCACACTAGCTGGATCATCCAAACTGACTGGTTCAGATCGGTGTGGGACTAGGACCACTGGCACCCTAATTCCCCACTGGATAGCGCAAGCCAACTGGACCATGGCTGTCATAGATGTCTAACCCCAAAAGCTGAATGAAGTCCAGGACTGGATGCAACTGTCCAACCTGAAATGAGCTGACAAATGAGGATGGATCCTGTGCACGGTCCGTGGGCAAGCATGCCCTGGCTTGGATGGAGTCCAATTCCACTCCAATGAACAGGATGACTTGCTTCAGTACCTCTTCCAACTTGTCCAGACTGAACATCAGACAGCCAGATTCCTGGACTGTTCCATGTCTATCCAGGCACTGCCTGTGATGAGCCAGTCACTGAAGTAAGGGAATATCATGATGCCCCAGCACCAAACAAAGGCCACTACAACTGACACGCACTTGGTGAACACCCAGGGTGCCAGATGACAGACCAAAGAGCATCGTCCAGAACTGGTACAGGGCTCTATTTAAAAGCAGAGGAACCAGCGATGAGATAGACAGATCAAGATGTGGAATTACACATCCTGGAGGTCCAGGGAACAGAAGCAGACCCTTGACTCCAAGGAAGGGGTGCTCTGACTTACAGTGATCATGGACTTTTTGCACTTGCGAACAAACTTGCTCAGAGTTTGAAGGTCGAGGATAGGGCACCAGCCCCCTCCCCCCCCGGTCTGTTTCTGTTCTAAAAAGCCATGAGACAAGGTCAATCACACAGTGCTACAAGAACTGATCGACTTTGCTCTGCAGTGCAAAATGAGTGTCTGCGGACACCACAGACTTCAACAGTGCTTGCGGCCAACACAGAGGAAGAGTTGAATTCTGGAGACAACCCCGATCAGACTACTTCCAGGACTCACTTGTCTGATGTGATAGCCTACCACTGTGGTAGGAAGCAGAGAGTCAGGCCCCCCCAAACAGGAGCTTTAGCGGGGTCCATAATGGTGGAGAGATAACACTCCTCAACCCATCATTTTTTACTCATGGAAGCAGACCCAGAGAATTGGCCACTGGAAGCACCCTTGCTCACTGATCTTGCCTGACAGACTTGTTGAAGTACTTGGCTAGCCAATACTGTTGGTACTAATGCTGCTGAGGCTGCTGTCAAGGTCCCCAAAAGAAGCCATAAAAGGAGCCCTGCTACTTGGGCTGCTGGACCAAAGTCACAGAGTTCAGGGTGCAACTGGACTTCTCATTCAGAGTGAGATGGTCCTCCACCCACGGGCCGGAGTGGCTGTGCCTAAAAAGGAAAAATCCATCAATTTCTGCTGGGTCTAGGGTAAATGGTGAGACCCACAGTCAGGCCTGCTAGCACGTGGTCACTGCCACAGTGCCAGGTGTAACTGATGCTTGGAAAGAGACAAGCCCAGGTCATGAAGTATGCCCTCCTCGAACTGGCTGTCTGCAGGATGCAAAGGGATAAAGTTGAAGAGCTTATCGAAGAGCTCACGACTGACCCTAGCCATTAACGCCACATAGCTGGTCTGCCACATACCCAGGTAGGCAGCTGTATGTAGCTTGTAATCAATAAGTCCTGCTTTTTGGACTCATTGTCTGGAGGCTTGTCCAACTTGCAATGCACCATACCCTTATGGAAGGCTGCATTTATCACAAGTCCCTACGAGAACAGGTGCTTTGAAAAACTGGACAGCTCACCAACAGGAGCCACGTACTTGCAGTCCATAGAGTGAAAAGGAACCAGGCATGAAGCTGCGTACTACCAAACACTGACTGCCAGGCCAAGTACATCTTTGGCAACTGGGAATAACCCCCCCCAGTGAGGAATCCTAATCCAGGATGTCCATCAGGGGGTATATCTCCCACTTCTGGTCCTCCTGTAGGCAAACGTTGAGGGATGCACACATATGGGCCAGTAAAGTTGAGAAGGATGTTGAATCTCATGGCATGGAGCAGCTATCCAAGAAATCAACCTCTTGTCAACAGTGTGGCAAAGACATGGAAGACTCCTCTGAATCAGTCTGTAAAAAGGGGTTCCTGTCAGTAGAAGGTGTGGATGACCCTCTTTGACAGGGTGACTGCCACCGACAGAAGATTTGGAAGTCCATACTCAGGCCTCGAGTACTTCAATGGGGCCCCCAACGATTGTGGGGGGGAGGTGGCTCCACTCGGACAGGTCACTCCAACGCTGCAGCATTGCCGAAGTGATGACCGCTAAACGCTGCACCACAGGTGGCACAGGGAGAAGCACCCATGGCTGGGCTAAAAAGGGCAGGAAGCAACAGTTGACCCTGAACCTGGGCAAACACACCCAAGGCCCACTGCTGCCAGGCCATGCTCTTCTTCTTGTGATGGGCTAGATACAAATGGCGGTCCCTGGACAACAAGAACAGGTGGATGATGACCACTGATGCCGGTGATGGTGTCAGCATTGAGAATGATCGGAAGTGAGTGAGATCTCTATCTCAGACTCCACCACACAATTAACTGGGGCCCACAGAGTGTGGCTCCGTGTACACTGCTGTACTGGGTGCCAGAATCATCAGGGACTGAATTGGACTTGTGACGAGCAGAGGCTGCTGCACTAGTGGGGGCTTGACCAGTGGCACAGTCAAACCTGTCTCCTCCTAGAGAGGGGCCTCCAGCAACACTAGCATTTGGGTATGGGATGAATTTTAGTCCTCCCTGACTTGTGGTTGACAGGTTGGACGGGGACTTCCTCAGGTTCTTCGACCTTTGAAAGCTCTGCCAGCAGCTCTAGTGGGGGCTCCATGGGCTTACTGTCCAAATCCTAGACTGGAAAAACCTCAACAAGAGGCAAAAGCTCTGGAGAACATCTTGATCTGGAAGAATGGTTTACAGTATCCCTCCCATGATAAGCAGGGGCTCTTTTTGTGTTTTCAGTAGTAAAGGGGATACTTACACAGACTGGAGCAAAGGAAGACTTCCCCAAACTCCTTATCGTCCTGAAGAGTTACTGGCTCCACAGTACACTCTTCGTTCACAAGACACTCCAATACCAGGGTCTTCTTGGCTGCAGCAGCCTCCTCCGTGGCCCTCAACTGCACTGCAGGTCCTATGGCCCCTGAGGCCTTCCTTGGAGAAAGTGCACCCTGTGTTTGAGTGAAGAAGAGTGAATGGAGTGGCATCATGTACAGTTTTCCATGTCATGTTGCAGGCCCAAACAGACACAGGCATCGCGCTCAATGAACGACATTTTATGCCTGCGTAATAGGCATCTCTTGAACTTCGGTTTCTTGAATTCCATTGTGAAGCTCATCAACAAAGCAAGAACTGGAGATGTAGGTAAGAATAATATGTTTAAAAAAAAAACACAATCAGACTTCTGACCAAAGCAAATCACGAAAAGTGTCTGAAAATTCTAGAATCCTCTATCACTAGCAGAAGAGGGAGAAGACCTGTTCCTTCTAGCAGCAGAAGAGCTGACGGCAAATAATGAACTGAATTTAGGTATTTAGAACAGCCTTTTTTTTTTTTTCTAAACATGTAACAGAATAACAATATGATAGTGGCTTCAATATCCTTGGCAAGAATTTGATCGCCTTGTAGAAATAAAGCACTCTTCCTTCGGCCTAAGACTATCTACTACACAATCCCGTTACTGTCTCGTACAGTGAAGGATCAGAGAACAGAAAATTCAATGCAGAGGTCAGCCAGTGATAGCAGTGAAACAAATTGCTGCATTATATCTAAATTTAATTTAAAACTACTGGGTTTATAAAAACAAATAAAATTAACCTTTTCCTGAGCAAGTGTGTATTTATGACTCTGCGTGTGTGTGTGTGTGTGTGTGTGTGTGTGTGTGTGTGTGTGTGTGTGTGTGTGTGTGTGTCTGCCTATGAGAAGGAGCATCTGGGTGTACATGACAGCACATCTGTGTGTGTCAGCATGCTTGCATACGTAAGTGGTGTTATTCACCCCAAGAAGAAAATCAATACCCCTGGTTGGGGAAATGGAACAATCTAACCTTTACCCAAGTTGCCACTAAGTAGCAAATAAACTAAAAAGTGTGTGTGTGTGTGTGTGTGTGTTTGTTGTGCGGATATTCTGTCTGGTGGCGGGGAAGGAAAAAAAAACAAACAAAAAAAAACATTCATGGCTTCTAACCAGCCCAATCATTCCGTATCGCTCACCAGTCATTTTCGGACTCAAAGTAGCACACCGAGATAAGGCGAGCTCCACTGCCCACAGCAAACTTGTTCTCCAGAGGAGACCACTTCACAAATGTGGCAGCACGGTTAATTCTTAGGATCACGAGGGTTGGCTTCCACATGCCATCCTTCTGACTCCAGACATAAGCATTACGGTCTGCGCCACAGGTTACAATGCGTCCGCTTTTGGGGGCCCAGTCAATACCTGCAAATGATTAAAAAAAGTTTATAACATTTAGAATTGTTGCTGTATGTATGCCTTTTTACTGATCACATGACTCTTATGTACTGTGCCCAAAGCCAATGGGAGGGAGAGCTGCATAAATAAAATCTACGTATCCATCCGTCCATCCGTCCATCCATTCACACAGCCATCCATCCATCCATCCATTCACACAGCCATCCATCCATCCATTCACACAGCCATCCATCCATCCATCCATCCATCCATCCATCCATCCATCCATCCATCCATCCATCCATCCATTCACACAGCCATCCATCCATCCATTCACACAGCCATCCATGCATCCATCCATCCATTCACACAGCCATCCATGCATCCATTCATCCATCCATCCATCCATCCATCCACACAGCCATCCATGCATCCATCCATCCATTCACACAGCCATCCATGCATCCATCCATCCATCCACACAGCCATCCATCCATCCATCCATTCACACAGCCATCCATGCATCCATCCATCCATTCACACAGCCATCCATGCATCCATCCATCCATTCACACAGCCATCCATGCATCCATCCATCCATTCACACAGCCATCCATGCATCCATCCATCCATCCATCCACACAGCCACACAGCCATCCATCCATCCATTCACACAGCCATCCATCCATCCATTCACACAGCCATCCATGCATCCATCCATCCATTCACACAGCCATCCATGCATCCATCCATCCATTCACACAGTCATCCATGCATCCATCCATCCATTCACACAGCCATCCATGCATCCATCCATCCATTCACACAGCCATCCATCCATTCACACAGCCATCCATCCATCCATTCACACAGCCATCCATGCATCCATCCATCCGTTCACACAGCCATCCATCCATCCATTCACACAGCCATCCATGCATCCATCCATCCATTCACACAGCCATCCATGCATCCATCCATCCATTCACACAGCCATCCATCCATTCACACAGCCATCCATGCATCCATCCATCCATTCACACAGCCATCCATGCATCCATCCATCCATTCACACAGCCATCCATGCATCCATCCATCCATTCACACAGCCATCCATGCATCCATCCATCCATTCACACAGCCATCCATCTATCCATCCATTCACACAGCCATCCATGCATCCATCCATCCATTCACACAGCCATCCATGCACACAGCCATCCATGCATCCATCCATCCATTCACACAGCCATCCATGCATCCATCCATCCATTCACACAGCCATCCATCCATCCATTCACACAGCCATCCATCCATCCATTCACACAGCCATCCATCCATCCATTCACACAGCCATCCATCCATCCATTCACACAGCCATCCATCCATCCATTCACACAGCCATCCACACAGCCATCCATGCATCCATTCATCCGGGATGATTAGAGAGAAGCATTTTCTCCATCTTCACTTAATTCTCTTACTTGAAACAAAAAAGCACTGAAAGCACATAGACACAACAACATGTCCACCTTCATGAGGCCAGTCTGCTGGCGCCAGCAACTGTGTAACATTCATGACACCAGTGACCCGGTATGAAGCTAACCAGCCGCGCAGTGGCCAACCTGGGGGTGGGGGTGAGCACATAGAGACTGCTCTCCCTCCTCTGGGGGTTACTGTGCTCAGTGCACACCTGGTCCCTAGCTATGAGCTAGGGTTGGGGGACCACCAGAGCTTGTCACAGTATAGGTGGAAGGGCGGGCAGATGCCAATGTCTCCCTGGGGTTGCACAGGGTGGTATCGTGGCGTCACTGCATGCCATGTTCCTCCGAGGGGGAACCTTACAAGAAAGAAAACGTGCCTCGGGACCTTCTGGCTCTGTCAGAGGCCCCAGACATAGCTGCCTTGGGGGTACCTTGGTGATACCATACCTCAGGACAGCCTCATCATGAGGGGGCAATCTTGTGGGGTTGAAGTCCCGCAGTGGAGTGTCTCCGAGTTGAGGTAAGCTGGGCCAGTGAAGCAATGCCAGGGACCATAAACAAATTAATAAACAACAACAAGCTACCTTTACCACATAAAAACAATGCAACTTTACATTTCAGCAAGCATGTTCACTCCTAATGCAAGCTGTCAAATTACTCAAGTCACAGATGCTTGAAGGAAAAAAAAAAAAAACAACAGTCCTAATATCTGCTTTTTTGCTTGACTGACTTCTCTCTTCGCCAGACTTTTACCATATGTTCTATTTTGCTCTGGATTACTAGAGAAGTGGCAGTTTGCTGCTGGGAGGTTGTTTAAACTTGAACAATGCCAGCTAGACAACGTGAACTGTGCCAGACAATGAGGGAAGCAGGAGAAATATTTCCACAGCTGTGATAAGAATGCGATCATGATCAGAAAACAGATATCTGGGCTACGTAATCGTGACTGCAAGCAGGTGGGGTGGCAGGCAGTCATACCTGTAACAGAAGCAGTGGTGCAGTACTGAAATTCAACTGCAGACTGGCCCTATGGCATGTAACACAGGGCTTCGATCTAAAAACAGTAGGTCAATCAAGCAATGACTCAACTGATTCTTGAGTTAAACCTTCACACAGCTATAATTTCCACTATGAAAGGACATTGCATGCACACACAAAAGGCAGTCATGAAACCAATACTGTATCTTCTGGCAAATTTTATTTAAGAACCTGTACAAGTTTTGATGTTGCATTTTTTTTCCTCTCTTGGGACACACTAGACACTGCTGCTCAGTAATCTGTTCGGTAAGATAACGTACCAGTAATATGCCCATTGTGCTCCTTCAGTTCATGTGCCTTCACCCACTGGTTCCCACTCTTCTTGTAGATGTGAACTTCATGGTTATTAGGGCTGATAGCGATCTGACTACAGAGCAGGATAAAAAACAGTATACAAGAAATGATCGCACACCATCAAAAAGGCAGCAGGTACTCGACTCAGACCAGTTCAAACATTTGTCTCGTGCTCATCTAACTCCTATTACCATACATACTCATGTATAAGTCAACTCACATCATACTGTATATACCATACCACCCCCTTCCCACACACCAGCTGAATTATGTTACCCCCCCAACCCTCGTAGCACCCACCTCCCTCTCCCCCACAACTTTCCCAACAGTGTAGTTACTGTTATAGTTATTAAAGTAGTTACCGTTGTCAACACAGCAGTCAGTGCGACTCTGAGATTACTGCAGTGAATAGTGAGGAGTGTTATTTATTTGGTAGCTATAAGACTGTGTGTAATAGTGTGACGATAAACATCCATGTGTTTATGTTTAGTTGTAATGTTAAAAACAGGTCTGTCTTGTAAACTAGGTTATCAACCTGAACGAAATGTATCCTCTATAAAAATAAAAGTTTTTACTACTACTTACTGTACAATCTCAAATTACAACCACCACCCACCCTGGTCTCCTACAAATTGAACACCCCCCGGCCCATGCACCCACTAGCAGCCAGCCACCCACCTTCCTCACCCACATCCTAAAAGATATGCATATGGTAATACACTGGTAGTTTACCAGTAAGCCTATACCTGTAAAAACAGAAACTGTCCCCTGGAGCGGTGACCACCCTCTCTCATCAGCGGCGCTCGTTCACAGTGAACAAACGGATGACATACAGTAGTAACAGCTGATTGGTCACTGTGGTCAGCCAATACTAATCACCATATAATCCTGAGCCCCTTTCTAGAGACGTGTACAACTACTGCACTTTTCAGACTATATCTGTTTCAAAGTGTGTGGCTCAGCTCCCTTACGGCACTTGTTAATCATTGTGACAGCTGCTTTACCTTTGGTTAAAGACCAAACAAATAGGCAAATAGCTTTTATAACTTTTAAAGTGCCATATAAAACATTAAGCAACACAGGCAGCTAATGAGGTACTTTCTGGAGATTGTGTTGTACACCAAATATGTATCTGACCAACAGAGACACAAGGGGGCACTCCAGACAGCGTGCACACAGCCTACTTATCACCAGGGCTCATCTTTACAATAAACAGGTGAACGCTCAGGATCCCCATGGGTGACAAGACAATTTTTTTTCCGCTGAAGACTAACTGCAAAAGACACGGTCTATAAAACCTACGGGCCTAACAACTATGTTCCTCTCCAACACTGCTGGGCAGCTAAGCTTCTTTAAAGTAGCCAGGCCTCATGATCAAAGCCCCCAGAAATCAGTGGAGCTTCTTTAAAGATCATGTGACATCTCTGGGAAAACTGAAAAATACATTACACACAATTCTACTTATGTGTCACATATTTAATTGCCCTTTGTTTTTATGCTGTCACAAGCAGGAGACACGCAAACAAACAGCAGGAGCAGAGGAACTCAAAAGGTTAAGGATCCTATATCAATGCAAATGTTCTTAATACAGCATAAGGGAAAGATAAAAACATGAAATAAGAAATACAACCTCAACTGTCTTTTTTCCAAAATGTTTCCAGAAGTGTCACAGGCTCATTAAAACCCACTAGCCTAACAGTGAGGATCCTCCCCCACCCTGCCTATCATGCCAGTTGCCTCATACTGGGTTTTTGCTTGTGTGACGGACTACAGCCAGATGTGCTACCACTGGTAGCACTCTTGGGGGGGGTGTCACTATGCTACTCCTAAAGAGATACCTGTGATAAGTCAAGGAAGACTCAGGATGCATGCGTCCCTGCTTCCTACACAGAGTCACTGTGGAGGCAGTCTGATTTGCAGCATGGGTTTGGAGTCTGAAGCACACTCAAGTGTTGTGGTTGATCATTCAGCGCTGCTGGCTCCCATGTAAACAGAGCAGGGAATAACAGGCTGGTGACAATATGAAGGGAGATATCCACAATCAGGGTCCATACCCCACAAATATATTAGTCTTTCATCCAGTAAGCGTCAGTCAACGAATACACACACACACACACACACACACACACACACACAGTCACAAAATCCCTCAGACGGATGGGGGGGAAGCAATACTGTGTTTTGCAAAGCTGAGGGTGGCAAAGTATCTGGAAAGGAGTCCTTTTCCCAACTGAGAAACAAGAACCCTTGCCACTGCTTTTAGCTGAAGTAACAGTTGCATTTCCAACATAAGTAGGATTTTGTGCTCTGAATTCTAATCTGGAAATACTCTTATTTGGTTTAACTTTCGAAACTGCAGAAACTGAGTGTCAAGCCCTGCCCTACTACCTCCAAGACCACTCTATGGTGACATGGGCAGAACTGTCGGGGCTAGTCTTAAAGTGGGTTGAAGGATCTGACCCAGGCTTTCACATTGCTCCTCTTCTACTTCTGCCTCTCCCTGTACCCCTCTGAATAGGACATTCATCGTGTACATATGGTCTGCTCTAGTAACCCTGCTGGTCCCCCCCCCTTCTATATAACCTACAGAAAGTGAAGGACCTTTTCTTTTGAAATTTTTATGTTACATTTTGCTCGTCAACTTTTTCCACGTCTCAGTTTTGTCACCCAAAGAGGTAAAGTCAATGGAGACACCAACTGTTCTACTCCACATCTCCCAAGTCAACCTTGTTGATGTGAGCCATGCACCCTCCCGACTGACACGGGGTTTGTTTGGGCCTCTAAAGTAGTGTCATTCATATCAGATACTTAAAAATTTGTATTAGAAGCTGGCCCAGTTGCACAAAGGGCTGAGGCACTGGACACCTTGCCTCTCACCACGCAGGTGACCCGTGTTTGGGAATGAGCATGGGTTGCCAGGGGTCAGCCGGGGGGGCTGGGAGTGGATAGAGTGGCCACCAGGCTGCTCTCCTCCCCCAGATTGGGGAGGTAGGCCTCTCCAGCTCTTGATTGCCTGCCACCGAGTGGAGGCTCACTGGCAGGGTTGGGGCACTGAAGGGGCTGGTGCTAGGCCAGGTGGGTGGGCAGATCAGGGCTGCGCTCAGTGCCAGTGTGCATGCGTGCCTCCACGTGCATGCACTACCATGAATGGCCAAGGTCCCGGGGAAGTAAGGGGCACAAACCAGGTGGAAAACAAACCAGGCAGAAAACAAACCCCCGGAGACAGGAGGAAGATTGACCCTCCAACAGGCTTCGCACCGGTGGCTGGGCACGCCCAAGTCCTGTGGCAGAGGACACTGGCGCAAGGTAAGTCCCACGGGAACTGCGTGACGGGGCTGGGGGTCTGACAGCAGGGGAAAAGAGAATAAAGAAAATTTTTTTTTTTTTTTTTATTGTATTTGACGGCTTTCAGATGAGCTTCCACAGTATGTGCAAGGGGTGTCTTGCTCTGGAGGATTAGCCGGTCACATAGAAGCAGGACTGCAATCCACAGAGCCTGCTGATAATGTGCAGCATATAACCGAGATGGGCTGCCTGCCTCAACAATAAAGTGGAGGCAGTGAAAGCCTTCCTTACCATACGATCCTGATTCCTGGGCCCTCATCAGGAGGTGCAGTTTCTAGGGGAACTTCGACCTTTTCATGGGCAGCATCCTGGACCTCCCTCAGTGCCAGGGTGGGTATAAACGGACTCAGGAGCCCTTCCTTCATACCTGTATCTTTTTTCCTACCTTTTTTGCCAATGGCCATTGCACAGAAAGGTGTGGTGAGCACCTTCCTTATGGACCTTTGCAGAGCCTTGTGGATGGGAACCTACAGTCTTCAAAGCAGCAGTTCAATGAAAAAGTTTTTGCCAAAAAAGCTAGTTTCAGCTACAATGAAAAAAAACATTAGCATACCTGTCAAATATAGTTGTATAAGTATCTCATATAGTGCACACCGAGTCGATTTTTTTTATATCCTAACCCTTGCCAGGTCTGCAATGCTATTTCTATGCAAAATGTGGTGGCCATCTTTTTTTCCTTGAGAAAAAAACTCAATTAAAACATTTATAAAATACTCAAATTTTGGGAGATTTAGAAAAAACTACCACCAAATAAAACTGGAAGATGCCTAAAATCGTTTATAGTGTGAAAAAAAGATAGGGTACAATTTTTTGCCCAATTTCACTGCATTGCTGCTTTAAAGTGAGTTTCCAACCTAGATGAAAGCAGCTACCACTCCCATATTGTGGTAGGCGCCCTCCCTGTCAGTTATTCTAGCCATGTTGTCATCATGTAATGTATCCATACCTCTGAAATATAAACAAGTAAATGTGTTCTAGCAATGGGCTGCCTGATCACTTCTGAGGCTCAGCCCTGCCCCACACGCTACACTAAGCATGTACCAGGAGAGCGTGGGGTGCACTTATTGAAGTGAATGGAGCTTCTTTTTCCTGTCATTTTTATGGCTCAGGATGACCAGTTGGACAGGAAAGAAGGACACCGCTTGACTAACGAGGACTTTGTTAGTCAAGTGGTGTCCTTCTTTCCTGTCCAACTGGCTATCCTGAGCCATAAAAAAGGACAGGAAAAAGAAGCTCCATTCACTTAAATGGGCTAATTTCACGCCTCTCCTTGGGCACACTTCATTACGCATTGAGCTGGCTGCAGCTCCTCAGAAGTGATTGGGCAGTCCACTGCCAGAACACATTTTACGGTTTATATTTCAAAAGGTATGGGGTACAATCAATGACAACATGGCTAGAATAACTGACAGGGAAGGCGGCTACCACAGTATGAGAGTGGTAGCGTTATATCAGAAATTTCCTTTAAGAAATCATCCCAAGCACTCATACTCCTTCTTGGTGTATGGCAGATTCAGCATGCTACCTATTTAGCCATAGTCAGACTAGAGGAAAAGGTCATCAATAACCCTAGGAGGGGAACCAAGGTCCAGTTCCAGACATATCTCCAGGGATACTGGTTACTCTTTCTCCTTCTCACCCAAACCCTCTTCAGGGCATAGAATTCTGAGGTGGTGGCAGCAGCAGCAGGCACTCCCGTGCCCTGCATGGCTTGGAAAAACTGCTCCATCTATTCACTGTTCTCCACAGAGGGCATTTTGCACTGTAGCACTGGTTCTTCTGGTTGCTTTTCAGGCTCAGGAACTGTAAGGTGTTTCTCTGTTTGCTTCTTTTTGTTAGTAGTTGTGGGCAACAGCTGGGCAGATGTTCTCTTACGTTTTTTGCCTTCGTTAGCATCAGGGCTCCCCTTTGAGTCTTGTGCTCTTTAATGGGATCAGAGGATGGCGTGGCATTCTTATCGGTCTCCTTGTGTAGAGACTACTGCTTGCAGCATTTTAGCTCCTTTCAAATCTGGGGTTATTGAGAGGATAAGGAACCATCGGAAGTATGCTTTCTACCTTCAGAGTGATTTCACCGGAGAGTACTCTCGTGATACTGATGAAGAAGCCGTTGCAGACAAGAAAAAATTACTCACTGCAGTAATCTTTCTTCCAAGGGGTCCTTTAGCATCAATAACTTTTGCACTTAGCTGGCTGGGTGCAACTGCCGAGAAGGTGTGCCTTTATGAGAATTTAAATGAGCTTAGGGACAAGCCAATCAGAAGACAGGAAAGGGAGTGAGCTGAGTGAGAGCTGTTGAAGACTTCAGAATTGTTTCCGAGTACAAACGAGGGCAAATGCCCCGAAAAAGAATCAACAGGATTCAAAAAACATGCAAATGTCCACAAAAAGTGGAAATGGAAAAAACACGAGTTAAAAACTCATCAATAAGAAACTCCAAATTTGGTAAAAGGTGAGATAAAGAGCCCTTCTCCGACAGGTGAACTGGGGAGGAAGGGTGGGAGCTTACTGATGCTAAAGGACCCCTTGGAAGAAAGAAGATTACTGCAGTGAGTTTTCTTCTTACCCCAGGAGTCCTTTAGCATCAGTAGCTTTTGCACACTACCAAGCAGTACCAAGTGGGAGGTGGGCAGAGAACCTACTTAGGAAAGAGGCTCTGCTGAGCCACCCTGCCAAATCTGGCATCAGATCTGGTATGCACATCCAAACTGTAGTGTTTCACAAAGGTGTGCACAGATTTCCAGGTAGCTACTTTGCAGACATCCAGTAGCGGAATGTCCCTTGCTGCTGCAAACGAGGCTGCAGTGCCCCTGGTGGAGTGGGCCCGGAGCCCCACTGGAGATTGGTGACCAGCTTTTTCATAGCAGAAACTAATACAAGAGACCAACCAGCGGGAAATGCCCATAGGTAAGGAACAAGTGAGTGGAGGAGCTTCTGGACTGCCTAGTATGCTCTAGGTAGTACAAGATGGCTCTTTTGACATCCAAGCTGTGGAGCTTTTGCTCGCCAGGCATGGATTTCTTGGTAAAGAAGACAGGCAGAGTAATGAACTGGATTAAGTGGAACTCTGAAACCACCTTTGGCAGAAATTTCCTATTTGTCCTGAGCTCAACTTTATCATTGTGAGGGATGATGTAATTTTGGCTCAGTAAACTGAGCCTGTAGCTCTGAAAACCTCCTGGCAGAGGAAATGGCTACCAGGAAGCCTGCCTTCCAAGTTACAAACTTGATGAGGGCTGTGGACATAGGCTCGAAGGGTGGCTTCATGAGCCTGTCTATGCAAAGGTTTGTGCTCCAAAAAGGCTCCCGGATTGGAGGCTGGAGATGCAAGAGGCCTTTGAAAAAACTGTTTAAATATTGCGTGGGAAAAAAATGATTTCCTTTCTTTCCCACCGAAAAGTAGTCCGAAATTGCCGCCAGGTGCAGCTTGAAAGAAGATGGTTTCAAGCCAGACGCCTGTAAGAGTACCAGGCAATCTAACAGATGAGGACCTGAAGCGGAACGAGATTCGATCCTTTGGCTCTTGCACCAAAGGGAAAACCTTTTACATTTGGCTGCATAAGTCTTCCTAGTGTTTGTTTTGTTTAACCATCCTCAGTATCCTAAGAACCTGTTAAGAGTACTGTGAGTCTGCAGACTAACTGATCCAGAACCAGGCCTTGAGGTGAAAGGAATGTATGCACGGATACTGCACTCCTGTCCGAGGAAAGGTCAGCAGGGATTGAGTTAGAGGCAGGCGAATGGTCTGGACTGCTGCAGAACATTGAGAGAAGGATAGGGTACCAGGCTTGCTTGGGCCAATCAGGAGCCACCAGGATCATAGATGCAGACTGTTGTACGAGTTTCAGAAATACCCTGCGAATCAGGGAAAAGGATGGAATGCGTATAAGAACCTCACTGACCAGATCAGGATCAAGGCATCCAGAGAAGGCGATCCCGGGGCTGGAGCTTGCAAAAGAACTGAGGAAACTAGAAGCTGAGGGAAGAGGCAAACAGATTCACTTCTGGGTGCCCAACCACCTGAACACCGTGGCTAGTACTTGTTTGTTCAGAGTCCTTAACTGATGCGACTACAGCATCTGCCAGAGTACTGAGTTTGCCTGGGAGGAGAATCGCAGAAAGGATGACTCCCAGGTAGAAGGCGAGAGACCAATTTTTATAGCACCTGCCAACAGGCTACTCCCGATCTGGCCATTGCAGTAGTGTCTGTTCGACTCTGTAAGTCTGTCCTTTTATGACAGGAGCAAATGCTCTGAGCTAGAAAGATTTCACCGAGTTCCACAAGAAATATGAGTAACTGTGACTCTTGGAGATTCTAGGTGCCACTTACTGAGGTACTGTCCAGATGCACTTCCCACCACCGGGGAAGGCATCTGTGGAATGCTCTGTCAGAGTTTTCAGCTTTGAAAATTGTTGCTTTCTGAGACCAGCAAGCTACAAGGAGATCTGTGGGCGACGCATCCTGTATCTGAACCCTGGGACCACTGCAGGCACTGAAGCCATGTGTCTCTATAGCATGAGGAAATGTCAAAGTGACATGATTTGCTCAGGACCACATCCTATACTGACCCAGTGAGGGTTAATGATTCAACCCCAGTCAAGCGCTTGCTGGCTGGTCTCACTGCCCCTGGAAGAAGAAAATTGCCAATGAGGGACATCTTGAATTCTTGCTTGTGGAAGGAAGGCATATCCTTCCTGGATGCTAGAAGGGTTCCTGGTGAGATTTTGTTTAGCTTTATCCGGGAACCCCGAGACTACATATAGAGCCCTGTAAGGGGAGAAAATGGACTCCTTGACCTGACAAGGAGACTTTAGCTGGCTAACCGGCTAACTTTGACCAGATTGTGGGTCCTCTGCCAGGTGGCTCAGCCAGGTCTTCTTCAGGTGGCAGGTCCTTGCCCATCGTCAGTCTGGCCTCTGCATCTGCTAAGTCGGCTCCCAGCTCTGGGGCAGATGCCACTCAGCGACGCCATTGGCATGCGCTCACGTCTCCCTGGAGGGTGACATCTCGGCCCCATTTGGGAGTTCGCTCCCCTCAACAGCAGTATAGCGCAGTGGTCTAAGGCTCTGAGCTGCAAATCTGGTGACATCCAGCAGACCAGACCTGGGTTTGAATCCCACAGCTTCCACTTGCATACTGTGTGACCCTGAGCAACTCATTTAACTTCCTTGTGCTCCCAGGTCGCTCCTGTAAAAAAGCCTTCTGCTTAGTGTGCTATTTCTCGTTAAACAATTAAAAAAAACAAAAACAAAAGGCAACTTAGGTGTAGCTAGAGATGCCCAGATTCCTGAGGTGTGCTGCTACCACTGTCCAGCACTTTGTAAGATTCTTGAGGAAGGCCGAAGGGCTGCAGTAAGCCCACCCTTGTGCGAGACTTCGTTAAAGGTATATGAAAAAAAGGGGGCCCTCTTTGGACCAGGGAGGCTAGCCCGTCTCCCTTTTGTAAGGGCTGTATGAATAGTAGCAGAGTGACCACCTGGAATTAGGGTTTTAACAGCAAGATGGGAAGCCACTCCCCAGCTGTCTGTGTCGGAAATTACGTGGAGTAGAGGCCCTTTCTTCTTTTCATGGCCAAGGACCCCCTCCACCATTTGAAAAGCTAGAATATTTTTTTTTTGTTTGTTTGTTTCACCCCCCCCCCCACTCCAACAGAAACACCTGTGTTGGGGATCGAGGCTTAAGACACCTGGGTACACATGAGGTCTGCCCACACGAACGTCAGGATTTAGGCTGCGAAAAACACCCTTGTATTGAGAGAAAGCTGGGAAAAAACTCTGCCCCTAATGTGCTAGGGAGGAAATTCCGTGGAGCAGGGGCCTCGTTGCAGTGAGATGTTCTGGAATTGAACAATAAGTTTTGATCACAAAGAAAATACATGGCTTTAAACTGGCAGTCTGAGAGCAGACCAGTGGTTCTAGGCCAGACATAGCACCTGAGAGAGATGGCAAAGGCTGTGACTCTGGAGGCGGCAACATTGTTATCGTCCTGTGGAAAATTGGTACTACATAGCTTCCGGAGCAGGTTAGCCATAACCTCCGGCTACCGTAGCAAGAACCGGGACAGAGTTCTGCAGTGCTTTCATTCATATATCACACACACACACACACACACATTATATATCTATATATATATATATTTGGCCAAAACGCCAAGTAGGTAAAAATTCTAACAAGCATCTGTGGGTAACTAAGAATCTATTTTCTGAAGTCCTTATCCAGGGGGTAAGGAGGACAAGGAGACCCCAGCATTCTCACAAGCTGCCCGATGCACTATACTCACATGGCTGGGATGTACAGACAGGCACTCAGTACTGCTAATAAATAAATACATAAATATATCAATTGTTTAAACACTTCCAGACCGCTTGTGAACCTCTGCCACAGAAGTGGGGGTCTGAAGCAGTTTTGTGGTATTTTTATTTGTATTCTTCATTACAGACAGGGCTTTTAGGAGGTGGAACCTTTCATCTCCCTATAATCTTTTCTTTTTTTATCCTTATCCTCACCTTGGAAGGACTCCTGAGAAGGGAGATCCAGGGTGTCCAATATGTTTTGGATAAACGAAGGCATAGAGGGAGAACCTCCTTGGATACGTAGGGTTCTAGACCCTCCACGTCATAAAAATTCTCAATCATCTGTATCACCCTCACAGTCTCTGGGGCAACATCTGTGGAAGAGTGATAGCAGCCCCTGTAAGCAGGGGTAGAATAAAAATATTTACCATACACTGCATCACTCTCAGTCTCTGGGGCGAGAACCGTGGAAGAGTGTTAGCAGCCTCTGTAGGCAGGGGCGTCATAAAATTATCTATCACCACAGCATCACCCGCACAGTCTATGGGAAAGAGAACTGTGGAACAGTGATTGCCAGCCCCGGTAAAGAAAGTACCCATCTTTTGTAGGGTCTGAAACAGTTGCCAAGCTTTTTCCATATTTTGCACGGATGGAAACTACGCAGACTTTGCAAGTACTTTGTTTTTTCAGAATGCTTTAAGCCACCTTTTGTCTCACTATTGGCTTTCCCAGGAGCAACAGGAGCATTTATGTCTAGACAGAGTTTCTTTACAGATGCTTCATCAGCGGCTAGAAATAGCTTCCTTCCTTTGTTACTTCTATTATTTTTTATGAGGAACGTCATATTTGGAAGCTTTATTTTTGGCTGGGATCTGGAGGGTTCCTCAGCACCTCTTTACATTTGTATTACTTTTGGATGGCCCCTAGTCGGAAGCCTTTGATAGGTCCTCAGCCAAAATAATCAAAGGCTTGTCTGCTACGTTTACCAATTTAAGCAAAATAAACCAGTCCTGGACCTTATTAACTGAGTGCAGGTTTCTGTGAAAATGCCACCAACCAGTCCTGCCCCAGTTAATTAGCTCTGTCTGTTGCCAGTGCCTTTTTTTTGTGTGTGGTTGTAGAACTGGGATCTATACCAGTGCCAATCTTAATAGAAAACACAGCAATACTTGTCAACTGCCTCAGGTGGCTGCTGGACCCTTACGGACAGTCCTGCGACAGATGATACCTTAGGTCCAGTCCCTTCATGTACAAATGTAAAAATATATATATATATATATATATACACACACACACACACACACACACACACACACACACACACACATATACATACATACATACACACACACACACACACACACACACACACACACACACACACACATATATATATTTTTTCCTCTTACTATGCCAATTCTGAGAGAAACCCCAGGCATTGTTAAGATTTGATTCTAATGGGTTACCTCATGGTAAAACCCACGAGGTCTGAGGTAAAAAACAAGGCAACTGTCCCTAATTCGACGGTTCCCACAAGAATTTGCCCAAAACTGAAGGGAACCATCGAAAATAAGCACCCGCAATAAAATTAAAGTTGAAAATGAATAGTCGCAGTAAAAAGAAAGTCAAAATAGCGCTGTCATGCTAAAAATAAAAAAATTAGATTGGCGCTAAAGAAAATGTAAAAAACTTTCACTTGGCACACTATTAGAAATGAAATATGAGGAAAACTTTACCCAGATAAGCACTATGAGGCTGTCAACAAGGAAAGTTGAGAGACACCTCGGGAAATGTTGCTCAGTCCAGCAGAAAAAAAATTCTGAAGCCTTCAACAGCTCTCACTCAGCTCACTCCCTTTCCTGTCTTCTGATTGGCTTGTCCCTAAGCTCATTTATTTATTTATTTTTTTACAATTGTTTAACCAGGTGAGACACACTAAGCTGAAAGCTTGTTTACATGTGCAACCTGGGAGCACAGGGAAGTTAAGTGACTTGCTCAGGGTCACACAGTATGCAAGTGGGGGCTGTAGGATTCAAACCCAGGTCTCCAGATTTGCAGCTCAGAGCCTTAAACCACTGCGCTATACTGCCTCCCATTTAAATTCTCTTAAAGGCACACCTCTGAGGAAGTTGCACCCAGCCAGCTAAGTGTAAAAGTTACTGATGCTAAAGGACTCCTGGGGTAAGAACTGTTGTTCAGTTGCCCTTTTTTTCCACTGCTTTAGGACAGAAAACACTGCAAAAATCACAACTGGCAAATCATGATTGGGGCCCAAACAACAGAAGCACAGGTCATGGCCATCTGCTTCTACCAACCACTGCTCATAGGATTTACAATGTTTTAATCTGTGGGTCTGTTTTCTTTTCAGGCCCTCCTTCTGTCATGTCCAGTTGGACAGGAAGAACTGCCAAAAGCGTTTTGGGTACTGAAGGAAAAAAATACAACTGTTTTAAAAAATGAAACCATTTTGTAATGAAAAATAAAGAAAAATAAAAAAAAGATTTTAGTCAGTTTAAATAGAAAGAACCCAAACCGGGAATAGCAATAAACCACAATTTCCTCAGATCCAGGAACCAACCAGGAACCAAGGGAAAAAAATTATCTAAAATTAAGCAGCAGTGCATCAATCTGATGAAAATTTTTACCTATACTTTTTTATGCTATTTTAGATTGCCACTTACCTCCTGACGTGTATGATACCCTTCTCTCCACAATTTGAGTCTGCTTTAGTACTTTTTTTCACGTTTGAAATAATAAAAGGAGTACTCCTTTTAACATGGCTCGAATCAGGTCTTCATCAGTATTCTCAGATGTTTTTGTCCATCAGTTGTTTAAATATCACTTCTGTTGTAACTAAAATGAACCATCATATAGCAGGCAGTCCTCACTGACCTTATGGAACACTAGGTGTTCAAAAAGAGCTGCAAATACTGATGAAAACCTGGTCCGAGCCATATTAAAAGGAGCTCTCCTTTTATTATTTCAAACATGATAAAAGTACTAAAGAAGACTCAAATTGTGGAAAGAAGGGTACCATACATGTCAGGAGATAAGTGGCAATCTAAAAAAAACATGAAAAAGTATAGGTCAAAATTTTCACCAGATTGATGCACTGCAAAGCATTTAACAGCTAAAAAAAACAATAAACAAAGTTTTTATTAAAACTTAGCCACAAGGACTAGAATAGGACGCTGGGCCTTCTGATCTCTTCAGCAGAGAAATAAATATGCTGTTAGAATGCTGGGGGAAGCGTGACCACATTACAGAGTTTGAATTTTAGTAACTTTAAAGTTCTGTCTCTGGAGCAACTCATGGATGAGATGATGCAAAACTGTATGATACCACTGAGACATTTTACCTGCTAGAAAACTGAGCTCACACAATACCTAAAGTAAGGAGCCAGATTAACAGATGAAAAACAAACAAAAAAAAAAACAAAAACACAAAACTTGGACAACAAGCAGCAAAATAGACAACAAATACTTGGTTACTGCTGGCTCCGGTGAACTTTTGGTCTCTGTCACGTTTACTGACTGCCTTTCTATAACTCATGGCAGGGAATTGAAGTTTGTTCCACAAAAATTGAAATTTTGCCTGTTTATTTCAGTTTCACTTGCCTTCTGCCGTTTCACAACCTGTGTCTCCCAGAGCCCGGGCATTCTGCCAGTTTGCAGATTTTTGTTTTGTTTTTGTTTGGTTGGTCAGGTTTCAGCCCACTGTGCAGGCAGGCTTGAATCCCAGGTCCATACCCCTAATGTCTCCAGTATAAAAGACATTAAACTGGCTAAGCTAGCACCAAATGATGACATAGAAGCCTATCTAACAACCTACGAGAGAGAGTGGCCTGAGCCAGCAAGTGGCCCCGGGACCAATGGGTTGTTAGGTTGGTCCCCTACCTATCTGGAACAGCACAACTGGCCTATAGCCATTTGGATAACATTCAAGCAGAATATCATCACGTGGTGAAGAGGGAGATATTGTAGGTACAAAATTTCAGTGAGACATAAAGACAGTGCAGAAACCTGCAGTATCAAATTGGAGATATTTCAAGAGAGGCCCACACATAACTGAAAGATCTTTGTACTAAGTGGCTGCAACGTGACATAAGGACCATACAAGAAATCCTGGAGCTCCCTATTACAGAGCAATTCGTCAGTCTGTTGCCTGGTGATGTTCAGCTGGGGGTTAAGTAGTACAGACCTGACACTGGAGAGAAAGCGCTTCCCCTTGCTGAGGACTACCAGATGACCTGGCAGTCTGCTCCTTCAAGACTTTCAGACACTGGGTAAGACCCCCCTTTTCAGGACCAAGGCCTGTCCCAAACCCAGAGTTTAGACCTGGAGGAGGTGTATGGCCCTCACCTGACTTTGTATGCTATAACTGTAACAAGCGGGGTCATATAGTGCATAATTGCAGCTGAAAGCAGGCAAAAGCCTCACACATGACCCTAGCTAATCTAGGGCAATATTTCACCAAAGTGGTAGTGGGACCAAAGACAGTGCAAGGCCTGTCAGACTCAGGTAATCGTCAGATACTGATCCATCCTGATGTTCTCCCTAACAAACGCAAAAGAGGCCTGGGAACTGGGGTGCTGTGTGCACATGGGAACATCCATTTTTACACCACCACGCAGGTAACCCTAGGTGTTAAAGGGGAATCTGAGGTAATTGAGGAGTGGTTCCAACACTATCAGTGCCTGTGGTGATAGGATATGGCTTTCCTGGTTTTTCATAACTAGAATATGACTTTCTTCATTTTTCGGAACTAGGATATGATTTTTCTGTTTTTTTCAGAAATGGTCCAAACATAAGTTATTACCCCCTCCTTACAGCAGCTGTGGTCACCCGATCACAGGCTAAAAAGGCCCAGGTTCTAGTGAACATTCTTCCCTTTCCTGAAGAAGACTATTTCATCCCTGGTAAAAATAGGAAAACAAAGAAGAGCAGAGAAAAGCAGTAATGGACACTGGAACACTGTACTACTGTTAATGACGACAAACATGATACAATATGGGACATGGAAAACTGATTAGCTGCCCCTGACATAGTAAATGATCCTCTGCAGGAGGTTAGTCTGAAACCCCCGTTTGCCGTGGTAGAAGCGATGCAAGAATCAGGGAAGCCCAGGGTCATCCAACACAAAGATATCTTGTACAGAGTCTGTACCAACCTCTCGATCCAATGACAAGTACAGCAAGGGGTGATGCCTGAAAAGTATAGAGGAGAGCTATTACACCTAGCCCAAGATATGCAGATGGCAGGTCACGGAGATAGAAGCCATACCTTGACCTGTCTGCTATACCATTTCCTTCAGTCCAATATTCACAAACAGGTGGCTACTTACTGTTAGGCCTGTGCCGAGAGCCAGAAGGCAGCAGACATAGCCCGAAAAGACAAGGTTCCCCTGGTTCCTCTGCCTATAATGGACAAACCACTTGACCATGTAACTATGGATATTGTAGGTCTCAGGGCTCCAGATAACATTTTTTGGGATAAGTACATTAGTCCTCATTTTGAAAGTGAGGTGAGTAAAAACAAATTCAGATGTGTACACATGTCTGGATAGAGTGGAGTGAGGAGTACATTTTTAAAAATAATGTAGGTTTTTTCTAGATAAGAATTGATTAGGTGCCAACAGTGCTCCAGCTAATACTGGCAGGTAGGAGTAATTTACTCACCACTTGAAAATACAGTGAGTAAAAAAAAAAAAAAAAAAAAAACTACAAAAAAAAAATGATGTGTACGAATGTTGTAAATCTGGAAAAAAAACCTGCTCCTTTTGAATCACCAGCTATGTTTTGAAGCACGATTCCATGGAGTGTGCAGCATTTACAAATGTTGGGTGAGTACTGGAACTTGTTAAAACAAATTTCTGAAGAGTATTTCCTAAAATGAGGTGATTAAAATAGGTCAGTATTCACCTTATCTGGAGCCCTGGTAAGCCCAATAGAATGCAATATTAAAGACAATAGTTCTATCCTTATGGCACGTGATTACGCCACAGAATATCCTGAAGCAGTCCCATTATCTACTGTAACAGTCCCTAAAGTTCCTGGAGAGCTGGCCCAGATCTTGGGCTGGTAGTATCTGCTGTTGAGACTTCCCCATATCACCCCGAGACAGATGGCCAAGTAGGACAATTTAAATCAGACACTAGAAAAGATGCTTCATAGGTTTGTGCAAGAAGAAGGGAAAAGCTGGGACCAGCTTTTGGCCTATCTCCTGTTTGCCTATCGTGAGATGCCCCAAGCCACTACAGCAGACATGCCTATGGCCACCATAATGATGGGGCTCGCTCTGACACAGTAGATCCGCCTCTCCTTGGTTGGAAATGGAATAATATCCAGCAGTTAGGACTTATCCCAGTTCCAACTTGGAATGAGACAGAAGACAGAATTTACTGACAACTTAACCTGCAGAGGAAAAGTTGTACACTTTTACTGACACCTTATAAACAAGGCAGTACTTACGTGTGCGATCCCGGTTCCAGGCATGGCATGTGATTGGCTCTAGTAAGAACTGATGAAGGGACATTCTGATAAAGGGCTTCTTGGTGTTGGTAGGAAATTAATCTGGAAGAATACAAGGAGGCAGTCAGAATTATACTGTACAGAGATTAAAGGTGAACACAAGACAACAATGTAGATGGAGAATTTTCCCGAACATAACTGCAGTATCTCATTAAGAAATCCAAATGTCAGATGCAGAAATTAACTGCCAAAAAAAAAAAAAAAAGTAAGTGTGTATATATATATATATATATATATATATATATATATATATATATATATATACACACACACACACACACACACATACATATATATATATATTTATTTATGGCACGAAGAGTATAACATTTCTGTGAAGTGAGCCAAATCTGTAAACCCTGCCAGCCATATGCTTTGCTTGTACAGCCCAGCCGCACTATTTATTGTTATTTAATCTCTACTATTGACTTCCCCACCCAACTCATGAGATTTCATGTATCTTTTTCATATTACCCTTAGAGTTCCTCTAAAATTTTTGTTAATTTCCAGCTATCTGCCTACAGACTGTTGCTGCAGCGTACAGGAGACGCAATTTTATACCAGGGTTCGTCAGGGCTCTGTCCAGTTTACATACCACTTTGCTTTTAAACAGGTATCCCACTAGCCCATCAGTGCAGCGGTAGCTCTACCACTCGCGACGCCGGTGACCAATGTTCAACAATCATCCTGGGTCCTTGGGGGCTAGACGGGGGGGGGGGTGGAATTAGCATCCCCGAGGACGCTCTCCTTCTCCATGGTGGAGGGGTATCATCCTGCACCACAATACTACCACCTGGGTGATGATAGGTGCCACTGGGACTGGAGGACTGAAGGGAGGTCAGAACTCTGTTGATGTACAGGTGTTGCTATGCTCAGCGTTTGCATATCCTATGACATGCTCCAAAGCGTATTGGGGGGGGGGGGAGAGAGAAGAAAAGGAAAAAGGCCCTTATTACTCGTGGATAACGGACACCTGTACATCCAGGGCTGGGCTCTGCCCACCGGCAGAATGCTTCCTGACAAAGCAAAGTGTGCTCAAGTTATATCCCCTCTTCCCTGTCCGGGGGCAGTTAAAACGAGGCTGAATGAAGTAAGACAGCAGCCTGGCGAGGTAAATGTACCATCGCAGCTCTGCAATGCGTCTGGGACCACAGAAAATGGGTGCATAAAGAGAAAGTTTAAACAACATTGGACTGGTGTCAACAAGGCTGGTCTTGCTTCTTTAAGCTGTTCTCTATTTTTTTCACAGGCCTTACTGTCTCATCAGTCTCACTGTTATAATAGTTGTACAGAGGTGAGAGTCAATGTCAGTTTTACAGATTTTTGTGTATTCCGTGCCCACAGGGAAGGCTTTGTCGCAGTAGCACTGATGTTTAGTAATGCTCCCTACACTGTACACAGTGGTTCAAGTCCACCCAACACCAGCCAATTAATTTCATCCCCAGCACAAAACTCACTTGTAGCCCTAAACCTCCATTTCACATTTTTTTTTGTTACTTCTGATGGTTCAGGTCAGACACTGGACCCATCGTCAGGTACCCGGGGGAGAAAGCCAAATAGTTTGTGTTTTTTTATTCCCTGATGGTTCTGGTTTGGCTCTGGACTCATCAGGTAGTTGGGAAGAGGAAATGCACTTTTTTTTTTTTTTTTTTTAATTCTGTACTAAATCATGTTGGGGAGTGGACCTGTTAGATAGCTGGGGGAGTTGTTTTTTTTTTTGTTTGTTTGTTTTTTTATCCCCGGCTGGACTGGGCTCTGGACCCATAGGAGAATTTTATCATACTTATAATTTCCTTTTCCGTTAGCTCCAACGTTGGGACAGGTAGTTAATACATAAGGGTAATGTGCTCCCTCACTGGAGTAGGTGGAACAGCCCAAAAGCTGTTACCTAAGCACAGATCCCCAGGAACATGAACATTCTATCTGCAATAGCTACCTCAGTACACAATACACAAACCAACAATATACAAACTGTTATCAATGCCTACATTCCCAGTTGAACACTTGCATAAATATACAAAAAAACAAACTGGAAAAATACAGGCCTACCGTATCTTGACACAATAAGACACATATTCAGAATGTAGGACTACGATTTCCATCTCATTGCCTCCCACATCGGGAACCAGGTTCACGCTTGGATCTCATGGCCTTCCATTTCTGAAAGCCTGCCTTAACCAGAAAGCAGTATGTTTAGTTACAGAATACACAACTGGATCTTTTACGACTGACGAATACCCATGTGGGCTCCCCAGACAAACAGAACCTTATACGTTTCACCATGTAATCCATTAGCTTGCTTCACCAATCATGAAGTCATCATACGAAAGTGTCCAGATATTGTTGATGAATCCAAAGCCTTGAAACAGTGCAGTAGGTATCCTTCAAAACAAAGTCAATATACACCTACAAAGATCTTATATATACCTATATATTTGACAGTATTCTCCAGGAGAGCAGACAGCTCTAGGGAGAGGCCTCATTAACAATGCTGGAGCCAACAGAAAAGGAAACTACAGTGAGTATGACAGAATTTCGCATTTACGTATCACTCCACATCATCAGTGAGGATGGTAGTTAATAGAGATGCACTCTAAAAAGCAACACCTGTATAAGTAAGGCAGGAGAGAATATTGTCCCACATAATTCCCTAACCAATAGCTTCTAGACTCATCTGACAACAACTGCTTGCCAAATATAATACTGGATGGCTGCAACATCAAAGTGCAGGGCATAAACTCTGTTGAGTCCTGGAAGCACAAGAATGGCAGACTAGAAAACCAACTGCTCGACTCTGCAAAAGGACTTAGCCCTCTGAGCCTAAGATGCTAGGAGCTCCATGGAAGGAGAAAAAAAAAAAAATCAAAAATCGAAATTTGGGTACCTGTAAATTTTCTTTCTCCGACGGCTGGTCTCTGGGCTTCCTTACTCCTGGGATATCCAAAAGCAGTCCATGCCTAGATGTCCTGGGTGGGAAGAATGTCAAGTGCTCTTAGGGTTCCACCACTGTCTGGAGCACTTGGCGGCCAAAGGATGCTTCCGCCGAGGACATCACATCCAGTTTGTAGAATTTTGTAAAAGTATGAATGGATGACCACGTGGCCGCTCTGCATAAATCTGCTGGAGATGCCTCTCTGAAGTGCGCCCATAAAGTGGCCATCACTCTGGCGGAATGGGCTCTCACTGGACCAGGCAGAGCTACTCCTGCCTGATCATACGCCATAGTGATTACTGATCTAATCCATCTGGCTATAGAGTCTTTTGAGGCTTTTTACCCACATTTTGGCCTGCAGTCAAAATGAACAAGCTTGATGTTTTGCGAAAAGCATCCGTTCTCTTAATATAGATTCTGATTGCTCTCCTTGGATCTAGAGTATGAAACTCTCTTTCCTTTTCATTTTTTGGGTGAGGACAGAAAGAAGGAAATATGAGCTCTTGGTTACAGTGGAAGAGAGACATAACCTTCTGTAAAAAACCTGGATCCGTCCTGAGTACCACCGAATCCTTATGAAAGACGGTGTAGGGCTCTTTGGTTGACAGCACCCCCAGTTCGCTGATTCTCCTGGCTGATGTAATGGCCACCAGAAAGACCACCTTCATTGTAAGATGCATGATTGATGCTTCCTGCAAAGGCTCAAACGGCACTTTTGTAAGGGCCTTGAGGACAAGATCAAGCCTCCAAGGTGGTACAATTGGTTTAATTGGGTGGTGCTTTAACGTTGCTGCTCTTAAAAACCTTCTGACATGAGGGTGAGATCCCAGCGTATCCCTCCCCGAGTCTGCGAACAAGAGCGCCCCCCCAGTGCAGAAACTTGAACTCGTAAGGTGGCTGGCTGCAATAACCCTTGTCGAATCCCTCGTGAAGAAACTGTAAAAGCACCAGGAGGGATACTGGATGGTCCTGTATAGCTGTAGAACGAAGCCAGAATAAGAATCTTCTCCAGATCCTATAATACACCTTAGAGGATGAGGGGCATCGAGAGCTTACCAACATTTCAATAACTGGAGCAGTGTATCCTAACTCTTTGAAAGTTTCCCGCTCAAGTCTCCAAGCCGAGAGGGACAGATTGCTCAGACTGTGGTGCAAAACCGGACCCTGATGAAGAAGGTCTGAGGTGAGCTGGAAAACGAAAGGTTGTGCCTTTGATAGCTGAATGAGTAGTGGGAACCAGGGGCGGCGTGGCCACCTGTGGCAGACTAGAATCATCTCCGCCCTGTCTCGGGCTACCCTGTGTAGGACCCTGGATAGCAGTGGGATCAGAGGAAAAGCGTACAGGAGGCCGAGGCGACCCCAGTTTAGGGAAAAGGCATCCCGAGCTAATGCTAGATCATCTCTGGCCAGGGAGCAGAACTGCTGAGTCTTGGTGTTTTGTCGGCATGCAAACAGATCTACTTGTGGATTGCCCCACCTCTGTATGAGGAGTTGGAAGGCAGCATCCTTCAGCTCCATTCTCCCAGGAGAATGTCTTTGCGGCTTAACCAGTCTGCTGTGACATTTTCCTGTCCTGGTATGTACACTGCTCTTATGCTTACCAGGTGCTTCTTTGCCCAGTGAAAGAGGAGAAGAGATTCCCGAAGCATCTTTGAGTTTCTTGTGCCACCCTGATGGTTGATGTAAGCCATTGCTGTTCGATTGTCTGTTAGAATCAACACATCCCTGTTGCACACTTGCTGATGGAAATGCATCAGGGCTAGACGAACTGCCCTCATCTCTAGGACATTTATGCTGTACCTCGTTTCCATCAGGAACCACTTGCTTTGGGTTGACATCTGTTCTAGGTGAGCCCCCCAACCCGAGGCTTGCATCTGATGTGATTCTTGTTTGATGGGGATGGCCTAGTCCTTGACCTCTCATCACATTTTCCCTCCGAGACCACCATGCGAGAGAGCTTTTTACCTACTGTGAAACTGGGACGAGCTGGTGCTGACTGTGCCTGGACTGGGACCACAGCTTGAGCAGATGCATCTGAATGGGTCACATGTGCACTAGAGCCCATGGGACCGAGTCTGTCAGCGACACTAACGTCCCAATTAAGGACGGAGCCAGCAGTCGACTGTTCCTTTGGAATTTGCTTATGAGTTTTAACAGGTCCCTGAACTTTGACTCGGGGGGGGGGACCTTGTTGTCCCATGCCCTGAATTCCGCTCCCAGGTGGTTCAGGCTCTGGCTTGGAATTGGGAACTCTTCTTCCGGTTGATGAGAAAACCATAAACCGTGAGGCACTGGACTACATCCGCCACTGCCTGTACCGCTTGGTCGAGCTGCGGAGCCTTGATGAAGATATCGTCCAGATAAGGGAACAGCTGGATCCCCTGGTTCCGGAGGTGGGCTATCACTGCTACTAGAACCTTCGAGAAGGTTCTTGGGGCTGATGACAGGCCGAATGGGATAGTCTTGAATTGGAAGTGACTGTTCCCCAGCTTGAACCTCAGATACTGCCTGTGCAGGTTGTGAATAGGAATATGGAGGTAGGCATCTTGCAGGTCGATGGATGCCAGAAAGTCTCCTTGCAGCATTTCCTTGGTAATTGAGGCCAGTGTTTCCATTTTGAATGGTCTGTTGTGTACAAAGCGGTTTAGAAATTTTAGGTCTAGGACTGGTCTGCGACCTCCTCTGCGCTTGGGCACAATGAAAAATAGGGAGTAGACCGCCCGGTTAACCTGTGTGTGTGGGGGGGGGGGGACCCGTTCGATAGCCCCTGCTTGCAGCAGATCTGCGATAGCCTGCAATATGGCTTGTCTTTTGGACGAGTTGTTTGAGATGGGAGAGGGCACAACGTGAGGTAATGGGGGCTTGGACTCGAACTCTATCAGGTATCCCTGGCGGACAATGTCTAAAACCCATCTGTCCGACATTGTCCAGGCCCATTCCTTGAGAAAATCTGAAAGTCTGCCCCCTACTAGAGGATGAGCCCGCATTTCCTCATTGTGCTTTCTTGTTGCCATTTCCTGTGTCTCTGGTATTTCCCCCTCCGCCTGATCCACCTCCCCTAAAATTCCACTGGTTTCAGGAGAACCATGGTCTTTTCCCTGAAAAACTGGAATTCTGCCCCTTGTTGTAACCTCTGTCATGAAAATTGCGCCTTGTGCCTGAAGACCAGGTTTTGCCCCAGCCCCTGGACTGGGGCATATGCAGCTTCGCTGTTTCAACCGATTCCTTCACCGCCTCTTTCAGCGCCGACCCGAACAGGCGGTTGCCTTCGTATGGTGCATTCACCAAATGGCTCTTTGAGGAAGCATCCGCCTGCCATGCCCAAAGCCATAGGTTGCGTCGGGCAGAGGTTTGGTAGAACATGGTCCGTGCAGCACATCGGACAGCCTCTTCTGATACATCCGCTGCATAGGCGGAGGCCAACCCCATTAACTGTAGCTGGTGGATAATGGGGGAGTTCTTTTCTGGATCCCCTGCGAATTGAAAGGCTAAATCCGATGCCCAGGATAAGGCGGCTCTGGCAGAGAATAGGTTTGCCGTGGCTGCCTTAAGGGAGGTTGTCGAGGCTTGAAAGGCTTTTTTGAGTGAGGAGTCCACCTTTCTGTCTACTGGGTCCCTTAGAGAAGCCTCTCCCTCGGCTGGGATGACAGTTTTCTTGGTCAGGTTAGAAATCAAGGGGTCAATTCTGGGGCAGTCTAACCACTTTTCGGCATGTTTTTTGTCAAACTTGAGAAGTCTGGAGATCCGTCTGGGAACAGAATATGCACGCTCCAGACCCTACCATTCTTCTTTTAGCAAGTCCTCAATGGCGGGTGGAATGGGAAAAGCTGTAGCAGGTCTAGAGGCGGTCGCCAAGCGAAAAAGCTGTTTCGGTTGTGAGGTGACCGGTGGGGGAGAGCCGAGGTGAATTTCGGATATGACCTTGTTAATAAAGAAGTCTAGATCCTCTAGGTCGAAATTTCTGGCCAGGAAGTCGTCAGAATCTGTCATCTCCCCCTCCTCGGTGGAAAAGCTGGCGACTGAGGAGCCCAGGGAATATCCCATGACTTTTGCCCTTGTGCCCGCCCCTTGTTCCACTCCGTGAACGAGACCTTTTCCTCCCCCTGTGGCTAGCATAATGGTGGCTGTCCTCCTCTGAAGATCTGCCCCCGTCTCTGAATTTTTTCTTGGAGCTGGAGCGATGCGAGGATAGCCCCCCTTCGTCGGAAGATGGGAAGCGGGTCCTTTTTCTCCTGGCCTTCTTGTGTGGTCTCCCATCTGGTGACCCAGGAGGGTGCCATTCAAAGGAAGAGGGGTCCAGACCAAAAGCTCTATTCAACCTGTCTATAAGTTCGGGGTCTGGGGAGGGGGGGGCCCTGGACGTTGCTCCTCACTCGGACCTAGAGGCAGCTAGTCGTTCAGACCGTTCCGGAATATTTGACTGTGCTTGTTTGGACCTGGAGGCCACCGGACAGTCAGATCTCTCTTGGCCATTTACTTGAGATGAGATGGAGGTGGTGTCCGCTGTGCTGTCCTCACTAGCTGCCACTGCCTTCTCACATGTGAGGCAGAGTGACCCAGAGAAGGTGATCAGGAGAGGGGACTTGCAGCACAGGCATTTTTTACCTCTACTTGATTTTTATGAGGCCATGATTCTATAATCCCCCCTTGTTGTGGGGTCAGAGAGAGGATGAAACAGTCCTTTAGGCACTGCTAGCTGCAGAGACCTGAAAACCTGGCATGGGAGCCCTGCTGTAATGGCCCCTTTAAGCACTGCCTGAAATTGGACAGTAATCCCTGTATGGCCCCTTTAAGCACTGCCTGATAATCCTTCCAATTGCTTATTTGGCTGGGGGGGGGGGGCTATGACTAACCCCTCTGAATGTTCTGTAGCATGGCAGCGCTTTCTCAGCGATGCCCCTCCAGCGTGAGCAGCACGGCACGTGGAAGCGTTATCTCAGTGTTGCTGCTCGAGTACTTTTTGGGGCCAGAATCACGCTAGGCGCAAGCTATGATGAGCAGTCTCTTAATTTCGCTCCGACCACTTGTCTAACAGCTGAACCACACTGTAGTGTGAAAATTCGTAGTCTGGCTCCTACGACAGCCGCATTCCTGTGATCTGACCGTTGGGACTGTCGCACGGGGAAAAAGCTGAGAGGACCGCTCTGCAGTGAGACCAGTCTGTGTAGCTTGCACCTAGGCTAAGGCTGATCCTAACGAGGTTAGATCGCCCAAAACGCCCTTAAAATAAAAGATTCGCCATAGTTTCTTCAGCCCTGCCACGGTGACAGTGCTCTGTTGCAGAGTACCTGCTTCACGAAGACAGGAAGTCGACTAGAGATCACGGATGTGGAGGGCTTGTTATTCCCTCCGCTGCACAGTGTTGGTCCTGCCTACCACTGACATCAGGAGGTACAGCCCAGGAGTAAGGAAGCCCGGAAACCAGCTCAGGAGAGGGAAAAGCCCTGTCCTAAACAACCCATTCCTTTTCGATGGCAAAATGCAAGGGAGGCTTTATCCATCTGCTAACATGCCTAAGTAAAGTATTTGTTCTTCTTAGTGCTCATGACAGAAAAACAACAAGATACGGTTGATGACAACATAAGAGAATTGATGGAGGCGGCATCCTGTTTTTTTTTTTTCTACACCATATACAGTAACATTCTCAGCATGTTGAAATCTATGGTCTTCCATACTCTATGTCAAACTGTGTATATGTAAAACTATTGGAGATGGGGCAATGGTGGCGCCCACACACACACAAACCATCATCCACAACTCAAGGCCTTGAAGCTCCCAACACTACCACAAAGTTCCACACTCTGCCAAGACCACAAGGATGACCAGTTCTCTTTACAGACCATCACAGAGATTCCTCCTTTGTCAGGAACCTCTGTTGCTTAAGTTTCTACCTGTTCATGGGAACCAGGCTACCAACAGAGTATACTGGTTGGACCAAAACTAGAGACCATGGTCTTCTAGCTCACTCTGAAATTAGATGGAAAGCTCCTTTGACCACTGAATCCTGTTGAGTCAGGGCAACAGTGAAACAACTGCTAAACTGGTATCCTTGAATAAGTTCCACTCCCAGAGTGGACATCCAATGCCTCCACCTACGATCACCAGAGAGACTGAAGGGCCTCAACACCGGAGAGATCCCCTACAGCCACATAACATGACCTGCAGTCACCAAACCTTCCGTACTACAGGTCAAAGTATCCCCTGGATAAAGAACCCCTCACCGTTCTATAAACTCATGACTTATATAAACTGCCTGTACATTTTCCTGCTAGATGTAACATTAGCATTTCAACCTTAACTACGACCAACTCAACTGTCTCAGACTCTATTCTTAAGGGTTCTCCTTGAGAAAAGGAAATCATTCTGGAGTTGGATACACTTTCTACACAGCTGCTTGGACATACAAGAATTCTGAGTACACTTTCTTCAACTTTGTCATTTCCAGCTGTGTAGACCATTACCATACAACAGCTTGCTCACAGAAATAAAGGGGAATCTTCCAACCGCAGACATGCACCTCAGTGACTCCTATTGCCCATTTCTAGTCTGAACTGAAACCTGTGCAGGAACGCGAGTAGCTATTTTTATACCCCAGATCATTTAGAGATTGGAATAACTGCGTCTGAAAACTTTAGTTTCCTATCATTAATTAATGATGTTTGATTCCCCCCCCCCCTAGGCTGGGCTCGCTGTCAACACAGCTCTAATGGGCATCAAGGGAAGTCCCGCTTATACATTCTTGGGGGCTCTCCAACCATGCAAGAGACTGCAATAACATCTGAGTAGTGGCAATGTTCCTGTATGGGTGCAACTCAATCGCTGCTTAGACTCTGGGAAGATATCAGCCTAAATATGCAAACTGCACAAATGCAGGATCTGGGTGAAGCAGACAGTTTTATGCATAAAACCATCTGTCTGAAATGCTGACTACTGAATACTCCAAGCTAGACACTACTCCCAAGGATTCTTACCATCAACGGCGTCAAGGAACTCTCCTCCCAGTTAATAGACAGCCTAGTAGCTCCAGGACTTCCCAAGTCCTTGACTCAGACCTTTCTACACTTTCTTATTTTATTAAGCTCTGTTGATGAATTAGCACAAACAGAGAAACCTGATGTTCTGCCTGCCTCCAAACCATCTGCACTCTCGCTGAATCCCAACCTTCTTGCTATAGCAGCTAAACCGGACTGGAAAAGGCCGAGACAAAAGTCCTTCGAACCACCTCTTGGTTGCTAAAGTACAAAGCAAAAGATCTTGCCTGATCCTTGACAGAAGACTGACAGCCACTCTACTCCACATATTACTGAACAAAGTCAGGGTTATTATCTGCACCTTTCCCAGAAACCAGCAGTTGTCAATGCGAATGTTTGCTGCTGGTATTGCCGTTGTACCGGGTCTTGCTTGTACACATTTTTACAATATATTTACCCAGGATAGAACAGATGAGATGCAATATCTCGTCAGTGGTATCCTGCTTTGACACATTGTTAGATTGTAATTACCCAGGACAAGGCAGCTGATAGGCAATATTCTACTTTTAAGTGGGCTCCCACATTTTGATCCCAAATGTCCAACAGTCTTTTTATGACCTGACATTATGATCAAGACAGGCATAATTGTTAAAATCCCATCCAAAAGGTGATTGTGTTGTGCAACTGAGGAAACAGTTTCGGAGGGGATTTGAAAAATGATGCCTGCCACGTTCAGGAGGTGTGGTAACACAAGGGATACGTTGAACATTGGGGCCAAAATCCACAAAAAATAAAGTTATGAATAAATGTTGGAACAATTTGTTTCCTCATTTCACATTTTTACCTCAAATTTTCTCAACATAATCCTCTTACGACCAATCCTTCAGAGTATGACAGGTGACATTTATAAAACAATGGCTGAAATCTCATTATGTGCCTCAAGTGTTAAAAGATATTTTGGGTACAATTTGAAAAATGTTAGTCATTTCATTCATGAGGTGGTGTGAAAAAATGGCTACGTTGAAAAGCTGGGGTCAAAATATTGAGTATTACCACAGTTACGAGTGTACACTGAAAAACTGCAACATACACGCATAACTTTGTTTTCTCATATTTTTAACCCAAATTTTCAACACTGTCTTCTTATGACTCCACATAACCTTATTAGCCCACCTCACGAACAAGGGTGGAGAACATTTTCAAATCCTACCCAAAAGGTGACTGCGCGCCACAAGTGCGAAAACAGCTGTCATATTCATGAGGTGCTGTGAAGAAATAGCTATGTTGAAAATTTGGGGTCAAAATGAACAAGTTACACCACTAAATTCAAAACCCCATTTAAATACATTGAACCGCATACGTGATTTCCTCAGTTTGCAGTCTGGCATTGAAGAGTGAAGACGAGTCTGCAATCCAGAGAGGACCATGGCGTTGAACCCTGGTAGGTAAGTAAGGGCTTGGGGGTGTGGGGTGGTGGAACAGTAACGGCAGCAACAGACACTGATGGATGGTTTTCTTTTTTTACACGGTTCAAAACAAAACAAAAAAACAGAACAAAAAAACTACGAGGGATGTTTTTCTTTATTTCTGGTAGTGACACTGGGGGATTGGGCACCCATGGGTGTCAGTGTTATGTAAAATGGGCAGGGTGGGGGATAGCAGCTGGCATTGTGTGAATACGGACATGGGTTTGGCTTGGGAGGGTGGCAGTTATGGCAGCAGCTGTAACAGACATTGATGGACAATTTTCTGTTTTGCAGGGTCGATTTAAAAAAAAAACAAACTTCAAGGGACGGTTTCCTTTATTTCAGGAGGTGACATTGGGGGATGGGGCACCCCCAGTGTCCATGTTACATTTGTGGGGGTAGGTGCAGAGTAGGAGGGACAGTAAGGGCAGGGCAGCAGCAGACATCGAAGGACGGTTTTCTTTGTTACAGGGTGTAATTCAACCTCAGTAGGCTGATCGTGACAGATCAGCTGTGCTTGCTGGGTGGCGCAGATCAAAGGAAAGAGTAGACGACCTACAACTGGGTAAGCTCTCTTCTTCGAAATACACAACATTTCCGCTCAGCAAGCCAGAACAGTATCATGATCAGCCTGGCTGATTAGTGCGACATTGATGAGCCCCTTGCAGACCACTCTGCAGTGGACTGACAGTGTCACACCCCTCAAAAGCCACTCTTCTAACAAAATGTTCACTGCACGTGCACACACGGTAAACATAAACAAGGAGACTAGGTAAAAACAGAAAACACATGCATGCACAAGGACAGCTGATACATCACAATTCTGATTGGCCCACATGTCTGCGCTTTATGCCAAATGGGTTTGGACTGACAAACCAATCTGTAGAGTTTACAGGAACTTGTGTAAGGCAGCTGCACAAGCACTTCTGGGTGAACTCAGATAAGCAGCAATGCCTGCATACGTGAACAATTTTGTGCAGCACATAATGAAAACCATGCAATGTTGCTATCACTATGCCAGGTAAAACATTAGCTGTGTTTGTGGCCAGTCAGAAGAACCGTCACTTCGGCCTACACCACCCTCCTGCTCCAACTAGCATTCGGACAAAAATAGCCCTAAACACCTGAGCAGATCTGCTGTAGACGTTTTTCACAGAAGTCGGGCCTGCGGCCATAGAAAATACCACCTACTGCATGTGATGAGCACCCTCGAGCCAGCTAAGCGGGCCAGTCACTTATTCTGTTTAACTGGGGTGGGGGGGGGGATCTGAGAATAAACTGCGCAAATACCAGTCTCCTACCAAGACCAGTCAGCCAATCATACCAAAAGGCAGAGGTCCCAGGAATGGCACTGGGAACAATAATGAGCTGCGAAAAAAAATCTGCCTCCTTCCAAGTGACCAGGATTTTGGCACTGGGAACACAGAATAGGCATATATTGTGCAGAAATGGATTCCACTTGAGGTGTGGGCTTGCCAGCACACTGCGTCCACGAAAGTGGCAAAATCTTACGGGGCTGTAAGACCAGAGACATGGTGATAAATTCAGCTTTATGTGTGACCAAAATACTACCGATTTCTGACAAAGGCTTGTCCCCAGTGCAAAAGGAAAACTGACATCCAGCCCCAGAGCTGGGCAGCCGATTTCGCTTGTTTGCCCCTGCTCATCCCTGATCTGACCTGATCACTAAGGAAGGTGGCATGCCCTGCATTGCAGATCTGACTACAAAGAGTCTCGTGGCTAGAGGCTGCAGGGTCTGAAGTCTATTCTGGGTGTAACATCTTAATACCACATTGACCTAGTTGACAGGTAATCATCCTTCTGTGTTTGCAAACAGAGATGGGAATCTTTGTTTATGTTCCATCCACTCACCCTCCTTGTAGGAAACTAATCCTCATTTCAACAGACCTGGCTCTGTCTGGTCAGGAACCTCGTAACACTGCAGTATCTTCCTCCTGACTCACCATGTCATCAAGTTTGGGGGCCCCCTGCAAAAGTGGAAAGCAGTGTCACTCTGCTGCGGCACACCTGGACGTGCCTATAGGAACACATCCCTGACCTGAAGGGGTTCATATAGATTTGGATGTCTTTGCAGGTAGAACCTGCTGATCCTAGGCTGTTCGCATCATGATAATGGGGCTAGCACAGAGAATGTGTAACTCACCTGTACCACTACCGAATGGTACCACAGGCACATTCTCCCCCCCCCCACTCTGGGGGTGTGACCAGGAGGGACCGAAACATATAAGTTAGATTGTGCGACAGGGAGACCACAGTCCTACACCAGGTCTTACAGGCTTGCCCAGTATGAATCTGTGATAAGCTATGGTGCCACGAGGCAACTCAAAGGAAACATTTTATGCCCACAGACAATATAGCACTGTCCCCGAGAGGTTTCCCCAAATCTGCCTCTCAACCTTTGGAAAGTTACACAGAGACAAAATGTAAAGGGCACATTTCATGCCAGTAGGCAATATAGTGCTGCTCCCCCAAACCTGCTTCTCTACCTCTAGACATAGAAAACCAGGGCAAAATACCAAGGCAGGGAGTTTTCCCTCAAAAGAAATGCTTCCTTAAACAATAAAAATGTGCCCCAAACACATTTTTTCCTTAAGTGCATAATACAAAGGCAACAGAACTTGGTCAAACACCATGGATACCACAAGATTGAGTTCATCTGCCTGCACGTGCACCTTTTTTTACTGCAGGGAAAAAAAAAATATATACACACACACACACACACACACACACACACACACACACACTGCTGCATGATGACTCTCCATATGCCACTAACCTGCAGCCTATCAAACATGCTCCCAACTGGGAGTGGACTTTCGAGACAGCCCACGCAGGAGAAATGAAGGAATCTGCAGACCCGGCAGACTATTCTGTTTAAACTAGTCTGTTACACTGGCTGGGCTAAAAAAAGTGGGGAATACTGTTATTTCTGTCGCCTCTCTATTTCAGCAGCTGAACCTCCTGCCCTTACTGAGCAGCAAACTATGGACCTCGATTCTTGAAGAAGGCAGCAGCTCGAACTATTCATCTAAAAGGAGAATTCCCCTATCTAGAAGTCACCATTGCCGACAAATCAAAGCCCAGCCACTCTCCTAAACGCTGATATCAGGGCCACACCAGCATCCTGATATTGGCACCCCTCCCCCCACTGGACTAAAAGATGAGCACTACTTATAGTGCGAACTAAGGGGTGACAACAAGCTCTGCTTACAGCACAAGGCTAGGAGATAAGGGGGAGGGGGAATGGTGGCCTTGGAAACAAAAAGGGCGTGAAATTGAATGTCGCGAGCCCTGCTCGATAAGCTGACCTAAACAGAGTTATCAACACCAAACGGCAAATCACACAGAAGAAACTACATCAGTTTGTACTGGCCCAGTGGCACTGAGGGTTGAGGTGCTGGACACCACACTTCGTGCCACGCCGGCAACCCAGGTTTGGGAACGAGCCCGGGTCGGCAGGGGAGAAAGAGGATTGAGCGTCCGGGGGACTGCTCTCCTATCTCAGGGAGGGAGGGATTGCTGTCCCGCTTGTCAGTCTCCCTCTAGCAGTGGCTGGAGGGAGATGCGGGCCAGGAGGCACGTAGCCGACATACGTCGTCGGTGTGGAGGAGGGCGGAGGAAAATGGCGCTGGCAGGCTCTGTGATGACCTCCCAGCACCCGTCCAGCTCCTCAAACGTCTAGATTTCTGTCCGGGGCTGGGGAAAGCTGGCACCTTCACCTCGGCCCTGTCACGGGCGAGACCCGTGGGGACTGCAGGGGGTGTCAGGCTGGGGAACGGGGGGCAGAGACGGAGTATCTCTGAGGGACAGACCGGAGCCACCTGCCAGGCTCCCAGAGCAATAAATAGATAATAAAAAAACCAAAAAAAGAAGGAAGAACATCCAGGAGCAGAAAAAGGGAAAGAACAGGAAAACGCTAAGACTCCATTGCCTACACCAGCTCCACTGCCACCAGTTAATATAAGCCTGTGTGCAGATAAGCCCCCCACCCCGAAATAGAAGCACATTAGTCTGCACACTAGGGAGGAGGAAGGGGAGGCGCTCTGGAAAAGGGGGATGGGAGATAGAAGGGATGACAAAAGATAGACAAATGCTGTGTTTTTCTTTGTGTGGTGTTACACTTAGTAAGAAAAAAACTATCTGACTAAATCCTTGCCAAAGAGATAGAAATTCCCTCACTTACCTGAGGCACAGACTGGATATAAACCATAAGAGAAGACACCCTACTTATGGCAGGTGGTCATATTTTAAGTAACATAGACAAAAAAAAAAATGGTAGTTGGCATGCAGATTATTCGATTTGAAAGCCTCAACTTAACAGAAACTGAATTCTAAATTTAGTGGGCCGTTACCAGTGTCCCAACCCAATTTAAGGTTACACATTCCTCTGACAGAACAAACTAGGAGTAGAAAATCAAACCTTGCAGAGAAGTACAATCCATGCTACCTACTCCTCTCATGGTACAGCAGAAATTAGGTGCTACTGAAGATGGAATGTTCTATGCTCTCGGGGGTCTATGCTGCGGTCACAGCTTTTGGGCTGTACCACGTACTCCACTGGGGAAGCACATTCCCGACTGAAAACATGGAGCGATACAGAACAGATGGTCTGTGGGACGGAAAGATTTTATTTTATTCCTCGATGGGTCAAGTCAGCCACTGGATCATTCTGCTGCACAGGAGGCAAGGATGAAACGTCCATGGCAGTGTGATCCTTATGTGCATATTGGGAAGAGTGCAGAACTGAGTGGATGGGTGTGGAGAAAGCAGTGTTTTATTGCCCTGCCTATTCCACTTTCCACTCACCATTTTGCTGCTGCCCCCTCCTTACCTCAGTTTGGTTTAAATACATGGATCAGGTTGGGCATGGGGTCCATTAAGCAGCTGAAGGGAGGGAGGGAGACAATATTTTGATTGTTTTATTCCCTGATAGACCGGGCGGGGCACTGGACTGGTGAAGATGTTGAGGAGGAGCAGCCACATTTTTGGTTTTCCCTGTCAGGCAGATTTGGGCAACACATCTGTGAGATTGCTTGGGGGCTGGCAGAGTCAGATAGTTTTTTTTTTTTTTTTGGGGGGGTTCTTGTTTGTTTTACCTCCCGGCGGACTTGAGTTGAACACTGCACCTGTTAGGCTGTTGAGGTGTTTTTTTATTCCCCAACAGGTCAGGTTTGACATTTGTACCTCTCAGGTTGTTGAAGGACATGGTCAGTGCCCCCAATTCCCCTGATGGGCCGACTTGGGGACGAAGGGGACACATTTTGTTATTCCCAACAGGCTGATTTGCATACCGAGCCCATCAAGAAGTTTGGGAAAGAAAGCTTTTTTTTTTTTTAACGTTCCCTGTTGGGCCATGATAGGTAACTGAAATTATTTTTTATTCTACATTCCCTGCGCTACCAATATGGAACTCCTGTACCTTGTAAAACACTCCGAGACAGTGCATGAAAGTCATGTTGGTTAAGTGTTTCGTAACCTGCCTCACCATGGCCCCCCTCGTGCTCCACTAACTGGTCCCTTGCCCCCCCCCCCCAAGTTTTCCCAGTCCTTGGCCAGGCTACTCAGAATGACTGGAAACTTGGCTGTTTTCATTGTATAGACAGGTTGGGAAATGCACTTTCCAGTTCCTACAAGAATCAAATGGTGCCACAGCTATGCTGTTATTTGTCTTTCTGTATTGTAATAATTTTATAGCATGAAAACTCTGTTTTATAAAACTAATTTAATTTTTTTCAGAAAAAATAAAGGTCAACTTTCAATACACAAAGTTGTGCCAATAGTTTATTAATACTTTTTTTTATTTAGTTGTTTAACCAGGAGTAGCACACTAAGCTGAAAGCTTTTTTACAGATGTGACCTGGGAGCACAAGGAAGTTAAGTGACTTGCTCAGGGTCACAGTATGCAAGTGGAAGCTGTGGGATTCAAACCCATGTCTGGTCTGCTGGATGTCACCAGATTTGCAGCTCAGAGACTTAAACCACTGCACTATACTGCCTCAGTTTATTAATACTTCCTCTTTGAGCTTATACATTGTCATTCTTGTCAACACAGTGGTGGGGGGCACCTACACTAAACAACCTGAGGACTTCATAGCTAAAAATAATTATCTTGAAGGTACATGAGAGCACATACATTTTCGAGCAAAAGTTACATTTCCACATACTAAATGAAAGAAAAAACAAACACATTTATACAACGACTGCAGAGTGGTTCGGGAACACAATTTAGACAGCCTCTTCACTCTATCCCTCAAAGAAACTGCTTTTTTGTCTCGAAGGTGATGAATTATTCTGAGAGTATACTTCTTACCCTATATCCAGAGTCCTTATCGTTGTATAAATTCTTACCACTGGTCTCAAAAATTGTGGTATGTAGTTGAATATTAATGCTGATCAGTGTCTATAGCTTTATCCAGACTTTTTTTTTTTTTTTATATAATTCTCTATTCAGCTTGGGTCAAGGGTCGTAGTCCCATCAATATTGAGTAGAGAAGGGGTGGACTTGGGCTGCTTCCCAGTGATTTCTTTAATATTTAGCTGTGCCTGGTCTCCTTTCTATTTTCAGGACCCAAAGTGACAAAACACTGGTAAAAGTAAACTCCTCTATTTGTCTTGGTGTTAGTTTGGCAATTCATCTAGTGTCCCAGCATCTCGGGAGTCAGGCAAGCTCTCCAGGACTTTAATTTTTGAGCCCTTCAGCTGCCAGAGATTGTTTTTTTGTTCTGAGATACCACTGCCTGGATATGTGGTCCCCTCCCCCCCACAATCCACAAGATCCCCCCCCCCAAAAAAACACAAGAAAATGTAACTTTTTCATTTTTTAAAGCCCCTTTAACTGCCAGAGATGGTTTTAGGGGAGTTGAGATTTAAACCCAGACCTCCAGCATCACATTCTTGTGCACCATCCACTAGGCAATGTTGACTGCTTCTTAGCAGGCCTGTGGTTAGACCTCTCTGACATCACCTGATCCTAGATCAGTTCACCTGAGAAAAAAGAAAATGTGGTCTCAGACCAGGTCTTACAGGAACGATCTTCTGGAGACTCTGTCCTCCCCAAAACCAGAGTCAAGAAAGCTCTCTAACGACACTCTGCCATGTGACCACATCGTGAAGTGCAGGAAAGTGGCAATGCATTTCCAGATGGAAATGTTAGGAATGTTTTCACAATGGAATTGCTGAAAGGCTACATTTCGAGCCAGGGACTTCTTCACCTTTGTCAGCTGAACATTCACTAGTGCCACTTGCTAAACCGGTTCTCATGTACCCTCCTCCTTGCAGCCAACAGAAAGGTAGCAAACCATTACAGACAGCTATAAGGAACAATAGCATTATCACACTCACTCTCTGAGAGCCAGAAAAAGTCGCATCACAGACACCCAACACATTTCAATGGGACAGCCGAAAAACACTTCAACTATGATCCAAACAAGCCTTTAAAAAAAGGCAGGTATCCAATTCAGTATATAATATTCATAAACGTATTCTACCCATCACAGTGTATTGATAAATTTAAGTTATCATCGGAAGAAAAATGTATGGGTCTGCTTATTGCATTATCAGTTTATAATACGATACTCAGAGTCTGAATAGAAAATAAAATCGCTATAAAAACAGTGGAAAAGAGAAACACTAGAAGCCCTCAAACTAGAGAAAACAGTGTGCAAATCCAGAGAACATTAAAAAAAGGATCTGATAAAAAATAAAGTCGCTGGAATACTGTACTGCATAAAACTGATGGGAAAGGTAGTCTGGCATGGGGATTTACACATTCTTCAGAACTTTTATTAGATTTCATACTACTTTATGTTTAAGTGGGTTTCTTACTCTTTAACTTTATTTCGGTCTGTCCATTTGGTGACTTATACACAGTAATATTGGTTTATAAGGTAGAGGGAAGGGATTAAGGTTTTATATTATAATGGTACTGGAATTTTTTTTCAGATGAGGGAGAATGGTTATATTACAGTGTTCCCCATTCATTGTTTTAGGGCGGTGGGCCACCACCCTATATTTTTTTTTACCACCGCTCTATATTTTTTACCACCACCCTATATTTTTTTGCCACCATCCTATATTTTTATCCATTTTTTTATAAAATCCTCCAAAATTGTCTTTTGATATCCTTTATTGCAATACTACCCATTTAATACCAGCACACTATATGTTACTTAAAAGCTACTTATGCACATGTACAGTGCATATAGGAGGTCCCGAAAAATAACGCACCATTTGACCCGATCACCATTGCCACCGCCCTATATTTTCAGAGAGTGAGGAACCCTGTATTAAATTGGTAACACAGAAAATGGATAGCAATTGTTTTTATGTATTAAATGATTTTTTTTTACAATAACTAGAAGACATGGGTGGAAGCTAGAGGGAGGGCTCGGGGGGACAGGAGGAGGTGTTACTTCGCAGAGCGGGTGGTGGAGCCATGGAATGCACTGTCCAAGGGACTGGTGGAGGCAGAGACTGTGGGGGGGTTTAAGAGGGATTGGGATGGGTACAGGGGGAGGATGAAGCTGACGAAGTCCAATACAAGGGAAACATCTTGGACTGGGGACACAGAAACCCGGAAAGGGGGCAGCAAAATTGGCGCACAGTGTGGGCGCTATCGAGCAGACATGAATGACCAATAGGCCTCCTCTGCTATCATTTCAGTATGTTAGAAAATATACAAATGTATTTATTGTTAACTGATGGTACTGTTACAGTTTAATATTGTACTCTTGTATTATGTTTATTATTGTATTCTTATAAGTATATTAAATATTAGACAAAAAAAAAGTCTTACCAAGACTTAGGACCCTCCACATAACACTAGCAAGTACTTGCTGAGAATGCAAAGGCTGGGAGACAAAGGACCGCCCTCACCCCAGACAATTATTTATAGAGATACGGTGATCCCCTTATTTTCAACAACCGAACGACTAAATACACACCCAGACAAGCAGACGTCTTCCAGAACATCTCGGTCAGAGACTTCATACAGAAAACACAGAGATACACTACCACTCCAGACAATGGTACAGGGGTTAAAATGGATTAAAACCTTACAACTCAACTATTTAATTTTTTTGTTCATCAAGAAAAAGTGCTACACAACACTGCCTATTTTCAGCCTCATGTGGGGGGGGGATACAGATGCAAACCAACTGATGATGTTTAACCACATTACACTGTCGGTGGTATTTTACGGAATGGGGAAATTTTGCAGGACACAGGGGAAATTCCCCTAATCTTCTCAAGAAATGATGTCCAACTGAACAACCACCAGAACAGGCAGCTGGGACCTCAGTTTATTGTCTCATCCAAGGGAAGGCACACCCCGACAGTAGTACTCTACTTAAATGGAAGAACAAGAGCTGCCAGTGTTTATGGTACGAGCCCAATCCTGCTGTGGGACTTGAAACCACAACCTTCTGGCCCCGAGGCAGATATGCTATCAGCTGAGCCACACTGACACCAAATTATGCAAGGGATGGCATCCCAAATATAGTGATATCCCAGAAGGAATTGACATCCGATTCCATGGTAGCAATTAGACAAAACTGGGAAGCAAAGAATACCTTGGTGATAGCAAAGACTGGATGTGCTCACGAAGAACGACTTCTTGTATTTCGCCCCACTGACACAAACTTCTTTGGAAATCTATACCCCATATAAACAGCGAAATGGCAGGCCACACACCTGTGCCAGAGAAACTATGGTGAGGGGAGGTCCACACAGACCCACGACATCTGAACCCATCCTTCCCTCATTGACAACTGGAAGGAAATTCAGACATCTATAGTAGAGGTTTTGGGACAGGAATGCCCACTAGAAATTACAGGGTTTGAATCAGGAATTCCTTAAACGGAAACTGGAAAGAATATATACTAAATACTTATGGAACATCTTCTTATAATAGTGCCATGGGACTTTTTAACTTCCACTTGGGCAGCCACCGGAGGCAAGCAGAAGGACGGCAGAAGGATTAAAGACTTATCCAAATAATGGCACCACACAGTGCAGCACTACTGTGTCAGTTTAGGGCATCAACCCAAGTTGCTGATGTGGAACTAGAACTCAAAACCTCCTGATCTTTGTTTCCCTTGATTATTAATAAACTTAAAATGCTGTGTGGCTCCACACTAGTAACACCACCAGCACACTGTACCCCGTTTCTTCACCATTTGTTTATCTTTCTCCACTGACACTCTACAGTGGCTATGACTCAGTAACACTCTTGCCTCTGTACCATGAAGACTGGATGGCTGGGGGTTTTATGCCCCCACACCAGGCACCTGCACCAATACTAAGCACGACACTGCAACACTGTGGAGGTGCTGTACTCTGGATAAGACATTAAAGTGAGAGCCCTTCTGTCCATCTCTGGTGGCTGCCCGGGTAAATGTTAAAGATCCCATGGCAGTTTTAGTGTCAATGGCTCAGCAGGTTGCACACTCACCTCTGTGGCTGGAAGATCACAAGGTTGTGGGTTCAATCCCCACACCAGGCACTTGGAGTAAAATCCCAACAGTGATTCTGTAGTGCATCATGAGGGGGATGCTGAACTTCTGAGGTGCTGTCTTTTGGATGAGACGTTAAACAGAGGTCCTATCTATTTTTTCTGGTGGATGTTAAAAATCCCATGGCAATTCTCGAAAAGAGTAGGGTCAAAGTAAACAAAGCAAATAATTTTTTAACCTTCAAGCAGGATCTTAAGCAATTTCTAGCCAACTCAAGAACACGTGTTTGAAGGTACACAACGGGCACTTCCCCCACCTAACAGGCACTTAATGTCCTCTTGAGTAAGCCTTGGGGGTCCACTCTGACCCTCAGACTGGTCCACTACACTTCAGCTTATTTGACACTGATCCTGGTGACTCCTCTTCAAAGGATAGAATTCCCCTCATGACCATGCCCTTAAGACCTTCTTTTGCCCTTTCTGGATCCCCTCACTACATGCCCTATGATCCCACAAATTCCTGACATCACTTGGTACCCTAATCCCTTGTTCTGCAAATAATATTCCCCCCCTTAGGTTCTCACCTCCATAACTCGACCAAAAAACCTCATACATGCATCCCCTTAAATCCTCCTCCTCCCATTTCCAGATCTACTCCCTCGTCCCTCAACCTTCCTTATAGCATTCAGAGTCTAAGTCAATTCACAAAGCCTGGCAATGAGTTAGCTATCTCTACAGGCTACTTTGACTCCTCCACTAGCAACTAAAAAAAAAAAAAAAAATGTAATATTATACTGAGAACGGGTCTATGTCAATTCGCTCCCGCGTTTTCACTCCCGGTCAACTCGCTCCCTCGTCAGTTCACTCCTGCGGATCTCGATCTTTACTGAGGAAGAGGAGGGTAATGGGTCTGAACGGAGTACAAGGGGTGAGAATGGTGCAGAAATGGACACAAGTCCCTTTACACGAGAAAGGGTCCTGAAGGAGCTGGAAGTAATAAGAGTTGATAAAGCGATGGGGTGCACCCCAGGGTCCTTAAAGAACTAAGAGGTGGTGGCTGAACCTCTGTCTATCCTGTTTAGCCGATCACTGGAAACAGGGGAGGTACCCAAAGACTGGAGGATAGCAGATGTAGTCCCCTTATACAAAAGTGAGAACAAAGAGGAAGCGGGGAACTACAGACCAGTCAGCCTCACCTCGGTAGTGGGGAAGATCATGGAAGCACTACTGAAGGAGAGATTGGTGGAACATCTGGTTGTGAATGGACTACAGGACCCAAGGCAGCATGGTTTCACCAGGGAGGTCATGTCAGACCAACCTCATTGAATTTTTTGACTGGGTGACTAGGGAGGTGGATCAGGGGAGGGCAGTGGACATGGCCTATCTGGACTTCAGCAAGGCCTTTGACACTGTGCCACATACAAGACTATTGCACAAACTGGGGAATATGGGTGTGGGCAGGACAGTAGTGTGGTGGGTTGGTAACTGGCTGGGTGGCAGGACACAGAGGGTGGTGGTAAATGGCTGTCACTCCACAGAGGGAAGAGTGACCAGTGGGGTACCACAGAGATCAGTGCTGGGACCGGTCCTATTCAATATATTCATCAGTGACATTGCTGGGACCTAGAAGGCAGAATTTCACTGTTAGCTGATGACACAAAGCTCTGTAACAGAGTAGACACACCAGAGGTGTAGACAGAATGAGAAGGACCTGCAGAAACTTGAAGAATGGTCAGGGGTTTGGCAGTTGAAATTCAATGCAAGGAAGTGCAAGATAATGCATATGGGGCACAAAACCCTGGCACAATATATCAGTTGGGGGTGAGGATATAGCATGTACCAAGCAGGAGCAGGATCTTGGGGTTATCATCTCTGATGACCTCAAGGCAGGAAACAGTGTGACAAGGCAGCAGGTAAAGAAAATAGGATGCTGGGATGCATAGGCAGGGGCATCACCAGCAAGAAAAGGGAGGTCATAATTCCACTATACAAGACACTAGTGAGGCCCCACCTGGAGTACAGTGTACAGTTCTGGAGACCTTACCTACGTAAGGACATAGACAGGATAGAGAAGGTTCAGAGGAGGGCAACAAAGATGGTGCATGGATTGCATCACAAGTCCTATGAGGACAGGTTGAAGGAACTGAACATGTACTCCCTGGAGGAAAGGAGGGAGAGGGATATGATAGAGACATAACAAGTATCTTACAGGGAGGAACAGGGTGCAGGAATACACTATTTTTAAGTGAAAAAGATGTTCCAGGACTAGAGGGCATGGGATGAAGTTGGAGGAGGGACGATTCAGAGGAAGCGTGAGGAAGAATTTCTTCACAGAGCAGGTGGTGGACAAGTGGAACACCCTGCCAGAGGAAGTGGTGGGGGCTGAAACAATCACGGGATTTAAGAATGCATGGGATAGACATAAAGGAATTCTGGAGGTCAGGGGTAAGGGGCAACAGACTTCTTGGAAAACATAAACTGAACTTACAAGCTCAAATGGGCAGACTGTGTGGGCTATAGGCCCTTATCTGCAGACTCTGTCTATGTATCTATGTAACCCACTCCCGCTCCTAATCTCGAATACAATGTAATGGGGGAGTAATGGAACTACGGTATTTTCAGAGTTAGACACAGTGATTTCAGCCTGCATATGGTCTAAAAAGGATAAATACAAGTCATTTGAATGCAGACCATGGCTTAGCAGTTACAATATTACGAGTCAGAGAGTTCCAGTACATCAGACATACTTTGCCCAAACACCATTAAATCGCAAATAGCAGAAATTAAATAAATCAAAGAGCAATTCCCAGAATAAACATCATTCGATTGATAACAAAAAGAGCCATTAGATGGCAGCAGTACATCAAAAGTATGAATACCACTCTGCATATATAAAAAAATGTGCAATAAGAGAGGCAGGCTTAAATACTGTAAATCAGCAAAAGGACGGACGTGCTCCCATGTGACTGCAGTTCAAAAGAACCAATTGATGAGGTTGGTAAGCCCAGGCTTACCGCCACTGAGGAGATTATAAACACATCCAATATAAAGTTTCTTTGCTGGAGGACGTGCAGTCAGAACGTGATAAGCTGCAGGTGGGACTTCAGGGAGATAGTATTTCATCACAGAAAGACACTCCTACAAATGTAAAGCTAGCCAAGGGTGGGGGTTGGGGGTAGCTGCCACACAACACTGGTGAGAACGAACAGTTCTAGAAGCAGCAGCAAGCTGCTGTGCATCTCATTGGGTCCCGTACCTGTGTTGATGCCTTTTTGAATGCGATCCTTGGTTCGGAGGAAGGCAGGGGGTAGAATCGGACCCTCTCGACCCTATCTTCAGGGCTGCCTGCGAGAATTACTATGTGGCTGCCTTTTGTACGCGGTCCCCAGTTCGGGGAGGGCAGGGGTAGAAACAGATTTGCAAACAGGCAGGACATTGCAGAGACATACATGATGCAGACGCATCCCGCATTAGTGGGAGTGAATTCACAGGGAGTGGAATGCGACAGGAGCGAACAAAACAGGAGCGAATTGTCGGGAGCGCATTGTCCGGGAGCAAATTGACGTGCTCCCACCGAGACCTAATTCAACTGACAAAGCCTAGTGAATAAGGCAGCTGTTGTCCTAGAATCGTCTAGGTCTTGTTGCATGTTACCTTAGTACACTGTTGTGAGCAGCTAGTATTCCATTGTTAGATACCTGTATCCTGTCTGTGTAATCTGTGCCTTTTTCAAATGTTTTTTGTCCACTGACGTGGAACATTTGTAAAAGAGCTCCAAGCTCAAAAGTATTTCTGATGACTCAAATAAATTTCCCTGGTGCCCTGGCCAAATTTACCCACTCACTAAAAATACCATCACAGCTTCATCTGGTTCAATTTCAGTTGGTTACCATCTGTATATCCCCCTTCCCCCAGTGGATGAGGCTGAGAATAGGCAAAACTGCCTAGCCCTCCTTTCCCAGTCAACAAAACTACCTAGCTTTCTGAATGCTGCACAGGAGCTATTCATGGTGTTCTTTTCTAGCCAACATTCTCTGTCACTGACACAGATTCTAATGCAATATGGCCGTCTATACGGTAATAGTTCACTTAATGGCTGCTGCATGTTTACCATATACAATTCCTGTACTACCTATCCAACTCATTGCTCATAATACACTTTGGTATAGTTGGCAGAGCTAGAAGTTCAGTTTTAGATGGGAGACCCTACCGTTTCCAAAAATCTAGTATATAAGTTTATGATCAACACTGTTTTTTTCTACCCGGTGACTCAAGTGATCCCAGATATACAGCAGTAGCCCCACGCCACAAATCGGGCAGCAAGGAAGAGTCTGGAAATTACAGACCAGTAAGCCTCATGTCTATAGTGGGGAAACTGATGGAGACGCTACTCAGAGACACGATTATAGCATTCCTCGAAACTAGCAGCCAGCAGGACCCCAAACAGCACAGATTCACAGCGGGCAAGTCGTGCCAGTCAAATCTGGTGAAGTTCTTTGACTGTGTTACAAAGGTTGTGGATGGCACTGGATGTGGTCTACCTGGACTTTAGCAAGGCCTTCAACTCTGTTCCACACAGAAGGTTGGTAAAGTTAGACTACACAGGGGTCGACCCAAAAGTGGTTAAATGGTTACAAAATTGGCTACAGGGCAGAACCCAGAGGGAGGGAGGGTACAGGTAAATGAAGCACTATCGTCAGAGGGTAGGGTGACCGGTGGAGTGCCCCAGGACTCAGTACTGGGACCTCTGCTCTTCAATATATTCATAGTGGACACTGCTAATGGACGAGAGAGAAAGGTGTGTCTGTTAGCAGATGACACCAAGATATGTAACAGCTGACACCATAGACGGAGTAGGCAAGACAGAATCAGACCTCAAGAAACTTGAAGAATGATCAGGAACATGGCAGCTGAGATTCAATGTCAAAAAGTGCAAAGTCATGCACATAGGCAAAAGGAATCCAAAGAAGGCGTATTACTTGGGAGGGGAGAGACCAGCTGCCTCCAACCAGGAGCGTGATCTGGGAATCACAATCTCAGACAACTTGAAAGTAGAAAAACAGTGCAAGAAGGCAGCAGTAACGGCCAGTGGAATGCTGGGATGCATTGGGAGGGAATCACAAGAAGGAGGGAGGTGGTCCTACCATTGTACAGATCACTGGTCAGGCCACACCCGGAGTATGGTATCCAGTTTTGGAGGCCTCACCTCAGAAAGGACACTGACCAGATGGAAACGATGCAGAGAAAGGCAACAAAAAGGATTCAGGGATTACATGAGATGCCCTACAGAGAAAAACAGAGAACTTAACATCTATTCCCTGGAACAGAGAAGGGAGAGGAGTGACATGATCGAAACATTCAACCACGTAAAAGGCATAAACAAAGGTACAGACTCAGGAACTTTTTAACTTCAAAGAGGGCAGCAGAGCCAGGGGACATGATCAAAGGCTGAAAGGACAGAGGTTTGCTAGCAACATCAGAAAGTTCTTCTTCACAGAGAGGGTGGTGGACGCCTGGAATAGCCTTCCCCAGGAAGTGGTGGGGGCAAACACGGTTGTGGGATTCAAGAATGCAAGGGATAGACACAAGGGAGCTCTCACACCAAAGGGCAGCTAAGGGGGTAGGAAAAGACAAATACACCTGGCACACTAGATGAACCTAAGCAGTCTCCTTCTGACGTCACCCTCTATGTTTCTATACCATGTTCTAGCCTGTATCCTCTGACTCCCCCAGATGCCGTAACCTACCAGTTGGTTCTTCTGTAAGAAGATCTTGCTTACATTTGACCTGTATATTTTATATATGTATGTATGTGTATATGTACGTGTATATATATTTTTTTGTTTGTTTTTAAGGAAAAAGTGGTTTCCTGTGCTCAAGCAAAAGATCCGCCCCACCTCCTTTATTTTACAACTCAGCCAGTTTAACAATCTTTAACTAGCTTAGCAGGTATTGTGCAATACCTGGAACTGGAACATAGAACGGAGTTTGTGTCAAGAAGCTGTACAAAACCAGATCAAATGAGCCATGAATCAGAATTTCTGTAATGTCATTTATTGTGAGCCGTAAATTAATCAGAGGGTGTAAAAACAGCACCCATCTCACTTCTGCAGTCAAGTATGCAGACCATAAAATCTCACATTGACTAACAGCAACATATTACTGACCCAATCTGCTTAGTTTTGCTCAAATCTAATCATAGCCATAGAAAGCAGGGATTCGAACAAACTAGAACCAATATGGTCGGATTAAAAATAGCACAGCAGAAGCAGAATAAAGTGTTTCGTTTTTTTTCTTTTAAAGGGACACCATCAACCCTCTTTGGCCTCCAATTGTCCTGCCTAGTTTTAAAAGACGCAGTTTATGACTGCTCACATTCTGTAGAAACTGTGGATGTAACTGGTTGGTTGATTCTGATTCCTTTTTAAAAATGAAAAACAGACTGCCAACCATACTGGTGTTACCGCACAAAAATGCACTTGTTTACATTTCTTGATCAACTCCAATTTCATTTTTTCTGGACTTCAGAACATCCCCAACACAGTCTAGCCACTCCTGATGCAGTGAGAGTACAGGAGACTATTGCAGCATGACTAGTTTCACTGATTGGGGTGTTCTTAATGTGCAGTAAGTATGCAATAAGACTTGATCAAGGATTTGAAGCAAAAGGCGGGGTATAATTACACCACTACCATGCTTTTCAGTTCTACTACAAAAAGAAACAGATAAAACAGCAAGCAACATCAATGAATTTTAGAGAAAGTAACCAATCATAATGGGGGGGGGGGTTCCAACTAGAAATAAAATTATGCAAAAGGGTCGATAGTGTCCCTTTAACACCTACAATCTTGGGCCAGATTCACAAGGCCCTTGAAACTCCCGCAGCTGCGGGAGAAAACCCAGCGCAAATAGGTTGCATCTTGTGGGGCCGCAGTTTTTCCTGCAGTTGCAGTATTCACAAAGGTGGAGCCGGTTTATGACCATCACCACAATTTACAGCAGCTTGTGGGTGGGGTTGCCATAGAAATCCCCACAGCTGCAGAAATGTGTTACAGCCAGTGGGCCCAGCCATAACATCCTTCCACAACTGCGACAGATGTGAACACCAATCTCCGCAGCTGTGAAGATTTCAGTCTGCAGCTGGAGTTGTGGAGCGAGACTTAGTCCCATTCTGCTTTGTGAATCCGGCCCCTTATCATCCAAATCAGGTGTGTTATACCTGTAACTTCTCCCTCCCATTCAAAGACAGGTTGCCTTAGGCCACCTCTTTTTTTTTTTGTAAACATTGTTTTATTATGATTATTTGCACAGTTGATACACAAACAGTGCAGTACAGGAAATACAAAGGTTATTCAAAGCATAAATATACAAAGCACTTATTAAATATAACCATTCTAGTAAGGCGAGTTTTGTCTCCCGACACAGCAATGCTGGGGTCACAGTTATATTACTGTCAACTATTAACCCTTTATTTCATATCGGTTTAACTGCCTTAGACAACCTCCATCCCTCTGGCTGCTGAGGGCCCCAGAAACAGCTAGTGCATTAGTTCTCACGCTTTGTGATAGTGAGCCTCCCCCAAGCCATGGAAAAGATTTCAAGCCTCCCTTAAATTTGAAAAAAATCTTGGGCCTCCCCATAGGAAAAAAATATATTATGCTTTGCATAGTACACCCAGGTATAAAGTGAGACTAATACAATTGACAGAATATATTCTCTTTTTATTCAACTTATTGTTCTCCACCCACAACCCCACACCCCAGGTTATTCTGGTCACTCCACTTTTCAACTCTTGGACCCTTGTTACTCTGTTTTCTGCTCTTCTGGAACAACTAACCTAGCCACTTCATCTCTCCTCCTCTTACCATATTAAGTAACTTCCTTTTCCCTTATCCCCAGTCTACACCTGAAACAAGCATTTGCTCAATGTGCTTTTCCCAGTCACTAATTTGCATATAAACCTCTACTGTAAAAACAAACATTGGCTCAGTGTGCATTTCCCAGTCACTCATTTGCGTATAAACACCTACTGTTGAAACAAGCCTTGGGTCAGTGTGCCTTTCCCAGTCACCAATTTGTATATAAATAAACACCTACTGTAGAAACAAGCCTCGACTCAGTGTGCCTTCTAGTCACCAATTTACATATAAACACACACCTAGAAACAAGCGTTGGTTCATTGTGCCTTTCCTGGTCACCAGTTTGTGCATAAGTAAAGAAATTCAGCTGCCATTGTCAATATTTAGTTTGCTTCATCCCATTAAACAAAACAACCAAAACTTAAAGTTTAAATACTGTACATTCACAGACTTGACTGGGCCTCCCCTGGAACAGTCTGGGGCCTCACTTGGGAGGCTAGCCTCACCATTTGAGAACTACTGAGCTGGTGCATTTCATCAGCGTTTGCAACAAACATTTTTAGTTTATTTCACTCCGTGACCTGCTGAAACTACAAAGCCAGGGCAGGGACATAACTGGGAAGACGCTTCCAGTAAGCACTCATACCATTACACATTTTCCACTAAGGAAGGCCCAACCAAAAACCCACAAGTAGAGTGCCCGAACACACACACACACACACACACACACACACACACACACACACACACACACGGTTATTGCAACTACCACTCAGTGATGGAATTACAGGTTATGAGCTTTGGGAGATATGAGGTCCCAGGAGGGTCCTGTCCTTATAGTGAGCCCCCCTTTCCCACTGTAAGTCAGTGGTAGTGATGCATGAATGGACAGGGTCACTTAAGAGCTATGGGGGCCACCAAGCCCTGACAAGCTCCCCTCCATTCCAATACTGCCTTCCACTTAAGTACTTATGCATTAGCCATGAAGCAGTGAGGAGGCAACGCTAAATCATTAAGCTATGGATTTTTCCTCCAAAATAAGACCACTGAAGAAACTGCAGGCAGTGACTGTTCAAAACGGCCATCTTCAGGATGCTGAGGTGTACAGTACACCACTCTCACCTGTCCCAGATTTTTAGGGATGTCCCAGATTTTACTTCAGACTTGTCCTCTGTCCCGCCTAAAATCGGTATTTTCATGACAGAACAGTCAAGTGAGTGTAAGAACAAAATAATAAGTAAACCAATGAGTTACAGATGTGCTGTTCTTCAGAAAATGCATTTTATACTAATTCTCCACATTCTAAGAGCCTCCTCGGAGTTTACTCACAAATATTTGAAATGTGACCCTGATTTATGAGATAGCAGCGGGGGTAGGAGGTATGTGCTGCACCAAACTGGTCTCTCACCCACCGGTCTACTGCCATACCCACCCACCCACCCTCCTAACAATTTCAGTGTTTCACCACTCGCAGTGCAAACAGTGGCTGTCACGTCCTTGGAGTTTTGAAGCGGGGAAATAAAGGAGCCATTCAGCAGAGTGGGAAGCTGGAAGTCTGCATGCAGTGGCTCCTCCTGTGCGGCCTACCCTCACCCCCAGTTAGCAGCGGGCCTTCGTACCGTGCCTTGCCGGCCCAGCCCGGTGAAGTATAGCCTGCCACTCCCCCACCCCGTCCGCTCCCCAACTCACCCCTTACCTGTGGGTTACCCGGGCCTGCAGGGTTTGCGGCGGTGGAGACGGACCTGAATTCGTGGACTCTGGTCAGTCGACACGAATTCACTCCGGAGGAAAGAAAGAAGGAGGGGTTAGTGAGTGAGCGAGACGGGGGGCGACACCGTACTCCGGGAACGAGCGTCTGACAGCCACTGACAACCATCCAGGAAATGGGTGAGGACATGCGCACTGCGGCTCCCGGCGGGGAAACGAAATGGAGCATGCGCAGGAAGGCGTCTGGGCAGAGAGTGGGGAAACGGAATGGCGCATGCGTAGTGAGGTAAACATACCAGAACGAACAACGCCCATGTGTCACGTGACCAGCACGTTATGTGCGGGCTGACGTCACCCATTTCTAGGCGCGGCAAATAACGGATAATAGGCGTGAATGTGGCTTCGAGCGTGTCATGCTGAGTGAAGTTACACAATATTTCATTTTATTACGGGTTGATTAGAGTGCAGGAATGTGCAGAACGAAGCAGTGCCTGATCATTTCACAGAAGCAATAAACCCTGAGTTAGCATTTATGAATGCGAAGGATCGCCTAGTGCTTCTGCGGACTCACCATGTTGCTCCAGCTTTTGTCCCTCCTTACTGCGGTGCATTTGTAATCATCTGTAAATTGTCTCGTTTCGAATTATGGAAACTAAACTCAACCAGTGGGAGAGAACTATTTCCAATACTTATAGTGAGCATACCTTTTCACTGTTACATATGTGAGACTGACAGTCAAGATGGGAAAATGTGGAGCGCTGGTGCTCATGATGTGAACACATCACTTATAAAGTCAGAACAAGGGGAAACTTCAGTCTTTGCGTAAAGATTAATTAGTTGAGCTGCAGTATAAAGTATTAACGTTTGATTTAGAGTCTGAATTTAGTACCAGTGTTACGAGAGGTGTTGTCCATCATACTTTTTTTTTTTACTGATGTAGCGGACTGGGGCCCTCAGGGTTCACCTCTCCACACCTTCCAAGAGGGCCAGCATGAGTTACTCGAGAAGGTGTTACACTGGCCTAACATAGTTTGTAACATGGCAAAAATACTACTAGTGCAGGCAAGAAAGGCGATTGGTCTAAGGGTGTCAAAGAGCAACACAGCATTAAGGCATGATAATGCCGTGTTGCTTGTGTAATAGAGAAAGTAGCCACAGGCTAGAAAAGAGCAGTATACAAAAACAACAGGTAAGAGGGCAGCTATCAAGTTTTGTCACAGCAAGTACAAAGATAGGACAGTGAGTAGGACAAGTGTAAGGGAGACACAGAGAACGTGTGTGTGGGACATAGAGGACGAAGAGATGAATAAGACATGTCAGAAACTCGATAACAGCATTGGAGAGTAGGAGGGCTGGAGAGGAGGAAAGTGGACAACAGGACAGAGCTGAAAAGTCTGAAGGACACGGGGAACAGCAACACACAGAGACGGATGCGAGGAACCTGTTGTGGGACAAGATAGTGGGATGTCGGACAGGGGAGAAAGTCCTAGATGAAGCAAGCAGAGATCCGGTGCAGTTGGACTGCTTCACGGTATATGACAGCGTCAAGTTGAAATAGTCGGAACGATCCGTGGAGACCGACAACAACAAGTAGCTCGAAAAATGGAGATTGGGACAGAAAAAGCAGTAATGTAAACAGGAGGTTCTCAGGTAAACAACACAGGGCTATTCAGCAAGCGGGCTAACGGTATGCAAATGAGCAAGACACGCTGAAGCAGTAGAAGCCGCCACGCGCGGTCCTCCTGAGCAGGGTACAACAATAACAGCTGTCAGAAATTGGAAAACATTTATACAAATCGTTGAGGTATCCATTGTAGTAGTTTTTTGTAAAATAACATATATGTAAGAGCGCGTTATTGTAATGTGTAAAAAATACAGGAAACTTTACTGTCTTATTGCAATCCTGTCAACGTCTGATTCATTAAAACAGTAGACAGCTATGCATCACACACCTAGCAATGCACAGACCATGTTACAAGTGCATTAATCCACTCCGAAAGTGGCATCTAATGGGGAATTAATGCATGGTTGGTCCATTGTAGGCACTCGAACTGTGGCCTCGTGCCACAACGGTCCCAACCATGCATTAATTCCCCATTAGAAGCCACATTCGTTGAGGATTAATGCTTACATAATGTCTCCATCTATTTATTTATTTATTTCTAGGATTACAATACCTTTGAGCCATGGCTCTTTTACAGAGGTTCCACGTTAGGAGAGTACAAACATGTTAAACAAAAGCATACAACATTTAAAAAAACAGGCATAAAGTAATATACATACAATTCAAGTACGGCATCACAGTAATAATATACATGAGTAACACATATAGAGGTCATTTCATAAATCTAGGGGGAATCTGGTCGAAGGGAGAGAGGAGAGGAGAGAGGAGTGGCAGCCGAAGAGAGATTAGAGCAGCTCACAGCTCTGTCAAGAAATAAGAGGGGTGGTTGAGCTCGATGGGGAGGGGGGAATTAGGCGAGGCAGTTACAAGAGCTGGAGGATGTGAGATGAAGATGGAGTCTAGATTTGAATAAACCCAGTGAGGAGGAGGCGGTGATGTGAGTGCTGAGAGCCTTCACCCAACTGGGAGCACGATGTGCAAAGGATCTTTGGCCCAGAGTGGTGCGGCATCGGGGGACCTATAGAAGCTGACGTTCAGACCCTCTGGTATTTTGAGGATTAGTGTTTGGGCACAGGAGGGCTTGGATACAAGGTGGAGTAAGGCCCAAGGTAGTTTTTTTCGTCATCGGGCAGGTAAAGTACTTTATGCGGTTGGTGAGTTGTAACCGTCCAGTTTGAGCATAAAGCTCACATGTATGTGTGCGTCGGTGGGCTCCAGTAAGCAGCTGACAGGCCTTGTTTAGGGAGGTCATTATACGCCTGAGGGCGGTAGAAGAGGCAGAGCCATAGATTATTAGGCCGTTGTCTATGACGGAGAGGACAGAGCTTTGAATAGCAATATTCAGTGCTGCTTGAGTAAGGTGCCGTCTGTTTCGCAGAGAATTCCAATGCGTGAGTTCAAACTATGGCAACACTATCAATGTGGACCCCAAAGATAGGCAAGGTCGGAGAGATTTCAAAGGTACTTAAAGGATGACACTTGTTCAAGGGTATTTCCTCGTTTGTATTGATAGCAAGGGGATATTGCCTACGTTTGTTTTGCAAGCTGGAGAAGAGCATAGATTTAGTTTTTTTTTGTGGCTAAGAACCAGTTTATGTTTTGAGAACCAGTTTTCAACAGTGGTGAAACCAAGCTGCAGGCTGTGGAGTAAGGGTTGTAGGTCCTTATGGGTGGTGAGAAGCACGGCATCGTCGGCATAGAGGATAATTTGTTCTTGGCAGGATTGAGGAAGGGAGTTCAGGAATATGCTGAATAGATGTGGGCCCAGTATGGATCCATGAGGGGAGCCTGAGCGGACAGGTTTGGAGTCAGAGAGTACTCCTGAGATTTTTACTCTTTGTGAGCGCTGGTTCAGGTAACTATTGAACCAAGCAGTGGAGTCCTGTGAGAGCAGCTGTTTGGCAAGCAGGCCATGGTGAACAGTGTCAGAAGTGTTAGGTCAATAAATACAGCTCCAGTTAGGTATCTTTTGTCCAATGAGTTGTGAATGACTCCAGTGAATTCCAGGAGGGCTGTAATATGGGTACCTGGATATGGAAACACAAGGCTGTCATCCCCCAGGAAACAGTGCATAAACTGCCACAGTCCAGCCTCCAAAAGTAAGCAGCGACAATCCCCAAACCATAAAATGCAATTAAAAAAATGTATTTAAAAGGAAAGGTACGGAAAGAACAAGGGCGCTGTAAGGTAAACTGAGATCGAATGGGGTAACAGTAGCTCTGTAACACTGTAGGCAGGCAGTAAAACAATTCAGCACTTTGCCCAACAGAATCTGCCCCCCCGTAGTCCTCAACCCCCCAATGTGGGTGCAACTGGCTTAATTTCCCCACAAAGGTCATGGGGGAGAGCTCTGTTTTTTAATGTTGCAGTGGGTACTACACTGGGGATACTGATGCTGCCAGCAGGGTAGAGCTCAGTGGCACTCTTTAAAATGTTGCAGGTGAAATACTTTTTAAACACAACTGTTGCAGAACACAAACTTTAAACTGATAAGATAGTTTGCAAAGGGGCCCCTTATTTGTAATCCGGAGGAATGGGTGGCCAGCTGGCTTCCACAGGTATTCTGCCTGGGCCTCTCACACTGGCACAGTCTTATCCAGGACGTCTGCCTCAGTCCCTGTCACAGTAGCTTTCTCCCCAGTTGCAGGGTTGAACCCTGGAAGTTACTCATAGATTGATGCCTCCAATCAATACCCTGAGTACAGGTAGCTGGGAGAGGCTGGCTGGTTACAGTTGCTCCTGGCTGAGACGCAGGTTTCCTGAGGCTTTCTGGTGGCTTCTCTCTACTTCCCACTCTCTCTCTCTCTCTCTCTTTCTGTCTTACGGAGTCTCGGGACCTGGAACAAGCCAGTGGCCTTCTTGGACCGGAGACGCTGCAGGAGCTGGTCCCTCAGAGGGGGAACGTCTGTAGTGGGTCAGGAAAACCCTAGCTCCAACTTGCCTTCAGTTCTGTAGTTTTGTTTAAAACTGCTTCTTTTTGTGCGCATGCATGACCAACCAGCGTAGATGCCTTCGCACAAGCTCCCAACCTTCACTCTAGTGAGCAAACTTCCATCCATGCTTGTGGCCGTCAGTGTTAGCCCAGGAATACATAATGGATGGATATTTAATGGTTGCGGGTGGGAAACCCCTGAGAGGAACTGAAACAAGGAGGTAAGAAAAAAACGCTGGAGCCAGGAGCGGGCTGCAGTACAGACATTGAGGGTTCTGAGGAGGTGTCCGTGGCACTCAGCTGCATGGTTTCCAAGCATGTACTGGTGGCCCTGGCTCTCAAACTTGAAACAGTGGCTGCGAGACTGGATAACCTAGTGGCATAACATGAGCAACAGCAGCAATGCTTAACGAAAGTAAAGGCGCGAGTCTACAATTGAGGAGACAACTACTGTGCTCCCCATCCATTTGGCTTAATTCTTTTTTTTGCGCCCCAATTGTTTAACCAGGTGAGACACACCAAGCTGAAAGCTGGTTTACAGGTGCAACCTGGGAGCACAGGGAAGTTAAGTGACTTGCTCAGGGTCACACAGTATGCAAGTGGGGGCTGTGGGATTCAAACCCAGGTCTCCAGATTTGCAGCTCAGAGCCTTAAACCACTGCACTATACTGCCTCCCTAACTTGGGAATGAAGTAGTAGAATTACGAGATGGCCTGGATTCCCAGGAAAATTTTCAACGTGCAGCAACCTCTGTATATGGGGCATCCCAGAGGGAGTGGAGGGCAACATGGAAGAGTTCATTGGCAGGTGGCTTGTGCAGGCCTTACAGTTGCCGTGCAAAAACGAGCATATTAAAATTGGCAGAGCTCACTGAGCACTTGCCCCTAAGCCCCCAGCGAATGCGCCGTCCACGCAAATTATTTTGAAATTGCACCACAATCCAGACAAACAACGAATTCTGTGAGTGTTTCGGAAGATGAGTACAGTCAAATATGGGGAGAATTCTGTTTTGATTTCCCAGGACTTCTCCCGGATTGTTCAAAATAAGAGGAAATTCTGTATGCCCCTGCTGAATGAACTGTGTCAAAATAAGGTGGGTTTTCAATTTTTTTTTAACCCTGCAGTCCTTACTCTCTGGCATGAAGGCCAAGCATTCACATTTTGGGAAGTGGATAAGGCAGCCCTGGGATACAAGAGACTGATTCTGAGATGCTGGAAGGACAGTCACTTACCTGGGCTGGAAGAATGGGCTAAATATTTGACGAACCTTGCTATAAACGAGGGAGTTATTTAAATGCAGGAATGTTACATAAATATGAATATATTAGGAATCTTTACTTTACATGGTATCTGGAAACTGAAGGTTATAGGAGTAGTAGCTGGTAATGATAATAGAGAGTATATTTTAAGTGATAGTTAGAATAGTACTATTAGTAAGATTGAGCAAAATGTAGAAATATGTCCTATATTTTGGATGGAACAGGATACTGATTATTTACTTACAATCATATTGATTGTTTTTTTTATATATTTAATTTATAAATATTTATTTCAATGCACTTTTATGATTTGTGGATTCTGCAATTTATAATTAATATTTTTCAGAAAACAAAACAGTAAAACTTTGAAAAAAAAATGAAAAAGGGAAGTGTATAGGGCCAGGGCGTCTTGCATACAGATGGGGCCGATCAAACATGGACAGTAAAGTGTGACGTAATATTGCTAGACATGTTATGAAGTGGCTACAGTGTGGTCTTATGGTGATGGAGCTCTTTGAGTGTTTCTTTTTGTCTTCCCCCACCTTGGATTTACCTTTCCTGCCGCAAGGAGCTTCCTGGATGTCTCTTCCTCTGCGAGTGCGGGTGGACCCACGATGACTGCAACCCACAGAGTGCTTGGTGCAACTGCTGGCTCACTAGTATTCCAAGGGACATCCCCATATAAACTAACATGGGCACAGTCCCATGGACGATCATATGGATGTGCGTGCGAGGTGAGAGTTCTACCCATGGTAGCTGCGGGACCTTCCATATGTTTGCCACTGGGGAAGCCAAAGTTGACAGAGTGTGTGGGGACAGGCACTGTCTGGCCAGCAGTAGCGGAGAGGGACTTGCTGATCCTCCCAGACTGATATGGACTGCTTGATTTTGGGCTGAGTGGGAGGACTGTGTGGGGCTCAGGATGCATGTCGGTCTGGGGCTGCCGAGGCATCTGCTGGGGGGAAGGGTGTCCGGGTATCCACATATCCACATTTATGTTAGTTGCTGTCTCAGATGCAGGTGTAAATGGCTAAGCAGAATATCTGTTTTGGAGAGGGAGGTTCTTTTCACCTCTTTCAGTTATCTTAAGGGGTGCATTGATAGGAGGGGGGCAGGAGGTAATGGGAAGGACGAATGCTTTTCCTGTCAGGGGGCTTAGGGGGGCCTCATTGGGTAGGACCGCACAGAGGGTGCTTGACGGTGTACTCCCGTACCACTGATTGGCCAGTACTTTGTCCCATCCACCCTGCCCGTCCCGACCTCCTGTTAAATCCATCTTAGCTCCTCCTCCTACTTTGTCCTCCTTTCCAGTCCTAGCTCAGCCTTCTCCAAAGGCTCTGCTTTAAAGGTGCACAACTTTCCTTGCACTCTCAGCCCTATCCCCATCGCCAACTTTGCCTCTCTGATCCTCGCTGTTCCTTTAGTAACTGACATCCTTTTCCACCGCCTTCCCCACCCTTGGTTGTTTAAAGCCTCCCTGTGTCCCTTGCTCTGCAAGCTCCTGCCCTCGCCTCCTCCCCCCAGCAAAGTCCTTAGCTCTATCCAGCATAGCCTCCTGCACATCTGTACACCTGTTCCTCCCTTTCCCTCTTGTGCTATCCTCTCCATCCCTAGCCCAACGGTTCTATCTTGCTTACCCATCCTTCCTCCTCAGGGGCACAGGCATCCGTCTCCGCTCTTTGTTCTCTACTGGACTTTGGATCCCTGCTCCATACTCCAGAGGTCCAGAATGTTCTGCACTGCACTCCCGGTGCTACTGTACCTTCCTTCTGGGACTGGTATACCTTCCTTCTGGGACTGGCCCTGTAGAGCAGTATGATGCCCCCCACCTCCACTACTCTTCCCCGATAGTAATACTGGCTCCGTTGCTCAATTGAAGGTTCTACCGGGTACCTCCACTATTAGGGACTACCTAAAGCTAATGCATCATATGACACGTTTGGTGGCCACCAAGCAAGCCCTGTACAAATGGTTCTGCTGCACTATACCTGCCACCAACCTCCTCATGTCTCTCTCACTAAAGTAAGCCACCCTTCCCTGCCATATGGAAACGCCGGAAGGGGAAATCCCTAATTACTTTCAGTTTCACAACAAAGAAAGCCATACTGTTGTTATTCCTCCTATCAGGCAATGTGCGTCCCAATCCAGGATCGCCTAGCACTGCCGAGACAAATAGGATTAAAAACAACAAAGGCCTGAAAATAGCAGCAATGAATATTTGCAGTCTGCTTGCCAAATGTATGCAATTCCAGTCCTGGACAGTCTTGCAGAGCCCTGATATCATCTGCCTAACTGAGGCATGGCTCACAGATAAAATCAAGGACAAAGAAATAGCTCTTCCTGGCTTCCAAATCTTCAGGTGTGACCAGAAGGGCAAGAGGGGAGGCGGCTGTCTTAATCTACACCAGGAACTGGCTTCCAGGGACAGTGCTCCCCATTACTAGATGGGCTGATGACGATGAGCTACTTGCTGTCAAACTCCTGTTTGGCCAGCACAGCAAATCCGTTGCTGTAGTATCTGTCTGTCTCCCACCCAAGAGGACCTGCATGGACCTGACCAAGGTACTGGATGCTCTCACTTCCCTCAGTAAGGACTGTGAGCTCATTACCCTCAGAGACTTTAATATAACTGACTCAGTAAGGAGTCAACAACCCAGAAAGACATCATGGCTAACTCTTACCTCACACAGCTAGTTACTAAGCCCACCAGAACAAACGACAAATTGGGAAACAACACGCTCATTGATTGGTTCCTCTCAAGCATTCCCACCAGGGTTTCCAAGGACATTGTGCTACATGACTCCCTGAGCGACTACTCCCCTATCACTTTCAGGTGGTCCAGTAAATATAGATGTAACCGCCCAGTCCTCAGGGGTTACTATAATCCTATCAGTGTCCGTGCTAGGTAGGGAAGGCAGCTGGTGAATAACTAGTTAAATGGGTTTTTCACCTACTCACTCTCGTTTACTTGGTCTCAGCTGAGATGAGGTCATTTAGAACTCTCACAGCAGCATAAACCACAGCAGATGACTGTGAGTGGGGAGTATTAGAATCTTGGGTCAGTCTGTCAGAGAGCAGCAGAGAGTGTGTCAACAGTTGAAGGATGAAGAGTGAGAGCTGCTGTGGGCTCTGAGAGGAGAGCTTATTTTCTCACCCTAGTCCTGAAAGTCATCATCCTGCCAATAGAAGTGGAAACCGTTGTCTACAGCAAGAGCTTCTGAGTTTCATCCCCGGAGGGAGGACAAGGACTGCTTGAGAATGGATCCTAGGGGCAATCCCCTGTTTGATCTGAGACACTTTGAAGCTGATGTGTTGTTCTAACTGTGAGTAGACCTGACTTTTTTGCTTCCTGAAGAAAGTACCTGTGCTTTGGTGTTTCTCCGACTAAAAGGGAAAAGGTAACCAGTTTCTGTTCTAAGGCTGAGACTTTTCTCATGTTTAAAGTTGGCTGACACTTGTGGGGTCCAGAGGCAGACTTATGCATATTGTTCAGGATTTTAATTTCTACATTTTTGCTGTAGTGTTTTCATATACTGGATGTGAAAGTTCATTCTAAGATGCATTTTCATACGTGTTTGACAAGAAGTTTTAAGGTGTAACTCTGAAAGAATGGCTGGGTATGGACGTGGAAGCGAAGGGTGGGCTGACCCCCATCTGGAGTAACCAGTTCAGCACTACAGGTTCTGTAAGGATTCCTGGTTATTCAGGACATGGTGGCCAATGCCTGAAGAGAAGTTTACCCCCCCCCCCCGTGTGGGTTGTGCTAGTAATGAGCCCCTGTGTGCTCCATTGTGGCAAGTTGCATTTGAAGAAGTTTTAAAGTCCTGTGCCACATGGGAAATGTGAGCTCAGTTGTTGCCAGTGCCAATAGAAGAAATGTGTGTTCAGTTAAGGCCATTTCCGCTGAAGAGAATTCAAGGTCCTATGAAATATGGGAATACATAGAGTTTCTGTCAGATATAGTCGTTATGTTGTTCTGCAAATGCCTTGTGCCATGCTGTGTAAACCTTGGGGGTCCACACTTGCTTTAGAGAACATCTTTTAGAGTAAAGTCACACTCTAGAACCCCAGCCTGGTTTGGACATTCATGTTACTGCTTCCTGTGTGGAGTTACTGGGTACCCCTCCAGAAATATAGGTCTAGCATAGCCCTAGCAAAAAGTTATTTCCTCAGGACCTGGGTTATTGGTCAAATGTATTGCTTTTATACACCCCACCCCTTTTTCTGACCTTTAGAAGTAATGAGCCTGGTATACATTCCCAAAGCTAGGGATGGTACCAATTTCCAAAGTAAGTTGTGCCCAGTCAAGGGTACCAAGGGGCAGCTAACTGTGTAAAGTAGCGGGGGGGGGTTACATAGGAAACCACCCCTGCTATGGTCGAAAGCAGAGTTCTGAGAAAGGGACAGCTGGGACCTCTCAAAGCAGCCCTCTCCCATATTGATTGGTCACTAATTGACAACCTGCCTGATCTTGATCTTGTCCGAAATTGAAAGCACACCACACTCACATAATGTGGCCCTGCCCTAAATTGCTTCCCTTTTTTTGTGCCATTCAGTCTGAGCTCCAGGAGGTGTTTGGATCGCAATTCCAACTAAAAAAAGCCATGTACGTACTATTGCAGTATCCTAAGGGACTACGAGACTCAAATGATAGATACCTCCTGGGCCTACTGATAATGACCAGTAAGAAGACAATCACAAAGGCCTGGCTCAGTCCAAAAGTCCCAACCATTGAAGATTGGTGGATTATAGTCACTCAAATTTACCAACTAGAAAAACTCACCCATAAGCTGAATTACCAGCAAGAAAAGTATAATTCCAGATGGAACATTGGGATCTAATACTGTATGACAAAAGATCCGACCTTTGTACCCTGAGGGGGTCGCCTCTCCTTGTTGCTCCCGGGGACGCCCCCCTTGCTGTCATTAAGGACCGACCACTTCCTACCCTCCGAAGCACTCTTTACTGAACTCACATGATACTGAGAAACTTGTAGATATTAGGATGAAAGCGTCCTTTATAATCTCACTGAGATTGGTAATTGGATGATCCCGCCCTTAGCTAACCTGATGGCAGAGAGGCAGTGGGTGGCGTTGACTTCCCATTCATCTCAGAAGTTACATGACTACTTTGGGTAATCTGAGAGAGGTCAGTACTAGTAAAAAACCCACTGAATCAGTAGCATGATATCAAAAATGTAATGCCTATGTCAGCAATAATTGTGAACATATGTATTGTTTATGTTTTAAACAATAAAAACGATATTAACAAAGATTTTGCCCTAAATTACTTTACTAATAGCTTCAACTTAACTTGCGATAGGTTTGCCCCAGTTAGGAAAAGGAAGACTTGTGGCTGCAACAATGAATGGATCACCGGTGAGCTCCTTGCTCTGATGAGGGAAAGAGTTAAGCTCTGGTCAAAGGCAAGAGCCTCTGGTGAAAAAAAGACATCCAGGCCTATAGGTCATCAAGAAACAGGTGTATGCAACTGATCAGGCAAGCCAAAGCTACCTTCCACAAGGACCAGTTGGACAGGAGTTGGGGTGATGGGGGGATGTTCGGGGATAACATCAAAAGTCTCCTAGGGCTGGATGAGAAGAAACACCCCCAGATGCTCAGTATTCAAGGGTCGAATATCACGGACCCGTACACCATTGCTGAGTCATTCAACACCTCTTTCACGGATCTAAGCCATGTTCTTCCACCTGACTACCTGAAGCCCGAGGAAATGGACCTTGGCAAAAAATCCTACCATGTCTAAGCACCCAAACTTTTATTTCAAATGGGTAACAATCAAAGAAGCAATGTTTTACGTAAAAAAAGGTCCTGGGAACAACCAGGCAGGCTAGTGATGGGTTGGACATGAAACTGGTTGCCCTTACCCTTGATGAGCTTATTATCCCTCTAACCAAACTCTTCAACAAGTCACCTTGGCCAAATTCCCCTCAGTCTGGAAACAAGCCCTGGTGACCCCAGTCTTTAAGAGTGGAGACAAGTCAAGCATTACAAACTACCAGCCCATCTCTATCCTCTTCCCCCTTATCCAAAACTCTGGAAAGGATCGTGGCAGACCAAATCAGTGACTATTTTCATAAATATCGACTGCTCTGTCCCCAACAACATGGGTTCAGAAAGAAGCATAGCACAGCTACAGCTCTGGTTGAGTTCTCTGATTTTGTCCAAAAGGCCATGGATGAAGGCAAGATGGTCAGTTCCATCTTCATTGATTTAACAAAGGCCTGTGATACGGTTAACCACCCCCTCCTCCTGGGTCAACTCCTGACCTTGGGGATGACCACACATGCCGTACGTTGGTTCCAAGACTACCTGATGCACAGATCATAGAGGGTCAGGGTGGGGCCTGCTGTTTCAGAGTCCAGAGACGTATTCCTGGGGGTACCACAAGGGTTAGTCCTGGGACCATTACTTTTCAGCATCTTCCTGAATGCCCTGCTGAAGGCCTGTGATAGCAAAATCATTCTATACACCGATGACGCTGTAATCCTCAGCAGCAATTCATGTATCATTCCACTGCAGAGTGTACTTCAGTCTTCTTTCCATCAACTTTAGAAGTGGTTTGGTGCTTACAAACTCCTACTTAATTATAAAAAAAAACTAAAACAATGCTCCTGTCGCGCATACAATGCAAGCAAAGGCACCCCACCTTTACCATCTTAAACAATATCAAGGCCCCACTAGAGCAGGTCCACACCTTCAAGTACATGGGTGTCACTATCGATGATACCCTTACCTTCGCACAACACATTGATTTAGTGGTTAAGGCTGTCAACACCAAGCTTGGAGTACTGTATGGGCACAGAAAGAATCTAACTCCTGCTGCCCTCCGTCTCTTCATCACCAGCTCCATTCTATCCACTATAGATTATGGGCTTGTGGTCTATGGGGCAGCCTCGGATACTGCACTAAAGTGGATTTCCACTGCCCTCAACAAGGCATGTAGGCTAGCCCTTGGTGCAGATTGCTTTACGCACACCCGCTCACTGTATACTGATACAAACTGGCTTTCCCTTGGCAACAGAATCAAGTTCCATACTTGTCTCCTAGGCAAGAAGGCTCTACTAGATAAAGCTTCCCCTTGCGTCTCTGAAATTTTCTCCTTGACTGATACTAAGTACAAGACTAGAGGAAGAATGCAGAATGCTCTCTCTCTCTCTATGCCCTTCTGAAGAACAATGCTAGGCCAACGATCTTTTCTCCTACAGAGGCCCCCTCTGGCTCAACGAAATTCCGGAGATCCTGCACAACACCTCCAGTCTCTGTGCCTTCAAGTCTGAACTGAAAATTCACCTAGCCTCCAGGAATAAGTGTGAGTGTCTGATGGGCACCTGATGTCCCTCCTCTTGACCACCCAACCTCCATATTGTCCTCTCCCAGATACCCACCCTATCGGGTATTCCCACCCAGTCCCTCCCCCTGCTGTTGTTCCCAATCTTGCCCTCCACTTGCCCCCTTCCCTACCCCCACCTCCCTCTAGACATTTCTCCTTTCTTTGACTCCCTCTGCCCATCTCCAACCTTGAGTTGTCTCACCTATCCTCCCCCACTTCTCTCTCCATTTGACAAGGCCACCCATTATGGCCGCTTCCCTAGCACCTAGCCTTTCTCCCCACCCTCCTTGCTGACCCCTCTAGCCCAGCTGAAGTGTCCCCCCCTCATAACTCCTCCTGTGTATCTAAGAAGGTATTGTATATTCTATCTAATTTGAATCAGTTGCGCCCTATGCAACTGTCTGTGTAATTAACTTGTTCTCATTGCGTTTACACTTGTATTGCATCTTGTAATTGTATCTTTACAATGTGTGTGTCTTTTTTGTATTCTGTTTCATGACGTGGAGCCTTTGTAAAAGAGCTCTGCTCAAAGGTTATTTCTGAATTACTGATAAATAAAAAATATAACCAGTGCAGCCACTGTGGGGTTATTGACGGTTACAGGGCTTGTGTACTGGCCCAGCTGGGCATCTCATGCTGGGTGGGTACTTGGCTGGGCTGGGGACATATGTACTGGGGAGACATCCCAGCGTAATATGAGGTTTAAAGTCCATTGAGCTGGGGGGGGGTTGCTACTCTAAAAGTCTTGCAGTGTGTTACGCATCATCCTGATTGCACTCTGTCTGGGGCAGACCGCTCATCTTACAAATTTTGGAAGGAGAAAATGTTATTGTATGGTGTAATGTTTATTGTTTACTTGTTTTATGTTTTGCTGTTATTGGTTAGGTGGATAAGAAGAGTCTCTTTAAGATGAGTGGCAACCATAACATGAGGGGGAACAGTCTTAAGATGGAGGGTGGGAGGTTTAGGAGGGAGGGCAGGAAGCACTTCTTCACAGAGAGTGTGGTGGACACTTGGAATGCGCTGCCAGAAGAGGTGATCTCATTGAAGACAGTGGGAAGCTTTAAGAGAGGCTGGGATAGGCATGGGGGGAAGGTAAGGATTATGGGTAGGAAGGATGGGAGGAGTGGGGAGAGAGGGCAAGGACAGTAGCTCAAGCTGTGGACCCTGCAGTATGAGCAGACTAGATAGACCAAATGGCCTTCCTCTGCTGGCTTCTTCATATGGTCGTATGTTAACCTTTTATTGTTATCTGTTTATATGGTAAGCTGAACTACCTTGCACATATTTATTGCTACTATAGGGGGCCGAGTCTGTGTACTGGGGGGAGACACTGTCAAGATTGGCCTGGGTCTAGGTCTGGATGGGGTTTTCACTCCCTTCCCCCCGCCCTGGCCATACATACAGTTTATAAACTCTCTTAAGATGTGTTCCTGGAACGTCCAGGGGCTCTCCTCCCCAGTTAAGAGAATGAAAGTGCTAAGTGCCTTTAAAAAACATAGAGTGGACGTTACCATGTTTCAGGAAACCCACCTGACGCAGATGTAGCACAACAAACTGGTTCAGGAGTGGGTGGGTCAGTTTTATGCGGTGTCATATAATGAGCATAGGAGAGGGATTGCTATCCTGGTTCGGCAGTGCCTAAGTTTTACTGTGCAGAGGCAAGCTGGGGATCCCTGAATGGGCCGTTATATTTTTGTTCAAGGGTACTTGAGTGGGGAGTTGGTCACTTTTGGGAATATATCAGGGGTTGAAATTGGCACCCACCTGCTCACCAAATGCGGGTGGTTTCAGGTCGGGCCAGTAAAACTGCTGCAGTTAAGCGCCCACCGGGTGCCTGTTCCAACAAACTCAGTCATAGCAATTCAGGTTCCTTTATTGCTTTCACCTTTGTTTTGGCAGGGGTGCTGCAGTAAAAGATTAGAGTTGTAGAAGAAGTGCTGATTTAGGTCTGCTGGGGTAGTACACCTGTGATTGGCCGCATCATCTAGTGGGGGGTGTGGCTAGTGGTGTGGTGTGCTAAAATGCCAGAACAGATAGCAGCCAGGAACTACTGAAGAACCGTACCAGAAGAGAGAGAGAGACTTCAGCATTTGAGTGAATCAGCACTGAGAGAGTGAATCAGAGCCTGTGGAGGATCATCATGACCTTTGGCGGTAACAGGAGAAGATCTGCTAGCTGGGACTCGAGCTGGAGCAGCAGACTGAGTGAATGAAGCCAGCAGGGACTGAAGTGCAGTCAAACAGCGCTGCACCCCTTCAAATTGAGCTTAACTATAGCACATGCTTCAGCACAGTTATTTCAAGAGGCAGTAATTCGAAGGTATGTGCAAAAATGATGAATGAATGTGTGTGTCGGCACTGTTGGGTGAAGCATTCCGAACTAGCAGTTTCATGCTTGCTAGCTGGTGGCACGATCTAAGTTGCTGAGATTCGTAAGGGAGTAAGTCAGAGATGGATGAGGCTATAACCATTTTTACTGAAAAGTACCAGTCCAATTTCAGTCAGCTGCTTCAGTTCAGTTCTACAACATTTATTTATATATGCACTTTATTTGTCACAGATCTGATCTGGTACCCGAAAAGAAAACTGTTGTCCTGTCAGGAGTGAACTGGGCAGAATGACTGTTAATGCACTAGGCGGGGATCAAGCATCGAGAGCAGGATATGAAATTTGTGAAAAAAAGTGCATGCCCACTCGAGCACGAAGGTAGTAAAAATACATGCTGACCCATGTATGTTATATCATTTCAAGGTACAGTTTAAAAAGCCTTAATTTAATTTTTATAATTAGATTGCAGCTAGCCCAGCATCTACCAGTAGCTGACTAGAGAATAAAAGAAAACTAGTGCATACAGTAGCTCTCTGTAGCTCTTAAGAGCTTTGTTGGTTTAATTTGGATTATTAGCAAGCTTCCGCCACAAGGCTGAGCCCCTCCCACTCACTCTGCCTCCTGCAGGCTGCCTGCTTCTTTTGCAGAACTTGAGAAACTGTATCTGTGCAGCTCAGCATTTCTTTTTTCAGAACCTCTAGTGTCTCGTAATAAAATGACCTGTCAACAGAGCATTTAGTTGCTCCCTTGACTCGTGTCTCTCCTTCCCTCTCCTTCCTACTGAGGGCTGTCAGCCCAGTTTCTAGCTGTGTATGGCACTGTCCACACTTCTTGTTGTTAGTAAGACAGCACTTAAAACAGCTTTTTTTATTATTGTAATTATGAAAGTCTGACTTCAAGACACAGAACAGTCAGCACTTTATAGTCCTTCCGCTCAGAAGGACTGTTCTGAAGTCTCAACTCCCATCCCAATCACAAGAACTGTGGTTCTTTGCAAGCATGCCACAAATCCTCCTGTCTCGTCAAGTGAACATGTGAGAGTGGTGCGCTCTGCAGGGAGAGACAGAGCAGCAAAGGAAGGGGGCGGGACAGGTAAGAAAAAAACATGCTTACCATTGGTTTTTGTACTGGGAGGAACCTGCCTCCCAACCCCTTCCTCTTCTCCAACATGCTGCTCTGTGTGCTGTATTGACCTGTCATTCAAGAGTAGGGGTAAGGACTGTCACTAATCTGATCCCAGCCTTCACTGACACTCCTCGCCTCATTCACTTAACCCTCCCGTGTCAGCTATTACGGAGTTGCCGTCTTGTGATTGGCCATCGCATCAGTGCTCCTCTGGCGGCCCTACCTCCTGGTTTAAAAAAAAAAGGACGAAGAGCCAAAAATGCAGACAAGTACCCTCGGTGCCACAGTGGGCAGGCAGTAGATAGAAGTGGTGTCCTGAGAAAAAAGTGGCTGCCCTGGAGCACCCAAGGTATAGGAATTTTGCACCCTGCTCGAGAGAGCTTAGTTTCATTTAGGTTGGCATTTTTTCTTTTTTCACATAACTGTTAATGAAGGTTTCCTCAGATGGTCTCCGGTGCGTTTTTACTGTCCATGTTGCCATTGCTACTGCCTGCTGAATTTGGGACGGGGCTTGTTACTGTGGTTGTGTGGTGTTTCTTTCCGCTTCTTGTGGTTCCGAGCTGTAGTTCAAGCTCATCATGTGACGAAAGGAGGCTGCAGTCTGCAAGGGAAAAAACACTTGATACCGATCGGCGAGTTGTTATCCTGGGACATCCAGCAGCTTAGTTTGTGTGAGTAGTTGAGAGGGATGCTGCATAGTGCGCTCAGTTGCTCAGTCAGCTTTGTGATTTAAAATGCTCATTTATGATTTAAGAAAAAAGTAATTCTTTTCGTGGTGTTATTTCTCCCAAATGATCTGTCATTTCTGTCTACTGCATTGAAGTCCGACTTTCTGCCATGGCAGCACACACGCTGCTGTGATCAGACGGTAATCCTTGATCTGAGAGGTTGTATGTATTTTAACACTGCAAGCATGCATGACAGATGCCTGGTCAGGTCCACTATTTGGCAACTGCGGCAAAGGACACTTCCAAAATGGCTTGAAGTTTAGTCTGATGCATAAAAATAGTTGTGTACAATTAATTATTAAACTATCAAGTTGTGTACATTTAAGTACTTAACTGTCAAAACGGGGTGCCCCAGGAGTCCGCACTGGGGTCTATATCATTCAACTTATATACAAATGATGTCGGACATCTATTAAAAAGTGTCTGACATTTGTATGCCGACAATACCATTTTGTATATTGAAGGCTGATCCATTGACCAAATTCAGGAAAAACTTCAGAGTGACTTTAATAAATTACAGGGTTATTTTTGTGAACATGGTCTGGTGTTGAATTCTCTAAAGTCGCAGTTTATGTTATTTTGTAATAAACCAGATGCAACAAGCAAGTTTTGAGACTACTTGAACTGGCCTTTGCGGACTCTCTAAAAAAGAGCACCTCCTACAAGAAATTGGATGAGCTGTTGATGGTCCTGTACTACTTCTATCATAATAGTCCACTAAATAGGGCTAACCTGATGAACAGCTATAAAGTACTTGGAAAGAAGCCACTTGTACCCACAAGAATTGGAGGCACAAGATGGGTCGGTCACCTGCAAAATGTTTTGGACCATTTTCTGAGACGATATAAAGCCATCATACAACACCTGGAATGGGTAAATTTCCTCTCCCCCCCCCCCCAAGAAATTATTTATTACCTTTTTGTTTTGTATTTTGCCACAGTCTTTGCAATGTTCCTTTTTAGATTCAGTCTCCAGATGCAGCAAGTGTTCATGGTGACCAACATAGCAAGGCCAAAAATATTTCAAGACCGCTGTAGCCAATACTATGGTGAAGTTCAGCTGTTTGATGCCCAATATTCTAGTCAATCTGAGGAACCTGTCCAAGACCTTGCAAAAAAGAAAAGTAACAGTTGCAGAAGTACACGAAGCCCTGACATCAACTCAGACTTTACTTGAAAAGTATAAATCCAGGTGAGCAACTTAGTGTTTGAGTTTTGTCCAAAAAAATCTTGTGTATGAACAGGTGATGATCAGTCTTTTTTTTTTTCACTTACAGGCCTGGTCCAATGTTGAAGACTATCACTGGCAAGACCAGCTTTAGAGGGAGGGAGTGAGTCTTACAGGTGCGGACTGCAGTGCCACCTTTACAGCATCAAAGAACAAACTGTTAGATGAGCCGAAGTCGAGTCTCAACAACTGATTTTTGAATGTATCGGCTGGTCTGCTCTGTGCTACCAGCTTGATGAACTTCAACTCTTGGCCAAACCCTGACAATATTTCAGGAAAATATGAGGCTGAGTTTACTTTTACTTGTGTCAAACTGGCTAGAGTTAAGTACTAATGTATTTTTTTGTTTTGTTTTGTTTTTTTGCAGATTTTGGTGACTCAGAGGTCGATATACTGGTAGAACACTTCCAACCCATCCTGGTTTCTTCTGGAGTCATGATAATGGAAATACCTGACCAGTGGACCATTCTGAAATCCAAGATCTACCAAAAGCCCAAGTTCATCACAGAAGGTCTACGGAGGCTTTTTTGGCCAATAGTCAACCAAATGCACCGGAATCAATGTGCCGCAGTCCTTGGCCTTATCAATCTTGTCCTGTCTTTGCTAGCCTTTACAGCAGAGTGTGAATGGGACTTCCAACATTATGAGGCAAATAAAAAGTGACTGGCGAGCCAAACTGAGATGTGACACCCTCAGTGATGTGATGGCTGTTCAACTAGTTTCACCAGACATAAAACAGTTTGATCCCAACCCACGGTACAGCTGTGGCATGCTAGTGGCATCAGAGTGAGGAGATCTGAATTTATGGATATGACCAGCACCACTCAAGAAGAGGGGGACATGCCATGATCTGGAGTCTGTAGCCGACAGCCATCATGATGGAATGGAGGAGGAGGAGGAGAAAGAAGAAGAAACTTGCATCTGCCTTAGTGACGATGAAGAGGATCAGGACTAAACTTTTCAGGCTTACTCTGGACTAGAAGCTCCTTCCAAACTGTTACTGGTGTTGTATAATAATTGTTTTCTTATTCTTGGGGTTGTTTGTCCATCCAAAGTTATGTTTCTGCAAAAAAAAAAGACAACGACACACTTCAGTTTTACAGTCACAGTTTAATAATTGTTTAAATAATGTTAACTCCAATAAAACTTGTTTTTTTGGAAAAAAGTGAAATTGTCATAATTTTTTTGGGCTGGGCTGGGCTGGTGAAAATCCTGTTGGGCCAATTATTTTTTCCAGTCACTAGCTGCGGGCTAGAGGCTGAAAAAGTTAGTTTCAACCCCTGATATATGCACCAGTTCAGCATGACCTGGTATTTTTTGATATGTTGGCCCTGCTACAGAGGGAGAAATTTCCCAATTTAATATTGGTGGAGGATTTTATTTGCACCTTGAATGATGCTCTGGATAGGTCCCCTGGTGGAGGTAGGCAGGAGGTGGGGAATGGGTTTTTGGATTTGGGGGGGGCAAACCCTGGTACCAGGGAATACTGTTTTTTTCCCCCACTTGCAACGAACCTGGTTGAGAATTGACTACATTTTTGCCCCCAGGAGCTAGTACCACAGGGTCGTACATACTGAGATTACAGCCATTTCTTTTTCAGACCACGACAAAGTCATATTATCGTTGTGTCTCGGGGGAGGACAGACAGGTTAAAAGGTGTGGAGGTTTCCAGAATATATGGTCTCCCATAAGGAATTCAACTAATTCTTTCAGGAACACTGAGGGGTTTACCTCCGGACCAGTCAAGCTAGCAGGTATTATGGGAGGCAGGAAAGGCATACATGAAGGGGATGATAATTTCTTATATGGTATCGAAAGCCTGTTACGAAATCTGTAAATTTCTACCATTACATATATATTTCACTGCACTTATGGAACAACTGCTAATAAGTCTTGTATATATTCCATTTACCAATCGTACTCATTTTTTTGTATGATGCGTAACTTTCCTGTGTATGCTTATATTTGTCTAAATATTTGTAAATACTGTTTACATGACTTTACATATTTTTGTAAATAATGTTTTCATCCATTGTACCTCCTATTGTAATCTCCTCCAGGTCACCCCTGAAAAAGGGACATTCTGTCTCGGTGAGCTTACCCAGTTACCAAAATTCAAATAAATAAATAAGTCAAACAAAAGTGGGAAAAGTTGCAAAAATTGGAGGATGATGTGAAAGAACTGGAGCAGTACGTGGACCAGTCTGAGGATATTCTACAACAACTGAGAACTACCAGGGAGGCCCTTAATTTAGCTATCACTAATGGAGCTACTACTGCTCTTTACTATGCCAAGCAACGCATTTTTATGGGCTGATGAAGCGGCAGAACAGGGCTTTTTGCCCAATTTGTGTTATCATAACATACTACCATACTAAAAGCCAGCAGAATAGGCCTCTTGGTCTGTCGTGTCTGCTACTTGGTGCTTGCTTCTCCACCACAGTAGTTATTACTTCAAAACCTATGAAGGATCCCACAATGTGTATAGTCTGTTGGTCTATTTTGCTGCTAAACTGCGATATGAAAACCATAGCCAAGGCCCTAGCTAAGAGATTGGAGGTCTTATTCCCCACCCTGGTTACACCGGATCAGACTGGCTTTGTGTGGGAAAGATATTCATATAACAACATTTGACGCTTGTTTAGTGTGATCCAGTGGTGCACTTGGTTTCCTGGGGAGGCATTCATGTTTTCTCTGGATGTAGAGAAAGCCTTTGATAGGGTTGATTGTCCCTATTTACATGCAGTGTTGGAAAAGTTTAGGATGGGGAAGGGCTTTCAGAAATAATGTGCAGCTACTGTACACAACACCCAAGGCTAGGGTCCTAGTGAATGGAGAATTATCAGAGGAGTTTGGGCTCAGTCGGGACACCAGATGGGGTGCCCATTGTCCCCACTTCTGTTTGCCCTGGTGATAGAGCCCCAGCAGAGTGCATTTGGCAATGCCCAGGGATAGCTGGGGTGTGTGGGGACAGGAGCATAAGATATCTCTTTATGCAGATGATATTCTCCTGTTTGTAACAAACCTGGAAAGATCCTTGCTTGAGATCACTAAAGCCATTGCCATTTTCGAGGAGTTTTTGGGGTATAAAATCAATTTTGATAAGTCTGAGCTAATGCGGCTAGGAAGTGGGTGCAGGTGGAAATGCCCGGCTCACCATACAAATATGTAGTGGGAGCTCTTGCATACCTAAGTGTAAAGGTGGGCCTGACACTTACTACCTTCTGCAGGTTAAATTATGAGCAAATAATTGTGGTCGAAGATTTATTTTAATTAATATTGTGATTTTAGGAGCTCAGATTATTATGTATTGGTTTTATTTATTATGTTGTCAGATAATGTAAGGCGCCTTAAATTTAGAAAGGCATGATATAAATAAAGCTTTATTATTTATTATTATTATTAAATCCTTAAGGCGACTGAAGTGGACCTAGTCCGATGGAAGGGCCCTCCAGTTTTTTGGTTGGGACAGCTTAACCTACTTAAAATGAATGTCCTCCTGTGAGTACTTTACCCACTGCAGATGCTCCCAATGGGCCTCTGTAAAAAGGATATTCAACACTCTGAGGCTCAGTGCTCAGAGTTTTTGTGGCAAGGCAAGAGACTGAGAGTGATACTGATATGCTTAAAAGGGCCCACTATTAGATGAGGTCTTTGCTTCTCTGATCTAAAGCACTACCATGTGGTGACTCAGCTTTGGCTGTTGTTAGAGTGTTTAATGGGGGAGAAGGACGATCTGGGTTACATTGGAGTTTGAGGAGGAAACCCCATCACCTCTTTACTATTTAGATAAAGGAGGTGTAGCTAAATACTGGACGCCCTGAGTGGCGAACCCACTAATACTACACACACTTGAGGCATGGAGAGCTGCCACCAAAGCAGCGGAGGTAGTACTGGATAAATTGGTGTAGTGGGAACCCGGAGTTCTTCTGAGGTGGAGGATCGGGGGTTAAGGCAGTGGGGACCTGGGAGAGCAGGTTGTTTGGGAGATCTTTTAGACCTAATGGTCTCAGGACCCAGGGAGAGCTGGAAGTGGTCTTTGTTCTACAGGGTCACAACAGCTTCAGATACCTGCAGGTTTCTGCCCATCTGCAGAGTGTGCATAGAATAAACCCGGAGGCATCTAGTCTGTTTGGACTCAAGATGGAAATTCTGTGGACTAGAGTTAGCCCTAAGGGTTCCATGGCACGTATATACTCTAAGCTGAGGGATACTACTCTGGTTAGATCCAGCTGAGTGCATCGATTATAGGAGCAGGATTTGGGGGTGGCAATCACCACAGAAGATTGGGCTAAGATTTGTGAATTGCATATGGGTTTGCTATATACACACACATATATATATATATGCCTTGGAATATTAGGAAATATCCAAAATCGATTGTGAAGTGGACTGGGAGGAAGTTGAAATTTTAGTTTTGAACTTAAAAATTCCATATGTTAAACCACTGTTATTAGTGGGAGCTTATCGTCCTCCCAAGAAAGGTCAATATATATTTAGCTGTTTGACAACTTTTCTGGAGAACTACCAGTCTACTCATGAAATTTACCTATTAGGTGATTTTAACGTACATTGGAAGAAAGTAGAGGATATCACGATATAAGGAAATTTAACAGTTCACTAGCCCTGACACAAATGATACAGGAGGTCACTAGGTTAAACACCAAATACCCGAGAGGCACCTGTAAGGTTACAGCATGTGACGGAATGCGCTGTTCCAAGATGGCCAAGTGAAAGAAGTGAACACGGTCGGCATCCTACTGTGGTTTGTAAGAGTTTTCAGAGTCGGCCTGAATGCTAAGTTCTTTTAGTTTCTTCTTTAAAATGCTTTTAAATTATCCTGCCATCTACACAACATGGAGATTCTGAGACTCATTGAAGGATGGTAACGCCAACATGCTAATGGTCGAAGCTAAGTAAAAATACTTTTCTCTCCAGTTTTACTGTTCACTTTAAAGGTTAACAAGGTACTGTGACTGCAGACATATAAACACACTTAAATAAAGCAAGAAGTGAAACTCTATTTGATGCTATTTGTGTGTCGCTACAAGTCTAATATGTTTTGGCAGATAATATACTAGCGTGACAGTAAGAGTAGAAAAGGTAGATAGCATACTGGCATAGTTTATTTTATTGCTTTTCAAACTAGAGTTAAACTATCCTGACATCTACACAACATGGAGATTCTGAGATTCAATGAAGGACGGTAATGCAAATATGCTAATGGACGAAGCTATGTAAAAATATTTTTTCTCTCCAAGTTTACTACTCACCTTGGAAAAGGTTATCAAGGTACTGTGACTAGCGTGGCAGTAAGAGTAGAAAAGGCAGATGGCATACTAGTGCAGTTTAATTATTGCTTTTTTGCTTTTCAAAGTTGAGAAAGTTTGTGGGCATGTATTTAAATAAACGAGAATGTCGGTGTAATGTTAAAAACCACTTGGTCATCCAAAGAATTATCAAGGTGGTATTTTCTGGATAAATGCAAACTTCCCTCTGTGCACAAAAGTTACTCATTAAAATCGTCTTTTTGGTAAAATTCCTTTACAACAGGAGCCGATCCAGAATCAGCTTTTTTCAGACAAAAGGTTTGGTAAAAGGAAATCAGTGGCTGTATATAACACACCTGTAAAAAGGTTTAGAGCTGCTTGCCTCCCCCCCCCGAGATGTCTCCAAAAAAAGATAGGAACAGGGTCGAAGCACCAAATTCTGGACAAACCTCTATGAAAAAGCATTTAGCAAGACAGAGAGATTTTCCAAAAAATGTGGAAACTGTAACAGTTCAGAAAGAAGGAAATGGTGCATTGGATACCAATATAGCTGAAAGGGTAGAGTCTGAAGTAGACAAAAATGCTGTCTCAACTAATGAAGTACAAGAGGAGAGTGCACAAACTGTTTTGGCAGCTGTGAAAAAGATAAAAAAGCATATAACTTGAACCTTGGGTGAAATGAAGGCCTCCATCAAAGAAATCACTACTTCAGTCTCTGAATTAACAATTAAAATGGATATTTTGACTATCTCATCTGTAGACATGCAAAATAGGATATCGAAGCTAGAAGATGACTACATTCCTTTAGTAAAAGTTCAAACTTTGCATGAAAAGCACTATAGGCTCTCACAAATAAGCCCACGGAACAAGAAGACCAAGCAAGAAGGGGGAATTTGCGACTGTGCAGAATAGTGGAGGGGGCACAAGAACAGCTCAAATTGTTTTAGAAATTCATCACTGAAGCAGTCAGCAAATCATACCCAGAAAATAAAATTTCGTTAGATGGAGCGGGTAATAGATTTGTGGCTGCAAATCAAGTTTGCATCATACAGTGTTTATAAAGCCACACAATTTTCAACACTGAGAGGAAACTTTGTTTTAAGCCAGAACTGAGAAGGGGCTTAAAGTGGCTGATATTCATTTTAACGTATACCCAGATTTATCGCAAGAGACAACAGCAAGAAGAAAATTATTTAACCCCCTCAAGTCTAAGTTATACGCTAGAGGAATAAGGGTGTCTTATGTTATATCCAGCAAGAATTTGGTTTATCGTTAATGGTAGGCTTCAGACTTTTGATGACCCTTCAGAAGCTGAAGAAGCATATGAAAAATATTATTCAGAATCTGCAACCTCAGATACACAAACGTACGTTCACACTCCCCCAAGACAGCTGCATACCCGGAGCAGACCCAGGACCCAAATATTGAAAAAAACCCTACTTAAATACATGAGACTGGGAAGTGCTTCAGGATGGAAACGTGAAAGGCGATTTCCTATAGCATTATTATGGGTTTTGACTCTCCATAGAGTAGAAGGACTGAATCGAAGTAATTGAGAAATAGAAGCAAAATGGAAGAAGGAAGAAAACTTAACCAGATCATTTCCCTTTTTTTCTCCTTTGTTAGCGTTTATATTTGTCCTTTCCTGGTTTTCTCTTTGTGATCGTCCTCTCCTTTCCCTAAGTTCATAATTACAAATTTATATAATGGGAACGATATGGAATGGACCGATTTGTTTTATATTTTAATGTAAACATACTAGTTTACGATGTGAGAGGGAATGATAGAGTTATTGCCTAATATAATTATATATTTAGCTGCATTTGTATAATTATTTGGAGAAATAGGGATGAACAGGAGGGAGGGATAGAGGAAGAGAGGAAGCAAGGAAGAGGGAAAGGAAGGTGAAAGAAAAATAAAAGAAACAAACAGATTGTGTATGAATATTAAGGGTCGACTTTAATATGTATTCTTTTTTCTTGTAAAACTTATAGCTAGGATGCTGCAGACCATGTGTCTGCAATGGATGGCACTATCAACCATCTACAGGAATAATAAAGGGAGGGGGGGGAATTATTTTCTCCCATTAGAGGGTGGTTTAGGGTATGAAGGCTATACAATAAAGAAGATGCCATTTATTGGATTGATTATGCGAAGAATACTGAATTGGATAAAAATAAAGTATATTTGCAAATTTTGTATACAAGGGCCCAAAAGAGGGAGGTCAAAGTATGGAGTAAGGCAAGTAAATAAAAATAAATTTAGTAAATGTCTGAAAGTTTGAGGATTGCATCCTGGAATGTTAGGGGGCTTAAAAGCAGAAGCAAAATATGTAAAGTTATTAAGTACCTAGAAGTTCATAAAATAAATTGCTTCTGCTTACAGGAGACATATTTCAATAAACAGGAGTCAGAATGGTTTTCTAGGAGATGGGGACCTGGATTCTTTTCACTGTATAGAAATAATTCATGGGGAATTGCTGTACTGTTTAAAAAGGGAAGGATAAATCCAGTTGTAACGGAAACTTATGCAGACCAAGCAGGCCCAAAGGGGAGGCGGTCGCCCCTCCTGGCTGCCTCAGTGTGAGTAGTGGCGCCCCGCCACCATCTTTATACACTGTTTAGTGCCCATTGTGGAGCCTGTGATTGACTGAATGGCCCACCTTGGCTCTCAAATGATCCCAAACCTGGCTCCGCCACCGAGCAGGCCACTTTGTAATTATTGAAATTCAATTGTTTCATGAAAAATTTACCATGGCCTCTTTGTGTGCACCAAATTAAAATTCTCTGGGTTTCTTTAACATTTTGTTTTTACAATTATTTACCTATTCTCCACCTTATGTAGTAGCAGGTGATTTTTTTAATTTAACATTAAATAAAAAAGACAGAACTTTAGATACAGTGGGCCAGATATTCAAACTGCGCCCAAAATGTGCGCAGTAGCAGGAGCAAGCACAAGTCAATTGCGCACATGCGCAACAGACGCGATATTCAAACGTGGAGCAAGTCAAATTGTGCAACCAGCAAACGTCTGAATATCGCACAACCTGCGCCATAGCGCAATCAGGAAGGGGAAGCTGAGCACATATGTTGTGCCATAGCGCAACAAGGCCAGCCCAGCTGAGCAGTCTAGAGGCACCATAGCACAAGCAGGGAGCCCCCCCCAGCAGTAGAGCAATGGAACTGCACAACCAGGGAGGTAGGCAGGGGCCCACCACCCATGCCACAGACGGGCACAGGAACACACTGCAGAACTAACAACACACCCCCACACCCGAAGCACAGCATCACTGGTGGAGGGACGGAATATCCACTGGCCCATGGGGACAAGCCAACAAAGCACAGCTGGGCCATGGTGCCCCAGCATACCCACTGGCAAGCAGAGACTGCCACACAAAGGAGCCGGACAACCCAAGTGTACAACAGCACCCCCCGTGCACAGCACACCCTGCACTGGAACCCCAAGACACCACCCATGAGCAGTGACTGTGACCGGCACTGCCAGAATCACCATGCCCCCCCGGCACAATGCAACCGTGTGTACCACAGAACCATACAAGCCAGACCCACCAGGAGCTCACAGCAGTGTGTGGCAGCACACGGCCATACCAGCTGAAAGCCACCACCACACCAGGGACACCCCCCCACGCACACACACACAATCCCAGGACAACACCACACCAGATGCCATGCACACCACTGCAGCTGAGCACCTATAGCCAGCTGCAAATCAGAGACCACCACGGTATTCATAACAAAACATATATTTCCAATCAATAACAACAACAACAGGAACAACTATAACTATTTACAAATATATACAATACAGGGGTGAGGGTACGGGTACAAGGTAGGGGTGGGTGTGGGGCAGGGGTGAAGAACTTGGTGAGGGAAGGCAGGGTGTGAGGGAAGGGTAAAGGGGGTAGGTGTGGGGCAGCTACTGCCCCCCAGGCTGCATATCAGCAGGCTGCCTCTGTCCCCGTGGCCGATGGGCAGGGACTCAGTGGACAGCTCCAGCAGGCAGTGGATGGATTGCTCAATTCTGCGCAGGACCCGGACACCTAGGGCAAGGGAACAGAATCAATGGCTATGGCTGTCCACAACCCTGAAGCCCACCCAATATGCATGGCATACAGCCAAGTGCCCTGCCCCTGTGATGGACTGCACCCACTCACAGTGACCGTGCACAGGCCAAGCCCAACCAGGCAGCAACAGCCATGTGTGCCACTGCACACAGACCCCACCGATGCCCAGCACAGCACAACCAAGGCAGTACAGTGACATGGCTATGTGGTGGGAAGGCAGTGCCACAGCCATGTGCCCAGTGCATGCATGGACCACCAGTGACGCACTCACAGACATGTAGTGCCACTGGACAGTGCTGACTGTCACATGTCGCGTGCATGGCAGTGTTGTCCATGGATGGTGGCCATGCCCTTCCCCCCCATAGCACGCAATAGCATCCATGATGTAATGACACTCACCCTCATCAAGCCGCTGCTGCGGCGGCTGCTGCTGCTGCTGTGGGCCCATACTGCTGCCACCTCTGCCGGCCACCTCCGCAGCACCCCTCTGTGCCTCATCTCGGGCCCTCCTCCGCTCCTCCACGCCTGTGAGAAACAAACGTTGAGAAACACATTAGTGAGATCCCAAAGCAGACAGCCCCCTGCCCCAATGAGTGTGCCTGCCCACACAGCCAGACCCATACATCACACACCTGCAAACACTGTTACAGCCAACCATGGACCAACCCTCCCCCATGCTTTGGCCACAATACACAGTGTTACCCCTACGGACAATACAGGTGCATAGACGGCTCACCCACCTGGCCTAGGCACAATGCCCCTCCTGGCACGGGACCTGAGGCGCGCCAGCAGTGCCCGCTCCCTCCTGCGGAGGTCACTGTACTGGTACCTGCACTGCTCCGGTGTTCTGCGCCGCCCAGTGACCTGCTCCAGCTCGGTGGCCACCTGCTGCCACACATGGGTGCAGGCCATGTCTAGGGGTTCCTCCCCAAACAGTGGCCCATAGTGAGGCTCCACCACGGCCACTAGGTTGGCCACCTCCAAGCCACTCCACTGGGAGCTCTCCTGCGTGCCATGTCTACAGGTTGATAGTAGGCAATATGGCGCTCCGCAGCGCGGCAACCCCACATGGAAGTGTTGCGCAATACAACTCCGTCTGTCCCTATCACGCTATTCATACAGTGCCGTCGGTCCCTGTCGCGCTGTTACCGAACAGCACGATAGAGCTGCAGACATGCCAGATGCACAGCGCCAAGGGGGCAAAGGTTGGGCACAAGGTCATGGGTCTGTGGTGCAAGGCCACGCACAGCGCCATCAGATGTCTACACGTCCAGCACAATCGGTCGCCTGTGTGCCAGTGCCACAGTGGACTATTGCACAGTTGTGCCACAGCGCCATGTGGTGACCAGTGCTGTAGCGTCACTGGCACAATGGTGGCCGTGTCCTGAATTGCTGATCGCGCACAGCACGTCATCAGTGCAGCAGACGCCTGCGTATGCTACCTGGGCATGCGCAGTGCGGTGTACTACGCAATCACAGAACTGCGCCATAGGCTCAGCCAGCTCAACCGTATTGCGCAAAGCAATATTCAGCCGTCATATGCAGATCAGCTGATCAGCAATTCAATGGCGCAGCGGCGCGATTTGCATCTCATTAAAGTTGCTCCACTCCTAATTTGCATGCATTGCGCTATAAATGTGCGACAGTGATCTGCAGTGGCCATATTTGGTTACTGCAGGTGATAGGTGAGTTGCATGCTGTGTGATGTTCTGGACTATGGTCATGGGATATTGCTGTATACTGCACAGTCTCAGGTGTCCACTTCCACCCATACAGACTGTGACATGGCCGAGCAAGGACTGGGTGAGGAGGATGATGATGGGTGGAAGAGGAGGCCCAACTTCACAAAGGCTGAAACAGAGGCACTCTTCGAGGCCTACCTGGATGAAGAGCCACTACTCAGTGGACGGTGGGGCACCCCTCAGGCCTGTGCTGCTGCATGGGAGGGGGTAGCTCGCACCGTAAACCTGCACGGAAGCCACCAGCACTCCATGCAGGAATGTAAGAAGAAGATGGGACCGACAGGAGAAGGGTGGAAGGAGAAAGTGTCAGCCCTCAGGGCGGCACGCGCTGCCACAGGTGGGGGCCAGCCAGAGGTGGTGCAGCTGACCCCGGCGGAGGACTGTCTTGCTGCATCCATGCAGTGCAGTGCCATTGAGGGCGTTCCAGGAGGTGGCTTCCAGACAGGTGGTAGCCCATCACTGCACGGTACGACATGGTCGGGGGGGAAGGTGGATCCCATGCACTAACATGTTCTCACTTTCTGTTACAGATCCTGTGCATCTGCAGGGGACAGTGGTGGAGGGCCCGTGCACTGTGGACATCCAGCCAGAGTTGGAGGAGGGTCCATCCACCTCTGCTGGTAGCCGGCGTGCATTGCACCAGTGTGCACGCCTGGCTGCCATCTCCGATGTCGGTGAGTCAGGTGTGGGGGGTGCCCTTCCTGTGTCTCAGAGGTCTGGCATGCCAGCATGCTATGGCTGTGGCTGTGGCACGAACCTGCACCATTGATGATGCAACGACCGCTATGGGCAGTGACATGTGTGTGTCACATAATGGACACACAGCAGGACAGCTGGCGCCCATGGACCTAGCTGGTTCCAATGTGTGTGCCAGCCTGTCAGCACCGGTGGCTGTGCAGGTCTCTGGCACTGTTGTGGACACAGCAGTGGAACGACTGGTCCCTTGGGCACAGCAGGCGGAGGGGCAGCAGCAGCAGTCACCCACTGGGTCTGGGGGTACAGGGTTCAGCGGTGGCGTATGCACACCGCCTGTTGACTTGCCCATACCTGGTCCTGGTGAACAGTGCCCATCCTCAAGGGGTGTTGAGCATCAGGCCCTTCCATACCCTGAGGGACAGGTTGCCAATGTGGCAGACAACCCGTTTGATGAGCACACCTGCCTGCTGCAGGCATCAGTACAGCAGCAGATGTGGGTTGCAACATCCATGGAGGCACTGTGTGTGGCTGTGGAGCGGCACAGCAGGGACAATGCGATGATCCTTGCAGGGATTGTCCAAATGCGGATGGATGTGACCACCACCATTGACAGGCAGACCCAGGCATTGGTCGCTGTCGTTGCCGCATTGGGCACACAGTCAGGTGCCCCTGTGCCACGCACGCCACGCAGTACGCTATCCACTCCTCGTTCCCGGCGTCATGCGACACCCAGCCTGTCGACGCCGGGTTCTGCTGTGGGCATCCCGAGCACCCCCGGTGCAGGTATGTTCGGCATGCTGCAGACCCCTGTGCGGACAAGGTCACGCTCGCACAGTGGGACCCCTGGTAGTCCATCGGTGCCACCTCATGTGGCCCAAGCTCAGCCTGCCAGTGCTGCTGGGTCTCGGTGGGGCCGCCCACACATCCGAGGTGGCCGTGGCACAGAGCCACATGACTGACCTGTCTCCCAGTGCGGGCCCTGTCTGGTGCTGCCCTGTGTGCAATGTGTGTCATGGTGTGCACCGGTGGGTGCCCTGCCCAACACGCCGACACACGGACCACCTGCACACCCACCCGACTGCTGTCCACGGGTGCGTGTGCATGATGATGCCTGCATTGCACTGTACACCAGGGTGCAAGGGTGCCCAGCATCTGACACACGTACATGGACAGTACAGGTGGTGGGGGTGGCCTGTGGATCTGTGTGTTTGATATGTCTGTTCCTGCTCTGCTGTGCACCTGCCCCTGTGCACTTTGTGCCTGGTGTGTGTGTCTGTCCATGTAGCGTGTTACTATTCACCCCTCCCTGGTTGTGTGTTTGTGCGCCTGTACCCTTCCACTCCCCTTGCCGTCATGCACCCCTGGTGTGTTACCCTGTGTGTATGTGGGTTGCGCCCTGGACAGTGCTGGTTGCACATGGCCCCATGACTTACCTGTGTTGTGCAAAGTGCTCCTCTGTGATGGTGTCCCGGTGCAGCTGGGCCAGACGGATCAGTCGGGGGTCACGCCGTCCAAGGGGGGGCTGCTCATCCCCATCATCACCGGCGTCACCAGCATCTCCATCGCTGTCCCCCTCCTCGACCTGTACGGCTATCCCACAGTCTTTGGCCATGTTGTGCAGGATACAACAGGCCAGGAATATCTCACAGGCCTTTGAGGGGATGTACTGTAGGGCACCGCCGGAGGTGTCTAGGCATCGGAAGCGTGCCTTCAGCATCCCAAACACCCGCTCGATGATGTTGCATGTGGTGGCATGTGCCTCATTGAAGCGTTGCTACGATGGGGTCGTGGGGCGCTGGTAGGGTGTGAGCAGCCAGGGACAGAGTGGGTATCCACTGTCACCTGTGTGGGGATAGTGGAGGTTAGTGTCATGTTCAGGCCTATATTGCCCCTAGCCCTGTGTGCCACTCCCATGGCACCTGTGGCTTGCCCACCTGTCCCCCAACTTTGCCGCTCCTACATGCATACTCACCCACTAGGTGTCCTGTGGGGATGTTCCCACTCTCGAATCGATGGCACAGTGCAGACTGGTACCATATGAATGAATCATGTGCTCTGCCAGGTGTGCGTGGCACAGACATTGATGATGCACCCACTGGCATCACACACCACCTGGCAGTTGACACTGGAGAACCCCTTCTGGTTGTGATATGCGGCCCCATCGGGGCCAGGTGGCGTGCGAATAGGCACGTGGGTGCAGTCTATCACCCCTAGCACGCCAGGCATACGTGCTACCCTGTGGAAGTCCCGTATGTTTGCTGTATGCTCTGCCGTGGTGCTGGGGAAATGGATGTACTCCACAGCATGTGGCAGCAGTGCACTGAGGAATTGGGTGAAGATGCGTGACGTGGCCGACTGTGTTATGCCTGTAGTGTCCCCTGTTGGGCTCTGGAAGGTACCCGTGGTGAGCAAGCACATGCAGGCTGTTACCTTTGTCTCCATTGACAGAGCGTGACTCTGTCATGAGGGTGCCTGCGTCACAGCACTGCACAGCTCACAGAGCCGCCTCAGTATTGCCCTGTTCAGGCGGTACCGGCCCACAATCTCGACATCTGAATACAGCTCAAAGCTGATGCGGGCACGATACTGCCTGTTGGGGGCGTACCACCGATGGGCCCTTCCACGGCCACGTCCCCCTGCAGCATGCCTTCTCATCCCCCTCACTACAGCTTCCATGTGGAAGGTGGCACTGTCCATCTCCCTGGCTTGTGTCCCCCCCAGCTGTTGTTGTTCTGTTCCCCCCGCTGTCCTGACTGCTACCTCCACTGCACCGGGTATACCTACTGGCCTCCGTACTCTGTGGCCCCACATGCCTTCGGCTGCCACTATTCTGTCCTGCCTACTCCCCGGCCTGCACTGGTTGCTGCTGTGGCCTGCCCTGGCTGCTGCTGTGGCCTGCTCTCTGTTGCTGCCTCATGAGCATTCCCTGTCGGGTTCTTGCGCCTCATCCTTGAGCCTTTTTATTTTGGCTCATTTCTGCCGTGGCGCAACTTCCGGCTGATCCACTGTTGCGCATTGCGCAAGCCTTTGAATATCGCATTGCGCTCTTTATGCATGGATCCACCCCCTTCGGTTGCGCATGCCTTCATTTGCATTACGTTGTTGCTCAGCATGTTTTCAGTGGCGCAGCTGCCTCCCGCTGAATATCGCAGAATGGCGCATTTTCGGACTTGCGCTGGCGCAACCCTATTGTGCATAGCGCAACCCTTTTGAATATCCCACCCAGTTATCTATGTTTAAATCTTCAATTAAGGTAGTCAAAATTTTCCAGGCAGATGTAAATCTAATGGATTTGTGGTCTTTTTTGAATCCTGATAAAAGAATGTTTTCTTTCTATTCTCAAGTACATATGACATATTCTAGAATAGATTATTTTTTGTGCTCAGAACCTTGATGCATCTGATAGAAAAAACGGATTATCCAGGAATATACATCTCGGATCATTCACCATGTATACTTTTTTTAAAGTTAGAAAGGTGTTACTATTCTTATAATTGGCAAATGGATGTATATTTATTACAAAATAAAGAGCGGGTGGCCATAATACACAGGGAAATTGCAGAGTTTCTCTCAAATAATGACAATGGAGAAACAACTTTAGATAAGGTGTGGGAATCCTTTAAGGTCTGGGTAAGGGGTTTATTTCAAAATAAGGAAAAAAATGACGGTTGGGGAAGGCAACAGGTACAACTAGAACAACAGATTAAAGAATTACAAGCTGCACACAGTATTAATTTAGATCCTAAGATTTTTATGGTTTTGACACAAAAGAAAATTGAGCACAATAGAATATTATCCGAGCAAGTGGAGAAACGGATATTACTAACTAGAACTAATTATTATTTGTATTCTGACAAGCCAATGAAACTTTTATCATGGCAATTAAATAGACAAAAAGAACAAAAGGCAATTCATATAATACAAAAGGAAAACGGCACAGTAACAAGGGACCCAAAAGTGATAAATATTCAAATTTTTGAGTATTATAATACATTGTATCAATCACAATTTCAGTCCAAATTTTGCAAAAGTGAAGGAATATATTCAAAGAGTACCCTTACGTACTGTACCTGAACATCTCAAAGAATCACTGAATATAGAGATTAAAAAAGAAGAGATAATAGCAGCAATAAATCAGTTACCTAGAAATAAAACACCAGGACCCAATGGGTTACCCACAGACTTCTATAAAAAATATTTAGATCTTATTTCGCCAATACTGTTACAATTATTTAACACATTTAATAAAGTGTGTTCAATTCCAGATACTTTTAATGAAGCTACAATTCATCTGATATATAAAAAGGGAAAAGATCCACAAAACCCCAATCATACCACCCAATCTCTTTGTTAAATGTAGATTACAAAATATTTACTAAAATATTAGCAACTAGATGGCAAATAGTTATGGAATATTTAGTACAAAATTATCAAAATGGATTTATAAAAGGCTGTAAAATTAATGATAATACGCATAGAACCATTAATATAATTGATACAAGTGCTTATTCAAATGTATATTTTCTATCAACAGATGCAGAAAAAGCATTTGATAAAATGGAATGGCAATTCATTTTTCAGACATTGGAAAAAATGCAAATTGGTCAAAACTTTATTGATTTGGTAAAGTGAATATACCATTCTCCTAAAGCTAGAGTAAAAACAAATAATACTCTTTCTGAGAATCTTGTGCTGTCCAGAGGGACACGTCAGGGATGCCATTATCCCATTAAATGTTTGCTTTAATTATGGAACCATTGGACTGCTCAGTAAGACGTAATCAAGATATTGGGGCCAGATATTCAAAACATTGCCCCAGGGCTAAATTAGCACTGCCCGGTGGGCAAACTTAGCCCGAAGCACAAAGCAAGCTATATTCAAAAGGAATAGCCCCGTGCTAATCCTGCTGAATATAGCAGTCTAAGGAAGCCGGGCAAACCGGTCTGGGAGTGCAGGGCAAAACTAGCCCGGGAATAAGACAGCACTGAATATAGCAGAAGAGAAGTGCTAACTGCAACTGCCGCTCATTAGACTCTGTAGCAAGCCGGTGTTGCAGGTGGAGAACATTGTGTGTGATTGCACAGAGATGTCTCACAGCTACTCTGCAAACAACAATGTAAGCCACACACTGCAGAACTGTGCTATGCTGAAGTGAGGTTTGCCCGGTGCTAACCTGATTGCACAGTGCTAACATATAAGCCCAATACAAACCGGTTAGCCCGGGGCAAACGGGAGCTATATTCAAAGCTCCCATGCAAATGGGCCTACTTAGGTGATCCGTGAGTAAACAGGTACATTTGCATCTCATTAAGTACTGCTTAGCATACATTACCATGCAGTTTGCCCAGTACTACTGCATGGAGCACAAAGCTCCCCCTTTTGGTCAGAATGGAAGTACAGGCTGGACGCTGCAGGCCAAGGCATACCCACAGCATCCCTTGTTGGTCGGAATAGAAGTACAGGCCGGAAGCAGCAGGAACTGTGTGCTGCCAGGCACAGTTGGTGCATACATACCTCACAACCCCTTGCCTCCTGAATTGGGGACAAGGCTTAAACAAATCAGGGAAAAAAGACCAAACTCAGGGACACATCATCAGAATTAGAGATATCCATCCAGAAAACTGGTAGAATATGGGGCTTAGTACAAAATGCATTTTCTAAAGAAGAAGAAGTCTATAACTTTAATGCTTGACATTATGTTGTGCTTACAAATGCCACTGTTTAGCCACAGAAACACAACTGTGAGGAGGGATGGAGTTATATTTTTAAGACATATTCAGGAACATCCCTGAAAATCAGGGACAGTTGAGAGGTATGCTCCCAAACCATTCACAATAGAAGTAAAGTTCATGTTCCTGGTAGTCTAGAGGTCCCCCCACCCCCCTGCACGAATCCTGACCCATTTCCTTTTGAATTATTTGTTATTTCCCTGGTAGTGTAGTGGTCCCCCCCCAACCCCCTGCATGAATCCCAACCTGTTTCCTTTTGAATATTAGTTATTTCCCTGGTAGTCTAGTGGTCCCCATCCCCCTCGTGAATCCGACCCGTTTCCTTGTACATTATTTGTTATATCCCTGGCAGTCTAGTGGTCCCCCCAACCCTCTGCAGAAATCCCGACCCCTGGCCGCGGTCAAAGAATAGATTTCCCCAGTAGTCTAGTGGTCCCCCACCCAGCTGTGCACCTCTCTGTACCCCCCGGAACATGGCATCCCTCTGGGGCCGGCGACCGGCTCAGCCCTCCTCTCTCCACCATGGCTGGCTGCCGACTGCGGCATTCAGGAGTGCCACTGTATTGAATAGGCGCCTATTCAATGCAGTGACACTCCTGAATACCGCAGTCGGCTAGCCCATGGTGGAGAAAGAGAAGAACTGAAACCAGTGCCGGCCCCAGAAAGATGCTGTGTTCAGAAGGTACAGGAAGTACACTGGCTGAGTGAAATTTCAACTACCAGGAAATATATTCTTTGCCGCAATCAGAAGCCCAGGATCCTCTTTAAGGGCGGGGGACCACTAGACTACCAGGGAAATAAATAATTTGAAATGGAAATGGGTCAGGATTCATGCAGGGGGGGTTGGGGGACCACTTGACTATCAATGATAGGTCTTATATTTTCATGGAATGGGGGGCGGGAATCATGGGGGGCACCGCCGCATTACCGCCAGCTTTTTCCCTGTGATATCTAGTGTCGCACTACAGGTCGCACTAATGCCTGTAGCGCGGCGCTATACATTTGAATATGCCGTGCTGCTGGCATTCATGGGCACTCTCCTGTCCATGCCCCTGCATACCATTACCTATTAGCATCAGCGCTGCCACACAGCACCAACGCTAATAGGGCTTTTCAGTATTGCAGCCTTGCGAAAATCCAGTGCTGCAGATTTGCGCTAGGTGCAAAGGTTTGAATATCTGGCCCTAAAGGTATAATATGCTCTCAAAAAGAGCACAAGATAAGTCTGTACGCAGATGATTCCCTGTCTTATGTGTCAGATTTAAACCAGGCTTGGGAAGAGTTGTATAAGGCAATGAAGTCATTTGGAGAAGTATCAGGGTATACAGGTAATTGGCAGAAATCATATCTTATGCCATCTAAAGCAACGAGCTTGGTTAGTCCTATTTCTTGCAGTTGTAACATAACACAAAGTATTCCATATTTAGGAATAAATATTTCTAATAGCCTAAAGGAAACTAATCAACAGAACTATGATTTTTTAATTCAAAATACAGAAAAAGAATTGAATAGATGACAGACTTTGCCATTAAAACATTTGGGTTGAATCAATCTTATAAAGATGAATGTTTTGCCTAAATTTATATATCTATTTCAGAACATCCCTCTACAACTTTCAGAAGCTTATTTTTTGAAAATTAGGAGGATTGTAACCAAATTTGTATCGCTGAACAAGCATCCGAGGATAGCCTATGATACATTTAACTAGATCTAAAGAACAGGGGAAATGACACTCGCAGATTTTTATAAATATTATATAGCTACACAATGCTCAATAATCTGGCAATGGTTGAAGGACTCTGAGGGACCAATAGCAATTAAAATGGAATAAGATTCTAGTGAACTCAGTCTTATGAATACATTGTTTATTTCTGATAGTAAGCACATTAAAGTATTAATTAATAGATACGTATATAATGAACCAAGCTACACTTAACAGCAATTAACGCATGATGTAGCGCACATAGAATGATCAACTACAAGATAAGGATATGTCAAGATACACCACTATGTGGAAATTCATCAAATGACATGTTATTAACTGATAAGACTTATAAAAGGTGGTGTGAAAAAGGTCTAACACATTTCAATCACTTATTTAAGGAAGGGAAAATGAAATTGTTTAGTCAATTAAGGCAAGATGATCAATTACATGAATGTAATTTCGTTCAGTATTTACAGCTCAAAAGTTATTTGAAGGAAATAAATTATTAAATTATATTATACAACAATCCACCTTTGTTTGAATTGCTCCATCATAGACCAAATAGTAAGAAATTCATTGCTGCAGTATACGAGATATTAAATAATCAGGTAATAATTGATATGAATAAATTAAAAACTAAGTGGCAGCAAAAATTGGGGATTATTATTACTGATGCCTTATGGTCAGAAATCTTGAAGTTTTCATTTACAAATAGTAAGACATCCAAGATGTAGCAAATACAATATAATACAATACACAGAGTATATTATACTCCGACAAAATTACATGCAATTAATTTTGCAATTAGTTCTAGTTGTCTACGGTATGGGTGCACATCTGGCACTTTAATACATTTAATCCATTCATGTCCGTAGTTGTCAAATTTTTGGCCAGAAATTTTTGACTGCTTAAATAGTTGTAGTAAACAGAATGTACAAATTACACCAATGGCAACTTTATTGCTGATATTCAACTTTTCAGATACTTCCACAAATTATCTGAGAATATTGTATACAGTAGCAATGATTATAGCACGGGAGTGCATCTTACTTAAGTGGAAAGACTCCAGCCCCCCTATGATATAGACTTGGATTAACTAGATGAAGGATATAATTGCATTAGAACACATATATTATGTAAGAAATGGCCAGGTAGATATATTTGATTTAATTTGGTCCCCTTTTCAGGATGCAATAAATAGTTGTAATATAAATTAAGATGAATATTTAATCTTTAATGTAGTCTGTAAATTTTGGACCCTTAGGGAGGTAGGATGGTATGACGATGGGTAATCAGCATAATCCATATTGATTTTCAATTATGGAAGAAAACAATTGATATAAACCTTTGCTGAGCCATACCAGGAGAAAAAATAAACACCAAATGCCCATCTTCATCTACGATTTTAGACCTAATATTCGTCTCCCATCCAGATAAAATTATCTCGAGTGGAGTGTTACCTGATTCATTGTCTGATCACCAGACGGGCTATTGCATTCGTGCTTGGAATAGAACTAAACAGCAGGTAAAAATGTTAAAATATAGGTTTTTCAGGGATTTTGATTATATTCAGTTTATGATAGACATGGAAAACCATAATTGGGAAAGATTGTTATTGGTACCCACAGTGGAAAATGCCTGGAAGTTATTCCGTGGTGACTTCATGGAAATATGCAATAAGCATGTCCCAATGAAGTCAAGGCGAATTAAATCAGGAAATGCCCCTATGTATAATTCTGATCTTTTTAAACTTAAAAAACAAAGAGATAAGGCCTGGAAGATAGCAAAAACAATTAACACACAGTTTCCCTGGAACAAGTACAAGAAACGTAGGAATCAGTATACTAAAACCATAAAAGATGTTAGGCAGAAATACTATAATAGGGAATTATCGGCCTCTGTTACTGGTAACCAAGGGAATTTTTGGAAATACATGCAAAAAATTCAAAACATAAAAAAGTTTAATATGCCAGAAAAGTTTATCATAAATCAAAATACTGTTCCTCTGGGCTCTACAGTGGTGAATAAATTTAATAGATATTTCATCTCCATGGGTACCCAATCTCAACCTAACAAAAACGGAGAAATAAATCAATCAAACCAAGTAAATAGCTATTGTGACCCTGAACAAACAATAGGCAACTCAGTCCCACTTCAACAAAGAGAGAGAAATTCTCCTTTCATGAAATAGGAACAGAAGAAGTACAGGAAGCCTTGTTGAAATTGAATGTAAAAAAGGCATCTGGTCTTGATGAATTGCCTACTGTGTTGTTGAAATATGCGGACCCAATAATTGCCCACCCACTAACTTTTATTTTCAATCTGTCCCTGACACAGATGGACATTCCCATTCAGTGGAAAACAGTGAAAGTTGTTCCAATATCTAAATCTGGCACAAAAACATTAATTGAAAATTATAGACCTATATCGTTACTATCAGTTACTGCAAAGGTATTTGAAAGACTCTTAGCAAATCAATTACAGTATTTTCTAGAGGGTAAAAAGGTTATAAATAGTTTCCAGTCTGGCTTTAGGCCATTACACAGTACAGTAACAGCTCTCTTAAAGGTTACAGTGGGTATCACTGAGGTTTTGGACAGGGGATGTCTATGGGAGCTGTCTTTATTGACTTATTGTAACAAGGGATAAAGAAGTTTGTCCCCATATTTCAGCCTAAACCTCATTTTGGTCTAAAACATAATGTGTTTGTGTAACAAATGTTGGCTTATATAATTGTATCATATAAAACTTGTTAAGCCACAAGACAAACTAAGCCACAAGTTGCAATATTAAAGTGCCTTTTGATATTTGTGCTGACCATGTGAGTACTAGCAAACAGTTGTTTGATGCGACTACAAGACAGAAACACAGACTAGTGTCCAAATTACCCTTCTGATTATCTCTAGTGTTTATTATTATCAGGACAGGCCAAAATGCTTGTATGCACATTCCTAAGTCCAAACCTATTTTTTCCTCCTAGACCTTGGTAACTGGTAGTGACAACTGTTACTAGCCATATATAATAATAGAATGTACACTATCTATACTTGTGCTGACCAAGGATGAGCTCATACATATACCATAGGAGTGTTGCCTTGTAAGTTGATGTTTGTACTTGTTTGAACCAATCATAGAAAACCATAGGAAATGATGATATCGTCTTCCACTATATAAGCAAGCCAGTACACACTGTTATTTTGAAGAATGAAGAATGTACCACTTGTAATCTCTCGCTATGATTATTGTTATAAACATTAAATTCTTCCGCCTTCAGTCTCGTCTCCGTTTGTCTCCTTTCTAAGTATCTGTAATAGATAATTTACTAACTGTAATTTTTTTCACAACACTACACTTATCTAAAGCCTTTGATACTTTGGCCCATGACATCTTCCTGTCCAACCTCAGGGATATTGGTATGTCCAGTTTAATAGTTACGTGGTTTCAACAATATCTTACAGGAAGACAACAGACGGTAACTGTGGGGGATTGGAGCTCCGATATGAGGACTGTGGTTTCAGGTGTCACACAGGGCTCAACATTAGGGCCAATTTTGTATAACATTTACATGAGGACATTTTGTATTTCAGATAGCAGGGTCAGATATCACCTGTACGGAAATGACACCATCATTTATTTGGAGGGTGCCACCGCAGATAGTATCCAATCTTCCCAGCAGGCAGCATTTGATGAGTTACAGCAGTTTTTGATAGGGTCAAAACTGGTCTTAAATGCCCAAAAAATCACAAGTGATTTATTTTACAAGAAGGAGAAATAAGAGTCTTACAGACGTATCTCTTCAAATTAAGACCTTTGATAATACATTATTAGAACAAGTATATATTTATAAATATCTGGGAATCCATCTGGACTCGGCACTAAAATAGGATTCACATGTTGAGATAATAGTAAAAAAAGTGGGGAGATGTTTGGGCCTCTTGTACAGGAACAGGTACTGTATGACAAGAGTTCACCAAGAAGCATGTGGTACAATCATTAGTAATGCCCATAATTGATTATGGCAATATAGTATATTCAGGTGCATCAGCTGGGAATTTAAGTAGGCTGGATGTAATATATCACAAGCTGGCTAGATTGGTTTTGGACACCCCGAAAAGAACATATAGGATGGATTTGTATGAAAAACTACAATGGATTAGCCTTACAGAAAGGCGATCTCTTCATGCAGTACTGTTCATGTCAAAATGTTCACAAGGACTAGTTCCTAACTATATTCTTGACTATTTTGTGGTCAGATCTGTTAAATATGGCCTCTGGGCCACGTCAGGACTAGAATATAAATTCAAAAACTTAAAATCAGCATTAGGCAGAAAACATCTATTATATAGTGGTCCCAAAGTATGGAATTCACTACCTCTAATTCACCGGACTGAGGGTAGACAAATCTGTATCAGTGCAATAAAGAAGAAAGTTGTAGATGAAGCTGGAGTCAGAACTGTTGTAGAATTTCAGTGATCATATTAATTTCTTGTTCTATGGTTGTCTGATGTCCTGGGAGATACATTTCTGTCTACTTAATAGAAAGATGTATGTTATTCCATGGCGTTGTTCTGTAATATTTTATAGTATTTGTTGTTTGTTCCTTTTGTATGTAACATATTGTAATTTTGAACAAGGACCTCACTGGAAAGGAGCTTGTCTCAGTTGAGTTATCATATTAAATTTTTGAATAAAAAGCTACAATGAAATGAAAAAATGGTGTAACAGATGTAAGAAGCACAATTTAAATTTATCCATTGTCTGTATCTCTCCCCGGGACTATTAGTAAATTTTCTCCAGGGATTTCCCCTGTGTGGGAGATGCGGAGTATCCAGGGGGACCTATTACATTACTTTTGAGACTGCGCCACCCTCAGGCAGTTCTGGATGGACATCAAAACACAGATTGGGCAGCGACTTTGCATGGTAACACAGGATACACCCCTATCTACGTTGTTGCGGATGGATGATTTGGGGGATGACTGGGACCCTCATCCCAGAGTTAATCCAGGTGTTGTTGATATTAACAAGGAAATGTATAAGAACACCTGGGTCTCTTGCCAGCATCTGACGGTGGGGATGTGGCTCGAATTGGTGACCAAGAAACTACCTCCAGAGAGAACATTATATGAATTAAAATAGAGAGGGGATTTCTTTGAAAGAGTCTGGGGGATATTTATGGATTCTTTTTCTCCCATGGAAGCAACCCTACTTTGATTGGGTATGGCCATTAAATGCCTCCAAATCACTTTAACCTTTGGGCACTTAGCCACTTCGTTATACCATGTATGACTAAGTTCTTTTGAAGTACATCGTGGTGGGATGGCGTTGTGTATAAGGGATTGTTATTTATCGGTTCAGCTATTTGAGTTTCTCTTTTGAGGAGGCAGTCTAGCGCAGTGGTTTAAGGCTCTGAGCTGCAAACCTGGATTTGAATCCCACAGCCCTCACCTGCATACTATGTGCTCCTGAGCAAGTCACTTAACTTCCTTGTGCTCCCAGGTTGCACCTGTAAGCAAGCTTTCAGCTTAGTGTCTCTCTTGGTAAAAAAATGTATATATAGTTGTACTTGTAAGGTTAGTCTGTTCTCTCTTACTACAGCTGCAGTGGTGTGATGATGGTTTTCCTATCAGGACAATTATAACTGTATAAGCACATGGGCATTAATTTTGTTCAGTGTAGCGTTATTTGGACTGTATGCAAAATGTTGCAACATTTTATTGTGTGCTTGTCTCAGTTTTGGAGAAAATCAATAAAAAGAGTGAAAAAAATAAAACCTGCTTCTTCTCTTCAGAGAGACAGTTTTGCTGGGCTCTCAAACACTTTCAGTCTGCCAAGCCTGCAGTGCCTGGCAGACAGTGGCCAACACCTCAACACACAGTCACTTACTTGGCCGTCTGAGTGAACTGGCCATGAGCATTGAAAACAGTTCCTTTTATCTGGTATGAAACTCAGTGTCTGATTGGGTATACTTGTTCCCAGACAACTGGTCTTTGGCACATGCTGGCTCTTGATTGGCTGAAATTCATGAGCAGAATTTGTCCTGATTCACGACCCCTTTCCATGTTGTTGTGTAGGCAGTGGCATCATGGGGAACTCCATATTTGTGTACAGTCTGTAAACTGTATTGGTAGCTTGCTGCCACTGTATTTCAAGTGCCAGTATGCTGCTTTATAGCGTCCCTGGCCTTGCTGACTGTCCTTTGATCAGGGATGTGCGTATGTGGTGGGGCATGTAGTGATAGTATAATATGTTAGAAGACAAAGAACCTCTCTGCGCAAACACTGAGGCAAGGGTTACCCCAAAGGGCATTTGGCTGGGAAGCCAAGTTTCAAGAAAATACAAAATCACACATGCCCCCACAATGCAAAGCATCATGGGCTGCATATCCAAATCACCACAGAATGTTAGGCTGGTCCAACTTTAAGCAGAATTGCATGGTGCGAAGGCCTCTCACACAGTCCGCAAAGGGTGCTAACAGAAGACATAGACCGTGTTTCGTCCTACCAGGACTCATCAGTATGCCTCGTCTGCTTGACACCCCAGTGCAATGGACCAGCTACCCCTAAGGCAGTATGCCTGGGATATATTGTGGTGAACCCATTAAAATAAAAAAACATTTAAAAGACAAAGAATCTCTGTGCGTAAACACTGAGGCAAGGGTTACCCCAAAGGGCATTTGGCTGGGAAGCCAAGTTTCAAGAAAATACAAAATCACACATGCCCCCACAATGCAAAGCATCATGGGCTGCATATGCAAATCACCACAGAATGTTAGGCTGGTCCAACTTTAAGCAGAATTGCATGGTGCCGAAAGGCCTCTCACACAGTCCATAAAGGGTGCTAACAGAAGACATAGACCGTGTTTCGGTCCCTACCAGGACTCATCAGTATGCCTCGTCTGCTTGACACCCCAGTGCAATGGACCAGCTACCCCTAAGGCAGTATGCCTGGGATATATTATAGTGAACCCATTAAAATAAAAAACATTTAAAGACAAAGAACCTCTGTGCACAAACACTGAGGCAAGGTTACCCCAAAGGGCATTTGGCTGGGAAGCCAAGTTTCAAAAGAAAATACAAAATCACACATGCCCCCACAATGCAAAGCATCATGGGCTGCATATGCAAATCACCACAGAATGTTAGAAGCTGTGGTCCAACTTTAAGCAGAATTGCACATGGTGCCGAAGGCCCTCTCACACAGTCCATAAAGGTGCTAACAGAAGACATAGACACGTGTTTCGGTCCTACCAGGACTCATCAGTATGCCTCGTCTGCTTGACACCCCAGTGCAATGGACCAGCTACCCCTAAGGCAGTATGCCTGGGATATATTAAGTAAACCCATTAAAATAAAAACATTTAAAAGACAAAGAACCTCTGTGCGCAAACACTGAGGCAAGGAGTTACCCCAAAGGGCATTTGGCTGGGAAGCCAAGTTTCAAGAAAATACAAAATCACACATGCCCCACAATGCAAAGCATCATGGGCTGCATATACAAAATCACCACAGAATGTTAGGCTGGTCCAACTTTAAGCAGAAATTGCATGGTGCCGAAGGCCTCACACACAGTCCATAAAGGGTGCTAACAGAAGACATAGACACGTGTTTGAGTCCTACCAGGACTCATCAGTATGCCTCGTCTGCTTGACACCCCAGTGCAATGGACCAGCTACCCCTAAGGCAGTATGCCTAGGATATATTAGTGAACCCATTAAAATAAAAACATTTAAAGACAAAAAGAACCTCTGTGCAAACACTGAGGCAAGGAGTTACCCAAAGGGTAGCTAGTCCATTGCACTGGGGTGTCCAAGCAGACGAGGCATACTGAGTGAGTCCTGGTAAAAGTTGGACCAGCCCTAACATTCTGTAGTGATTTGCATATACAGCCCATGATGCTTTGCATTGTGAGGGCATGTGTGATTTGTGTTTTCTTGAAACTTAGCTTCCCAGCCAAATGCCTTTAGGGTAACCCTTGCCTCAGTGTTTGCGCACAGAGGTTCTTTGTCTTTTAAATGTTTTTTTATACCAGGTCCTGTGAGTAGCTCAGACAGTAAAACCAAATGTCATGTGACAGTACTGAGGCATTAGTCAGATAGAGGCAGGTCAGCTGGTGAAGAAAATACAGAGTAAGGGGCACTGTCAGCTTATCGTTTTATAGTACATCTCAACAAATGGGTCTATGGGCACATAATCACAAGGCATACAATGAAGAATCTTCTGCATCAAGAAAAAAAGTATTCAGCTTACCAGTTTTCTAAAATTAGATAATTTGCCATTGAAGTAGGCCGACTTCTAATGTCACCACGGAAGCTAGTCAGTACCGAAATCGCTCGAGCAGCGCATCTCAGGAGCTTCACACAAAGATACATTTCACTATCCACTTGTAGAAGCACAGCCTCCATTAAATGATATTCTGAAGAGCTCCTAGTAACTACAGATACAGACCGAGGGCTAGTTTAGCGCAAAATATTTCCCCATGAAAGGTAAAATCCTCAGCGCATACAATAGAGGCAGGAATAAGATCCTAAGCGCATACGCATGGAATGTGCCACTAACTAAGCATGCACGGGATTTAGAGCACCAGCGATAGAAAGTGATTGCAGCTAAACTAGCCCTCGCCTGTATCTGTAGTTATCAGGAGCCTTTTCAGAATAACACGCCTAATGGAGGCCATGAATTTCACAAGTGATAGTGAATGTGTATAAGCGTAACCATGTAGACGCTGCTCCTCGCACTGATTAGCTTCCGGTGGCAGGACATTAGAAGTCGGACCGCCTGCAATGGCAAATGATCTAATTTTAGAAAAATTGGTAAGCTGAACACTTTTTTTCTTAACGCAGAAGCATTCTACACTATATGCCTTGTGATTATGTGCCCATAGACCCATTTATTGAGATGTACTACAAAACGAGGGGAAAAGCTGACAGTGCCCCTTTAAGGAAAAAAACAGATGGTGTGCAACAAACGTGAAATTATACCAAGACCTCTGGTAACTTTTGACAGTAAAAATCCGCTTTAAAACTTGGATAACCTGGGGACTGCACTTTCTGTGTTGTGTTTATGTAACTGGATCTTCTTACTATAATTTGTTGGGTTTTGTTTAAGATTAAGCCTGAACTGTGAAGAGTGGATTGATAACGTGGTAATCTTGAACTTGAAAGAGTGTGAAAGTTCCCAAAGTATGAAACTGACAGTGCAGTTGATGCAGTAAGATGAGTTGAGGAAAAGTGATCACAATAACAGCTACTTTAGAAAGCTCATTGGCCAAGAGACATCGGCTGACTGTACATTAAATCTCTATATACGCACAGTCATCCTGGTCATAAACCACATCACAGAATGAGCAAGTCAGTCCTCCTACAACCAGAACTATCTTCCATCAGTCCACCTGCAACCAGAACTGGTCTTCCATCACAAACATGGCTGCTGCCTTTACACTGTAAAAACCTTCAACTGGGCCTTAAAAATAAAACTACCTTAAATAAAAACGAAAACACATTAATTAAATTGTTTTCCTGATCATCACACTCTCCTTATACACATAAACAAATTAGAAACATTAAGCATTGTTTATAGTTTTCATTACAACTGTTTCTTTACTAACAGTGAAAAATCCCCCTTCTGTCTTTACCTGCTCATCAGGGAAATCTCTTCTGCTTGCCCTGACAGTAAAATAATTGAGTCGCTGGCTCTAAAACAGGCCTTTGTTGTCTGTGTGTACAGTATGTTAGGAGAGTAACATTCTACCAGTGGAACTGAGCAGAATTTTGAAACCCTGTATTCCATGATAGACATTCTGTGTCTTGAATGAGGGGAAAAACAGAAAAAAAAAAACAGTATGAAGAAAGTAGGCAATATAGAGAATAATCAGTGCCGTTCCATTGGTAACAAGCTGGTTACCACGTCGAGTGGTTGCCATGGTGGCCTCATTAACCTCGAGAGCAAAGCTCGAGAGGTTGTCGCCACGGCAGCCACGAGACCCGGTAACCCAGCTTGTTACCAATGGGAAGGCATTGATTGTTTTTATAGTGTATTCTGGAACGCGGTTATCAGACAGTTTTCCTTAGAAAATAAATGTAGAAGCTGTCCGACATTTCTTTAGATGGGACATGTGCTGCCATGTTTACAGATCGGGATTTTTTTAGAGAGTCAGGCTGCACACGTCTGTCGTTCTAAACTGTTATGCTGCACGAGCTACGTATCTAGTGCAGCATAACAGCTAGAATAGATGATCATAGTGCAGCATAGCAGCGTTTAGAAATGCTTAGATTTTTATGGATAACCGTGTTCCAACATACACTATACAGTAATACTTTATAAACAAAGAGAAAAGGTGGGAAAACACAGTTACATAGGCAGAGGCAGACCCAGACTGCTCAAATACATTGCTAATGTTTATAAAAGCAATTACGTTTGAATCATATGTCTGTGTTTTCAGGTGAAATCTGCCCCCTTCCCTACCAAAAAAAAGGCAACCTGGCGTGTTTAAAGTTTTTTTTTTTTTTTTTTTTACTAACCTTTCACCTCAATCCTGTAGCACTTTTCCTTTTATGTACTAGACCACAACACATACGTAAAAAACCAAAAGAGAAGGTTGCCTTCAGTGAAACTTTATAACTACAGTGTAATGAAAATTAAGTTTTAAACACTGCCTATGTTTTACAAATTTACAAATCTTACAGTGCATTTATGATAATTTACGTTACGTTACAGAAAAAATATTTATTTTCAACCAAGTCTGCTAATAAATACTTTCACACTGCAAAGTACTAGTTAACCTATTGCTGAGATATGCTATTTTATGCATTAATAGGGACTACTTTTTTCAGTTTTCAGATGTTTTAGAGGTAATGATTGTACACTTTTTTGAAAATAGTAAATTTAAGTTTTAATCCCTATCAGAGTAAATCAAACTCTTTTATGACGGTGGCCCATTTTATAAGTGTGATAAGCCACTCCAGGGTGTGATTTAAAGGATTTTAATGCATTCCCCATGGGTATAAGGAGACTCTGCCTTCGGCCCCCCTGTGGCGTGCATTAAAATCATTTAATGCACACCCTGTCATGGCTTATTACTTACATATTTAACTACCTAGATTCAGTTTACTATCCACACCTAGGTAGTCTTCCACTGAGTATTCTATATCACAGGAATGTGACTCCTTCTACCACCGTATTATGTGTGTTTGTTTTTTCAGGCCCGCCCTGTTTGCCTTCTGAAATTCTTCTGCTGAAGGAAAAGGCCTCCTTCCTCACAGCTTCTGCTGGCGATTGAGGACTGCTAGTTTTCAAGTGATTTTTCCCCAATTTTCTTCAAAGTTATAAACTTATGCATTGAGCTTATTTTATTCATCTGATCCTGTGGCTCCTGCTCAGTCTTCACTTTTGTCGTGCAACAGAAGAAAAAAGAGGTTTAAGATGTGTATTCTGTGCAGGTACAAGTTGTCCCTGACTGTCACAGTGCCTGCCTGTATTGTTAAGGTCAGAATCCTTACTTGGCACATTGTCAGTGGTGTCAGGCCATGCATCTCTTGGCCAGTCGAGAAAGTGGAAGTTGTGGGTCTTTCAAAGGAAGCCCATGGGGTACAAGCCTTTGCAGCCACAGGATCAGCTGCCCAGGTGAATCAGTTTTGGGCCATAGAAGTGAAGTGGCTGGGGGGGACATGCCGGTATGTGAGGTTCTGTTGGTGGAAGAAGAGTACACTATGGGTCTGTCTACTCTGTGGGAGGATGATGGCTTTAGAGATTTTGTATTGTCATTCCATTCCTCTGAGGGTGAGTCTCCTCCTTACCAAGAAAGAGTTGGCACTGGTCATTGGAGTAAAGTTGGCCGAGGGACCGCTTGCGTTTCTCTATCCCGGAAGGGTGGGTGCCTGTGAAGATGCGAATACAATCCATGATCATGCTGGCGAATATGCTGAATGGTCCACTTAATCAGATGTATTTCGGGAAGCCTGCCACTTACTGATTCGGGTACAGAGGCAGTCGATGTAACCTGTACCTGAGACGTACTTTCAGCTGTACTTCAGGCACGGTCACGCATTTCGGCCATGACCTTTCTGGCTCCTACATCACCTGAGTCAGGGACATGATTATGGTTTTTAAGCTGTGCAGAAACAGTATCTGCAACTATGTGAAGCCTAGCAAGACACTTAAATTTATGTGCCTCTGCACACCTCCAGTACACTTTTGCTGGTGTCTCCTTATCCTTGCGGTACAAATATCCCTCATACAGAACCAGACGCTTACCCTTTTGACTTGTTACGAACTGTAACGACATTCTGCCAAAATGTCAACAGGCAGGATCCAGTGCAATCAGCAAGGGTATTCCAGAAAGCCGAAAATCAGAACCTAGAACGCCAGGTATGTGGGCCATGACTGTCTTGCAACTTATACTAGGCATAGTACTATGGGTTGGTTGCCTGGCAATAGATAGTTGCTGAGGGGACCAGGAACAGGAAGTAAAGGCCCAGACAAAGAACGTGAGGGAGACACAAGCGCTATACATGTAAGAAAGCTGTTTTGCTTTTCGCTTATCTTTGACAATGCTATTTTAGTCGCCACGGTTTTATCAGCGCAATAAATGCGATCGCACTTTTTTTCGTGATTTTGACATAAAACTGATCAGAGCTCATAGAGTCGGTCACTTTGTGTGAGGTTGAACTGCCATAGGGCCAGTTGGTCTGCTTGTGGAATTGCCGTTGAGGAAGCTGGATAGGTCACTGCAGGTCAACTTGCTGGCTTAAATATAACTTTGAAGAAAATTGTGAAAAACCGCTTGAAAACTACAAGTGCTCGATCACCAACAGGAGATGTGAGGGAGGAGACCTTTTCCTTCAGTGGAAGAATATCAGAATGCAGCTGGCCCACCAGCGCAGTGGTAGGGCTACCGCTTGCGGCGCTGGCTACCAGGATTGAGCATCCGAGGGACACTCTGCTCCTCTGGGGAAGGGGGGTGTGCCGTTACCTCCAACACTGCCACCTGGGTGCATACGGGCAGAGGTGCAGCACAGAGTTCCACATGGGAGGGGAGGATGTCCGCTGGGGTCTGGAACAGCGTCCCATCTCTGCGTGCGCTCATCTCCATGGACCCCCTCGGCAGCCGACGTTCTTGGGGAGGGGAACAGAAAACCGAAAATGCCCCATCGCCGAGCCTGGCAACGGAACCCTGTGGCAGTCGGAGACGGGTGGAGAGGCCCGACACATATGGTGATTGGGAATTGCAATCTCACTCCCCGCCTGGGGTTCGTGCGTGATGGGGGGCCCAAGACTGTTGGCAACAGGACTGCGCCAGCCACACCACGGGTACCAGAGTCTGGCAAGGCAGCGGAGAGGAAGGGGGCATAAAGTATAAATAATAATACAAAAAGTCGGAATGCAAAGGGGCAGGCCCAGAAACAGTGGTAGGAGGAGTCCAGTTCCTGTGATAGAGCTTCATCATTTAGTCCAAGCAGCAGCTCAAGTCGAGACCGCAGGGTTCCTTTCAAGGCAGACCCGTGCACCAGCAGCAGCAGCAAGAGTAGCATTTCAGCAGTACTGCCCGGCCAAGCATTCCAGGAAGCCGGGAAGGCAAGGTCAGCGCAAGTAAAGTGGCGCCTCCTGATGCTAGTCCTCCGGGGCTGCCTGTAATGGTAAGAAGTGACAGGTCAAGGTGCCTCCTCCCCTTTCCGTCCTGAACCCTGCAGCAGCGCTCATCTGGGGCAGACTCTCCCATGTCCTACCACAGTGGCCTGCTAGTACATCTGACAAGTACCTATTGGAAGTGGTGGGCTTGGAGTTGTCGCTTGAGTTCAAGACTTTACCTTCTTGTTGGCCCTGGCACCGCTGGAAAGTGGATACACTCCTTGCACCGCACAACATGGTTATTCAGCTCCTTGAGCTGTGTGTGATCAAATGTATCCCTGACACTCACGGCTTTGCAGGAGTTATCTTGATACTTCTTGGTACCAAAATGACCAAGGGTGGGGTGGCCTTGCACTGATTCTCAATCTGTGAATACTAAACAAGTTCATTTCCAGTTGGATGTTTTCGCATGGTGACTTGCACCATCAGTTTATCCCTGGGCAGGGTGTTCAGTTTTCTTCCTCTATTTCCAGGCGTGCACTTCCATATCTCAGTTAACCCGTCTCAATGATTCCTCTGCTTCCAAGTGGACAAGATTCTCAGTTCAGGGCCATTACCCTCACACTGTTCTCTGGTGCAAAATATCTCTCCAGATAAGTCTGGTTTCTGACATGCTTGAATATTTGCTGTACTTAAGAGGAAGGTCTACCTCTCAACTGCTTCAAGCTCCTTCGTTCTTTCATACTTTGTAATTTTCCATAAGATAAGGTTGTCCTCAGAATCTGTTTGAAATTCCTCCCCACAGCGGTGACTGAATTCCATTTGAATCTGGTTATTTCTATGCCTGTTTTCTTCTCTAGGCCCCATGCGATTCAGGAGAGTCCCAGCTTCATAAACTGGATGTGAAAAGGGCTCTCACCTGTTGCATTACTATTAGAGATGCTTAAGGGGTGGCTGTACTCTGTTGTGCTCACATTTATTTCGCGTTTTACTGGGAAGGGCCTGCTGAGCATGAAGAGCTTGTTTCCAGAGGTGTCTGGAGGTGGTGGGAGGGAAGACAGCTCGGCAGCAGCAGTACAAAACTAGTAACGCTGTTAATAGGATAAACAGTAGTAGGCCCTAAAACAATGGTTGGTAAACACACAGTTTACACTGTATGGGTAAGTGGCCAGGGTTCATCCAGCAGGTAAAAAAGGCCATTTCTCACTGGTTGGTTTCTTGCATTTCTCACTGTTACAGTAAAGCTGCCAAAGAGGCTTCCACTGAAGTATAGTGACATCTTTAGCAGCTGCCAGGGATATCTCACTGCTGGAAGTCTATAAGGTTGCTGCCTAGTCCACAATCGAATCCACACCTTCACATCCCATTATTGTATTGCTCTGCACTTCTGAAGGGATGATAGGTTTGGGACATCTGTCCTTCACATCCTTAACCCTAAGTAATCCTAGTTGCACCTTCTTGTGGTACTCGTATGAGTCTGCATAAAGTGGCAAGCAGATCAAAACTTTGATGTTAAAAAAAAAAGTTAACCTACCTTGTAACTATAATTTCTAATATGTAGTTGTTTTTAATTTTAAGTGTATGGTCATAAAAATTGGTTATACTCATTACTAAATGTACTTGTATTTTTATTTCGGACCTTCTGGTCTTTCAGGCTAAATGATCTGGCAGTCGAGGGCTCAGGGGTCCCATGATCAGTACTTGGATTGGTTAATACTCTAAAAGTTCAAAGGCAGAGAGAGCATGTGCTGTCTGTCTGCGGTTGTCCGATGAAGACATTGATTAGAAGAACTATAGTTACAATGTAGGTAAATGTTTTCTGTTCATACCTCATTAGCATTATGACATCACACTGGCTGAAATCACAACTGTCCAAGAACAGCCAATCACCTTCTGCCAGGGTGGTCACTAGTGATGTAACAGTGAGCAAGATCACAGTGCAAATGAGGTATTGAATGAGAATAGAGCTACAGTAGATATGTTCACTTCCAGGGAGAGTGCTGTTGTGTGTGTAATAATCACGACTACAGTAATGCTGTCCTGTAGAAAACAGTTAATTAGCACAAGGAAAAAGGAAAAATACTTTAGAAAGAAAAAGTGACTGCTCTTTGAAAAATGAATAACATTTTCTTTTTGTTTTATTAATACATTCTTTGTTTTTGACTGGCAGATCAGCGTTTAGATCTATGCAAACTCAGTCCCACAGACAGCGATGCAGTACGAGGCCAAATTGTAGGTAAGAATAAACGAATTTATAGGTCTGGCTTCTAGTCTTGGCAGTATATGACTGTTGTGTATCTTACAGTTAAGACCGGAATATTAAGGAAAATGTGACAGTTTGCACTGTCAGCACTGAAACTAATAAACTACATGTTTATGAACAAAGAATTTTTTTAATTAGATTGTGTTTATTTTACAATTTGTATACCCATGACAGTTCATCTGAGAAGCATGACCTTCTTTCATCTGCCCTATTTTACAGCCTAGGGGACTGAAGCACAAGGAGATCAAGTGACTGCTTAAGGCCAGGCCAGTGACTTTAGTGGGGATTGAACCTGGGATCTTGTGGTTCTAAAGCTTGTGCTCTAACCACTAAACCACAATGCCTTCACAGGATATGCTGTAGGAGTATATACAGCCATATCTACCACACCGCTGTAGTAGATGTGGCAAGTATTTTGAGCATCAGTAAGCTGGCCATTTTATGAGCTAGCAGCCAGAGATCATATTCAAGAGTATTTTCATAGTCCTAATACGTTGGACTATAAATCATCAGTATAAGGATCTCATGGGAATCTTTTGCAGTATTGGGGCCACCCACGTCGATATGCCTACATGTATGTGAGTGTAGCACAGCGTCGCCTGTGTAATGTGGGTGGGCCCAAACCTTTTCTTTTTCTCCTACCATTGTAAAAGTTAACTTATGAGCAGTCAAAGTTATTTCTTTCCGGGAACAAGCCGACCCCGTCGCCTTCCCCGACCATCAAGTGGCTGTCACCCATGCGGCCGAAACAACCCCTTGCTATAGCCGAGGTGCCCAAGCTTGGGCTGGTTGTTCGGCCGAAGCCAGCTGCCCCACCGATTGTGGTGGAAACTCCGCCTCCACAACCGAAATCGGGGGCGCCGACCAAGGACTGTCGGTCGGGTCAGGGCCTGCCCCACAGGTTGTCGGTCACCCTCACTCTCGACCGTCCTCGGCAGGTGGAGGGTGGCTCAGGCCCCAGGCAGCTCTTCGCAGACTCCTCCAAGTCAGACGACGACTCCTCCCTGTTCTCCAAGCCCATCGACCTGGAGTCCTCCGGGGGCCAGTTGATGGACGAAAGCCCATCGTCCTTCATTGGTTTGCTTTGGCTCATCTCGGAGTCCACCGGGATGCAGCTCGAGCCCGTATCCAATTGGGCCAAGTATCCACTGACTGAGATACTGGACCGAGGAGATTCACCCACAGAGGCCTTTCCGGTGGCTGAAGCCATTGTTGGCCCAGTCTTGGAGCTCTGGCAGCGGCCTGCTTCCTGTCCTGCGCCTTCGGCCAGGATGGCCAGGAAGTATGCGGTCCCTACCGGCTCTTTGCCTGGGTTTTCGGAAGACCCCTCTGCCGGGGGGGTTGGTCACCGACAGCGTTTTCCGGCGTTCTGGGAACGCTAGGGATGTGGACAAGCCCCCCGACAAGGATTCCAAAAAGCTGGACTGTGCCGGGCGCAAGTTGTACGCTGCGTCCTCCCTTGGCCTCCACCAGGCCAGCTCAGCCGTGCTGATGGCACACTTCTCCCATGCCCTCATGGGCTCCCTGGATGAGGTGATCCCTCATCTCCTGGCCGACCTGCAGACCACGGTCCGGCAGATGCGGGACCAGGGTAGGGCAGTGACTGAGCAGCAGCTCCAAACGGCTCTGGACATCGGAGACTCTTGTGCTAGATCGGTTGCGGCCACGGTGGCCATGCGCCACAGAGCATGGCTGAGGATATCCACCTTCAGGGCGGATACCAAGCACAAACTGGCGGATGTCCCCTTCTTGGGGACCGACCTCTTCGGCCCTGGAGTGGAAAGTCACCTCCAGCGGATCGAAAAGTCCAGTGCCACTCTGGACTCTGTCTCCTCCGCCCTGAAGGACAAAGGCCGACGACAGCAGCAGCACAAGTCCTTCGCCCTTCTGCACCTGCAGCACGCCTGGCTCACCAGCACCAGGGCCAGCAGGCTGCACTTGGCATCCCAAACCCAAGCCCTGGCTTCCTCCAACAAGCAGGGAGGTAAGGCCAGGAGGTCCTTGGCGGCCCCTCCTCTAAGCCTGCCCAGTGACGGGTTGAGGGTGTTGCCCCAGCCTCTCCACTCCCCTGGGTTCTCCCCGTGGGGGGACGGCTCCGCCACTTCCTTTCCGCTTGGTCCGTTATCACCACGGACCGTTGGGTTTTGGAGGTGGTAGGAAAGGGCCTGCCCCTGGAGTTTGAGCAGGCCCTGCCCTTCTGAGCCGTCGCCCCTCGGGGGGGCTATGGGGTCCGCAGCCTCTTTGTCGGCTCGCCAAGCCGATATTGCCCTGCTCCTCAAAAAAGGGGTGATCAGGAAGGTGGCGGATCCTCCTCCAGACCCGGGGTTTGTGTCCAGGTACTTCCTGGTCCCAAAACGGACGGGGGGGCTGGCGCCCCATTCTCGATCTGCTCGACCTGAACAGGTTCCTAAGGTCTCGGACCTTCAGGATGGTCACTCTGGCTCAGATAATCCCATCCTTGCAACGAGGCATGTGGTTCTATTTTCTGGACCTTCAGAACACGTTCTTTCACGTCCATCTCACCAGAGATTCCTCCGCTTCAGAGTGGAGGGATCCCCTTTACGAGTTCCGGGCCATGCCCTTTGGCCTTTCCCTAGCTCCCAGGGTCTTCACCAAATGCATGGCAGTGGTGACAGCATTCCTGCGGCGCCGAAGGGTCCGGGTGTACCCCTACCTGGACGACTGGCTGATTGCAGCCCCCTTCAGAGCGGAGGTGGAGCGGTCCAGAGATCTGGCCCTCCAGGTTTGCTCTCAGGTTGGCCTCCTCATCAACGAGGCCAAGTCGGAACTCGTGCCAAAGCAGGTGATACAATTCATTGGGGCAGAGCTCGACTCTCTACGAGCCAGCGCATGGCTCCTGGCAGACAGGGCCGAGGTTCTTTCCTCCTTTGCCCAATCATTTCAGGTTGGGCAGTCGTGCCCTGCCCAGGACTTCCTGGCGCCTCCTGGGCCTCATGGCGGCCTGCACCAGCGTGGTGCATTGGGCCCGCTGGTACATGCGTCCCCTTCAATGGGGACTGGCCAGCCAGTGGTCACAGCACTTCGATCCGCTGGATCAGCTAGTGACAGTGACCCAGGGGATATGGAACGCTCTCCAGTGGTGGACCGTTCCAGCACATCTGCAGGAGGGCATCCCGTTTGTCCGCCCCGAGCCGACAGTCTCTCTATGCGACCAATGCCTCTCTGATGGGTTGGGAGCACAGAGCGCACGGCCTCTGTTCCCGTCGGGAGTCCCGATGCCATATCAACCTGGTGGAGCTTCGAGTGGTTTGTCTAGCCCTCACCGCCTTCGCTCCATTTCTACGGGGTCAAGTGGTTCAGGTCCAGACGGACAATACCACGACCGTGTACTACCTAAACCGCCAGGGTGGGATGCGCTCCATGCCTCTGTGCAGGGAAGCTCTCCGCATTTGGTCACTTGTGCACAGCCTGGAGGCGGATCTCCTCGCTATTCATGTGGCAGGAGCCTCCAACACCCTGGCCGATGCCCTAAGCCGGATAGGGGCTGCGTCTCATGAGTGGTCTCTCCTGCCGGAGGTAGTACAAGATCTCTTCTCCCACTGGGGCATGCCTCAGGTGGACCTGTTTGCCTCCAGGGAGAATGTGAAGCTGAGACTGTTTCGCCCGCCCCCTCAGCAGGGCTCGCTGCAGGGATGCCTTCTCGAGGCCGTGGACCCTGGGCCTCTTCTCGCCTTTCCCCGATCCACAAGGTGCTTCTCAAGGCGAGTAGGGACAAGGCGCAGGTGATTCTGGTAGCCCCAGACTGGCCCCACCAGTTCTGGTATCCAGATCTCCTCAGTCTCGACTCCAGGCTCCCGAGGTGGCTTCCAGTCCGCCCGGACCTGATCTCAGTCAATCAGGGGAAGGTTTTCCATCCGGAGCATCAATCCCCTAGACCTGACGGCCTGGTTCCTGAGCAGCTAGAGTTCCAGGCCTTGGGTCTTTCCGACGAGGTCCTCAACGTCGTTGAGGTGTCCCGTAAGGAGTCGACCAGAAAATGCTACACCCTCAAATGGAAGAGATTCTCCATTTGGTGTCAGGGCAAGGGCCTGGACCCTTCCTCCTGTTCCTTGGCAAGCATTCTGGACTACCTGTGGTCCCTTTCTCAGCAAGGGCTTCGGTCGACGACCCTTAAGGTGCACCTGGCAGCCATCTCTGCTTGCCGGCGCGAGGCCGGGAAGCAGTCGGTGGCACAGGAGAAGGTGGTTGGGCACTTTTTCAAAGGCCTTGATCACATATCCCCTTCGGTGCGAGAACCTCCACCTCCGTGGGATCTACTGCTGGTATTGGCTAAGCTCATGGGCAAGCCATTCGAACCGATGCACAGGTGTGACATCTCTCACCTGTCGTGGAAGACCGCCTTCTTGGTGGCTATCACGTCAGCCAGAAGGATGGGAGAGCTCCAGGCGCTTTCCATCGAGTCTCCTTATCTGGTCTTCCTCAGGAACAAGGTTGTCCTGCGCCCCCACCTGAAATTCCTTCCGAAGGTGGTGTCGGAGTTTCACCGTAATCAGGTGTTGACTCTGCCAGTGTTCTACCCCAGTCACACCTCGGAGGCCGAATATAGGCTGCATACTTTGGACCCTAGAAGAGCGCTCACTTATTATAAGGAGCGGACGGCTGAAGTTCGGGGAGAGGTTCGCCAACTGTTTGTCACCTACGCTGAAGCCGCACATGGCAGACCTTCATCCAAGTGGACGATAGACGGGTCATCTCCTGCATAGATCTCTGCTATAGGTTGGCGGGCATGGAGCCTCCCAGAGGGATAAGAGCTCATTCTACCCGCCATACCACTGCATCGGTGGCTGCTTCAAGGGACGTCCCTATCCAGGAAATCTGCCAGGGCTGCTACTTGGAAGTCAGCACACACCTTCATCACCACTACCACATCGACCTTGAAGTCACGCCCGGGATGCTGGTTTGAGGCCTCGGTTCTCCAGTCTTTATTTCCCAAGTAAAGAATTGTCGCCTTGCCTCCTTCCTCCCGGAAAACTGCTAGAGTCTGCCAGACAGTGTGGATGAACAACATATCCATGTCCTAGAAATACAGGTTACTCACCTGTAACAGGAGTTCTAGGAATGGTATGTTGTTCATCCCATACCCGACCTTCCGGCCTGACGCACAACCTGGCTTGCAGCGGGCTAGATCTGGCGTCATGGGGCCGAGCCGAGAGTTTTACCACCCGGGTGGGTGGGAGGAGCCAGCTTGAAGACCTTCCGGCGAGATTTAAAGCGGCAAGGAACCTGCCAGACAGTGTGGATGAACAACATATACCATTCCTAGAACTCCTGTTACAGGTGAGTAACCTGTATTTTCAGCTTAGTGTGCTATTCCTGGTTAAACAACTCAAAAAAATAAAAAAAAAAAAAGTGCGGTAAATCGTTCAGTACTAATTGAACCTTACCGAGGACTGTGCATATTTCTCTCAGCTGCTTGTCGTCTTTGCTTTGGGCACCAGGAGTAAGCCTGTTTCCAAATAGTGCCTCTTCAGATGGACAGCCTCCTGTATCCTTTTCAGTTACAGGCAGCTGGAGCAAGTTCTACCCAGTGCTCACCAATCCAGACAAGGGCATGGCAGCTTCTGTGGCCTGTTTCAGGCCTGTTTCAGCTGCTGACATTTGTAGCGCCACTGACAGAACAGCAGAAACAACATTTCCTACACCCTGTAGCACAAGACCTTCAGTGCCAGACTGTTTACGTAAAATGGCTTACCTGCCACTCATGGAGAATGACATTTTATTGTGCAAAACAGTACAGAAGTGTGCAAGTTGCTGTTTGAAGCAAAAATGCAGAGTACTCGGGTAGCAGCAGAAATGGGCGTGTAAAACTATCCAACAAAATTTACACCAGCACTTGCATAAGTTTCCTCCTACAGTGGCACAACAGCCGGGTGGCCGATGAGATGGCGTGTTTGAACGTGACATGCATGCACCACAGCTGACATTTTGGTGCATCCTTCCTCCGAGCTGGGCTGCTACCTGGCACAGGATCCTTGCTTCTACTAAGCGTTGCAGTCTGGATCTGATAAGCCTGTAGCAGAGTTGGATTTGGCCTTACAGGCTTATAACGCTTACTCTCCTGAGGGATCGGTCCGCTGTTTAACCAGCCATCCAGTTAGGGTTTAGTACTGCTTGGTAGTTGCCCAGTGAATTATGGCTCTGGAGACACCCTTGAAGATGCGAGGTTTAATACTTAATAGTAACCATAGATCTTCAAGCAGATCTCTGTCGGGTCATACCTTTTCCCACTCTCTGTCTTCCTGGTTTGATGGACCAGTGCATTCAGCTGCGTGGTGAGGCGCTGCTTATTGCGTCTTGTTATTTATATGCATGCCTCCACTAGCAATGCGGTACCTGCTTTCCTACCTCTGCCTCTCTCTGCATGATTGATCAGGGCCACCCCAGTCCTGCTCTTGGTGGATGTTTAAGAACTCCATTCACGGTGGCAGGAGACAGGTGGTTAGGGCCCACCCATGTAATATAAGGCCACTGATGTGCACATAGGCATGTTGATGCGAGTGGCCCTTTGTTGCAAAAGCTCCTTGTGAGGTCCTGATGTCAGTAACTCACAGCCCAGTGTATTATGGGTCTACAGATACCCTCTCGAAAACCTACCGGTATGTGGTGCTCTCCTTTAAAAGCAAAAGTGAAGGACGCTGCGATAATGCTACCACTCTCAATGCCGGCCCCCCACATTTGGAAACAAGCATGGGTTGTAAGTGGTCAGCTGTTGGGGGGTGGGTAGGAATTGAACATCCCAGAGGACACTCCTCCGGGGAGGGAGGGAGGCAGCCTGCACCTTGGCTGTACTGCCACCTGGGTGACCACAGGTGGCAGTGCAGTGGAGTGGCTCTGGGAAAGTAGACGCTAGCTGGTGCCATGCTGTGCATGCACACTAAAGCCACCTGAGTCTTGGGGGGCCAGGAGTCATCAGAAAGAACCTCTACCATGCAACATAACCACTCTGCCACGGCCGCAGTCCCCCACACTCGCTGACCTGGGCAACTCCCAGATGACAGGATATTTGTTCCTGAAGGACCTGGCCTGGCCAGAGGGCAAACCATGGGGTGGCATGGAAGCGATAAGGCTCAGGAGAAGGTGAGGTGACAGGGCTGGGGTGCGATGGGTGGTTGAGAAGGGTGCTAAGAGGAGTTTGGTGCATAAAAGAAGAAAAAGCACATATTAAAGTGCCCGCTTTTCAAAATGGGTCAATTTGTGCCTTCTGTTTTGTGTGTGAGACTTAGATGTGTTTTTAATTAATAATTCATTTATTTATTTACTGCAGTGCTACACAGGTGTGGTAACACCACAGTTCGGGCACAGTTGACATGAAGCAAACTTCCAGCATTCTAATTCCATTGGGTCCGTGTAGCATGAGCTGATTTTTAAATGTCAGAAAACCTAAGTCTTACACATAGAATTCCGTTCTGTGTTAAGACAGTGTCCTGTACTTGAACGGATATGTAAACATGCAAGGTCATGCAGTTGGAAAGTCTTTACACACCTCTTTCAAGCAAGGTATTAGATTTACTTGTAGGTGCCAGCCGAAGAAGAACTAGCATATATTTAGTGCTTTTCATACATGTTATGTTCCAAAGCTCTTTACACACGGTATGAGACTGCTAGTGAAGTCACTGTAAACAAGTAGGGCAGCCAGTTTGCACATCAGAACTATACACAGTCTTAGACAATTCGTAAATTGGTTTCATGGGAACTGAGTGAGTGAGGTAAATAAATCAAGAGTTTATAAAGCACCCTATCCCCGAGGCTCAGGGTGCTCTACAGGATGCAGACAGTAACAATTCAATAATTCAGTATACTGTATATTAAACCACATAAATAAGACATTTTGATTAAAACAGCATAAGATGGCAGCTAAGGAAACTAAAACTGGGAGAAATGCTAAGTCCCAAAGGCCTCCCTAAATAGATGTGCTCCAACAAGGCGACCTCCTGAGGGACCTAGGGAGAATATTCCACAGGGCCAGTCCTGCCACTTCAAACGGTCTCCTGATGATTTTAAGCTGGGCCCTGGCAATTGCTAGGAAGCCCTCGGAGGAGGAGTGGAGAGAGCAGTGAGGAGTCGGGAGGTTACTTGTGTAGCTAGGAAAGGGGAATGTTGGACAAGACGTACGTGTGTGTATATATATATATATCCCCATTTCTTGCAATAAGTGCCTTGTGTTCTTTCGCTTCTGCTGGACACAAGTAAGGACAGCGCCACAGATGGACAGTAATTTATTTTATTATTTAAATTTTGGTAATTACCTCAGTTTAGCGTCTTATCTGAAGGACGGCTCACCTTGACAGTGCAGCACACCTCTAGTACGTCACTTGGGTGCCACTGTTCATGGTATGAGCCCAATCCTGGTGTGGTACTCGAACCCACAACCTTCTGGCCCAGATACAGATGTGCTACCAGCTGAGCCATACTGTAGCAGTGCAGTGATGGCCTTTTCTGTCATCCCCATATGAAAGCAAGGCAGCAGCCATTTCATGGGTCCTTGTGCAAAGTGACAGAGGAGTTGGCAAGCTGTGTTAAGCATAGCTTGCCCAACTATAACATTACACTTTTTCTCAAGGTTCCATGATATTTCTTCATTTGATCACTAGAAACAGGGGAGGTACCCAAAGACTGGAGGATAGCAGATGTAGTCCCCTTATACAAAAGTGGGAACAAAGAGGAAGCGGGGAACTACAGACCAGTCAGCCTCACCTCGGTAGTGGGGAAGATCATGGAAGCACTACTGAAGGAGAGATTGGTGGAACATCTGGTTGTCAATGGACTACAAGACCCAAGGCAGCATGGTTTCACTAGGGGAAGGTCATGTCAGACCAACCTCATTGAATTTTTTGACTGGGGGACTAGGAGGTGGATCAGGGAGGGCAGTGGACATGGCCTATCTGGACTTCAGCAAGGCCTTTGACACTGTGCCACATAGAAGACTATTGCACAAACTGGGGAATATGGGTGTGGGTAGGACAGTAGTGCGGTGGTAGGTAACTGGCTGGGCAGCAGGACACAGAGGGTGGTGGTAAATGGCTGTCACTCCACAGAGGGAAGAGTGACCAGTGGGGTACCAAGGATCAGTGCTGGGACCGGGTACTATTCAATATCTTCATCAGTGACATTGCACAGGACCTAGAAGGCAGAATTTCACTGTTCGCTGATGACACAAAGCTCTGTAACAGAGTAGACACACCAGAGGGCGTAGACAGAATGAGAAGGGACCTGCAGAAACTTGAAGAATGGTCAGGGGTTTGGCAGTTGAAATTCAATGCAAAGAAGTGCAAGATAATGCATATGGGGCACAAAAACCCTGGCACAATATATCAGTTGGGGGGTGAGGATATAGCATGCACCAAGCAAGAAAGGGATCTTGGGGTTATCATCTCTGATGACCTCAAGGCAGGGAAACAGTGTGACAAGGCAGCAGGTAAAGCAAATAGGATGCTGAGATGCATAGGCAAGGGCATCACCAGCAGGAAAAGGGAGGTCATAATTCCACTATACAAGACACTAGTGAGGCCGCACCTGGAGTACACTGTGCAGTTCTGGAGACCTTACCTACGTAAGGACATAGACAGGGTAGAGAAGGTTCAGAGGAGGGCAACAAAGATGGTGCATGGATTGCATCACAAGTCCTATGAGGACAGGTTGAAGGCACTGAACATGTACTCCCTGGAGGAGAGGAGGAGAGAGGATATGATAGAGACATACAAGTATCTTACAGGGAGGAACAGGGTGCAGGAATGCACTATTTTAAGCGAAAAGATGTTCCAGGACTAGAGGGCATGGGATGAAGTTGGAGGGAGGGCGATTCAGAGGCAACGTGAGGAAAGAATTTCTTCACAAGAGCGGGTGGTGGACAAGTGGAACACCCTGCCAGAGGAAGTGGTGAGGCTGAAACAATCACGGATTTAAGAATGCATGGGATAGACATAAAGGAATTCTGGAGGTCAGGGTAAGGGGCAACAGACTTCCTGGAAAACATAAACTGAACTTACAAACTTAAATGGGCAGACTGGGTGGGCCATAGGCCCTTATCTGCCGACACTGTCAATGTATCTATGTATGTCCGGTACCTTGATTTAAAGAGCCAGTACTGTTTTAAAATAATGAATTTTAAAAGTAATTTTTTTTTTTTTTTTTTACAGCTGGAGTATTGTTTCTTTTCCTGTTTGCTAATAAGAATTTCCATGTAACACACAAGGCATGATGTGTGGAACAGTTCTCTGCCTGGAGGCTGACATCTTGTTCTATTCACCTTCACATCTCATTAACATTGTGACTTCAAAGATGATGACATCACGGCTGACTGAAAATGGACTGATCACTGGTGATGTCACAGTCTCTGAGGTCACAGTTCTGATGAGGTATGAAAGGGAGCAGAACTGGATCTCAGCGTCCATGTAATGAATTGCTCTTCACATCACACCATATAGTATCACGAAGACTCACTAATTCAGAATCATGTTCTGTTCAGTTTGACTAGCTTTGGAACTTTGATAGATTTCACCTCTATAACTCCATTTTTGAAGGACCTGTGAAGAAGAAAACCATCCCTGGGTGCAGAGATGTCTGCTTTTCAGTGTACATAGCGGTAATGGGATGGATGGATGGATGATGATGTATTTGCTTATAGTAAAACATGATTGGCTGAGACTTTAAAAAGCGTCATTATTCATTCATGCTGTTACTGATACTTACCGAACAGAGCAGACATCTGTGCACCGTGGGACATTTTTTCTTTACAGGTCTTTCTAAAACAATTTTGAGAATGCTTTCGGTTGAGGGGATGGAGGAGGACAATGAGTAGTTGGGTGGGTGGGGATTGTGACTTATTGGGGTTGGGTTGGATGGGGGAAGGCAGTACATTGTTTGACTTCACTGTTTTCGTGGTGAACTTCTCAGGGGTGTAAGGAGGGTATCCTTTAACAGAGGATGGTGGTGGAGGGTTAAATCAGGTCGTGGGTGGGGGGGTGTTGCCTCATATCGATTTATACCCAATGGATTCTGTATGGAAAGCTACTACTGCATGTTTTCATATTCAGAAATTAATGTTTTGTGTCTTTTAGGAGGCCCCCCCAAAATAGTAATTACAGGTTTACATTTCTTTATTATCTAAATACCCTTTTGTTTTAATTTTTTATGTAAACAAATTTAAATAATTTAAGTAATGAGGTATGTTAACATTACTGTACATATGAATTACTACTTATATGCATATTTGAAAAATTCCAAAGAAAAAAGTAAACAAAAAAATGTGTGGTAGAAGGGGGAGGTTGGGTTATGACACAGGGGCGTATATTTTAAGTGTTCAAAAAAAAAAAAAAAGGTGTTGCTAAGTTGGTGCGGCAGTCGGGAGCTTTGCAGAGTGTGAAGTTACCAACTTAGCTAGCAAAGTAAAACTTCGCAATCTCTGTAGTCTGCAGTTTGATCCACTGCTTGCTTCCTGCAGGTCTGTCCCCATCGTCAAAACAGTTAAGTGTTATCCAGGGCACAAGTGTAGTCAGAATTGTGTTTCGGATTGAAGCACACATGTTCAGAATGGTTGCAGTCAAAAGGACACAGGTCTTCTGAGGATAATTAGCCTAGTACCACCCTTTTGAAAGCAGGTACCCATTGCTATATTACTACAGTCTGAGTACCATGCATGCCTCCTGCTGGGTGCATGAAACTGTGGAGAATCACCCTTGGTCAAAGGGCAGTACACTTGAAGCATCATAGGGATTCCTGTGTGAAGCTCCAAGGATGGTATGCCATCTCCTGTTTTTGCATCCTCGTTTGAGCACGTTATGAAATATTGCAGTTTGCACTTGTGTCTGACAGATTTATGTGCCAGCAGAATAACATCATTTACATAGTGTCATTGCCTGCTTCCGCGATACATTGATGCAGTACACATCTGTAGGTGTCTGAATAGGCCTTTGAGGGTGCTGGATATGCTTGTGTTGTGGAGGAGAGTTGCACCTGGTTATACCTGGCCCTGTAAGCACGGACTGTTTGCATACTTCCTTTTAGCTTGCCTGATAGATATGGCATAATTAGGTTGCCTTTTTTTTTTTTTTTATTTGTCCTCCAGGTTGTCCCAGAGAGCCCTCCACGTGATAGTGGGGATGCACAGAGTAACAGTCTCCTGTGGCAGCCTTCAGCCTCCTCCTCTAGTGGGGGCACGCAGCTGCTGGCTCTCTTTAAATGGCTAAGTCACACATGGAACCAATCTGTGTAATGCTCAGAACTTGGTACAGAGCGAGACCACCCTCTGAGGGGAAAACAAATCTAGCTGTGTGGTGTAGTGCTTCTGAGGGTTGCGGTGACTGTATAGACGTTAATATTGTCCTGCCTTTAAACAAGCAGTGGGTTGTTGTGCTTAGTACATTCAGTCCCTCCACAGCTGTGGGCTAGTCGTGTGTCACACACAGGGCCCTTTCCTTACGTGTCAGCAGTGGCCAATCCCCTGAGTTGTCCCCACTCCTGTTAGACTACACTTCATCTCCTGTCCTCTCAACTCTGGAGACATTTCTTGCTCATTCTGTTGTATCTTAACTGCCCCTGTCTTATACACCAGCTGTCCTCCGTTAGTTCTCCGAGTAAGGGGCCATCAGCAGGGAACATACTGCCTGGTTGGACACATTCGTGGGAAGGGGCTTCTGTGCAAGATGCATAGTAGTCTACAGAATTTCTCTTCTACTGCACTTCTTGGTGACTGGTGGCATTGTTTGCATTTCCATTTTGTCTGCTTTCTACGTAGCAGCTCAATGGTCAGGCCTCAAAATCTCTGCCCCTTCCCCAAGAAGGATTTTGGCATAAATCAACCTCATCACCTCCCACTACCTGACAACACAGGCGCAAGCACCAGCAGTACTCTGCGGAGCATACTTCCGAATGACTCGTTGTAGTGAGCATCACTTGGGCATAGTGTTAATCCTCCAGGGATACTGCAAGATGATCTGGAAAGGAGTTTATACTGTCAGCAGAGTTACTCATCAGAGCCCTGCTCGAATACTGTACCGGATCCTTGTGTCAGTAGAGGCCACTCTACTTTCACCTTCATTCTACGCCTGACGGCTGAGTCATAGGAGTCTGTGCTGGGATACATTGTCAGCCTAGCCAGTGTACAGTACTTGGCCCCTTCTGGCTCTTGCTCAAGGCTGAAGACTCCTAATAGGTGAGAGGTTCTGCTTCTCTGCAGCATCCCTTGGGCAGCCATCAGGGAGAACCTACAGAGACAGTGAATGGAGCAGAGTTGTACAGGAGATGTCAAAAAGTAATTTTGATTCTGCATAATGCATCTTGGGCACCTACTGGGGAGAACCCACAGCAGGTATCCGGGCAGAGGTGTACGTGGGTGTGAAATGTGATCTTTGTGTTTCTACGTTGCAGTCCTTGGACTACATAGTTGAGAATCCACATCTTGTGTTGCTCGAGATTTCCCAACCATAGTTCAGCTGGGTGCCTTTGGTACTGTTTCACCGGGGTACTGTGCAGCCATGTTCAAGGTACGGTGTTCCCTTATATAGTGTCAGTCCAGTCCCCTCCTTCAAACCATGGAGAGGCATCACCACAGATAACCCTGTTTCCTTGAACAGTCTCCCTGGCTCCCAAACATTGTAGTATTGTGGGCAGCAAGTGCAGCATTACAATATCTTCCAGTCCTGCAAAACTGGCTCACTGTAAACTTTGACCTCCAGTGCACGGTGCATCTGTCACTTCTAACAAGTGGGTAGATGATTCCTCACTGCCGGCAGGCATGAGACTATTAAAAGCTCAGGATGTCCTTTTGAGGCTGCCATAGCTGCTTCACTAGTTAGTCTCTTGCCTTGCATGCTTAGGGTAGGAGGGAGACAGGCTCTGGGACTGATGCAGTCAGTTACAGTAGGTTTTGACAGGTTTTATTTTTCTCTCATCCATTTTTTCACCTACACTGCCTTTTCCTTCGGTTGTAGGCAGGTGTGTAAGTGGAATCTTTTTGTGACTGTCTGCAGTGTTGCCACACACAGGAAAAGGCATGAAGTCAGTGAGGAAATGCTGCTGGTAGCCATAACCACTGAACCCAGTAGTTGTATGGCCTGAATCTATAGCGGTCGCAAAGAGGAACTGTTATTTAGGCTTGTTTCCCTTTTCCCTGGGACCCTTTGCTTTCCTTGAGGTACTGAGCAACCAGTCTGGGCAGCCTGTTCGAAAGTTACATAGGCTGCAGGATTTTTCTTCAGGGCTCCGGAGCAGTCCTCACACAAGCTGTGGAATTACAGAATCACCAATTGCGTGAAACATCTGCTGTGCAAAAGTGTACAAGAATCTGTTACATTTTCGACAAAAAAGATCATTTTTAGACGCAAGCTGCTCACAGCAGTACCAAAGCACTCCTTTACACACAAGCTGTGTGATTTTTCAAGCTACCAGTGGTTGTGACTCATAAGAGCCCCTTGCTGCTTCCTCACAACAGTATTGCAACATCTGGCTAATTCCAGGTCATCTGTCAGACTGCATGTGGCCTCTTTTTTTTTTTTCCCCCCATACAGGTTTTATGGCTCCCGAGCCTGGCAGGCAGCTCTGGTCCATCCTTTGGTTTCTGGCTGCACTGTTCCCTAACCCAGTACCCTTCTAAATCCCCCACGGGTTCCCCCATGGCAGGGCTGGGGTGAAGGGGTGCCGGCTTTACCCCCACCCCCGGAGCGAAATCCAGACATCGGGAGGCCAGTAGGGTTAGTGGCGCGGCCATCATGGAGCCTGCCGGCTCTGGTTTTCCTTTTTTCTCCCATCCCCACTGACGTAAGGACACCAGTGCGTGCCTTCCCAACCTGTACCTCCCTCCGGCCACCACCAGAGGGCAGTCAGCGAGCGGGATGACAAACCTCCTTCCCCGGAGAGAGGAGAGCAGTCCTCCAGATGCTCAATCCTCTCTTGCCCCTGCCGACCCCAAGGGTCCCAGGCTCGTTCCTGAACCTGGGTCGCCAGCATGGTGCAGCATCCAGCACCTCAACCTCCAGCACCACCGGGCTGGCTATGTGGCCTCTTTGAATGCGTCAAGCAGGTACATTCAGGGCCAACACGGCATTGGCGAACACAATCGAGAAGCCTGATTGATGATGCTTCAGCTGTTTAGAATGACTGATCCCACAGTTGCAGGCTCATATTATCAGAGGAGTGTCAGAAAGATGTCACATGACTCTGCTTTCTGTGTTGATGGTGGCAGTACATCAGGCAAGGGTAGCGAACACCCTTTGGCTCCTGTCACACTGCAGGAGCATGATGAGCAATGCCCGATAATACGGTACTGATCCTTCCACTCGGGCAGAAAAATAGGCCTCCCTGAGACCCAGGAGTACAGCTGTAATCTGAAGGTGGGAGGGAATGGTTCTGGTTGAGTGCCAGACCAGCCAGCAGCTTGGCTGTCAGTGCTGGCCACCTTGCTGAACAGGGTCTCTGTCATGGATTAGGAGGGGGATTCCAGGAGGAACTGTGCAGGTCTCTCAACTTGGGAAACAGCGGCTTACTTGAATTGGGGACTTCTCATCACTGTGCCCTCCTTTAAGGGGCGTTTGGCAAAAATTTACAGCATCAATAAATTCAGAATTTGGATCAGTGTATCCTCAGTCAGCCACATGCCAAAAATGAGCTCTCTTAAGTTACTTCGTTTAAAAGTTACAGTACAAGTCTTTCAAACAACATGAAGTCTTGCTATATTATGACATATGCAGTGAGTCCCAACCTTCGAACTGCTCCGGAGGTGAAAGAGTTAACTTTCCATGCCAGGCATGGAACGCTGAGCTCGAGCTCGGTTGAAAACTCTGTCTGTTGTTCTTCAAACTCAAACCGTCAGATTCTTTACTCCGCCTCACTGAACAGTCGCTCTGGAGATTTCTCCTTCTGCTTGGTTCATTTTGTCGGTTAAAGTATTGTTTTTCTCGGTTTTCCAGCCGAATTTAAACCACAACCGGTCGGTTCAGACTCTGTCTGTGGTATTGTGAGTACTAGATAGGTTTACATTAATTTCTTTCTATGTGGAACTTGTAAACGGTTTATTGGTTCGGTTTGAACCGATCAGGTTGTTTAAAATATATTAATCTGTCATTTAGAATGTGGTTACCGGTTCTAATCGGTTCTAAAAAAAACGGATTTTATTACTTTTTTTTTCCACGACCCGTGACACGGTTGGGAACCGATAAGAGGGTCTTACCTGGCGGATTGCCATAAATGGGTAAGTTTGGTTAGGCTTGCATTATGTCTGAGAAACCCAAAAGAAAAACTGGGCCCACTGGGTTTCAACACTGCAGTGTCTGTGGGGAAGTCTTTGCTAAGGCTGACCCCCACACCACCTGTGTTTATTGTCTGGGGTTTGACCACCTCAATGCAGACTGCCAGATTTGCAAAAATTTTCCTGCAGCTACCCTGGAAAAGAGAGTTGGTAGGCTCAGGGAAAGGGAGGCCAAAAAGTCAGCTGAACCGGATGGCCAGCCCGGTTCGGTTCCAGCCGAACCGGAGGGAGTGCCCTCTGACCAGGGCGAGACTTCCTCAGGCATAAGGAGAGCCGACTCGGAGGAGTCGGTTCCAGCAAAAAGGACTAGGAAATCAGCTGGTGTGGAGCCAAAACTTTCTTCTCCAACCGCTGAAGAAATAGCCAAAGCGATTAAAATTGTCCAGTCGCTTTCCCCGGTTCGGACTGAACCGACACCATCAGGTAAGCGTACGGTTCGGCTGGTTCCACTGGTTCAAGAGTACGATTTAGAGGAATTTTATGAACTGGCAGAGGGGGAAGAGGAGTATGAGGAGAGTGAATGTGGATTTGAAAGTCTGGATGTGCCCATTGAACCGGACATCTCCCCAGACAGACCTTCAGAGTGTTTCCTCCTAGGCTTTCTGAGTCCCCTTCTCATTTTATGTTTTATAAAAAAGTGGCTGAAAAACTCCAGCTCCCTATGGAGGAAGCTGTGGATGATCAAGAGGAGCCTGACTATGTGGAAATGATGGATATCCCAGAGTCTAGGAGACTGTCTATTCCTTTGCATAAGTCTTTTGGCAAACCGACAGTAAAAATTCTAAAAACTCCTCACACTATACCTCCTGTGGATAAGAGAATGGACAAGAGGTACACATTGTCAGGCTCTGATACGGAGTTCCTTACACAACAATGCAGCCATGTTGGGGTAGTGCAGGCTGCAGCCTGTGACAAGGCAAATATTCCCTTGGCTTCACACCCCCCTGACAAGGACTCCAGGAGGATTGATGCCATGGCAAAGAAACAGTACATGGCAGCATCCTTGGGACTCAGACAGGCTAATTATATGGCTTATGTTGCTAGATACCAGAAAGATGGGATACTGTTATGGCTCTAGCAAAACAGGTCCCTGGCCAGCTTGCCAAGGAGCTGGAGCAGGTGGCTGCTGATGGTATTGAGGCATCCAAGGTGCAGATTCCATGCTGCAGTGGACTCTAATGATGTGTCATCAAGAGTCATGGCTACATCTGTGGCACTTGCAGAATGGCTTGGCTCAGATGTACTAGCCTGTCATAGGATACCCAGACTAAAGCCATGGGTTTTTCTGTTGTGAGTAATTCTCTGTTTGGGGAGCAGACAGAGAATTACATGAAGAAAATGGATGAGTATAGGACCATTTCTAGGAGTGCACAGGCTAAGGAAAGGCAGGCCACTCCTCAAAGGCAGCCTTTCAGGGGCAGGGTCAGGCCTTTTCATAGGCCTTTTTACCAAGCCTAGGCCTCCTCTTCTGCTTACGCCCAGAGGGGGTTCTTTAGAGGGAGAGGCAGACGGGGTACAAGCAGGCCTGCTTCCACCCCTCAGCCTAAAGCCCCTGCCAAGCAGGCACCCTGATGGGGTTGCCAGGGCCGATTCTCAACTACCTGTAGGGGGCAGGCTGGCTTACTTTGTCCAGGACTGGAAGTCTCTGACATCAGACAAGTGGGTCCTGGAAGTAGTAAGCCAGGGACTGGTTCTCGGCTTCAAAAAATTTCCAAAGATGGGAACCAGATCATTTCCACCTGCAAATCCATCAGAGGCACTTGCCCTAGAGGTAGAAGTCTCTTCCCTCCTGGCTCTCAGAGCCGTGGAAAAGGTTCCACCCCTACACCAGGGCAAAGGATTGTACTCCAGGTACTTCCTTACCCCAAAAAAGACAGGAGAATGGCGGCCCATCCTGTATCTCAGATACTTAAACAAGCACCTTTTAAAACCAAAATTCAAAATTGTGACTCTGGGAATTATTCTACCCTCTCTAAGGCCAGGGGACTGGCTAGCATCCCTGGACCTCAAGGATGCCTACTTCCATATTCTCATCAGAAGCTCCCATCGAAAGTACCTCAGGTTCGAGCTGCCCTCAGGCCATTACCAGTTCAGAGCAATGCCCTTTGGCCTCATCTCTGCTCCAAGGGTATTCACAAAATGCCTGGCAGTGCCAGTTGCCTACCTAAGAAGGCAAAAAATTGCCATCTTCCCTTACCTGGACGTCTGGCTCATAGTAGGCCAGTCTCCAGACCAAGTCAAGTTACATCTTCAGATAACTCAGCAACTGCTTACCTCTCTAGGTTTGCTTCTGAATCTTTCAAAGTCAGTTCTAGAGCCTGTCCAGCTCCTCACCTTCATAGGCGCAGAGCTGAACACACAGGAAGCCAGAGCCTTCCTTCCTTTGGACAGGGCAAGGACCCTGGTCTCTCTGGCCTCCTCATTCACCTTGCAGGTCTCTCGACCAGCAAGGCATTTTCTACTGCTCCTGGGGCACATGGCTGCTTCTACAACAGTAGTGCAAGGAGCAAGATTTCAGATGAGGGACATCCAGTTCCATTTGAGAGCCTTTTGGTCTCAAAGAAAAGACCCCTCTAACCAAGTTGATCCCAGTAACTCGAATCCTGGTCCAAGCCCTACGGTGGTGGCAGGATCAGAGCAATCTGAGACAAGGGGTCCCCTTTGTCACTCAGTCTCACTCTTTAATCCTTACTACAGATGCATCCCTCTTGGGGTTGGGAGCTCACATGGGCGACCTCACTACCCAGGGATTGTGGTCCCCTCAGGAATCTCTGCTTCACATCAACCTGTTGGAGCTCAGAGCAGTTTTTCTAGCACTTCAAGCTTTTTCCAAATCTGTTCAGAACAAAGTTGTACAGGTCAGAACAGACAACACCACTACCACAATGTGGGTACATCAACAAGCAAGGAGGCACTGGTCACGGCCTTGCACCAAAGCAATGAAGTTGTGGTCTCTGGCTTACTCTCTGAACGCCCCCTCTACGGCAGTTCACCTCCCAGGTAAGGACAATGTCCTGGCAGATGCTCTCAGCAGGATTTCCAGGGCCATCACGAATGGTCACTGGATCCCTGGTCCTGGAGGTAGCATTTGCCAGATGGGGCACCCTGCAGATAGATCTTTTGCAGCCCCAGACAATCACCACTTCCCTTTTTTGCTGCAGGCCCCCAGTGTTGGGCTCAGTCCTCTGGATGCCTTAGTTCTCAATTGGGAAGAGAAGTTTCTCTATGCTTTTCCCCCCTTCCCTCTCCTGTTCAAAGTGTTAGTCAAAATCAGATCTCAATCCTGCAAAGTGATTCTGATTACTCCAGATTGGGCCAGACAACCCTGGTATCCACTCCTACTGTCCTTAGCAGTCCATCTTCCTCTGTGTCTTCCCAGGAATCACAACCTGTTAACTTGTGCTCAGGGAAGGGTTTGATACCCGAACCTCAAATCTCTCAATCTCAAGGCCTGGCTCTTGAAGAGTTAGAGTTTGCTGATCTACACCTCTCCCAAGGTGTAATGGATATATTGAAGGCTTTAGGAAACCTTCCACCAGGGCTACTTACAACTCCAAATGGAAGAGGTTTCTCATGTGGTGCTCTGGGAAGCATATTTCCCCAGAATCTGCTGATTTACCCACAGTCCTGGATTATATGGTCCATTTAAACACTTTGGGGCTGAGACCAGCTACCCTAAAGGTACATTTGGCAGCTGTGTCTGCTTTTATTTCAGCAGGTAAACCCTCTTCTCTTTCAGCTCATCCTGTATTCTCTAAGTTTTTTAAGGGATTGCTTCACACCAACCCTCCATTCAGGGACCCTGCCCCTGCCTGGGATCTTAATGTTTGCATTGCTCAGCTTATGCAACCTCCCTTTGAGCCCTTGTCTTCAGCAGAGCTTAAGTACTTGACTTGAAGACTGTGTTTCTGGTAGCCATCACTTCTGCCAGACGATAAGTGAATTACAAGCTTTGTCAGTGGAGCCTGATTTTATCTCCTTCTATAGAGATAAGGTGGTCATCAGGACTAACAGGAAGTTCTTGCCTAAGGTGGTTTCAGAGTTCCACCTAATCAATCTATATCTCTTCCAGTGTACTTCACTGACCATTCCTCCTCTGGCAAGAGGAGGCTGCACAGCTAGATGTAGAGAGCCCTTAGTTACTACATAGAGCGCACTCAAGGGTCACAGGTTTGACTCCTCCAACTGTTCCTAACTTATAGTGAGGTTGGTAAAGGGAAACCTGCCACTAAAAGATCCATTGCCAGGTGGATTGTCTCTTGTATCCAATTCTGTTATGAAAAGCTGGGTAAGGTTCCTCCCTCAGGCCTGAGTGCTCACTCTACCAGAGGTACAGCTGCTTCCCTGGCTGCTGCCAGGGACATCCCCATTCTAGAGATTTGGCAAGCAGCTACCTGGAAGACAATTCACACTTTTACCAAGCATTACTCCCTGGACATCCAGGCTAGGAGTGATGCTCGGCCTGGCACAGCTGTGCTTCAGAGCCTATTTCCTAAGTAGGTTCCCTGTCCTCCTCCATGAAGGTACTGCTGTGTAGTTCGCATATGTCATAATATAGCAAGACTTCATGTTGTTTGAAGAAAAATACTCACCTTAGTAATGTTGTTTCTTCTAATGGAGTCTTGCTATTACACCTCCCCGCCTGCCCCTCTCAGAACCTCTGTTTTTGGGATGTGGGTGGGCAGTGCAGTGTTGGCACTTAGTAGATGCCCACCTTGTTATTTTCACCCCTCCTTTTTTGGGGTGACTGGGTGTTGTGTTTTTTATTTTTTGGGTCTCCTGACTTGAGTCTTTGTTTTGGGACCAAAAAATGTGTTCTTATATCTAGTAGCCAGTTGGCTAGTGTAGGTTTACAGCTTCCACACAGGACCTTAGTGAATTTAGCTTGTAAAGATCTGACAGTTTGAGTTTGAAGAACAACAGAGTTTTCAACCGAGCTCGAGCTCAGCGTTCCATGCCTGGCATGGAAAGTTAACTCTTTCACCTCCGGAGCAGTTCAAAGGTTGGGACTCACTGCATATGTCATAATATAGCAAGACTCCATTAGAAGAAACACCTTTACTAAGGTGAGTAATTTTTTCTTTTGTTACCCTAATTTCATTGTTCAAAAAAGCCAGTTTCAGTAAAGAGCTACTGATAATGTCATAAGCAGAACTCATAGCCTAGTCTTCCATGCAGGCTATTTTATAGGACTTGCATAAAACTGGAGTTATAGTAAACATTTGAAAAAGCAAATCTGACGCTGGGTTGGTACAGGGCATGCATTTCCATAATGTGCAGATGCAAGGTATTGAAGAATGTAACCAGGTTGGGGTGGAATGCAGCAGCAAACATGGCTTTAGAATGCCAAAGTTCTGTGCGTATTTTTAGATTACTGCAGGGATGAGGTTTTGGAATGCCACCAGGTTGCCATTGTGGAATGCGAATGCAGCAATGACACAATCTCAAAAGTAGCTTGAACACACAGTTTTGGAATGTGGCAGGGACACTGAAATTCAGAATATATGTAGGTTATCCACTTTTAGAATGTGACAAATATGCAATTTTGAATTGCAGGAGATGCACAGTTGTGGTAGTGGCAGGGACGTTCAGTTTCGTAATGTGTTATGGATGCATAATTTTGGTATGTGGTAGTGATGCACGATTTCAGAAAGTGGTGGTGAACCCTTGATTTCCGATTGTGGTAGCAACATGCAGTTCACAATGTGGCAGGGGCACAGAATTTCAGAATGTGGTGGTTGTGGCGGGCTAGCCATTGCCAGTCATTATTGGCAAATATAATTCTGTTATATACAGTTTTTTTGATGGGATTTTGGGTCTGTTACATGCTATAAGAATGCCAGTGTTAACGCAAGGGGACATGGAGAGACTGGATCTTTAAGATGGTGCAGCCTTCATCTGACCTGAGAAGAACCAGCTTGCTTGCCAGGAAGCTGATAATTATTTGTCAAAGGCTTGGGGATAGCTGATCAAAGGGTATTTTCCTAGTTAACTAACTGAGGGAAGCAAAGCTATGCCAGAAGCCATCACCTGTCGTAAACCTTTGCACTTAAAGGCAGATGCTTGGGAAAAACAGGTTTTGGGAAATAGTCCTTCTCAACTGGCTGATGTGAAAATTCTTAGTTGTATGAATTCTTGACACACTGGTGTCAACTATGTTACTAGTGGGACACAGACATCAAAGTTTATCAGGAAAATAAGATTTTGGGGAAGCACAAGAGTGACACCGGTGGCCTAAAATGGAAGGGCCAGCCTCTTTATTCACAGACTGGGGGTCGGTCAACCCTGTAAAAACTCTCAGCACAGACACTCAAGAGTCATTTTGCTTGGACTGTCTCGCCTGAAGACAACAGAACAACCGCCTGCCTAAGAACCAAAGGCTATTAGACTGAAATATTTTACCAGCGATTCTCTGGACTTTGAAATCTTCATATCTAAAGCAGAACGCGGCTAACAGTTTTAAGGCATTTTCTTTTTGTACATGGTCCACATTTTTACTTTTCCGTTCTGTGACAAATTTGCTGAAGTTAAAAATCTTTTAGTTGTAAATGTATGATTAGTAATTATTTTAGTAAAAACATTTGTTTTGTTAAGAAGGCTTGCCTTGAGAGAATTTCTTATAGTGTGTGTGTGTGTCTGTAGAAGGTTATATATAATCTGGGACTAAACTGTTATTGCCAAGGGATGTGATTCATAGCTACCAAATCACTGGTCTGTAACAGGAAAAAGACTGGATAAAGACAGGGGGTAATCTGATACCTCAAAGGAGGCCTGTGGAATTTGAACCAGGTTATTACTCATGCTTGTGGGAGAGGCAAAATCAGCGTTACAACGCTACCCGAAGAGGTTGTAATGCGGATCTCCCTTGTGTAATAATGAAGAGGGGGTTCTTATTTGGTACAAGACTCCAGACTGGTATTATACCCTACCGAGAAGTAAAGAGGGGGCTTCTTGGACCGTGGGTGAGTGTTCAGTCATGACCTTGGCGAGCATTCTAAAAGCACACAGGGTGGGTCTCCCTCCGGGTGGGTCTCCCTTCCCTCCTTCCCCCGTCATGGATTGCACTTAGGGGTGGGCACTGTGAGCCCAGTGGCCTTGACCCTCAGGAATGGGTTCGTGACAGTGGTCACATGCAGTTTCAGAATGTGGCAACGATAAACATTTTTGGAATGTGGTGGGATGTGTACTTTCAAGTGGCAGGAAATGCATGTTCGAAATATGATCAGCGACACAGTTTTTATAACCCCAGTTAGTGTGGCTGTCCCATTTCCTGTTTCAGGGTGACCCACAGTTCTTCTGGCTCCTTATGTGTATTCTGAATTTCTGTAGCTTTGATATTTTCATTGACATACAGGGCCACTCCACACCCCCCCACCCCTTTTGCATTTCGGTCTCTTCTGAACAGTACATAGCCAGGTACTGAAGTCTCCCAAGTGTGGTTACTGGTAAACCATGTCTCACTAATGGCTACTATGTCCAGTTTAGTCTCTGTCATTATTGCCTGCAGGTCTGGGATCTTGTTTCCCAGACTGCAGCATTTGTGTACAATACATGATTTTCCGCTGGCCAGATTTCAGGGATAGTTGTTGGCAGGTCCAGCATTTCCCCAGTGCATCGTATGGGGAGACGGACCTTTTCATTAGGGACCCAGTCCCTCCATGGGACCTTTTGTTTATCTTAGAAAAACTTACTTTGCCTCCCTTGAACCTGCTGCAAGTTGCAAGTTACACTTTTGTTGTGGAAGCGTGTTTTTAGTTGCTATTATGTCTGCTCGAAGGATATCCGCACTTCAGGCTCTGATGTGTAAAGAGTCTTATTTGGTTTTCTACAAGGTCAGGGTGTCCTTGCGGACTAATCCTAAGTTTCTGCCTGAGGTGATGTCAGAGTTTACACTGAATCAAGACATATACCTGTCTATTACCCAGGGTATTCAAATCGAGATGAGGCCTTACTTCACACTCTGGATGTCCACCGGGTGCTTCGCTGTTATTTGGACTGCACCCTTACAGTTCATAAATCTGATCAGTTTATTTCATTCGCCCCTAGAAAAGAAAGGGCTCCTGTTTTTAAGCAGTGTTTATCCAAATGGTTAGTCAGTTGCATTGTTTGCTACTGCAAGTACGACAAGCCTTTACCGGGGCCAGTTAAAGGCCATTCTACCAGGGGCATGGCTGCTTCTTTTGCCTCTTCTAGGAATGTGTCAGTTGCTGATATCTGTGCAGCTGCCACATGGAGTTCTGTTCACACTTTCATTCAGCATTACAGTCTGGACATTGTGTCTAGGCGCAGGATGGGCTTTGGACTTCCAGACCTGCAGGGCCTTTTCTCTTGACTGCCTTACACTGACTTCTGCCTCCTCCCAGCTGACCGGGGTCAGTCCTCACACTGCTTGGGACGCTATCCTAATGGTGTTGCCCCTGCTGCAAGACCCCTCAAGTAAGATAGTACAGTTACATAAGAACTTAGCATAACAGAGATTTTCAGAAGCTTTGCAGCAGACACTGCTTTCCCTCCTTCTGTCCCACCATGGACTGCGTGTCTACTCATTGTTGCCTCTTTTTCCTCAGTATAGAGGAACCACCTTGGTTCTCCCAGATCTTCCTGGACTAAGTCCCCATCACTCATTCACACTAGAGGATAGCTCCGGAGCACTAGGACCAAGCGGGGAGCCAAAAATTTTCTGAAAGGGTCGCCCGAGGTAGGATGCGACATGAGACTGACTAGCGCCTGTGTAAACTATCTCGTGTCAACCCTCAACCGCCTCAGTTCCTTTTCTCCGTCACGAGTGCACTCTGGATGTCGACGTCGCTCGTCTGCCGGAGTCAAAGTTTTCGTCTATATGACAACAGCTTTTAGTGTTTAATTTAACTGTTTAACTATTTAGTAGTAATTTCTTATTTTACGAACAAGAAAAGAAGATTATGAAGAAAATAAATTATTTCCTGCTATAAGCGGAGTCGTCCTTAGATGGTAGCGGTGATGGTAGGAAGACTTTGTTTGAAAGTTGTAATGGCAGAGGGCTGTACCCAGTCCGCCACTCTTAATTAAGGGGAGAGTCTGACAATGGACAGTCTTGTTAGCGGGGGACAGCATATACGACCGAGTTCTGTGCCGGGATCCGGCCCGCTTAGTTCTTGCTTTCTTCCTCTTTGGGGAAGAAGAATCGGTGCCGCTCGAGGTTGCCCATTGGTACGTCTGCACGAGGATTGTTCGTTGGAAGGGGCGATAGGCCTGAAAAGACTTGCATGGGTTCCACTTGGCCCCACTCCTAACGGCCGCATTCTCGACTCCGGACTCCATCTCTGTCCTCGTTGGAGTTCTGTTGAGCAGTTTCACCTCTGGGCCGCTCCTGTGGAGCAGGGGGTTTGACTTTCCTTTTTTCCCCTGGCTGTGTTCCTGTTTTCGGGGCCTCCGGCTCGGAGCCGTTGGACCAGAGCCGGGTCAGTTGGATCAGAATGAGCGCAGTGCCCTCTTGGTGCCTTTGCCATCGTGTTGGCCCCTCATGCCTACCCCCCTCTTCCTTTTCCATGCTGGGGCCGGAACAGGTACCACCTTTCTCCTTCTCCCCATCTTCTCCATTGGCTTTTCCATGGTGTTTTTCCTGGCACCATTCCGATACCTTGGTGGCAGCCCGGTCGAGCGCTATGGCCTCCATGCTGGGGCCGCACAGAGTACCACCTTTCTCCTTCTCCCATCTTCTCCATTGGCTTTTCCATGGTGTTTTTCCTAGCGCCGTTCCTGTTGCCTTGGTGGCACCACAGGTCCGGCGCCATGGCCACTGGTTTGGCATTGGTGCCGTAGGAGGCGCTGCAGATCAGCGCCCGCACTCAGTGCCGTGCTTGGTGCCGCGCTGTGCGCCGTGGGCTCTGTGCGGCCCTGTGGGTGCTGTCATTGTTGCCTTCGTTGCTGGTGCCGCTGCTGGTGCCGTCGGTGTCTGCTGAACATTGGATGCCCACGAGTGCTCTTGGTGTTGTGGCACCCATGGGTGCCGAGGTGGCGCCGGAACTATGGGTGCCATGGGTGCCATGAGTTCAGGGGTGTCATAGGTGCCATGGGTGTCATGGGTGCCATGGTACCTTTGGTGCCATGGGTGCCCTCGGTTGCCATTGCTGCCATGGGTTTCTTGGGTGCCATGGTATCATGGGTGCCATGGGCATCGGGGGTGCCCTTGCTGCCATTGGTGCCGAGGATACCTGCGGGTTCTGCCATGGGTGCCCTCGGATGTCTCCCAGCTTGGCATAGGTACTGCTTGGTGCCCTCCTGTGCCACGAGTGATGCTGGTGCTGCAGGGATGCCAGTTGGTGCTGTCCGACACAACTAGGGAAAGATCTCCGTTTGCGGACCTCTTCTTCCATGGAACTTGTGGCAGGATGTTTCCGCAGAATGAAGTCCTGTACTGCGGATTATTTTTTTCCACACATCTTAGTGGGTGGCGGTCTGCATCGGGTCTTGTGTCATCCAGCGGTTTTTCCACTGATGGGACTCTTCTGTTCTGCCAGCGGAATCTCTCATTCCGCTCAGCACTTTCTCAGCTCCCTATGTGGTGCCAAGCTCCTCGACACCCTTCCTGGTGGCGAAGTCTGTAGTGGCTCTGACCTAGACCTCTCTTTGGGGTCCTTCTGCAGTAGACGGGCATCTAGATTAGTCTCTCCGTGTCCTTCTGGTCAGTGATACAGGAGTGACTCATTTTATATACTGAAGGACACGCCCTCTCTATCAGAGTCCGTGATGGAAGCTCTTTTCAGTAGTTCCTCAGTAATGGGGTCCACCATAGTGTTCAGACTGCATCTGTGGACCATACACCTCTGCGTCTAGACTCTTTCAGTCGTCAAGACAATTACACTCTGTAGAACATTCTAATTCAATGGTCAGGAGCCGCACAGACTCTTCCGCTCCTTTGATAGGGGTATACAGCCCCCTTTCTGATGCTGCCCCTCTGGTGGCTGCTTCAGCACAGGTGGTTAACATCTGTCTAGGTATTATTATTAGTCCAGTCAAGAGTTCAGTTATGGATCCTCAGGCTCCTCCTGCTCCTCAGAGGGATGACATCCTTGTCATTTCTGTATCAGGCAATCCTCTTGTAAATAGCAGCCTGCAACCTTGTCAGGCTCGGACTAATGATAAAAAAAATTAATAAAAAGGGGTTAGAATTATCACAGCACAGGGCCTAGTTGGAATTTCCTGATACTACACTTTGGATCTGAGTCAGGTTCCGCCAACCCTGAGGCGGTCGGCCTGTAAACTTCAGTAAAGAGTACCTGATTTCTTCTACCCCTAGGGGCAGTCCATCCAGCGGTGGTATAGCTCACCTCTTTTCTCTAGAGATTTCTCTTATTCTGAGATATTTCCAAAACCTAGGCGTCTAACCAGTCTGTTAGTACCTCGTTGTTTTTTAATCAGGCTTTCTTCTGTTGATCAGAGCCTCGCAGCAACAGAAGTGACTCTTCAGCAAGTCGGAACTTAGATTCCTACTTCCATGGTTGCTTCAGCTTAACAGACGACACGCTCCTTTCTTGTCCATAGGCCAAGTAGGTCTTTTTCTGAGATAGCTTCTCAAATATTCACACCTTTAGTTCCTGCGCATTGGTTCCGTGACAGTCACACATGAAGCTATCCTCTTCGACTGCGTGACAGAGCCGTGATGTTTGTTTTTTTTTCAACAAAGCAAACTAGAGTCCTTCCTACTCCCTTTAGGGAGGCTGGAGTTAGTAGTCCCTCGCCGCATTGAGCCTCTTCTGCTGCTATTCGGTCACTTCAACGAATGGGTTAGCCCTAACTTGGTCCTGCTGTGTACCTCCTCGACGCACATCTGCCTCTATTTGCCTTACAAATCCAGCCCCCTTTTTTTTTTTTGTTTCTGTCAGAATGTTTTTTCCACAGTGGACACGTCCTCCTGTACACTTTCTCCTTTCTTCCCTGAGTTCAGAGACTGCTACTACAGTTATACACACAGGGGCAGGATGATTCCTTTTTGGAATATGCAGTGACTGGGATTTGATTCTACTAGACCACCACAAGAGGCTTCTAAGTTGTGCTTCGCCTTCCATCAGGAAGGTTTCAGTGACTAAGTGAAAACCATTCTCCTTGATGGGCTAACCCCACCTGGACCTTCTTTTGCTCACCAAGTAAGGGGTTCAGGTGCTCCTGGACCTGTTGTTTGTAGGTCAGCCATACTTGGTAGTGGAGGTTCCATCTCCGCTTATCGGTCTACCCTGAACCAGTAGACTTTACCTCCAGCTCTTGCAGTTCCTGAGGTCCTTTTACATTAGATTAGTATATGTCTGACACTATTAGTTTTGGTCCTATACCAAATTGTGAGTCCGGGTTTCGCCACTCTCTCAGAGTGGTTGCGGCTTCCTGGCAGAGTTTCATTTTGTGCCCATTGCAGTCGTCTGCGAAGTGGTGCGTTACAACTCGAGCGCTTATCTTGTAAGCATCATGTTCTGGATGCTCTTTACAGGGCAGCTCTTTTATTAGCAGGACAGCCCTTGGCCGTCCTTTCTGGGTGAACCCTATCTCCTGCCACCCTATTCAGGGTTGTGGGTTTTAGCTTGGTACTCTCCCACTAGTGTGAATGAGTGATGGAGACTTAGTCCAGGAAGATATGGAAATTACGTACTTACTGTAATTATTGATCTTCTTGGAAAGTCTCCATCACTCATTCACCCTCCCCCTCATCCCTGGGTTCACTTGTTTTCTTTCCTGGTCTTCATGACCTATGGTTTGGACTGTGAAGACATTGTTCTTTGACCTTTCTTACAAAGGCCCTCTCAGGCCCAGAAACTCAGAATGAGTTATTCTCATTAGTTACGCTGCACCTCCTTGGTCGAAAAGGTACTGAGGCGGTTGAAGGGTCGGCAGCAAGATAGCCTACACAGGCACGAGAGTCAGTCTTGCGTGCTACGCATGCACGGTCCTACCTCGGCGCCGACCCTTCAGAAAATTTTTGGCTCCCGCTTGGTCCTAGCGCCGCCGGCGCTATCCCACTAGTGTGAATGAGTAGTGGAGACTGTCCAAGAAGATCAATAATTACAGTAAGTACGTCATTTCCATTTTCTGTGTGTGCCGGGGTCTCCGTCAGGAGAACCGAGGTTGGACTGGGGGACTGCCTCATTTATACCATAGGTGGATGTCAGGGGTCGGCTGACATCAGGGGGCAGTGGCCCACTATATACTGCTAGCTAGAAGTTTTCCGTAGGGTCCTGGTGCCTGCCGGCTTCAGTCCTAATGGTGTTGCCTGCTGCAAGAGCTCCTCTTTAAGATGTACTGTTACAGTAAGTTCTTACGTAACTGTATTTTCCTGTTCCAGGGGAACACTATCAGGTCAGGGTATTGCCCTTTGGCTTGTCATCTGTGCCATGGGTCTTTACTAAATGCTTAGTTGTGGTGGTGGCAGCCCTCAGGAGGGAGGGAGGGCCTATACATCTTCCCTATCCGGACAACTGGCTGCTCAAAGCTCAGTCCAGGGAGCTAATATTTTACAACCTAGCGTGCACCAGACAGCTGTTCTGTGCACTTGGGATCACGTTCAGTCTGCCCAGGTCAGTCTTGATCCCTTATCAGTGTCTCCAATACATAGTAGCCATTCTGGACACTGCTCAGGGGTCAGCTTTTCTGCCCCAGGACAGGGCGGAGCATCTGATAGCACAGGCCCAGGAGCTTTTCAACAACAGGTATGTCACAAACATTCCTGAGATTACTGGGTCTGATGGCAGTTGCCATTGTTACGGTTTCCCTGGCCAGACTGCATATGTGGATCCCCCAGTGGACATTGAGTCCAATGGGATCAACACACTGATGATTTGGAACAAAGGGTTCTTGTGATATTGCCTGTAAAGATGGTGCTTCAGTGGTGGATGGACCCCAGCAATTTGCTTGGTGGGGGGGGTCCCCTTCATACCTTCCCCTCATCAATTCCTCACCACAGATGCTTCGGGGATGGGCTGAGGAGCTCAGCTGAGTCTAATCAGACCCAGGGCACGTGGACTGCTGTGGAGAGTTCCTCCACTTAAACATCCTAGGGATGAGGGCCATTCTGTAAGGCCTGCAAGTCTTCCAGAACCACCTGTCCCTGGGACCTCTGCTGGTGCATACAAGCAACATCAATGTAGTGCATTACATATAAACAAGCGGGGGGGGGGGACACGTTCATACCCCCTGTGCAGAGAAGTGACGAGGGTCTGGTACTGGGCTCTAGAATAGTCTAGAATTGTTGGCAGCTAATGTCCCAGGTGTCCAAAACATCTTGGCAGATAGGTTAAGCGCCTTTCTGGCTGCGTCTGATATGGTTCCCATTACTGCAGCAGCTAGCAGTGGAATTTCTGTACCCCTGCCCCTGTGCAATGGCTTCTGTCATAGGATTAGGGCACTCTGGTCCATCCAGACCTCAAGTCACTCCATCTTAATGCCTGGCCCCTGAGGACATAACCAATGCAAGATTTGGAGTGTCCCCAAAAGTGGCTGATGTGCTGGTGGCTACCAGGAAGTCCCCCACCAGGATGCCTAGTCCATGAAATGGAAGCGTTTTGCTCTGTGGGCTGCTTCCCACCACCTGGATCCTTTCACTTGTCCAGTGAACCAGATTTTAGATACAGGGCTGCAGTACTCTTCCATTAAAGTACACTTGTCTGTCATATCAGCCTTCCATGTACCCATTGATGGCTGTACCATGGCCCAGCATGATGTGACCTGTACGTTCTTGAGAGGCATTCTGCATTTGAAGCCTCCCATCCTCAATCTGGTCCCAGCTTTGGACTTGA